>CM066993.1:55357685-57757685 GCA_033977485.1 Hydrangea macrophylla
AACAAGTAGCTAAATATTCATAGAAAAGTGCTTTTGCTGGTGTTATGTTTTTGTTTCCCTCACTAAATTAATGAACCAAATACAACCCTACGGCTGGTACACATACATTTAGAGAAAGATAGTTGCATGTAGAAGACAGGTAGCAAAGAGAAATGTGACCATCAGTTTGCCTGGTAGGGGAAAAATAGAAATTTTGAGCAACGAACATCATAGTTTATATCAAGCTGCTTGAATTGGAATATTAAATAATAGGTTTCAACATATGAGCTAGAAATTAAACTCTTTGCAGCCTAAATTTTATGTGAGATTTGGGCGAACTAGGTACACTAACATTGGAATTTGTTTATGGGGACTTTGTATTTGAAATTATTAAACCAATATGAATAAAACAAGGCAAATTGAAAAGCCCACTGGGGCTTTGTTTTCTTGATGAGAATAGTTGCAGATTAAAATTTTGCCACTTTGTCTCTTTCATTGTGTCGAATAATACGAACTGCCGTTGTTGCCCCTTTGTGATTGATCATTCACGATTTTGCCACTTTGTCTCTTTCATTCCTTTCTTTTCTGTCGATCTTCCACCGCTTCGATTTTGGTATATCTTTCCTTCACCGTTTCAACTTCTAATTGATTTGTCTCTCTTTTGTCGATCTTCCACCGCTTGGATTTGTCAGTGTTTTTCTTTCACCGCTTCGATTTTGGTATATCTTTCCTTCACCGTTTCAACTTCTAATTGATTTGTCTCTCTTTTGTCGATCTTCCAACGCTTGGATTTGTCAGTGTTTTTCTTTCACCGCTTCAGCTTCTGCATGTATCACTAGCGCCGTTTGCAATCTTACAAGAAAAACCTTAATTTAATTTGTGCTTCAACCAGAGAGTGAGTTTGAGGTTGAGGAGGGTTAACTTGGGATTTGTTGGGGTTGTTCTTAAGTTGCTCTTCTAAGAACTGGAGTGATCGCTTGTGATTGTTTTCAACTCTACGACTGTAAGGTAAAGTTTTTTAGGTACAATTTCTGACATAGTTACCCTTGAGAAATTCTAAATTGTGAGTTTCATTTATTGTTGAATGATTGAATTTTT
The DNA here is from genome assembly GCA_033977485.1 of Hydrangea macrophylla. NCBI lineage: Eukaryota > Viridiplantae > Streptophyta > Magnoliopsida > Cornales > Hydrangeaceae > Hydrangea > Hydrangea macrophylla. Next base: position 55,358,763 of record CM066993.1, read on the forward strand.
GAATTTCAATCTCAATACTATATTCGTGGGCTGTGGGCATTTTTCTCTTCTCTTTTGATCTTATTGCGTTTTGCTTTGTGGTCCCAGTTTCAATTTGGGGACGAACCCATATTAGTTTTGAAACCCAATTCAACAATTTAGAGGAGTTGTTTGCTTTTTATTTTCTTTCCCCATTTCCTCTCTCAATCCAACTCGGTTCTGTGTCTTCTGCAATTGGAAGTTTTGAGTCATTGTTCATTTTATTTTCTATTTCTGCCTTAGAATTATAAAAAAAAAAAAAAAACCTTCAGTGTTGCAATACCTTCTCATTGGAAAGAAAGCTTGCAACTGTAACTAGGTGATATAGATTTAAAAGTTTTAGATGTACAATTCTATATTCGTTTTGTATCACAACACTTCCCATTTTCTTAATTACTTGTGTGAAGAAAATAGAGACAAGGCCCCAAAGAGTGTTTGAATCAGATCCAAGTAAGTACTGCTGCATAAAACAATAAGAGAAACCACATTTTGAAGCTTAAGGCATAGATTAATAGGATATTACAAAAGTGTCTTAAATTTTCAAGCCCCAACTTACATTCTGGCCTTCCTAAGCTTTACAAAACACTTTCAAAGTAAATGAATTTTATCTTAAAATGGATATGCATTCTCTTTTATTGATATATAAACAGTGTTAATCTGTTTGGTGCTATTATGTACTGGTGGTGTTTCTATTGCCATTTTAGTGTCTCTATATAGAATAATAATACATGATTTGAAATATGTCAATGAAATCAGTAAGTCACAGAATTGTCTGGTATGTTGTCTTACAAAATATGTATCAGGGATAAAACTCGATCTATTTAGCCTCTTTACCCAAACTAATTCAAGATCAAGTTCTCTAATGCAAAGCCAATTCCTTAACCACTATTAGTGTACTTGGTTGAGATTGATCTGGTGTGGTAAGAGTTCATGTATCCTTACTTCTTGAGTGAGTACTATATGTGGAAAGAATTTGTGAGATCTCGTCCCACATCGGATAAATATAAAAAGTTAATCTGGTATATGTAGAACCAAGAGGGCTACTATTAACAACTTGGGCTTAAGCATTGTAAGGTATCAAAAAGAAAGATGAAAAACTATAGGGCTGTGCAAATTTCCGTATTTGGAATTTGATAATTGAGGATCTATAACTTGAAAATAATACTTAGTACAATGTTGTTGAGAATGAGATGAAATCTTTCGACAATGATTCCGTAAGTTTGTCCAAATCTGTACACACTTGTGATTTTGATAAGATATGTTAAAACTTTAAGCCTGACCCCTTCTCTGATAATACTTGGCACCACTAACTGGCATGGCTTGTAGATTATAGTACTTTGACATTTGGTATGTAGAGTCAATGTTATGTTCCTAAAGTTGAGCCATGCTTGTTCTTAACATATTAAGAAGAATTATTTTAGGAAGAGTGTTGATTTTTCCCCCTCTTCATTCTACTACATGTGGGCTACCAAAATCTTTACTAAACATCACTTAACTAAAGTATTCTCATATTTTATAATAATTTAATATAATGTATACTTTGTTCAGCTATTAACGGAAAACAAGAGGGAAAATAATAACTTTTAACCATGCTTTATTTTAAATGCAACTGATTTTATTCTCTCTCTTTTACACTATTAAATCCATTACTTTTAGGATTAAATCTTACTCGTTGGTTACTTCGATTTTACAGGTACACCACTACCAAGATATAAAACTAGCATTTGAGCCATCCTTAACCAGGTACACTACAAATATGTATATGTTAATTTGTTACCATGATAGGGGGGCAAAAAAAAACCATATGTAATTTACTCGAGCATTTTACCTTGTCAACTATGTTAGTTATTACACTAAATGCATGTTCACTTCAACAATCTCTACAACTATTAAGATTTTTAACTTGCCTTTATTTGCTTGTCTATACAACTTGTAGTTTATGCATACATTGCATTACTTAGTATAACTATACTTTCTATTTGGTTGACCACAGTTTCACCTCATATTTCCTTCAATTTGATGTGCACTACTTCTTATACATAAACATAGGATTGAATTGATTGCATATCATAAAGTATACTATACAAACATCATATTTAGCCAGTACAACTTTTATTAATAAAAATATTTAATATTACGAAAGTTGCTTGTGAAATTGATAGGTTTTATGTGGTCTTATGTAAACATAATGGAAAAAACAACTAATAACACCCCATTATACTGTGAATTTCTTGCAGCTTCATACATATAACATGCCATCAACCACAGAAATACAAGGGCATATTTCAGACTCTACAATATATTCAACTTTTACCAATATACAAAAGAAAAGATATGCAGCACAACGTCAAAACAACAGAGGGAAAAAAAGAAAATAGTTAGAAGACATTCCAACAAGTAAGAACTCTAAATGTATTGTGCCAACACATCCTTCCATCCTACCTTCACCGACAACATGTACATTTTGCAAGGCCAAATTATTTAAACATGAAAGTGCAAACTTTTGTTGCAACAAAGGGAAAATAGCACTTCAACCAGATAATGTTGGCAACAATTTATACCATCTATACACTGAAAATACAGATGAAAGCCAATCATTTCGTCAATATGTCCGATCGTATAACAATAAATTCGCATTTACTTCAATGGGCATTAATTATGACAAAGAATTATGTAATAAAACCAAAGGAATCTATACATTTAGAGTTCAAGGACAAGTATATCATTTCATTAATGATCTATATCCAGCTAATTCGAAACCAAATTATTTACAATTATATTTCTACGATACAGATCATGAATTAGAACATCGTACAATGCAATATGACAAATTTAATCCTTGTATTATCAAAAGATTAATGTCCATAATGTCTACAAATCCATACACAACTTTCTTTAAAAATTTACAAGACGTTGAAAACCTAGACACATATGAAATAGTAATACGAGCAACTCCAGATTTAGACCAAAGAGTATACAACCATCCTACGGTTTCACAAGTAGCAGCTATGTGGATTGAACATACCAACAATGACAATTATAGAGAACGTGATATTATCGTACACAAACATGACGGCCATAGCGAAACAGTCAAGTATTATTATGGTTGTTACGATCCACTACAATATCCTTTACTTTTCCCTCTCGGTGAACTTGGATGGCATGAAGGTATCAAATACACAACCAACAAAAACCACAACAATACATTTACTACGGAGGCTCTCTTAAATCCAGCAACAATGACGACAGCAAGTACAATCGTAGATAACGAAGAAATAGGTACTATTTAACCTTAAGATTAAATAAGTAGATAAATTGCAATCATTGTCACTGAATGCGTTTCCTCCTTTTCCAATGTGCAGTGCTCCAAGGAAATCAAAGCAAACGAGGAACTATTTCATGTCGAGAATATTATTGTTACAAACTACAAATAAGACCTAATATTACATCAATAATACTACATTCAGGACGTTTACTCCAACAATTTGTTGTTGATATGTACATTAAGATAGAAACATCAAGATTAGATTACTTCAGATTAAATCAAAATGTAATTCGCGCTGATTTATATCAAGGAATAATGGACAGTATAGCCCAAGGAGAAACAAATCCTACTACAATTGGTAGAAGAATAGTTCTACCCAGTTCCTTTATTGGTGGTCCACGAGATTTGAGAAAACGTTACATTGATGCAATGAGCTTAGTACAAAAATATGGCAAACCTGATATTTTCCTAACAATGACATGTAACCCTTCTTGGCCTGAGATTACCCAACAATTAGCTCCTACAGATGAAGCTCAAAATAGACCCGACCTAATTGCTCGTATATTTCATAGTAAACTACAAGAGCTAAAACACGATCTTATTACAAAGAAAATATTTGGAATAGTAGCTGCATATACATATGTTATTGAATTCCAAAAAAGAGGCTTACCTCATGTACATTTTCTATTGATATTAGCAAAAGAATCAAAACTTAGATCATCCGAGCAATATGATTCCTTGGTTTCTGCTGAACTACCTAATACTCAAATACAACCTCATTTAAATTCAATGGTATTAAAACATATGATTCATGGTCCATGTGGGATACTAAATAAAACAAACATATGCATGCAAAATGGAGCATGTAAAAATCATTATCCTAAATCCTTCAATGAAATGACTACCATTGGAGATAAATCGTACCCAATTTATAGACGACGAGAAGATGGAAAACACGCATATATACGAAATCAAATTATTGACAATCGATGGGTAATTCCATATAACCCTTACTTACTAGCCAAATATAACTGTCATATTAATGTAGAAATTTGCTCAACAATCAAAGCTGTCAAATATTTATATAAATATATCTACAAAGGGCATGACAGAATTTCATTCCATTTAACTGAAAATAACAACCTTGACACAATTGACGAATTACAACAATTTCAATCAGCTCGATGGATTTCTGCTCCTGAAGCAATGTGGCGAATTTATAGATTCTCTATGAATGAAATATTTCCCCCAGTTATCAAACTCCAACTTCATTTACCAAATTCACAGATGATTACATTTAAAAAAACAACAAATCTAACATATATTGCAAACAACGATACCTACTCTGAAACAATGCTTACCCAATTCTTCTTAATGAACCGAACAAATGCTACTGCTAAAGCTAAAAACTTGTTATATCGAGAATTCCCCGAACATTTTACTTGGATCTTTGAAGATAAGAGATGGACCGAAAGGAAAAAAGGAAGAGCCATTGGACGTATCATTACAGCAAGTCCAACTGAAGGCGAAAGATATTTTCTTCGACTTTTATTAAACCATGTTCGAGGCCCAAAATCTTACGACGACTTAAAAACTATTCAAGGAAAAACACTACAAACATTCCGAGAAGGAACTATTTCACTCAATTTATTTGAAGCTGATAACAGCATAGAAGAATGCCTACAAGAAGCAATTCTTTATCAAATGCCCAACTCTTTACGCCGACTATTTGCAACAATATTAGTTTACTGCATTCCCAAAAATCCACAACAATTATGGGAAAAATATAAAGCATACATGTCTGAAGATTATGAAAACGATATAACATTAAATCAAAAACAAAGATACCACAAAACGTTAAGAAATATAAATACAACTCTTGAATCAATGGGAAAAAATATTGAGCAATATGGAATCACAAAACCATTAGGTTTTGAAGACACACACAATGAAAAGTGCAAAGAAATTGAAGATGAAGAAAATATTATTCCCTCGGCAACTGATTTAATGTCAATATCTCTTTTAAACAAACAACAAAGTGACATTTACCACAAAATAGTCCAAAATGTTTTAACAAACACACCAGAATGTTTTTTTATAGATGGTCCAGGTGGAACTGGCAAAACATTTCTCTATCGTGCAATTTTAGCCACAGTTAGATAAAAAAAAATCTTAGCTCTTGCTACAGCATCTAGGAGTAGCTGCTTCTAATCTTCCAGGAGGACGAACAACACATTCTCGCTTCAAGATTCCTATACAAATAGATTCTACTATGACATGTAACATCAGCAAACAAAGCGATCTTGGCAAACTGCTAAAGCTTTGTAGATTAATAATATGGGATGAAGCACCTATGGCAAGAAGAGAAATCATAGAAGCAACTGATAGAATGTTAAGAGATATAAACGACTGCAATTTACCATTCGGAGGCAAAATAGTAGTATTTGGTGGTGATTTTCGACAAGTACTACCAGTAGTACCAAAAGCATCACGTGAAGAAACAATAAACACCAGTTTACTCAAATCTCCAATTTGGAATTACTTAACAAAATTAACACTAACAACAAACATGCGAGCACAATCAGATCCTTCATTTAGTATGTTTCTATTACGAGTTGGCAATGGAACTGAAATATCTGACAACCAAAACCGCATACAAATACCACAATCAATGATCATCCCTTGGACGAATACAACAGATTCAATGAAGAATCTAACCACAGCCGTGTTTCCAGAACTAGACAAATATAATGAAAACCCATCAATGATGATGTCTTCAGCTATATTAACACCTAAAAACGACACTGTAGATGAATTGAACACTTTGTTAATCAATAACTTCCCAGGTGAAGAAATTGAATATATTGCAATAGACAAAGCTATTGACCCACATGAACAAGGACAATATGAAGATTTTCTCAACTCCTTAACTCCAACTGGACTTCCACCTTACACCTTACACTTGAAAAAAAATGTTCCAATCATGCTTCTCCGAAATATAGATCCACCAAGAGGACTTTGTAATGGAACACGTCTTATTTGTCGTGAATTTAACAGAAATATAATATGTGCAGAAATAGCCACTGGCGATCATAAAGGTGACATGGTTTTTATACCAAGAATCCCTTTACAACCATCTGAAAAAGAAAAATATCCCATTCAATTTACACGAACTCAATTTCCAATAAAACTATGTTTTGCAATGACAATTAACAAAGCTCAAGGACAAACATTAAAACAAGTTGGCATATATCTAAAACAACCAGTTTTCTCTCACGGACAATTATATGTAGCATTATCAAGAGCAACAAATGCATCATCTGTTAAAGTATTAATTCAGCCCATTAACACATCTACAAATGAACCCACACGAACACAAAACATTGTATATAAAGAAATTCTACATCTAGCTCACTCTTGATAATATTTACTGTAACTTGATATTATTTGTTTACTTGTTTAACATAAGCATCATATTTCCTCATTGTATTTAGCAAAATACCAGCAGCACCATGGCGCCTAAACTACAGATGAACAAAGACACTACGGATAAATCAATGAGTTGGCAACAAGTACATGTACAAGTCATACAGAAACAAGAACCCAAAGAAGCAAAAATCAAAGAACCTGGATCAACACCCACAAGATTCCAGAAGATGATACTTGCTGACGCACAGGTATGTCTTCAAAACAAGGGGAAAAAAAACCCGCTGAGAATGTCCTCTTATGATTATCTACATATTCAAATAATTTACATCATGTATCTATCAATTTTATCTGTGAAGAAGAATTGGGAACTAAATACATTTACAATCACGAAACTGAAGTACATGCCGCAATATTCGGAAACAATATTGAAAAGCAAGAAACGACATTGGTTGAAAATCGATTTTACTGCATACAAATAACCCAATTAAGTGCTAAAAACTGAAAAGTTATAGCCTTTTTATTTAGCAATTTTGATAATGTGCCTCTTCACCCAAAACCTATGAAAACTTGCAAAAAAGTTCTATTGGAAAAAAGAAAAACAAAAAATAAAAATCACTGAATGCAGGCAATTTGAATACTTGAAACAATGTTCTAAAAATCACTAGCGATAATCGAGCGGTTGAGGAGGGCCTAGCGCCTAGGGGCTAAGTGGACGACTAGGTAGATTTTTCCCTTCAATAAAATTACTGATATAATAGATATATATATATATATATATACACAAGTTATGTTGTGTTATTTAAGAATAATTATAGGTTTGGGGTCCAAATAATAGATCTACATAAACGTTTTGCGGTGTTTTTAGAAAATAAGTAAACATTATGAAAAGGCTTTTAATATGTAAAAACTATTAGGGATCTATTAATGTGTGAATTCTCATTTTAGTGACTATTCATTCTGTATTTGGTTACACAATCAGCCTCACCAAGTCACGTTTAGTAAGTGAACTATGTATAATTGCTTTTAACATTTTTTTGGGTAGATACAGGCAATTTTAACATTTTATTTGAACCTTGATTTTGGGGATATCTCTATTTGGTTAATGCTCTTCTGGAGCTTTCAATTGCAATCTCACTTTGGAATTTCAATTCATTTTGTTAATTATGTTCTCTGTTATTCGATGATCTGCGTTTTCAATTGTGGTTACTTGATTATCAGTTTAGCTGGTTTGATTACGATTACAATTTTTAACTACTGTTAGGTGAATATCAATCTTTTGTTGCTTCAGGATTCTTGAAACCCAATAGGGTAATTTAAAAACCAATTCAATTCATTGTGTTAATTATTCGATGATCAGTGTTTTCAAATTGTGGTTACTTGATTACCACTTTTAGCTGCTTTAATTGTAATCACAATTTTTAACTACTGGTAGGTGAATATCAATCTTCTGTTTCTCCAACTTTGCTGTGTCTGTTTCCCTGTGCTATGAAATGGGTTATTGGGTAGTACCTTGGGGAAGAACTTGCAATATTATTGGAGTTGGTGTATTTGGCATTTCAGTAATTCACTAATTCATTTATTTCTGGTTTAGTCCTAATTTTAACTATTTTGTTAAAGCTATGTAGCATTTACTGGGCTTTGGGGTTAATTCTAGGGCTATCCATCAAGTGAGGGCATTGTTGAATTATGGTAATACATGGCAGTTTGAAAGTCACAGTTGTGGGTCTTTCAGACATGTTTATAATAAGGATGCATTGAGCTGATGTAAAATCACATTTCGACCTTACCTCGCTAGCTAATTTTGGTCCTAAATTCCTAATCTGATGCCTTTGATTTATTAATGAGGTTCTTTTTCTTTTAACTTTGTGATTCACATTTGACCTTACCTTGCTAGATACTTTTGGTCCTAATCTGATGGCTTTGATTTCTTAGTGGGGTTCTTTTTCTTTTAACTTTGTGATTCAAGGATTTGAGACGAAGTAGGAGACACTAATCGGGTCATAATTGTATATATCTGCAGGAGCAAGTAATGAGATTAGCTGAATCAGAGATATCACCAATTACACAGTTAATTTTGTGGGTATGGAGTGGTTGTAGGTACTCTGGTTTGCTATGCACGGTTTTGTCATCTACTATCTACTATATCATGGAAGTCCTTTCACATACTTTCTCTGGTCAGTGAGTTCTTAAAATATTTATTGCATGAATTCTTTTTTATAGTTTTAAGACGAAAGAGGTCTTTACTTGCTGTTCTACCTACCCAAGGTCCAAACACCTGGACATTTAATGTGAGTTTTGTGGTATTAAATTTTCTACGAGACACCTGGATTTGTGTAAAGGAACTACCAGAAAAAGAGTGAAATTGATCCACGTCTGTTCATGTTACGCAAGCATCTCGTCATGTGCAGAATCCTATTATATATGTTCATATGACCCAGGCAAAATCGACCCGCTCTAATACCATGTTGAATTTTGTAATATTAAAACTAAACAAAGAATGGAAAAGGCATGAAAGAGAAGAAGAAGGGAGAAGAGGGAACAAAAAGAAATCTAACTTGGTTCAGTCCAGAGGACCTACAACCACAACCAAAAGCCCCAATGCTACATCTTTGATATTCTTCAATTCAATTCTTTAAATCTTTTGACACATATTTAGGGATGTGATCAGACTAATCACTCTTATAAGATTTACATGCCATTAAATAAGAACCAATCAACCCATAATAAGGGATTCTCTCATCAAATCCACGAAGGCTCTTCTTTGTCATATCTTCCAACACTTGTACCTTATTGTCACTTGATTTGACATAGGCAAATTTGGAACCACAATCGGAAGTTCAGTTGCGCGATTGGTATTGGGCTTCCTATTGTGGTTCCTATATTTGTATAGGTGGGCCCTATCACGGGGCTTAGTGTAACTGAACATGACTTCCAGTGTATCATTGTAATCACAAATTCGTACTCCTGAAAAATAGTGTAGTCACTTGTCAAAGTTTTTCCTTATACTTGGTTAAGTTTCAAGATTTGGAGTTGAAGTTTGCTTATCACATTTATGCATTTATATATCTGTGAGATATTCGAAATACAACATTGGTTAATTTTTGGAGGGTAATAGCAGAAATGTATCAAAATTGCGTATACATATTTACAAGACTTGTAATTCTATCTGCTGTAGTTCATGGGTTGGCTGGATGAGGGCAAATAGTTGGGTGTGGGCTTAAATCATTGAGCAATGCAGATGTACACTAGCTTTTTTTCTTCTTTAAAACCAGTGTGACCGTTCTTTGTATTGACTTAAGACTCAATACTTGTTGAATGAGTTATAATGAAAACTTAAATCATCCAAAGGCACAATGGTAGGAATCAAGGCTTTGGAGACCTTTTGAATGCATAAATTACAGCAGTAGTGGTTTTCCTGATTGTTTGCCACTTTAGTGAGATGACTGTATTCTTTTCGTCTTTTGTTTTTCCCGTAATAAAAGAGTAGGATAATTGCAATTAATGCTTTAAATCCATTAGGATTTAGGGCATTATATTGTAGCTTTATGTCACCAGTTTTGATCTATCACCAATCTTAGACTTATATGAAGGGAATATAGTACAAAGGTTTTCTTCGACACGTGTCTTAAACTTTACTGTGGTCGTACGACTCATACCTAGGTGTTTATTTCCTTCCATTCCATTTGATCTTTTGTTGGCAGCATATATAAAATTCACCACCAATTCATATAATTCAATTTTGTAATGACAGCTCAATCAATTCCTCTTTTTCAGATAGCATTCTGAAGATGTACAATTATCTTGATATTGTCATTTATGTGGTTGAGAAGGAGCGGACAGTCAATTTTTGGACAAACGAATGTTAGGAGCCTTTTGGTGTCAAGAGCTGTCATGGGGTTCCTGTCTTTGTTGCGTTTTATTTACTGGTAAGCTAAACTTCTAGATTGTATCTAATACCAGCCTTTTTTCCCCCCCTCACTCTATCCTTTTGGATTTGATTGAGTGGTAATGAACAAGATATTTCACTTTTCCCATTTGCAGCATTCAGAGGTTACCTCTCTCTCAAGCTATTATAATAAGCTTTACGACTCCAATTATGACTTCAATTGTGGCAAGAATAAGTTTCCATGAGAAGTTGAAAATTGCGAAAATAGGAGGTAAGATCTTATGAGTGTTAGTAAACCTTGTTTCATATTCCAGCCTTACAATTGTCTAATATTCTACGAAGATCCTCTCTCTCTCTCTCTCTCTCTCTCTCTCTCTCTCTCTCTCTCTCGGAGTGTCATAGTACCATTTCTGTTTACAACACGAAAGATAGAGGAACTATCCATGTTCCCAGAACTACTTTTCGTCAACTAATGATTCAAAATCTTATTTCTTTATTTTTACTTTTCTTTTGTGGCATGGGTATTAATTTCTTCTGGAATCCTTGTCTGCTTTTCAGCTCTTGTTTGCAGTTTCTTCGGTGTCCTCTTCATTTTCCGGCCAAGGCTTGCAATACAAGGTACAGGAGTGAGTTAATGAAACCCTCAGAACATTTGATACTGATAACAGACAGTCCTTAGATTGAGGAAATTGGATAAAGTGGGATAACAGTTTAGAAGTCTATGTTTTTATTAATTCTTAGATCTTTTTCTCTATCATCAGCATTTCTTCTCTATTTCTGATCCATGTCATTTATATGTACTTTATGTTCTTTATGTTGGATTGATTTTGAGTCTCCTTTTCTCTTTTCCTACCAGAAAGTTAGTCTTTGTGATGCCAGAGTCCGGATAACCTTTATCAAAAGAACGTGGTCCCAGAAAAATGTCTAAGATGGGTGAAAGATAATAGAGAAGGCAAAGAATAGGAAAAAGCAGTAGGTTGAGGGGTGACACCTCTCTAGATTAGGATGAGCCACACTTCTGAATCTAGAGTAGGAAAGCCAGACATTCACACCAAGGATATGCACTTGTAACCATTACAGTATTTTGTGTTAAAAAGCTTAACTGAACAAAGAAATGTATCTATTTAAATTGATAAGTTATTAATTGAATTTATTTTGTTGATTTACGAGGTAAGTGCAATTGCATTTTACTGACCAGAACCAACCCATCTCTCTCTCTCTCTCACTGAAATTTTTTGAGTTATTTATGGATTTTGTGCAGGAAGGCTTTCTAAATCCAGAGAACCAAGTGATTCATACATTAAGGGAAGCCACCACATTTATGCAATTTTTATTGGTTTGTTTTCACCAATAAGTGGTGGAGTCAGCTACTCTCTCATCTGGGCCGGAGCAAAGGCTTCTGAGCAACCTGTGTAAGATCTTCACAATAGTGTTCCCTGTTCTCTAATTGGTGCTACATATTGATTGTTGATAGCTGGATATTATTGGTATTAACGAACCCCTTTTTTGGGTGACCTTTATGATCTTTAATGCAGGGTTGCTACTCTTGACGACAAAACCATGATAGTGCCCAGCCTGGATGGTGACTATTGAAGGTGATGTTCAAGTTTACTTTTATTGTTTACCATTGGTACTCAATCTGTGTTCTATATCTTAGGCTTGTTTGGTATTATTATTGCAGTCTCACTTTTGATCTTGTTTTCCTAAAAATCAACTGTATAATGGTTTCATATTGAACGTGATGTTCAAGTTTACTTTTATTGTTTACCATTCGTACACAATCTGTGTTCTATATCTTAGGCTTGTTTGGTATTATTATTGCAGTCTCACTTTTGAACTTGTTTTCCTAAGAATCAAGTTTATAATGGTTTCACAAAGAACCAAAACTGCTTCTTTGAAGCTACTAGAAACAGCGTTGGTGTTCTTTAGTGGTTGAAATTCTTGCTTTTTTACTTCTTTCCAACACTATCTCTTTACTCTCCCATTCTCAGGCACACTATTGCTACTCTTTTAATGGAAGATCCAAATGGCTATCAGAGTAGGAGCTTTGGTTCGGTGCAGACAGTGCTTGTCATAATACCCGATGATGATGATTCCATAACTAGGTTAACTGAAATGACCTTTATTTACATTAAGAAAGACAGACGAGACAAAGACAACTGATTGGTGGTGCTGATATGTGCCTACTGATAATACCTCTACTTTTTATTATTCCATTTGATAAATTACCCAAATAGTTGTTTTCTACAGCTTCAATCTTCATATACTCTGATTCACTTATCCATGTGCCTTTTCTTACATGAAAAACTGCCAATAAAACCAACTGTTGCGAACCAATCAAAGCAAAAACAAAAAAAAAACCACTGGCACGGGCACCGCTGCGTGCAACGCACGCAGTCCTCCACTAGTATATATATATATATACATGTGTGTGTGTCTATGTAGTGGTACCTATTACTGGCGTACTATAAGCTACTATGCCTTTGAAAATGTAAATATGCAACTTGCTACAGTACTAGAGGCTCTGGCAGATCCAATTGGAGTGATTTTCCTTTAAGGTGATGACTCCCAAAATGGGTATGTGGTCCATATTCATGTGTCATTACATTACAAGATAAGAAAAGGCAAGAGGAGTAAATATGAAAGCTGGAGGTTGCCATTGGAGCATTTACTCCAATACTGCAAAAGAGTAACTTGTGACTGTAAGTTAGAGGTTGCCATTGGAGCATTTACTTACTCCATTGCATCTCTTATGGTAAAGGAAATGAGGTTCACAAACACAATACTATCTGAATGTATAATAATTGTTGTATTTTTAAGGTAAGAGTTTTGAATTGATGGGTCCACAACAGTGCACGTTTCCTGTCCCCAAAAATTAAGTTGGTCCTTTCTTTTTCTCTCTATATAAATGAGTTGGTGATGCCATTCCAGTAAATAATAACTCATAATCAATGCTTATTTGTGTTTGGCAAAAATGAGAGTAATTTTGTTCACTCAAATATTGTTCACTCATTATTTTTATTGGCCAATGCAGTGAGACTTAAGATTTTAAATAATTAATTAATTCAATTAATTAATTCTCATTTAATCTAGAGTCTCACTGCATTGGGTAATGGGAGAGTTAAGTGAGCAATTTTTGGGTGAACATAAATCATTAGGCAGAAAAACCACACACACAAAAATAATAAAATAAAACATAAACTTGTGTAATCAAGAACTTTTTTCTTTGGTGAGTGGTGTGTAATCGAGAAATAACTCGGAAGTATCCAATTTTCGGTTCTACTCTTTAGTTGGCAAGTCTGTTTTGGGTTTTTTTAGGGTTAAATGTATTTTGCACCTTCAAACTATACCATGTTTGGTACTTTGGTCTTTAAATAATTTTTTTTTTCGCATTTTAATCTATCAATTAACATTTTGTGGCAGTTTGCCCTCTCTATCACTTTTAGCTCTATCACTTTTAGCGTCATTAAAAGTGACTTTTTCTATCACTAAAAGTGATTGAGGGGGCAAACTGCCACATAATATTAGCTGAAAGACCAAAAATATTACAAAAATTTTGTTTAATGACAAAAATACCAAATAGAATATAATTTGAGGGTACAAAATTCATTTTACCCTTTTTATAATGATTTCGTAAGCATGATTTCGTATTGTATTTTCTCAATTGTGGGCAAACAATAACTTTAAGAAAATTAGAGAAGCATAAGAAAATTGTCACCTTTCCCAGCAAAAAAAAAAAAAAAGAAAATTGTCACCATCGATAAGGATAGAGACAATCTTAACAAAAAAAAAAATTAAGGAACACAAGACTTGCACGATAGAAAAGGCAACACTAAGCCGAGTACACAAACATGAGGGTTATGGGTAAGTTTGATTCATAATTTAGAAGAAAGCTCTTTTCTTTGTTTCATTAAAATTGTCAAATAAGAAAGAAACGAAAATATTGTGGAAAATAACGTAAATTGGAAAAAATAAATAAAAAATTGTTGAGATTTACGTAGCGGAATTAAACGAGCACACACTGAAAAAAAAAAATAACAAGGGAAAAAAGAAAAGAAAAACACAAGAGAATTCTATGTAGTTCGGCAAAACCCTGCCTACGTCCACACCTAAGAGATTTTCCTTTACTATTGAGAATAAATTGGTACAAGACACTTGTTGAATTAAATCACATAACCAAACTCACAAACCCTTATACTCACTCACTCAATACCCAAAGAAAAAAATCTCTCACATTTTTTTTTTCTCTCTAAAAAACCGACCAAGTGTATTCCCATATACATCACACGCATGTATATAAAACCATACACATACACATACACGACTGAGGTTCCATAGCATGTGAAGACTTCTTATTCACGCCACTGATAGGCACATGGCTTTGCATTATCCAAATTCAACTAGTATTGGATACTATTCAATACTATCATGCTTATCAATTCATATAGCTAGCATATCAAAAGAAATTCAATTTCTTTTGACTACATGGGGATGGACCCCACAAAAATTAGTCACTTCCCTTCATCTGCTCTTGAATTCCTATTGTATTTTGGAATTTATCGAAAAATAAACGCAAAAGATCAAGGAGTGGTTTTCCATGTCGATTTTATTTCCTTTTTCTTTTCCTTCTTTAAATCCACAAATCAGAACTCTACAAATCAGATTTAAAGCCTAAAAAAAGACAAATACCAACTCCTCATAGAATTGAAAAGTGAAAACATCTTTTTAAACAAAAGCACAAACAAACAAGGGCATCGCTTTAATACCTTTAACACTCACAACTACGAGAAGAAAACAAAAAAGAAAGTCATACTCGCACGGGAAAGTGACTTCAAATTGAGATGGGAGTTCATTTGCATAAGAAAGTCACAAATTAAGGAACATTTCACACTCAAAACTACAAGAGGAAAACAAAAAGAAAGTTATACTCAATTGGGAAAGAGACTTCTAATTGAGATGGAGTTCATTTTTATAACAAAGTCACAAACTATGGAATACATCTTAATCAATGCAAACAATTGAAATCTCTTGCTTTTCCATTTTGCCCTTTCTTGAAAACACCTAGTTCCCCAAAGAAAAGCTCCAAAAAAAAAAAAAAGAAATGCTAGGGACACAAAAGGGTTATAAAGAGATTCTCACAAAATGAAGTGGCATCCAATGGGTTGAGTTACATATGGTGGATCAAACTGCCACATGGGACCGGATACCACATCATTTTATGAATATCTCTTTACGACTCTTTTATTTCCCCAACATTGCAAAAAAAAAAAAAAGAGGGGACATTGTCTTAACACATCTAATTAACACTCAGAACTACCAGAGGGAAACCAAAAGCAAGTCACATCAGAAAGAGACTTGTATTGAGAGGTTTGATTTTCATGATAAACTGACGAAGGAACACACCTTTACCCCATGCATACAATCCCAAGCTTTTCAATTGTATTTGGCCTTTTCTTGAAAGGGTACTACTTCACCTACAATTTTCATACAGCTTTTTATTTATTATTCAAAAAATTGTGTATCTGTCTGTCCCTCTCATGTGTCATCCTGTGATGTCAGTGGACTCCACAGTGACACAGGATAGAGATAGATACAGTTTTGTTTGTTGTGAACAGAAAATAGTGTGAAATTTATAAGTGAATTAAGTATTACTCTTCTTGAAACGAACTTTCTATTAACCGAAATTACTTTTTCAATTTAGTTCATTTGCTAGAGTTGATACAATAGAACCAACGATGGAATTCCTATGTTATTTAGGCTTTGTTTAGTTCATAGATTTCGTGAGGAGAAATTAGTTCTTTTTACCTTACGAATGGGACTTGTTTTCCATCTTGTTTCATTTCCCCTCTCTTTTCCCTCAAAAAATCCATGATCCAAACAAATATAGATCCGGAACACTTCTATCATTTTAATACATTTATATAAATTGTTCTAAAACTGTACTGTTTCGAACTTTTTATGTAATTAAGACTTGAAAAACATCCATAAATTAGGCTACATATAACCTTAGAATCTTTAGACTTTTACCATTAAATTTCTAAATCAAATCAAAGTCTCCATTTTTTTATTTGAAAGAAATAAAATAAAACAAACCTCTAAAATGTGAAAGTCGGTAGCATCCCGTGTGGATTCTTCAACTTTTTAGGTGAAAAAATATGTGATTATCATATAATGAATGGGTCAAATAAATACGCAACTGCTTGTCTACTAAAGATGATATTTTGTTTTCCATTACTACAATCCTCCAAGGAGAAACCTACCAACTAAACACTTCTTTGATTCCATATCACAGCAGAAGAATCTCCCTTCTTTTAAGTTACCACCTAGTTTCTAAGAAAGAGGTCGGTAACTGATTAGCCTTCCTATATACACGTTAAGGCAAGCTGTATATTTGCACCATTTTATTAGCCATCTATATTCACAGACAAATAAAATACAGACTCTTTTAGGACAGCTACTTGTATTACTAATGACATATATAGCCAGATGAGATGAATAAACTTTTAGGTACTTACAGGCTACCACACCCCCTGTATGTAGGAACATGTTTTTTACCCAAATAACCCACTTTTGCGGCTGCAACAATGCCGGAGCAGTAAGCCACTTGGGTACACGTCCCCCTAAACTTTTTAGAATTGTATTTTGCCCTATATATTTTAAATGTTATGCATGTGTGCTCTTAAATAGTTTAATTTACTCCTTCCAAACTTCGAAATATTTTACTTTAGTGATCTCGTGTTTCCTATTTTCACCCAAATGAACAACTTATTTACTCCATTAGCCCAAGGGGCTTTGTGAATATCCATTTGGAATAAATTATGAATTATGTATTCGATGCGTGAAATTTGTAATAAAAAATAAAAGGGGATAAAGTTATGGTCGTTTAATTCAAAAAAAATAACATTATATGTTTGTAAACAAATAATAGTAGTTGTTCAAATAGATAAAAGCTTCAAATGAGCTTCAAAATTAATTATCTGTTTTTTGCAAATGTGGAAATGGGACACTTGATTCCAACCAATTACATTTGACGAGTTTATAGAGTTCGAACAGAAGCCAAAAGGGGAAAATTATAATAATAAAAATAATAAGGAATATATCAAATATTAATGCCGTGCTAAAATTCCAAAACTTGGGTGTTATCAACAACTTTTTGGAGAATCTCATCCAATATGATGGCAAGCACTTTGGAAATGCATTGTTTTTATGCATAGAGTACATAGCCTCCTTGATTTTTTTTTTCCCTGAAACTGGTCTATCTAAGTTTCTTTTATCAACTTATCATCTTCAGTATAGTCTCAGTGATAATCTTTCTCATCATCCCATGACCACAATAAGCAGTTTGTAAGAACCTATTAAGGAGCTCCTAGTCTTGTTTAATGAGATTTATTCTGATCAGTAGGGATTATAATCAACAGCTTCTGACAATTACAGAGAGCTTTCTTTAACCTCTATGGACTTAGCACAGACATTTACCAATTTTTGAGTACTAATTTTCTTCAACTGTTTCTTCACTCTTCTTATTAATTTATATTTTTTGAACTAAATTGGAATTAGTGAGTACGTACCCTGGGATGCGAAGAGTGATTCCAAGAACCCAACAGGTTGGCATTGATAACAGCATCACCAAATTCATCCATATACTTATCTATAAAGTTTCAGTATTCAAGATTTCACTTCTGTATTCAAAAACATTTAAAAAAAAAAAAAAAACAAACAAAACAATCGGAGCTTCATTCCCAATGTAGTTATCAGTACTAAGTGCAAGCCTCCATAACAATCTACTATCCGAGTAATAAATTGATCAATAGACAAACAAAGCATAGAAGCTAAACAAATGTCTGTGGGAGTCCCATGATATTAGCATTACTTGTCAACTACGTTGCATCACAATACCCTCTTTGGGGATGGAAGCTCTCCTTTGGGACCGCGGGTCTTATAACTACCCGTTATTCTTCTCTATGTGTGCTCTTCATGAGATGAAAGGAAGCAAAGTGAGGGACTCCTTGAGAGATATGTTGAAACATCTACAGCAATCAAAGGATAAATGTGCTCAAGCCATATAAATGTAGTCAAGGCAAATTAATGTGGTCAAGATTGGAGCACCACTTTAGGTCATATTATTGTAATAACCTGCATTTTCATTTATTTGCATTTCATATTTAAATTCAATTGTATCGTTTACTCTTATTTTAATTTCAATCCTCATGTGTTTAAATCTTGTGACTTGCTTTATTTCATATTTGTAATTCTTTTGGGATCAAAATGCGATTTTATAAAAATTAGTAATACATGTGTTGGATTTCAAAACTGTATTTCAAAACGGTGAAAATAATTTCTATTGAGTCAATCAGTATTTTATGTAACCGGGAAATCAATTCTTACACAAAAATGAATTTTTCGTCTTTTTGTGACAAACACTCCGCCCCGAAGATACCAGTTTATGTTTTAAACTGTCCGTGCCGCGTTAAACTTGCACAGTTTTTGATTTGGACGTAAAGATTGAAGTGACTATGCTTTAGTTTCCTATTATGACAACCCATGATTGTTTAGAGCCTTGTTTGGTTGTTGCTTTTGGGTATGTGCTTCTCTAGTGCCTAAAGCTGATTTTGCCAAACACTCCAAGATTGACCCCTATACACCTACTTGACCCTTAGCCTCACTTAAGAGTCCAAATAATATGTGTTTTATGCATATACGTATGTAAATCTTCAGCTATGTATATTTGGTAAATGCAAAACCATTTGTTGAGTATATAGGAATGAACTTGGTCCCCAAGCATAGCCATTTTGGCTTCCTATATAACCACCCACAATATGCACAATCAGCACTTTGGTTTTGCAAACAATAGAGCGAGTTTCAGAGAGACTTTGAGAGTTCTTAATTTCAAAATTCTAGTGAGAGAAAGCTTCATTTCATAACCAAAGCTTGATCACCATAACTATAGTTCATTTGGATTTCCTGTATTGCTTTCTTTCTCAACAACTTCTCTACTTCTCTACACCACAGTGAGTATTTTTAAACTCACTCCCAATGTAATTCGTACTTAATTTCGTGTTGTATGTATGTATCTATTAATCACCATTGTTGATTTTCATGATAGCTTGAAATTAGAAAAAGAGTGATTTTACAAACTTAATCAAAACAAGTTTTTAGAGATGATTTAGAAAGATTATAGTTCCTACAAGCTACTGTTCAAGTATTGAAGTCTAATTCATTCACATGAAAAAGTATATAAGAAAATTAGTTTTGCCATCTTTTAGTCTTTCATTAAATTCTAGAATTATAGTTGAATTCATGTAAAATTGATCATGGATTCATAATCCTTGTGAAAAACTGAAGAGATCCATATATTATATGTCCTATATGCTTCGGGTTTGCAAAATGGGTCAAAATGGACCGTTAAACTGAAAAAAAGGGGAAAACCAGCGAGGAAGACAAAGCCTCTGCTTCATCTCGCGCGCGTGATCGCGCGAGCGGCCCGCACGCGCGAGGTGTGCGTTTCCCGGCAAACAGAAAAGTTTATATATAAAAAAATGAAAAATAGGCAGGTCGTGCGAGCGACCCCTCGCGCGAGCGGCCCGCGCGCGCGACTTCTGGCAGTTTCTAGTTCTTGCTTATTTTGTGTTAAGGAACTGTTTGGGTGGTATTTTATGAACTGTTAAAGCTCTGTTTGGGAATTTATTAAATCAGAATCTTAATTTGTTATGTTTGAACGATTAAAACGTTGTATTTTGACTTATCAATCCCCGTACGCTCGTTGTTTATATAATTCTATAATTTGCCTCATGTTTTAAAGTTTTATGACATACATGTGGAGTCCGTTGTACATGCATGGTGAGTGTGAATGTTGGTCAGCATGGAAAAGAGTAATGGTCAGTGTGGCATAGTGAGTGCGGTTGAGATTGTGTTGTGGACACTCCCTGGTAAGTGAGTACCAAAGTGTGTTGTGATTGAGATTGCGGCGAGGGTGTCTTTGAAATGCGACGGTGGCAAAACTAGACACTCCCTGACGACCATGGTAGCGTCAAAGTGTGTTAAGTCGAACTTGGACATTCCCTGGCACCCATGGAAGTGCTAAAGTGTGGCCTACAGACACTCCCTGATACCCGAGTCTGGATACTGCGTGAGGGTTCCTCCGGTATTTGCATGGCGGATTAGGTAGTCAAAGTGTGAGGCAATGGACACTCCCTGGTACCCCGGACCAAAGTGTGAGGCAAACTGGACATTCCCTGGCACCCCTGTGCTAAAGTGTGGCTATCTTAGCGTTTCAAAGATACCGGTGTGTGATGGTGGGTTGTTGGGTTTTGTCGAGAGAAAAGAATCGGTAAGATGAGATGGTGCATTGTTCTCATACACGGTCACATATATGTGGGTTATACCTTTAAAATAATATTATGGTTGTTTCCTAAAATGATCTCCTTGTTTTAATATAAGCTTGTTGAATTAAATGAGAAATGGAAAGAGGTAAATGAGTATGCTTTACATTCAAAGTTATGTTTTCAATACTCACCAGCTTCTTGAAGCTGACGACGTTGATGCGTCCTGGACATTCGTGTTCAGGTTTTTTAGGTTATGATCAGGCTGAACATTATGATTATGCAAACTGAGAACGACTGTTTTGGATGATAAGACTGTTATCTATACCCCATGTTTTAAGTTATAAGTTGTTTTATAATAAGGATGACTGTAATAGATGATAAGTTATTGTTTTGTTTTAAGGCGGTTTGTGCCTTTAGAGACCCTGTGCTGTAATATGTAATAAGTGAGAAAAATATTTGTAAGCTTTGATTGCTCTACTCTGATTATGATTTTATGTTGTTCGACGTTTGGGACGGAATCGATCCTTCAAACTGTCGCGACCTACGGGTCCATAAAGGAAATTAAACGCTTTCCTTATTTATGCTACGTCGGGGTGTGACAATTATAGACTTTCCAAATTGTATAGATTCCTTGCTATCAATCTCGTTGACCACTGTTTTTGTATATATATTCGCATGTGTAACCAATGATGAGATGTGTTGAATATTATACCCATTACCTCAATTCTCTTCATTCTTCATGGTATCAGAGGGTCTCATGACCTCCATTTAGACTTCTTCCTACCAATTTCTTTCCCTACGTACAGCTCACCATTTTCTATACTACACCATGTCCACGTCCAGCAATTCTTCGTCCTCATCTTTCACCACCAGCAGCTCTTCTTCTTCGTCTATTATCACCACCTTATCTGTTCCCCACATCACCACCTTGGTCTCAGTTCGACTCAATGACACAAGCTATTTGCTCTGGTGCAAACAAATGCGTCCCTTTCTTGTTGGGAAGGGACGCGACACAAGAATTTTTGGAGGTTTATCGATGGCTCTTATCCAGCTCCATCACAATCTCTACCCCCGTCCTCCGATGGCTTTATCAGTCCCAACCCTGCCTACACCATTTGGTACCAAACTGATCAAACACTTGTGAGCCTCATTACCGCCACCCTTACCGAACCAATTCTTTCTTTGGTTATTGGATGCTTTTCCTCTTGTGAAACTTGGGAGTGTTTGGCTAGTCACTTTTCCCAACAATCTATCGCCAATGCTACTCACCTTCGTTTCCAACTTCTCTCCCTTACCAAAGGTTCCAAGTCCGTCTCCGAGTATCTCCAACATGCCAAGTCCCTCTCTGACTCTCTTGCTTCCATCAACGAACCCGTGTCCAATACTGATTTGGTCTCCTCGGTTCTTCGTGGTCTTGGTCCCGACTTTGCTATGATTGTCACGGCCATATTAAACTTTCTCCCTCTTCCCCAATTTGCTGACCTTCGAGCACGTCTTCTCTCTTATGAATCCCAAATTTCCACCCCTACCCCCACTAAATCAGGCACTACCACTGCCCTTTTCACCTCTCAAACCCCCTCGAAACGCACTAACCGTGGTTCCAACATTCCTGCTGTGATTCCATACTATGACCGCTCCAACCGTGGCAACTCCTATAAGGGTCGTGGTGGTAACTCTCGTGGTCGTGGTGGCTATCATGGTGGAAATTCCTCAGGCCGTGGTAACTATTCTTATCGTGGTAATCATCGTGGTGGTCACTCTTTAGGCTTTCATAATTTTTCCAATGATGCTGGACTTTTGGGTTCTCCACCAATGGCCCTTGTTTGTCAAATTTGCAACAAGATGGGTCACTCTGCTGCAACTTGTTATCAAAGGCACAATAATTACCAACAGAATGATTCTGTGCCCAATGCTTTTGCTGGCCTCCAAATCTCTCAGCCTTCGGATCTCACATGGTACCCTGACACTGGTGCCACACACCACATGACTGGTGATACCCGTTCCATGACCAACTGCTCCGAGTACAGTGGCTCCGATAAGGTTCAGTTAGGCAATGGTGAGACTCTTCCTATTACACATACTGGTACAATTTCCCCTCCCCTTGGTCCTTCCAACTTTCAATTAAATAAAGTTCATGTACCCAAAATGCGTAAAAATTTGTTGTCTGTTGCTAAGTTTACCAAAGATAATTCCGTACGTTTCTCATTTGCTCCCTCGGGTTTTTCCATTTCATCTCTGAAAACTGGTGCAATCTTGTTTCAGGGCCAATGTAAGGATGGGCTCTACCCTATTTCTTCTGCTCGCTCTCTTCCTCAGGCATTATCTTCCATTCGCTCCTCATCAACGCTCTGGCACAATCGACTTGGCCACCCATCTTACAAAGTTCTTTCTTTTTTAGGAACCAATAAATTGTTAGATTCTTCAATTAATTTTTCTAGCAAGTCCTTTTGTAAGAGTTGTGCCATGGGCAAATCCACACAACTCCCATTTTCAATTAATGAACAACATGCTTTGACTCCTTTTGATCTTATTCATTCCGATGTGTGGATGTCTCCTATTTTATCTGTGTCTGGATTTCGTTATTATGTGTTATTCAGTGATGATTTCTCTCGGTATAATTGGGTTTTTCCTATGCGACATAAAAATGAAGTTTTTCAAATTTTTACCGACTTCTTGGCATTTGTCATACTCAATTTAATCGGTCTATTAAAGTTTTCCAAAGTGATGGTGGCCGGGAATTTGATAACAAGTCCGTATCTGCTCTATGTCGCACAAAAGGCATACACCACCGTCTGTCTTGTCCTCACACCGCTCAACAAAATGGTGTTGCCGAACGTAAGCACCGCCATATTTCTGAAATGGGTCGCATTCTTCTCATTGAAGCCACCATGCCCCCTACTCTCTGGGTTGAGGCGGTTTCCACTACTGTATATTTAATAAATCGAATTCCAACTCATGTCCTTGGTTGGTCTAGTCCCTTTCATTCCTTGTTTGGCTTTCACCCATCATATACAGATCTTCGCACCTTTGGTTGCGCTTGTTACCATCATCTAGGTGCATATGTCCCTCACAAGCTATCACCTCGCTCTACTGAGTGTGTTTTCCTTGGATACAACACTCGTCATAAGGGTTATCGTTGCCTCGACCCCATATCCAATCGGGTCTATATCTCTCGTCACGTGCGTTTTGATGAATCGTGTTATCCCTATGCCTCTCCATCACCTCACATACAGTCACGTTCCTCTCCGAATTATACGACCTTTGCCTTTGTCCAGGTTCCCCCCATACCCGTCATTATCTCCACCCCTGTATCTCCACAGTTCATTAATCCTCCTATTGATTCCCCACTACAAACTCAATCTGAGTCCTCTTCTGCTCAGTCTAATCCCATTGTTGCATCTTCCTCTGGCCCGCTATCGTCCACCCTCTTACCCAGCTGCCATCAGTCCCCGTTGTTATCCTCACCCACTCCTATCAATCCTAATCCTCACCATATGGTCACCTGTTAGCGCGATGGTATTCAAAAGCCAAAAACTTACATAGATGGTACCATTCGGTATCCACTTCCCAAGGCTTTCTACACCCAACTTACGGCTTCTTCTGAACCCACTTGCTACTCTCAGGCGGTGAAACTTCCTGAATGGTGTCATGCCATGTCTGAAGAGTTCAATGCTTTGCTTAAAAATCACACTTGGACCTTGGAGCCACCTATACCAGGACATAATATTGTTGGCTGCAAATGTTTTCGGGTCAAACAAAAATCAGATGGGACTGTTGAGCGCTACAAAGCGCGGTTGGTTGCTAAAGGTTTTTATCAACAACCGGGGCTTGATTATGATGAGACTTTCAGTCCGGTTGTCAAACCCACTACCATTCGTGTAGTTCTTAGCATAGCTCTCTCTTCTGGTTGGTCTCTACGCCAATTTGATGTCAAAAATGCATTTCTTCAGGGCATTTAACTGAAACAGTCTTCATGACTCAACCACCAGGGTTCATTGATCCTCAACACCCTCACCATGTTTGTCGTCTCCAAAAAGCTATTTATGGTTTGAAACAGGCCCCTCGTGCCTGGTTCAACGTTTTAGCACTTTTCTTCTCAAGTTTGGTTTTTTACAAAGCAAAGCAAATAGCTCTCTTTTCATTTATCATAGGAAAGGTGTGACTCTGGTCCTTCTCTTATATGTTGATGACATTATTCTCACCGGGAGTGATTCTTCAGTTATTAAATCCTTTACTGTCACCATGGCACATGAATTTGACATTAAGGATTTGGGTTCTCTTCATTATTTTCTTGGTATTGAAGTCTCATCCGTTACTACTGGACTTCATCTCTCTCAAACTAAGTACATTTTGGATCTTCTTCGTCGAAGTTCTATGCTTCACTGCAAGCCTTATTCTACACCTGTTTCAACCAAGTCTTAACTTTCTACAAGTGATGGTGATCCTCTTGTTGATGCTACTGAATATCGACATTTGGTTGGTACTCTTCAGTACCTTACTTTAACTCGCCCCGACATTGCCTATGCGGTCCACCACGTCTCTCAATTCATGAGTGCACCTCGTGCTCCTCATTTGGTTGCTGTAAAGCGAATCCTTCGCTACTTGAAAGGATCTGTTGGCCTTGGTCTAGTTTTTCGTGCTTTACCTGGACCTTGCACTCTGTATGCCTATTCTGATGCGGACTGGGCGGGTTGTCCCGATACTCGGCGTTCCACTTCTGGTTTCTGTGTTTATTTGGGGCCTAATTTGGTTTCGTAGAGTGCCAAGAAGCAACCCACATTATCTCGTTCTAGTGCTGAATCTGAATATCGTTCTCTTGTTCAATGTTGTGCTGAGATTGTTTGGCTTCGTCACTTACTTCAGGAACTACGATGCCCTATTGCTCAGCCTATGTTGCTCTATTGTGATAATCTCAATGCTACTTATATTGCTGCTAATCCTGTGTTTCATGCTCGTACTAGAAACATCGAGCTCGATTATCACTTTGTGCGTGAACATGTGGCGTCTGGGTTGTGTCGTGTTCAATTTGTTCCTTCGGTGGATCAGACTGCATATTTGTTTACCAAGGGTCTTCCCAAACAGCGCTTTCTTTTTCTTCGGTCCAAACTTATCTGTCCAGGACCGCTGTGTTTGCGGGGGGATGTTGAAACATCTATAGCAATCAAAGGATAAATGTGCTCAAGCCATATAAATGTAGTCAAGGCAAATTAATGTGGTCAAGATTGGAGCACCACTTTAGGCCATATTATAGACTTTCCAAATTGTATAGATTCCTTGCTATCAATCTCGTTGACCACTGTTTTTGTATATATATTCACATGTGTAACCAATGATTAGATGTGTTGAATATTATACCCATTACCTCAATTCTCTTCATTCTTCAAGATATACTGAGACCCTAGAGCTGGCCGTTATTGTGCATCACGTCCATGTAAGAGATTTTCCGCTAGCTTGAGGGGCTCACCATTCTTGTCTTTTTTGGCCCATTGCTTCTGTAGTCTATGGGATACGAGCAGCATAGGTCGTACCTAGCACCATTAATTGTTGCTGCCATCGGTACGGTTTTCATGGGTTACTTAGGCTACTTACTTTGATTCATGGGGAGGAGGAGGATTCTTTTCATGGCCTGCATTTGCACAATAACTTCATAGGTAACCAAGTCTCTATAGTTATGTTAAGTCTCTAATTAGGTAATGATTTTTGGTTACCTGTGATCTGTGAAGCTACTGTGCAAATACAGGCCATGAAAAGAATCCTCCTCCTCCCCATGAATCTGAGTAAGTAGGCTGAGTAACCCATGGAAACTGTACTGATGGCAGCAACAATTAATGGTGCTAGGTACGACCCGTGCTGCACGTATCCCACAGACTGCAGAAGCAATGGGCCGAAAAAGATGAGAATAGCGAGCCGTTCGAGCTGGCAAAAAATCTCTCATATGGATGTGAGGCACAACAACGGTCGGCTCCGGGGTCTCAGTATGTCTCTCAAGGAGTCCGTCACTTTGTTTCCTTTCGGCTCCGGGGTCTTAGTATGTCTCTCAAGGAGTCCCTCACTTTGTTTCCTTTCATCTCAGGAAGAGCACACGCAGAGAAGAATAACGGGACAACGATAAGACCCGCAGTCCCAAAGGAGAGCCACCATCCCCAAAGAGGGTATTGTGATGCAACGTATTTGACAAGTAATGCCAACGTTGCCCCACCAGAAATGGATTACTCGAACACCACGTCTATGGTGCCCCTGCCATTCTTTCAGAACATATGAATAGGTGCTTGGGATCACCTATAAGAGATTGATACCATCGTAAGTTGCGTAAAAATGCACCAAATCTGTTTTTCAAATAAAAGTGAAGAAAGAGCTCATTTATGATACACAACTCCACCTAATGGATACACGACACTGACAAACTTATAAATTTGTTTTTGTAATTTTGTGTTAGGGAATCTGAGAATGCAAATCACCTATTCTTTGCTTGTTGAGAAGTTATAGAATTAAGCATTACTAGGTTATGGTCAATGATAGAAAAGCTACTGGATGGGATAAAGAAATGGCTTGGGCTTTTCAAAGGTTGGCTATAGATTCTTTGGTACATAGGTTACCTAAACTAGTTTTAGCAACCACTTCCTAAGAAGTTTGGTGTGAGAGAAGTAAAAGATTCCATCCAGAGAGCAATAGATCTGACGAAAAAAAATTTCAATGAGATTCAATTCAAAGTCCAAATCTACTAGTGCTTGGAGGAAAATTGACAAGTACTTTCCAAAACTGGGAAGTTAGTAAATTAGTAATGATGAGGGAGCTGGAACAAAAGTTTTTTTTTTTGTAAATGTATAGATACCATTTTGTTTCTTTATTGGGTTTTGAATTTGGATAATTAGTTTTGTTGTGTTGTCTTTTGTTTTTGTTTTTTCCCCTTGATTCTGTTGTTGGGTTGTATTGTAGGCTGCGGGTTTTTTTCATTGTTTGTTGACTTCTATTCTGTATTAATTCTTGCTAGAGGTAAATCTTTCAAATGCAATATATAACTTTGGACAACCTTAGCTGTTTTTAATTCTACGGTCAATTCTACTTGGTATAGGTCTAGTCATGGGACCCTTCAGTATCAACACTCACAAAAGCTTATAAAAATGAAGCACCCCAAATTTGCTCACCCATTGCTTACCCAAACACCTCATTGGGTGAACATGTGGCAACCACAACTTTTCACAAAGTTTATTACATTCCTCGAGAGCTCGTCATGGCAGAACTTCAACAACCTTAAACACCATTAAGGCATTCAGTCATTGAATGCTTGTGCATACAACAGTCTCAACTCATTTATGTCAGTCCTATAATTAGTTAAGATTGCTACATTGAGTCCTTCAATCATTATCTCATATGTTCTCCTCCCTCCACATTTGATGCTTTGGGTGATTATTGAGTGAGCAATTTATAGGTAAGCAAAAGTGCTATTTGTTTTCAGTATGACAATGGGTCCCATGTGGATCCACAAAGTGCTTAGATGATAGTGATCATCACACACACTGGTGTGATTGATGCTCAAATGAGATAAGTTCTCCAAACCCATAACCACCTCTGGCAATCTGTTTGTTTTTTCTTCAAATTTTGACTGTACTTTCGTCTTCATCTTTGTCTCTCTTGTCAAGTCTTGGAGTAGGGAGATTCGGTTGCTGCTGTCTTCAAAATTTGCGGCTTACAGGTTCAAAGGATAGAATGGTTTGGAATTTTGCCTTATGAAGTTCCTATAATCTTTCCCTTTCTTCTCTATCTAATATTTCCATTTAATGTATTCTCTAAGATTTTTAATCTCTGAATATATTACCATAAAATAAAATTATATCAAAGAAGGGAACCCAACAAATATAAAATAAAATTATATCAAAGAAGGGAACCCAACAAAAGTAATTGCACAACCTATGTTATTAATCAAGTCTCCCCCAAAACCATTGAAATACAGTTGAAATTAAATGGTTGAACATTTTGATATGGTGGATATTTGATAGATTTGGCAGATTAGCGGCAATGGTGTTTTTCTGGAGCCTAGAAGTGATTTTAGGGATGGCGTCTTAAGGAAATAGATTGGCTCTAAAATTTTATAACCATCTCTTTTCCGTCAAATTTACCAGTTGTATACTGATGGAGGGAATTGAAGTGTCATGGGTTTTTTTTTATGAGAGTGTACCCATCGAGTAAAATTGTTGAAGGGCGTGAGTTAAACTCATCATAGTTAAAGCGGCATAAATGTAATTATCTCTAAAATCAAATATTCTCTCTACACATATACATGAGGAGAAGAAAATATGTGAATATAAAACATACCCATTTTTTCCAACTCCATTCATACCATTGAGCCACTTTCTTTGTGAGGAAACATACCTAATAATAAACCATTGAAGGAGAAGGAAATAAAAATTGTTTACAGAAGTTGAGATTAACAGTAAGAAGAGAATCCATATACATACGTTTTAAAGATATAAGTGAGGCATCTCTTAATAAATCGGAGGAGTTAAACTTCGAAACCTCGAATGTACACTATTTGGTCAATTTCTGTAAATCTACACCCTTATTTAGAATCTGAACTATGACCATTTTCACTGACACCTCCTAAACTTTAAACCTGAACTAGACTCACCCTTAAATTAAGCAAAATGAACAAAGTTAACCCCTGAACAACGGATTTTAGTATCAACAAAGGATAGTTTAAGGGTAAATTTGTTTAGTTTTAAAGTTTAGAGGGTGTTAGTAAAAATTGGTCATAGTTCAGAAGTGTTACTGTAATTTACCCTTTTAAATAAAACAAAATGTTTTAGTTGAAGAAAAAAAGTCGGAGAAACAAGATTTGGATTTAGAGGTTTCAAATGTCATAACCACATTATCACACTACACTCACCATCTCTTTGGTTGCCAAGAAACTGTTGGAAATTTGCAAAGAGTAATGCTAGGTGTACACAAATTTTGTACACACTTTTGCACACAAATGCTTTAAATGCATGTACCTTGTGCTGTTTGAATTTTTCACACTTTTCTGTGCACCACTTACACAGCACATGGTACATGTATTTAAAGCATTTGTGTGCAAAAGTGTGTGCAAATTTGTGTACACCTAGCATTACTCATTTGCAAAACCAGAGGAGTAAAAAATGGTTCTTTGCAATCAATTTTCTAACCAACAAAACAAGGTTCAATTCACACGAGATCAAAAGAAGCAGGCTTATAGAAAGTTACTTTTTTTCCTCTTTCTTCCAAAAATGATGTTCCTCTGGTAGACTTGCAAGGCCATTGTTGTTTTGCCCAAATTCTATGCAACTAGAACAAGAATGGCTGTAAATTTTCTTGAGAGTGGGGGGTGATAGTTGAGAGAGAGAGAGAGAGAGTTGGTGGGGGATGTGAAGGCTGTTAATTTTCTTGAGAGAAGACGAGAGCTAGAGATGAGAGTGAAGTGACTGCATAAAGAGAGAGGCAGACCAGAGAGTTTTTTTTTTTGAACAGCCAATTTCATTAATAGAAATCAAAGGGCAAAAGCCCACCAAAATTGCATTTAAGTATAACCCAAAAAAACCCCATAACCCCAACACTCATCAATCCAGGTTCCCTAACTGAAAGCCTGCTCCCCTTTTGAGTCTTTCAGTAGCAGAACCGCTGAATAAATGAACCAAATTGCCACATAGTTATACAAACCGCAAAAACTAGAGTGTTTACTTGAAAAACCTCTCGGCAACTTGTCAAGACATTCAACCACCCACAATTTTCTCCACCAACGCAAGCCCATTTTTTATCAGCATAAGGAAGCCTCATTCCAAACTAGCTTGAACATAGCAACACCAAAAAAGCCATACCCCACTAGTAGCAATACTGATCCAGCGGGCCCCAAAATTGAACAAGAGTCAGCAGCTGCACCACAACCATTACAACTCATCAACCGCAAATCCTTAATAGAGCAATGCAGTGACACCATCAGCCGCATCAAAGATCTTATTAACATAGCATCAATCAGTCCGCACAATGCAGAATTATGGAGCAAAGATCCACTAGAAAAAAGCCAACCCAGAGAGACCTCCCAAATACTCATCAATGAAGATTTTAAAATTAGAAGGAACACGTTAAAGACAATGTTGTACCAAAGCCAGAGCACCAAGCTAAACCCAATCGTCCCAAAAAGGCCCCCCCATAAGATGTACTAAACCAGCAGCGATGACGTAAAACCAGGGATCCAAGAGGCATAACCACCATCTCTTTGAACATCCATGCTTGATTGAAAAACTTGGAGTTTGTTGCAATAAACCATAGTTATGTGAAATACCCACACCGAGAACACAACAGCTAGCAACCCAAGAGATCCTGTCAAATCCAATCCTAACACAAAGACAGGCCAAGCCACATGGTAGCAGCCCCAACCAAACTACCACCTTGAACAGAGGCACCCCAAAACAACCCACAACCCCCCATAAGCAAAGAAGCTCCAATGGCCACATAATTTAAGCTAAAGGCACCACTCCCATACAATGCAGCAGACACTAAACCCCACCCAACACTAGCATAAACCCACACCCAAAAGGCCTCCAATTAACTAAGCAATGAAGATAAGAAAGTTAAGTTGGACACCCACGAAAGTCGCAACTTAATAGTGCAATAAAGCAGTAGCAAACAATCTTAACCTAATCCATATATAGGGAATACGATTTGTCTTGCACAATCTGATGGCCGGATTGGCTTCACGGAAATTGGCCCCCAGCAAACCAAAATTTGCCTCCATATCCAGAAATTATCACTCCAAATACCCCCGAGACCAAGCTGTCATGGTTTGAGCTTTATCACTCCCCACGACCTTCTAGACTGTGGTTTATTCTCCTTGAAACCCCTCCTCCACACTCGATCTTTACAACCATGCTTCCAGTGGTTGTACTCTATCGACTGCCGCCTTTGCCAAACCATCTGCAAAGGAATTGCTCTCCCTGTAGACATGCTCGAAGGTTATTCCTGCTCGATTTTCGGCTTCTTGGGCTCATAAAATATGTTGACATGTTTCCACGCCCAGCAAACCGAGTTGTTCACCCATGATATGCAACCTTTGAGTCACTTTCGATGATGAGTGGACAATTATTGTACCCTTTCACTGCTGCATATAACCTCAGCCCTTCTAATATCGCTAAGATTTTGAGAAGTTTGATTCTGCCCTACCAATGCTCTTGGAGATCGAACAGACAAATCACATTCCCAAAATGGTTTCACAGAACACCACCAATCCCCGTCAGACCCGGCTTGCCCCTGGCAGCCCCATCCACATTAAACTTGAGCGAGCCTGTTGGAGGCTTTAACCAAACCATCTGTCTAACATATCTCTATACTTTAGTACCAATGCAAACCCTATCGATGTTGCCTACCATGTCAGTGATCGAAGTATTAAAGTCCTTTATTTTTTATTTAAACCACCAACATAGTCGAAGTTTAATAACCTCCAAGGTCTCCTCCATATTTGGTTGTCTATTATTAAAAATCACGTCATTCCTGGCTAACCAAAATGACCAAATCACAACTAAAAACAGCATGTTCCAGGCCATTTGAGATGCTTTTCCCACTTTCAAGTCATTCCATTGAATCCACCAGTGCATTATTTTTGCTGGACAACAACTCTCTAAACCCCAAATTTGCAAGCATTTACCCCAGAGCTCTGGGATGGAACTGTGTGTTAGGTGGCACCCCTCACATGTGGTAGATTGTTTATACCAATATACATGTATGTGTACTATACCTCATATTTTGTTCTCTGTTGGCACCCTCAAACAAAAAAAATCTACTACTCCTCATATTTTGTTGTTTTTAGCACTCCCAAACAAAAAAAATAAGCTACTCCCTTAGTCAACTTAAATCATTTTCATTGCTTTCTTCCAACTCTAAACTTCAATCACATGTGTTTGAGAATCATTTGGGATACAAGAATTGGGTAGAATAGCATTTTCTGTACAATTAAACCACTCATTATGATAAACTCAAACAACCCCCTCCCCAACAACTTTCAAACAGTACAAAATAACATCGCATGGTAAATTTGTAGTCTTATTGATAAGAAAATTAAAGGTATACTCGTGTATAAATAGAACCAAAAAAATCGTCTCGGGCTTGTGTCATTGTTAGATAGCCTATGTAGTAACTCGGCACCCCCAAAGACAAATTCCTGGTTCCGCCTCTGCCAGAGCTGCCACGACCATTTGCATAATAGAAGCAGATGATCAATTGATTCAACCTCCTCATTACAGAAGCAGCAGTTAAGGTCCCCCAGCGGTAAGCAACCCATTCTATGTAAGTTTTGCTTGGCGGCTATACGACCTTGCCACACCTGCCACCCAAAAGACTCGACTTTTGGCGGAACACCCAGAGCCCATAACTTTGGCTGAACATAATTGGCGGAACACCCAGAGCCCATAACTTTGGCAGACCAGAGAGTTATGTAGAGAAATCTCATGGCTTCAATATTTAAGGATTTACCATGCAATTAAGACACATGTATTACAGTAGTCAAAAAGCTTTTCTTTTATTATTAAGTGGGACCATACTCTTTAGCAAAAATGTGGGACCATACCATACCAAGTAGGAGTACAAGCTTTCTTTGTTTCATATATATATATATATACTACAATGTTATACATACTCTGTAAAGCACATTAAAATATACAACTTTGCTTAAAAATATTGGACTGTTGAAAAGTCTGCACTCACAAAAGTGGGTGTTTTGTGTGTGCAGACTTTTCAGCACAAGGTCTAATCTTTTTAAGTAAGGTTGTACATTTTGGTGTACTTTTAAGATTGTTTGTAGCATTACTCTTTAAGTTTTACCTTCCAACAGTCCCCACCAATTAAATTGCCTATTCCTTTCACCGAGCTACTCTTATTTAAAAGTGGATAACTTTTTTGTATACAACCTAAAAAAATATGTATCTATCTCTCTTGTGTGATGTCAGTGAACCACATAGGAAAGAGATAAACACATTTTTTTTTAAATTGTGCACAAAAAGTTATGTGGAGGTTGTGTCTATAAAATTGTCCTTTAAAAGTACCCATCCTAATGAATGCTTCGAATATATTGAAAGATGACCAATGAGTTTTTAAATTGTGTTTGTTTTTTTATTACAAGAATAAGGAGTGATATCGAACATGCAGCCAAACAATTTGCCGATTACTTTAATTTCTAAGAAACCAGATCAACAAAATTGCCCACTTATTGTGTATCATATAATTTCTTATAAAACACGTGTCTTTTTTAGAATTTGAAAATTTATATCCCAAATATAATTCCTAATACATGTGATAATAGAACGATCTAACACAATTTAAAGGAAAAATTAGGATTTGTCTACTCTTAATGAATATGATCTCATTGTCACATGTCTGTGAATATGTCACAGCCCGGTCCCATAATAACGGAACCGGAGCCCGTGGCACGCCACCGAGACTAAACCAATTCATTAACGTTCCCCAAAATTAGGTTTGAAGAACACACGCAGCGGAAAAACAAAACACCTTTTAAATCAGAGGTTCAGTCGACTGCTCAGTCGACTGCTCAGTCGACGGAGGCGGACAGGGATTTTAATATCGAAAATCAGTCGACTGCAAAAGGAGGTCCAGTCGGCTGCTGAGGGGTTCAGTCGACTGCCGAGGGGTCCAGTCGACTGCTTCTTCTAAAAATGAAGCGGAAACCAACAGACTCAGGGGTTCAGTCGACTGCTCAGTCGACTGCTCCCCTGGCAGCAGCCCAAACTGCAGAAAACAAGTTTTAAAGCTTTCAAATTTCCATTCAATGATCAACCACTCAATCATGTTCAGTCCAAAGTAATTCTAGCTGTATTAAAACATTACCAAACATAATTACAACATGTTATAGCCTAATACAACGTTCAAGATTCATTCTATCCTACCTAATTAAACATGGGTTAAAACAATAGAAATTCTTATTACAACATTTCTAGGAATCCAAAACTACAAGATTTACACTCAAGTTGCCTTCTAAAAGAACTCCCAACCCACGTGCTCACTTCTGCGATTCCTCGCCAGCATTAACACCTGAAATGGTTATTTGAATAACCACACATATTTCGATTTGTTTAAGCTAATGCTTAGTGAATAAATCAACATATGTACATGAATGATAAACATGTCCGCATTCACATCTCTACATTTCATACTAGTCACCGGAGACTCACGTGCCCGTCCATATTCCCAATCCGCGACTCCTCGCCAATAAGTCCACGCGAAAGGGTAAGACCCACGATTCTACAAACAATCGTGCGACCTTAATGCCACTCTATCGGCTCCACAAAATGGTACGGTGACCACGTGCTCCTTCTGACCCAAATAAGCAACTTAACATGCTCAAATACATATCACCATGCTCGCGGTAATTAAAACATATCACTGTGCTATTGAGCCTACTTATCAATATAAATGCCCAATATGAACTACACAATATATCTCTAGGAATTAATACATGCTATTCAAACATAACATGAATACATGCCAAGAAATCATTCCAAAACATAGTTGAATCACTCACCTCCGATTTACGCGCTTAAAATACGATCCAAAGAAAACCCGTGCACAAAGAACGTGCAGAAGTCCGTCTAGTACAATTCCTATGGATCAGAATTCCATTTATCAACTTTTATGAAAAATTCTAGAAAATAACTTTTCGGAAAACTTAGCCAAACAGGCCCTAACATATATCAAAACGAAGCTCTTACCTCAAGGAGCTCGAATATGAAATCTGGGAGAAACCAGACTGACGGAAGGTCGTCGTTTGGCGTCGCAAAGCTCTAAGCAATCAAATCTCCCTCTAGCCTCCTTTTTGGCCTCCTCTTAATGGAATTAGGTTAAGACTTAGAAAAATCTAAGTTCATCTCTATCTATATATAGGCAACATTCTCGAGGAATTACGTTTACCTCCCCACGAGTTTTCCAAACTCCTAATCAGTCTCTGAAACTTTCTATACAGCTTATTCATAGCTTCACGAGTGAAACCTCAAAATTATAAAAGTTTTCGACTAAGTTTCGTTTGGTCGCTAAAACGCGAATTTCTATATGACGTTTCCGAAGTTGCTAATTAGCCTACCAAATTAATAGCGTGTTCATTCGTCCTCACCAGGATACTAAATCTAACAACAGAAATAAATTCTAAAACAGAAAATAATACAGATATTGAAATACACAGGTAAACATTTATTTTCAGGTAAACATTTAAAATGTTCTACAGTGACCGTCTCATACTCGGAGAGACTTCACAACAACAAAATTCTCAATTACCACAGTTTCAAAGGGTTCTCTAATACAGACACCCAAATCAACTCGTGAGTCAAAACTCACTCAACCATGTGTCATAGGACACGCCACATCACATTATCATGCATGGCAATATGATACAAATGCAATAACACAAATGTGGGTGTTATAATACTCTCCCCCTTAAAAGAAGTTTGTCCCCAAACTTATACCTCAAGTCTCGAAAAGGTGCGGATACTGAGTACGCATCTCATCTTCTATCTCCCATGTCATTTCTTCCGTAGTTTGACTACGCCATAACACTTTCACTTTGGGTATTACTTTGTTCCGTAAGACTTGATCCTTCCGATCCAAGATCTCTACCGGATACGCAACATACGTTAAATCACTCTGAATCTCATTCGATGTCGGAGTCATCACTTGATCTCTATCTTCCACTAATTGTTTACGTAGCAATGATACATGAAACACGTTATGCACTTGAGCATACTCACTCGGTAATTTCAAACGATAAGCTACGGGTCCAACCTTTCTAATGATTTCAAAAGGTCCTACATACCTCGGGTTGAGTTTCCCGTATCTACCAAATCTGGTTATTCCCTTTGAAGGTGACACCTTCAAATACACTAAGTCTCCCACATCAAATTCCAACGGTCGTCTGCGCTTGTCGGCATAACTCTTATACCTACTCTGGGCTGTCAGTAACCGTTGTCGAATTACCTTTATCTTATCCGTCGTCTCTTGTACAATTTTCGGCCCTTCAATCTTTCTTTCTCCGACTTCCGTCCAACTAATCGGTGAACGACATACACGACCATATAAAGCTTCATAAGGAGCCATCCCAATACTCGACTGAAAACTGTTGTTATATGCAAACTCAATCAGCGGCAAATGGTCTTCCCAATCACCCTGAAAATCAAGTACACATAGCCTAAGCATGTCTTCCAAAATCTGGATTACTCTTTCTGATTGGCCATCGGTCTGAGGATGAAAAGCTGTACTAAAGTGCAATTTGGTACCCATTGCTTCTTGCAAGACTCTCCAAAACTTCGATGTAAAGTTACTATCCCTGTCCGAAACAATAGAAACTGGGATACCATGTAGTCTCACAATTTCGCGAATATACAACTTAGCTAATGGCATCGGCTTAGTTGTTCGAAGTGGTAGGAAGTCCGACGACTTCGTCAAACGGTCAACGATCACCCAAATAATAGTGTTCGATCTCTTCGATCTCGGAAACCCACTAACAAAATCCATTGTTATGTGCTCCCATTTCCACTCGGCTATCGATAACGGTTGTAACAATCCCGAAGGTACTTGGCGTTCGGCCTTTACTTGTTGACAACTAGTACAACGTGAAACATATCGTGCTATTTCCCTCTTCATTCCCGGCCACCAATAAACATGTCTCAAATCTCTATACATCTTGGTGCTTCCCGGATGAACGGTATACTTCGTATTGTGTGCTTCCTCTAGGATGTTTCGCTTCAACTCTTTCTCACTAGGTACACAAATTCTACCCCTCAATCTCAACACATTGTTCTCAAAAGTGAATCCCGGTTGTTTGCCCATTGGAATCTCATCACAAATCTTCTTCAAAGCCACGTCTTGAAGTTGTTTCTCCGTGATCTCGTGAATCAAGAGTGCTTGTGCCACAATCGTCGACATCAATCCACTTTCAATCCTCGGAATCACTTCAAGTTCTAAGTTCTCCATATCTCTTATCAATTCTTTCTGAGAAGTCAAATCTGATGCGGTATTGGTTGGTACTTTGCGACTAAGAGCATCGGCGACAACATTCGCCTTGCCCGGATGATACTGAATTGACAAGTCATAGTCCTTCATCAACTCTAACCATCTCCTTTGCCTCATGTTCAAATCTCGTTGTGTAAACAGGTACTTCAAACTCTTATGATCCGTGTATATCTCACATTTCTCCCCGTATAGGTAATGACGCCAAATCTTCAATGCAAAAATCACAGCGGCCAATTCTAGATCATGAGTTGGATAATTCTTCTCGTGCGGTCTAAGTTGTCTCGACGCATACGCAATGACTTTATCACCTTGCATAAGAACGCAACCTAAACCTCTATATGAAGCATCACTGTAAATGATAAACCCTTCAGTCCCTGATGGAACGGCTAAAATTGGTGCTTTCACTAGTCGACTCTTCAACTCTTGGAAACTTTCTTCACATTCTGGACTCCAAACAAAAGCAATATCTTTCCTCATTAATTGTGTCATCGGCATTGCTATACGCAAAAAGTCTTTTACAAATCTCCGATAATACCCAGCTAATCCTAGGAAACTTTTGATGTCTGTCACATTCGTTGGTCTCACCCAGTTGGTAACTGCTTCTATTTTCTGAGGGTCTACAGAAATTCCCTTTGCCGACACTATATGTCCAAGGAAAGCTATCTCGGTCAACCAAAACTCACACTTCTTCAATTTGCCGAATAATCTCTTTTCACGCAATCGTTGTAAAGCTAATCGCAAATGATGCTCGTGATCTTCAACGCTTTTGGAGTAGATTAGGATGTCATCTATGAACACGATAACGAACTCATCTAAATAATCCTTGAAAACACGGTTCATCAAGTCCATGAAAGCAGCTGGTGCATTAGTCACTCCAAATGGCATAACCAAAAATTCAAAGTGACCATATCGAGTTCTGAAAGCTGTCTTCTCAACATCTTCCTCTTTGACTTTTAACTGGTGGTAACCGGATCTCAAGTCTATCTTCGAAAATACCTGAGCCCCTTGTAACTGATCAAACAAGTCATCTATTCGCGGCAACGGATACTTGTTCTTGACGGTCAACTTATTCAATTCCCGGTAGTCGATGCACATACGCATTGTTCCATCTTTCTTCTTCACAAACAAGACTGGAGCTCCCCACGGCGAAACACTCAGTCGGATAAAACCCTTCTCCAACAGTTCTTCTAACTGAACTTTCAGTTCTTTCAACTCTATTAGTGCCATTCGATACGGTGCTTTGGATACCGGTTGTGACCCTGGTACTACTTCTATGGTGAACTCAAGCTCTCTTTCAATCAATACGTTGGGTAACTCATCGGGAAAAACATCTGAAAATTCTCAAACTACTGAAATGTCTTCTATTAGTGGTCCAAGAACTCGCGTGTCGATAATTGAACATAAGAAACCTGAACAACATTTCTTCAACATCTTACTTGCTTGAATCGCCGATATCAAGTATGGCGGTACGATCACTCCCTTACCCTGAAAAGTAAACTCCTCTCGTCCTGACGGATAGAAACTAACCTGTTTCTGTTCACAATCGATTTTGGCTTGATTAACCGACAACCAATCCATATCCAAGATAACATCAAAGTAATTCACCGTCAACGGAATCAAATCAACGCTCAAGACTTTATCACCTATCTTGATCTCACACGACTTGAATATCGAAGAGGTAACTAGCGGTTCACTACTAGGCAATGATACACACAAGTCATATCCTAACGGTTCTGACTTAACAGTTAGATGCTTAACAAAATCACGTGATACAAATGAATGCGTCGAGCCAGAATCCATAAGTATACGTGCAGGATACGAACAAATAGGAAGAATACCTGACACGATGGTATCATCCGTATTCCCCGGCCTTAGCTGGAAGTATCGTCCTTGTTGTTGCGCGACTCCTTTCCCTTTATCCACTCGAGGTTCTACCCTTGATCCGCTTGGCACACTCGATGCCCCGGTACTCATTCCCGGTTGTCTCTTACTCGGACAGTTCTTTGCTATGTGTCCCGATTGTCCACACTCAAAACATTTTCCTCTCGTTTCTGGGTTATAGCTCTTGGCGTTCGAGGTTGTGTTTGGTGTAGTCAAATTCGCGTTCAAAGGACAATTCCTAGACACATGCCCCAATTGTTTACAATAAAAGCAAGTGATCAATTGATGGCAGGTTCCTCTGTGTCGCGCGTTACATGTTGGACACAACGGTCTCGGGTCCCCCATGAACGTACTCCCTCCTTGGCTACTCATATTCGATCCTGAACCTTGCGTGAACGGTTTCTTCGCATTCCCTTGACTCTTACCCCGACTGTCATTTGCTCTCTTCCCTTGCTGTCCATGTCGATATCTGTCAACACTTTTCTCAGCAATACGGGCAGCTTCCTCAACTAGAGAAACGGTCGGGTGTTGCAACATATCCACACGGCCACGGATATTCTCTCTAAGTCCTTCCTCAAACTTACGAGCTTTATCCCTATCAGTTGGAACGGTAGTTTTCCCAAATCGTAACAAGGCATTGAAACGAGAAACATACTCACCCACGGTCATATCTCCCTGAATCAAAGTCGCAAACTCTTGACGTTTCTGAGTATAAGCAGATTGCGGAAAGAAACGTTTGTTGAATTCCTCTTTAAATGCTTCCCACGTGGTTGGTTTTCCTTGTTCAAGCACGTTATTCCACCAATCCAATGCTTCGCCCATCAATGTATCGGATGCGCACAAAATTTTCTCCTCATCGGTACATATTACCTGACGGAAATGTCTTTCCATGTCCATCATCCAATGATCGGCCAAGTCTATGTCAACTTGCCCATGATACAACGTCGGTTTTCGCTTATGAAACTGTTCCACGATTGTGTGTTGAGGTCACGGTGTCGATGGTGCATTGACATAACGAATTTCCACTTGTGGAGGCTGAACGTTCATCTGTTCTCTTTCACTTACCGCTTGTATGAAATTTCCCACCATATTTACTATTTGGTCCATCCGCGAATGCGGTGACAATTCTCTTGGTAGATCAGACATAACGTTTCAAATATTACCCCTGTTGAGTTCAATGCATAATGACCATGCATGCTATGCCACAATATAGATATATGTGCACAGTTCATCACAATCAACAAATGCTAATGCATGAAGCATTTATACAATGATAACCATATCCTTACAATTACACACTCCACTCGACGTCACTCAACATATATAACGTCACTCGTTCCCAAGGCTCTAAACTTATGCTCTGATACCACTAAATGTCACAGCCCGGTCCCACAATAGCGGAACCGGAGCCCGTGGCACGCCACCGAGGCTAAACCAATTCATTAACGTTCCCCAAAATTAGGTTTGAAGAACACACGCAGCGGAAAAACAAAACACCTTTTAAATCAGAGGTTCAGTCGACTGCTCAGTCGACTGCTCAGTCGACTGCTCAGTCGACGGAGGCGGACAGGGATTTTAATATCGAAAATCAGTCGACTGCAAAAGGAGGTCCAGTCGACTGCTGAGGGGTTCAGTCGACTGCCGAGGGGTCCAGTCGACTGCTTCTTCTAAAAATGAAACGGAAACCAACAGACTCAGGGGTTCAGTCGACTGCTCAGTCGACTGCTCCCCTGGCAGCAGCCCAAACTGCAGAAAACAAGTTTTAAAGCTTTCAAATTTCCATTCAATGATCAACCACTCAATCATGTTCAGTCCAAAGTAATTCTAGCTGTATTAAAACATTACCAAACATAATTACAACATGTTATAGCCTAATACAACGTTCAAGATTCATTCTATCCTACCTAATTAAACATGGGTTAAAACAATAGAAATTCTTATTACAACATTTCTAGGAATCCAAAACTACAAGATTTACACTCAAGTTGCCTTCTAAAAGAACTCCCAACCCACGTGCTCACTTCTGCGATTCCTCGCCAGCATTAACACCTGAAATGGTTATTTGAATAACCACACATATTTCGATTTGTTTAAGCTAATGCTTAGTGAATAAATCAACATATGTACATGAATGATAAACATGTCCGCATTCACATCTCTACATTTCATACTAGTCGCCGGAGACTCACGTGCCCGTCCATATTCCCAATCCGCGACTCCTCGCCAATAAGTCCACGCGAAAGGGTAAGACCCACGATTCTACAAACAATCGTGCGACCTTAATGCCACTCTATCGGCTCCACAAAATGGTACGGTGACCACGTGCTCCTTCTGACCCAAATAAGCAACTTAACATGCTCAAATACATATCACCATGCTCGCGGTAATTAAAACATATCACCGTCCTATTGAGCCTACTTATCAATATAAATGCCCAATATGAACTACACAATATATCTCTAGGAATTAATACATGCTATTCAAACATAACATGAATACATGCCAAGAAATCATTCCAAAACATAGTTGAATCACTCACCTCCGATTTACGCGCTTAAAATACGATCCAAAGAAAACCCGTGCACAAAGAACGTGCAGAAGTCCGTCTAGTACAATTCCTATGGATCAGAATTCCATTTATCAACTTTTATGAAAAATTCTAGAAAATAACTTTTCGGAAAACTTAGCCAAACAGGCCCTAACATATATCAAAATGAAGCTCTTACCTCAAGGAGCTCGAATATGAAATCTGGGAGAAACCAGACTGACAGAAGGTCGTCGTTTGGCGTCGCAAAGCTCTAAGCAATCAAATCTCCCTCTAGCCTCCTTTTTGGCCTCCTCTTAATGGAATTAGGTTAAGACTTAGAAAAATCTAAGTTCATCTCTATCTATATATAGGCAACATTCTCGGGGAATTACGTTTACCTCCCCACGAGTTTTCCAAACTCCTAATCAGTCTCTGAAACTTTCTATACAGCTTATTCATAGCTTCACGAGTGAAACCTCAAAATTATAAAAGTTTTCGACTAAGTTTCGTTTGGTCGCTAAAACGCGAATTTCTATATGACGTTTCCGAAGTTGCTAATTAGCCTACCAAATTAATAGCGTGTTCATTCGTCCTCACCAGGATACTAAATCTAACAACAGAAATAAATTCTAAAACAGAAAATAATACAGATATTGAAATACACAGGTAAACATTTATTTTCAGGTAAACATTTAAAATGTTCTACAGTGACCGTCTCATACTCGGAGAGACTTCACAACAACAAAATTCTCAATTACCACAGTTTCAAAGGGTTCTCTAATACAGACACCCAAATCAACTCGTGAGTCAAAACTCACTCAACCATGTGTCATAGGACACGCCACATCACATTATCATGCATGACAATATGATACAAATGCAATAACACAAATGTGGGTGTTATAGAATATAATTTGAAAAGCATGCATAACATACTCAAGGTCCAAGTCACATTGGAGTTCACCAATCCAAATTAAAAAAAATAAAAATAAAAATCATTTACGCTATGTTTGGGAGAGAAGTTAAGGAAAAGAAGAGAAAGTCAAAAATATTGACAAGAAAAAAGAAGAAAAGAGAAAAGATGATGATTTCTTTTATCTTGTTTGGGAGTTTAAGAGAAAATATACTTACTTTCTTTTCTCTTCATTGCATGTTGATTAGAGGGAAGAAGAAGAAGAAGAAGAAGACAAAATTGAAAATTATAATTCTACCCATTTAGGACTTCAAATAATATGAAACATCTAACACCTTCTCTTTTCCTTTAAACATACACCAAATCAATTGAGATGAAAGAGATAGATCGATTGATGATAAGAGAGATGAACCATTTTTTTTTATATAAGCAACCTATACTATGTACTTGTGGGTGTCCTAGGACAAAAATGTAATAAAATTATTTTTTTAGCTAAAATAATGGTTATTAAGAAAGAGTCATTAATGCCTACTTTCTTTTCTCCCATTTCTTCGCAATTTGGAGAAAAAAATACTGAGAGAAAGTGGAGTTTAAAATTCCCAAACTAAAAGTGATGTACTTTCTGTTCTTTTCTCTCGTTTTTTTTTAAGTCTCATAGATGGTGTAACGGCATGCAACAACTTTTATTTTTATTTTTAATCAATGAATGTTAAACTGCCATTTTCTATCTCTACATATATTATTAAATTCAAAAATCTAAAATATTTCCGAACTTAATTAGATATAGCACTTCTCTCATTTTATTTATTTATTTATTTATAGCATTAGGTAACATTTCTTGGTAAGAGTAAAAGGTAGAGAATTCTCTCAATCAAGCTATCTCATTTCAATGTTGTGATAGCTATGTTTATAATAAGTATATTCCACTGTGAATAATAGTGTGTGGATAATGAGTATCCTACATGGTATTATAGTTGTTCGGCTCTATTGTTCGAGATTTGATAATTAAACCCGGCCTATTTGTTAAATATTTTGGTAAGCATGCCATAAATTAATTGAATCCGTCAAAGGCCTTGCAACACGTTGACAAGGAGGCAATGTTACATGTAAGATTTTAGGATTGGGGTTAATATCTCAATGTCATAAATTGGGAAAAAAAATAAGAAGGTAAAAATGAGTCAATAGGTTTTCTCTGTAAAAAAAAAATAGATGAAAACAGAGAAAACATTATCAAATGGATGCAAGAGAGAAATTAGTAGAAAGATTTTTTACTATAGGTACAAAGTTTTTTTTACTACAGATACAAAGTTAATTATTATGGGTACAAAACTCCCTTACCACGTACAATATTTCTTATCATGGGTACAATGGTTACTTAATTACCTTGGGTACGAATACTTCTTATTTAGTAGACCAAAGCCATGAGATGAGGATTTTGAATATCAA
This sequence comes from Hydrangea macrophylla, assembly GCA_033977485.1. NCBI lineage: Eukaryota > Viridiplantae > Streptophyta > Magnoliopsida > Cornales > Hydrangeaceae > Hydrangea > Hydrangea macrophylla. The sequence goes on from CM066993.1 coordinate 55,403,466, forward strand.
TTTTGGATTGCATCTAAGGGACCCATGTGGCATAATTGTATGATACAACCAAACTACCTAATTGTATTATAGATTTCTACTTGCCATAGAAGTGATGCCTCCAAATTATTAAAGAGTAATGATATGCTTCCAAAATCCAAATCCTAAATTCACATCCTAAATATGAGGTAACAGTGAGTGTTTATCAGGATGTTAATTAGTCATTTTTTTTATTACATGGGAGAGGGGAAAGGTACGAAAATAGAATCTGGATACACAGAAGGGCACTAAGTGTCAACCCTTTGCTGTTGAAAAATAATGCGTCCTCCGGTTGGCGGAAACTCTTAAAAAAAAAATACCAAGTAAAACTTCAAAGCGTGTACTAAACATTTTCTTAAATACAATATTCGCCCCCACCAAATATTGTTATCGGTGTGCAATTGGGTATTCTGCGAGTTTATATTCAAGATACTATGAAGCAATCACTGTCTACAAAATGCATTATTGAAGACAACCCTAAAATTATCACTGATATTTTTCAACCAATACTGTATCCTATTACTGCAGTTAATAAAATACAGTAGAACAGATTTTATGAAACTAAGAGGTAGAGAAAAAATTGAGATTGAACGTTTATTTTTGAGAGAGAGAGAAATAGCGACTGATTACTTCTGTCTCTAGTTTGATTGAACCATGCCACAGCGGTTGGATTTTGTTCCATTATATAGAGATGGAACAGTACCTTTGCACCGAATTAATGGCACTGAGTCAATAGCACCGAATATGTCCATGGCATCCAATAGATAGTAAACTGCTGCCTTATATGTTCTCAAAGTATGTGTATGTATATATATTTGCAATGATCATGAGGTGCAAGCACGTTTTTGTGAAAAGGCACATGGGTTTCTTATATCACTTTTACTGGATTTGAAATATACATGACAGTATATACATAAAAGTGCTCCAGCGAATGGATGATTGAATTAAATAAGGAAAATTATATGGTACTTCTCGCACGCAATAAATAAATAATTCATCCCTTTACAATCTCGATCGTACGGCTACAAAATAAGTTTCCAATCTCACTTCCTCTATTGCCCCTTATTTTAAAAATTCTCCAACAATCCCTTACCATTTTTAAAATAAAATTTTGAAAATGCGGTTGTAAGATTTATGTATTAGTAAAGGTGTCTCACGACTTGAACCATTTATCTTGTGAAGACTCATCAAAGTTAATCAAGAGAACTTAGTAGACAAGTCTTTGAACTGGCAATCCATATTGACCAACTGGACTTATCTCCACATACAAATCTTTATATCAGTGAATATTCATATAAGCTGACACATGAATTAGGCCTTGTGTCTGTACCTTGATTTCGTGAGTGCTCTAGAGTCAAGCTTGGGACGCATAGGAAGCGGCACCACTTCCACACTCATATAGGTAGACTTAGCAGAAGTGTCCCCGTAACTAAAACACTTCAACATGATTGTTATAAGTCCATTAAGAGCTTAGTAGCTCATCCTCCTCCTTATTACATTACAGGTACCAAGCACTTATCCTTGGGATGATTTTTATATATATATATTATATTTAAAGTGCTTGCAATCACGACATATGATGTACTTTACTCGTTGAACATAAGAACTTGGAATGTCAAGTGTCAGGTTGAGTTTCCATCAAGAGTGACCATGTTCGTTGGGCTTTAGTCCCATCCCTACCGATGTCTTAGACACCAAATTCCTTGCAAGTCCTTTTGTGAAAGGATCTGCCAAATTTTGGCAAGACCTCACATAATCCAGAGTTATTATACCATTCGTGAGCAATTGTCTCACATAACTGTGCCTAAGTCCAATGTGTATGAACTTACCGTTATACACTTTACTATAGGCCCTAGAAAGTGTAGATTCACTATCACAATGGATAGATAAAGGAGGCATAGGTTTAGGCCAAACCGGAATTTCTAAAAGTAAATTCCTCAACCATGCTCCGCTTTACCACTTGCAGCTAGAGCTACAAATTCAGCTACCATGGTAGAGTCAGCTATACAAGTCTATTTCTTGGATTCCCAAGAGACAGCTCCCCCACCAAGAGTGAATATCCATCCACTCGTTAATGAATGATCTTCCCGCTCAGAAATCCAACTAGCGTCTGAATATCCTTCTAAAACCGAAGGATAACCACAATAAGATATTCCATAACTCATGGTTCCTTTTAAATACTTTAAAATTCTATACACTGCTTGCCAGTGTAGCTGACTAGGATTACTAGTATATCTACTAAGTTTACCTACAACATAAGCTATATCTGGCCTAGTACATGTCATGGCATACATTAAGCTACCAATGACCCGAGCATATTCCAATTGTGAAACTGCTCTACCTGTGTTAGGAAACAATCTTATTTGTGATTCAAAAGGGGTACTAACATGTGTACAATCAAACTGATTAAACTTCTTTAAGATCTTTTCAATATAATGCGATTGCGTGAGAACAATGTTTCTACCTTGTCTTACTATTCTCATGCCTAAAATAACATCAGCCACACACATATCTTTCATTTCGAATTTTGATGACAAAAAACGTTTAGTATCATTAATACTATCTAAATCAGTACCAAGAATAAGCATGTCATCAACATACAAGCATATAATAATACCTCTACCATTATTAAACTTGCTATAAACACATTTATCAGATTCATGAATTTTGAAACCATTTGATACAACAACCATATCGAATTTTTCATGCCATTGCTTAGGTGCTTGTTTAAGACCATAAAGTGACTTAACTAATTTCTTGTCTAGTCACAACAAAACCTTCCGGTTGTTCCATGTAAATTTCCTCTTCTAAATCACCATTTAAAAAAGCAGTTTTTACATCCATTTGGTGAATTTCAAAATTGTGAATAGAAGCTAAGGCAATCAAAACTCGAATAGTAGATGTTCTAGCTACTGGTGCATATGTGTCAAAATAATCTATTCCTTCTTTTTGTGTAAAACCTTTAGCTACTAACCTAACTTTGAATTTATCAATAGTTCCATCTATTTTCATTTTCTTTTTGAAAATCCATTTCCACTTAATCAGTTTTGAACCTGGTGGTAAATCTGCCAACACCCAAGTGTTATTACCCATTATTGAATCCATCTCATCATTAATAGCCTCTTTCCAAAAGGCGGCATCTTGAGACTTCATTGCCTCTGCAAATGTTTGAGGCTCCGATTCAATAGTTAAAGAAAGAGCAATTTGTTCACAATGTGAATCTCTAGTGCCCTCGACAAGGTATACTACAAAGTCGGGGCCAAAGGCCTTCTCCTTTCTAGCTCTTTTACTTCTCGTAGGTTCCTCTTGCTCTTCATTTTCAATTTCCTTAGAATGTGAAGATTCTCCTATTTCAATTGTATCATGCAATTTAAGAATAGTACTAAATCTATTTTCATAAAACATGGCATCTCTAGATTCAATAATAGCATTTATTTGAACAGATTCTGTCACACCCCAACCCACCCCCGCGAGCTAGGACACGTGTAACAAAGCCAACAAGGACCAAACCATCACTTTTAACGTTCCCAAAAATTAATATTTTGATTGAAAAACCAGGGGTAGAATATCTTTTTATCAAGTAAATTAATAAAAGAAATAAAAATAAAGTTTTAAAACCGTAAAATGGTACTTGGACAGAGTTTCCTCTATTACAGCACCATTCACCCTATAGCATTTTTTTCATTAAATATTCCAAAACACCCAAAAACCCAGCTAAAAAAATATATAAATTTATTCTAACATAATGAAAGTTACAATAATAACTTCTAATATGTACTTATACATAAAACTATAATCACTATACAACTCCCAACATCACTAACTTGTAATTTAAAAAAATAAATAAATAAATAAAATGAATAATACAAAACACATCTTAGCAAACCCAACACCGTAGTCTCGATCATTTCTCACTGTGGTATTCATCTGAACCTGCGTGGTCAGTAGCCACAAAATTTAATAAGCTTTTGCTCAGTGAGTACGTGGTACTAATCATGCAATTGGAGTATTTAATGAATCATAACACCAATTATGCATTACAATAATAAATGGTCGCAGGCGTGTCAAGTAATCAATCACCATCGTTCTGGACCCCTGATTCCGGGCCATTCTCACTTGTCGTCGCTTTTAAAGCGATATCACTCACTCTCATGTGACCGTAGTCAATTCGTTGTGGTCGTCACCACCGTCCCCTTTTCTCTGAGGACTTCATCATCATCTCCCTTTTCTCTGAGGAATGGGCGTCCCTTATATACGGGCTAAATAACGGTGATTATCAATTGACACCCTTTGACCCAAATAAGCACATAAGCAACTCAACATGTCAACATGGCAATTTCAGCATTTTTGAACATGTTATATAATAATTAATTACATGTTTTTCTACTTACTCACAATTAAGCAATTTAAATATTCACTAATAAATAAATAACATTAAATATCCAATTTTGGGATTAGGACACTCACCTCGATGAATAATCAAATAAGCCTAGAAACCCAGAATTTATTCTAGATTCAGCCCAAATACGAACCTGCAGCTAATCCTACACAATTTTAGTAAACTAAATGTTACCAACCCCTTTGGGTCACGAAAAACCTATCAATTCAACTGAAAATAAATTATACCAAAAGGTTAGGCTTACCCCCACGAGTCTAAATATGACTTCGTATCACAGTTTGGGCAACATATGACGAAGCTATGGCATTGAGAAGGTTGAAACCCTTCATTCCTCTCTTCTCTGTCTCGCGGCTCTTTCTCTCTCACTGATCCTTATGTTTTTTTTTTCCCTTTCCTTAGTTTTAAGTTTTAACTAATATATATAATATACATAAATATATATATATATATGTATATATGATATACCACACACGGCGCCGCCTAACACATATGTCACACACTCACACGGTTTTTTTTTTTTAAAACAAGGGCTAATCACCAACATGAGGTGTCAAGTTGTCAACCTCTAAGAACCTTTATATCAACTTTGACTTATTCACGCTCACACCCCCAAAACTTTTAAACTTTTATTATAAAACTCCTTACAAATTATATTATCTACCCAATATCTAAATGAGTTTAGTCTATGTCACGTATGGACCCCAAATGTGGTCTCAAATATCATATGAAGGCACTAATTAGCCTACTAATTATGGCACGTGTCCAATTACGCCCTCACAAGGGTACCCAAACTGGTCCCATAAATAAACATGGACAATAATAGAATATTAAAGCACTGAACATTTTATCAATTAAATAATCAAATGGTATCACCATGTATTATAATGTACACATTTTCATTTACATGTCTACCATTTAATAAGATAAATGCACATTTATGCAATTTATATTATCCAAACCTCTCTTGGGTCACACTTTCATATCTGTCCCACCTCTAGTGGAACTTTCAATTGTGCCCTTTATCAAGCACTTATCACATGGGGTAACTGAAACTTACCGAAATCATCACATGTAATTGTTTATATTAATTAATGCATGTAAAACAAATAATACTACCTTTTTCCGGGTACGGGTATTACATCTCTCCCTCCCTTTTAGGAAGTTTGTCCCCAAACTTTTATTACCTTACAAATCAAATAGATTAAAGTATTTCTGCTTGAACCTCTACTGGTTCATATGCGACAACACGATTATCGTATATATTATACCCACTGTTGTGACCACAATCGCAACTGATTGGTCCCCATTCTTTTTAATATTTTCCAATTGGCATACTGGAATTTCAATCTCACTTGGTTCGTCAAACTATACCCTTTTCTGAAGATAAAACTTCTAGAATACTTCTCTTTCCACAATAGTCATTTTCCCCAATCATTCTAGAACAAAACTCACTTGTTTTATTATGTTTCCCCACCAAGTATCAGCGAGTAATGAAACCTCTCGCAAAAGTTCAGTTCCATTTCTATTGCTTTTTGCAAGATTCCAGAACTTTTTCATAATCGACCACTTCTTTTTAGGATGACAAGTGCTAGTACCACATAATTGCGTAATTCTTTTCACATATAGGTCGTTTAATTCCAGCAAATCCGCAATTCCAACCAATACCACATTCTGTCGACAATCATTTATATGACAATGGCTAATTCTCGTTGATTTTGGCAATCACGTCAGAAAATTTAATACAATAGCATTCAACTCAGATTGTCAATAATGTCAATCATAATAATCCCATGAATCTTCATGGATTCTGCCCTTATATCACACATCATAAAGAATGCTTTACATTTCCCCATCTGAAGACAGCTTTCTCAATATCTTAGTCGAAACTTTTACCTGGTAGTAGTTAAATGCCAAATCAATTTCCAAGAAGACTTGTGTCCCTGTAATTAATTAATAAGTCATCATATGCAAAGAAATGCAATTAATGATGTCGCATACCTAATTACTAACGTAATATAAATTCAAATCTCATTAGATACCTCAATATTTCTTCTGAACTCATTCCCTTAAGCTATCTTAATTCAAAGTACATACTTGTCCTTGAGATTCTGATACACTTTACTGTACAGTAGAGCTCAATCACTTTCTTTTCAATAATTTATCACAAAATCCTAAAACAGAAACTCGAACCAATCTTTAAGTCAATTTCTGCTCATCTGTCATAGTTACGCTTGTTGATCTCAATTTATTATCATCATTCATTCCCCAATTTTCCAGAACAAATGCAGTTTCTAACAAATTTTGAATCTTGACTCAAATCATTTCTGAATAGTCAACGCGTACAAAAAGAAACCCCCGTTGCTCTCTAATTCGAGCACCAACGACCATTTATCTTCACTTGATTAATATAAAATTTCAAACTGTAGCTATCACGAGTTCCAACTGTTCTCTGTACCATGTATTCAATTGTCGTCGTAGAACCAAATATTCCAGGTCACGACAATTAATATAAACCTCCGGCTCATAAGAACATTACTGCCAAATGTTTAATATAGAAAGAATACCATGAATTCTAAATCTTGTACCAGATAATTTATTTTATAAAATTTCAACCATATGCAGTATAAATCATTTTTGCATCAACAAATAACTGAATCTCAGCACCAACCTCTGCAATAATAATATCAGTGTCATCATAGCTCGATTTTCTTTGATTATTGAGAACTTCACTATAACCGATATAAATTTCATACCCGTCCTTGTACAGAAAGAAATCTTCAATATATTTTTTTATAATAATATCCAGTCAATTCCGTAACTCCAAATTTGTGTCATCTTCATAAGTCCCAATTGATTAATTTCTGACGACACCCATGAAATTTCTATTCTTTTAAATCCTATATTCTAGAAATACAACTCATCCACCAGATATTCAACATAAGGGAAAGCTTCATAATTCTCAAACTATTCAGATTGTAGAGTTTACTTGTCTTTCAGTTTACGCTGTCTAAGCCCCAATATATAGAAATCGATATACCCATTTGTTTCCTCCTTGTAGCACTTACAATCAATAACCAACTGATTTTGTCATAATAAAACTTGAATATTATCCAACACCCCTCAATATCAAATTTTCTCGTATTTTCCCAAGTATGCAGTGCCCTGTTTAAAGGTGTCAATTGTATACAAACAAAATTACTCGTTGATCTCCGACTGTAATCCCAAGCAACAAACGATAACCTAAAGATATCCAGAACATGTCTTTAAAATAAATTGCTTCATCTCCCTGTCATACTCACCTTATAACCAAGAGTATCCCAACTTAGTTCCCAAGAAATAAATTGACACTCCTTCTAACCCATCAGCCGAAAATCATGTATCCACAGCAAACAATATTAAGAATAATACATAGGATATCACAAGTTACTTCCAAGCCCTTTTTTTTTTCCAAAATGATTTGGAATTCATTTCAAAATATAATATTCCAATTTAAAACTAAAGTATAAAGTAATGTACTCATCTAAGCTTCTTAGCTCAATAGCATGCATTTAAAATCTCTCTCCATGCAATAAAAACATTTCCACAACAATCATATAATTAAAATATTTTTCATTAATAACTTCTTTAAACAACAATTAAAATACCTATATTCATTAAAATTATTTTCACTAATTCCCCCATTCTATCCAAGTTTGGTCAAATCCAGCCAACTCCTTTTTTTTTATCAAAAAATTTTTAAACACTTCCTGATTCACAATAAATCAGTTTTTTTTTTCCTTCCACCAAAAGATGAGTCCAAAACTTTTTTTTTTACTCATTTAAATATATATAAACTCACTTAGCGTCATTCGAATATCTTAGAAATTTCGAATACATTATTAGTAGCTAAATTCAAAGTCTGAAAGTTTCTAGTGATATACTAGGATACTTGACAATTGCTACAGTGCAGTGCAATAGTCAGATCTCAATTGCTTATAAAGTACAAAGAAATAATACGAATAATATTACCTGAGGCACATGGTGGTTGAACAGATTTTGCAGTGGTTTGGATGTCAAAGAGATTACTACTTATTAAACTGGTAAACCCATTTTCAAATTCAGATCTCTGATAGAAAATTCTGATACCCCATATAACCAGTCAACCCAATTGCTTATTCGTACAACACAACTACTTAGTTTTGATCCTAATCAACCATCCTTAACCAGAAAAGAATGATTCATAACTTTAGTGATACCCAGTCGTTAGGACACAATAGGAAAAGTCTGATAGTTTTAGTTGACCCCAAATCTACAATTCATACCAACATGTTAGAGAACCAATTGTTATTCAATAATAAGAGAAGCATACCACGAAATAGAAATAAATAAATTTATATTGAGAGATTACTCAACACGCCGATATAACCCAAATAGAGTTGAGAGATTCCTCAACAACCCAATATAATCCAAATAGAGTTGAGAGATTCCTCAACAACCCGAGATAATTCAAAAGACTGGATGAATCCCCAAATATCTTATCACCTCGATAAACTCAATCCAAGAGAAAATATAAGGAGTTCGATAAATACTTCCAAGGATCATTACCGAATAAATGGAGAAATAAGAGATAACGATAATACCATATCTGCTCATGAGACCCCATATAAATCATAAGAAATCCAGAATTCCTTAAACTATAATATTTGAATACTAGAAGACCCACCGTAAATAAAGAAATCCAGATATCCATTTTCTTGACAGAAATAAGAAATAATCTTCACAAATAATAACAATACCCGATAATATTCGGAAAGAACTCCATACCCACAATCATAACCCAATACTCAATAACTCTTCCTCAAGTCAATACCCTTGATAATATAATACCAGCCAAATCATTTCAGGAAAACCAACTTAACTCTTGATTTTTGAACCCAAATTCCATAAATATTCTCAAACTCGGATTTTTCTTACTGAATTCACAATCCCCATTTCCAACTCAATTAATTCATCATATAGGAAAACATTTCCCCTTTATACTCCATTTTATCACAATGGAGCTTCCAACCATCCCATCACATATTATAATATGTATAATGCATGCAACATGATATGCATGCTCAACAACATTTCAATCACGTGCACTAAACATGTATGCCTCTACATGTAGCTACATGTCATGATTATTATATACATGCATTTTTTTTACGCGTCGTATTCGTCTCTCGTTCCCAAAGGCTCTAACCTGGCTCTGATACCAAAATTTGTCACACCCCAACCCGCCCCTGCGGGCTAGGACACGTGTAACCAAGCCAACAAGGACCAAACCATCACTTTTAACATTCCCAAAAATTAACATTTTGATTGAAAAACCAGGGGTAGAATATCTTTTTATCAAGTAAATTAATAAAAGAAATAAAAATAAAGTTTTAAAACCGTAAAATTGTACTTGGACAGAGTTTCCTCTATTACAGCACCATTCACCCTGTAGCATTTTTTTCATTAAATATTCCAAAACACCCAAAAACCCAGCTAAAAAAAATATAAATTTATTCTAACATAATAAAAGTTACAATCATAACTTCTAATATGCACTTATACATAAAATTATAATCACTATACAACTCCCAGCATCACTAACTTGTAATTTAAAAAAATAATTAAATAAATAAAATGAATAATACAAAACACATCTTAGCAAACCCAGCCCCGTAGTCTCGATCATTTCTCACTGTGGTATTCATCTGAACCTGCGTGGTCAGTAGCCACAAAATTTAATAAGCTTTCGCTCAGTGAGTACGTGGTACTAATCATGCAATTGGAGTATTTAATGAATCATAACACCAATTATGCATTACAATAATAAATGGTCGCAGGCGTGTCAAGTAATCAATCACCATCGTTCTGGACCCCTGATTCCGGGTCATTCTCACTTGTCGTCGTTTTTAAAGCGATATCACTCACTCTCATGTGACCGTAGTCAATTCGTTGTGGTCGTCACCACCGTCCCCTTTTCTCTGAGGACTTCATCATCATCCCTCTTTTCTCTGAGGAATGGGCGTCCCTTATATACGGGCTAAATAATGGTGATTATCAATTGACACCCTTTGACCCAAATAAGCACATAAGCAACTCAACATGTCAACATGACAATTTCAGCATTTTTGAACATGTTATATAATAATTAATTACATGCTTTTCTACTTACTCACAATTAAGCAATTTAAATATTCACTAATAAATAAATAACATTAAATATCCAATTTTGGGATTAGGACACTCACCTCGATGAATAATCAAATAAGCCTAGAAACCCAAAATTTATTCTAGATTCAGCCCAAATACGAACCTGCAGCTAATCCTACACAATTTTAGTAAACTAAATGTTACCAACCCCTTTGGGTCACGAAAAATCTATCGATTAAACTGAAAATAAATTATACCAAAAGGTTAGGCGTACCCCCACGAGTCTAAATATGACTTCGTATCACAGTTTGGGCAACATATGACGAAGCTATGGCATTGAGAAGGTTGAAACCCTTCATTCCTCTCTTCTCTGTCTCGCGGCTCTTTCTCTTTCACTGATCCTTATGTTTTTATTTTTCCCTTTCCTTAGTTTTAAGTTTTAACTAATATATATAATATACATAAATAGATATATATACATATATATGATATACCACACACGGCGCAGCCTAACACATGTCACACACTCACACGGTTTTTTTTTTTAAAACAAGGGCTAATCACCAACATGAGGTGTCAAGTTGTCAACCTCTAAGAACCTTTATATCAACTTTGACTTATTCGCGCTCACACCCCCATAACTTTTAAACTTTTATTATAAAACTCCTTACAAATTATATTAACTACCCAATATCTAAATGAGTTTAGTCTATGCCACGTATGGACCCCAAATGTGGTCTCAAATATCATATGAAGGCACTAATTAGCCTACTAATTATGGCACGTGTCCAATTACGCCCTCACAAGGGTACCCAAACTGGTCCCATAAATAAACATGGACAATAATAGAATATTAAAGCACTGAACATTTTATCAATTAAATAATCATATGGTATCACCTTGTATTATAATGTACACATTTTCATTTACATGTCTACCATTTAATAAGATAAATGCACATTTATGCAATTTATATTATCCAAACCTCTCTTGGGTCACACTTTCATATCTGTCCCACCTCTAGTGGAACTTTCAACTGTGCCCTTTATCAAGCACTTATCACATGGGGTAACTGAAACTTACCGAAATCATCACATGTAATTGTTTATATTAATTAATGCATGTAAAATAAATAATACTACCTTTTTCCGGGTACGGGTATAACAAATTCACTTGGTTCACAAACTAGAAATCTATATGCCTTGCTATGTTGTACATATCCCAAGAAAATACATTCAATTCCTCTTTCACCTAATTTCTTCTTTTTAGGTTCAGGCAATCTAACAATGGCCCTACAACCCCAAACTTTCAAATAATTTAAATTAGGTTTCATTTTCTTCCAAAATTCATAAGGTATTTCTTTTAGATTTTTAGAAGGAATTCTATTCAAAATATAACATGCAGTTAACATAGCTTTACCCCAAAAACGTTTACCTAAACCGGAATAAGAAAGCATAGCATTAACCATTTCAGTCAATGTCCTTTTTTTTTCTTTCTGCTACTCCATTCTATTGTGGTGTGTAAGGTGCAGTAAGTTCATGTATGATACCAACATCCTCACAATATTTAGAAAAGTGATATTCACCTCCCCTATCAGATCTAAGACATTTTATTTTAGTATCACATTGATTTTCTACTCCATTTTTATAAATAATGAATTTATCTAGAACTTCATCCTTAGTATTCATAAGATAAACATGGCAATATTTTGAGAAGTCATCAATAAATGTAACGAAATACTTTTTACCACCTCTTGTAGGAGTGCTATGCATATCACATACATCACTATGTACTAATTGTAACAAAGAAGAAGATCTTTCAATTTTTGGAAATGGAATTCTAGTTATTTTGGTTTGCATGCATACTTGACATTTTTCATTCATATCATTTTCATATCTAGGAATTAAATTCAATTTAACCATGTTATCCATTTTCTTAGTATTAACATGTCCTAAGCGACTATGCCATAAAGGAAAAAAATCAACCATATAAGCAGAAATATTCATTTTATTAATAATATTGAGCTTAAACATGCCCTCATACATATAACCTTTGCCTACAAAGGTACCACTCTTAGACAGAATAAATTTGTCTGCCTCAAATACAAGTTTGAAACCATGCTTATTAAGCAGGCTTCCAGAAACTAAGTTCTTTCTCACTTCAGGGACATAATAGACATTGGTGAGGCTAAGGACTTTTCCGGAAGTAAATTCTAGATCCACAGTCCCTTTGCCTTTGACCACTACAGTAGAGGAGTTTCCCATGTAAAGAACAGCTCCATTTTCGACGGGTTCATAGGCAAAAAACATAGCTTTGTCCTTGCACACGTGCGTTGTAACACCTGAGTCTATCCACCAAGCACCATCGTCTTCGAGGAGATTAACCTCAGATATTACCGCTACGAATTTTTCTTTCGAGCCCGATGCTTCTTGTTGCTTCTTTTTTAATAAGCGACAGTCCTTCTTGAAATGGCTTGGCTTGTTGCAATAGTAGCAAATACCTCTTTTCTTCTTGTTTTGAGAGTCATTAAAATTAGTTTTCCTCATATTATTTTTCCCTTGGTGAGCATTATGATGGGGTTGTTTATGCTCCTTTTCTTCCACCACATGGACCTTAGAAGCATTTTTATCTTGCTCCTCATTACCATCTCGAATTCGAGTCTCTTGCTCAATTTTGAGATGAGTCTCCAATTCCTCGAGTGATATGTCCTGTTTTTTGTGTTTAAGACTTTTCTTATAGTCTTTCCATGATGGAGGAAGTTTTTCAATAATTGCGGAAACTATAACATCTTCATCCATATTTAATTTCTTAAGTTCGCAGTGGTTGAGAATATGTTGAATCTCATGAAATTGATCACTGATCAACTTATTATCAACCATCTTATAATTAATAAATTGACCAATTAAAAATTTCATACTTGTCGCATACTCCGCAAGATATTTTGCCTCCAATTTGTCCCAAAGTTCCTTTGCAGAGCCCACATTTTGATACAGATCGAAAAGAGAGTCAGCCATAGCATTTAGTATGTGACCGCGACAAATGTAGTCATCGGTCTCCCATTTAGCGCGTTCCCTTGCTTGAGCCACCGTCTCATTTTCTCATTCCGCGGGTTTATTCTCTTTGAGAACATACACTATCTTCAAAGTGGTGAGTAGGAAGTGTAATTTCCTTTGCTAACAAAGAAAATTACTTTCCTTTGCAAACAAAGAAAATTACCACCATCAAAACGATCCAATTTCACGAAACTTTCGGTCATTTGACGAAGTGACTTTGCCGAAGAAGTATCCGCCATTAGTAGTAAATATTGTATTTAGATTGTTGAAAAATAATGCGTCCTCCGGTTGGCAGAAACTCTTCAAAAAAAAAAATACCAAGTAAACTTCAAAGCGTGTACTAGACACTTGCCTAAATACAATATTCGCCCCCACCAAATATTGTTATCGGTATGCAACTGGGTATTCTGCGAGTTTGTATTCAAGATACTATGAAGCAATCACTGTCTACAAAATGCACTATTGAAGACAGCCCTAGAATTATCACTGATATTTTTCAACCAATACTGTATCCTATTACTGTAGTTAATAAAATATAGTAGAACAGATTTTATGAAACTAAGAGGCAGAGAAAAAATTGAGATTGAACACTTATTTTGTAGAGAGAGAGAAATAGCGACTGATTACTTCTGTCTCTAGTTTAATTGAACCATGCCACAGCGGTAGGATTTTGTTCCATTATATAGAGATGGAACAGTACCTTTGCACCGAATTAATGCCGCCGAGTCAATAGCACCGAATCTGTTCATGGCATCCAATAGATTGTAAACTGCTGCCTTATATGTTCTCAAACTATGTCCATGTATATATATATATATATATATATATTTGCAATGATCATGAGGTGCAAGCACCTTTTTGTGAAAAAGCACATGGGTTTCTTATATCACTTTTATTGGATTTGAAATATACATGACAGTATATACATAAAAGTGCTCCAGCGAGTGGATGCTTGAATCAAATAAGGAAAATTATATGGTGCTTCTCGCACGCAATAAATAAATAATTCATCCCTTTACAATCTTGATCGTACGGCTACAAAATAAGTTTCCAATCTCACTTCCTCTATTGCCCCTTATTTTAAAAATTCTCCAACATTTGCCACTTGAGTTACGAGTCCTTGTGTGTTAATCAGTCATCTCTAAGCAAAGTATTTCTTCAATTTCAATTAAGCAAGCAAAGCCACCACTGATAATACTATTCTTGGAATTTGATTAGTTAATTACAGTATGTTGACCAAGATGTTAAAGGGTGTCATAGAAGAAGAACTCATTGAAACAAATTTAGATTTTCATTACTTGATATATTGATCACACGAGTATATATGAACAAATCATAACCATCTCTGTATCTATCTATAAGATCTGTTTTAATAGCCTACAACAAACACAACTCGACTTTAGTTATAAGTTGAGCTTCTATTGATCAGACGGTGAGGAGTTTGCAACGTCACTGATCTGTGTCTTCTTAGTGGAAGGCTGAGAGTGTTTCTGAGGAGCACCTGGATTGCCACTATGGACAGGTACTATACCCTTTAAGTCAATGGTAATTTTTTTTTACGAAAAATAAGTCAATGTTAATACTAATTTTTTTTTAAGTAAAGTTGTGTATTTTGATGTGTTTTTCAGAATGTATATAACATTGTTGAAACTTAAAAGCACTTTAATTGGTGCGGACCACTAAAAGATTTTGTGCGTAAATGCACTGGTAAATGTTAATGATGCAGACGACTGAAGAAGTGTAAAACTTTTGATCAAAGCATTACCAAATTGGTAGGTGGGACCAGTGAAAGATCTTATTGTTTTTAGCTGAAGTATTTAAAGACTAAAAGTTGGAATGCTAGCTACTTTTGAATGCTTTTGAATTTGGTGGACCACAATGCAAGTAATGTCTGATCTCTTACCTTAAAAAACAAGAATCATTTTCAATGTCAGAATTTAATGGCACAATGAATTTATGATTCTTATACAGCTGTACTCATTTCAAGAGCTATCATTTTAAGTAGTGAGATACTATTAATACAATGGTACTCAGGAGTGGATCCAAAAATTTAGTTTAGGGGGCTATTTTTTTTTTATACGTATTATAAGATTTAAGTAGGCTTTTTATATTTGATGATAAAAGAGATATGAAGGAGTAGAGAAACCACATAAGTATGCGCTCTTTACTAGCTACTCGATCAATAATCTGCATAATTCTTCGAAGTCTAGTTTTTTTTTTTTTTTTTGAGAAGCTTTATAATTCTTGAATAATTTTGATGAAGACCACCCTACTTATAAATAATAGTTAGTACAATCAATAGCCAAGATTTATATAACGGGCGATTATCAAATTGAATAGAAACTCATGATAATATTTTAGAAGTTTTAGACCTCATAATAAAGTGATATTTCTAGAAGGTCATCCTACTTATAATAAATATTATGTACAAGTCTCTAAAATACTCTAGAGAATCCAATGATTCCCTTTAAGTCTAGGGAGTTCCGAGCATTCTGTACAAGTTCATGTAAAACCACCTACAGTAAAGTTAAAGTTCCTTAAATTTTATTTATTTATTTAAATATTTTTTCTGACAGAGAGAATTCCCTAATTTAATTACCATAACACAACCCTAAACCTTTTTGGTGGTCAAGATAATAGGTATATAACTTTTATCCTATCTGGCGTTTGGTGGTACCATCAGACATGATAAAATAGTTCTGATCTTGTTTTTATCTCATGGAGAGTGCAATGATCTAACCCATAAGAGGGGGGATATTAGGTTGGATTAGAATTTTGAGATAACTTCTTGGGACAAAAAGACTTTTTTAATTTTCAAATCGTTTTTTTTTTCAGATCCATTTTTTTCCCTACAGATCTACTCTCTCTTTTTTTTCATTTTCAGATCTCTATTTTTTCCTTCAGGATAATAATTTAGTTATTATCTGGAACTTATATCTGGGCATGTTCCAAATACAGGACAACATAACAACTTATTACACAGAATTACTATCATATCCAATCCTGCCTTATCATGTCCTATCTGCCAGTTTTATCTGGCTTGCCAGAGTGCTAAGTTGCAGGTCTAGCTAATTGTCGTGATTGAGAGTTCTGAGTTGCAGGTTCAGCCATTCTTCCAGCTCCTTTCATTGCATCTCCTCCTTTGCATGTACTTGAGTTGTGTCCAACAGCTCCACATTTTGAACACTTTAGGATTGTCCCAATCTTTTTCAGCTTCTTTAGATTCTCTAACTCTTCTGCTCCTTTCCTTCTCACCCTCTTTGGTCTACCTGTCTGTTTCTTGTAGACTGGAGGAAGAATTGGATTGAGTCCAGTTTTTGGCCACATGTTATATCCATTCATAGGGTTGATAACACTTTCATATACCTTCATGTAGTTGCTTTTAAGTAATAGAAATGCACATAATCTTCAGGCTGCCAAGAGTTATGGAATATAGCTAAGATTGCATGTGAACATGGAATCCCAGTCAGGTCCCATCGTCTGCAAGAACATGTTAAGTCATCCAACTGTACAACATATTGGTCTCCCCATGAACATACAATTTGGAACATTCCGTCCCTAGCCCACGTTGGGATACAAACCCCAGCTTCCTTCTTATAATGAGAGAGTTGGATGAGCAATTTTTGAGTGAGCATAAATGCATTCGAAAGAAAAACCACACACAAAAAAAATAAAAAATAATAAAAATAAAAAAAAAAACTTGTGTAATCAAGAACTTTTTTCTTTGGTGAATGGTGTGTTATCGAGAAATAACACGAAAGTATCCAATTTTCAGTTCTACTCTTTAGTTGGCAAGCCTTTTTTGGGTTTTTTAGGGTTAAATGCATTTTGCACTTTCAAACTATACTCTGTTTATTACTTTAGTCCTTGAATAATTTTTTTTCACATTTTGGTCCCTCAACTAATATTTTGTGGCAGTTGCCCTCACCGTCACTTTTAGTGCCACTAAAAGTGGCTTTTTCTGTCACTAAAAGTGATTGAAGGGGCAATCTGCCACAGAATATTAGTTGAAGGACCAAAATATTAAAAAAATTGTTTAGTGACCAAAGTGCCAAATAGGGTATAGTTTGAGGGTACAAAATATATTTTACCCTTTTTATAATGATTTTGTGCTCATGATTTCGTTTTGTATTTTCTCAACTGTGGGCAAACAATAACTTTAATAAAATTAGAGAAGCATAAGAAAATTGTCACTTTTCCCAGCAGGAAAAATAAAATAAAATAAAAGAGAAAAAATTGTCACCATCGATAAGGATAGTCTGGATAGAGACAATCTTAACAAAAATAAATAAATAAGGAACACAAGACTTGCACGATAGAAAAGGTAACACTAAACCGAGGACACATACTTGAGGCTGAGGGCTATGGGTAAGTTTGATTCATGGATTTAGAGGAAAAGCTCTTTTCTTTGTTTCATTAAAATTGTCAAATAAGAAAGAAACGAAAGTATTGTGGAAAATAACGTAAATTGAAAAAAAAAAATGGTACTCACTTCCCTTCATCTGCTCTTGAATTCTTATTGCATTTTGAAATTTATCGAAAAATAAACGCAAAAGACCAAGCAGTGGTTTTCCTTGTCGATTTTATTCCCTTGTCTTTTCCTTCTTTAAATCCACAAATCAGAACTCTATAAACCAGATTTAGAGCCTAATAAAAGACAAATACCAAATCCTCATAGAATTGAAAAGTGGTAACATCTCCTTAAACAAAAGCACAAACAAACAAGGGCATCACGTTAATGCCTTTAACACTCAAAACTACGAGAAGAAAACAGAAAAGAAAGTCATACTCGCACAGGAAAGTGACTTCAAATTGAGATGGAGTTCATTTTCATAAGAAACTCACAAATTAAGGAACATTTCACACTCAAAACTACAAGCGGAAAACAAAAAGAAAGTTATACTCACATGGCACTTCAAGAAAACATGTCTTTTGTGACGGAAAAAATCCGTCACAAAAAATTTGTGACAGAATTGTACCTTTTTGTGACGGATTTGTGCCCGACACAATTTCGGGCGTCACAAAAAGTCTGTGTCGGACCAAATTCTGTCACAAATACTATTTGTGATGGATGTTGTAACGGAATTTGGTCCGACATAAATAATAGCCTCTATATACTTATTATTTGTGACAATTTATTTGTGTCGACTCGAAAACGTCACAAATAATATTTGTAACGAATTTGGTCTGACACAAATATTAGTGTCATATATATTTATTATTTGTGTCGACCTGAAACCATCACAAATACTCCGTCACAAATAGTATTTGTGACGAATTTTGTTTGAAGATTCCATCACAAATAGTATTTGTGTCAGATTTCGTTTGACGATTCCGTCACAAATAGTATTTGTGTCGGATTTTATTCAAAGATTCTGTCACAAATAACATAACACATATGAGTGACAAAAATCAATATTTTTTCATCTCAAGAAATTATGAAATACTAATTATTAATGACAAGAGCGATAAAATTTAAAAGTATATTAATTCGATATAATAAGATACAATAAAGTGTATATTCCTGCATATTGTTTCATAGTTGACATTACTGAAAATTAAAAAAAATAATAAAGTAGATGTTCCTAAATTGATGCGCATCTTGATCCAAAACAGAAAATTAGCAGAGTAGATGTTTCTAATTTCTCTCAATATCCTGAAACAGAAAACGAAAATTCAATTAAAATATAATAATACAGCCACCTAGCTACCCAAAGAGCGAAAGAAGCCCAAAAAAAAAAAAAAACACACAAGCCACAACCCAAAACCAACCTACAACTCTTTAGTATTTTATTCTCCGTAGTTCATACTGTACAAAAAAAAAAAAAAAAAAAACCAAAGACTTGAGTTTATTTATTAAAAAGGCCACATAGTTTTGTATTGTTAGTCAAGACTGTAAATGATAGTGAAATCCCTTTTTTCCACTCAATTTTCTCTGCTAAATTTTATAGCATTTTAGCAGTTGCTCCTATATATATAAAAGTGGTACCACAAGCCATCCATTTAGCCCCAGTATTTAATATTGTCACATAAGCAGCCTATTTTAGATCATATCTCTGTCGCATAATCTAAAACACAAATAGTCATTCTGTTATTCACTTTGTTACACAAATTCACTTATTTCTCCTCTAAGAGTGTTCTTAAAATAGTCTCAATTCCATCGTAATATCTTTTATCATTTCAATTAAAGACATGCATTCATATACATGTGTATACATGCCTGACATAGTGAAGCATAAGGGATCTTACTAGACTAGTACCAAAAGTCTCAGTTTTAGGAAATCTTCTAGGAATATTTGGAAGTCAACGGCCAATATACACAAGCATGTGAGGATCATCTGAAGTAACCATTCTTGTGAGGAAAAAAAAATAAGAAAAATAGACTTTAGAAATTATACATGCAAACCAAAAAGAGAGTGTATTATAAGAAACATATAACTAATTTTGGTAATGCAACATAGAAATATATAACAATTTTTTTTAAGTAATGAATTAAAGTCAAAAACAAAAATTTGTGACTGATCATTTTACCTTCTAGATGCAATACAGAAAAGGAGCAGGAATATCAACAATATTGCACACGTATGAGTCCATTATGCCAAAACCTGTCACTTAATGTCAACCCTTAACAATTAAAGCAATTCTCTATCCCAAAATAGTGTATAAAACTTAAGATATTTGCTGGAAAAGATCTTAGACCAAAACATGAAAAGTTAGATTGCAGATGACTGCAACATAAATTTTGAATCTTCTCTCTACCTACATTATATCATTATAGAACACTTTCAATCATAATAGGTCTCAACATAACAAGTATTTCTATTATGCACCAGCAATATATACAGCTCCAAGAAGCCTCATGTCAACACTTTCCCCATCCTGAGCATAGGCGTTTACGAGATTAACTCAACAATGGATCACAAGGATTATAAAGATGTAGAATATCCAGAGCCAACAATATTGTGTAAGCCCTCCAGTTCTTAGAACCAGCAATTGCATTATCATTTTTCTTCAGAGAGGTCTCTGTGAAATCATATTCTGAAGAAGCAAGCCAAAATTACCAAAACAAACACCTAGAGCAAATGACTTTATATAGCATACAGAAATATAACATGCTAAACAAGATCTGGCAGAATCACTTAGAAAACTAAACGTGGATATCACATGTAGAAAATTTTAACTTCATGCTAGAGAACTAACAGTTCAGTATCAATGTAGAAAATCATGCACACAAGCATGGAGTCGGGTTCAAGGCATACCTTGAACGGAATAACCCCACGGATCGCCGAACGATGTTGTTACGAGCTCGGCACCTTCACCCACGAACTGCTGCTCCTTGTAGCCTCCGTGTACTCTCTTATGCTTTGCATAGGTCATGAAGATCACTACTAGAGCAGTTGTTGTACGTATCACGCGCTAAATCCCAAGCCCTTTGGTGATGTGCTATAGAGAGAAAACTGTGAATGAGAGAGAGAGAGAGACTGACGTGATGGAAAGAGAGAGGCTGCTCTTGTATGTATCTGTGAGGGTTTGTGTGTTATATATATAGGCACACACAAACCCTACTTATTTAGGGCTACAATAACCCATGCCTCTTTGGACCCAGTCCAATATAATGTGGGTGCCCGTATGCCCCGACCACAATATTTCCTACATCTCCCACTCACCCACATTAGTAAAAAACTAATCTCTCAGACAACGGAACTTCTCAACTCTTCATACAGGGAAATAGAACGTGCGACCTTACGAAAAGAAAGTACAGCGACAAGAGTGTACTGCCAAATCATCACCATAACCAGCAAGACACATCACTCGGAAGCTTCTCGTGTATGCCTTAGACGATTCAACCACACCAGACACAGCATTCTTAATCCCTCGGTGAAAAAAAACCTCAATGTAGCGTACTCATGACATATCAGTAACAAAATACAATTGTCGCAGGCCTGCTAATAAGTCATATAACATGGTGTGTTATTGAATGGTCTTCCCTGAGCCCACATGTCAATCCGACTAACTCGACCGCTTACCAAGACATACCCCATAAAACGGAATTATCTCTTCGTCCTAGGATAGCATGCTAAAGTAGCTGTCATCAAGCGTCCTCTTCATGACATAGTCTCAAGTCGTGAAGGCAACCAGTTTGTAGGATAACCAATGTCTTGGATATGCTACATGGCTCACACAGTAATGAAGAGGAATCCATTCACTGCTCCACAGTCGATCGCAAAAGCATACAGTGTGAAATGTATGCTATGGCATTCTTCCATAAAAAATGGCATATCACTCTATGTTTGGAAAAAACAAGTAACGCCATGCAAATCTTAGTCTAGACGTTACACAAAACATCTAACCTGAATCTCCAGCACAGTTGCTCCTCTTAGCGCCTGTCTGAAGACTCACATTCGGCTATAAACAGGCTACATAGAGTCGTGGGATATCTCTATGTTCGACCAAATGTAAAGGTCTCATCTTAGATCCATCTAAGGCGACATACAAAAATAATAGGGTTTATATCCAGCTCGTTGTTCTTATACTGTGTAGATATAAGTGTTCAAGTTTGCTTTCTAAGCGCTATGGACACACATGTCCTAGCTCGCTATCTAAGTGCCATGAACACAAATGTATCATCTTGCTCGCCATCTATGCGCCATGGACACGCATGTCCTAGTTTGCTATCTCGGCGCCAAGGTGAATCACCCATGTGAACAGGTCGATTCAAGCCCGGTGATATATTAGAATGGTGCATTCATTCCACTTATAACAAATATATATGGAAACCAGCTAGTTTATAAAAAAACTTGAATAATTATGTCAATACCACAATAAAATGTCTAAGCACATCTAATCCCCAAGTGGAGATGTGCCTCAAGACAACTTCCCTTTGTGCAAACTACATCTCAAATGTGACCAAAATTGAATGTCTATGTGCTAGAATGGTTTTTGAGATATTTTGCATATGCTCAGGCTTACGTGCTATCACCCTAGCTGAGCACAACCTCATCACTTATGAGGTGAAGTGCCTAGCCAATGCAAAAACTCTTCAACCAAAAACAGCTCCTCAAATAGTTGCAGAGCACACCACATATTATGCTTCCATCGTGGACAGCATAAGGCAAGTTCTACAGTCCTGCGAACATATCGCAAGATACTCTTCACCACTCTCTAGTCATAGGACTAGGGTTGCTACAACAACGACTAATTAAACCAACCGCATAGCAGACATCTGACCGAGTACACAACATAGCATACTTTAGATTCCCTATTGTGGATGTATATGGCAAACTGGACATTTGTTTCCTCTTCTCATTATTCTTAAGACATTGATCTAAAGTCAAGGTGAGTCCCAATAAAATGGGATGTCTATGGGTTTTCAGTTTTTCATGTGAAAACAATCAAGAACCTACATCTTATAAGTCCCTCGAGACAAACAGAGGAGCTTCTGAGAACAATATCTTATAGTCTAAACTTCCAACACATAGTTGGAATCACCTATGTCCTCAATCTCAAACTGAGAGGACAACCACTCTCTAGTGGCGACAATAGAACTCATCTCATTCCCAGCTAAAAGGACGTCATCAACATATAAAGAATTAGAACACTTTTCTTGGACAATTTAATGTACACATATTGTGCCACTGCCTAGACGATTGTTAACTTGAGATAATAAATTGATCGTTTGAGACAACACACTTTTGCGCTCATTCCCTTTGGTCACAACACCAATGGGATGATCCATATTTATCTCATCATCTTGTTCTCCATTGAGAAAAGAACAATTTAAACATCCAACTAAAAAGGTTCAAAAACTAAATATACGACAATCGCTAGGATAAGGCGAATGGAGTCAGATCTCACCCTTTGGGAGAACATGTTTCCATGGTCTATACCCTATCTGGGTACAAACTATCATCACAAGGCGCGCCTAATACTTGTTAATTGAACCATCTACCTTGCGTTAGATTTTGAAAACATGCTTGTCTCCAATAGTCTTACGCACAGGCGGAATGTCAACTAACTCCCAGACTTTATTTGCGTCCATTGAGCTCATCTCATCTGGCATAGCAACTATCCACTAAGCTTCAGCAGATGAAGAAAACTGCTTCAACAAAAAGAAGATGGCTCATCCTCATCCACTTGTGCACACATTTGCACACATATGAAAATGTCTTCTTCAATTTCAAAACAGCGATAGGGAACTTTTTCCTCATCACCAAACAGTGTAATACCTGAGAATCTTGAGTGCCTAGTGGTGCACTCCCACTATCTGGTACACTCCCACTAGCACCTAGCAGTGTAGTCCCACTCGGGTGGAGACTAGTACCATTTTACAGCGATTATTGGATGTGGATTCTTAATCTCCCCACCCTCGCTTAAAGATGGTATGTTGTCTTCAACATCCTCCAACTCATAGAGGTCAAGATATCTCTTAATAATACAAATTTGGGGAAGTCATTCTCAATATCATGTGGCACCATTTGTCATTCCTATACCCGTTTGTTCATTATATATAACATAGGTTGTCGAGCTATTAGAATACCTTATAAAGGTATGCTTTCTAGCTCTCGAGCGTAGTTTCTCGCACTTATACAAGGTATAGTGAACATAAACTCCTAAGCTCCACGGGCGCAAATGCTCCAAAATGAGCTTTTCACTTTTCCATAGCTCACAAGGGGGTAGAGAGAACTGACTAAGAAGAGGCACTCTAGTATGTAGGCAGCAATCAAGAGTACATCCCCCCAAAACAACTTTGGGAGGTTGACTTGCGCCATCATAGTCTTAGCCATATCTGGGAATGTCCTATTCCTTCTTTCTGCAACACCATATTGTTGCGGAGTTTCCGGAACAGAAAGTTGTCTGCGTTTCCCCTTTTTTCTCACATAGTTCCCAGAACTGATTAGATAAATACTCACGATCCTCACATCGCACGAAATCATCTATAAAAGTGAGAAAATGATAGGTGCCATGATGTGCCTTTACAACCATAGATCCACAGATGTTTGAGTGAACTAGCTCTAGTGCTTGAGTAGCTCTAACAGCCTCTCTAAAAGGCTTTCGGCATGCCTTACCAACTAAACAAGACTCACACATAGGTAGGTCAACCTTAATGAGTGGGCCCAAAAGGGATTCTCGAGCTAATAAAGTCATCCTATCACATCCTATGCGTTCAAGTCTAGCATGCTTTGTCTCAGAATAAATGAATGACATAGGAAACCAGAATTTATGAAAACAATTCTTAGGCAGTTATACCTAGATTACCATGTCCTAGTAACACTACCACCCAAAAATGTCCATCCTATTGTCACCGAACTGAAAAACGCCCTCGATTGCACTCTTCCACCTTATTAGCCTTGGGCGCAAACTTGCTGGCCCCACCCTGCCTCTAGGCGGGTTTACCCTTACCATTGCGTTTAAGCCCACTGGCCTTGCACTTACTTCCACTTATGGAAGTAGTGGTCAAGAGTGTAGCTATATGGTTTGCCTCACCTTTTTGGCGCTCCGTATTCAGCTCAACATGTCAAAAAATGTCAAAACCAAAAATTTAACATTTTCGTTGTGGATCATGATTTGTTTTCTATGGACCCGCGAATCAGGCAAAGAACTAATCATAGCCTGAAACTGCAGTTCGCCAGTAAAGAGGTTCTGAGTATTCTAAAATCACGAATCATACCTGTCATTGACCTTAGATGTCCAATCATCGTGTACTTGGAACGTTTCCTTTACTTCCCGAACTTCATAACTAGATGCTTAATCTAGTAGTGAATGTGCCATCGAAAACAAATTTGAGCTGATCTCATAATACTTTGGCTATTGGGTAGTACATATACTTCCCAACAAGATCATGGTGCATGCTGCTTATCACAAAGCGCATGCTATGATCCTTCTCGAGCCAAATATTATAGGCTTTCAAGGTTTATAATGAAATTGGGTCGGCGGCCCATTATTCGGTTTAATGGGTTGGACTATAGAATAAGTCTAAAGCCCATAAGCTCTTACTTACTCTGTAGGTGTGTTACCTTGCAGTGCCATATTACAAAAATTAGTCCCTTTTACACTTGTTACTTTTATAAAGATCGACAAAGTGTGGATTGGAAAACATTTGGTTTTGTGAATCCAGAAAATTTGAAGAAAAATATTTGAGAACATGCGCAAGGGATTGACATTATTATTCGCACATTTCATAAGGTTTGTTTTAAAATCCAATTACAAATGAGTTTTCCCCTTTCTACAATTTAAGACAAAAAAAATTCGCTATTGCTCATTAATCAAATCTTAATTTTGTAAATCAAGAAAACCTTTTATAATTGATTTTTCTAAACAAATATCAGTTAGATTGTACAATTACCTATCTAAGATCATCCACAAGATATAAAGTGCGCCATGCAACAAAAGTGCGCATGGACCTCACGTGGGTTTGAATTGCAAATTATAGCTCATGCTAAGGTAATTCAAGTGTATGATGTATGAACAAAGAAAACCATCCCTTTACAAGTAGGCTTTTCCAATACAAGAAATAAAACCCCCATCCCCACATTACATTTATAGCCCATAAAAAAAATAGGGATACTTTGTTCATAAACATATACAAGAACAGCCTTAAACATATATCGTGAGGACACAAGCTCCACAAATTGTCAATTAATCGTCCATTCATTTTATCCAGATTAATGCATTAATCACATACACCAAGCACTCATGCGGTCAATTTAAAAAATGAATGGACTAATCCATCACTCCATTTAAGGAGGAGGATTAAAGGTCTCGGGTCATCTAATCACAAACAACAGTAATTTAAAGCATGAACAACAATGCAATGAGCCTCTAAAATAATAAAATGTGCAATAAAAAGATTATTGCACAACCCGGATAGCTCCCATAAGCTAAGGTAAAATCAATGAAAAAACCTAATTATTTTTCACTAATTTAACACATTTTTCGGTCTTAAAACATATTTTAAAACCAATTCATTACATGCTTTTAAATTAACAAATTAATTTAACACCTCATGGAAGAATTTAAATGACTGGAAAACTGATTTTTCATTATAACGAATTTTTGAAAAAATTTATCAAGGCCCAAAAACATTTTGAATCAATTTAACAAAATGAATTGATCTAAGTTAAACAAAATTAACTATGAGCAACTAAATTCCCAAACAAATTCAAGGAATTTGTTCTCCAAAGATTTTCAGTAGTCTAATATAGTGTTCTAAACACCCCATATTAATTTCAAAAATTAATAATCTATTTTGGCTATTTTAAGCAATTAAATAAATGCCAATATGCATTAATTTAATGCTCTAAAATACCAAAACAAAAATGAGATAATTCACAAAAAAAATTTCTCAAGTCTCCAATCAGTGTACAAGAACACTATACATTAAATTCAAGAATTAAAAACTTTAATTGGTTATGTTTTAAGCAATTAATATTGCGTACTCTACACAATATATATGCTCTAAAATATGACCCAAAGAGCAAGCAAAATTCACTAAAATAATTTTCTCAAGCTCTCACTAGTGTTCTAAACACATTGTGTTAATTCAATGAATTAATGATCAATAAAAATATTTTAAGCAATTTAATACGTGTACCAAAAACACATAATTATATGCTCTAAAATATTAATATATATGATTCAAATAATTTACCAGAAAATATCTATGGGTCTCACAAAATTTTACATGGTCTTTACACAGTGTCCCTTACGTCCCATATTAATTATAAAAATTAATAGTGTATTTTGGCTATTTTAAGCAATTAAATAAACGTCCATGAACATTAGTTATATGCTCTAAAATACCATATAAATACATTACAGTACACAAAAATTATCTTAGAGTCCCTTGCAGTGTACTAAACACTATATATTAATTTCAAAAATTAATATGCATTTTTGGATATTTTAAGCAATTAAAAACACATTTAAAACATATCTTTTATGCTCTAAAATACCAAAAATCAATTAAATAATTTACGATAAAATTATTTCTGGTCCCACACAGTGCCCTTAATATAGGAAAATTAAAAAAAAAAAAAATTGACATTTTTCCAGAATTTTAAAGCATGTAAAACAAATTTAAACTATTAAAAACTTAGTTGTTAATCATAGAAACTGTTTTAAATACAAAATAATTAAAAAAAAATTCTGGAATATTTAAAATATATATATATTAAAATAGTACAAGCCAAGGGGAACCCACACTCGCCGGAGTGGGGCCCACACCACCACCAGCGCCGCTGCACGCGCCGCTTAGGCGCGTGGGCTTTGGCCTGCTGGGTCTCCTTCTTCCCCAAATCAACCCTAAAAATCGCAGATCAAGAGCTACGAGGG
Organism: Hydrangea macrophylla; assembly: GCA_033977485.1. Taxonomy (NCBI): domain Eukaryota; kingdom Viridiplantae; phylum Streptophyta; class Magnoliopsida; order Cornales; family Hydrangeaceae; genus Hydrangea; species Hydrangea macrophylla. The sequence goes on from CM066993.1 coordinate 55,431,432, forward strand.
GGCTATGTTTGCGAGCTTATTCCCACTACGTTACTCATCCAAAAACCTTGAGTCATATACCGTTTGAAAGCTCTCATGGCCTAGATAAGGATAATACAAAAAAAAATGGTGCGATTGAACGAGTAAATCTTCCAGAAATTGAGGGCAAAGTTGCTAAAAAAAATTCAGATTTTTATACCCAGAAATTTAGGGTTTTGGATTTCTCTTTTGTTTGAGATAATCAGCCCATGGGACTCATAGGAGGGACTCTAGGGACCATATGGGACACAACCATGTAGAAAAATCAGACCCATATTGGAGTTTTGTACTAGACCCACTTGAAAATCAAATTTTCAAAATTTTTGATAAAAGCTTGCTTGAAGCTTTAATGGTATATTCGATTCGGGTTCGATACAGGCGAATCAAGAACCTACATGCTCTGATACCAATGTAAAAAATCATGCACACAAGCATGGAGTCCGGTTCAAGGCATACCTTGAGTGGAATAACCCGACGGATCGCCAAACGGTGTTGATACGAGCCCAGCACCTTCACCCACGAACTGCTGCTCCTTGTAGCCTCCGTGTACTCTCTTATGCTTCGCATAGGTCGTGAAGATCACTACTAGAGCGGTCCTCGTACGTATCACGTGCTAAATCCCAAGCCCTTTGGTGATGTGCTATAGAGAGAGAAAATCGTGAATGAGAAAGAGAGAGAGAGAGAGACTGGCGTGAGGGAGAGAGAAAGGCTGCTCTTGTGTGTATCTGTGAGGGTTTGTGTGTTATATATATAGGCACACACAAACCCTACTTATTTAGGGCTACAATAACCCATGCCTCTTTGGACCCGGTCCAATATAATGTGGGTGCCCGTATGGCCTGACCACAATATTTCCTACAATCAACTAAACAAAATCAAAATGACTAGGTAACCAACATTCTACAAATCTCAATCTCTAATACCACTTTGCCCCTATAAAATTTTAATAAAGAATCATTTGCCATGAGAACTACCTGTGCTTTTTTTCTGTAGGACACCTATTAGGCCGTCTATGTTTTATGAGACTAAGTGTTGGGCAACTAAGAAACATCGTCTTAGTAAAATGCGAATGCTACTATGAATGTATGGTAAGATTAGAGATGATAATGACTACATTCGTAAAATGGTAAAAGTAGCACCAATTCTATTTGAAATCCTGAAGATGTTGCAATGGATGCTTGATCCCAACAACGCTATTCATTCCTGCCTAGTATACAAAAGCAAAATTTTGCATAATATTAATATCTATTATCCGTCATGTACGTGTCCAGGAATGACCTTGCAAATAAGAAAAAACTAAAGGTTTTAGCAACTGCAAAACGACACAAGTATGGATATATTATTGTGTCGGATATATTTTCGTCACAGCATCCATCACAAAAACTTTTTTTGTGACGGATTTTTGTCACAAAAGGTCATTTTTCTTGTAGTGTGCATGGGAAAGAGTATTCTAATTGAGATGGAGTTCATTTTCATAACAAAGTCACAAACTATGGAATACATCTTAATCAATGCAAACAATTGACAACTCTTGCTTTTCCATTTTGCCCAATCTTGAAAACACCTAGCTCCCCATAGAAAAGTATCCAAAAAAAAAAAAGTAATGCTAGGGACACAAAAGGGCTACAAAAAGATACTCAAAAAATGAAGTGGTATCCTTGGGTTGAGTTACGTATGGTGGTGTTTGGACCATAAATTATATTTATATGTATTAGTATATAAAGTCATACTATATTATATTATTATTATAATTGTCACATGGAAAACCAATTCAAATTGGTTGGTGGTTATTTGGAAATTATTTGTAGGACACTCGTCATCATAGGAGTGCATCAAAAGTGGTCACTTGAAGATCAATGGTGGTGATGAAAATGGAAGTTATTTTGGAGGGAGCTTCTATTAGAAGATTGTATTCAAATTTGAATAGTTAGTTATGTAATTCATCTATAAATAGATATTTTGTACTCCTTGTAATGGGTCCTTGACCAAAACAAACACATGAATATATTAATCTTCTTCTTCATTCAGTCACCATGACCATTTCTACTTTTACATTTGGCCACCATAGCCATTAGTTTAATTAATCTTAGTATTAGTTGTTCTATAATACTTTACTTTAGACTAATTTAGTTAATTTAGTGTAGTCTTTAGGCTTTTCTTTAATTTTAGTTTTACTTAGTTTCGTTTTACACTTCTCTAATCTGTGAAGTCTTTCATTCCTTGTGCATATTAATGCATTTCAGTTTGTTTGAACTAGCTTGGATAGTTAAGGTCTGTTGGAATCTCAAGAGGCATGTCCTTTAGTTCGAAGCAAGCTGATCTATTGGTTCGAAGTAACATAAATGTTCGAAGGCCTTCCAAGCACATTAAAGTAACCTTTGAAGTCCCTTTTTCTTCTCCCCTTCATTTGGTATTTCCTCTTACACGATAAAAGTCATTTTAATTAAGGCATCGAACGGTCACAATTGGCCTGGTGAGGCGCATTTGGCTTACTAAATTATATAATCACATTGACAACTTGCTTGCCTGTCACACTCGCACATACAAATTTACACAAATATCCTTCGAAGGATAAATAGCCAAACAAGTGGGTCCGCCACATGGAATGCGGATACCCAGGGTCGGTCTTATGTATTTGGAGGCCAGGGACGAACTACTAAAAGGGAGGCCCTTATACAGGGGTCAGGGGCAGCGCCCCCAAGGCGATTTTTTTGGAGTCTACTTATACATAATTGGAAATTTTTTAGGATTTACTAATACATAATTAGCAATTTTTTTGGGATCTACTTATAATATGAGTCTATTTGTGAAACTAAAACATTGTATGGTATCTTTAAAAATTTTAGAGGGGCCTATTTCTAAAACTCAAAAAATTCTTACACTAAAAGTGTAATTTTCAATTTTCTAGGGCCTTTGCTTTGGAGTTTTATGTACATGTGTATCAATATATATATTGTTGATGACACTAAATTGGGCCTTGGAGAGGCCTAAATGTAAAATGCTAAAAATCTCAAGGTAAAAATGTAATTATGAAAAATGTCATGGAGGCCCTCAAAATTTTGTGAACTTTGGTGGCCCAGGGCGGTTGGCCCTTTTGCCCCCCCTTTGGGCCGGCCGTGGGGATACCACATCATTTTGTCAACATCTCTTTACGACTCTTTAGTTTCCCAAGTCTTGCCAAAAAAAAAAGAGGGGACATTGTCTTAACCTATGAAGCACAAGTGCTACAAAAATGCTGCCACACGTGCACTTAGTGCATAGGGAGTGCTTTAGTGCGCCTTAGTGCTTTTGTGCAAGACTTTGTTAACGTTTAATATTAATTTGCTTACTTATGGCTTTGTTGATAGTTGAATTCCATTGTTTATTATTAAACAAGTAGTTTATGTGCATATTGTGTCTTAATTAGAAAAAAAGATAGTGGCAGAATAGTTGTATATAGTATAATAGTAATATATAAATGCTATACAAAATACATTTTTAGAATTATTATCTAAGTACCCCCGCCGCACTCGTACTCATGATTTTGAGAAAATTGTTGAACTCCCCGCACTCGTGTCCCCGTACTCGCGTCCCCGCATCCGTACTGGTGCTTCCTTGGTCTTAACACATCTAATTAACACATCAGAAAGAGACTTCTATGAGAGGGTTGATATTCATGATAAAGTCACGAACGAACACACCTATACCCCATGCATGCATACAATCCCAAGCTTTTCAATTGTATTTCGCCTTTTCTTGAAAGGGTACTACTTCACCCATAATTTTTATATAATTTTTTATTCACAACCCATAAATTGTATGTCCCTCTCTCCTGTGTCATCCTGTGATGTCAGTGGGCTCCACAGTAACACAGGAGAGAAATAGACACAGTTTTGTAGGTTGTGAACAAAAGGTAATGTGAAAGTCGTTGGTGAAGTATTACTCTTCTTGAAACAAACTTTCCATTAACCGAAATTACTTTTTCAATTCAGTTCACATGCTAGAGTTTTTTTTTTTTTTTGAACAGCAGAAATTTCCTTTCATTTATACTCAAAAGTAGGCATATACATTTGGTATTGAAGTGTTGTCACTTGTAAACTACTCTACACCTATATACCTCAAAATGCCACCCAAATTACAAAATTTGAAAGCCCAAAGCTCCCCCAAAATCAAATCACATCATCTCTGGGTCCCCAGATCTCTTTGATCAATAGCCATGCTCAAAACAAGGAATGTGTAGCCACCCCAAGACATGGCTATCATTAATGCCCTCAAAAAGTTTATGATAACCAAAGAGACCAACTCATAGGCAGTCCATAACCAAAGCAGCAGCCGCAGCGTATCAGTCACACCCAAAATGAGTTGATGTATTCTGAGCAGAGATGATCCCAACGAGCGCCAAAGCTGTGTTTGAAGCTCCAGAAAAGCACATAAGCCCTTAGCAGTATGTCCAGCAAAACAGCAAACCAGCACTTAAATTCTATGCTGCTAAGTGCATCATCAAAACCCTTAGCCGTGTGACAGCAACCAGATCGCACACTCACAGAGAACTAAACTTTTTAAGCTAAGTTCCACTATCTCAAAACAAAATCAAAATCAGAAGGAACTCCAATTAACTCAGCAACGAAGAATTTAACTACCAGAAAAGACACCCTCACCAGACACAACAAAATCCCCTGACCTTTTGCCTCCATCACCTTCTGAAAATCTGTTCGATTACCAGAAATTGCAATTGTCTTCCTATGGCATATTCCCTGTGACTGATTATGTTAGAAAGGTAGTTGTATCCACCAGAATTGCACACGATTACATTAGAAAAGTCTCCAAACTGCAACCAAGCACCTGCTGACTTATTAGTAACCATTAGCCTACCAAAAATTCAATAGCAGACACTCCCCGAGATTACCAAGGTAAAACAGTTCAAATCAGGCTTGTAATGGGAATAGATATAGATACACTCACGACACGAAAAGAGAAAAACCACCCGTCACACAAGAAAACACACACCAAAAACTCACACACACCGAAAGGAGAAAGAAGCTCTCCAACCCAAAAAGAAAACTCCAACCCGAAGAAAACGCACACCGAAGGCCCTCCCCAACCCAAACCCAATCAGGATGTTGAAAAATAACAGCAAAAGAAACACTCGGTCTCTATTACATTCCGCTTTCTCATAGCCACGCCACAAAAGGGGAAACTCTATGCACTCCACCTTTAGCTAGATTATCCGCGACGTAGTTTGCCTCTCTGTTAATGTGGTCGATCCGGAACATCGCATGGTTTTCAATGCTGTCAATTAGATTATGAATTTCATTCAGAATGAAATGATATTTCCAACATCCCGACGAGTCTCCCTTGACCCATGCAATAGCCGTTTTTGAGTCGCTCTCCACCAACAAATTAGTACCTCTGAGGTTGTCCCTCCCGTAAAACATCCTTAATCCCTCTCGAATGGCAAGCAATTCAGCTTTATTCGAATCTTGCACGCCTATTGAAATTGAAAACAAAGCAACGATGTATCCACTTTCATCCCGAAAAACGCCCCCGATTCCAGCAGGGCCTGGTTTCCCTAGCGCCGAGCCATCCACATTGAGTTTTAGGGAGCCAATAGGTGGCGCAGCCCATTCAGCACATACACGCACAGTGTGCTGTGAGATGTTGCTGCACGCCTCCCTTATATTAATCAGCATGTCAGAAATTGCCAAATTTGACTTGTCTACATTAACTTTGAACCACCACACTAGATATAGTTTAATAGAGTGTAGAGTATTTTCTTCATTAAATGTGCCTCCTTTGAAAGATAAATGGTTCCTGTCCAGCCAAATCGCCCAAACAGTAGCAAAAAATACTAGTTTCCACGCCTCTGCGTACTTCACTTTCGGACATAGGGCTGACCACATGTTCCACCATTGAAATAAAGAGTTAGGCATGACTGTAGATACCTCCCACCAACTACAAACCTTTCCCCATATTCTCCATGCTTTGTCACAAAATAATAACAGGTGATCTGCCGTCTCTGGATGATTTTGACACAGTAAACACTGATTTGCCTCCACCTCAAGCATTCCGATTCGGGATAAATTATCTTTCGTGGGGAGTCTCCCTTCCATGGCCTGCCATACGAACATCTCTACCTTTTTAGGTGCTTTCCCTCCCCAAATCTGAGATATTACATGGCCTCTCTGAGCATCAAAGACCGATGGTGTCTCTGCTACCATTCTGCAGAAAGACTTAACAGAGAAAAAACCTTTCGGATTACCCATCCATATCATTCGATCGACCGTAACTCGACTGATATGTACTTGTTGCAGACAATCCCACAGTGTGTTCCACTGCTCACATTCCCAACTGAAAAGGCCTCTTCTCAACATAATTGACCATGACCATGCTTCCCCCACCCATGTCCCAAATTGTGACACATTTCCTGAATTTGGTGTGGCGAGGGAATATATTCTAGGAACTAACTGTCGCAATGTTAAGTCTCCAAGCCACTTATGACCCCAGAAGTCTATTTTATCCCCATTGCCCACACAGAATCCAAATCCTTCTCGGATAGCGTCGGTATATTTACCATCATTCGACAATAGCTTACACATATTCTGAATAAAGTACGATCCACGGCTGCACTTTAAAGCATCCCACTGAATCGAAGCCGCATTCATAGCATACTTTTGACATAAAACCTCCTTCCAAAGTGCCGAAAAAGTGGATCCAAATCTCCAGATCCATTTCGTCATAAGTCCTCTATTTCGGTCTAGCACATTACCAATGCCTAGCCCTCCCTCCTGTTTACTACGACATATTAGCTCCCATTTAACCCAATGTACCTTCCTGCCTTCTTGGTTTCCCCCCCAAAAAATTTTTCTATATAGTGCTTCTAGTTTGTTCCCAATCGTCTTGGGTACCAAAAAGAACGAGAAAAAGTATAGAGGAATGCTAGAGGCCACCGATTTGATCAAAATGAGACGACCACCTTTGGATAATAATTGACTTTTCCACTGTGCCAATTTGCTCTCTACTTTTCGAATAATTGGCCCCCATGTGGTTACTCTTTTAGGATTAGCGCCTAAGGGGAATCCCAAGTAATTAATTGGGAGTTCCAAGACTCTACAATTAATTTGGGCAGCCCAAAGATTGATCATTGGCGTCACTACCCTACATCCCACAATGCCACTCTTGGAGAAATTAATTTTCAGGCCCGAGATCAATTCGAAATATCTAAGCACTCTCTTCATTGTTATCAATTCATTCCCGTCGGCGTTACAGAAAAGGAGAGTGTCATCCGCATATTGCAAGTGCGAAATTCTTAAGTTCCCAGAGCCAATTCTTACTCCTTCAATCAGCCCGACCTCCCTAGCTTTAGCTAGAAGCAAACTTAAACCTTCTGCCGCAATGTTGAAAAGCAAGGGTGACAGTGGATCACCTTGCCTAAGTCCCCTTTTGATGGGAAACTCCCTAGATGGCGAACCATTAATGAGGACTGACATTGTCACCGTACTGAAGCATTCCATCATCCATCGGATCATACATTCCCAAATCCCATATTCTTCAGCATGAATTCAAGAAATTCCCAACAGACTGAATCATACGCTTTTTCGAAGTCAAGTTTGAACAAAATACCACCCTCATTGGAATGTTGCATAGTATGAAGCACTTCCGAAGCAACCAGCATACTGTCGAAAATCTGTCTACCTTTAAGAAAAGCCGACTGATTTGGCCCAATAACTGTGCCGATTACCCTTTTTAGCCTGTTTGCCAATGTTTTCGCCAAGATTTTATATAAGCTGCCCACCAAACTTATCGGCCTGTAATCAGCAATGGAGACAGGATTATAGATTTTCGGGATTAAAGCAATGAAAGTAGAATTGATGCCCTTTGCTAGCTTGCTATTAGTGTGAAAATCCGCCAAGAATGCCATGATATCGCCCTTGATGAGAGTCCAATGTTGTCTTAGGAAATTGAAATTAAAACCGTCCGGACCCGGCGCCCTCGACCCGTCGCTGGAATTAATGACCTCATAAACCTCCAATTCTGTGAACTGTAATTCCAGAGCCACCCTTTGTGCTTCAGAAATCGTGTTAAAACCCTGTTCGGACATACACGGACGCCCGTACCAATCCTGATCATAATGCTTTTGAAAGAAATCTGCTGCTGCTGATTTCAGTCTCGTTGGGTCTTCAAAAGCTTGATTCCCAATACGGATCTTTGACAACCAGCTCCTTCGATTTCGATTAGCTACAAGAGTATGAAAAAATTTTGTGTTATTATCCCCCTCTGCAATCCACTTGATTTTAGATTTCTGCCGCAGTGAACATTCTTTCGCTCTGAGTAATTGCCACAATTTCCATACAAGTTGAGCCTTCTCCTCCTTTTCTGGTATAGATAGGTTCCTCCCCTCAAGCAAAATATCCAACTCATTTAATCTATCTTGTGTTGCAGCCAGGTCCACTATAGAACGTTTGTAAGCATCCTGCATAATACCCTTAATTTGCATCTTCGTTTCTTTGAGATTTCTGAGAGCCCTCACCCCGTCAACACCACTATCCGGATTGTGTAACCAAACTTTCTCAATGGCGGCGATGACTTCCGGTAAATGAGTCCAATGGTCAAAAAATTTAAAAGGGGTTGGGCCCCAGTCCGTCTGTTGTATTCCAACCGCCACCGGAATATGATCCGAGATATTTTTCTTTAAAGCCCATTGCCGGAGAAAAGGAAAGCATTGACACCATCCTGGGTGGAATAAGAACCTATCCAATCGAGCATGATGTCTATTATTTGACCAGGTAAATTTCCTTCCAGCCATTTGAAGGTCAATTAAACCACACGAATTGACAAATTCGACAAAATCAGAGGTGGATGTTCTCTGTGACGCCCCACCACTTCTTTCTTCCTGGGATAGCACCGCATTAAAATCACCCCCAAGGCACCAAGGCACCTGACTACTGGCCATCAAAGCTATCAGCTCGGTCCACATTTCCCTTCGTTCAACATCCGTATGGAATCCATACACATTTGCTATAGCACACTCTAGCCCTGTAGTTACCAACCGCCCACGGAGCACAATAAATCTAGGACTGCGTGTAATATCAGTTGCATTAAAAAATGAGCTATTCCATAAGCACAATAATCCCCCTGCTGACCCATCGGCCTCCACCATAGCACTATGTTTCAACGAATTACCCCCCAAACGTCGAAGAATAGTCTCAGATACCCCAGATATCTTGGTTTCCTGTATTAACAACATCCCTGGCTTTTCATTTACTATTAGGTTTTTTATGGCTTGCTTTTTCTCTCCTCTGCCCAAGCCTCTAATGTTCCACGATATTAATTTCATTGATTAAAACCGAAAAACAACCCCCGTACCTCTTATACCGGACATCCCATCATAGGGCTTTGCTGCCCCCCTCTGCTTTGTCACGATCTTCTCTCTCTCGCGCCTTGATTTTCTCCAAAATTCTTACCTCAGTGTCCCTGTTGTCAATACCCAACTTTCTCCCCACTTCTATGGTATTTAAAGCTTCCTCTTCAACACTAGTTGTCCTGACTGGTTGCGAGGCAATACAAACCCCCTCCTGGCTTTTCAACATCTGGATAGAGCCTTTAACCCTTTGAGTCCTTTTGGCTTTTCTATGGGCTGCTATTGCATTGCCGAAGAGCTTACCCATGGATATGTTTCTAGAATTCTGGTGTCTCATCAGCGCTCTACGTTTCCCTCTTTCTTTCCTTCTTTTTCTTTGACTCTGATTCTCAATAGAACCGAAATTACTTTTTCAATTTAGTTCACATGCTAGAGTTGATACAATAGAACCAGCGATGGAATTCGTTTGTTATTTAGGCTTTGTTTTGTTCATAGATTTCGTGAGGAGAACTAGTTCTTTTTACCTTACGAATGGGACTTGTTTTTCATCTTGTTTCATTTTCCCTTTCTTTGTCCTCAGAAAATCCATGATCCAAACAAATATAGATCCGGAGGACTTGTACAAAATACTTCAACTTATCATTTTAATACATTTATATAAATCGTTCTAAAACTATATTGTTTCGAACTTTTTATGTACTCCGTAATTAAGGCTTGAAAAACATCCATAAAGGCCACATAATTTTGATATGTTATCTCACCTTAAAATCTTTAGACTTACTGTTAAATTTCTAAATCAAGTCAAAGCCTCTTTTTTTTTTATTTGAAAGAAATAAAATAAAACAAACCTCTAAAACGTGAAAGTCGGTAGCATCCCTTGTGGATTCTTCAACTTTTTAGGTGAATAAATATGCGATTATCATATAATGAATGGGTCAAATATGGTAGAATAGTTGAGAGAAAAGGAAGAAGAATGTATTATTGTGTGTGTGAAACATTACAATATGGTGCCTTTATATCGACTTCGAGATGATCCTAATAAGGAGAGATAAACCTAATTAAGAAGAAGAATTAGGGGTATAATTAGAGGTACATTGAACCTAGCCCAAATATTCTAACATAGACAATATAAACTAAGCCAAATATTCTAACAGCCCCCCTCAAACTCAAGTTGGAAAATGGAAACAACTTGAGTTTGGAAATTGAATCATGAAATTGTCTTGGACTAGGTAGAGTCTTTGTGAAGAACAACGAAGTGAATCAGACGGTGCGGTTGATGGTCCGGCTATAAAGGGTGCATGAGGGTGTGGTAGCCAGTCCGGCCGGTCGGAGGTCCGATGAAGGAAGAGGACGGGTGGTGTGAGATCCGGTCGATCAGAGGTTCGATAGAGGCCGGTTGATAGGTTGAGATCCGGTCGATCGGGAGGCTCGATAGAGAGGCCGGTTTGATGAGGAAGAGCTCCGGCCGATCGGGAGGTCCTATAGAGAGGCCAGTTGATAAGGTAGAGATTTGACAGATCGGGAGGTCAGAGAGAGAGGCCGGATGGTGAGGTAGAGATCCGGCCGATCCGGAGGTCCGATCGTGAGGCCGGTTTGATGAGGTAGAGATCCGGCCGATCGGGAGGTCCAATAGAGGCCGTGTTGAGATGATTGGTGGTGATGATGAGGCTAGACGGTGATGGTATTGATTAGTGGTGGCGATTAGTAGTGGTGATGAGTAGCGGATAAGGACCATAAGGTATGATTTTATCTTGACCGAGCTCCGGCGGGTGACATGATCGCCATCCGCCGGTGGTGGCGGAATGCGATAGAGTTGTAGCCAAGGTCCGAAAGCTTATAGCTCTGATACTATGATAGAATAGTTGAGAGAAAAGGAAGGAGAATGTATTATTGTGTGTGTTAAACATTACAATATGGTGCCTTTATTTCGGCTTAGAGATGATCCTAATAAGGAGAGATAAACATAATTAAGAAGAAGAATTAGGGGTATAATTAGAGGTACATTGAACCTAGACCAAATATTCTAACATAGACAATATAACCTAGGCCAAATATTCTAACAAAATAAATACGCAACTGCTTGTCTACTAAAGATGATATTTTGTTTTCCATTACTACAATCCTCCAAGGTGAAACCTACCAACTAAACACTTCTTTGATTCCATATCACAGCAGAAGAAATCTCCCTTCTTTTAAGTTACCTCCTAGTTTCTAAGAAAGAGGCCGGTAACTGATTAGCCTTCCTATATACACGTTAAGGCAAGCTGTATATTTGCACCATTTTACTAGCCATCTATATGCACATACAATAAATACGGACTCTTTTAGGACAGGTACTTGTATTACTAATGACATATATAGCCAGATGAGATGAATAAACTTTTAGGTACTTACAGGCTACCACACCCCTTGTATGTAGGAACATGTATTTTACCCAAATAACCCACTTTTTGTGGCTGCAACAATGCCGGAGCAGTAAGCCACTTGGGTACATGTCCCCCTAAACTTTTTAGAATTGTATTTTGTCCTATACATTTTAAATGTTATGCATGTGTGCTCTTAAATAGTTTAATTTGCTCCTTCCAAACTTCAAAATATTTTACTTTAGTGATCTCGTGTTTTCCTATTTTCACCCAAATGAACAACTTATTTACTCCATTAGCCCAAGGGGCTTGTGAATATCCATTTTGAATAAATTATGAATTATGTATTCGATGCGTGAAATTTGTAATAAAAAATAAAAGGCGGATAAAGTTATGGTCGTTTAATTCAACAAAATAACATTAAATGTTTGTAAACAAATAATAATAGTTGTTCAAATAGACAAAAGCTTCAAATGAGCTTCAAAATTAATTATCTGTTTTTTGCAAATGTGGAAATGGGACACTTGATTCCAACCAATTACATTTGACGAGTTTACAGAGTTCGAACAAAAGCCAAAAGGGTAAAATTATAATAATAAAAATAATAAGGAATTTATTAAATATTAATGTCGTGCTAAAATTCCAAAACTTGGGTGTTATCAACAACTTTTTGGAGAATCTCATCCAATATGTTGGCAAGCACTTTGGAAATGCATTGTTTTTATGCATAGAGAACATAGCCTCCTTGAATTTTTTTTTCCTGAAACTGGTCTATCTAATTTTCTTTTATCAACTTATCATCTTTAGTATAGTCTCAGTGATAATCTTTCTCATCATCTCATGACCACAATAAGCAGTTTGTAAGAACCTATTAAGAAGCTCGTAGTCTTGTTTAATGAGATTTATTATGATCGGTAGGGATTATAACCAACAGCTTCTGACAATTACAGAGAGCTTTCTTTAACCTCTATGGACTTAGCACAGACAATTACCCATTTTTGAGTACTAATTTTCTTCAACTGTCTCTTCACTCTTCTTATAAATTTATATTTTTTGGACTAAATTGGAATTAGTGAGTACGTACCCTGGGATGGGAAGAGTGATTCCAAGAACCCAAAAGGTTGGCATTGATAACAGCATCACCAAATTCATCTGTATACTTATCTATAAAGTTTCAGTATTAAAGATTTCACTTCTGTATCAAAAAACATTTTAAAAAAACAAACAAACAAAACAATCGGAGCTTCATTCCCAATGTAGTTATCAGTAGTAAGTGCAAGCCTCCATAACAATCTACTATCCTTTAGGGATGGAAGCTAAACAAACAAAGCATAGAAGCTAAACAAACAAAGCATAGAAGCTAAACAAATGTTTGTGGGAGTCACGTGATATTAGCATTACTTATCAACTACGCTGCATCACAATACCCTCTTTGGGGATGAAAGCTCTCCATTGGGACCGCGGGTCTTATAGCTACCCGTTATTCTTCTCTATGTGTGCTCTTCATGAGATGAAAGGAAACAAAGTGAAGGACTCCTTGAGAGATATACTGAGACCCCAGAGCTGGCCGTTATTGTGCATCACGTCCATGTCATAGATTTTCCGCTAGCTCGAGGGGCCCGCCATTCTCGTCTTTTTTGGCCCATTGCTTCTGCAGTCTATGGGATACGAGCAGCACGGGTCATACCTAGCACCATTAATTGTTGGTGCCATCGGTACGGTTTTCATGGGTTACTTAGCCTACTTACTTTGATTCATGGGGAGGAGGAGGATTCTTTTCATGGCCTGCATTTGCACAATAACTTCATAGGTAACCAAGTCTCTAGTTATGTTAAGTCTCTAATTAGGTAATGATTTTTGGTTACCTGTGATCTGTGAAACTACTGTGCAAATACAAGCCATGAAAAGAATCCTCCTCCTCTCCATGAATCTGAGTAGGTAGGCTGAGTAACCCATGGAAACTGTACTGATTGCAGCAACAATTAATGGTGCTAGGTACGACCCGTGCTGCGCGTATCCCACAGACTTCAGAAGCAGTGGGCCAAAAAAGATGAGAATGGCGAGCCGCTCGAGCTGGCAAAAAATCTCTCATATGGATGTGAAGCACAACAACGGTCGGCTCTGGGGTCTCAGTATGACTCTCAAGGAGTCCCTTACTTTGTTTCCTTTCATCTCAGGAAGAGCACACGCAGAGAAGAATAACGGGACAACGATAAGACCCGCAGTCCCAGAGGAGAGCCTCCATCCTCAAAGAGAGTATTGTGATGCAACGTATTTGATAAGTAATGCCAACGTTGCACCACCAGAAATGGATTGCTCGAAAACCACGTCTATGGTGCCCTGCCATTCTTTCGAAACATATGAATAGGTGCTTGGGATCACCTACAAGAGATTGATACCATCGTAAGTTGTGTAAAAATGCACCAAATCTGTTTTTCAAATAAAAGTGAAGAAAGAGCTCATTTATGATACACAACTCCCCCTAATGGATACACGACACTGACAAAGTTATGAATTTGTTTCTGTAATTTTGCGTTAGGGAATCTGAGAATGCAAATCACCTATTCTTTGCTTGTTGAGAAGTTTTAGAATTAAGCATTACTAGGTTGTGGTCAATGATAGAAAAGCTACTGGCTGGGATAAAGAAATGGCTTGGGCTTTTCAAAGGTTGGCTATAGATTCTTTGGTACACAGGTTACCTAAACTAGTTTTAGCAACCACTTCCTAAGAAGTTTGGTGTGAGAGAAGTAAAAGATTCCATCCAGAGAGCAATAGATCTGACGAAAAAAAAATTCAATGAGATTCAATTCAAAGTCCAAATCTACTAGTGCTTGGAGGAAAATTGACAAGTACTTTCCAAAACTGGGAAGTTAGTAAATTAGTAATGATGAGGGAGCTGGATCAAAAGTTTTTTTTTTTTTTGTATATGTATAGATACCATTTTGTTTCTTTATTGGGTTTTGAATTTGGATAATTAGTTTTCTTGTGTTGTCCTTTGTTTTTGTTTTTTCCCCTTGATTCTGTTGTTGGGTTGTATTGTAGGCTGCGGGTTTTTTTCATTGTTTGTTGACTTCTATTCTGTATCAATTCTTGCTAGAGGTAAATCTTTCAAATGCAATATATAACTTTGGACAACCTTACCTGTTTTTAATTCTACGGTCAATTCTACTTGGCGTAGGTCTAGTCATAGGACCCTTCAGTATCAACACTCTCAGAAACTTATAAACATGAAGCACCCCAAATTTGCTCACCCATTACTTACCCAAACACCTCATTGAGTGAACATTTGGCAACCACAACTTTTCACAAAGTTTATTCCATTCCTCAAGAGCTCGTCATGGCAGAACTTTAACAACCTTAAACACCATTAAGGCATTAAGTCATTGAATGCTTGTGCATACAATAGTCTCAACTCATTTGTCAGTCCTATAATTAGTTAAGATTGCTACATTGAGTCCTTCAATCATTATCTCATATGTTATCCTCCCTTCGCATTTGATGCTTTGGGTGAGTATTGAGTGAGCAATTTATAGGTAAGCAAAAATGCTATTTGTTTTCAGTATGACAATGGGTCCCATGTGGATCCACAAAGTGCTTAGATGATAGTGATCATCACACACACTGGTGTGATTGATGCTCAAATGAGATAAGTTCTCCAAACCCATATATAACCACCTCTGGCAATCTGTTTGTTTTTTCTCCAAATTTTGACTGTACTTTCGTCTTCATCTTTGTCTCTCTTGTCAAGTCTTGGAGTAGGGAGATTGGGTTGCTACTATCTTCAAAATTTGCGGCTTAGGTTCAAAGGATAGAATGGTTTGGAATTTTGCCTTATGAAGTTCCTATAATCTTTCCCTTTCTTCTCTATCTAATATTTCCATTTTATGTATTCTCTAAGACTTTTAATCTCTGAATATATTACCATAAAATAAAATTACATCAAAGAAGGGAACCCAACAAATATAAAATAAAATTATATCAAAGAAGGGAACCCAACAAAAGTAATTGCACAACCTAAGATATTAATCAAGTCTCCCCCAAAACCATTGAAATACAGTTGAAATGAAATGGTTGAAAATTTTGATATGGTGGATATTTGATAGATTTGGCAGATTAGCGGCAATGGTGTGTTTCTGGAGCCTAGAAGTGATTTTGGGGATGGCGTCTAAAGGAAATAGATTGGCTCTAAAATTTTATAACCATCTCTTTTCCGTCAAATTTACCAGTTGTATACTGATGGAGGGAATTGAAGTGTCATGGGTTTTTTTTTATGAGAGTGTACCCATAGGGTAAAATAGTTGAAGGGTGTGAGTTAAACTCATCATAGTTAAAGCGGCATAAATGTAATTATCTCTAAAATCAAATATTCTCTCTACACATATACATGAGGAGAAGAAAATATGTGAATATAAAACATACCCATTTTTTCCAACTCCATTCATACCATTGAGCCACTTTCTTTGTGAGGAAACATACCTAATATTACACCATTGAAGGAGAAGGAAATTAAAATTGTTTACAGAAGTTGAGATTAACAGTAAGAAGAGAATCCATACGTACATACGTTTTAAAGATATAAGTGAGGCATCTCTTAATTAATTGGAGGAGTTAAACTTCAAAACCTCGAATGTACACTATTTGGTCAATTTCTTTAAATCTACACCCTTATTTAGAATTGAGTTTGATATACACATATATATCATCCTGAGAAACTTTTTGAATAAATATATATACATATAGGTAAGTATTTCACAAAAAACTATTTCAGCTTTTAACCCTATAAAAATTCAATTTTCATATGGATGACTTTGGTCAAAACTTCGGAAGCTGACCTGACCTTATTACATGGGAAAAGCCCAACTACCAAGTTACAACCCCCTCTCTCTCTTATAACCAAACTTTATCAATTTTAAATAGGAAAAATTTCAGCCATCCCCTGAACTATGACCATTTTCACTGACAACTCCTAAACTTTAAATCTGAACTAGACTCACCCTTAAATTAACCAAACTGAATAAAGTTACCCCCTTAACAATGGATTTTAGTGTCAACAAAGGATAGTTTAAGGGTAAATTAGTTTAGTTTTAAAGTTTAGAGGGTGTTAGTAAAAATTGGTCATAGTTCAGGAAGTGTTACTGTAATTTACCCTTTTAAATAAAACAAAATGTTTTAGTTGAAGAAAAAAAGTCGGAGAAAACAAGATTTGGATTTAGAGGTTTCAAATGTCATAACCACATTATCACACTACACTCACCACCTCTTGAGAAGTTATTCAGTGAGCCTGTCACGCCACGACAGTATGCTGACATGGTGTGACCATCTAATCTTAACCACCCACTTGCCTCCTCCTTTATGGGGGATCATGACAAGTGGTTAGTGAAATTTTAAATTTTAAATCTGTTAGCCACTTGTCATGATCCCCCATAAAGGAGGGGGCAAGTGGGTGGTTAAGATTAGATGGTCGCACAACGTCAGCATGCTGACGTGGCGTGACGGGCTCACTGAATAATTTCTCCCATCTCTTTGGTTGCCAAGAAACTGTAGGAAATTTGCAAAACCAGAGGAGTAAAAAATGGTTCTTTGCAATCAATTTTCTAACCAACAAAACAAGGTTCAATTCACACGAGATCAAAAGAAGCAGGCTTATAGAAATTCACTACAACAAATCTGACCTTTAGTGACGAAACTTTTACTCGCGAAATTATTTTCGTCACTAATAGTATACTATTAGTGACGAAATCAACATTTGTCAGCAAAAGTGTTTATCCTTCTTGACGAAACCAATTTTTGCGAGTAAAAGTCAAACAATTACCGACGAAAATTCATTTCATCACTTAAGTTCGTCGCTAATAATTGGCAGGAAATTTACCCGCCAAAAATTTGGAGGAAAATTTTTAGGCGACGAAACGTTATCAATTGGTGACAAAAAATTTTCGTCGGTAATTGTTTCACTTTTACTGACGAAACATTTCGTCGGGAATTGTTTACCCTTTCATGACAAAATATTTTCGTCGGTAATTGTAACAATTAATGACGAAATACTTTCGTCGGTAATTGTTTTACCTTTAGTGACGAAATATTTCATCGAGAATTGTTTAATCTTTCGTGACGTAAAACTTTCGTCGGAAATTGTTATAATTGGTGACGAAATTGCTTCGTCGGTAATTGTTTTACTTTTAGTGATAAAATATTTCGTCGGGAATTGTTTAACCTTTCGTGACGAAAAACTTTCGTCGGGAATTGTTACAATTGGTGACCATCGGTAAATTTTTACTATTAGTGAAGAAATATTTTGTCGAGAATTGTTTAAACTTTCGTAACGAAATATTTTCGTCTGGAATTGTAACCATTGGTGACAAAATTGTTTCGTCGGTAATTGTTTTACTATTAGTGATGAAATTGTTTCGTCGGTAATTTTTTTTGTCAAGAATTGTTTTACTTTTAGTGACAAAATTTTACTTTTAGCGACGAAAGTTTTTTTTTTATTAGTGAATCTGAATTGTCCTTATCTCTAAAATGCAAACCGTCGATCCGATAACCACGAAACTTAACTAGTACCTCCCACACGTCTAAAGAAAGTTGCAGGAAGAAACAGAACGGGAATTGGACTCCCGGTTATAAAGATTCACTGCAAAATAACTTTTTCACCTCGTAGACTATGGAAAACTAAGTTTTGGGGTTTGGGGGATCAAAATGAAAACCGTCGATCCGGTAACCACGAAACTTAACTCGCACCTCCCACACATCTAAAGAAAGTTTCAAGAAGAAACAAAACGGGAATTGGACTCCCGGTTATCAAGATACACTACAAAACAACTTTTACACCTCGTAGACTATAAAAACTAAGTTTTTGGGTTTTGGGGGGTCAAAATGTAAACCGTCGATCCGGTAACCACGAAACTTAACTCACATCTCTAAACAAAGTTGTAGGAACAAACGGAATGGGAATCAGACTCCCGGTTATCAAGATAGACTACAAAATAACTTTTTTATCTCGTAGACTATGAAGAACCAAGTTTTTGGGATTTGGGGGGTCAAAATCCAAACCGCCAATTCGGTAATAACGAAACTTAACTCGTACCTCCCACACATCTAAAGAAAGTTGTTGGAAGATACGGAATAAGATTCAGACTCCCGGTTATCAAGATACACTATAGAACAACTTTTTCAACTTGTAGACTATGAAAAACTACGTTTTGGGGTTTGGGGGGTCAAAATGCAAACCGTTGATCCGGTAACTATGAAACTTAACTCGTACCTTCCAAACGTCTAAAGAAAGTTGCAGGAAGAAACAGAATGGTAATCGGACTCCCTGTTATTAAGATACACTATAAAATTGTTTTCCTTTTCAAATAGTTAATTAATGTCCTTCACTCTAGTACGAATTGAATTAGCTAATTATGGTCCTTGGTTTCTGAATCAATTTTAATAGATGTCAATTTGTTTCAATTTATGACCATTGCTTTCATTATAGTCGACAAGGATCACAACTGTGCTAATGTAAGAATAACTGGTATTACGCGACGAAGTTGATAATATATTATCTAATTGTATGTCCCACATATTGTGATAGTATTGATAGGTTGTACTGCTACATAGTATATAACTGATAAAGCATTTGAGAATTAAGGGTACGACCATTACTTTCAATAGTCCACAAGGACCACATAGATGCTTTTAATTTAGAGAGATATCAATTTATCGTTAAGTTAATAATAATTATTAAACGAGATTATTAAGTTTTAGATGGTTTGTTAGTTGTACCACGTATTTGTGATAGTGATCAGCTGAACAATATGATATAACTCACACAGCATTTGAGATTCAAAATTAGAAAAATGTAGAAAGGAACCATTTTCTATGATGTCATTACTTATACTGGACCAACTGCACTTGGGAAGGACTACAAATTACTTTCCTGCATATGCTAGAAACACGCATTTGTATACGATTAAAATAATAAAATTATAGTCCTTCACTTTAGTATCAATTAAAATAGTTGATTTAGGTCCTTGGTTCTTATTTGAAGGAAATAAGAAGATTAAGCATTAGAAGTAGATGAGACTATGTTCTTTTGACTCTACAAGTAAGTGTCATTTATATAGTTTCGGTGTGTGGTTGAATTTTGTTATTTTGTTTAACCAATGTTAAGTTGTACCAATTGAATTAGTTAATTAAGGTCCTTAATTAATTTCTAAATCAATTTTAATAAATGTTAATATGTTTCAATTTATGACCATCGCTTTAAAAAGTCCACATGTTAATTGCAGTTGTACCACATACAGTACGTATAACCTCTATAAATTAATAAAGTTGGGATCAACTAAATTCTATTAATTTAGAGGGACATCAATTTATCTATAAATTAATAATTATTATTAAAAGAGATTGTTAATTTTAAAAAATTTATTATTTAAAAGAGATTTTTATTTTATCAAGTATTAATATAAAGAGGTTATTACTACCACCATTATAAGAAAAAACAATTTGTATGACTATTTTATCAAGTATTATTGAAGATGATCTCATTACTACATGTGTTGGGAAGTACATTTGGAATATAAGTTTGGAAAGCATAACATTATTCGTAACTCAATGAAAAATACTCTAAAGCCAAACGGGCTGTAAATCCACTGATTAGGTTAGAATTTGAAGAGTATAAATACTCTCTTTCAACCATTTTGGGTTAGAGCCTAGAGGTATTTAGAAAGAGTAATATTTGGGGCACTAACAACTTCTACTAACACTTACTAACACACTATATCTCTCTCCTAGTGGTACTGTGGGGTCCGCAGTGGGCCCCGCAGTACCACTAGAAGAGAGATAGAGTGTGTTAGTAAGTGTTAGTGGAAGTTGTTAGTGCCCCTAGCATTGCCCATTTAGAAAACTCACTGAAGAGTTCAACTCTCAAAATCCCACCACTGCGCAACCACCCCACCTGGATGCTGCCATCCCACCACCGCGCAACCACCCCACCTCTCTCCCCTCGGTGACACGCCGCCACCACAGGTTTTCCTCTCTCTTCGTCTCTTTCTCTCTCTCTCTCTCTCTCTCTCTCTCTCTCTCTCTCTCTAATGTAGGCTTTATATAAGTATGAAATATGGGCATGTCGATCTGTAGGTGGAGTTTGCTGAATTTAATCACAAACCATGAGCTTCATTGTGGTAGTTTGGCTAATCGCTTTGTTTGTTCTTCATTTTAGGATTTCATTCATCAATTTGAATTCTGATTCCACTTATCATGTCTTAGGATTAAAGATCGATCGTTACAATGTAGAACCTGTATGATGATTTGTTAACAGAGAAAAACAATTTCATTGGATGTTTGATTAACCCTATGTACATTAGATTTTAGCTGAAATCTCTGTTTGGTATTTAAGTAAACACAAGGTAAATTAAATGGAAATTTGATACCTTTTATGCTATCATTCTATTTAGATCAAAGAAATTTGATACCTTTTGAATTGCTGAATTACTGTTCACTATCTGCAGAGTTTAGCTAGTTGGTATCCCTTTGGTTAAAAAAGCATTAGCCAGTTACAACACATCAATCTTGACCTCTGGACAGATAAACATTGTCCCTATTCTAGCAAGTTTCTACTCACATTTGTTTGATCTATATGTATAACTAAGATTTAGTTCAGTGTATGTTCACTTTGAAGTAATTATTTAATGATTTGGTTTTTTATATGCAAACTCAATTGAATTAAGCTTCATTCTTGGCTGTTTGGCTGATTGAATATCTTTACATGTTCTCAACATTCTATTTTCTTTCTTTTCTTTTTTTTTTTTGTATCTTAGGATTGGGTAGTTTCCCAGTGTTTAAAGAAAGTAGATAAGAAATTGATTTGTAGCTATAATGTTCCTAGGATGAGTTTCAGTCCATAGATAATATTGTTTGATATGTCTCTTCACATTGTTTTTCATGAAATATTTTACAATGCTTTGTGTCTACACATGAAATGTTTTTTGAGTAATGCTATGCTTCCTAAATTTAAATCCCCCAAACCCATCCCAAATGATGTGGCAGTGGCCCACTGGATTTTTATTGTAGACCACTGTGGGGTCACTTCAACATCTTCCAATAAAAATCCAGTGGGCCAATGCCACATCATTTGGGATGGGTTTTTGGGATTTAGATTTGGGAAGCATATAATTACTCATGTTTTTTTTTAATGCTTTTGTTTTTTCCTTCCTTTTCTTTTCTTATTTCAGCTTCCTTTTTCTTTTTTTTTCTTCTTCTTCTTCTTCTCTTATCTGTATCTGTAATTGCTTAATTTTTTCTCTTTGCAAGACGGCTATTTTAGATATCTATTCTGCTAGTGGACTACTTCTACTTCACAGACATTTCTTCGGATTTTTAGGTACTTCACAGAAATTCTCTTATCTGTTCTTTTTCTTTTTTACATTAGGGATTATAGAATTAAAGGTATGGAAGCATGATTGGTATTGATATTATTATATGTGTATTGAATTATATGTGTTAAGGACCCTTAGTTTTATATCCTTGATTTTTTCCTTGAAGCCCGAAGGGCCATAAACTCATTTTTCAACTCAATCACCCACTGTGAACAAATCTGCCAGAAACTCAGCAACTTTACAGTGTGTTTGAGCCTCTGTTTCAACCATGTCTGCTCATCTTCTGCCCTTGATTTTATTTTTAACATAAAATTCAATGTCTTAGCTAACTTCCCCTATTTTTCCAGTATTGATCAGATTTTCTAACTATTTTTAGAATTTTTTGGGAGTTAAGTGGACTGATTGTTCCCTTTTTCTGAGTTTAGTCCCTTGTGTGCTTGATTTCTCTTAATCTATAAAAGCTTTTGAGTTGAGACCAATGAAGTTGTTTAATAGACATATAAGGCTACCAGACTGTAAAATTTCATGAGAATGTGATAAGTAGCGGCCCTCTTTTCAATTTTTGGAATTTGATGCGTAGTGCTGAATTTTATGCATATAGTCACTGTTTTTGCACTTTTGAGTTTCAAGTGTACTCTACTTCTCTGTATTAACATTGACTTATGTTACACCCAAAAAATTTTTAAAAAACTTTTTTTACACACATCTTGGTCATTGATTTCGGTGCACTCTATGAAGATTTCACATAAATTTCACAAAGATCCACTAAAATCAAGAATCAAGATATATTAATTATGAAAAATATTATAAAAAAAGTAGTGAGTGTAGCATTTTTGTTGACTTAAAAAGGGGTAAACACACTGTTAGAGCACCTGTCCACTGACAATCCAAGTGCTCAATCTCATAAACATTCTCCGCCTTCCACCAAGGACACAGATCAGTGGCGTGGCAATCGTCACCGTCTGATCAATAGAAGCTCAGCTTTATAACTAAAGCTGAGTTGTGTTTGTTGTAAGGTTGGTAAAACCGATTTTACAGATAGATACAGAGGGGTAACATTGACTGAAAGGGGTAAACACTCATTAACATCCTTGGTCAACAAAGGTGATTTACTAATCTTTTTTTTTTTTTGCTCAACAGGTGATTAACTAATCAAATTGAAGAAATAAATTCCTTAGAGATGACGAATTATTCCAAAAGCATTTTTTATTTTTCCTTAGTAATCATAATTTAGTCCGTCGGTCAATATAGAACTAATGAGATGAGACATCTATAACTCTTCATCAAATGAATGTTCTAATGTATCAAATGAACAAAGAATTACCCACACAGAAATGAATTAAATGCTACTATATATGTAGAGATTTTGGTCGATCAAGGGAATACCAATGTTAAAGATTTTGCTTTTTTGCTGGTTTGGGGGGCTGCTTTGTTTCGTTGTGCTGCTGTTCGTTTGTTTTCTGGGGGGCTGCTGTTGTGTTTCTTTGTTTTTGGTTCTGTTTGAAGTGGGGTGCTGCTTGTTTTGTGCCTTTTTAGGCGTTTGTTCTGTGCCAGTTGCCTTGGAGGTGGTTTTGATCATGTTTTTGTCGAAGCTTTGATTGATGGGTTCTTTGTGGAGTGATCTTTCCTCGGGTCAGATCTTGATGTTGATGCAGGAATTATTTGAGGCTTGTTCCAAATTGAAGTGCAGGTTTGTTTGAGGATGCTTTTTCTTTTGTCCGTAGCCTGTTGCTCAGTTGGCTGAGTTGGAAGTGCATTTTGTTTGAGCAGTGTTTGTTGCTGTTTGTTTCTGTTTTTTTGTGCCAATGCTGTCCAGATTTCGCTGTTTCTGTTGCCAAAATGGGGCTGTTTCTCTTTGGGTTTTAGTCCTCTTGATTTTGTATGGTTTTGTTTTTGGGTTGAGCTATGTTGTGTTGTGCGAGGGGAGAAGCTAAATAGGGTAGGAGGCATGGCTTTTGCTAAATTCATTGAGATGTTTTGGCTGTTGGTTTGTCTGTTCTGGTTTTTTTCTCTTTGGGATCTTTGGGCTGTGTTGTGGTTCTTGCTTCGGTTCTCTCCCTTCAATTGTTAGGGGCTTTTGTTTGTTCTTGTAATGGGCTGATCTTGATGTTCTAAAAATAATAGAATCTTCCTCGCTCTGCCGAGTTTCAAAAAAAAAAAAAAAAGATTTTGATTTTGAAATCTGATAACTAAGAGCGACCCAATGAGATTTCATTTCTTCAAAAATGAAGGAAATGCCCTCATAAGAGCAACTCCAATGGAGCTTCATTCCTTCAAAATTTGAAGCCAACTTGAAGTTGTTCACTCCAGCTATACTTCATTCCTTAAAAAAAAATATGTTAAAATGAGGGTATATTTGGACACACTCAAATACACAATTTTTGGGACACGACTTAAGAGATGTGTCTATCTCTCTCCTATGTCACTTTGGGGTCTAGTGACATCACAAGAGAGACATAGACACATCTTTTGGGTTTTGTCCCAAAAGTTGTGTCTTTGGGTGTGTCCCAGTCTTTACTCTAAAATGATGTTGGCATGAATAGTGTGTCTTCATTTATGAAGACCCAAAATGTTTTGAAGGGAACTCCTTCAAAACACTATTCATCCCAATAAATTCCACCTATATCCCAAATTCTTCTCATAAAATTTTCTTTATGTCCCACTTCTTATATGTATTAACACTTAATAACTAAAATTTATAATTAATCATGTGCACGTTTAAAAATTATATTCGATATAATAATTTTTATAATTACATAAAGAAATATGTAATTAATTAACTTTACACTTTTTAATTAGGATTTATTAATGTATTAAATATTTTTAATATAGATAAATTGGCACCTCAAAAATAATAGAGAGATAAATTAGTATATATGAAAACATGATTACATTGCACACTTAATGATTACACTGATAAACAACAACACAAACAATAACTCCATCAGTAACAACTACAACATAAAATTAATAATAATAATAATCACAATGAGCAATAACCAAAAATTACAGTAATAAAATGATCATCCATTGTGCTTTGATAAATGTTTCAGTTTTTTATTCGTCAAATAAATATTTTATTTTTATGTTAAAAAAATAAACTAATTAAGTTTGAATAAAAGCTTGTAAGAAAATCAAATTATGTATAAGAAATGAATAGATAAGATAAAACTGATTTTTTTTTTTCTTTTTTCGATCTTTTCTAAATCATAAAAGTTAAATTTTTTTTTACTAAATCACTATGCCACGTGCAACTCCGACACCTGCTGCTCATGGTCTTTGAGTTTTGGCTCTTTTGGTCTTTGAGTTTTGGCTCTTCTAGATGTTAAAATTTTTTGGATAAAAGAATAGAGATTTGAAGAAATAAATAGTAAAATGAAGGAGGGATGGTTGGAGTTTATTTCTGGAAAATGTGGACTATCTCTTTAAAAAAATGAAGCAAATGCCAAAATGAAGAAAAAACGAAGCCAATAGGTTGGAGTTGATCCCAATCGTCCTTCATTCCTTCAAAAAAAATAATTAAAAAAAAAATGAATCCAAATAAATAATGTTCTTTCAAATTTGAAGGAGCTGCAAATCAAGTTTGGAATGCAAATTTTGAAACTATAGCATTATTATACAATTTTGGAATCCTTGGAAAGTGACTAAAGGGAGAGAGAGGGGGAGTAAAATTAATTGAGCACTACTACACCGACACACTTTTCTACACACTTTTTGACACAGCTTTAAATGCATGTTCCCTATTGTGCTGGGGTCCTAGTTGCTTGGGGGTGTTTTTCCAATTGGTATTTTTTGGGATGTTTTGTTACAAGGGATTGGGCATGGGGGCTTGTGTAAGGACATATGTGGGTGCTTTGGTTGTATTATCTGTAGTCTTTTTGGCTATTTAATAAAAATTTGCTGTTCAAAAAAAAAAAAAAGTGTGAAAAAATTCAAACAGCACAAGGTACCTACATTGAAAGCATAGTGTATCAAAAAGTGTGTGTACTTAGTATTATTGAAATTAATAATGTGAATGAAGTGCATTTTTTTTTGTACTACTCCGTATTAGAGATTGGATGTCATCTCAATGGACCATTGAATGTGAGATGAAAGGCAAAAAAAAAAAAAAAAATGGACGGTGAGAAGGAAAATTGGGAAAAAATAATTTGTAAAATAAGCTTCCTGTCTCATAATGATATAAACGTGTGTATCAGTGTATGTACACTCAATATATATATATATATACACACGTGTGTGTGTCTATGTAGTGGTACCTATTACTGGCGTACTATAAGCTACTATGCCTTTGAAAATGTAAATATGTATAGGGGCGGAGCCAGAAATTTAATCTAGGGGGGCACAAGCTTATACGGGGGTTCGGGGGCAGCGCCCCCGATTCGAATTTTTTTGGGTTAAAATACTTATTTCTTAAAAGAAAAATCTTCTAGTCCTGTTAAATCTGAGAACTCACTAGTGTTAAGCATTTCAAAGATACATCAATAACATAATACTATCAAATATGAAATATTAGTCCATTTCAACAATAAAGATGCCAATTTCTTAGCAAATATCACAATAAGTAAACCCGTACTTTTGTATGATAGATTTGCGTATCTAAGAATACAATGTTGAAAAAAAAACCCATGATTTGAATAAAATCTAATAAGAAGCTTTTTCAGGTTTTGACCATAAAAATGGGCTTTTTAAGAAGGTCTAACATATAATAATCCTTTTTTTTTTTTACTTAGTTCTAGAATTTTAGTCCTGTATGTTTATTATAATTACAAACTAGGCCCCATATTGTTGTATTGAGCTATATTTTAGGGGGCACAATAAAAAATAAACACAAAACTAAGGATAAATTTTTAATTGTCCAAAAGTGAGGGGGGCACGTGCCCCCTCTTGGCCCCACGTACCTCCGCCCCTGAATATGCAACTTGCTACAGTACTAGAGGCTCTGGCAGATCCAATTGGAGTGATTTTCCTTTAAGGTGATGACTCCCAAAATGGGTATGTGGTCCATATTCATGTGCCATTACATTACAAGATAAGAAAAGGCAAGATGTGTAAATATGTAAGCAGGAGGTTGCCATTGGAGCATTTACTCCAATACTGCAAAAGAGTAACTTGTGACTGTAAGTTAGAGGTTGCCATTGGAGCATTTACTTACTCCATTGCATCTCTTATGGTAAAGGAAATGAGGTCCACAATCCTAGTTGGAATGTGGGTTTGTTCCCAAATCATAGCCATAGGTCAGGGGTTCAAAGCTGGTAAGAAGGGGATCTGATGAATGCAAAACCGTGTAGGGAGAGATGAGCTTCCTAATGTACTAGTGCTGGTGATGAGTATACACATTTACATATACATATGCTACAATTTTAAAGATAGAGAGTGGTTGCTACTTGCTACAATTAACAATTAATGTTCATATATATATATATATATATAAAAGGATTTAATAGATTTTGCACCCTTCTAGTATAGGGCTTGTGTCAATTTGGGGCCTCAAATATCAATTTGATATTTAAGATGGATGAGGAGAAATTTGTAACTTTCACCTTAATTTCTCAAGCCACAAGGAGTCAGTCATGAACCACACAGAATGACTGTATACGCAATACATAGATTTTCTTCTTCCCTTCCATGAGCTTTACTTTAAACTTCTCTGTATGCATAGCAGCAAGAGAATATATATGGATTTTTGACATTTTGTATACATGCATGGGTATTAGGTGTTATTACTGTTATTCATGGCTAACCGTTTTTTTTTTTTTTGGGTGGGTGGGGGGCATGAGTTGTAGGTAAAATTACAAATTTCTCCTCAGCTATTCTCACATCACATGCCACACATGTGAGGAATTCTGTTTGCTTTTTTAACGGAAGTTGTGGCTGGAAAACATTGACACACTTTAAAAAGTTAGAAGGACTAAATTGATCAAGTTGAAACTTCAATGATCAAATTGACACAAACCCTAAACTACAGGGTATAAAATGTAATAAAAAAAAAGGAAAAATACTCCCTACTTTGATATGGTCACCTACAAATAGATCTCTAGCTCCCACGTTGATGTATAATAATTGTTGTATTTTTAAGGTAAGAGTTTTAAATTGATGGGTCAACAACAGTGCACGTTTCCGGTCCCCAAAAATTAAATGAGTTGATGATGCCATTCCAGTAAATAATAACTCATAGGGAGGAACGAATTACGTCCTTAAATCAATGCTTATTTGTGTTTGGCAAAAATGAGAGCAATTTTGTTCACTCAAATATTGTTCACTCATTATTTTTATTGGTGATTAATGCAGTGAGACTTAAGATTTTAAACAATTAATTAATTCTCATTTAATCTACAGTCTCACTGTATTGGGTAATGAGATAGTTAAGTGAGCAATTTTTGGGTGAACATAAATGCATTAGGCAGAAAAACCACACACAAAAAAATAAAAAAAATAGAACATAAACTTGTGTAATCAAGAACTTTTTTCTTTGGTGAATGGTGTGTAATCGATAAATAACTCGGAAGTATCCAATTTTCGGTTCTACTCCTTAGTTGGCAAGTCTGTTTTGGGTTTTTTTTAGGGTTAAATGTATTTTGCACCTTCAAACTATAGCATGTTTGGCACTTTGGTCCTTAAATAAATTTTTTTTTTCGCATTTTGATCACTCAACTAACAGCTTGTGGCAGTTTGCCCTCTCTGACACTTTTTGCTGTCACTTTTAGCGTCACTAAAAGTGACTTTTTCTATCACTAAAAATGATTGAGGGGGCAAACTGCCACAAAATATTAGCTCAAGGATCAAAAATATTACAAAAATTTTGTTTAATGACAAAAATGCCAAACAAAATATAATTTAAGGGTACAAAATTCATTTTACCCTTTTTATAATGATTTCGTACTCATGATTTCGTATTGTATTTTCTCAATTGTGGGCAAACAATAACTTTAAGAAAATTAGAGAAGCATAAGAAAATTGTCACCTTTCCCAGCAAAAAAAAAAAAAAGAAAAAAGAAAATTGTCAACAACTATACATGAACAAGTAAAAGACTTACAATTGCGAGAATAATAAGGGCATTATAGTAGTTAAAATGATAATAACTAACTGTTCATCTTCTTCGATTACTTGACTCACATATTTAGCCCAAAAAGATCTCTCCAATGGTTTTACACCTTCATCCTCCCCATTCTCACCACCAAGAATTTCTTCTACAAATGCTGGCCGTATCCTAATTTGAAAAACAAAATTGCATTGAATTAACTAAAAAATAAAGATGAATATGATAATTATCCAAATGGCCAAGCAAGAAATATGGTTCGGCTAAACTCAACTGGAATAAGCATGACCAAAGGAAGAGGAGTTCTCCACTTGATTTGAATTCTATGTCATTTAAACTGTGAACGATAGTTAAGATAATTGATGAAGATATTAACGCCTTCCAGTAATGAAAAGATGAGCAAAAAGGATATATATTTGTTCATACTGAGTGAAGAAAATTAGTTTTATCAGGAGAAGATATCAGAGGTTATAGACATCTCACCATTAAGGCTGTTTTGTAATAGTAGGAAAGATTTTCCGACGAATTGGAGCTCACTGTGCAGATTTTTTAGTTTTAGATACTAAATTGTTTGTTCAATTGCCTTAAACAGGTGGCTTGAATCCTAGTAGACTCTACTCTGGAGTTTTTGGTGCTTATCCTATACATGGGTCCTGCCCCTTGTCTTGGCACCTTTTACTTAATCCTTACTAATAAAAAAACATATGCATCAGCAAAGAGACGGAGTTCTTAACATGCATCAATCAGAGCATGGGGTCAGGAATCTAGATTGAAGTACTACTAAAAACTTGATAAGCATCGATAGATTTGTTTTTGTTGCCACTAAATTACGTCATGCCACTGAAATCTTTATACCTACCAACACAAACAAAGGATATATATGTACACATACATATGTAAAATGATAATGAAGGAGAGCAAGAAGTAAGGGACTCACATGGCAAGACAAATAAGTCCAATTTGAAATGCAAGAACAATGAAATGAATGGTCACAAAGAGTACTCTGAATTCCACTTGTGTCTTGATCCAACTTCTCTTAAACATTTCAAACATACTTTTCAGCAATTATAGTACATTTCCCAATTCAAAATTACTATCCAAAATCAAGCACGTGGAGACCCTTCAAAAGGGATTCCTCCAAAGGAGAATAAAACAAGAAGGAAGATGTTGAGATTCCTTGAGGAAACAAGGCACGCGGAGACCCTTCAAAAGGGATTTCTTCAAAAAAAAATCAGTAGTTTACAATAAAAAAAAATACAAACCCTAAGGATCTTTTACTCAGATCTATTACTGAGAGAGAGAGAGAGAGAGAGAGAGAGAGAGAGAGAGCAATGGTTTCACGTTTTGAGATTCTAGGGTTTGATTTTGGGGGAAAATTTATTCAACAATAGTAGAAAATGTTTGGAACTAGGAAAATGTTTGGATCAAGGGTTTTTAATAAGGATTTTGGGGGAAAATGTTTCAAGAAGACTGAATGTATGTAAGTGTGTATATAGATTTAGAGAGAGATGACGAACCAGAGAGTGTGTATCTCAGCGAGTGTATCTCATTTCGCGGCAGCGGGGAGGCGGCAACGTGGAGGAGCCGGTGACGTGGAGGAGGCGACGGCGTCGCCCTTCAGTCTCTCGAGATCCCTCTTTTTTTTTTCTCGCCTCTCTTCTCATCCCCTTTCTCTCTCTCTCCTTCCTTTTCTAATTAAACAGAAAGTAGAGTCATACTATTAGTTTTCCCCTCCTGTGAAAACGTTTTTGAGAGGGAAATGAAAAGTGGTTAGCAAGGAAAATTATTTCCTTACAAATTATGATTTTTCTCAATAGACAGAACTTTAGGCAAGAAAGAAATAATCTCTTGCTAAAATATGCTTTTAGTAAGGAAATACGTTTCCTTGCCATAAATTACTTTCACAATATTTACTTAACTTTAAGCAAGGAATGATAATTTCCTTGCGAAAACATATTTTTAGCAAGGAAATTGATTTTTCGTTGCCAAATAATTTACTACTTGCAAGAAAAATAATGTTTCGTTGCCAAAAACTACAGTTTTGGCAAGGAAAAAAGACTTTCGTTGCAAAAAGCGTATGTCTTTCAGCTCTTTGGCAACAAAATAATATTTCCTTACTAATAATATACTTTTAGCAAGAAAATTTACCTTTCCTTGCCAAGCTTCCTAGCTTGCAAAACCTCATTTTTGTTGTTGTAAGCTCGAGTTTTTGCTCGACTGTGAGCTACGTACACTGTTTTGGGATGTTTTTGAAGAGTTTTACTACAGATTTTTTTGGGGCTCTGGGCTGCTGCTTCTTATTTGGGGCCTGCTGCAGAATTTTTTATATGGTCAGTTTTGCTGAGGTTGATTTGATTGCCTTCGATTCCCCTATATAATGTCTTTGTGCTTAGGAAATTGTTGGGATGCTTCGGTTCAGGATCATACAGTCTAGGATTTGGGGCCTTTTTATTGCTTGCCCATGGTTGGTTATACACTTGCAAAAATACTTGCAAAATCAATTGCTCATGGTTGGAAATTCTCTTGCAAAAACAATTAGAAAAGATTAGCTCGTGCAACCTGGAGTTGTTTTTTTGGTTTTGCTTGTATTGTTGCTCTTAGTTGCTGATAGATACATAAGGAAGAGAGAATTTGTGGTTACTGGGGGTTTCTGCTATTTTTGGGGAGCTTGTTTGCTAATGTCTTGCAGAATTTTCTTGTGCTGATGCTATCATTTTGTTTTGTGATGGGTAGGAGGTTGTTAATTTTTGTTTGCTGCCTTTTTTATGCCCTTTTTGGTGGTTCCTTCCTGAAACTCTTAAAAAGGAGTTTTGTTTCAAATCGGAACCTGCTGTTTAGTTTTTTGGGGCTTCTTTTCTTGGATTCCAGCCATATGATGAAATTATGAAGTGTGATGCTTATCGCTTTGTAACTAACTTTATCAATGAAATTTGCCATTAAAAAAAATACCCTATGATGATGCCCAAAATTGGTAAGAAGGTTTTGAGAGAGAAAAAGATGAGAACAATTTGTGTGTGGTTCGGTCCCGTTAACGAGGTGACCTACGTCCACGGCTGCGTCTGTGCGCTCTCACTAGCAGATCACCGGCGGGCCTGGTGAGCCAACAAAGGTGGGCGGCACTACCAGTAATACCGGCCGGGTGTATGCGTATTGATGGTGAGTTCTCTGTTGAATGCTTGAAAGCTTAGAGAATAGTTTTCGAATTGGAATTCGGATCCCCGTAATCAGGATAGGTGGGCTCTTTTATAGATGCAAGAGTCCACCCTTACATGGTAATTTGATAGGATTAGGAAGCCTAATCTAATCACAATAGATTTGTATGATCTTATGAGAGTTTCCTTAGTGGTTTAGGAAACTGCCATATCTCCTTTCGCAGACTTGTAGTTGATTTAGGAAACCGCTAGACAGGTCGGGATCGCGGGACACCGCGACCTTTATGCCCGGCCTGTTGATATGACCGCGCGGTTTGTATAAACACCTCGGGAATGCTCGGCCCCACGGGGTACACCCCTACTGGAATAACCGGCGCCTTTGGGTGACGTGGTAGTGTCTTCTTGGCTAGATTATTTTGGATATTTCAGCTGTCCCCCATTTTCAGAACTGACCGGATGCGTCATCGGGTGAGGATTTAAAAATCAGTAGCGTCTTGGAAACCGTCCGGACGTGGTTCGGGAATGCTGCTCGGGATGAGAGCCCACACTCCAGGTCCCCTGGTGGAGTAACCGACCGGTAAAGGTAGGAGCTCGAGTATGGGTATTGCCACATGTCAGAGAGTAATTGGCCTGGTCAGGTGACACGACTTGAAATGTGTTCTCCGAAGAGTACGTCTAAGTGTAGACGGTCGCGTCGCGTTAAAACCGGTAAGACCGGGTCGAATCCCAAAGGACGGAAGAAAAAGGCAGAAAGATCTAGATTGAATCCTAAAGTGAAATAAAAGATGATTTGTGTTGAAAGAGGATCTAACAATTCTATTGAATTTAAATAAATGAAAGAAACGAATTAAAGTGAATCGATAACTTAACTAGATAGAATTAAAAATTTGTGATTTAAAATTAAATATGGAAAAGAGTTGGGAACATGCGAGTCCACAAAGTACCAGCCACTGCCATGATTTAACAAAAACGAATAGCTGGGGTTTTATCCTTAGAGTATTCCTTATTTCGAAAATGATTAAGTTAAGCATTCTAGACACTAAGTATGTGAATCTTGCATACCTAGTGGTTCGTTTACCTAACTTATTTATGAAGTACTGAAATAAAAAGTTAATTAAAGCCATGAACAATAACTAACAAATTGAGTATGAGATATTCGATGTGTTTGTTATGAGTGTTCATTGAGTTAATTAATCAAAAGAGCTCTTATTTCAAAATCAGACTGCAATTTGAAGTAGCAAGATCACTTTGGGCTCAGTTTCTGAAATAAAAGTTACTGGAATACAAAAAGGAGTAAACCCAAGTCATAAACATACCAATCGATTGACATCATGTCAATCGATTGATATGAAATGGCTTTCAATCGATTGACAAGTATATCAATCGATTGCCTTGGAATCTATGTCAATCGATTGGCTTCTGTATCCAATCGATTGGCATTGATTTTTACACAGAATCATGGCAGAGGGCTGGGAACAATGTTTCTTCACATTGTTCCCAACCAGGATTCTAAGTTAGCATTTTTAAACAAACAGAAACTTGGCAAATCTGAAACATTCTACTCAAACTTGATCTAAACATGGATAAACACAAAATATTTGAAATTTAACTAAAGTTTCTATACTATATTATGACTAAATGAGTTGCAGAATAGTCGAATTTAAATAACAAGACCTGAATGAGAAAAACAAAAACCAACGTTGCACTTCCAAACTCTCAGAAATGTATTTCCATAAACAAGAGCAAAAAAATACCTACAAAAACAAACAAAATGAGCCTACCCCTTCCCCTCTTCACTCTCCTCTATATATAATGTTAAATTCACGAGCTAAAGGTGTCCAGGTTCACTCCATAATGGCTGGTCGTCGTCCTGATTGCTGAAATCTTGCTCCATTAACACAGACTGTTTCCAGTTTTATTCAATCGATTGACAAAGATCCCAATCGATTGATAAAACTTTCAATCGATTGGTAAAACACCAATCGATTGATCAGGAAAATATGTCAATCGATTGAGATGATGTCAATTGATTGGTACCAAGACTTCATCAATTTGTTCCTTGAGTTATTCCTTTCAACTTTGTTATTCATTTTAACTTCAGAACCTGCATTCAAAGAGCTAAACACAACAACATACCACGAAAAATACATCATTGTGTAAAGAAACGAATTAAAACACAATTGCAGGTAATACTAGAGAAATGAGGTTAAATCCAGTCAGTTTTTACTCCTTATCGAGCTAATATTAAGCTAATATCAGCTCTCATCACGACCCCCAACTAGCGCTTTGCTAGTCTCTAGCAATGAAGCGGAATTAACACAAACTAAGACGACCAACAATTGACGTTACAGTATTATTGAGCTAAAACAAAAGAGAAATCCTAACTCACTGTCGCAGGAATTGCGGTTGCATTTAGCGTTTGCAACAAGCCTTTGAACCCTTAGGTATACCCTAATGGACGAGTTGTGTCTCGTGAGGGTTTTCAGAGAATTTACCCACAAAATTCAAATGTCAAATTTTCTAAACTCATCAAAGAGCTTCAGTTTCTCTTTTATGCTAAAAATTCTGCTTAACAAGGACATGAATTCCTTTATCATGTTATGGAAGTAAACAACATGTTACAAAGTAACTATTCAAATTAAACTACATCCACAGCCTTTATATATCCTTGTGTGTGTGTGGGGAGTTAACAACTACGATAGAAATCTTTATCTTAGAATTATTTAGATTGACATGTTTAAGACTTCATAGTTTCAACTCAATTCTCACACGATTTACGCTCAAAATAACAATCACTCTGAAACTGGCGTAAAAATTATGCACTCATAGTATAAAGCTCAAATGAGTAAATGTAGAGGCAATCAAACATGCTTACATACTAGACACTGAAGAACGCTTATTTTGAGGTGCATGAGTCTCATGGATGGAATGCCAATTACTTCAAGAGCGATCTACTGTGGAAAACTCATTTCATACCCGAGATTTATTAATATAATCTAGAATCCTTAGGACTTGTGACAAAAATATGAAGAAAGGTTAAAGATGGTGAAATGTGGAATGGGTTCAAGCATGTGACATATAATATCACTTCACTTTGCCAATTTTATTTATCCAACCTCCAATTTCTTTCACTCCTTCATTTTTCACTGATTTTTTTTTTTTTTTTTACTTCTTCTCTTCCTCCTTTAATTATTCTCACAAAACCGTCACATGCTTGACTATAAATATGTAATTGTAAGTAGAAGCATTGATTTGTGATAGGTAGGTGGGAATTTAGACTTTCTCAGATGATGAGGCGAGAAAACGATGGCCTAAATCATCTTCTAAACATAAAAACTTATCTCGAGTATTTCCTGAGTTTTTAAATTAGTAAATCCTGAACGTTCTCCTGACGCATCAGCCAAATGAAACAAGTATGAGACTCTTAACTAGAAAAATGTGCATTACAAGAATTGACACGAGTTTTTGCGATTAACCCTCAGAATAAAAGAATGGCTCGAAACTCACTAGGGTTTAAAGTTTTACTATTAATCCATTCACATGACAATCGTATTTCATTCTAATTCAAAGTTTTTTTTTTTTTTCGTGATTGTCAACTCGTGCAAATGCTTTCAGGATATATTCAAGCTATGGACGTAAAACCAGATTAGCGACAAAGTAACATGTAATCAAAATCCATAATATAACAAGAAAGACATGAATGCATCATTGCACAATAAATTAGCAAGGAGAAACGAGGTTTTGAAAGTTAGAAATTCAACAACAGCATTTTTTTTTTTTTTAATTCATGGAAGTTCTAATATTAAACAGGTGTGTGATTTAAATTCAAGAAAACACAGGTGTTGGATATCTACTTCCTACCCCCAACTGAAATCTACATTGTCCCCAATGGAAGTATTTCAAGTAAAAGAAGATATCACCTGATTCAATCATTTCAGCATAATTCTGAGAATTCACCTGTTTTAATAACACAATCTCCCCAAACAACCAAGATCATGAGCATATGGATAATAATCGAAAGTATCAACAATAGAAACATAATCCATGAACAAAAAGAACTATCTGTAATAATGATGTCCAAAATCAATGAAGTCCAAGTACAGATATAAGCAACAACCAACTCTCCAACCAACCAAAATAAAATATCCACAAATACACCGACATATTCACAAATCAAATAAAATAATGCAAGAGAGATTACAAAATAAGAAACAACAAAATATTCTCTTGCTCTCCACACCCCCTCCTAAGGCTCAGCAGGATGGTCACCAGATGACACGGGTGCACCGCCATGAACAAGATCAACAGCTACCTCACCGTCACCCTCAGCAGCTGTCCCAGTCTGGGCGACAGCCGCCGGGTCACTCACAGCTGGTGGAGAAACAGCAGCTAGAGGTGGTGGCGGTGGAGGTGTCTCAAAGATAACTCCCTCAGGCTGAACCGACGTAGAAGCTGGATCTGTCGGAGGAGGTGGCATAGATGAGCGCAAGGATTGCTCGATCCCAAGCAACATCGAAATCTGCTCAATCTGACCACCTAGCCGTGACATCTGGGCAACTAATAATAACTGCTCTGCCGTGAGCTCTCTAACCATCGCATGAAGCTGTACTCTCGCGGCTCGCTCCTCTACCAAGAGGTCGTAAATGGTCAGGAGAGATGGAGGGGTAGATGTAGAGGCTGAAGGTAATGTAGAGGCTGTGGGTGGCTCGCGCTTCCTCAACTCGTACTGACCCTCAGCCGCGGTCGGCGTCCCTGAGTCCTCATCCTCCTCTTCTTCCTCAACTACCACTGTATCCTGACCCTCCGCCTCTGGCGTCCCTGGGTCCTCATCCTCTTCCTCTGACGTTGTATCCCCCCTCTTCCTTTTCCTTTTCTTACTGCTCTCACCCATCTTTCCTTTTCCCTTAGATAATTTTTTAAATTGCGCTGCTGATCGTCTTGCAGCAGACTCACTAAAAACACCAATTTTTGATTTTAGCAGCGCCTCTCCTGCCGGTATCACCAACCCTGCCTCCTCACACACTCTATGGATCACCCATGCACCTTTGAGGTGCTGGGCCTTGCTGGGATGACGTGTGGGCTCAACGAAGAACTCGATGAAGAGCCGAGCGAAGAAAATAGGTAGACCGGTCCCAATAGCATATAAAACTCTCGCGTACCACCCAGCGAAATCTAACTTATAGGTCGTGGGGAGGATACAGCTGCAGAGAGCCAAGTGGAGAAGGTGATAGTCCATAGTCAAATCATGATCATCGAATACTGGAATTCCTGTGTATTTCTTGATTTTTCCACCCGAAATCTCTGTAGCCACGGTATCGAATGAAGGGAAAGGCCGGTCTGAATGGATAGGGTACAGGTGGTCTGGCACCTCAGTAATACCCAATGCTCTGGCCACTGTGGCAGGACTGAACTCAATTTGACGTCCCTGGACACAAGAAAAATAGGTGTATGGAACATTCGGAGCTTTTACCATACTCGCACAGGCTGCCCGAATCCAGGAAGCATATACTTTCTTCTGAACAGTGAGGACGGGAAGCCAGCTCGGAAAAACGCGTAAACGCGTGAGATGAAATGGTGGCTTATCGTCACTCCAGAGATTTTCAAACTGCCGCTCGACCATAACTTCTCTAGTTCTGAAATACTTGGTAAACCAAGTATTTTCCTTGTCATTTCTGAACCCGTGGGCGAGCGGCGGGTCAGGGATTTCAAGAAAGGTTGATTTTTTTGGATGGGGCCCGCTGTCCTTGGACTTAGGGGCCATAGAAGCTGAAATGGAAGCAAAACAGAGAGTTAGAATAGAAGAAAGAAGGTTATGCATCTCTGTTTATGTCAATCGATTGACATAAGTTGTCAATCGATTGAAGTTGTGTTCCAATCGATTGAGCCCTGATGTCAATCGATTGACATCAGCAAATCAAGAGGGCTGCCCACAACAAGGTCTCACGTCCCCCTATTATTTAATTAGTGATCTTATGACCATGAGGGGCTCCTTCTATCATTATGAATGATAAAATAAAAATTGATGAGGAAAAGAGAGATATCGGGTTTGGGTTACCTCGATCAAAACTACGGCGCAAAAACCGTGCCCACAGTGGTTTAGAATGAGATTGTTGATAATGATGATGATGTGTGGCTCAAATCACCCTCCTTCTTCTCTCCCACTATCCACGTGAAAACAGTGATGATGGAGAGGGTGTGGGCGAGGCGACGGTGGAGGTGGAGAGATGATGAAAGTGATGATGGTGATGATGATGGTGATGATGGAAGTATGGGGAGGGGTCTCCTTCTCACTCCCTGGAAATCGCCTCTTCTCCCTCTCTCTGAATATTTTGAAATGAGATGAGGGAGAGGGAGATGAACATATATTACGTCTGGGGAAAATATCAATCGATTGACAAACATGTTCAATCGATTGATAAAAGAATTCAATCGATTGACTAAAACTTTCAATCGATTGTCACAGAAAATGTTCAATCGATTGACAAACATGTTCAATCGATTGACTAAAGAAATTCATGTAATCACCCCCAACAGTTTAAGAATTCATTTTCAAGATAAAAACAAGATTTCAAGCATTCAAACAAGGATCAAACCCATCAATCACAAAAGTAGGAAGAATTTATTCCAAACATCATCAATTTGTTGCTCAAATTGGATTATTATCATCCAAAGGGTACAAGATCTTGGTCGGAAAACAAACAAACAAAAAGAAAACAAGAACGAAATTCTGTCTCATTCATCTGCTACAGGAATTATCAATTCTGCTCAAGTTCAGGGGAAGAAAGGTCTTCTCCTACAGCATAATCCACGGAGTACTCCACGACTTCCCCGTCCGAATCGATTTGAAGGTCTTCCAGAATTTCTCGAACTGCGCAAAGCAGATCCCAGGTATTCATATTGGCGATTACCGCAATAGGGAAATCTGGGTACGAGCTGGACAGTGGAGTAAAAATGGGGTTTTCTTGTTCCCTCTGTTCTGGAGTTCCTGGAGAACGGACCCCATGGTAGAGCAAATGTGGAAGGAAGTGCTGTGGATTCATCTGCAATGGATTCATCCTACAGCCAATCAAAAAGACAGAATAAGAACAAAAGGAAGCAGAAAATAGAGAAGCACACAAAGAAAAGAAAACTACTGTACAACAACACAAGGTTCTCAAATTTCAAGAAGAATAATCAGGATCATCCAGATGGATGGTCTCTGATTCTGGTTCGAACCTCTCAAAAAATGGTTTTAAACGTTGTCCATTGACTTTAAAAGCATTACCATTCTTTGGATTAACGATTTCTATTGCTCCGTGTGGAAATACTTCTTTGACAACAAAGGGTCCTATCCACCTCGACCTCAGCTTCCCGGGAAAGAGATGAAGCTTTGAATCGTAAAGTAACACTTTCTGTCCCGGTTCAAGCTTCTTTCTCAGGATCGATCGATCATGCTTAGCTTTTAATTTTGACTTATAAGTTCGAGCACGATCATATGCATCATTCCTGATCTCTTCCAATTCATTGAGTTGTAGTTTACTCAATGTACCACTTTCATGGATATCAAAATTTAGCAGTCTAGTGGCCCAATATGCCTTATGCTCCAATTCTACAGGAAAATGGCAAGCTTTTCCAAAGATCAGTCTGTAGGGAGACATCCCAAGGTTCGTTTTGTACGCCGTCCTGTATGCCCATAGAGAATTAGTTAAACGTGACGACCAATCCTTTCTATTGATGTTAACGGTTTTCTCCAAGATATGTTTGATCTCCCTATTGGCTAGCTCTGCCTGACCATTCGACTGTGGGTGATATGATAGAGCAATCTTATGGTTAACCCCATATTTTTTCATCAGTGCCTCAAAAGGTTTATTGCAGAAATGGGTTCCACGATCGCTAATCATGGCCTTTGGTGTTCTGAATCTTGACAAAATATTCTCTTTTAAGAATGAGATCACTGTTCTGTGATCATTTCTCCTTGTCAGAATGGCCTCAACCCATTTGGACACATATTCGACTGCCAAAAGGATATATTCATAATGAGATGATGGCGGGAATGGTCCCATGAAATCGATGCCCCAGCAATCGAAGATTTCAATTGTAATGATCGGGGTCATCGGCATTTCATTTCTCTTAGACAAGCTCCCTAACATTTGGCATCTAGCACATGCTCTACAGAATGCATAACAGTCTTTGAAAACTATCGGCCAGTAGAAACCGCTACTAAACACCTTTTGAGCAGTTTTTTGAGCTGAAAAATGGCCACCACAGGCCTCTGAGTGGCAGGAAGCTAAAATTTGAGAGATATCTTCCTCGGGGACACATCGCCTAATTACTTGATCTGCACAGTACTTAAACAAGTACGGGTCATCAAAGTAAAACCATCGGGCGATGGATAGAAACCTTTTTCTGTCAGAGGTGGACCAATGAGACGGGGTCTCCCCTGTTGCCAGGTAATTGACAATGTCAGCATACCAGGAAAAACTAGTTGCAGCAAAAAGTTGTTCATCTGGGAACGATTCACGGATTGGAATGGATTCTGAAGAATCGTCTTCAAACGTCAATCGTGAGAGGTGATCGGCTACAACATTCTCCACCCCCTTTTTATCTTTGATAACCAAATCAAATTCTTGGAGCAGGAGAATCCAGCGTATCAATCGCTGTTTTGCATCCTTTTTGGATAGCAGATACTTCAACGCAACATGATCAGTGAAACAAACGATCTGTGAGCCGATGAGATATTGCCTGAATTTCTCTAGCGCGAATACAATTGCTAACAACTCCTTCTCGGTAGTGGAGTAATTATGTTGAGCTCCATCAAGGGTTCTGCTAGCATAGTAGATCACAATAGGCTTCTTGTCCTTCCTTTGTCCTAATACAGCTCCGATCGCTGTGTCACTTGCATCACACATCAGCTCAAAAGGAAGATTCCAATCCGGAGATTGCATTATCGGAGCTGTTGTAAGGTGATGTTTGAGTTTATCAAAAGATTCCTGGCACTTGCTGTTCCACTCAAATGGTTGGTCCTTAACAAGGAGTTGGTACAGTGGCCTAGATACAGCACTGAAATCTTTAATAAACCTTCGGTAAAAACCGGCGTGACCTAAGAACGATCGTATTTCTTTCACTGTAGTGGGGACAGGAAGATTGGAAATTATATCGATCTTTGCCTTGTCTACTTGTATTCCCTCAGCAGACACGATATGTCCCAAGACAATCCCTTTTGTCACCATAAAGTGACATTTCTCCCAGTTGAGGACCAAATTCTTATCCTCACATCTTTTCAGGACTTTCTGTAGGTTCTCTAGGCAATCATCAAAGCTGCTTCCAAATACGGAGAAATCGTCCATAAAAACCTCCATAATCTTCTCCACCATATCGCTGAAGATGCTCAACATGCACCGCTGAAAAGTAGCAGGTGCGTGCACAATCCGAATGGCATCCGGCGATATGCAAATGTTCCAAACGGACAGGTAAAAGTGGTTTTCTCTTGATCAGCAGGATCAATTTCAATTTGGTTATAACCACTATAACCATCCAGGAAGCAATAGAATTAGTGACCTGCTACTCTTTCGAGCATTTGATCCATGAAAGGTAATGGGAAATGATCCTTTCGAGTCACCGCATTCAATCTTCTGTAGTCAATACACATGCGCCAGCTTGTGGTCACACGTGTTGGTACCAATTCTCCTGCTTTATTTTCTACCACTGTAATGCCAGCTTTCTTCGGTACTACTTGAGTCGGACTTACCCAAGGACTATCCGAAATTGGATAAATAACCCCAACATCCAGCAATTTCAGAACTTCCTTCTTCACTACCTCTTGCATGTTTGGGTTTAGACGCCTTTGCATTTGACGACAAGGTTTGGCATCTTCCTCAAGGTAAATCTTGTGGATGCATATGGATGGACTAATTCCTCTTAAATCAGCAACGGTCCATTCCTAACGCACTCCTGTGTTGCTTAAGCAACTGGATCAGTTTACTTTCCTGTTCGTGATTTAAAACGGATGAGATTATCACAGGAAAGGTCTTCTCTTCTCCCAGGAATACATATTTCAATTCTTTTGGGAGCTCTTTCAATTCCAACTCTGGAAATTGCAGGTTTGATGGCACAGCTAACTTGGTCTTTGGTGGTAGTTCCTCATATTGAGCCGTCCACATTGTTCTTGCAACTTCCTCTTCAACAACCTCCAATACAGCACATATCTGGCTCATCATTTCATCTTGTGGAGTGTATTTATCCAATTCATAGCATGAGTTAGTCATAATAGACTCCACAGGATCAGAGTGAGTAGTTGAATCAAAGCAATCTTGAATTACTGATTCCACCCAATTCACTTCCTCTTCCTCATCATCAAATTCTTCAATTTTGGGATTTGAAAAGATCTTGATATTCAATGTCATGTTCCCAAAAACAACGGTCATAACTCCACTCCTTACTTTAATCGTCGCATCAATTGTTGCGAGGAAAGGACGTCCAAAGATCACCGGAATCTGAGATTTAGCATTGTAAACTGGTTTAGTGTCCAGCACAACGAAATCAACAGGAAAGACAAAGGTGTCAATCTGGACTAAAACATCCTCCAGCACTCCTCGCGGGTATTTAATTGATCGATCTGCTAGTTGGAGAGTAATGCGAGTGGGCTTAAGTTCTCCTAACCCTAACTGTTGGTAAACAGTATACGGTAAGAGATTAACACTTGATCCTAAATCGAGTAGCGCATTGTTTACTTTCTTCTGACCGATTATACAAGAAACTGTTGGTGTGCCTGGATCCTTGTATTTAGGAGGCAAATCGTGTTTTACAATCGCACTCGCCTGGCATGCCAAGTAAGCACTCTTCTTAACACTTTGCTTCCTTTTTACAGTGCACAAGTCTTTTAGGAACTTGGCATAGGAAGGCATTTGTTTAATCGCATCTAGGAGCGGGAGATTGATCTTTACCTGTTTGAATAACTCCAGAAACTCCTGACTCTTAGTTTCTTGTTGAGGTTTCTTCAACCTCTGAGGATATGGTGCTGGAAAAGGGCATTTGGTTGCCTCCTCAAGGAGAGGTTCTTTTCCAGGTCTTCTCTTTATTTCAGTATCCTCAGGAACTGTTGTTTTGGGCTCAACTGTTTCGCCCTCTCTTCCTTTTTCCACCAATTCTTCTTCATTCTCTACCTCTTCTTCAGGTTGTGAGGGCAAAGAGACTTTCTCAATTTCTTTTCCACTTCTCAACACAGTTACCGCCTTGGCCTCCTCATGTGGTCCAGATCCCGAGGGTCCTGTACCCGAGTGTTGGCCTTTAGGATTTGGCTCTGGTTGTGCAGGGAACATGGTTCGTTCTCGATCCCCTTATTGGGCAGCTAACCTCTCTACACTTGTATTGAGTTTACTCATTAGCTGCATCATCTGCTGCATCATGAGTGTATTAGGATCCTCTTGTGCCTTCTTAGGGGGTGGCACATAAGTGTTTGATGAGGTTTGGTTGTTGCCTCCCTGGTTGTAGTTGGATTGAGGTGAATGATTTTGATATTGGTTCTGGTGATACCCTTGATTTTGTTGATAAGTAGGAGGAGGTTGGTAACTTTGGTGGTACCCTTGGTTTTGAGGTCGGTATTGGTTTCCTTTATTCGGCTACCACTGTTGAGATGGGTTTGCTGCAGCAGCACTGTTTCTTTGATCAAAACCAGAATGACTCCACCTATCATTGGGGTTGAAACGACCAGGGGCATTTACAGCATGTACCTCTACTGGACTCTGTTCTTGATAAACAGGGTATATTTGGCAATGTTGAGAGGTATGCCCCATCTGTAGACAACTAGAACATGACTCTTCAGAAGCGAATTGTATCACTGGATCCTTCTTTGCTTCTAAAACTTCCAACTTACGAGCCAGTTGCTCGTATTTTTCCATTAAGCCATCTTCCACTTTCAGCTGATAAATACTCTTT
This sequence comes from Hydrangea macrophylla, assembly GCA_033977485.1. Lineage (NCBI taxonomy): Eukaryota > Viridiplantae > Streptophyta > Magnoliopsida > Cornales > Hydrangeaceae > Hydrangea > Hydrangea macrophylla. The sequence continues at coordinate 55,475,610 of CM066993.1, forward strand.
TTACTTGAACTTGAACTGGTTTGAGTTCTCGTCACCTGAGTTTCCCATTCTGGTGCGTGTTCGGCTAACCATTCGAAATGAGCTTCTTCTTGGTCGGCGTTCTTGCTCATAAACTCCCCGTCACTCGTCGTTTCTACGAGTTTCTTTGACTTTGGACTTAGGCCGTCATAGAAGAAGCTTATTGTCCGCCACTTCTCAAAACCATGATGTGGGCAGAGTAGTAACAAATCCTTGAAACGCTCCCATGCCTCAGCGAAAGTTTCTTCCTCTTTTTGATTGTACATCTTGATCTGTCTCAAGATGTCATTCGTTAATCGATTAGGGAAAAACTTTTTGAGAAAGGCTTCATGTATTGCTGCCCAAGTTGAGATAGAGTTTGGTTTGAGTGACAACAACCATGACTTTGCTTTGTCCTTCAAGGTGAAGGGGAAAAGCTTTAATCAGATTATGTCACTCGAGCAAGTCTGATCTGTGAAAGTGCCACAAACGTCTTCGAAATCTCGAATGTGCAAGTACGCCTTCTCTTTATCCATCCCGTGAAATGTGGGTAAAAGTTGAATCATCCCATTACGAAAATGGAATGTACCCGTGTGTGGAGGAATGCGGATACAAGAAGGTGTGGCAGTGCGATCAGGAGCCAAGAGTTCTCGTAGAGGTCGTTGACCGTCATCGATGAGGTCATGCCTATTCTCTCCTTGTTGGCTCTCCGTATCAGACATTGGGTTAGAAGTGGATGGAGTAAAAATGGGATTATCAGCACTATGGATGGAATCTTCAAATAGATTTGGGATGAAGGCTTCAGTGGAATCAAAGGACATAGAAGGACACAACAATACAGCTTGTGTTCTGAAGAACAAAAAGAAAAAGAAAGATAGAAATGAGGTAAGAAAAGATTGGATCAATCGAAAGAATCTGGCCTTTGTTACCGTCCCCGGCAACGGCGCCAAAAACATGACACGACTTGAAATGTGTTCTCCGAAGAGTACTTCCAAGTGTAGACGGTCGCGTCGCGTTAAAACCGGTAAGACCGGGTCGAATCCCAAAGGACGGAAGAAAAAGGCAGAAAGATCTAGATTGAATCCTAAAGTGAAATAAAAGATGATTTCTGTTGAAAGAGGATCTAACAATTCTATTGAATTTAAATAAATGAAAGAAACGAATTAAAGTGAAATGATAACTTAACTAGATAGAATTAAAAATTTGTGATTTAAAATTAAATATGGAAAAGAGTTAGGAACATGCGAGTCCACAAAGTACCAGCCACTGCCATGATTTAACAAAAACGAATAGCTGGGGTTTTATCCTTAGAGTATTCCTTATTTTGAAAATGATTAAGTTAAGCATTCTAGACACTAAGTATGTGAATCTTGCATACCTAGTGGTTCGTTTACCTAACTTATTTATGAAGTACTGAAATAAAAAGTTAATTAAAGCCATGAACAATAACTAACAAATTGAGTATGAGATATTCGATGTGTTTGTTATGACTGTTCATTGAGTTAATTAATCAAAAGAGCTCTTATTTCAAAATTAGACTGCAATTTGAACTAGCAAGATCACTTTGGGCTCAGTTTCTGAAATAAAAGTTACTGGAATACAAAAAGGAGTAAACTCGAGTCATAAACATACCAATCGATTGACATCATGTCAATCGATTGATATGAAATGGCTTTCAATCGATTGACAAGTATATCAATCGATTGCCTTAGAATCTATGTCAATCGATTGGCTTCTGTATCCAATCGATTGGCATTGATTTTTACACAGAATCATGGCAGAGGGCTGGGAACAATGTTTCTTCACATTGTTCCCAACCAGGATTCTAAGTTAGCATTTTTAAACAAACAGAAACTTGGCAAATCTGAAACATTCTACTCAAACTTGATCTAAACATGGATAAACACAAAATATTTGAAATTTAACTAAAGTTTCTATACTATATTATGACTAAATGAGTTGCAGAATAGTCGAATTTAAATAACAAGACCTGAATGAGAAAAACAAAAACCAACGTTGCACTTCCAAACTCTCAGAAATGTATTTCCATAAACAAGAGCAGAAAAATACCTACAAAAACAAACAAAATGAGCCAACCCCCTCCCCTCTTCACTCTCCTCTATATATAATGTTAAATTCACGAGCTAAAGGTGTCCAGGTTCACTCCATAACGGCTGGTCGTCGTCCTGATTGCTGAAATCTTGCTCCATTAACACAGATTGTTTCCAGTTTTATTCAATCGATTGACAAAGATCCCAATCGATTGATAAAACTTTCAATAGATTGGTAAAACACCAATCGATTGATCAGGAAAATATGTCAATCGATTGAGATGATGTCAATCGATTGGTACCAAGACTTCATCAATTTGTTCCTTGAGTTATTCCTTTCAACTTTGTTATTCATTTTAACTTCAGAACCTGCATTCAAAGAGCTAAACACAACAACATACCACGAAAAATATATCATTGTGTAAAGAAACGAATTAAAACACAATTGCAGGTAATACTAGAGAAATGGGGTTAAATCCAGTCAGTTTTTACTCCTTATCGAGCTAATATTAAGCTAATATCAGCTCTCATCATCAGGGTTCAGCGGAGTCAGTTCGGATGCAACCGAATAGTCGTGTAGTAACCGGACTGTCACGTCACGCATTTAATGCGCGTGTCTTTTTAGGCGACCCTTCACGTGCCCGAGGTGACAGCTATCGACAACTTTGGGCGGGAAAGCATCTAAGCAGTCAGATTTGTTTGATCTAGACCGTCCGCTACTTCTATATAAGGAGTACCTGTTCATTCCATATATTCCTGCTATTCGAAGATTGAATATACCGAGCGGTCTTTGAGAGCGAAGTACTCCCTAGCTCCTTTCTTCCTCTTTTTTACAATCTAGGCTCCTCCCCAATGGCCTCTCACGTCGATGTGATGTGCAATGAAGGACTTACCGCCTTCAGGAGGGACTGCGAGATCCCTGATGACATCGGGATCCGTCCCTACACTGAAGGAGAAAAGGTGGCTTTCCCTTCAGTCATTATTAGCAGTTATCTGTTGCTAATAGTAGGGCTGCGCTTTCCTTTCTCTGCCTCCTTCTGTGATCTCTTACAGGGATTACGCTTTCCGCTGTTTAAGTGCCGTCCGAATCTCGCCCGTCTTTTTTGGGGTATATCGGCACTGAACAAGTGGCTCGGGATATTCCTCCGCTCTGTGGACGTCCCCAGGTGCTATACCTTGAGCATCGACCGCGGGGATCCTTACCTACGCACCGGAGCGGAAGGAAAGCATCTTGTCCGGGGTCTGGACTTCCCCAACAAGAACTGGCGTCAATACCCTTGGGTCTTTGTCTCCGGCAACTAGTTGGTGGACCTCTATTTACCCTCCTGCAGCCTTTGATCCTGAACTTTGTCGGCTGGAAGCATATGCCGGCCCTCACATGCCTAGCTCTTAGATAGGCCTCTCCCTTGATAATCTGGAAGGTCGTCTGCAGGTGGTGGAAAAGCAAAGTGCTCTTCTACAGACGGACTCTGTCATGCGGGATGTGGACTTTCATGCTCTCGAGCTCACTGTCAAAGAACTGGTGGCCAGGATGGCTGCCATGGAGGAGAAATCAAAGCTCTGAAGGGCAAGGAGACCTGAAGACTCTTTTTCTTTTTCTTTTTTTTTGTTTTGCTGGGGAAGCTACTAAAACTGCCCCCTCAATGTACAAAATATTTTAATCAATGAAAATGTCCTCTAAAGCCACCTTTTGCATCAATTGTATTGTTCATGATTACCAATACCCGGCCTGTCGTTAGCCGGTTTGAACACTTGAGGGCTAACCGAGATAGGAAACTGCTCGAGGACTTGTTGGGCAAGTAGCCGAGTAGCCCAATGGCGTGCTCATGTGGGACCATTCTGGAGCAGACGCCCGAGGTATGATCAGATTTGAAAATTAGCACTGCATGTGAAGGACCTGCCCGATCAGTAACACCGTGGGCCTAAGGCGGGATCGGTTTTATTTAGTCGGGATATAACTCAGGAGGTAATATCGTGGGCCCGAGGACTACCGCTGCCACATGCCAACTGGTCACTGGCTTGGTCAGGATTCAACGATGACAGTGTGATCGTAACGAAACCGGTTACGTGCTAACCGAACCGTCCTGTCACGCATTTAATGTGCGCGCCTTTTGAGGTGATGCTTCACGTGCTCGAAGCGACAGTTTCAACGGGAAATCGCCTGGACCGTTGGATCTGTCCTGATCCCAGCCGTCCATAGTTCCTATATAAGGAACACTTGGCTCATTTATTCAGTTGCTGCTACCAACTGAGGGATTTTACCGAGCAGTTTGAGAGCAACCAAGATTCCCGAGCAAGGTTCCCGAGTCCTTTTCTACGCCTAATCTTGTAAGTCCCTCCTTTCTGTCCTCAGTTCTTGATTGTCTTCTTCTTTTCTTGACCGAAGCTGGAGGGAGTGAACCCACTTACGTTAGAGCGAACCTGGGACTTCTTCTTTTTCCGGTTTTGTTACTTCTTTCAGTCTGGGGTACACTAGAGCAGATTGAATGAGCGGGAATCCCTGAGAGAATCTTGAGAGAGTATTGTCTTCCTTCACAAATCTTGTACGACCTACCCTTTAGGTTGTTGGATTTACCTCCCCTGTACGCCAGATTCGGAGTTCTCGACCCATTCTTAGGTCGTCAACCCTTTAGGTCCTCCACGGGTGTAGCCATGTGTTATTCAGATTTTAACTCGTCGTCCCGGTCGGAAGACGAGCAGTTGCGATCCGGGTCTATGAGCACAAGCCTGGATCCTTCCTCTTTAACCCCCTCTGACCAGCATAGTAAGGGAATAATCCCCGGTCGGACATTTCACGAGGAAGCGCATCGGGATTCTCCCATAGCCTCGACGTCTCGGGGGTCAGACGACGAGGGGTCTGTGCCAAACAGCTCCGGGGTCATCTTCGCGTGTGAGTCCATCATTAGTACCCTGCGAGGCCCTGACCTGGACCGGATCAGCGATAGATATGAGCTTCCCGCCCCTTTTTCTCTTTCCGTGCACGATGGCGGAGCCCACTTCCACGAGTCGGGCTTTGTTACCTTCTATAAGGACGCCTTCATGGAGGACCTTCGCTTGCCTCTTCACCCAGTTGCCCGGGATGCGCTCATCTTCCTCGGGATCTCCCCGGGCAACTTGCCCCAAACGGTTGGCATACCTGATGGGGTGCATCTCCTTGTGGCCCCAAGCCCTCGGGTACGAGCTCACACTGCAGGAGTTCTTCTGGACTCACCGGCCCTTCAAAGTCCACGGGGAGTCCGGTTTTTTCTCGCTCGGGGCCAGGCAGGGGCGAAAGATAATCGTCAACTGCCCGAGCAATAATAAAGGGTGGAAAAAGAAATTCTTCCAAGTGTCCACCCTGGGGCTATGTGAAAAGGCACCGGGGATTCAGTTGAGGACCTCCTGGGCGGGGGAGCTGAGGAATAAGCCCGACCACTCTTCCTTTCTTGCTTAATCTTTTTTTACTTTGCCTTTGACTAACCCGTTAGTCCGCTTGTCTTGCAGTGGGATCAGTGGACCCGCTGAATCTTCCCGACGAGATCCAGGCGCAGGTCTTGTCTCTGGCAGAGGACCCGACTGATATCAATAAGGTGCTGACCCGGTCGGGGAGTTCGAAGATTTCCTACAAGTCTCAGCGACTCAAAGCTCCCGCTCTCCCGGAGATCATTCCTGGTAAGTAGCATTTCTTGACCGTCCGGTTTCTTTGCAATTTGCTGAATTCTGACATGCTCTTGGTTTTGCAGAGATGGCTCCAAGAACGCAGCGGCGCTAAAGGAGAAAGAGGCGGCTCTGATGGCCCGAGCTGGCCAGAAGAGGAAGACACCAGCCCCCGCTGAGGGCCAGCCGCTGAAGAGGCTCTCCCGGGGGATCTCCATCCGGGCTAGGAAGGAAGCTGCTGCTATTTCTACGCCCGTGGTAACGATTGCTGCACCACCACCACCACCTGCTGCCCGATCGACTGGGGTCTCCTTCCCGACCTCGGAGGAAGCTCGCGCAGGCCCCTCTGCCAGGCCGGAGGTCAAGATAACAGACGACGTTCGCGGGAGAGTACGTCCTGGGCTACTACAGAGCCAAATCGACAAGTGTAGCCTGCTCAGCCCCGAGGCCATCATCGGTTGGCTATACAGCATCAGCCACATGGTGAGTATCTTTGCAGCGTGAACACTAACTTTTTTTTTTTGCTTGTACTGACATCGTGTTGTTCTTGCAGGTTGGCTGTACTGTGGCCGGTGTTGGGTTTGTGCCCTCAAACCATTACTTTATGTATGAGACATTAGCATTATAATATATGGATATCAGCTTTACATTTCATTGTGTATGTTTCTTTCATGAGATGATTGTTTTGTCCTTAAGTATCATAGTAAGCAATTCGTGTGTGTATGAGATACACACAAGTGAGATACGAATTACTATTCTTTGATACTTAGAATATGTCACAGTGGATGATGAGACTGGATACCTCATCAGGTCTACACTGTAGCATACTTAACTACCATTGGATGGAGTGATTAATCTCAATCACTAGAGTGTAGCTCTTAGTTGATATGCTAGTGCTTATAGTGCATTGACGGACCTGAGCTTTCCTATTGACGCTTAAGGCTGTCAACAGTCAATAGGAACTCATAACTTGTATAAGGTACGTGTTCTCAATCTTGAGATGATTATGAACACAGACTATGGATATGGCTGCTTTGACTTACCAATCAGTGAGGTCTATAGAAGATCAACACCTGGGTATCTTGGGTATGTCATGTCCATAGGGTTGTGAACATATATTGTCAAGATAGAATCTACCCTCTGATTTAGAGTAAGCATTCCCTTGAGAATGTCACCAAGTTGATTACTGAGTACTGCAGTCTTGTTGATAAGAGTTATCAACATGTTTGGTAATCATGAGTAGTGAATGGGACTCAAGGAATACAAGAAGTAATTATGATTCAGGTTGACAGTAATAGTTATCCGACTACCTGAATATGATTACGAATGCTGACGGTAGAGGGACATTAGTACACCATACAAGTCTAGTTATCGCTTCGGATATGTTCTTTTGACTTGGAGTTCAGTTATCATTTTATAGTGGAATAAACGTTAACTGACCAGTTAGTTAGTTTACTGATCAAAGAGTTTGGTCATGGTAATTAACAAACTGGTCTGAGCCAACAATAAAGAGCCTAGGAGGTCCCACTCTTAGCTCCGCTAGGATGCTTGGAAAGACACTTGAGGAAGCTGTTAAGACAAGTTCGATCGATTGAAGTCAGCAGGTTCGATCGATCGAGAATGGTTCGATAGATCGAAGGTTCGATCGATCGAAGTCACTTCGATCGATCGAAGTCTAGGTCGGTTCTGGAAATCTATAAATAGGGCAGCTGCGTTCTGGAAGTTAGTGATCGTCGTTTTTTATACGCAGAAGCTGCAGAAACTATCATAGTCTTCCCAAAACCTTCCTATCCTCTCTATTAGGGTTCCCACCAACCCTAGTCTTTCCGGCAGGCATCCGCAGGAGTCATAAGGGTGAAGATCATCTAGTGGAGGTTGCCGGAAGTTAGAGTTTCAGAATTGGGTTCAAGACACTAAGGTATAATTCTTGCAACCCCTTGTATGCATCTATAGAATTGACGAGTAGTAGATTCTGGAATACCAAAAGTTTTATAACTTAACCTATTTCCGCTGCGCGTTTAAACTCTCTCTTTAAACCACTTTTTCCTTCAATTGGTATCAGAGCCACGCTCGTTTGGATCTATAAATGCGTTTTTGGAACCCTAGTTTTGATTTGCATGTTGATTTTAGAACTGTTTTCGAAACTGCATCGTCACAAATCTGTTTCTGCAGTGTTATCGCAGCAGAATACAAAACTGTGATTGCATAGGATGCAAGGTGGGTTCGATCGATCGAACTTGTTTCGATCGATCGAACATTCTGTTCTCAATCGATCGAACAGTCTTCGATCGATCGAACCTTCTGGTATTCGATCGATCGAACGAAGTTCGATCGATCGAGATAGATACTTTGTCAGGTTCTCTGTTTCACAGTTTTAAAGTGTTTTGAAAGTAAAAACTTTAATTTTAAAATATTCTGTAAAATTTTCAAATCATTCTGTGAAACAGAATGTTCAAGCGATTGAACAGTGTTCAATCGATCGAAGGTTCGAGCGATCGAACGGTCTTCGATCGATCGAACTGTGACAGAGAAGTAAGATGTTGTTTTAAGTTCTAATTCAGTATGTAAAGTGTTTATATACTGTGTGAATCAATTAAGTGTTCCAATAGTTACACATATTTGTTATGTATGTGTGGATGTGTGTACGACTAACCCTTTTGCAGCAAAATTAGTCGCTATCTCCCATGGCACCAAGTCGTTTAAATATTTATATTTAAATTGTTTGAGATTGGTGCATGTTGTAATTTATTAATGGTTTGGTTTTAAGGCGTATGTAAAGGGCGCTGCGGCTTCAATCCTACGAAAAGGAAAGTCGCACCGGTTTCCCTAGCCTTTTATTTCATTTTTGCTATTTCTTTTTTCTAGATAAATTGTAAGCTTCAAAAGAAGCATAAGTCCAATGTAATAGAATTAGAAATTCCATGAAGATGGAGCAAGGAGCCGTTGTCCATCAAGATGGAGCCGGAGGCGACCAAACCAAGAAGGTGTTCTATGGAAATAGAGCCATGGGAGATAGAGGCATTGTTTGAATGCCTATATTTCATTTTAGTTTTTGTTTTATGTGCTTGTTTTGTGATTGGCGTATAATACATTGTTGCATGCACTTAAAACAAGTTTTCTAAAATAAAATTCAAAAACCGTTTTCAACACATTAGTAAACATTGGATGTTTATGGGTAGTGTGTGGAAACATTTTTCAAAAGCAAAATCCTTAATTTACTAAATCTAGTGGGAGAGGGTCTTATCAAATAACACCCACGATCTTCCATTAACGGTTCATTGTAAGATGAGTAGTGTATTCTGTGTCACCTCGCCAGGGGTGATCATTCCATACGGAGGGTACACTGCTCATTGGTTACTAGATGTGAACTTCCTATGGATAGGATCAATCAGACGTGTTAGAGGGTGACCACCACACGGAGGCGCTACTTGAGACGGTTGTGATTGGATCCTAGTTAATGGTATACACTAGCTAAGCTATGGATAAGGGATCCCACACGGGGCATTATTCAGAAACTTAGAGATCAAATAGGTTCGGGAGTCATGGCTATTTTGCAAGAGTTGCATAGCGGATAAGTCATGATAAATCGAAAGATCGAACATTGACCACCACACGGAGGCTTTATTCTTTCGTTTCGATATTCCGGAGACTTTGTTTTTAAATAAGAGTTTTAAGGATTCTTTTATTTCAAACTGTCAATTCTGATATCCATATTTATTTTGTTTGTTTGATTTTCAGTAATCATAATGTCTGGATCTGCATTTAGTCCACTTGCTACCATACTCACTCAAAACAAGTTAACTGGAAATAACTACACTGAATGGAAACGTAACCTTGACATCGTTTTAACTGCGGAGGATCACATATATGTCCTCACCACCCCAAGCCCTGAAGAACCCGCGGCAAATGCTTCGGCAGCTGCCAAACGCGAGTTCGACAAATGGAAGAAGTCGAATGGAATGGCCCGTTGTTACATTCTGGCCTCAATGGCTGGTGTGTTACAACACCAATTCCAATCGAACGATTCTGCCAGTGACATTATCACATCCCTGAAAAAGATGTTTGGGGAGCATGGCAGGCCTGCCAGACAGGTAGCCATGCAGAAGATAATGAGTGCAAAGATGTCGGAAGGTACTCCAGTCAAAGAACATGTTTTAAAAATGATTGGTTATTTAAACGAACTGGAGACCTTGGGAGCCAACATCGATGCACAGACCCAAGTTGATATGATCCTCAACTCGCTGTCGCCATCATTCGCTCAATTCAAACTTAACTATAATATGAATCAAATGAATTTTTCAATGAGCGAATTAATGAGTTCTTTACTGGCAGCAGAAGGGGTGATCAAACCTGGGGGCAGCGTTTTAAACGTTGAGAAAAGCGCTTCTTCTTCCCGATCTACACCGAAAGGTAAGAAAGGAAAGAAGAAGGCTGGCACTGGTGGTTCAAGTGTTGGACCGGTCCCTAAGATTGCAAAATCTAAGGGAAAAGGTAAGGGCAAAGGGAAGGTGGGTGGCCAAGGCAAAGGAAAGTGTTTCCAATGCAGTGAGAAGGGCCACTGGAAGAGGAACTGTCCAGAATTCTTAGCTACAAGAGTTCAAGGTATGATTGAATCACATGTGATTGAAGTAAGTTTTATTACGGATACTTCAAACACTTGGTGCATTGATTCTGGTGCGACTAACCATATCTGTAATTCATTGCAGGGGTTCAGATCAACCAGGAGGTGCAGTGATGGGGAAATCGTACTTACTCTAGGTTCTAGCGCAACCGTTTCTGCGGTTGCTATAGGAGTCGTAGTTTTAGAATTTCTAGACAATAAAATTTTGATTTTATCAGATGTACTTTACGTCCCTTCAATGAGACGTAATTTAATTTCAGTTTCTAATTTATCGAATAATGGTTATTCTTTTCATTTTGGAACTGAAGTTGTGATTAAAAGAAACAGTTCTTTTATATGTTCTGGTGTTAAATCAAATGGTTTGTATGTGATTACTCCCAATATTTCAAACGATTCTTGTTTGGAACTTAATAACTCAGTGGTAACTTTACCATCTAAAAGAAAGGAACCTTCCACTAATCCAACAAGGCTTTGGCATATGAGGCTTGGCCATATCAATCTGAATAGGATTGGCAGACTAGTCAAAGAAGGGGTCTTAGGCGATTTGGTTCTCGAACCAATGGAAGTCTGCGAGTCTTGTTTGGAGGGTAAGATGACAAAAAGGCCCTTTCCTGCAAAGGGCAATAGGACCAATGCATTGTTGGAATTAGTTCATACTGATGTGTGTGGACCAATAAATATTAGAGCAAGGGGTGGTTATGAGTATTTCATAACATTTACCGATGACCACTCTAGGTATGGATATGTGTACCTAATGCAGCACAAGTCTGAAGCCTTTGAAAAGTTCAAAGAGTTTAGGGCTGAAGTGGAGAAGCAATCGGGCACACATATCAAGGCCATTCGATCTGATCGAGGTGGCGAGTACCTCTCTAATGAATTTATTGATCACCTCGTACAGAATGGGATTCTGTCACAGTTGACTGCACCTGGTACGCCTCAGCAGAACGGTGTAGCGGAGAGAAGGAATCGGACTCTTTTAGACATGACTAGGTCGATGATGAGTTATTCAGAGTTGCCATTATTCCTTTGGGGTTATGCTTTGGAAACCGCTGCATACATACTAAATCTAGTACCAAGCAAATCTGTTCCCAGGACACCACGAGAGATGTGGATTGGGCGCAAGCCTTCTTTGCAACATCTCCGGATATGGGGGTGTCCGGCACATGTGCTCAAAGGAAAGATGAGCAAGTTGGATTCTAGATCGGAAGTATGTTACTTTGTAGGGTATCCAAAGGGTACTTATGGATGGTATTTTTATGATCCAAGAGAACAGAAAGTGTTTGTTAGTACAAATGCTGTTTTCTTGGAGGATGATTATATCATGAACCATAAACCTAAGGGAAGGATAGATCTTAGAGAGATAGAAGGAGAGCCCTCGGTCCAACCCGCAGTTGATAATGATGAAAATCAAGAAAATACCACTTCTTCACCCATTTCCGCACCGGTACCTCGTCGTAGTGGGAGGATTATCAGCCAGCCTGATAGATACATGTTCTTAGGAGAAGTTTTTGAAGCTGTTTCCATAGAATCTGAATCTGATCCTACCACTTACGAAGAGGCAATGGCTGATGTTGATTCAGCTCATTGGATTAAAGCTATGAAGGCTGAATTGGAATCTATGGATTCCAATCAGGTCTGGGATCTTGTAGAACTTCCAGCCAATATTAAACCCATTGGCTGCAAGTGGGTCTATAAGAGGAAAAGAGGATCTGATGGAAAGGTTGAGACCTTTAAGGCAAGGCTTGTGGCGAAAGGCTATACTCAGAGGGAGGGCATTGACTATGAGGAAACCTTCTCGCCGGTAGCCATGCTCAAGTCCATCAGAATACTCTTATCCATTGCTGCATGCCTAGATTATGAAATCTGGCAGATGGACGTCAAGACTGCATTCTTGAATGGCAATCTTGAGGAGGACATCTATATGCAACAACCAGAAGGGTTCATAGCTGATCGAAAAGGTAACTTGGTATGCAAGTTGCAAAAGTCCATTTATGGGCTTAAGCAGGCATCCAGAAGTTGGAACATCCGATTTGACCAAGCGGTCAAGTCGTTTGGTTTCATACAGAATCTGGATGAGCCTTGTGTATACAAGAAATGTGAAGGGAAAGTAGTGGCTTTTCTTGTGCTTTACGTTGACGACATTCTACTCATTGGGAATGATGTAGCGGCGCTGTCAACGGTCAAGGTTTGGCTAGCTAGTACTTTCGATATGAAGGATCTAGGAGAGGCGAGCTATATTCTTGGAATAAAGCTCTTTCGGGATCGCAAGCGAAAGATAATGGGATTATCTCAAGCTGGTTATATCGAGAAAGTGCTAACTAGGTTTTCAATGGATAATTCGAAGAAAGGTTTGTTACCTTTCAGGCATGGTTTAGCGTTCTCCAAGGACCAGTGTCCAAAGACACAAGAGGAGAGGAATCGCATGGCAGGAATTCCCTATGCCTCGGCAGTGGGAAGTCTCATGTATGCGATGTTATGCACTAGACCAGATATCTGTTTTGCCGTTGGCATGGTCAGCAGGTATCAATCGAATCCTGGTCCAGAGCACTGGACAGCCGTTAAGCACATTCTTAAGTACTTGAGAAGAACTAAAGATTACATGCTTATGTACGGCGGTAGTGAGTTAATTCCAGTAGGATACACTGACTCGGACTTTATGTCAGATAAAGATTCGAGAAAGTCGACATCCGGACATCTCTTTACCTTGGGAGGTGGTGCTGTTAGTTGGAGGAGCATTAAGCAGAAATGCATTGCAGACTCAACTACAGAAGCTGAGTATGTGGCTGCTTGTGAAGCCGCAAAGGAAGCTGTTTGGCTCAAGAAGTTCCTTATGGGACTCGAGGTGGTACCAGCGTCGCTGTCACCTATTACGCTATACTGCGATAATAGTGGGGCAGTGGCTCAGTCCAAGGAGCCAAGGAACCACGGGAAGGGAAAGCACGTAGAGCGGAAATATCACCTAATCCGAGATATAGTTCAACGTGGAGATGTGACTGTCACCAAGATTGCCACCGCTGACAATCTTGCTGATCCGTTTACAAAGGCCTTACCACAGAAGGTCTTTGATCGTCATCTAGATAGTCTAGGTCTTAGATGTAGTTCTGAATGGTTGTGAGTGCAAGTGGGAGTTTGTTGGGTTTGTGCCCTCAAACCATTACTTTATGTATGAGACATTAGCATTATAATATATGGATATCAGCTTTACATTTCATTGTGTATGTTTCTTTCATGAGATGATTGTTTTGTCCTTAAGTATCATAGTAAGCAATTCGTGTGTGTATGAGATACACACAAGTGAGATACGAATTACTATTCTTTGATACTTAGAATATGTCACAGTGGATGATGAGACTGGATACCTCATCAGGTCTACACTGTAGCATACTTAACTACCATTGGATGGAGTGATTAATCTCAATCACTAGAGTGTAGCTCTTAGTTGATATGCTAGTGCTTATAGTGCATTGACGGACCTGAGCTTTCCTATTGACGCTTAAGGCTGTCAACAGTCAATAGGAACTCATAACTTGTATAAGGTACGTGTTCTCAATCTTGAGATGATTATGAACACAGACTATGGATATGGCTGCTTTGACTTACCAATCAGTGAGGTCTATAGAAGATCAACACCTGGGTATCTTGGGTATGTCATGTCCATAGGGTTGTGAACATATATTGTCAAGATAGAATCTACCCTCTGATTTAGAGTAAGCATTCCCTTGAGAATGTCACCAAGTTGATTACTGAGTACTGCAGTCTTGTTGATAAGAGTTATCAACATGTTTGGTAATCATGAGTAGTGAATGGGACTCAAGGAATACAAGAAGTAATTATGATTCAGGTTGACAGTAACAGTTATCCGACTACCTGAATATGATTACGAATGCTGACGGTAGAGGGACATTAGTACACCATACAAGTCTAGTTATCGCTTCGGATATGTTCTTTTGACTTGGAGTTCAGTTATCATTTTATAGTGGAATAAACGTTAACTGACCAGTTAGTTAGTTTACTGATCAAAGAGTTTGGTCATGGTAATTAACAAACTGGTCTGAGCCAACAATAAAGAGCCTAGGAGGTCCCACTCTTAGCTCCGCTAGGATGCTTGGAAAGACACTTGAGGAAGCTGTTAAGACAAGTTCGATCGATCGAAGTATGTTCGATCGATTGAAGTCAGCAGGTTCGATCGATCGAGAATGGTTCGATCGATCGAAGGTTCGATCGATCGAAGTCACTTCGATCGATCGAAGTCTAGGTCGGTTCTGGAAATCTATAAATAGGGCAGCTGCGTTCTGGAAGTTAGTGATCGTCGTTTTTTATACGCAGAAGCTGCAGAAACTATCATAGTCTTCCCAAAACCTTCCTATCCTCTCTATTAGGGTTCCCACCAACCCTAGTCTTTCCGGCAGGCATCCGCAGGAGTCATAAGGGTGAAGATCATCTAGTGGCGGTTGTCGGAAGTTAGAGTTTCAGAATTGGGTTCAAGACACTAAGGTATAATTCTTGCAACCCCTTGTATGCATCTATAGAATTGACGAGTAGTAGATTCTGGAATACCAAAAGTTTTATAACTTAACCTATTTCCGCTGCGCGTTTAAACTCTCACTTTAAACCACTTTTTCCTTCAGCCGGGGCCGAGACCACCCTTCTCGGCATCGCTGAAAGGTTGGCCGCTATTGAGGCTAACCTTTCCGCGGAGAAGGCTGCTCGGGAGTCCGCGGAATTTGCCCTGACCGTGGAGGAAGAGAGGTCCTGGGCAACAGCCTTAGAGTTGGGGGAGGTCCGCGACTCCTTGTCAACTGAGCAGGCTGCCCGGAAGGTCGCAGAGGCTAAGGCTAAGGCTGCGGAGGCCGGGAGGGTCACCGCCGAGAAGATCACTGAGGCCAAGGTTGAGTCTCAGAGTCCGCAAAGACCTCAGCCTAGAAGGAGCTCAAAGCTATGACGGCCACGCTCTCGGAGCTTACTGCTGCGCGAGAGGCTGAAGCCAAAGAAGCTGAGGAGGAATTCAAAGCTGGGTTCCTTACAGACTACGCCGATTTGGCGAAGCGGGCCGTCGCTGACCATCCCGACTGGGATCTGTCCGGGTACTCCTGGGCCGAGTCCGATTATTGGAAGGAAGGCCAGGCTGACTCCGAGGTCGCTGCTGAGGCCGAGGTAGCTGCCGAAGCTGAGGTCGCTGCTGAAGCTGCATCGGCCGGGGATCCCTCCATTGATGAGCAGGCCGCCGAGGAGGAGGAAGTGGTGGTTGTAGATTAGTTTTTTTGTTTGTTGTTGTAGTTTTTTTGTTTGTTGTTGTAGTTTTTTCTTTTCGTGGGGAGGCTACTACAACTGCCCCCCAGGCTTTGTACAGTTTCTTCTTAATTAATGAAAAGACCCCTGAGGTCGAATTTCCTTTCCATTAACTGTCTTCTTTCTCTGTACTGTGCCTGTTTATAATTGCTAGTATCCGTTTGGTTTTTGGCCAACCTAACACATGCCTTAGAAAATGTTTTAGAACCATAACCAGTAGAACACCTAGTCTTCCTGACCTGTTTAAAAGGTAATTGCCCGGAGTGCTGTAGGAACTGGTCCTGTTTAGCATTCGGGATCGCCCGGTGTATTATAGGAGTACCTTGTATTACCGTCCGGGATGCCCCGGTGTATCATAGGTGTATCCTATTTTACCGTCCGGGATACATCTCTAATCACTATAGGTACTTGGAAATATCTTCCAAGTTCTCGTAGTGACCAGTGTGATTCCCTGTTTTGGCCTAATATTCCCCTGCCCCCCAAGCATTTTGCTAAGGCGGGAGTGTAGGAGTGAGTAGCCGTAGGGAACCGACCTGGAACATGGGTGGTTGCAGGGTCATTTGAAGCTTGCCATTGTCAGCCACCTAGGGGTTTGGCCCCATCGTCGACTGGACCTAGGCGAAACTTTAAGAAATTTCCTGTTTAGGTCTAGTACTCCCTTGCCCCCGAGTGTCCTGTGAAGGCGGGGGCTTGTTGAGGAGCGACCATAGGAAACCGACCTGGAACATGGGTGGTCGCAGGGTCCTTTTATGCCTGGGTTCGGAGCCCGAGGTCTTTTTAGTGCCTGGGTTCTGAGCCCGAGGTCTTTTTAGTGCCTTATGGTTAGGCCCAAGGTCTTCGGTGCCTCAGGGTTAGGCCCGAGGTTTTATAAGCATTGCACGGTGTACTGACAAAAGTCAATTTTCAAAGTAAACTATTCCATTTTATTGAAAAATGAAAGTTTATAATGGTTGCTCAATCAGAGCTACAAAAAAGAAACAAACTCCTCTACCAATACTAAATTCCCATGGTCAAATGCTACTGATAATACTTGCGGAGGTGTTGCACATTCCAAGGATGAGAGAGATCATGCCCGTCCATGCTCTGTAGCCGGTAGGTTCCCGATTGGTTGACTCGGGTTACTTTATATGGGCCTTCCCAGTTTGGCCCCAATTTTCCATGGCTCGGGATTCCGGTAGACTGGTTCACTGCCTTGAGGACGAGGTCTCCGACTTGAAAACTGCGGTGCTTCACCTTGCTATTGTAGTATCGCGAGACCCTCTGCTTGTAGGTCGCCACCTTTAGGTAGGCTTGGTCTCTCCTTTCCTCCACCAGATCCAGTTCTGACCGGAGGGCTTCGTCGTTGCCCGGGGCACTGAAGTTGGCCACCCGGTATGTTGGCAGCATGAGCTCCGTGGGGACCATCGCCTTAAATCTGTAGGTTAGAGAGAACGGCTTCTCGCCTGTTGCCGCTCGGGGTGTGGTACGGTAGGCCCACAGGGGTGTTGGTAGCTCTTTAGCCCACAGTCCTTTGGCGCCTTCAAGCCTTGTTTTGATTGACTGTAAGATTGTCCGGTTGGTTACCTCAGATTGACCGTTGGCTTGTGGGTGCTCGGGGGAGGAGTAATGATTCAGTATCTCATAGCCCGAGCAGAATTGCCTGAAGATAGAGGTGTCAAATTGTCTGCCATTGTCGCTGACCAGGACCCGGGGAATGCCGAATCTACTGAGAATATTCCTTTCCACAAAGCTCTCCATTTTCCGTTCGGTAATCGTCGCCAAGGGCTCGGCCTCTGCCCATTTGGTGAAGTAATCAACAGCTATCACGGTGAATTTGACCTGTCCTTTTCCCATTGGTAAGGGACCAACGATGTCGATTCCCCACTGGGCAAATGGCCAGGGGCTGTGGATTGGTGTCTGGAGTTTTCCTGGCCGGCTAATCATGGGAGAGTATCTTTGGCACTTGTCACAGCTTTGAACGTACTCTTAGGAATCCCGGGCCATGGTTGGCCAGCAGTATCCTTGTAGTAGGGCCTTTCTGGAGAGTGCCCGGCCTCCGATGTGATTCCCACACACTTCTTCGTGGATTTCGAACAGTATTGCTTGGACTTGCGCAGGGTGAACACAGCGGAGGTATGGGATAGTGAATCCCCTCTTATAGAGGATGTCGTCGAGAAGATGGTACAGTGCCGCCCGGTATTTAACCCAACGGGCTTCTTCTTTGTCGTCTGGTAGCGCCTTGTTGTCAGGAATGTCACGAGTGGGTCCATCCAGCTGGGTCCCAGAGTGACCGGGTATACCTCCATGCCCTCTAAGTTGATCACACTTGGTTCGGGTAGATATTGTATCCTTATCCCGGGCAATTCTGACTTAGAAGATGAGGCGAGGCGAGCCAGCCGGTCGGCTCTGGTATTTTTTTCTCTGGGTATCTGAGTAATGGAGAATCCTTGGAGCTTTTTGGAAACCACTCGTACAAGGGCCAAGTAAGCTACCATGTTATCTTCCCGTGCTTCGTACTCTTGGTTAACCTGGTTGACCACGAGCTGGGAGTCACTGTAGCCCTGAACCTGTTGCGCACTCATAGAGATGGCCAATTGTAACCCGACCAAGAGGGCTTTGTATTCGTCCTCGTTGTTGGAGGCACGGAACCCAAACATTAACGCATATTCGAGCTGGATACTGTCGGGGGTAGTCAGGATGATTCATGCCCCACTACCTTGCTGATTGGAGGAACCGTCCACATGCAGTACCCAAGTTGGGATGTCAGAGTGTAACCCGGGCGGTAAGGCCGGGGGTTCAGACTCTTCGACCGGATCCTCGGGATATGTAAACTCGACTAAAAAGTCTGCTACGGCTTGTCCCTTGATGGCTGTCCGAGGTCGGTAGATCACTTCAAACTCTTCCAGTTCCAATGCCCACTTGACGAGCCTCCCGGACTTGTCTGGGCGACTGAGGATTCTGCAAAGAGGTTGATCTATGAGGACTACAATGACATGAGCCTGAAAGTATGGGCGGAGCCTTCGGGCCGAGGTGATAAGGGCGAATGCCAGTTTTTTGATGCGAGAGTATCTACTCTCTGTGCCCTGTAACACCCGAGTGGTGTAGTACACTGGGAACTGTATCCCGTGCTCTTCCCGAATAAGTGTCGAGCCAACCGCCGATGGTAACACTGCCAAGTATAGAAATAGTTCTTCCCCGGGCACGAGTGTTGAGAGTAGAGGAGGTGATGCCAGATACTTCTTGAGTTCCTGGAATGCCTCTTCACACTCTTCTTACCACTGGAACGCTTTTGCGGAGGATCTTGAAGAATGGCAAGCACCGGTCGGTAGCTCGGGAGACAAATCTGTTCAGTGCGGCCACCTATCCGGCTAGGCTCTGAACTTCCTTCGTTGGTTTGGGCGACCGCATGTTGATGATGGCTTTGATCTTCTTGGGGTTTGCCTCAATCCCCCATCTAATGACTAGATGGCCAAGAAATTTTCCAGACGAGACACCAAAGGTGCATTTGGCCAGGTTCAACCTCATCCTGAATTTTCTCAAAATGCTGAAGGCCCCGGCCAGGTGTTCGAGGTGGTCGGGCTCGTCCCGGCTCTTGACCAGTAGACCATCCACATATACCTCTATGGACTTTCCAATGAGTTCTTTGAACATGTAGTTGACCAGGCGCTGGTAGGTAGCCCCGGCATTCTTGAGACCAAAGAGCATAACCTTGTAGCAGTATGTGCCTTGGTCAGTGATGAACGCAGTCTTCTCTTCGTCCCCGGGGTACATGCTGATATGGTTGTACCCCGAGTAAGCATCCATGAATGAGAGGAGTGAGTGACTTGCGGTAGAATCCACAAGGAGGTCTATCCTTGGCAACGAATAGCATTCCTTGGGGCAGGCCTTGTTGAGGTCGGTGAAGTCCACGCACATTCTCCACTTCTCGTTGCTTTTCTTGACAAAAACAACGTTAGCTAACCAGCCGGGATAGTGGACCTCTAGGATGGACTTCGCCTTTAGGACCTTCTCAACCTCCTCACTCACTGCCTTCTGTCTCTCGGGGGCCATGCCCCTTCTCTTCTGCTTGACTGGGCAGCAATCCGGGCTGACATTGAGACGATGGGACATTCCCCGGTGGTCAATCCCGGGCATATCCTCATGACTCCAAGCGAAAACATCTTGATTTTGCCTCATGAACTGAGTCAGTTTTTCCTTCAAGCCGGGCTCTAGTAGGGTACCTATGCTGACCGTCCGGTCTGGGTACTCGTGGTCCAGCATCACTTGTTCAAATTCTTCCATCGAACCTATCATGTCGCTCTGGTCCCGGGGGTCCATCTCTTGAACGTTTAATGTTTCTATGATTGCCCCCCGGCGTAACGAGCTGACATAACAACTCCGAGTGGTAGTCTAATCTCCTCGCAAGCATCCGGGTCCCTGGAGAGTTGGGAACTTCACCGTTAAGCTATAGGTGGAGACGACCGCTCTGGCTTTGTTGAGGGTCGGCCTGCCAAGGATGACGTTGTAGGCCGACGGGGCTTCTACGATCACAAAATTGGTGAGCACGGAGGCCTGCTGAGGGTAGGTCCCCATGAGAACTGGGAGCTCGATTATACCGAGCGGTTGTGTGCTGGAGCCGTTAAATCCAACCAGGGAGTAGCGACCGGCCGGAGCCGATCCCTAGAGATCCCGTGTTGATCGAATGCTGACGTGAACATAATGTCGGACGAGCTGCATGTGTCCATTAGCACTCTCTGGACCATACAATTGGCTATAGAAAGCGTCACTACTAGCGGGTCATCATGGGGGTAGTGGATGCCCTGCAAGTCATCGGACGTGAATGTTAGAACATCGGTTGGGGAGGAGCGGTGGATTGGACCTGCCAGACATCCGCTAGGGACGCCCGGGCATGCCTCTTCCGTGCCGACTGTGAATCACCTCCGCCTGACGTTCCTCCGGAGATCACGTGGATGTGGCCAAGTGGTGGTGGTGGCTGATCGAGAGCTCGGGTATCCTGCCGAGGCCGTTTGTCCGCTATGACGAACTCCGCGAGGTGTCCCTGTTCAATCAGCTTCTCTATTGCTATCTTCAATTTGAAGCAATCCTCCGTTTTATGGCCGTGATCCTTGTGGTAGCGGCAGAACTTGTCCCGGTTCCTTTTACCAGGCGGGGCTCTGAGTTTAGTTGGCTGCGGAAGCAGCCTCTGCACCTGTGCGGCAGCCATGACTTCATGTATAGGCCGGGAAATGGGTGTGAAAGCAATTGGGGCTGACCCCGGGCATCTCTTTGATCTTGCTTCGGTTTCTTTCCCGAGCCCTTCTCGAATCCTTCATGCTTGCGCTTGGCCTTCGGGGATTCGTCTCCCGTCTGGCCGGCGCGCTTCGCCTTCAGGAACTCCTCGGTATCTATGTATTTTTCGAACCTCTCCGAGAGCTCCACCAGGGTCGCCGGTCGGTCGCGATGGAACGATGTGGCAACCTTGGTGTGTTGAACTCCCGAACAGAAGGCCATGATTGCGGCCGTTTCATTAAGGTTGCGAATTTGTAGCCTTTGTAGGTTGAAACGGTCCACATATTCCCTCAGGGACTCCCCTTTGCGCTGCTTGACGGACGGTCAACAGCTGAGTGTCCGGTTGCGACCGGTCGAGCATCCTGACAAACTGGCTGATGAACAGCTTGCCAAGAGCTTTGAAGTTGTCGACAGTCCGGGGCTTTAAAGCGTGGAACCACTGTGCAGCTGGCTCCTTGAGGGTACTTGGAAAGGCCAGGCATAGTAGGTCGTCCACCGTGGTGACCAGTGCCATCTACGCCTTGTAGGTGCAGATGTGGTCCACCGGGCTCCTTGTGCCGTCATAGGAGCTGAGGTGAGGGGGTTTGAACTTCCGCAGAATAGGAAATTGTGTCACTCGAGCGGTATAGGGTGATTCTGTCTTCATGTTGGTGAGGTTGTGACCGGTCTTGCGGTTCAGCCTCTCGATCTGTTGTTGTAGTTCCTCGAACTGGGCTTTGACGTCACTCCGCCCGGTTCTCTTATCTGTATCCGAGCGGTAAGTAGGATCGGATGACGAGGCCTCATCCTCAAAGCGCGTCGACTTCGGGGATACGGCCCGGCTCTGGGTCCGGGAAAGCTTGTGCCTAAGATCCCCCCGGCTCAGGGCCGGAGGGTCCTCGGCCGATTTCCGGGCTCTCCGTCCGGACTCCTCC
This sequence comes from Hydrangea macrophylla, assembly GCA_033977485.1. Taxonomy (NCBI): domain Eukaryota; kingdom Viridiplantae; phylum Streptophyta; class Magnoliopsida; order Cornales; family Hydrangeaceae; genus Hydrangea; species Hydrangea macrophylla. Next base: position 55,497,365 of record CM066993.1, read on the forward strand.
CCTCTAGCCGCGCGCCACCGATCTATGATAGTTCTAGCGTCCTCCACTCGACGAGGATCGGGTCGAGGTCGTCTTTGCGAGCGCTTGGTGGCCTGGCTGCGCTCTCCATCCGCGGGGCGTTCCTGGTCCGGCGGGACATCGGGGCGGAACGGGCTTGCCTTCGAGCCCTAGCGGGCCTTTGAATAGGAGCGCTCTTCTCTGGCTGATTTTCTGATGCGGGGCGCTTCTCCTGTTGGGCCATAAGCGCCTCTATCTGTTCCTGTGTTCGGCGCTGGCCCTCCAAGAGTTGTGTCAGCGCTTCCGTTACCTGCTCGGTCATCATGGAGGCAGCCTGCTGCTCAGGCTACAGGTTCTCCTGACCGGTCGGATTAGCGGCTTTCTTATCCGTCTTTGGTGGCATGTTGATCAGTTGAGAATTTGTTGATGAGAAGACTATGTCGCTTCCCACAGACGGCACCATACTGATGATGCCCAAAATTGGTAAGAAAGGTTTTGAGAGAGAAAAAGATGAGAACAATTTGTGTGTGGTTCGGTCCCGTTAACGAGGTGACCTACGTCCACGGCTGCGTCTGTGCGCTCTCACTAGCAGATCACCGGCGGGCCTGGTGAGCCAACAAAGGTGGGCAGCACTACCAGTAATACCGACCGGGTGTATGCGTATTGATGGTGAGTTCTCTGTTAAATGCTTGAAAGCTTAGAGAATAGTTTTCGAATTGGAATTCGGATCCCCGTAAACAGGGTAGGTGGGCTCTTTTATAGATGCAAGAGTCCACCCTTACATAGTAAGTTGATAGGATTAGGAAGCCTAATCTAATCACAATAGATTTGCATGATCTTATGAGAGTTTCCTAAGTGGTTTAGGAAACTGTCATATCTCCTTTCGCAGACTTGTAGTTGATTTAGGAAACCGCTGGACAGGTCGGGATCGCGGGACACCGCGACCTTTATGCCTGGCCTGTTGATATGACCGCGTTGTTTGTACGAACACCTCGGGAATGCTCGGCCCCACGGGGTGCGCCCCTACCGGAATAACCGGCGCCTTTGGGTGATGTGGCACTGTCTTCTTGGCTAGATTATTTTGGACATATCACCCTACATATACAGTAATAAAAAACATAAAGAACTCCCCATACTAGTAAAAAGTAGTGGCAGCCAAAACCATCATAACATTCTCTCTGTATATATCTGTAAAACATAATCAATAATGATAGGTGCACATCGAAATGCACAACAAATTGCACAAATGTGTAGTACATGGTTGGACTTTGTGCTAAAAAGCATGTACACACAAAAATGTACGTACAGGCTTTTCAACACAAGGTCTAACCCTGTACTATATATTTGTACAATTCATTGTGTGCCTACCATTACTTTAACATAATAAGGTTAAGGACATTTGACCATGTGGCCTATACCTGCTTTGTTTCCATTTTAGCAAACCTAGACTGATTAATGGTGAATATTTTTCAAATCAAACATTCTAAAAATGGCAAATTTTGAGTAAGGGTGGTAGTTAGATGTCACAGCAACAACCTCGTTTAAGTGATAGTGTATTTTAATTCACTCCCCCTCTCTCTACCTCTTTCTCATACAACCATATATACACATGCATATACACATATCAAGTTTGGATATACAGTAGCTCTCAAACGATCTGATCAGCCCTCTATTTCATACTGCCTCTCTCTCTACTGTCCTCACTCTATTTCATACTCTCTCTCTCTCTATTGTCCTCTCTCTCTCTCTCTCTCTCTCAAGCTCTCGGTTTTTTTTTTTTTTTTGATGAATGAAAGTGTGTTATTAGAATAAGAGCCACAAAATTCCCAAGAGGGGATACAAAGAAGACACTGGGAGCCTCCAAGCACACAGAACAGACCGGACTTAATATCCCACCCAACCATACACACTTTACAATTTAGTCCCACATATCAAAAGCCCTCAAAAGGAAACTAAAACAGTTAGATCCACACACAAAACTCTCTATCCCTGTCCAAAAGCTCTCTTCTCACTCTCACTCTGATCAAAGCTAGCCTCCCCGCCGGTACAGCCTCTGCCTTCCTTCGGTAAGCCCCTCCCTCTCTCTCTCTCTGCCCCTCCGATCAATTTTCTTTAAAATATCAGACCTTTTTTTTTTTTTTTTTTGAGGAAAAAATATCAGGCCCTTTTTTTATTTGGCAAAAAAGGGTCTTTTGGGTCTTTTGAAAAAAAAAAAACATAACCATATTTTGAACGACCATTTTGAAAATATATATTTCGAGAAAAAGAAAACCCTTTTTGGGGGGTTTTTGTCTAAAAACATAATGGAAAGAACAAAACAGACAATTTTAAAAATGTTTTTTTACCCTGACCATAGCATTCTTATTGTGCTTTTCTTTTTCTTTTTTTCGTTGGAATTCAAATTCTTTTTTCTGTTTTTTTTTTAAAAAAATAATTTCGTTTTGGTTTGATTATGTTTTATTTTATTACAAGAAAATACAAAAAAAAAAAAAAATTGATTTTGTTTTTTGAACATTAGTACTTGACCGTATATTTGTTTAACGTTTTAGAAAGATAACAATAGCTCCCTAGGTCATGGAATTATAGTAGCTCTGCTCCATTGTTAGTGATTTGATTAACCTTATTGTTAAAAACAATTGGTAAGCATGCCATAATTAAAGTAAATCTGTAACACGTGTCCTAGTATTAAGAGTAGCAAATCAAACCTTATCATCTACATTGTATGTGTTTTAACTATATAATGACATATATTGTGATGGAGATATAAATAGAGCACTACTTATTTTTCCCTTTTCTTGGTATATTGTCTCCCCTAAAGTTTATTGTTGTGTAACACTAATCTTCATTGATTAATCAATAGTCATGTGACTGTTAGCTTTATTGTTAAAACTTTTTAAACTGATTGTTTTGCCCTTATTAAACTTCAAACAATAAAAAAATAAATACATATATAAATAAATTATTTTTTTGCGTAAATTACATTGACCTTGTAGTAGTTTCAAAAATTACTTAAACGTCCATTGTCGAAGGTGAAACCTATCGACGTTATTGTTTCATGCAAAAGTAGCGATTTACCCTTGAAGCACAAAACATTTATTAGTTAAAAAAGAAAAAGAAAATAATGAAGCACGCTATGAAATGAAAATTGTCTTTGAGGTGTGCTCTGAAACAAAAAGGAGGGAAAAAATTGAATCGTTTATCAATAATATTATGTGTACCGAAAATGTGCACCGAAATAATCAAGGCCATTGATTTCGGCGGGGTCCCATGCGCGCAGGCGTGGAGCCCATCGAAATCAATGGCCTTGATTATTTCGGTGCACATTTTCGGTGCACATAGCATTACTCATAGTTTATAGTTTGTTATTTTCTGACTTTGATGAGGGTAAATTTTATTTTTTTTAAAAAAATAACAATAAAATTAATAGTCACCTAACCCTTCATTAATAGAATGGGGGTGAGTGTTACATACAAATAAACCTCAAGGGAGACCGTGTTTTTTTAAAAATTACAAGAGATCTCTATAGTTACAACCTAGGGACGTAAATGCAATTTATGCCAGTTTTGTTTTTCCTCTTCTTTTCCATGGGTAGAAATTGTTGATCATTCCATTAAGAGACCTTTAAAACCCATGTGAATTGTTTCTATTATTGTTCCCTAGTTAATTTTAAGAAGCAATTGATTCTATTATTCTTTTTCTTTGTACTTAATGATGCCTCGAACCTCTTTTATGGGACTGAAGGCACTGAATGAACATATATGGTATTGTACACTCAACTTAATTTGTATGACCTTTTCTGGGACCACAAGGAATGGTCAAAGGACTTTGACAAGGACTTTCAGAAAGAAATTAGGAGTCCTAGTTCTGCTTCGAACCTCGCAACCCATTGCCTGATTTGATTCACATCAACCTCACATGGAGAGCTGATTTTTTATTTAGGCGCCAAAATTAATTGAAATCCCTTATATGCCCCCTTAACTGCTTTTTCAATGAAGTGCATGCTATCAAACGCATTTTCCAACGTTCCTTGAGCATCTCCAATGCTAGAGTCAAATCTATTATCAAAATTAAAATTTGAGAAAGTTGCACAAAATGTGTGCTCCAATGCAAGGTCATTTGTGTTGTCAAAATTTGAAAAAGTCATTTACTTTCTCAAATATAGTAGAGGACTTGGCTTTTGCCAAATTTTGATTATTGTACTTTTTTCTTATTTTTTGTTTCTAGTGCACAACAACAATCCAATGTATAACATTAATTGCTTTTGTATAAAAAGATATCATATTTTATTAGTTGTGACAAAACTAGTGTACAAAACATACTGCCCAATGTACAAGATTAATAGCTTTTGTGCCCAAAAATGACATTTTGAATGACTTTTTGCATTGAAACATAATTATCAAATTACAAAAATTTGACACTATAGCATTACTAAAATATGAATTTGAATGATGCAAAATAGCTTTTTGCACTGAAGATGCTCTTATATTCCTCTTGTTTAAAAATATCAATTTACAGTTTGAAAAAGAAAAAAAGAAAAAAGAAAGAACTAAATCATGGATAAGAAATAATATTATATGCATATTTTTTTAGAAAAGCAATTCCATTTATACTAAAAGGTGTGAATCCACTGATTTATAGATTGCAACATTTCTTCTCCATCCTACCCAAAAAAAAAAAAAAGCCATCTCTATGAGCAACTTGGCTTTACAAATTGTACCCAAAAATTTCAAAGTATAAAGCCAAATGTCGCAACCAAAAATTGTATCAGATGTACAATTAGCGGCCTTGCTCTTTTTTTCAGCTCACTATTATCCTTCAAAGTTCAATCCATGCCATCGGCTCCTCATTCCTGAAAATTCCCGATTTTGGCCAACTGAGTATGCGAAGGAATTAGCATTATATATTAATCCATGGGGTATGAACTATCTCAGCGGAACACATTTTGTTTTGCTCAAAAGGCATCGTCTTTTCTTTGGTTTGCATTTTTAACTTTCAGCTTTCTCTAGTTAGCGTATTGTCTTAGGACTTTTGACAAGAGCTATTGCTACTTGTTGCACACAATTGTTTAGATTAGAAGTCGGAACATATTTCCAGTTGTACACAGTACTCTCACCTATAGGGATATTTGTTCACAATAATTACACGTACACATTGAGTTTTTTAGACTCTGGGATGCCCATAACATTGAAAAACAGTGAACACATATATAATTAATGCATTTAAATTTTTTTTTTTTTGAACTGCAAAATTGTATTTCATAAATAGAAACCCACAAAAGGGGAATTTATGGATTCCAAATATGAATCAAGCATCCCTTTGACAGATTCACAAGGAGAACCCACAGCTAAAAGCATCCCAACATCTAGTTGCTCATTAGTAACATTAGCGCAACATTAGTTGCTCTTCAAGATTTCTTGTACATTTTCCAGTTTATTTGTGCAAATTATACCTTCTATAACTTTTTTCAGGTCCACAACTCCCAGTGACTTCTGCGCGTCCAGACCTTATCATAGCACTCCAGGAGTAGAGCTTAATTACCATGTGAGTACAATATTCCAAAAAACTATATAATGTAATTAAGCGGGTCGGGCTAAGGAAGGGGGTGGGGGTGTGTCTGGCCTAGCTCGGTAGCCAGTCCCACTAGGGCCGGACCGGGCTTGAGGGGTAAAAAACATGAAAAAAAAGTATCCATTTTTTTTTTTACATTTTAATCCCCAAAACTGGCCGTTTATAGCCGTTAGAGTGATAAAAAGTGAAAAAAAAAAAAAAAAGAAAAAAAAAAAACGTGTCAAACTAGCCGTTATTTCGACTTGGCTTCGGGCTCCTCGGAGAGCCGAGCTGTGGATCCCTAGGGGGGTGTTCGGCCCAAATCGAAGGGCATGAACCGGGCCGAGCCCAAAACCTAGCCGGCCGAGCTTTTAGCCCTAAAAAAGACCGGATGGGGCAAGTTCTGAGCCCGGCCCGTTTGAGACCTCTATTCTCACCAAATATTTAGTTTCAAGCTATATGAGACTAATTTAAGAGTACTCCCTTTGAATTCTAAAATTATGCTGTAGTTGTTTTGTTTTTAAGAATCAGATTGCAATGTTTACACTAAAAATAATCACTAGGCCGATAAGATATACAATTTGAGTGACTCTATCTACACCCACCTTATTTACTCACTACACCCACCAACTCTCTACACCCACCATTTTTACTTTAATTAAAACACTTTACTCTCCTCACCCACCTCTCATTCCCAAAATACCCCTACACTTTAAAACCAACAAACTTCCCCAATTCCTTAATTTTGCTGTCTTTTTTTTGCTCAGCTTCAATGTTATTAAAATGGACAAGAGTCCAAAGGCATTACACCTAAGGCAATCCATAAAAGATGCCAAACCCAAATAAAAGCACCCTAGGCCCAAACTACTGAACCAAGCAGTAGCCCAAAAACATTCTGAAGACGCACAATTAATTTTGCTGTCTACACGCACTATTCTCCATTCATCTTCCTCAAGCTATTTCTCATTATCTTCGGAAATTTGTGATGCCTTCTATCTATCTATGTAAATCATATTTTTATGTACTATTTATTTTTGGGATGAATTTATCAATTTTATATGGTTTATTCTAATTATATTGGTAAAAAAATCGAGCTTTAGAATGTTAGGATTAGGAACTATTCACACAGGATTGGCAATGAGTGGCATAACAGTTCGGCAAACCAGTACGGAACTTGAGTGAAGTGTGCGATTCAACAATTCGAACACTAAATACATGTTCTAACTTTGGTGACCGAACAAATTGTGAGATTCCTTAATTCAACCACTTTTTTTATTTCGTTAAATTCAATCACTTTTGATGCCCAAATGTAAAGCAACCAGTTATGATCATTTCGTTAATGCTTGACCTCATATTCTAGGAGCATCTTTCTTTCTTTGGGTGAATGAAAAGAAATTCCACATGTAATGACCCAATTTTTTTTAATCATTTCTTTGCCTAATTAAAAAAAAAAAAAAAAAGGAAAAAAAGTATTTCTACTTCTCTTCTTTGCCTAAAGTATAATACGCTTGTTATGTAGTAGAGGTGAGTGTAAAGAGTAATCATTTTAAAGTTCTATTTTGTTATTTACCCTTTATTGTCATTTTGTATAAGGGTGTATTAGGAATATGAAAGTTTCATTAAAGGTGAGTGTAAAGAGTAATTTAGGTGTGTGTAGATAGAACCACTCATACAATTTTGTTGTCATGTTTAGAAAATGGGACCCATATATCTATGTTAATTAACAAGAGCAAATTAAGCATTTGATTGGAATTGAAGTACATATTGTTGGAAGATGTGAATAAGATTGGAACATAATTATTGGATCAGTAGCCTTTTTGACAAATCTTGGGTTGAGTCGCGGATTTCACTCTCTTTAAGAAGTTTCGCGGTTCTGCCCAAAGTGTGCAAGCAGTTCGTACTTATGACGTTGTCCCTAGGATAACAACCCTGAATGTCTTCTGTCTCAGTTTGTCTTGCACAACAAAAAACTGATATTTTTACACCTTTCGAATTTAGTGGCTCGGAAACGAAAAACTGTAAATTAAACTCACCCTTTTGTGTAACAAAAAAGTCACTGATTCCTTTTCCCCCCAAGGAACCAGAAGTCCTTTATAATGGGTAAATATATATATATATATATATATTTATATATAGGAAAGGATCATTCAAAAACAAACTATTGGTATATATCTTGCTAGATGAAAATCATTCTGGAGATAATGCTACCTCAAGAAATGACAAAAAAAAATGAACTCCCCCTCATAGCCATAGATGCACGATTATACATATACCTCTATATCAAATTAAAGTTTTTCAACTTTTTTTTTTCCTCAGCAAAACAATATTATTTAAATGGACAAAGTCCATAATCATTACAACCAAAAGGCAAAGCCAAAAAAGTTGCCTAACCCAAAGTAAAGGCTTCCACACTTGTAACAGAGCCTCTAAACATTGCCTAACACCCAATTGTGAATAAAAGCCAAAGTTCTGCAGAAACTAAAATCACCCCTAGACTGCATAAAAAACACTTCTGCATGAGAAGGCCAAGTCCAACACCATACATTCCAAAATAGATTTGTAAGCCAACAAAATTACCACAAAATAGGAGCACAACTTCCCCAGATGAGAGCCTCCGTAACCGTCAAAAATCCCAGCACAAAACCAAATCAATCTCATCCCCCCAATTTCTGCCTAATCATGCAAGAGCATCACTAAAAGCAAAACCAGAGACCCAATCCACACCCATTTCAAATTACATCCTCATATCAGAATTCCCAAATCAGCCACATTTTAAAGGAAACAAAAAAAATGTCTTCGCCAAAATCGATTACAAAGTTTTTCAACTTAGAGTCATCTATATCAATTTAAAGACTCCATTAAGCATTAAAACATGTGACTATTTGATGACTATTTTACTGCTGAAACAGACCACCATAAACAATTATATCTGTTGGTAATGGGTAATACTTTTTTTTTTTTTTGAAAGAACCTCGACGGCACGAGGATAATGTATTGCAAACCAAGAAGATCAACACAAAAAAGGGGGATATATGACCTTACCCTTAGCCAAAAGGTGGAGAAAATCCAACCCTTAACCAAAAAGACATGAAGAACAAACAGAGAGAAACAAAATCAGAACAAAAGACCCAAAAAGAACGCAAAAAACAAAACCCATTTGTAGCTGAATCAGCAGCGAAGAAACGTAGCAGGGCGTAAGTCCATAGAGAGTCCAAAGAGAGCAGGCCGTGCAAGAAAAATCCAAAGATAGCAGCCAGTGCAATAAATGCCCACCGCTAAAAACAATAGCAAGATCAACAAACCCCAACCCTTAACCACTAAGAAAAAACCAAGAGCAGGGGAGAATGAAGGTTTGGCCCTACATTGAATTTCCTACGACAGAGAATTCAAGGTTGGGACAAATCTCAAAGAAGTTCAAAGCCAAGCCTCTAGGACACATCCAAAGACATAATTTTGGGGACACAACCCAAGAGATGTGTGTATCTCTCTCCCTGTCACTGTGGGGTCTAGACATCACAAGAGATACATACCAAGGTTACCTGGATCGCGGATCGATTCGGTACGAGGAACGGGATCGGGAACGCGGATCGCCACGTGCTATAAAATGTGGTACGGTGGGGGTATACTTCTTCCAATCTTACGAGGGAAAGAGTATGATAGATTAAAGCGTAAAACAATTGTTTTAATCGTTTCATTGTCAAGTAAAATTCTAGATGAGAAAATATAATTGATGTGAATTTTGTAGTGTTATAAGTTCACTAGATTTTGGTGATGTTATTACCATATTAGGTAATTTAAAGCGGGAACGCCCAAATTGGCGTTCCAATTCGCTAGTGTACCACGTTTCGGAACGATCGTACCAAAACGGGGATCGCTAGGGTCTGATAGTTTTCTGGTAACACTGATACATACACATCTTTTGGGTTGTATCCCAATAATTGTGTCTTTGGGTGTGTCCCAATCTTTACTCCTTGGTAATATAAATATTAAACATGACTTTGAATGGCTATTCAACCATTGGTAAAACCATTTTAAAACACTTCAAAAATAATTTTACTATTATTATTATTACATTTATTAAAATAATCCAACACATTCCAAGCTTGATGGGCCCAATCTCCAATCAGAGTTTTAAAGAGCATGTTATTGTCAAATTATAACATCACCCTAAAAAGACACCATTATAATGGGGTGCCAAAGCAGGTATTTAATTTGGCAATGCTATCTGTAGCCTTTTCTTTACCCTTGCACGGAGGCGCGATGAAGTTATTGTTGGGATTGGGTCGCCATGAAAGAAGAATCAACAAATTAACATAAAATCTATAAGGATTTGAGGCGCATTAATTTGGAACGCTTTCTTTAAGTAGTTATTTGCCCTCATTCATAAAGAGTTTGCTGCAGGGTTCATAGCAAATCCCCTCCAAGATACAACAAAGCCCGAAAATTTACCAGATAGCAATTCTGAAGATTTTTCAGGAAAGCCTTTAGGAAATTGGTTTTTAACTGACACATGAAATGATATGAGAGAGTGTTTTCACATATATCACATGAATAACACCACTTGGTGCCTCTCCAAAAGATGTCACCATTTGGTTATTAGGCACCTATTTTCAATAGGTATCTTAATTAGACACCTCTTAAAGGGTAGTGACCCTAGACCTAAAAAACATCCTTTGAATGATGTCTTTCACATTTATCTATTATCCTCTTCATATAAATTTTAATATTACAAACTATATATTAAAATGGACAACAATCCTCCACTAGGTTGTAATATTAAAATCATTAGTCAGTAAAAGTATAAAGACATGCATACAAGAAGGTATTTTTCTATTTAAACCTTCAATTAGTGTAAGCATTTCAAATTTAATGAAGTGAATAATGTCTAGTTGATTAAACCACATCTTCTTTATGTCAAAACCGGAAATATCACACTCATGAATTTATCCAACTTCATTTGAGACTTTCCTATCTTTTAGCACTACTATGGCTATATGCTAAATCCTGGTTTCTGTCACACCCCGATTTTTGGACAACAAAATATTTAATCCAGAGCATGTATCCAGACTAATATTTAATTTCCAAAACACCGAGAGTGACACTCTCACCCAGGCTAATAGATAATTATTGAAAACAGTATTTATACTCATTAAATAAGGACATGTGATTCTGTGTTAATATAAAAACTCGGTATTATGAAACTCATATTCCCAATCCTCCATTTCATTATAAAAGAAATAATATTCCATTACAAATATAATACCATTTAATTTACAAAAAGAATACAAAGTTCATTAAATAAAATTTCTTACAAAGTTCAGAAAAAAAAGAAATAAAGTCTATACATCCGATGGTCAAAGTAACTACAACATTCCAATGCCCAAAGACTCCACAGCCAAGCATCATCAAAAGCAATATCCTGCACATCTCATCCAACTACGTTTCAAACAGAAACGCACCCGAATGCATAACACACTCGGGTCAGTCACATGACTGGTATGAGTTAAATAACACTAATCACACACAGTCTTAGAGATCGCTCACAATCCTTTACACCAACACAACAATAATAAATAAAAGATCGGGCAGGAAAGTAGTTCCGCTCACATAACGGGACAAGGGGTAGTTTCCCTTTTATGTGGCGGCAATATAGTTCCTACCCGAACTAGATTGAATCAATACTTACCCTTCTTAGCTATGGTAGGCCAATACATGCAAACACATTAGTGGGCCTACCATCCTATAGAAATAGACGTCAGTACAAAAAAAAAATCAAAAAATCATACTTTAAATGTTATTAAAAAAATGAGTTTATCTCCAAGAAAGATTTGGAATAGAATAAAACTTAAAACACGAAAGATGTTCAGAATTAAATTTTCAAGGGAAGTCACGTATCCCTGTTCATTAATTCTAAACACGTAAATCAGAAATTAATTATTAAACTTCAGCTCATAAACACGTGATATTTAGCAGATTCTGAAATTAAATTAAAACGATGTCAAGACGATGTTTTTAGGAAAAGTGTAAAACACGAAAGTCGCTCAGATTGTCGTTTTACTTCAGGTTATGCGAAACGACCCTCAAACCTTCTTCGAATCTTGTACCTTTGAAGTTGTCGTCGGTGAGTTGGGCGGAGGCAAAACGTGCCAATGCCGTGAACTTTGCTTCATACTCTGTGACGATCATATCTCTTTGCTTGAGGTTGAAGAAGTCGGATCGCATTGCAATCTGGACACTCTCCGGGAAGTACTTCTCTAGGAAGAGACGTTCGAACTCTTTCCAAGTGAGCGTCACGAGAGGGTGACCTTTCAGAGTGCAGTTCCACCAATTAAGAGCCTCATTGGTGAACTGAAAGGAAGCAGCATTGATACGGGAAGAATCATCAGTCATGCAGATGTATGTGAATATGCGGTTGATCCTTTGGAGCCAATCCTCGGGTGCCAAGGGACCGACGTCTCCTGAAAAGCTTAGAGGACTTCACTTCTCAAACTCTCTCATCAAGATTTGACTCTTCGATAGATGTGAATCTTGGGCTGCTTTTCTCCGTGGAGGGGGTGGCGGGATCTCATCACGCATAGCCCTAGCAACGTCTCTCATGGCATCGGCCATTGCTTGATAGGCTTGAGGTCCTCCGGGAACCTCGTTATGATTTGCAGACGACGAGGACGAATCTCTCGTCGCCTAGCCTCGACCTTTAGTACGTCCCCTTCGTCCTCTACCCCGTGATTGCACGGAAGAAGACTCGGCCAAGTCATCGTCTCCTCGACCTCCAACTCAGCCACCGTGGCCTCTAGCACGACCAACACGCCCTCTAACTCTAGGCGGCATAGCTAGAAAACATACAAGTAAAGTTCAATAACCACATACTAGCATATAAGTCACATAAGTGCTAGAAATTTAGACATGTGATCATACAATCACGTAAGCATGTTATCATGTAATCCCGTAGGCAAACAAGCATGCTATTATAATCAACTCATCATTAAAATGAAATAAAACGATTCATTTAACTAAGCATGGTTGATGTTAGGGTAAAAAGCATTTTGCCCCCTCAAATTATACACATTTTTGCAATTTGTACCCCGAACTTTAAAAAGTTGCAATTTCCCCCCTGAACTATCTTTAGGGTTGCAATGTCCCTCCTGAACTTCAAACAGTTGAAATGTCCCCCCTGAACTATCATCTGTTTTGCAAAGTCCCCTCTAAACTATCTTTCGTGTTGCAATATCCCCCCTAAACTATCTTTCGTGTTTCTTGATGGAATGTGATGACAGAGTTGTTATTGCAACACGAAATATAGTTTAGGGGGGACTTTGCAAAACAGATGATAGTTTAGGGGGGACATTTCAACTTTTGAAGTTTAGGGGGACATTACAATCCTAAAGATAGTTCAGGGGGAAAATTGTAACTTTTTAAAGTTCGGGGTGCAAATTACAAAAGCGTGTATAGTTTGAGGGGGCAAAATGCTTTTTACCCTTGATGTTATAAACAGAGTGCAACGGTCACACACGAACCCAAATAACTCCCAAAGTACCAAGGTATTCAAACCCGGTAAGCATTGATACCATTCTGTAACGCCCTGAAAACCAAGCCACATGGCCAAGGTCAACGAGTCAAACATTACCAAGAAGTGCAAGGAATAGTCCTACGTGGACCAACCCAACAAGGCGGAAGCATAGAGGAATCCTACGTGGATTCCCAAGAAAAGTCAATAAGTCAAGGATTGACCTTCGAGGACCAAACAGGTCAAATATGGTCAATCAACATGGTTTTGGTTTGAAATGAGTTATAAGAAGATATAAAGGAACCCAAGAGTTTAAAAGAAACAAATTATAAAGGCTGATTTTTAAATGTCCATAATAATAGAGATTTGGGAAAGATAATGGCCAAACCGCCTTTAGGAAATCAAAAGTAACATTTTTCCCACAAAAGAATAACTGCGGGCTAAGTATAAGCCAAATCAGTTTTCAAAAATTTTGAAGTATCAAGGCTACGAAATTACTAACAAGCTTCAAGAGCAAAATTTAACAAGGATCCTAGAGGATCCAACCAACAAGTTTAAGACTAAGAGAGGTAGTACCCCCGAATATACAAGATCATTACAATCCAAATGAAATAGATATAAAGCAAGGGCTAAACATGTGCCCGGCTACAACATCTAAGATATCGAACTACATGAGTCGAATGGATATTCAAAAGGAAAGGAAAGAAAAATGTAAGCTTAGTAATCTATCAATGTCTAGGCATTAGATTATACCTATTACAAATCCTTTCTATCCATTTACTATATATGAAGTTCCTTATCAAAATATGACTCCTCGAGGGACGTCTTCAAAAGATACATCTGAGTTGACTACTCGTGGGCCTTGCCCTTGTCAACTTCACCTGAAACAAAGTGGTTTTATAGATTCATTAAGCACGACGGCTCAGTAGATAGCATTGAAGAAACGTACTACTACTTCTAAAATCATGCTAAGACATGCGGTGCAATGATTTGCCACCGTGGCAATGCAAATAGCCGTAAGGCCAAACCATGCAACTTCCCGATACCAAATTCCATAACCACTCACTCTCAACACCAGATGTGAGCCACTCCAACGTGAGTGTAGCATACAAGATCTCCGGTAGCTAACCGGATGTGACCTTGCGTTTTCGAATGTTTCAAGGATCACAAACAACCTTCCTCACCTCACACCCACTTCCGGAATTTCATCAAATTACTACCCCAAATGGGGATTCAAAAGACATTCCTCATTATGGGAATTTTAACAAGATTCATACTCCCAAGTCAATGCCATGGATGATATGTCGACTTGGCGATTATGAAATGTGACTACAATGATTATGCAACTACAATGTCATTTCTATGGTTTCGATATTGTGAAGTGAACATAATAACTCATAATGACTAAACAAGAAATCAAGGATCTCAAATAGGGCATAGATATCATTTAAGTCATCAAAGAAATTACTAGCAACAAAGAGTAATTTAAAGCATAACAACTCATTTAACATTTAGGTTTTAACATTTAGGTTTAAACATTTAAATTAGCAGCAGAACATGTATATTCTTTGCTCTTTAATACCTCCTAACATTCTAATAGCACATCTGGGATATAGTGAAGAGAAAACTGGCGATATTAGATACAGTTTTGTTGTCATGTTTAGAAAACAGGACCCACAAAAGTGAATTAAAAAGAGCAAAACATTTGGTTTCAATTCAAGTGCATTCCAAGCTTGATGGGACCAAGGAGTAAAGCCATCATAGAACATCTCCAATGGGAGTTCTAAAGAGGGTGTACTGTCAAATTATAACATCACCTTCCAAAAAATACCACTCCAATGGGTACCACTCCAATGGGTGTTGTTAGAGGATAAATATGTTATTTAGGTCTCGTTTGTTTCGCAGGATTAAGGGCCAGATAGGGGGATAGGACTATTAGTCCATTTTAATTCAACAGTCCGGTGTTTGGTTCAGCCACCTTGTACTGGACTATTAGTCATTTTTAACTAAATAGTCTCCCAAATGGGCCACTATTTTATCCCATGGGGGGGCTGATATTAACAATCCCTCAAATAGTGAAGGGGATAAGTAATCCCCCCTAATCCTATCCAACGAAACAAATGTGGCCTTAATATTTAGGGCTTATATAATAGATGATGTCATATATATGATGTAATCAATGATGTAAACCCTATGGGCATTTTAGTATTTCCATTCCTTGTATATGCCTATAAAGGCTCTCATGTAACTCTAGTTGGCATTCTAAATATATCAATACATCCTCTCTATTTTTAGTTTCTAACATGGTATCAAAGTAGTGGGTCTTCGTGACTTTTAGTCTTCCGCTGAGCCGGCGGGCGGCGATCTTGTCGCTCCGCCGGACATCAACAATAGTTCAACTACTCCTTTGAAGTTGCTGCCTTTTTCAACTGTCGATGACCTCATTTTCTGGCGACAACATCATGACAACGAATTTTCTGGCTAAAAGTCCCATGCCAAGATTTGCCTCTTCTTGTTGATCATCGTGCTGTACTCTGTTTTCTGATTTGAGGCTATTTGGATCGTTTTTCTATTTTTTTAGCATTTTTGGATTTTTTGTACCTTTTTTCCAGATCTGAGATTTGAAGGATCACAACCAATATTTGATGCTTGTTTTTGTTCCTTAGGGATGCGATTTGGCCCTAGAAGTGCTTGCTTGAAAGATCCATGGTCATTTTGTGTTGTCAGGAGTCATTTTTTTTGTTTGTTAAAATAGTAGTTCAGCTGGGCTGTTTGCTGCTATAGTAGTCTCTGCCGCTTGGCTGCTGATTGTGTGCCTTAGTTTTATTACCTTTATGCCTTTTGAGAGCACATGAGTCTTGATGACATCAAGCAAACCTTTCAAAAAAAATTCAGTTCAGCCCCTAAATGTTTCCAATATTATATTTCAGTCCCAAAATTTTTTGAAATTTACAAGTACACCCCAAATCTTTTCATACTTACAAATCAGCCCCACATCTTTTGATATTTACAGTTTCACCCCAAAATTTTTAGACATTACAAAAAAATAATAAATAATTAAAAATTCGACCTTGTTTTGTGTAGTCCTTGGATGCTTCTTCTGCACTTCTTTTGATTTGGGTGATTCTATTTGATGGTGTAAGACATTGTTTAGTGGTGGTTGATTAATTTGGGCTTCTGTTTGGTTTGATTTTGTTGGATTTCAACTCGATAGTCTTGGATGGAGTTTTTCAACCTTTGTCTTCACTGTTCTTGGGCAGAAATTTGGTGATTGTGTTGTGGGTTTTAGTCCCACACTTTGTTTTGT
This sequence comes from Hydrangea macrophylla, assembly GCA_033977485.1. NCBI lineage: Eukaryota > Viridiplantae > Streptophyta > Magnoliopsida > Cornales > Hydrangeaceae > Hydrangea > Hydrangea macrophylla. The sequence goes on from CM066993.1 coordinate 55,513,720, forward strand.
TGTTGGTGAATAGTTTTCACCTTGGCCAATATTGTGGACGTTGTTGATCCACAATTTCTCGTTGTTAGTGGTGGTGGATGTGTTTTCCCCATATTATGGACAATGTTGATCCATAATTTATCGTCGTTGGCGTTATCATTGTTGGTGGATGTTGTTTCCACCTTGGCCAATTTTGGGGATTTTACATCCCATATCTCGTTGTTATCACCATTTTCCTTTCTTTTTTTCTAGTCTTGTTTTGGTTGTAATTTTCCTTCCAAACTTCGGTGTTTGTGTTCACTCCCACCTACAGTTTAAGGGGGAGTGAGGGGGAGAGTAATGGAGTGGTGCCCCTATTGCAAATCTTGGGAAGGTTGAGCATGTTAGTGCTAATCTGCTTTGTTGTCTATTGCACAATTACAAGCTTCATTTTGGATCGTTGACAATCATCGCAATGGGATGGAGATTTATTTTTTGCTCACTTTATTTATTGCTCATTTTGGATTTAGCTCTAATTTTTGCCTAGGCATACTTTCAGATTTTCGACTTAGCGAGCCATCCTTCTTTTCTTTTTGAAAGCCTGCCTACGTATCCCTGAGTGGGGATCAGGTCCAACATAGTTTTGGCCAAGGATTTGAAAGAAGGGGGGTTGATTATGATGATGTCGACCGAGCTGATGCGGTTGCCTACGTATCGCTGAGTGGGAATCAGGTTGAGCGTAGTTCAAGACAAGGCTTAAAGGAAATTGGTTTGATTATGGTGTCGACCGAACCGATGCGGTTGCCCGCGTATCCCCGAGTGGGAATCAGGTCGAGCGTAGTTTAAGGAAAAGTCTTGAAAGAGAGGGGGGTTGATTATGATGATGTCGACCGAACCGATGCGGTTGCCTACGTATCCCCGAGTGGGAATTAGGTCGAGCGTAGTTCAAGGAAAAGTCTTGAAAGAAATTGGTTGAGGATTTTTCAAACCAATCGTCACTACACCATATGGCCTCATTACCAACGGATATTTCCGTTGGAAAAAACATTACTAACGGATATATCCGTTAGTATTTTAGCGTTAGTAATATTACTAACGGATTTACTAACGGATATATCCGTTAGTAAAATTAATTTTACTAACGGATATATCCGTTAGTAAATCCGTTAGTAAATCAAAGGATTTCTAACGGATATATCCGTTAGAAAGCTACTTACTAACGGTTAGTTTTCCAACTATTTTAGAAGATTTATATTGAATACTAACGCTTTTATCAACTATTACTAACGGATATATCCGTTAGTAATTTCCAAGGAAAAACAAAAAAAAATACTAACGGATTTCGTAACAGGAATATCCATTAGAAATATGTAAAAATTAAAAAATATATATTGATTTATATGCTTCCCAATTTTTATTTGCACCTAAATAACAAGCATAAATAATCCATACCAAATACAAAAATAACAAGCTCAATCTGCACCTAATACAACAAAAATAATTCAGAGAAATCATAAGAAGTCCAGTCATAGATAACCTACAATATCATTGTTATGAATCCTAAAAATAAATTATCAATATATGTAATAATACAAACATATACTTTACAATAATTCTCTATGAATCCTATAAATAAAACATTAATTAACATATAAATAACAAGCATGTACTTTACACTCCCGCCCTCTGACTACACTCTATCCCTTTGATATAGCAAATTGAAACCAAGGTTCACATGATTATGCAATTCCGATCTCTCATATCATATCCTGCATAGATAAGAGTAAACACAATCTTTCAATGACAAGAAAGAAGACGAATAACAAGCCGAAAACCACTTATTCAACCCAAGCTTCAAGTAAAATGCAATCTACTCAAAGCTTTTTTTTACCCGTAGAAGCAACACATATCGCAATTATAATCCGTATTGTTCCATCCTCAATAAGAAAAGGTTTCATGAGGTGCTTATCATAGGTTGGTGATGGTGAAAAAAAGGGAGGATCAAGTAGAAGTGCCAATTGACATAGCACACGTGGAGAAGCACAGAAATGGTAAACCTATTTGAAAATTCCTATTTTGTGAGTCACTTCACTACCTTTTTCCTTGAGTTACAATTTCATTTTAAATTTTTTAATTTAGAGTGTTATTGATCATAGAAAAAGGGGTACTATTTTAAGGGCTGGTTAGGGGCTATTCGGGTGGTGTTTGGGGGCAATTTGGGGGCTGGTTAGGGGGCTGATTGGGGACTAGTATAAAGGGGCAAACCTCAAATCATTATGTGATTTTTTTTTCCTATCTCTATCTTGTTTCTGAACATATCTCTACCAAGGGGCTAGTATTCTTGGGGTACTGGACAGTAACATGGACAGTAAGCTTAACATAAGGATAAGGTTGAAAAGTATAAATGTTACCACAAAAAAGACTTCTAAAACTAGACTGTAACATGGTTTTGGAGAATAAGTTCAGCTCAAGGACAAACATAACAGAATATATGGAGGCAGTGACAGCGACAACACCTTGAGTCCTTCATCAACTCAGTGTAAGCCATGGCTCCTTGTGACCTCCATTGAATCGGTGATAGCGACGGCGATACATCGGTGTCGGCCACGGTTCGATGCGCTCTCTCTCTCTCTCTCTCTCTCTGTATGTTTGTGTAGAGAGAAAGATAGGTCATGGACCAAGGTATAGAGAGAAAGGGTAGCAGATTGAGAGAGAGAGAGAGAGAGAGAGAGAGAGAGAAGGAAAGCTTGGACTTTGGAGGCTAGGGTTGGACTTTGGAGGGAATTTTCTTTTTTGAGGAACGATATGGAGGGATTAACTTCAGAATTTTGGGTGGTGGCTTTATTTACAAAATTGCCACCGCACATTTATTTTTCGATTATATTTACAAACATGCCACTGTAATTTCATTTTTTTGATAATTTTGCACTTTTCAAGGAAAATTCTAACGGATTTTCTTAATTTCTAACGGATATATCCGTTAGAAATTAGCAACGGATATATCCGTTAGAAAGCTTGAAACCCGTCCGTTAGAAATTAGTCCATATGGTGTAGTGCGTCAAAGAATTTCAAACTTCGCTCACTTGCGGTAGCCTTGAATAAGAAGATTCAGTTTCGGTCCCCCTTTCTTTTTCTTTTCTTTTCTTTTCTTTCCTTTTCTTTTTGAGGATTGATCCTTTTCACTTTCGCCTAGCCAGTCAATTTTACTTTTCATGTAGTTGAATCTTGTGAGATCTTTTGATCACAATTTCAGAATTCCAGAATGTGCATGTCAGTTCTCGGAATTTATTTGTGGTCGTTCCGAACCTTTTGAAATGTGATCTAGGCATGTTCTCATGATGTACCTTGAAGTGTACAATTCTCTGTATCACCAAAATTTTCTTCCTTTCATTTTCTCCATCATTTTGACTTGCTAAGGTCAGATCTTGGAAATCAACACTTTTTTCAGCTCTAACTTTTGCCTAGGTCCCCTTTCGAGTTTTCAACCTAGCGAGCTTTTCTTTCTTTTTCTTTCTTTTTTTTTTTTTTGTTTTATTTTTTTGCTTTGAAAGGGGAGAAGAAACTCATTGAAAGTGTACGTTTGGCTACCATCAAGGACTAAGTGTGCATTGCTTTCAACAGATATATTGTGTGGCTCCCCATTGGATTGGACTCAAGGCTTTGAAATGGTGGAAAAAGGGTGTTGGGCAAGCCCCAAGTCAGTTTCAAGCATGTCTTTTCAAGATTGAGGCAAGATCATCTTTAAATTCTTAAAGTAAGACTATTCAATTCTCAGTTTTTCATCAGTGTCAGCGTGATGTCGACTTTAACCTTTCAGGATTCTTTTTTGTTTTGTTGCAGAAAAATTATTAGCAGAGTAATATCCATGGTAATTTGAAAAGTGACACAACAGTTTAGTGATTGGTATTGACACTTCAGTTTAGTGATTAGCAGAGTGACACGTAGTCCATATTGACACTTCTAATAATTGGTTTCAGTCATCCTAAAGAGACTAATATTTCGGTCCATTGTTAATGGTTTAAACTGTTCACCTAGTTTGAACAGTTAACTTCTCTTGTAGCATTCCTGTCTGCTAATTTTGGGAAGATGATCAAAACAACTAACCCTCATTAGTTTTGTTAACACAACCAATATTCGCCTCATTGGGATCCTCTATACAGTCAAAACTATTTCTTAAACTCACTTCACGACAATTATCGGGAACATTTAAAACATTAATACTAGTAAGGATAGCAGAAGTTTGGCTAGAATTAGATTGTGGGAATAATATTGTTTTATGACTACCATGCATGCCCATGATCTCACAGTACTAGACAACAACTGACACAAACAGAACCACAGACATATATTATATATATATATATTTCACACACTGAATTGAAGAAGCATAAAATGCAAATTTGCATTGATTACATATATACACTTTTGTTGCAATTTGTAATACAACGATTTATACAATAATAGAATATAAAATCTCTATCGGGGTAATAATTGTTGATTATCTACCATGTACCTACCCCAATTCTAGTGTTTGGTCCAAACTGCATCCACTATGTCTTCTTCCTTGATGCCTTCTGTCTCCGGCACGAAGAAGAAGACGAATGAAGTTGAAGCAATGGAAAGGGCTGCAAGGATAAAGAAGGCCCAGACCCGAAACGTGCAGAGCACATGGACTAATATCCAGGATATGAAGATATTGGTTAGCATAATAATGCTGATTCTCCAGGCCGAACCAAGTTTTTGCACCCCGTGGGGTATGAGTCCTTCACCCGCCCATGTGGTTCAGCTAAAGCAGCTGAACCAAAAGCGTATAAAGGTACGACACCAATTAGTACATACGCATCAACCGTATCCAAATATTTCATCGGATGCAGTTGCATTCGAAGTATATTCGAGAAAATGTATATCTGTAAAAGAACGAAAAGAATTAGTTTTGAATAAGTCTGATGCGAGGACATTTTTTGATAAATTGAAGATATGTAAAGTATAGATTAACTAATTTGTATGCTCTAATTATAACTAACTGGACTTCTATAAACTCATTTTTCTTCAATATCCATTCAATCAAGAAGTATGTCCTAGGAAAAGGAATTATGTTTTCATAGCAATTGCAGTCTCAAAAGGACATGTTAACTATCCTGTAATAATCAAATCAACAAAAATAATCAGAGGTAGTTAAAGGGCCTTGGTGAGGTTTGCAAATTGATGGAAAGCTTCCATTGTTTTTCATTCTACTTCAAGCAATAAATTTGTTTACTGGACACAATAAGTTACAAACATAAAATCTTTGCTAGTATCTTTCTTAGCTATAAACATATGCTGAAGCAACACAACTCTTCCAAGCAAAAAGATATAAAAAAAAAAAAAAAAAAACAAACTGATCATCTCAGGATGAAGTAATGGTCACAAAATTTTGCTTTGACTATTACTGGAATTTGCAAGGAGGCAATAAGGCATGCACAACAAGAAAACAAAATTGAAAGTCTTTTATTGTAACTTACTGTAAAAGACATAAACTTTTAAGTAGAACTGAAATTTGAAAAAAGGTTACCTGTGATGCTAATGTGCAAATGCAGGCCATGAAGAGAATCCTCCTCCTCCCCATGAATCTGAGGAAGTAGGCTAAGTAACCCATGGAAACTGTACCGATGGCACCAACGACTAATGGTGCTAGGTACGACTCGTGCTGCTCGTATCTCATAGACTGTAGAAGCAGTGGGCCAAAAAAGACTAGAATGGAGAGCGCCTCGAGTTGGTAGAAAATCTCTGACATGGACATGATACACTGTAATGGCCTACTCCGGGGTCTTAGGATATCTCTTAAGGAGTCTCACACTTTGATTTCTTTCATCCCAGGAAGAGCACACACAAAAAAGAATAACGGGATAGCAATAAGACCCACGGACCCAAAGGAGAGCCTCCATCCCCAAGGAGGGTATTGTGATGCAACGTAGTTGACAAGTAATGCCAACGTTGCACCACAAGAAATGGATAGCTCGAACACCACGTCCATGGTGCACCACCATTCTTTCGGAACGTGTGAATAGGTACTTGAGATCACCTATAAGAGATCAATACCATCGTACGTTGCATAAAAATGCATTATTTCTGTTTATCAAATAAAAGTTAACAAAGAGCTAATTTCTGATACACGACTCCTCCTTATGGATACACGACACTTCCAAAGATATAAATTAGTTTCTGTAATTTTGTGTTAGGGAATCTGAGAATGCAAATCACCTATAATTTGCTTGTTTAAAAGTTATCGAACGGAGCATTACTAGTTCGTGGTCAATGATAAAAGAACTACTGGCTGGGATCAAGAAATCGCTTGGGCTTCTCAAAGCTTGGCTATAGATTCTTTGCACAGGTTGACTAAACTAGTTTTAGTAACCACTGCCTATGAGGTTTGGTGTGAGAGAAGTAAAAGATTCCATCCAGAGGGCAATAGATCTGACGAAAAAAATTTCAATGAAATTCAATTCAAAGTCAAAATCTACAACTAGTGCTGGGAAGTTAGTAATGATGTGGGAGCTGGATCAAAAGGTTTTTTTTTTTTGTAGATGTATAGATACCCTCCCCAGACCCCACAATGGCTGGAGCCTTGTGCACTAGGCTGCCCTTTTTTTAGATGTATAGATACCCTTTTGTTTCTTTATTGGGTTTTGAATTGGGATAATTAGTGTTTTTGTGTCTGTCTTTTGTTTTTGTTTTTTCCCCTTGATTGTGTTATTGGGATGTATTGTAGGCTGCAGGTTTTTTCACTTGTTTGTTGATTTTTATTCTATAACAATTATTGCTAAAGGTAAACCTTTCAAATGGTATAACTTATGGACAACCTTATTTGCTTTTAATTCTACTGTCAGTTCTATTAGGAGTAGGTCTTGTCATGGGACCCTTCAGTAGTAACTCTCTCACAAACTTATGAACATGAAACAAAGGCTGCTAAGCATAAAAAGGCTTAGCTCCCAAAAAGTGGGAATTGTCTATACTAAACCTAGAGAGGCTCTCCTCAACTGCAAAAGACTTCTGGATTGTCTTTCCTATGATGAGGACCTGATTGAACAAGAAAAATCTTTTCATCAAAATGTATGAGGATTATCTTGGACAAAAATCTAGAGTCCAATGGCTTGAGGGTGGGAATAACAATTTAGCCATCTTTTCTAAATCCATTAGTAGATAATAGGTGGTTAGAGTCATTGGACAGATCTATCTCTACACAAGATATCAAATAAGCTATGTTTTCCATGCATAATTATAAGGTTCCTAGGCATAATTTTTTGAATTATATTCGACTGGCCAAATTCTCAAACAAATTAATACCAACATATTAACCCTCATCCCTAAGAGTCCAAGTCCAATTTTTTATATGGAACTTATGAGAAATAAGGTTATATTGGTTTGACAAATAACCAGTTTTAAGAAATTTATCAGAATGGGCACAGACTCCCATGCAAGTGATAGAAACTCACCAAACACTTTAATTTATGAAACTGGTTCATTTTATGAAAGCAAAATTGATTCTTTACTTTTCCACACAGGCGTTAAGATTCCAAATGCCTTAAAGATAGGAGATTATTATTGACCTATCGCCTACTGCAACACTATTTACAAACGCATCTCAATATTCCTTGAGTTACATAGATTCCTCCCAAGATTATTGCTGGGAGACTAGAACTCATTAAGTATGTCCAATATAGCATTCATATGTACTAGGCTGGCTTAAGCTTGTTCATTCTACGTAAAAAGGTGATTTAGCAAGTTGTTCATGTCATAAGGAACTTCCTATGTTCTGGAAAGGATACATTGTAGAGAAAAAAGTAATTGTGATAATTTATGAAACGTATATACTCAAACACATTCAGCTCCTATTCTCTGATTCTTCAACTTCTCTATGGCTTAAATGTGTTCATAATTACTTAACCAAGAATACGTTCTTTCGGGTCGCAAAAACCCATCAAAACTGTTCTTGGAGCTGGAGGCAATTTCTCAAGCTCAAAAAATTGGCTCTCTCCTTATTCAACATAAAGTTGGTAATGGTGCTAATGTTTTCCTAGGATATGATAATTGGAACCCCTCAGACCTATTGTTATAATTTTGGGAAGAGAATTATCCACAATTTAACTATTTCTAAACTAGCCAAAGTCAAATCGTTAATGAGATTCAGTTCAAAGTAAATTCTACAGCTAGTACTTGGGGGAAAATCGACAAATGCTTTCCAAAAATGGGACATTAATATTGATATGGGGACTGGATCAAAAGATTTTCTGTGTAGATGCGTACTTAGACTTTTGTTCCTTTTTTGGGTTTTAAATCTTTTGTGAAGGGATGGTTAGTTTTTGTGGTTCATCTTTAGTTTTAGTTTTTTTTCCCCCACATTTCTGATGTAGGAATGTGTTGTAGTATAAAGGTTTCTTCCCCTCTTTGTTGATTTCTATTCGATGACCATATATGTAGTAACCAGTCTTGGCGTAGCTAAAAAACATGGAGACAAATAACACATACAGAAGGAAACTTTAAAACATTTTTAGAATAAAGAAAATGGAGACAAGTAGCTTATAACTAGATACTTTGAATTGTCAGCAAAAAGAAAGATGTGTCAAATGAATATGCATGTGACAATCACATTGCTATATTTCTGAGATCCCACCTCCAAAGAAAATAAATAAGAAAAGGTAGATAATTCATACCTGATAGATGAGGCCGACACCGACACCAAGAAAAATCATCCCTAATACCTCTATATAGATATTAGGGAACCAAGCCATGAGGCTGATGCCGGCAAGAAGAGAGAATGACCCTACAAGGAGGACATGCTTGAGGCCCTACCATTTGCTGAGCTTCAAAGCAACACATGCAACAACTGCTGCGGTCAGGTGGATTGACCAAGAGAAACGAAACACCGATTGATTGAAATAATGACAATAATTCGTCTCCACAGCCTTCACTTGTTCCCTCAAAATCTTATGAGAAATTCTTGCCAGAAAAGGATCCATTCCAAGGAGACCTCTTGCAATCAAAGCAAATTGTAGTTAAGAGTCTGAAGTCAAAATTATGTGACAAATGTACAAAGAAAAGAGAAAATTCAAAAAACTAGAATTTTAAATCTTTCAAATATTGCAGATGCATAAGTAAGGAATGTGGCCAACAAGAATATGGCACTAATAGAGTTCAATTGCTCTAGCAACCTGATGATAATCAAGAACTGATGTACCGTTTGTGTTTTAGAATCCATACTCTTGAATTAGAGTACTTATAAAAAGATGAAACTTTACTATATTGCTTTCTATTTAGTCATTGTTAGGTTCTCTTGAGATAAACAAATTCTTGATCTCAAGCAAATTTTTCCAAACAGCTCCATTCTACCGTAAATCCAACATGCTAGTTTATCCACTAGAATGGAGCTGTTTGGAAGAATTTGCTTGAGATCAAGAATTTGTTTATCTCAAGAGAACCTAACAATGACTAAATAGAAAGCAATACGGAGAAGTTTCCTCTTTTTATAAGTACTCTAATTCAAGATAATGGATTCTAATACACAAACGGTACATCAGTTCTTGATTATCATCAGGTTTCCAAAGCAATTGAACTCTATTGGTGCCATTTTCTTGCTAGCCACATTCCTTAATTATGCATCTGCAATATTTGAAAGATTTAAAATTCTAGTTTTCTGAATTATCTCTTTGCTTTGTACATTTGTCACATAATTTTGACTTCAGACTCGTAACTACAATTTGGCTTGATTGCAGGAGGTCTCCTTGGAATGGATCCTTTTCTGCCAAGAATTTCTTATAAGATTTTGAGGGAACAAGTAAAGGCTGTGGAGACGAATTATTGTCATTATTTCAATCAATCAGTGTTTCTTTTCTCTTGGTCGATCCACCTGACCACAGTAGTTGCTGCATGTGTTGCTTTAAAGCTCAGCAAATGGTGGGGCCTCAAGCATGTCCTCCTTGCAAAGTCTTTCTCTCTTCTTGCAGGCATCAGCCTCATGGCTTGGTTCCCTAATATCTATATAGAGGTATTAGGGATGATTCTTCTTGGGGTTGGTGTCGGCGTCATCTATCAAGTATGAATTATCTACCTTTTCTTATTTATTTTCTTTGGAGGTGGGATCTCTGAAATATATCAATGTGATTGTCACATGCATATTCATTTGACCCATCTTTCTTATTGCTGACAATTCAACGAGTCTAGTTATAAGCTACTTGTCTCCATTTTCTTTATTCTAAATATGTTCTAAAGTGTCCTTCTGTATGTGTTATTTGTCTCCATGTTTTTTAGCAACTCCAAGACTTGTTACTACATATATGGTCATCGAATAGAAATCAACAAAGAGGGGAAGAAACCTTTAGACTACAACACATTCCTACATCAGAAATGTGGGGGAAAAAAAAAACTAAAACTAAAGATGGACCACAAAAACTGACCTTCCCTTCACAAAAGATTCAAAACCCAAAAAAGGAACAAAAGTCTAAGTACGCATCTACACAGAAAATCTTTTGATCCAGTCCCCACATCAATATTAATGTCCCATTTTTGGAAAGTATTTATCGATTTTTCCCCAGGTACTGGCTGTAGAATTTACTTTGAACTAAATCTCATTAACGATTTGACTTTGGCTAGTTTAGGAATAGCTGAAATGTGGATAATTCTCTTCCCAAAATTATAACAATAGGTCTGAGGGGTTCCAATTATCATATCCTAGGAAAACATTAGCACCATTACCAACTTTATGTTGAATAAGGAGATGGTCAATTTTTTTGAGCTTGAGAAATTGCCTCCAACTCCAAGAACAGTTTTGATGGGTTTTTGCGACCCGAAAGAACGTATTCTTGGTTAAGTAATTATGAACACATTTAAGCCATAGAGAAGTTGAAGAATCAGAGAATAGGAGCTGAATGTGTTTTAGTATACACGTTTCATAAATTATCACAATTACTTTTTGCTCTACAATGTATCCTTTCCAGACCATAGGAAGTTCCTTATGACATGAACAACTTGATTGATCACCTTTTTACGTAGAATGAACAAGCTTAAGCCGGACTAGTACATATGAATGCTATATTGGACAGACTTAATGAGTTCTAGTCTCCCAACAATAATCTTTGGAGGAATCTCTGTAACTCAAGGAATATTGAGATACGTTTGTAAATAGTGTTGTAGCAGGCGATAGGTCAATAATTATCTCCCATCTTTAAGGCATTTGGAATCTTAACGCCTGCGTGGAAAAGTAAAGAATCAGTTTTGTTTTTATAAAATGAACCATTTTCATAAATTAAAGTGTTTGGTGAGTTTCTATTACTTGCATGGGAGTCCGTGCCCATTCTGATAAATTTTTTAAAATTGGTTATTTGTCAAACCAATATAACCTTATTTCTCATAAGACACATATAAAAAATTGGACTTGGACTCTTAGGGATGAGGGTCAATATGTTGGTACTAATTTGCTTGAGAAGCTGGCCAGTCGAACACAATTCAAAAAATTTGGCCTAGGAGCCTTATAGTTATGCATAGAAAACATAGCTTATTTGATCTCTTGTACAGAGACAGATCTGTCCAACGACTCCAAGCACCTATTATCTACTATAATGGATTTAGAAAAGAAGGCCGACTTGCTATTCCCACCCTCAAGCCATTGGACTCTAGATTCTTGTCTAAGACAATCCTCGTACATTTTGATGAAAAGCTTTTTTTCTTGTTCAATCAGGTCCTCATCATAGGAAAGACAGTCCTGAAGTCTTTTGCAGTTGAGGAGAGCCTCTCTAGGTTTAGTATAAGACAATTCCCACTTTTTGGGAGCTAAGCCTTTTTATGCTTAGCAGCCTTTGTTTCATGTTCATAAGTTTGTGAGAGAGTTACTACTGAAGGGTCCCATGACAAGACCTACTCCTAATAGAACTGACAGTAGAATTAAAAGCAAATAAGGTTGTCCAGAAGTTATAACATTTGAAAGGTTTACCTTTAGCAATAATTGTTATAGAATAAAAATCAACAAACAAGTGAAAAAACCTGCAGCCTACAATACATCCCAATAACACAATCAAGGGGAAAAAACAAAAACAAAAGACGGACACAAAAACACTAATTATCCCAATTCAAAACCCAATAAAGAAACAAAAGGGTATCTATACATCTAAAAAAAGGGCAGCCTAGTGCACAAGGCTCCCGCCATTGTGGGGTCTAGGGAGGGTATCTATACATCTACAAAAAAAAATACCTTTTGATCCAGCTCCCACATCATTACTAACTTCCCAGCACTAGTTGTAGATTTTGACTTTGAATTGAATCTCATTGAAATTTTTTTCGTCAGATCTATTGCCCTCTAGATAGAATCTTTTACTTCTCTCGCACCAAACCTCATAGGCAGTGGTTGTTAAAACTAGTTTAGTCAACCTGTGTACCAAAGAATCTGTAGCCAAGCTTTGAGAAGCCCAAGCCATTTCTTGACCCCAGCCAGTAGATTTTTTTATCATTGACCATAAACCAGTAATGCTCCGTTCGATATCTTCTCAACAAGCAAAATATAGGTGATTTACATTCTCAGATTCCCTAACACAAAATTACATAAACTAATTTATTTCTTTGGCAGTGTCGTGTAACCATAAGGAGTCATGTATCAGAAATTAGCTCTTTATTAACTTTTATTTGATAAACAGAAATGGGGCATTTTTACGCAACTTACGATGGTATCGATCACTTGTAGGTGATCCCAAGTAACTATGCACACATTCCAAAAGAATGGATGGGCAGCATGGACGTGGTGTTCGAGCTATCCATTTCTGGTGGTGCAACGTTGGCATTACTTGTCAACTACGTTGCATCACAATACCCTCATTGGGGATGGAAGATCTCCTTTGGGTTCGTCCGCGGGTCTTATTGCTATCCTGTTATTCTTTTTTGTGTGTGTTCTTCCTAGGATGAAAGAAAACAAAGTGAGGGATTCCTTAAGAGATATCCTAAGACCCCGGAGCCGGCCATTACTGTGCATCATGTCCATGTCGGAGATTTTCTGCCAAATCGAGGGGCTCTCCATTCTAATCTTTTTCGGCCCACTGCTTCTACAGTCTGTGGGATACGAGTAGCACGAGTCGTACCTAGCACCATTAGTCGGTGCCATCGGTACGGTTTTCATGGGTTGCTTACCCTACTTACTCAGATTCATGGGGAGGAGGAGGATTCTCTTCATGGCCTGCATTTGCATATTAGCATCACTGCTAACCTTTTTTAAATTGCAGTTCTACTTAAAAGTTTATATCTTTTATGGTAAGTTACAATAAAAGGCTTTCAATTTTGTTTTCTTGTTTGCACACCTCATTGCCTCCTTGCAAATTCCAGTAATAGTCAAAGCAAAATATTGTGACCATTACTTAATCCTGAGATGATCAATTTATTTTTTTTTTTTTTAATATCTTTTTGCTTGGAAGAGTTGTGTTGCTTCAGCATATGTTTATAGCTAAGAAAGATACTAGCAAAGATTAGATGTCTGTAATTTATTGTGTCCAGTAAACAAATTTATTGCTTGAAGTAGAATGAAAAATAGTATAAGCTTTCCATCAATTTACAAACCTCACCCAGGCCCTTTAAATACCTCTGATTATTTTGTTGATTTGATTATTATAGGATAGTTAACATGTCCTTTTGAGACTGCAACTTATATGAAAATAGAATTCATTTTCCTAGGAAATACTTTTTGATTGGATGGATATTGACGAAAAATGAGTTTATAGAAGTTCAATTAGTTAATTGGAGCATACAAATTAGTTGATCTATGGTTTACATATCTTCAATTTATCAAAAAATGTCCTACCATCGGACTTATTCAAAACTAATTCTTTTTGTTCTTTTACAGATATACATTTTCTCGAATATACTTTGAATGCGACTACATCCGATGAAATATTGGATACGGTTGATGTGTATGTACTGATTGGTATCACACCTTTATACGCTTTTGGTTCAGCTGCTTTAGCTGAACCACATGGGGGTGACGGACTCATACCCCACGGGGTGCAGAGACTTGGGTCCGGCCTGGAGAATCAATATTATTATGCGGACCAATATCTTCATGTCTCAGGTATCGGTCCACGTGCTCTGCACATTTTGGGTCTGGGCGAACTTTATCTTTGCAGCCCTTTCCATTGCTACAGCTTCATTTGTCTTCTTCTTCATGCCGGAGATCGAAGGCATCAAGGAAGAAGACATAGTGGATGCAGTTTGGACCAAACACTGGTATTGGAATAGGTCCATGGTAGATAATCAACAATCATTACCCCGATAGAGATTTTATATTCTATTATTGTATTAATCATTGTATCACAAATTGCAACAAACGTGTACATATATAATCAATGCAAATTTGCATTTTATGCTTCTTCAATTCAGTGTGTGAAATATATATATATATATATATATGTCTGTGGTTCTGTTTGTGTCTGTTGTTATCTAGTACTGTGAGATCATGGGGATGCATGATAGTCATAAAACAAGATTATTCCCACAATCTAATTCTGGCCAAACTTCTGCTATCCTTACTAGAATTAATGTTTTGAATGTTCTCAATAATTGTCGTGAAGTGAGTTTAAGAAATAGTTTTGACTGTCTAGAAGTGAGGTGAATATTGGTTGTGTTAACGAAATTAATGAGGGCTAGCTGTTTTGATCATCTTCCCAAAATTAGCAGACAGGAATGCTGCAAGAGAAGTTAATTGTTCAAACTAGGTGAACAGTTTAAACCATTAACAATGGACTGAAATATTAGTCTCTTTGGGATCACCGAAACCAATTATTAGAGGTGTCAATAAGGACTATGTCCAGAAAACTTTTCCCAAGATTTCAAATTCCTTTGCAATTATATAATTGTTCTACTCTAGGTCGGTATATGGATCTACTGGAATCCTAACATCATCAGTTTCAGAGATATTGCTAAATCTGATCAGACAACTAATTTAGCTTGTATGCTTTGTTTGTCTGTTGATCGATTGATTACATGGATAGAAGATTTTTTTTTTTTTTGGAGGCTTGCACTTAACTACTGATAAACACATTGGGAATAAGCTTGGGTTGTTTTGGGGATTGTTTTGAATGCTTCTAGGTACAGAAGAAGTGAAACCTTGGGTAACACTGAGACTTTACAGATAAGTATATGGATGAATTTGGTGCCATGGTACTCACTAATTCCAATTTGGTCCAAAAACTCAAAAATATGAAGAAGCAGTTAAAGAAATTTAGTACTCAAAAAGTGGAAAATGTATGCACTAAGGCCTATAAGCTAAAAAAGCTCTCTATAATTGTCAGAAGTTGCTGGTTATAAATCCTCCCTACTGATCAGAATATACCTCATTAAACAAGACCAGTAGCTCCTTAATAGGTTCTTACAAGCAGCTTATTCTGGTCATGAGATGATGAGAAAGATTATCACTGAGACTACACAGAAGATGATAAGTTGATAAAATAACAATTAGAACTCCCAAGTATTGGAGTTTTAGGATGGTATTAATATTTGATAACTTCGTCATTAATGTTTTCTCTATGCCTATATTTAAATGAGTATTTTATGTCATTCTTCTCTATGCCTAAATCCATCTCACTAGAAACTGGAAAACTTCAGAGAAGCTTTCTATGGCAAGGCTTAGAGGAGAAGAGAAAACATCATTTGGTTATGTGCCCAGACTATTAGAGATGGTATGGGAGTCTATTTAGGAAATGGCTGGCACATCAAGTTTTGGTCTGATAAGTAGATTCATGAAATCACTTTAAAGAATGGGTTTCCAAGGCTCTATGGCTTATAAGTAACAAATAACCAAGGCACTTGGGTCATTTGGAGGGGTCTAGGTTGGGAATGGAAGATGCAATGGAGGAAAAATCCTTTCAATTGGGAAACTGATCATTGCAATCTGGAAATTTGACCTGAAAGGAATCTACACAGTAAAAAACTTTTGCAGAATGCTGAAATCTTGAGTCAGAATGTCGCCTGCCCACTAAACTCAATCTAGGGTAGTGAGTTAGTCATATAGCTCCTAAAGTCCAAATCTTCAGCTGGCAAGCACAAGGAAAAAGTTGCCGTTGAACAAAACATTCTAAGATTCACTACAATTCAAAATACAGATCTTAATTGTGCACACTATGTGGGTAGCGAGCTTAATCAGTTGATCACCTCCTCTTGCACTGCCACTTTTCATGCAAAATCTGGTGCTTCCTTTACATATTGGTGGAGTCAATGGAGTCCCAGTCCAGAGTGTTGGGGAAGCTTGGGATACCATGTTCTTCATGGTTCCTTAGTCCCTTTGGCTATGGAGGAATTTGGTGGTCTTTCAAAATCATAGGGGCAGTGACTTGGATCTTTTGAACCTTTTTCAAAGTGAGATTATTATGGTGGCTGAAATCCTGTATCCCATCTCTCCCACTCATGTAATGATTTTCTTAAAAATCTTCCCAAGGCTTCTGTCATCACCAAACCTGATAAAATTTCAACCGCCTGGAATGGTCTCTCCCAACACCCAAAACCAGGAGCTTCTGGCATTGGTGGAGTTTTTAGAAACTCTAAATGTCGTGGTAATAGCCTTGTTCTCTAGAGCTCTTGGAATACAAGACTCAAATGTAGCTGAGCTGTTGAGTGTTGGCTATCTGAGAAGTGTTGGAGATACATAGTTGGTAACTTAACATGGTATCAGAGCCAACGATCAATTTGTGGTTGGGCTTTTCATAAGTTCCACTTCGCCGGCGGGTGGCGATCATTGCCGCCCGTCGGATACCACCATTAAAAAATCTTCATTTTTTCTTTGCCTCTTTTACGTAGTTTTCATGTCAGTTTGTTAGCCTCAAAGAAATACTACCAACCCAAGCATCTTTATTTCTATTGTAATCCCCTTGTCCAAATTTATCAAGAGTCACAATCACCACCAACGCTATTCCTCTTTTCTGTATCGTCAAAGAACGACATCAACCAAGGTTTGAAACTTCGAGAAGGTTTGGCTTAATTTTACCCCATGACCTAGACTTTGGTACATGGAGGTGCTTTTTCATATTCAAAGCTTCCAGCTTGTAATCAAACGGCTTGACTTGAATTTTTGCTCATGGATTTTAGGATTTGGTCATAGAACTTTTGTTGGCCGAATAAAGCCGTACTTTTCTATAAGACAGACTGGTCCATTGAGGCCTATGGTATTTGTGTTGGTGATATCAAAGAATCAAGTGATGGTGATGACTATATCACTAATCAGTAATCAACATCAAACTTATGAAGAATTTTGTTTCAAAATCTTCACAAGTTTTGAGGGGAGTGTAGAAAATCATAATCAAAGGGTGACGAAGATTTCAAGGAGAGAAGATTACGGATGATATCAATCCAGAAAATATGGACACAAATCAAGAGAATATGATATTTGATTGTGTCATAATTCGAGAATATTTGTGTTTCTATAGTTGTTAGTTGTCCCTCATCTATTTTCCATCGGTTGCTAATCTCTCTCCTATATAAACTTGTACTTGGTTTGGTTGTATTCAAGGAAAAACATTATCAATAGATTGGGTTATTCTAGAAGAAACATTTCTGATGGGACTACATTACGCAGAGGCTAATCCTTCTAGTGGTTTAGGGTGTATAATGCCTCCCAAATTACAACATTTTGACTCCAAAATGGTGTCCAAATGTTGTGGTCTACTGCCAATTGGTCTTAACTTTGAAAACAAAATTATTTATTAAAACTGTTGTTTTCTAGATGGTACGCCATTTTTAGCACCTTATTTGGCAACAAAACTACTAGGATGTATTACAAATCCTTGGACTTTTCGTAAAGCATATTATTGTTTCTTTACCTCTCATCTTAATATTTAGCAGTGCTTGATTGTCTGAGCTTGTTTCATGCTGGTACGGCTAAGTGGTGGTGTTGTGCAGCGTCTGGTAAATGGTGATATTGGGTGGGAGGTCAAAGGGGGTAGAGCCTGGGAAGGTGGGCAAGTTTGCATTTAGGAAGAGCCGGGGAGATTTGGGTTTTTTGGTGGGGTGATATTGGTCCACAAATTCTAGAGTTCGCCTTTTGGTGGGGAGGTATGGATTCACAAATTCTTGTGTTCGCTTATTGGAGGGTCTGGGATTAGTAATCAATATTTAGGGCTTAGGATCAATGGTGGTATGTTCTTGTGGGTTTTGGGCCTGTCTTGGATTGGGTCTGAGTTGTGGAATGATATATGTGTTTGTGGGTTTGGGTTTTTTTGGGTGATAGAGTTGGGCTTGCTGGTAAGTGGGCCTGGGTGGGTTAGAGTTTGGAGGGTTGGTTGGTAAAGGGAAGGGATCAATGGTGTTAGGGCTTTTCGAGTGTAGCATCAGAAGATTATCAACATCTTTACCTTTGATTTGACAAGAGGAGGCTTGTAGCAAAGAGTGCTAGAACTTGGAAGATATGGAAGAATGAAAATTTGGGGGCATGGTTCAAAGTATCGGTCGAGTCTGAGTCGTATCGACCGAGTTAACTCGGTGTCGCGAGGGTCCGTTACGAGATATTGGCCGAATCATACTGAGTCAAAAAAAATAATAATAATTGGACTCGCGAGACATCTCGGCCATATCGCCCGAAACAGCCGAGTTTTGTCCATCTCGACACCGTTTCGCGAGAAAAATACAAAAAGAATTTGAAAATCTTACCAGATCCACATGCATCTGTCGGATATTGAACCTGATATTGAACCTCATCTCTCACATATGCTCAAAATCTCTCAAATCTCTCTCTTGAAGCCCAGATCTGAGATCTGGTACATGAAGCTGCGTCTTCAATCTTCGTCGTCGAGCTCAGCAAGTGAATATACACTCTTCAAGACTAGTCTTTTTATCTCTTCTCTTATTTTATTTATTTTCTCTTTCTTATCACTCTCAAACTTGGCTAAACACTTTAGTCTTTTCATCTCTGAATTTATTTTCTCCTCTCTCTCTCTCTCTCTCACACACACACACACACACAAAAACACAAATACATCATCGGAAAAAACAAAAGGCCATACCTGATTGAACAAGCCCAACACCCCCCCCCCCCCCCCCCCCCCCCCCCCCCCCCCCCCCTCTCTCTTTCTCTCAATCTCTCTCTCCCTCACAAAGACTCAGTGAAAAAAACCCTAAGGCTCTCGCACACTTTCAACCACCCAATAGCCCTATTCAAGTATTCTCTAGCACTATCTAACATAATCACATTTTGCAGTCTCCAAAAGCCCTAAGGCGGCACTCCACACCTTAGCTTCTCAAAAAAGTGAAAAACCCTCAAGCTTCCATTCCACTCCACAGTCCACAACCTCATCGGCATCGTCTGCACTATCAGATCACCAGAGTAACGACGTCGTCTGCACTATCCCATCACCGGCTTCATCTCGAGATTCGAGCACAACCCGATAATCCATTCCATTTTTGACCTCTCTCTCTCTCTCTCTCAGATCTCTCTCTCACACACACACTTTAGTTGGATTTTTATGGGTTTTTGTAGATATATATTCATGTATGTTTTTCCGGAATCCTCTTTCTGTGCGTTCAAATCGTCCCATTTCGAACCCTCTCCAATCAACAGCCCAAACCGAGCTCCGATCGAAACCTACTGCCGACTCATATGGTCGGTTGAACACATCACACCAAACTCTCTGGTCAAGATCGGTTAAGCATATAGGAAAATCGAACACATCGGTTCGGTTAAGAAAAGTTGCATAAACCGACCTAAACCGACCAATATCACCCCTAGTTGTGAGTGAGTGTCGAGAAAGTGGGTTTTATCTTGTTTGGGATTTAATTGTGTGTAAGAGTGTGTGTGTGTTGTGATGTGCAACTTTTTTTACTACGGAGTATTTCATTTAGTTGTACGTGCATTTTTTTAGTTTATTTATAAAAAAAAAATGTCTATTTTGTAGTGCAACAAGATATGAATATATATAATTTAAATGAGCATATAGCTCTTGATCGTGCAGAATGGAGAAAAAGGATTCATACAGCCGACCCCAATTGATTGGGACACAAGGCTTGGTTTAGTTTGGTTTGGTTTGGTTTGGTTATTCATATAAAAAAATTTATTTATTTGTTCAAAATGTGTATGTATATTAATTTTTGTTTATTTATAAAAAAATTATTTATTTGTTTGAAAATGTGTATGTGTATTATAGAATGTGTGTATTATTTAGTATTATTGAACAATTTCTGTTCAATTATGTGTGTAGAACTATCAAACAGCAGATCGGTAGCGTGTGAATTGAATAATTTATGATTTTATAATTGGTACATTGGGTATTGTGACAATCTATTATGCTAATTTTGCTATTCTCATTATTTTAGAATTTTTGGTTATTTTTTTTTATATTTTTTTGAACCTTAAATCTAGCGTATTATTGCGTATCGCCTGATACCAGGCCGAGACCGCGACCGCGAGTCATCATAACAGACTCCGATACCGCGACCTCGAACCATGTTTGTGGGACCAAGTCATGATTTGGTCCAGAATTGATGGCAGAGAATTCCAAAATATTCCAGAGAGAACATAGATTTTATGGGAAGATTTGAATTAATTAGGGATGAAATCAGTTGGATGTCAAAAACGCCTTTCTGAATGGCACTCTCTCAGAGGATGTGTATATGGAGCAACTGGCTGGGTTTGTTGCTCAGGGGGAGTCTAGTATGGTATGTAGATTGAGGAAGTCCCTGTATGGCCTGAAACAATGCCCTCGTGCTTGGTTTGGACGATTTAGTGAGGTAATTGCTGAATTTGGTCTCTAACGGTGCGATGTTGATCACTGTCTTTTATAGACACTCCTCAGTAGGTAAGATACTATTGGTTGTTTATGTTGATGACATTATTACAACTGATGATGACTCCAAGGGAATTCATGAGTTAAAATCCTTTTTACAAAAGAAGTTTCAAACTAAAGATTTAGGACAACTTCGGTATTTTCTAGGAATTGAAGTGGCCAGATCTAGTGAAGGGGTTTGCCTCTCTCAAAGAAAGTATGTTCTTGATCTCCTATATGAGACATGCATGCTGCGGTTCAACTTGGATACGCCTATGGATCCTAACACTAAGTTGTTACCAGACCAAGGGGAGCTCCTCGATGACCAGGGATAGTACAAGTGTCTTGTAGGAAAGCTTAATTATCTAACAGTGACTAGACCCGATGTTGCATTCGCAGTCAGTGTAATTAGCCAGTTTATGGATTGTCCTCGAACAACCCATTGGGATTCTGTGATACGTATATTGAGATATCTCAAAGGTGCTCCAAGACATGGTTTGTTGTATAGGGACCATGGCAACATACGTGTTGAGGGTTATACTGATGTTGATTGGGTAGGTTCCCCTGGTGATAGGAGGTCCACTACTAGCTATTGTGTTATGGTTGGAGGCAAACTGGTGTCGTGGAAGACTAAGAAACAAACTGTGGTTGTTCGATCTAGTGATGAGTCCAAGTTCTGGGCTATGGCTCACACCACTTGTGAGCTCGAGTGGTTAAAACATTTGTTAGAGGAGCTTGACTTTGCCCAGACCACTCCGATGAATTAGTTGTGTGATAATCAAGTTGCTGTTCACATAGCTTCTAATCTTGTATTTCATGAAAGGACGAAGCCATTGAAGTCGATTGTCACTTTGTTCGGCAGAAACTTTTGCAAAATGCTATTCATATTGTTCATGTGAAGTCCACAGATCAGTTAGCCGACTTGTTTACTAAAGCATTAGGTGGGATTTGAGTGAAACATATTTGTGACAAGCTTGGTGCATATGATATGTATGCTCCAGCTTGAGGGGGAGTGTTAAAGGGTAGTTTTGTAAATTAGAATACTTGTACATATGCATTGATTATGTGGTTGTCCCACATTGGAAAACTAGAAAATAGAATAGGTATGGTAAGCCTATAAATAGGCTCTCGTATTCTTCTGTTTGATGAAGGAATATACAATCTTTACAGAAACCTTTGACAACTAAGCAACACTTTTTACAACTGTAAAACCAATCTTGTTCAAGGACTTAAAGAAACTACAAATGAAATAAATGATACGCTATAAGAAGTTGAAGGAAATCTTGACAATTAAGCAACACATTTTACAATGTCAATGGTCCCTATGAAATTCTTGCATTTTAATAATAATAATAGAAGAAGAAGAAGAAGATGAAGAAGCAACTTGCAGAATACCAAAGATGGACATTACTTGAAAGATTGTGAACAGTGAAGAGCTTTGGGGATTTTTGGTTGAAGAAGAAATACAGAGAGCTTACTTGACAGATTGTAAACAGTGAAGAGATTTTGGGGATTTTTGGTTGAGGCAACCCCTTTTCCTGCAAACTGTGAGAGGGGCGATTTTGGGTATTTGCCATTCCCACAGAATTTGAACCTAAAATAATGACCAAAATCTAAACAATGAACCTTCAATCGGGTGTTCCTGAACCTTTCTTGAGTGTCGCTCATGCCGAAAGCTGCAAGACTCAAAAGTATCAAAGAAAAAGTAATTTGAGCTAAGAAATCGAATCTGAAAAACACTATTGCTACAAAATTGACAGAGAGGCATGTAAGAATCTAAATAAATAATCTTGCACAACCACTTGAAGCCATTTGCATTTCACAATAACCCAATTTTATAGGTAAGTGTGTCTGTGTGTGCAGTATTCGTGGAGGCCATTTGAAGCAGACAATATTTACAGACCGAACTCTGTCTACCAAGAATCATTTAGGAAAAGGCCAGGAAGAGGAGAGATATTTCAAAAAACTGAGAAAAAATCTTCTGCCAAACGGGATTAGTAGATTAAATGCCTTGATTACTAACCAATTGTTGGTCCCAAATAAGCATAATCCAAAAGAGTACACCATAAGCAAAAGACTTCTTGCTATAGACACTATAAGCAAAAGTAACCAATTAAAACCGGGATAGTAACCGAAGAAATAGAATTTTGCAAAGTGGGAAAGATAAAAGTGAAAAAAGCAATTTCTGGTTTGGAGAATAAGATGGCATCATAAAAACACTTTGGAAAATGCTTTCTAAGATCAATGCCTCCACTAATTGAAGATATAGACACTGGGCATGTTCAAGGGAAACGTATAAACAAATAATAAAAAGAAAGCCTTTTTAGCCTCTAGAACTAACTCATAGCATAAATACAAGCATTTGGAACATTGGATATGTATAAAGCTGAGTATACTTTTGTAAAGAGAGGGAGAGAGAAGATTACAGGTTGATAATCGACACGGGGGGGGGGGGCCTTTTTCAGCTCGTTGATGTGTTTGATCAACAACATTAGATTTATGGTCCTTTTTAGTACACAATTTCAACGAACAAATGCATGACTTGAAACCTTTACCTAGCTGCAGAATCAAAAAAGTGAAAAGAGGAATTTTTTTTTTTGAAACGAATAGACATTCAATAATCTGAACAAATCTGATGTGTGTGTGTGTGTACATACAAGGGAGAGAGATAGCTACCTGGGGGAGTGGAGGCGTGAAGCCTGAAGGAGAAGCCGCGGGGGTTGTTGACTGACGAACACAGAGAGAGAGAGAGAGAGAGAGCCAGAAGGAAAGAGAGAAACGTGAGAGAGAGTGATGGAGAGGGGAGAGATAGAGAGACAGACAGAGAGAGTGAAAATTGAATTCTTGAATAGCGTATCTTGCGTGAGAGGCAGAGGCTGCAGAGAATGTGTGTGCATGTGAGAGACTGTGTGAGTGGAGAGCAGAGAGAGGCGCGGGGATCCAATGGCTAAAAGTGTCTAAAGCTAATGGACAGTGCGGATCGTTTGTTGGCCAAAAAGGCAGTCTCTGATATATATATATATATACTAGTGGTGACTGCGTGCACAACACACAGCTCAGTGCCCTTGGCTATCTGTACAAGTGCGTGTATCTGAAATATGTTACTACTGATTGTAGACTTGATTAATGAGGAGTTGTTGAACTAAGCAAATAGGAATATACTTGAAGGCTAGGAAAATTGTGTTCTTTCAACTCTGCCTATTCAGAAATTGTTCCACAGGCTGTGTACACAAAACACAAGTTTGCTAATACTTCAAAGTCGCCAGTCAAAATCTAGTACCCTAAAGAAAACACATCATTTGGAGTTCAAACATATGTAAACACCAAGCATATAACCAAAGTTTCATTCCCGAATACTTCCACAATTTCGATAGAAGGTTGCTAATTGTTCTTCTTCGCAGAGTTCTTCTTAGTATTTGGGTGGGGGTGGTTGTCGATCGGCTCATACAGCTTGATGTCCCCTGTTCTGAGGTGATTGATGGCTAAGGCAGGACACTCACTCTTCGATATTTAATTTAGTTTTCTCCCCATTTTATTTTCCTTCCTCTTTATCTCGTTGTTTTCCTTGTTTTTTCTTTACTTCCCTCACTAAATCTATGAAACAAACAGAGCATAAAAAACCCATGGATTTCATTAACTTTGACAGTGAACTGATCAAAAGTACCCCTATGTGTCTAGACAGCCTATCTAGACCAAGAAAATTTTCTCCCTACGCACTTGCCTTAAGTTCTCCAAGATAAACAAAGTAAATAAATAGAAGCTATATAGACAACAGAATTTCTCATTTAGCAAATCAATTGAAGCGTTGATAACACTATTACAACTCTTTACAATTCCAGACAACATACAAATTTTGGCCATGTATTTCAGGGTCTCAATACTCCAAATGGCCAAAAATAAAATTAAAACCCAAAAAAGAGAGGAAAGAACACAAATTTACAGATATCTCTACAGTGACTCAACAGACACCCTAAATGTCAAAGAAAGAAACTATAATCAAAATCACAACCCTGATAACAAAAAAACAGTGAAGGAACAGGAAAAAGAAAAAGGAAGTATTGGTAAATATCACCAGACAATGGAAATTTACTCTTACCCCATAGCAAGAGCTGATATTTTTCAGATTTATCATTCCTCCTTTAGTGCATGAACTCTAACATCATTTGATTAAGAAACTCCAACTTGAGCTTTTCAATTTTTTTTGTCAATAGCATTAACCCACAAAGACACCCTTCGGTCCCTTCCGGGATTTTAAGTGCACGGACTAAAAGCCAAACCAATGCCAACCGCAGAAGCCAAAAACCTATCTCACCAATCTCTTTACACTTCCCA
Organism: Hydrangea macrophylla; assembly: GCA_033977485.1. Taxonomy (NCBI): domain Eukaryota; kingdom Viridiplantae; phylum Streptophyta; class Magnoliopsida; order Cornales; family Hydrangeaceae; genus Hydrangea; species Hydrangea macrophylla. The sequence continues at coordinate 55,538,760 of CM066993.1, forward strand.
AATAAAATAGCCTAATTAATTTTCGATTCTTCACTTCCAAGAACTGAAGCATCCTTTTTCAGTTAGAAACTCCAACTTGAACTTTTCAAATTCTCTTATCAAATACCATTAACCCACAAAGATAACCTTTTGAGTTTTTTAGAGCAGAGATTAAAACCAATCCAATTTAAACCTCGATGCCAAATCGGTTTCACCAATCTCTTTGCAATCCCCAAATAAAGCAGTCTCATTAGTTTTCAAACTCTTTTAACTTCCCCACAGAATGCAATACATATTAGGACTAGTCTACACAGTTCAAGCCACTTGGAAAAACCTGAGACTCAATCACTGTCTTCCCAGACTATGAAAGCCGATACTACTGTGAAACCCACCTTAGGCCTAATCTTGCTTTTCAATACATATTTCTTTGTGCTATCCTCCATACATATACCATGGTCCATAGAAAAATCCTTTTCTCTCTCCACTTGAAAAATCTCAACTGCCGGATTGAATATAAGCTGGCTTATGAAGCAACAAAACACGGTCAGTGACTTCCAAGAACTCAATACTAAGGCTTAGTTTGGCCCCCCTTTTGGTGCTTCTCCTTTTTTAAAGCACAATTTCATGTTAATTCATTTGGTAACTAATTTATGCGCTTTGTAAAAATTGAACTTAGGGCTTTTTTGGGGGAGCTTTTAAAAGCTCTAGAATGGAGCTTTTAAAAGCTCAAGGTGGCTTTTTGGTTTCATGATATATTTTTGAAGAGTAGTGTGTCACTAGTACTAAATTATCAAACAACTTAGTAGTAAATTTCATAAGCTCCTTTTAAAAAGCCACATGGGGGCCAAACTAAGCCTAATTCATTTCCATCCAAATCACTGAAAATTGATGCCTTCATAGTTTGGTATATGAGTTGTGGATATTTCTTCTCACAGAATCTTGAAATTTCACAATTTGGGTTCTTACAAAAAACCTCTATGGGATTGGAAGACGCTTTGTTCTATTAATTGCTTCAAGGAGCTATTCTTACCTAAATTTCAATCATTGCCATTACACAAACTCTCATTTCCACCCAGATCAAAACTTTCTGAATCTAAACCTCTAAACATTCCCAAACTAACATATGACAAAAAATAAAATTAAAAAAAATACCGATTATGCACTTTCTTCGCGTATTCGTCATCAGGATGAACTGAATTCGCGGCTAAATCCAAATTCCATCGAGCTTTCTTCATCAAATCTAGCAAGAGCTTAGTAAAACTATGCAAAGAACTACAAGTTTCAAGTAACAACGAATCGAAAAACCCGGATTGTAAGCAAAACCTCATTTGAAGTACTATGATTGGAATGGGAATTCAAAAACCACCTCTTAGAAAGCTTCAAATTGCATTTTTGGATATCGGACAACGGGAATGCTCGAAGCTTGCTCTGATTCTCCTCTGCCTGAGCTTCCAAGAAAGACCAAATTGGGAAATCTGACATTGAAATTAGGTTTTCGCCTAAAATCTACGTACAATCGAAGAACATCAGACAATCTCTGAGTCTTAAGGTGGGGGACTCCAGTGTTCGATAGGCGGTTTTGATGGCGTCCTCGTCGAAAGGGTCGTGAATGAGGTCTTCTGTAATTGAAGATACAAAAGATTCATAATGGTGGGTGGCCACACCAAGGCAAAAAAAAAAAAGGTAAATTATACTTTATACCCTTGTAATAGGTTGTGATATCATTTTTTTAATCTCTGTAATTTTAATTTTATTAACTTAATTCTTACAGCTTTAATTTAGGTTCAATGTAATCTATTCATGAAAATTTCTTAAATTTCGTATTGTTTTAGCTTCAATATATATACAGGTGTGTAAAGTGTAATTTTTCTAAATAAATTTATTATTATGCCCCTATTGATATCTCATGTGTGCATCACGTGACCTATTTATGTAAAAAATTATGTGCGAGCCCATCCGACACGTACAGTACATGTACAGGTCATGGATATCTGATTTTTTCTATGAAATTGTAAGAACCAAATTTATAAAATTAAAACTACACGGACCAAAATAAAATCACATCCAAACTATAAAGATATAAAATATAATTTACCAAGCAAAAACCTTCCAGTTAAAAGGACAATAAATTGTAGTAATTTTTTTTGGGCACATTATGACATTCCTTCTTTTGTTTTTGAGAAAAATCATCTAGTCAGTTAGTGTTGTGTTGTTGGTCGTTTTTTGCTTAACGAAGCTTCTTTTCTCAGAAGGGATTATAATACTGCACTGTTAAGACTCTTATTTGATTTTTGAATTTAAAGAAGTAAAAGAATATAATATATATATATATATATACACACACTGCCAAATGAAAATGCGCAGGTCGGCATTTCCATATACCTTACACTAGTGGCATCAATATTTTCCCTCTCTATAGTTGCGGATTTAGGAATTTCTATCACTCGGAGCGAAAAAAAAAAAAAACAAGATATTCAAACCTAACAAAATTAATAATTTTATAATGATTTAAAAAAATTGACACTTGAGAGCAGCTCCAACGCAGCTCTCATTTGGCCTGCTGCTAATGTCAAAATATGACAGATTATCTAAAATTGCATGCTCCAATGCAAAGTTATTTGGCCTCTCAAATTATAGCATTGTCAAATATTCTCTCAAATTTGAGAGAAGAGTTGGCATTACCAAATCTGTCACATCATATTTTTGTTAGTAATTGTGCCCAACACCATTTTTCACTCATTCTCAATGCTAGTGTACAAAACACGCTGCCCAATGTACTAGATTAATAGCTTTTGTGCCAAAAAAAATGACATTTTGGACGACTTTTTGTATTAGATCATAATTGTCAAATAATAGATTTTTGACACTATAGCATTGCTAAAATATAGGTTTCAGTAGCTTTTTGCATTAGAGATGCTCTGAGAGATTGAGAAAAGATTACGCCATCCATTGAAGGTAGACTGGTAGAGTAGTACGTTGTACGCCTTTTGTGAAAATCATCGAAGAATCATTTGCGCGAGTATAGTTACTTTGGGTACGTAATGATGTTTATTTTTTGGTTTGATTATGAGGGTTAAGTGGAGCAATGACTTAGTTTAGTTGGTAAAAAGACTCTGCATGCCATGCTCATCCCAGGGTTAGAAACCTCGCCCCCTTTCCCTTGGACCCTCACACGACACCACTACTACCAAATGATAAAAGAAAAATGAGGGTTAAAGGTTAGCATGGTTAATTGTATCCAGATTTTTTTTCCCTACCAGTTTTTGGCCAACTGGTAAGTTAACTGTATAAATGAGAGTAACTTTTGCTACTTTTGTTAAAATTTTACAATTTCATAAAAAGTTCCCTAGTCAATGGTAACCAATCTCTGGATTCGACAATTGGTCAAAATCGGGGTGTCTACAATGACCCACGCCTAATAGAAACACAAGATTATTTACATGAGCTATAAATCAAAAGGAGATTCACATCTCCAGCTCTTCTTCTTCATCTTCTTAGTCGGTTAGAGAGAGAGAGAGAGAGAGAGAGAGAGAGAAAAGAGACGAGGGTCGCCAGAGCTCTACGACACCATTCGACACCCAATTTCAATTCCGAGATCGGATTCAGACTCCGAAGTTGCTAATTAGCCTACCAAATTAATAGCGTGTTAATTCGTTCTCACCAGGATACTAAAACTAACAACAGAAATAAATTCTAAAACAGAAAATAATACAGATATTGAAATACACAGGTAAACATTTATTTCCAGATAAACATTTAAAGTGCTCCACAATAACCATCTCATACTCGGAGAGATATCAAAACATCACAACTCACACTTTAAAATGAATTAGATAAAAATTCAGCAAAATAGATTGGTTTGTCCATAAGATTTGGTCCACCAAAACCCATAATTTGATGGATTTCAAATTATTTGGGTACTTTGAGAACATTTAGGATCCATATGTTATTTTTAGAAATTGTTGAGAAATCGGTTAACAGATTTGAACATAGTCTTTTTGTGCTTGAATTTCATAAAATGTATAATAGTTATCGATATTCTACATTTTGGGGATGATTCCTAACTCATGTATCTATATGTCGATGTAAAATCCTGAGCATACGATCGAGTTAAGATCGTTTTCTAAGTGTTTGAAGTTGATACAACTATTCTAGAATTTTCTAAGTTTAACTATAATCATGATTATGTATACAAAATGGTCATATCTTGATCACTCAACAAACAATTGATGAATAAAACTTGATTTAGAAATCATGTAGAATAAATTTTATGAGAGATCAAAAGCTTAAATTAAATTGATTAACATGATTCATGAACTTCTATTATGTTTTATATTCCCTTGTCAAATGATACCAAACTTCCAAAATAATAGAGTCTGTTTGAAACAACTTTTCAGAAACCTTAAGTTTATGACATGTCCATGGAATTATTTTTGTCATAAACTACAATGAAATAGCTTTCTTTTTACACTAAATAGAGTTTCACGTGATTTTTGTAGAATTAATTATGATTTTTACAAGAAAAGTGGACAGTCCTGGACAATTGTTACCAAAACTCTTATTTCTCGAACTTCGAAAATGGTAAAGAGGTTATACTTTTTTGGAGAAGTTCCCTAGACATGTATCTAACTTTCTGTAAAAGGGTTTTAACCCAGCCCATGTTTAAGACCACTTTTGATAGGATTCATTAGAGGTTGCTAAATTTGGAGATTTGATTGATGATATCTTCTACTTGTCTTTCATGCATATCATTTGTTTGCTTGTGTTTTTGCAATGCTTGAGTATTTCTAGGTGTCTTAGTATAGATAATTGAATGTCGTGGATTTGGACTTCGATTTGTGGACTTGCCTCGTCTACATGTGGTATAGTGCCCATGTATCGTATATATCTCTATCCCTTCTCTTAGAACTTTTCTAGGTTTACAACTTTGTTTTCAACGACACATTTCCTTTAAGATAGTCCTCGTTTATATGCTTATATGTTAGAGACATCTTATCTAGGATTGTTGCATTGCATTGCACGTTTCTGTAGTTTTGGCTTTTACGACTCCGCTTGAGTCAACCCACTGTAAGTCTTCTCGTTCCCTTTTGCATATCATGACATGTTTCCTTTACTTGCATCGGTCCCGGGCGGGACTAGCCACTGTGATTATATCTCTCTCTTGTATTGCATATGCATCCGACTTCTACTTGATTTAATCTCTAGACATGATTTTCCTTAGATGTTTCCTTTTTGACATGTATATATTATCTAGTATGTTTGAGGAAATAACACCAATTATGAACTAAGAACAAGGATATTTAAATCAAGGCCTACTATTCGGTAGGGCGAGGAGGGGGTGCTTTAGTCCTGCTTGGGCTCCTTCCCCTGTCGTACCAAGACCCCCGAACCTAGTTTCCGGTAATGAAGAGCAAGTAACCTTATTCAATTTTGGGCGAGTCAAACTTGGGTTTCCTAATTCCCGATAAAAATTAGGTGGCGACTCTTTGTCTCTAGCATCGACTGAAGATGTCCTAGTTTTCCCTGAAGTGTGCTCCTTGGGATCCGTCCCGGGACACTATTGAGGGAGAACGCCAAGACGCCCGCACCACACTGCGTGGTGGATCCACACTTATGCATTAATTTTCTCTAATTAACACGTATTAATATTACATTAATCTACTTTTTCGGGTACAGGTGTTACACATAATCTCTTGTTGGAAGAGGTGATGGAACCTATGTCTTGTCACATTATTTCGTATTGTTAAATCTGTTGTTTGATATGCTTGAATATGTTAGACTATGATGATTTATGTGAAGTACTACTCTGGACATTTTCTTTGTGTGATATTATTGTAATTTAGGTCATTTATTACATCTAAATGCTTATTTGTAGATATACAAATAATCTGTCCAACACAAGTAGTAGTGTTTTATATTCTAAAAAAATGGATTGGTAAACTTGTAGCCTATGATATCCTGAATCAAAATTTCGTTACTAGCACTTTTCATGTTTTATTCTTTTTCCTAAAATGCTATTAAGAGCTTCAAGATTGGTATTTACAATCTGGTGGTCGAGTGGACAGATTGTGTAATTTTTCCTTTCTGCATGTTTGGTCTTAGGAATGGGAGGACCTTTAATGCTCAAGTCATATACGTATTGGTCAACAATATTAGGAAGTGCTTTCATGTTTTGGGTTGCTCGAGATAGAGTTGTAAGGGAGGACTTTTAGTCCATTCAAGTTTAGCATTTAAATTGCTATTTTATATTAATTTCTTTGATTGCAACAGGGTGGGTTCGCTAACACTTTTGTACAGGTTAGACCTCCCCTACGTAAGGTAAGTAGAGTTGATATTTAGTATGAGCATGAGAAACTAAACTGTCATTCCTTGGTTCAAATGTTGTGGATGAAACTAAAGTCTTGGGTATCATCACGTTATTGTGTTAGTAAACGATATAAGAAAATTATGAAAGTTTAGTATGCACATTTAAAACATAATTTTGGACACTTTTTGTGTTTTGAATTAATCTTGAAAACATAGTTAAGGGCTTGGTTTTCGATTTTTTTTCTGCTGTATTATATAGGTCGTATGATGGAACTTAAATCTCGACATGACAGATTATTTTGGTTTCTTTTTGTTTATTCATGGATTATTTCGGATCTCATGTTTTACTCATACCAGTTTATACTAACTTGGATGTCTCCATGCATCTCGAGTGCCTTCAATTTATGAACGTAACTGGAGAATGCTTTCAGGTTATGGTCTAGTATCTGGTAGCGACTCGGATGTAGTTGGGATTAGCAAGCTTGGAGTTTGGCGTGATTATGATCATTTGGGGATTTTTGGCGTATGTGCCAATTGTATTAGCATTGATATTTGAGAGTTAGTATCATTTGTATTTCGGTTTAATTTATTGTGCTTTTTGGACTTATGTCTATTTTGGTTTTAGATGGACAATACCGTTTAAGCTTCTAGTTTATTTTATTTTTGTCAGGTAGTGTTCCGATTTTGTGCTGTTAGAAAATTGGGTGCTACAGGATGTCAATAGGAAATCTCATGCTCTGTCAATGCACTATAAGCACTGGCATATTTAACTACGAGTCTCGTACTCTAGTGATTGAGATTCATCACTCCATCCAATGGTAGTTTATCATGCTACAATATACACCAAATGAGTTATCCAGTCTCATTATCCACTGTGGCAATTCTAAATAGCTCCCCACAAAAGGAGAAGTGACAAAAAAAAAAAAGAAGAAGAAAAAGAAACAACACAACAAATGTCAGAATCACCAATCACAAGTGCAAGAAGACTAGAAAAAAGTACAATTCTCAATACGATACATTACAGACCCAATACATACACCAATACATAGCAAGGATAAACATGTGTGTTCCGTACAGACCTAATACATACATTAAAAGGAGACACACATGATTTTACTGGAATCAGATTCGGAACGAGGAACAAAGTCTGGATCACCACGTCACCACCAATGATTGTTTAGATCAAGATCATCCAAGGAGAACTTGTACAACCATTTTGCATCCAACCAAGGCCTCCTAAAGACAAAAATCCCAGGCCGCAGTAGTCCAGTACTTTCGTAAAAAGAGAACTCGCAACGCAAAAAGGCAGAAATGTTAGTTATCACCAACTCATCCCAAGGTCGCAATCTTCATCCCTAAAACACAGGGAGAAAAGTAAAAAGCAGTCACTCGTCCCAAGCACCACAAAGAAGCATAGCAACCGGATAGAACATACACTGCCTAACAAGGCATGTGCACTGCTAGAAAGGATCTCTCCTCATTTTTGCACTGATAGAAAAGATCCCTGGAAATATGCTAGGCAAAACTTATATCCCCACTCCATGCACAAGCTTGGTACAAGTCACGACAGAGGTCCCAAGAAGTTTTGACCCCACACCATTGCCAAAATACTCTGGCCTCACACAGTAATAATCCAGATAAGGAGCTCTCTGCAACCTGGAGCATATTTTACACTTTCAAAGTAAGAGAGAATGGTACATTGAAGAGTTGGATGCATGAATTCTCCAAAGCACTTCTTTCTTATATAGTTACCATCCCAGAAGGATGCAGAACATGCACAATGGATGTGCACATCGAATAACACTATTGTTCACCAGACTAACATATTAACCAGATCCGCCATAAAAAAACTCACCAGAAAGATAGTACTATCTGCAAAAGTTGAAACATCCATTCATTTCCAGAAATCTTAGAAAGATACGCAAAGATTATGCCCGCATCCTAGCCGCTTCACGCCTAGAATACGGACAGGGGGGGGCTGATGTAGGTAATAGTTGACAACTCATACACTTTGACCAATACATATCACCAACGACTCCACGTGTAACAATATCACCACTAATTATGGACTCCACATGGGCTCACTAACACCAACCGCTAGCCCACCTCAAATGGGCCCACCCGCAGAGCCCACTGTGAAACTTCACAACTGAAAAACTCGCCCCGAGACCCACCTCAATGAGCTTACTCCAAAGGACCACTTTGGATTATCCCACCCCGAAGCCCCACTACGGAGGACTCTACTCTGAATCCTCATTCTTCAAAAACCCAAAGTAGCCCACAAAGGAAGAACACCCGAAATATGCACACACTCACCACTCGGACACCCACCCTTGGTTCGGAAGCAGTACCTAAGGGCGGTCAAGTCCGCTGGGATTTCAGAAACTCATGGTCAGGTGGCTAGAATCGAAGGCATCTCCCTAACCTGTGTCCCATGGGTAAGGTTAGGGTTGGTCCCAAAGAGAGAGAGAGACACGTGACTTTTAAACGTACCTTACCCCCAACCCATGACCAATAAGCGAAGCCCATCACTGCGGAGCTCGTCAGAACCTTTGACCATCTGTGCTTAGTCATATCAAGATTGCTTAACCGACTGCACCAATAGAAAATACATTGGCTCTCCCCCTCGTTGAAACCATCTGAACGCCTCGGCACTCACCCTCGCTTAAACTCTCGGAGCCAATAACAAAAGCCTTGGTACCCTCACTCGCTTAAACCTCTGCACCAATAGCATTCCTTCCCTCTCCTGACCAACCAATGATATCGGTCCACAACCAAACGACAACATTTTCCTCTCATTTTCTCCGCCAGCTCAATATATGCTTTGTCTACATCCAATTTAATGACCTCAACCACCTTAAACAGGAGCATTTAAGTCACTCACCTACCGTAAACAAACAACCCAGTAAGAGGAGGCCAACTCGGCTTCACTCTATCATGTCAAAGCGCTGCAAATGCACCGCCGGCCTCAAGTATAAATTAGCAGCCTCATTTACTACACCCAATAACCCAACTCGACTTAATCCCACAATAGAGTAAAGGATTAGCAGTTATTCCTACCCTCAACCATTAGAGAAACATTTCCATTGTCTTGAGCTCAATTAGACCCTTCGCCTCACTTTGACCCTTCACCTCCACCAACACATTCCACCAATACCTTTGGGTTTTCCAATACCCTTCGTTTTACCAACATCCTTCGTCTCAACAAGACCACTCGTTTTATTATAGCCTTCGTCCCATTCCACCCTTAGCTCTATTCTAATATTACCCATCACCCTTCGATAAAACACATACTGCTTTTTCTCTCTCTCACTTGTGGCTACTTCGGTTCTCATCCGAATCCGAAGTCTCTCCGGATCCCATTTTATCTTTATTATTATTATTATTATTATTATTATTATACTTTATTAACTCTTTGCACTTATACCTCACATATTGTTCCACGTGTACTAACCCAAGCTTGCGTGTTATATCTCTTTGCATCTCTTTCACACATCATAAAAAAGAACTCACATAATGTGCATTTGTGGCACTTGTGTGAGTGAGTTGTAACTCACAAGTCAATGTGTAAAAACCAACCAATGATATCGGTCCACAACCAAACGACAACATTTCCCTCTCATTTTCTCCGCCAGCTCAATATATGCTTTGTCTACATCCAATTTAATGACCTCAACCACCTTAAACAGGAGCATTTAAGTCACTCACCTACCGTAAACAAACAACCCAGTAAGAGGAGGCCAACTCGGCTTCACTCTATCATGTCAAAGCGCTGCAAATGCACCGCCGGCCTCAAGTATAAATTAGCAGCCTCATTTACTACACCCAACAACCCAACTCGACTTAATCCCACAATAGAGTAAAGGATTAGCAGTTATTCCTACCCTCAACCATTAGAGAAACATTTCCATTGTCTTGAGCTCAATTAGACCCTTCGCCTCACTTTGACCCTTCACCTCCACCAACACATTCCACCAATACCTTTGGGTTTTCCAATACCCTTCGTTTTACCAACATCCTTCGTCTCAACTAGACCACTCGTTTTATTATAGCCTTCGTCCCATTCCACCCTTAGCTCTATTCCAATATTACCCATCACCCTTCGATAAAACACATACTGCTTTCTCTCTTTCTCACTTGTGGCTACTTCGGTTCTCATCCGAACCCGAAGTCTCTCCGGATCCCATTTTATCTTTATTATTATTATTATTATACTTTATTAACTCTTTGCACTTATACCTCACATATTGTTCCACGTGTACTAGCCCAAGCTTGCGTGTTATATCTCTTTGCATCTCTTTCACACATCATAAAAAAGAACTCACACAATGTACATTTGTGGCACTTGTGTGAGTGAGTTGTAACTCACAAGTCAATGTGTAAAAAAAACCCTCTGTGACTGTGTAGAATGGATGTTTGTTGTTGTGACGTCTCTCCGAGATTGAGACGGTCATTGTGGAATACCTGTTTATACCATAAAATGTAATTTTACTATATTTACTATATAGTCGTGCCATTTTAATATGTTACTATATAACTATATAATAATAATTTTATTATTATTATTGTAAACTATTTGGCTTGTTATGGAAGCCATTTTGTAGCTTTACTTGCAAGACACTTGTCATCGTAGGAGTACATCAAAAGTGGTTACTTGAAGATCAATGGTGGCTATAATGGAAGTTATTTTGAAGGGAGCTTCTATTAGAAGATTGTATTCAAATTTGAATAGTTAGTTATATAATTCATCTATAAATAGATGTTTTGTATTCCTTGTAATGGGTCCTTGACCAAAAAACAAACATATGAATACACTGCTTTTTATTCGGCCTCCATGGTTTTATCCTTCCAACACTGTTTGTCTTTAGTTTAGTATTTCCTCAATGCTTTACTTACTTTCTTTGCCTTTAGTTTCAATTCCTTTCATATTTTAGTAGGAGTAGTGATAGTTGATAGCATTTCTTTCCATTAATTTACTTTCGAAGAACTTCGAAGGCCTTCAACTATTGAGACCGAAGCCTTTTGTTCTAGTCATACCAATTCATTTGTTTGCTAATTTAGTTAGAAGTACTTAGCCCATAGTTGATGTCTACCATCTTCTTTTTCTTTTCATCTTCTTGTTCTTGTTTTTACATGATAAAAAGTCCACTTAATTATGGCAATAGAACCTACACCACATTTGCTGGCGACATTTTGGGCCAATTTACGTGTGTTTTGAAACATCAAACAATACCTTAAATGTTTATCTGAAAATAAATGTTTACGTGTGTATTTCACTATCTATATTATTTTCTAGTTCAGAATATATTTCTGATATTGATTTTAGTATCCTTGTGAGGACGAATTAACACGCTACAAAACTGGTAGGCTAATTAGTAATTTCGTAAATTCATATGAGACTGCGTTTAAGCAACCAAACAGAACTTAGTCGAATTTTTTTTTAATTTTTAGTTTTCACTCGTGAAGCAATGAATTAGGCATGTAAGAAGTTTCGGAGATTAATTAGGAGTTTTGAAAACTCGCAGGGAGGTAAACGCAAATACAAAAAGTGTTGCCTATATATAGATAAATGTGACTTAGATATTTTCATAACACTTGTAACCTAAGTTTCAAGAGAGACCAAAGGGAGATTTTGGAGCTTCGATCTTCACGACACCAAACGACGAACTTCTATCCGTTAGCTTTTTACCAAATTTTGTATAACTCCTTGAGGTAAGGCCATTGTTTTGATACCCACTAGGGCTTGTTTGGATGAGTTTTCTGAAAACTCATTTTCTAGAATTTTCATAAAAAGTTGATAATTAATGGATTCTGATCGATATGAATTGTAGTAAACGGACTTCTACACGATCTTTGTGCTCGAGTTTTCTTGAGAACGAATTTTAGGAGCGTTAATCGGAGGTGAGTGATTCAACTATGTGTTTTGGAATGATTTCTTGACATGTATTCATGTGTTTGTATGAAAGGCATGTTTTAAGTCATAGATATATATATTGTATAGTTCATATTGGGCAGTTATATTGATAAGTAGGCCCAATTACACGGTGAAACGTATAACACCTGCATCCGTGTTGTTGCATTTCATTACATTGTTATGCATGATAATGTGATGTGTTGTGCATGTTGGCATATATGTGAGTGAGTTTTGACTCACGAGTCAATTTGGGTGTCTGTGTAAGAGAACCCTCTGAGACAGTGCGAAGTGAATGTTTTGTTGTTATGATGTCTCTCCGAGATTAAGACAATCATTGTGGAATGCCTTAAATGTTTAACTGAAAATAAATATTTACCTGTGCATTTCACTATCTGTATTATTTCTGGTTTAGAATTTATCTCTGTTGTTAATTTTAGTATCCTGCTGATGACAAAGTAACACACTATTAATCTGGTAGACTAACTAGCAACTTCGGAAACGTTATGTAGAAAATTGCGTTTTAACAACCAAACGGAACTTAGTCGGAAACTTCTATAATTTTGAGGTGTCACTTGTAAAGCTATGAATTAGCTGTGCAAAAAGTTTCGGACACTGATTAGGAGTTTTGAGAACTCGTAGAGGAGGTAAACACAATTTCTGAAAGTGTTGCCTATATATAGATAGAGATGACTCTCATAATTTTTTATAAGTTTAACCTAAAAGCTAAAGGAGCCCAAAAAGGGAGATTTAGGAGCTTAAAGCTTTCTGACACCAAACGACGACCTTCTGTCCGTCTGATTTCTTCTAAATTTCATATTCAAGCTCCTCGAGGTAAGAGCTTCGTTTTGATACCTATTATGCCTTCTTTGGCTAAGTTTTCAGAAAAGTTAATTTCTAGAATTTTTCATAAAAGTTAATAATTGGAATCCTGATTGATAAGAATTATACTAGACGGACTTCTGCACGTTCTTTATACTTGGGTTTTCCTTGGATCGTATTATAGGAGCGTTTTTCGGAGGTGAGTGATTCAACTATGTATTGTTGGAATGATTTCTTGTCATGTATTCATGTTTGGTGTGAATAGCATGTGTTAATTCATAGAGATATATTGTGTAGTTCATATTGGGCAATTATATTGATAAGTAGGCGCAATGGCATGGTGATATATTTTGTTTACCGCGAGCATGGTGATATGTATTTGAGCATGTTGAGTTGCTTATTTGGGTCAAAGGAGCACGTGGTTACCAAGCCATCTTGTGGAGCCGATATAGGCATTAAGGTCACACGATTAAAGAAAAGAATCGTGTGTCTTACCCTTTCGTGTGGACTTATTGGCGAGGAGTCGCGGATTGGGAGTATGGTACGTACACGTGAGACTCCGGAGACTAGTATGAAGTGTAGAGATGTGAATGTGAGAATGTTTATCATTCATGTGCATTTGTTATTTTATTCACTAAGCGTTAGCTTAAGCAAATCGAATATGTGTGGTTATTCAAATAACCATTGCAGGTGTTATGTTGTCGAGGAATCGCAGAAGTGAGCATGTAGGCTTGGGAGTTCAATTAGAAGGCGACACATCATATTTATTCTGTAGTTTAGGAAATGGAAGTGTTGTAATAAGAATTTTATGAATTTTAGCTATGTTTAACTTAGCATGTTAAAATGGATTTGAAATGTTGTAACATACAGTAACATGTTGTAATTATGTTTTAGTAGCGTTATTATACAGTTAAGATCATTTTGGAATACGTTTGGCGTGTGTTTTGGTCCCTAGTTGAAGTGGTGAGACTTTTAAAGTTAGAATTTCTGCAGAGTTCTACTGCAGGGGGATCAGTTGACCGGATCAAGTTTCAGTCAACTGGACTTTTGGGTTATTTTGACACTGCATATGAATAGTGACAATCTAGTCGACTGGGTCCCCGACATAGTCGATTGGGTCATGATCTCAATCAGATATTTTTTGAGTTGGACTGGACTTCAGTCGATTGATAAATTTCCACCCCAGTCGACTGAGCTTAGAAAACAGTCGACTAGATAGGGTTTCAAAATCAGACTTTCTGCTGGACCAGATTTAGTCGACTGGGCACGAGGTGCAGTCCACTGGACTGCAATTTTTCAAATGGTTTGTTTCTTTTCCGCTGCGTGTGTTCTTCAAACTAATTTTTGGGAACGTTAGTGAATTGGTTTAGCCTCGGTGGCGTACCACGGGCGTCGGTTCCACTATTGTGGGACCAGGCTAAGGAGTCGCGGATTGGGAGTATGGAACCTACACGTGAGACTCTGGAGACTAGTATGAAGTGTAGAGATGTGAATGCGAGCATGTTTATCATTCATGTGCATTTGTTATTTTATTCACTAAGCGTTAGCTTAAGCAAATCGAATATGTGTGGTTATTCAAATAACCATTGCAGGTGTTAATGCTGTTGAGGAATCGCAGAAGTGAGCACGTGGGTTTGGGAGTTCACTTAGAAGGCGACACATCATGTCTATTCTGTAGTTTTGGAAATGGAAGTGTTGTAATAAGAATTTTATGGATTTTAGCTATATGTAACTTAGCATGTTAAAATGGATTTGGAATGCTGTAACAGACAGTAACAAGTTGTAATTATGTTTTAGTAGCGTTATTGTATAGTTAAGATCATTTTGGAATGCGTTTGGCGTGTGTTTTTGGCCCCTAGTTGAAGTGGGAAGACTTTTAAAGTTATAATTTCTGCAGAGTGTTCTGCTGCCGGGGGATAAGTCGATCGGATTAAGTTTCAGTCGACTAGACTTTTGGGTTATTTAGACACTGTATGTGAATAGTGACAATCTAGTCGATAGGGTCCCCGACACAGTCGATTGGGTCATGATCTCAATAAGATATTTTTTGAGTTGGACTGGACTTCAGTCGATTGATAAATTTCCACCCCAATTGACTGAGCTTAGAAAACAGTCGACTGGATAGGTTTTCAAAATCAGACTTTCTGCTGGACCAGATTCAGTCGACTGGTTATGAGTTGCAGTCGACTAGACTGCAATTTTCAAATGGTTTTTCTTTTCTGTAGCGTGAGTTCTTCAAACTAATTTTTGGGAACATTAATGAATTGGTTTAGCCTTGGTGGCGTGCCACGGGCGTTGGTTCTGCTATTGTGGGACTGGGCTGAGGTGTCGCGGATTGGGAGTATAGAACGTACACGTGAGACTCCGGAGACTAGTATGAAGTGTAGAGATATGAATGCAAGCATGTTTATCATTCATGTGCATTTGTTATTTTATTCACTAAGCGTTAGCTTAAACAAATCGAATATGTGTGGTTATTCAAAGAACGATTGCAGGTGTTAATACTGTCGAGGAATCGCAGAAGTGAGCACGTGGGTTTTGGAGTTCACTTAGAAGGCGACACATCATGTTTATTCCGTAGTTTTGGAAATGAAAGTGTTGTAATAAGAATTTCATGGATTTTAGCTATGTTTAACTTAATATGTTCATAAAATGGATTTAAATGTTGTAACAGACAGTAACATGTTGTAATTATGTTTTAGTAGCGTTATTATACAGTTAGGATCATTTGAAATGCGTTTGGCGTGTGTGTTTGGTCCCTAGTTGAAATGGGAAGGCTTTTAAAGTTAGAATTTATGCAGAGTGTTCTGCTGCAGGGGGATCAGTCGACCGGATCAAGTTTCGATCGACTGGACTTTTGGGTTATTTAGACTGTGAATAGTGATAATCCAGTCGACTGGGTTCTCGACACAGTCGACTGGGTCATGATCTTAATTAGATATTTTTTGAGTTGGACTGGATTTTAGTCGACTCGACGTAACATTTGACTGATAAATTTCCACCCCAGTCGACTGAGCTTAGAAAACTGTTGACTAGATAGGGTTTCAAAATCAGACTTTCTATTGAACCAGATTCAGTCGACTGGGCACTGGACTGCAAATTTTCAAATGGTTTGTTTCTTTTCCGCTGTGTGTGTTCTTCAAACTAATTTTTGGGAACGTTAATGAATTGGTTTAGCCTTGGTAGCGTGCCACAGGCGTCGGTTCCGATATTGTGGGACTGGGCTGTGACAAAACATTTTGATTATGTCAAAAGCACGGTGAAATGTATTTGAGCATGTTTAGTTGCTATTTGGGTCAAAGGAGCACGTGGTACCAAGCCATTTTGTGAAGCCATTATAGGCATAAGGTCGCACGTTTGAAAAAAAAGAAATGTGGGTCTTACCTAGTCGCGTGAACTTATTGGCAAGGAGTCGCAGACTAGGAGTGTGGAACGTACACGTGAGACTCCGGAGACTAGTATGAAATGTAGAGATGTGAATACGAGCATGTGTATCATTCACGTGCATTGTTGTTTTATTCACTAAGTGTTAGCTTAAACAAATCAAAATATGTATGGTTATTTAAATAACCATTGCAGGTATTAATATATGTCGGCGAGGAATCGGAGAAGTGAAGGGTGTTGGGAGTTCACTTAGAAGGCAACTCATGTTGCTTATCTCGTAGTTTTGTAATCGAGAAGGTTTGTTTACTTAGGAACTTGTAATAGAATTGAATAGCAGTTCGTATTGGAATCCGTAGATTAGAAGCTCTGGACATGTTTTGAACGTTTGTAATATGCTATCGTATGTCTTTTGATATATTGGAGTTGTGAAAGAATTCATGAGCTTGGGTTAAGTGCGTAAAGGAGTCGATATATAGTTCATGGTTATTCAACACTTGGTGCACTAATGAGATTTGTGCCAAACGGGTCCTTAACGTGTTCAGTAAACATTTTTCTTTCAGTGACATATTGTTATGTACGTCTAAATAACTTTCATTAAGTTTCAGAAGAAATGGAATTGAATAAGGGACTTTTTGTCACGTCGAAAGTTGGACCAAAACAGGTGGTTTTGTTGTCAAGGAACTTTCGACCGATCAAACACCCCTCAGTCTGATTTCTCAGCAAAGTCATCTGGCCCGAGGGACTTTCAACCGGTCGAGCGGGACCCTTCGACCGGTCGAAATACCACCTGGCAGCTTGGTTCGTTCTCCTACTTATAAACCTTTTCAAATGTTCTAATTACAAATTTAAGCTTCTTTTGGGACCCTTTTTAAGGGCAAATTGGTTGGATTGAATTTTGAAGCCTGCGGGCGAAAAGTTTATTTTTGGTTGGCTCCGGTACGTACTAGAATGAGAGTTATGTTTCTTTTTCACTGTATGTGTTCTTAAAACTAATTCTTTGGGAACGTTAATGAATTAGAGTAGCCTCGGTGGTGTGCCACGGACTTCGGTTAAGTTATTGTGGGATCAGGCTGTGACTGAAAGAACCAACCAATGAAACATACTTTATTATCCACCCCCCACCCAAATTTTTTATTTTTATTTTTTAATATTTCCTCCATTCTAAATTAAGAGACCCTTTTTATAAACTCTAATTGTTTAGTTTTTCATTATTATCCTTCTTTTAAGTGTAAAATTTGAGTGTCACGCTACATTGAAAAGTGAGAACGTTTTACATAATGTATAGTAAGATGCTAATTTTTGAAAAAGACTCTTGAAATGAGATATTGAAATGCAAATCGAATAAGGAGACTTGAATTGTGGCAAAATAATATGAGTAAAGATTGGGACACAAACAAATCCACAACCTTTTGGACACAACCTAAATAATGTGTCTATCTCTCTCCTGTGATGTCACTGGACCCCACAGTGACACATGAGAGAGATAGACACATTATTTAGGTTGTGTCCAAAAGGTTGTGGGTTTGTTTGTGCCCCTAGCATTGCTCGAATAATATTACTGAAAAAGAATGAACCTTAAGTTTTATAGAATAACGCTAGCCTCACCAAACAGTACCGAAATTCTACACCGAATTGGGGTGGACCCTACTATGTATACAGACTTTTGTTTGGCCAAAATATGGGTCGGACCTTGCCTTTTACCCATTTTTCGATTTTAATTCAAACCACCCGCCCAATAATGAAATACAAACACCCGCCCAAAACAAAATAGAAGATCCCAAACTCCAGTTCATTCCTCTCTCAGTGTGCTGCTTTTGGGGCGATTAACAGAGAGGAAGCACAGGTTTGAAGATCCCTCTGTATCTCAGTTCTCTCTCTCTCTCTCTCTCTCTCTGAAAATCTTGACAAATTATCTCTTCTCATGTAAGGGCTGCGATTAAGGTTTGAATTGGGAGACGAGTGATTGCGATTAGAGAGGGGTAAGGTCTGTGGATCAACACCCTATTGCTGAACATTCCTCTCTCACAGGTTTGAAATATCTCTCTCTCTCTCTCTCTTGACTTTGTTGCTTAGGGCTGTAATTGGGTTCTATTTTGGGTTTACAAATCTGCGATTTTGGGTAAATCGAGCGGACAACAGTTCAATCCAAGTAAGAATTAACTTCAAGGTTTTTAATGAACCATTCAATTTTATGCTTGATTTGGTGAAAACCTAGTTTTGATTTGACTAGATAATGGAGTACCATGTCTTGAATGGGTGTTTGACTTTGATTTGGAGGCAGCTTTGTAATTAAAAATTTGAATGGCTTTTCTTATAATTTGATTGTCAATTTGAAGACTCATTGGTGTTTTGGTTATTGGAAATAGCTGTCTGAGATTGCTTTATAGTCTGTCTCCATGCTCTTTCCGTACTCAATTTGTCAACAATTGGAGTGGATTTTGCTCTATCTTCTGATTGACCCAATTTGGAGTTTTAATGAATAATTTTGCTATTGGGTTTCTTATTTGATCTACTTTACAAATTTAGACTGCTGTCAATTAATCTTTCTAGTGCTCATACATCTAAACTCAAATATTGTGTTCTTGAGGTGTTGGGGAGGAGCCAAGTGAGATTAGGCTGGAAGATGTTTGGAATTCAAGATCAGTAGAAATTAAGTTCCGATTGAAACTATTTATTTTTAGAACATACAAGAGTCTAGATTTACATTGTTTGTGTGTAATCTAAGTTCCTTTCAGATGCAAGTTGATACAAAATGGCATATTTCTTGTGCAAGAATTTCTCCCCCACACCTCCCCTCTGTGTGTGTGTGTGTGTGTGTGTGTGTGTGTGTGTGTGTGTGTGACTTTGCTTTAATGGCAGTGAACAGGCCGGGGCTGGTGAGCCTTTACAAGGACATGGAGGCTTGTGCAGAATATACAGACATACAAGTGATGTGGGAAATGGTTCATTCTTCACGTCCTCCTAAAGCCTTGAACACAGAAAGTACTAGGAGGCATTCTCATTGGAGATTCTGTTTTAGGCCAACCTGATTTTTTTATTTTTATTTTTTTTGCCTTTGTGGTTCTAAGGATTGATTTTTAGATGAATATTTTAAAATCCATATTTTTTTTTGTCACTCTTTTGGCTTCAATAAGAGGTTTGAATTTTCTTCCTATTATCATGTAAATATCAGCAGCTGAGTGTGTAGACTATATGGTACATTCACTTTCATTTAAAATATTTTTATGTGCTCCAATAAAGCAGTAATGATAGAAAAGGCTAGAAGACCATACGTCTTACAAGTAAAAATATCAAACAATGAACCAAGGGCATTTTTATGCTAGGCAATAAGACAAACAACTTTATTTGATATTTCGTCAATAGTACATTCTACAATAACAAATCTTATTATTTCAAGTGCATTTATGCATTTATCACCCTCATGTAGCAGCATCTGATCAAAGTACCACACCCCTGCAATTTTTAGATGAAAAAAAAAAAACAAAAATGGTGTTATCAATTGCAGAGTCACAAAGGAATTAACTAAAAGACAACTAATTAATTAATTTTTAAATGTTACATTACTTGGTTTAGTTTTTTTGCTTACACTTTCTAGCTAGTACCCTAAGATGCCGTTGATTCATGCGCATGAATTTTTTTTTTTTTTTTTTACACATATACCTATAATATATCTCATGAGATTAGGAGATGTGTGTGCATGTACCCACATTTAATTTTCTTTTATTGAAAGTTATAACTACAGAAGCCGACTCATAACGGCTACAAAAGACTGAAGAGAAAAGGTACGACTAAACACCCTTTTAGTGCCTATGATTAAGTTAGGTTCTTAGGCCCGAACCATTCCAAGGTACATACTATATAGGGGGGCCATAGCCTCAAAAGGGTCTCCTTCCTTTTACCCAAAAAAAAAAAAACTCACTGGTCACTCACTGCACTGAAATTATCCGAAACACGTAATTTGATAACTTGGAGTAATTAATCAGTATTGATTCTCTTACTTATATGTGTATTCCTATACAACTGGCATATGTAATAGTGAAAAAGATTGAACAACTTATTTGTAACGTCTTAGTCTTAAGAGTGGCTACCCTAAAAAAAAAAAAAAAAGTCTTAAGAGTGGCAGTGAATCAAACCTATCATCTACAGTGTACGTATGTGTTTAACCATATAATTATAACATATATTGTGAAGGAGATTATAAATAGAGCACTACTTATTTTTTGCTTTTCTGGGTATATTGTCGTAAATCCGTAACACGTGTCATACACTTCTCAATTAGATTGGAAATTTTCTGCATGTATACAAGTAGTAAATTTTTTAGGGAATTTGATATCCCAACTCCAAAATTGTAGTAGTGCACCCCCATGGTACTACTGCTACACTCTTTGTTATTATGGAGTCAATATATTCTATGAAGTGCGATATGTAACAATCTCTCCCCTGATATATGTTGTATTAATTATAGAGACATTCATTGTAGTTTTAGAAATTTCATTCTCTCCCCTGAAGTTTATTGTTGTGTAACACCCATCACCATTGATTAGTCCACAATCAAGTGACTATTAGCTCTATTGTTAAAACTTTTTAAAATGACTATTTTGTGCTTATTAAAGTTCAAACAATAAAAAATAAAGGGCAAAATACAGTTTACCTCCTATGGTTTGGACCGTTTGCACATAACCCCCCTATGGTTTATTTCACAACACTTAACCCCCCTATACTTCATACCAAAGTGAAACTTTAGTTTTATCATCTAATTTAACATACCATTGACGGCAAAACATGGCGGGGGACTTTTGGCGCCATTAACTCCCAAAATATGACCAAACTACCCCTCCACCCTTATAACCCATCATCCCTCTCACATGAGAGAGAGAGAGAGAGAGAGAGAAGAGACGCCCCAACCCAACCTTTCTTTCTCTCCATTTTCCATTTCTCTCCATAGATGGCTGCATCACAATCGTCGCAAACGTCACACTATAATGGTGAAGATGGTGTAACAGGCCAATGATTTTGTTTTTGTGGTGAAAGGTCACCTATAAGAACTGCTCGGATAGAAGGGAATTATGGAAGACGCTTTGTGGGATGTGGACGTTATGGGGTAGGCTGATTTGGTTAGGCTTAAATGTACTTCATTTTTTTTTTTATCATATTGCATTTGGTTAGACTGAATTTCTATTTTCATTAATATGTAGATGCAACCAACTTGTGGATATTTTGAGTGGGTAGATCCTCCAATGTGTCCTTGTGTGAGACAAATTATACCTACACTTGTGGAAAGGGTAAATGTTCTAAGAAGAGGTTTAGAGATATCACGTTGGAGGGAAAGGTTTTATGGTCGTGCATTGATTGGATGTTGTGTGGTGATCTTTGGATTGGCCATTGGCTGATACTTGAACCAAGGTGAAGGAAGGAATGGCTTATGTTTGGGTTAGACTGAAAAAGTCTACAAGTTGGTTTATTGTCATTGCTTTGCCTACAAACCCAATATAGCTAGACCACAAAAAATTACCCCCAATTTGAAAACCGAATTCGGCACCAGAAAATTCAACATCATTACACTAGGGTGCATTCTCTTGAAGTTCCTTCTAAATGGATAAAAATCAATTCAAGCTTGACCCTTGTATCTCCAGCAGAAGTGCAACAACCTTTGGCCAACTACCAAACCTGGAAAAGCTTAAAGTTCAGCAGAACCATTAAACCATAGACTTCCAGAATTAGAAAGCTAGCTGTAGCAAAAAGCAGCCATATCATTGCCCACAAAAAAAACATCCATGTGTCATAAAAAACCCTGATAGTTGACAAAATATACCCATATCATTGCCCACAAAAAAAAACATCCATGATCATAAAAAAAAGCAGCCATTCATTGCCCACAAAAAAACATCCATGTTCATAAAAAAAAACCCTGATAGTTGACAAAATATACCCATATCATTGCCCACAAAAAAAATACATCCATGTTCATAAAAAAAAAAGCAACCATTCATTGCCCACAAAAAAAATACATGTTCATAAACAACCCTGATAGTTGACAAAATATACCCAAAATATACCCAAAATAACATCAATAGAAGTACCTAAAATATATCCAAACTGTTCATAACACAAAAGAAGTACCCAAACTGTTCATAACACAAAAAAGTACCCAAAATATATCCATTATGCTCACAAAATATGAAGTCTAACTGCAGCCTACTCCATCATTGTCCTTTTCCTCAATGCAGCTGACGCGACTAAAAAGTTGTGCACTCTTGTGCAACACCCAAGTATAGGTGATCGTGCAAGTAATACTGGATAAGTCCAGGTCGATCCCACAGGGAAGGAATAGGAAGAATATATACTAAGTTACAACCTAAAGCAAAAGAAAAGAAAATAAGAATATAGAAGTGGAGGTTCTATGAATCCTAATTAATTAACTTAAACTAAATAATAAACTAAGCATATAGAAACATAACTAATTAAATAAATAAACTAAAGGTGTTGGAAATACGAGAATCCACATTGATCCTAACCATCTACCATGCATACTCACTAACGTTCTATGGAGTTCATTCCTCTTCAATATTTCGTATTTTTCTAAAGATAAAGAATCAGTAGCCCTTTCATGACCGGGACTACATCATCACAAGTGATTAAAATACTTGAAAGACGGTTTAAAATAATGGTAATTACTTGCACTCTAAATGGTGTTAGCATTCAAAGTGGTTTTCAAAACTCATTGAAGAAAATAGCCTTAAGGCTTTAAGTTCTAAAAATTGTTGTGACAAACTGAGCTTATAGGGACAATTTGATGACAGATTTCTAAAACAGAAAGTCATGGAATACTTAAAAGAATCATCTTAAGATTTAACATGTTCGATCAATCGAAGCGGTCTCGATCGATCGGACAATATCATCCTTCAATCGATCGAAATGTCTTCGATCGCTTGACTATGGCTCGGGTTCGATCGATCGAAATACCTTCGATCGATCGAGACCAAGGTTTCTAAAGATTGCATGAAAGAGGTTGGGAATCAATGTTTCATCACATGTTCCCAACGTCTAAACTATGGAAACATAATAAAACTAGTGCAGGAATAGTAAACCAAAGCAATCATAACAACTATATCAATAAATAATCAAATAAGATAAAGGAATAGAAAAACCTGGAAATCATCTGAAATAAACTTATAATAATCTTGAACTAAACTTTAATCTTCAATAATCTTCAATAAATCAATGGAAAAGAAGAAGAAAAACAAGAATCTAACCTAATCTACTCCTAATCTAACCCTAAACTACCCTAAAACTGCTGTTTTCTGCGTTCTGGAGCATCCTCCCTTCGTCTGGCGTCAAAACAACTTATATATAGGGTTCCCGCAGAGTTTATGCAACTTTTGGGTGAAAATAAAGTTCGATCGATTGAACTCTCCTCAATCGATTGAACTCTCTGATTTTGACAGCTCTGCGCACCGATGGGAGAATGGCCATAACGTTTTACTCGGACCTCAGATTGACCTCCCGTTTACGGCCACGCGACCGTAACTCAAAGATATACATTTTATACCTCTGGAGAAATATTCCAAATCTGAAGTCTTCATTGTTAAAATTGGTGTTTTCTCAGCTGCTTCTGTTGTTCTATCCACCAGAATCACTTTTCTTTAGCTTCACTTCATTGATTTGCATTCTAATACCTATAAAATAATGCAAAAACATGTATTTTAGCATTAACACAATAAAAAGAACATTTTTATTAAAATGCACCTAAATATAGGGACTTTAGGGATAAAAGTATGCATAAAGGACCATGTAATACGCTATGAATATGCACCTTTCACCTCGAATCACACCCCCCAACTAGCTCGTTGCTAGTCCCTAGCAATGAAGCGAACTACAGCAATGTTTAATTAACTCTAACAATCAAAAACAAAAGAAAGTAAATATCCTAAATCACTTTCGAGGAATCGCGATTGCATTTAGCGTATGCAACAAGCCTTTAAACCCCTAGGTTCCCCCTAGTGGACGAGTGTTGTCTCGTGAGGGTTTGCAGTGAATCTACCCACAAAATTCATGTTTATGGTAATGGTTCTAGTTTAAATGTGTTCAATAAATTTTTCATTTTTTATTTTTCTCTCATTTAGCAATATAGTTAAGCTCAACAATCTCATAAAACTATCTAGTAAGCCATAGCAATGCAAAACACACATTACAGTTAATCTACTATCAAAGTCATTAGAATATTCCATACCTATTAATCTTCAAATGTGTGTGTGAATGGACAACCAAAATACAAAACTTCAATTTCAAAGCTTGCATAACCTAAGACGCTATCAAGACGTTCATTTTGACTCAACTCTTACCGGGATTACACTCTCAAGATGAAATCACTCCGAATGGGGTGTAATAATTATCACTTATGATATGGAAGCTATAAAGAGTAAATGTAAATAGAATCTAATACTTCTCATATCTAAATTGAAAAACGGAGATTTTAGTGCACAAAGTCTCATGAAAGGATACTTTTCACTAGAAGAGCGAGATACCGTGGAGAACTCTCTCATTACCTTAACTTCAAATCCAATTTACTTTAAATCATCAGGACTTTGAAATAGAAGTGTTAGGTGAAAGAAAGAGGTTCGTGATATTCAATTGGGTTAAAGGATGTGATGGAATATCTACTATATTGTACGCTTTTCAAACTTCCCCACATCTCCAATCTCTCTCTTCTTTTCTTTTAATATTTATTTTTTTCACTCTTTTTTTTATTATTATTATTTTTTCTTTTGTAACAACCATTGGCACTTTTTTTCTTTTCATGCTTTTTTTTTTCTTTCCATCATTTTTCCTTTGCCAACTTTCCCTTTTTCACACAACCAAACTTCTTGTCAAGATAACACATCCCAATCACTCCTAGATAAAGAAAAGAGCTCAAACTCGTAATATGGAGTTAGGCTTAGATTTAAGGAATTAAAATGACAATGCAATTATGATAAGGCTCAAGAGGTAAAGTAAAAGAATAGTACAGAGGCAGGCCAAGGCTATATTATGCGTGTATGGTCAAAAGATAGCCTAAATCATCTTCTAAGTTCATTAGGATTATTCATTTCAGTATATTCAAGAGCTCTAAAGTTGGTAAATCCTGAACGTTCTCTTCTAGTGATCAGTCAAAGTGAAGAAGAAAAATGAGACTTACAACGAATGAATACGCTTTTCAAAAAGTAAGAGTAATTTTTATAAAATTCTCGAGAATAAAGAAAGGCACAAAAACTCACTTGGGTTATTAGTCTCCACTACAGTCTCTCAAGACACCTAAGCTATGCTTACTAATCCATTATAGCTAAGTACAAGGTTGTCACAACGTGCTCAAAGTTTGAAGATTAACAGGCATAAAATATACTATAACTAAGATAGTAAAGAAACTATCATTGTGTGTATCACATACTAATAGCATACAGAAAATAACACTAATGCATCATAATTAACTACATTAACTAAGAGAGAAAAACAAGAACCATTTTATTATATTTAAATAAAATTAAAAATTTTAATTTTAATTTTTTTTTTTTTTTTTTTTTTTTTTGTTTTGCAAATTTTAATTTACTGAGTCATGTTGCTAAGCAGGTATATTGACATTAAAGCACCACAAAAAGATATAAGGCATGCAATGGCTCACTCTCCCCCAACTAAAACTAAACATTGTCTCCAATGTTCTAAACTAAGCACATGGACATGTAAAGTAAAACGAGAGAAGAAGGATGTTACCTCGAGACGTTAATATCCATATTTTTTTTATTTTCTTTTATTTCTTTGTTAAGTTTACCTGCAAAATCATTAGTAGCAACAAGGAAAAATACAAAATATATATAATACAACTACTCAGTAAATAACCTCGGTCAATCAAGATTTTTATCATAAAGTAATAACCGAAATTTTTGAGGATCTTCCCAATGAAATAATTTAACAATGAGAAGAATGTTGGGGTTCTCATAAAAGTGCAACTCCCCCCAACTAATGTCAGGCTCGAGGTCAGAGGAGATGATGCAAAACCAATGGCTTCCAAAGTTATTGGGCATAGTTATAAGAGGAATACCACACTTTTTAGGAATTATACTCAAGGAAAGATCTTTGGTGTTGGTATTTTTTATAACAGCCTCTATTTTTTTATTATCAAAAACAGGTGGAGGTCATGGTTCAATAAAAGGGGCAGGGTCTAAGTAATGTTCTAATGAAGCTTTACTACCATCCTCTTGTCTTAGAACATAATCTATGGAGATATGATCATAGGAATTGGATTTGTGTTCTATGTACATGGTTGTGGACTGGACTTGGATAAAGCTATCTATTTTAGCATCAATGTCATTACTACTCAAGAAGGTCAAGCAGTCTAGCATATTACTAGCTTCTTGTTGAAGTTTAAGATCATCTAATGTGGGCCCGAAAGTTTCTAAATCCTCTCTCACAGAATTTTGAAAAATAAAATTTTGCGAAATACATGTGCTAGAATCCTTACCATCCTCTTCCACAACACATTCTATTTGTTTAATATTAGGGTACACATGATTTTCAAACTTGGGATGAGAGCATTGATTGATAGAGAGGATAGGTGATGGGCAATTTGGTGACACCACCTCTTTGGCCGAAAGAGGTGAGGGTTTATGAATATCACATGAATCTAAATCGAATTTAGAATTTTCAATAACGTCCTACCTAGGGTCACTATCAAAGGTAGGGGTAGAGTCAACAGGGGACTCCTCCTTTTCTTAGTTGCGTGTAATCACCTAAACTCTCACCATCTTTTATAACCTCATTCTCATCCTTGTAACTCTCCTCACTATATATGTCATCTATAGAGGTACCCTGGACAAAGAGATTGTGCAACTCTATCAAGGCAGTGAAGGAGTTGGTGTCTGGGGTTGCATATTGAGGAGAAGATGGTTCTACAACTTCATGCTCAATGGTTTGGTTTTGGATTTCAGACATTATTAGACACCCGTCATTATCCTCCAATTCCATTCCATTATTAGTGTCTTGAAATTTAGGTTGTAGTGTTGAAGGATTGGTATAGTCTTCTAAAGGTTGGTTAACATATGCTTGTTGATATCTAGTTTCTAATTTATCAAGTGCACTATCTAGCCTTTTCATTTCACTAATCAGCAATTTTAACATACCATTATCCTCAACTTGGTTATTCTCCTCATTATTACTATATGAAGTTTCGTCCCATTGTTGTTGATAATAGTCCCATTCCCATTGTATTTGTGGACAAGACTCGCCAAAGGGAAAGTCTTAGTGCGTTTGGTAATCGTGGGAACTATTACTATATCCTACTCCCTCCGTCCCTTTTTTTGAGTCCATCTTTGGGAACTCAACTTATTAAGGGGACAAAAAGAATCTATACCTACTTTCCACATTTGCCCCTAATCATTACAATAACATTTTTAGTTTTGTCTTGGTGTAAATTTCAAGGAAGGATAGTTTTGGAAAGTAAGTAAAAATTGTATACTAATTTAGGAAAGTGGACACTAATTTTGGGACATCCCAAAATGGAATATAGGACTCAAAAAAAGGGACGGAGGGAGTATATTATTGTTTTGGTTATATCCCCATTGCGATTGATAGAACTCTTCATGTGGAGGTTCTTGATACGTTTGATAATACGGGGGACTACCACTATCATATTCCCATTGTGGTGGTTGGTAGCACTCGGGTTGATAATCTGCGTCATATGTGGGTGCTTGCCAACTCGGGGGATAAATATTTTGATTTTCAAGTATGTACCTATTATTGGTGCTTGTGTTGTATGGAGGATAATATGGATAAGACATGTTTATCCAAAATTTTTAAACCAAAAAAATTTAATTTATTTATTTGTGAGAGAAAAAATCTAAAGTTTTAATTATTATTATTAATTTTTTCTTAATTTTTTTTTTGAAAAGTAAGAAAAAATTGGAAACAACTTAGTAAAATCCTAACCTAGTTGCCTTCCCCGGCAACGGCGCCAAAAACTTGACACGACTAAAAAGTTGTGCGCTCTTGTGCAACACCCAAGTGTAGGTGATCGTGCAAGTAATACTGGATAAGTCTAGGTCGATCCCACAGGGAAGGAATATGAAGAATATATACTAAGTTACAACCTAAAGCAAAAGAAAAGAAAATAAGAATATAGAAGTGGAGGTTCTATGAATCCTAATTAATTAACTTAAACTAAATAATAAACTAAGCATATAGAAACATAACTAATTAAATAAATAAACTAAAGGTGTTGGAAATACGAGAATCCACATTGATCCTAACCATCTACCATGCATACTCACTAACGTTCTATGGAGTTCATTCCTCTTCAATATTCCGTATTTTTCTAAAGATAAAGAATCAGTAGCCCTTTCATGACCGGGACTACATCATCACAAGTGATTTAAAATACTTGGAAGACGGTTTAAAACAATGGTAATTACTTGCACTCTAAATGGTGTTACCATTCAAAGTGGTTTTCAAAAGTCATTGAAGAAAATAGCCTTAAGGCTTTAAGTTCTAAAAATTATTGTGACAAACTGAGCTTATAGGGACAATTTGATGACAGATTTCTAAAACAGAAAGTCATGGAATACTTAAAAGAATCATCTCAAGATTTAACATGTTCAATCGATCGAAGATCTCTCGATCGATCGGACAACATCATCCTTCAATTGATCGAAATGTCTTCGATCGCTTGACTATGGCTCGGGTTCGATCGATCGAAATACCTTCGATCGATCGAGACCAAGGTTTCTAAAGATTGCATGGAAGAGGTTGGGAATCAATGTTTCATCACATATATGTTCCCAACATCTAAACTATGGAAACATAATAAAACTAGTGCAGGAATAGTAAACCAAAGCAATCATAACAACTATATCAATAAACAATCAAATAAGATAAAGGAATATAAAAACCTGGAAATCATCTGAAATAAACTTATAATAATCTTGAACTAAACTTTAATCTTCAATAATCTTCAATAAATCAATGGAAAAG
The DNA here is from genome assembly GCA_033977485.1 of Hydrangea macrophylla. NCBI lineage: Eukaryota > Viridiplantae > Streptophyta > Magnoliopsida > Cornales > Hydrangeaceae > Hydrangea > Hydrangea macrophylla. The sequence continues at coordinate 55,568,158 of CM066993.1, forward strand.
AAGAAGAAAACAAGAATCTAACCTAATCTACTCCTAATCTAACCCTAAACTACCCTAAAACTGCTGTTTTCTGCGTTCTGGGGCGTCCTCCCTTCGTCTGGCGTCAAAACGACTTATATATAGGGTTCCCGCAGAGTTTACGCAACTTTTGGGTGAAAATAAAGTTCGATCAATCGAGCTTAGTTCGATCGATCGAAGGTTCGATCGATTGAACTCTCCTCAATCGATTGAACTCTCTGATTTTGACAGCTCTGCGCACCGATGGGAGAATGGCCATAACGTTTTACTCGGACCTCGGATTGACCTCCCGTTTACGGCCACGCGACCGTAACTCAAAGATCTACATTTTATATCTGTGGGGGAAATATTCCAAATCTGAAGTCTTCATTGTCAAAATTGGCATTTTCTCAGATGCTTCCGTTGTTTTATCCACCAGAATCACTTTTCTTTAGCTTCACTTCATTGATTTGCATTCTAACACCTATAAAACAATGCAAAAACATATATTTTAGCATTAACACAATAAAAAGAACATTTTTATTATAATGCACCTAAATATAGGGACTTTAGGAATAAAAATATGCATAAAGGACCATGTAATACGCTATGAATATGCATTTTTCACCTCGAATCAGCAGCCTCAATAAGTGATTTGGCTCTCACTGTTCTTGGAGGAAGCAAGTGCATATGAGGGACTGCACTCTCTGTGCTACCTTTTCCACCAACAGATTCCAGCTTCTGTCTTTGCTTCCTGGGTGCACTAGATGATGCTTCTCCTTGTATTATAGTAGAAGTGGTGGATGACTGACTTAAAACCTGCAAGTCAATAAAGGAAAAGTTTATTGTTGACAATAGTATTACAAAAAACACTCCAATAATTCAGGTTGATTGTTTACCCCTGCAAAAGATCTCTGTGTCTTTCTCACTGAGTTTTGGCTAACTGGACCTTTACAAGACCTGGAGTTATGCCCTTTTTCCCACATCTCTTGCAGGTGATTTGTATGTTCTTCCTTGAAGCTTTGTAAGGATTTCTGGGCTCATCAGCTTCCCTCCTCCTCAATTTTTTTTGCCTGCCAGGCTGCTTTCTAGCATTGAGGGGCAGAATAGGATCCAACCCAGTCTCACATCAATCATGTTGCCCTGGTATAGGGTTGATCATGTATGAATAACATGCTTCATATGTTTTTTTACTATAACATGGATGCAAAAAAGACTCTGGAGTCTTCCTATCAACGTGTATTGCACTAATAACATGTTTGCAAGGAATACCACTGAGATCCCACATCTTACAACCACAAGTTTTGGTTTTTAGATTCACTACATGGGTTGTATCATAGTTATCTACCTCAAATTGCTGGTCACCAGCTAGACTTGGAAAACAATTTCTAGCCTCAACCTTAATCTTTTCTAATTTATCGTGAATTGCTGGACAGATAGGCCCCTCATATTTCTGTATGCCTGCCTTTTTAATTTGAAACCTATTCATCAATTTTCTTCTGATCCACTCTACCATTGATATGACAGGCTTGTCCCTTGCCTCCAAAATGTAACCATTAAATGACTCATTTAAATTGTTGACTAAGATGTCACATTTGCTCTTGCAACTGAAATGAGATCTACTCCACAATTCTGGGTTAATACTGTTCAACCAATTATATGCACTCTAATTTTCTGGATCCATTGCCTGAATTCTTTTCATGTAATACTCAAATTCCCTTACAGTCCCAGCTGATGCTACTTTCTACATAGCATCTTTTAGTTCATTTTCCTTAAATTTTGACTTAAAGTTAGCGTACATATGTCTAAGACAGTACCTGTGTTCAGCTGTGGGAATAAGGTGCTCAAAAGTTCCCACAAACCCCTTTTGTCTATCTGATATGAAGGTCCACCCTTTATCCTCTACTCCCCCTATGTCATTCAATGATTCAGTCATAAACCAAGACCATGAATCCCTTGTCTAAGCCTCTACCACTGCAATAGCAATCGGGAGCATGTTGTTGTTACCATCCCTGCCGACAGCAGCTAGCAACTGACCACTACATACTCCCTTTAAATGACAACCATCAAGACCAATTATTGGCCTACACCCAGCCAGGAAACCATGTTTCTGTGCACTAAGCCTAACATACATCCTTTCAAATCTAGGCTGCAACTCAAGTGAAGGTTTTTCCACCATCAACTTCAAGCAACTTCCAGGATTATACTGTCTGACACTCGCACAATAGTCCCATAACTTGGCATACTATTTATTATAATCACCTTTGATAACAACCTTCGCCTTTGTTTTAGCCCCATAGACTTGGCTTCTACTTACATTGACCATAATATCCCTTTGCACATACTTCTGCATAGCCCCATCTTTCCAATCTGGATCATCCCTAAACTTCTCCAAGTACTTCCTTGACAAATAACTAGAAGTAACCAAATGATTAGCATATGATCTCCCACACTTGTGCACTGGTTTGATTGACTTGATTTGAAAAGTTTTCTCCTCTTGCATGGGAGAAGCATGGATTCTCTACCCACAATCATACTTACACACTGCAGTGATCCTTGCATTTTCATTCCTAATATACTTGATGTCATACCCATTTTGCACATTCCACTCCTTTAAAGCCTCTCTAAAGACCTGAGGAGAGCTGAACTTCATACCAACCTTTAATTCAGGTTTTGCCATGTCCACATCCTCATTAAGTTCTATATAAGTGTCGCCATCCTCATCTGATGACCCCATCAAGCTGTGGAGCTCATCCTCATCTTCAGGCTCAGACTACCACCCAACCACATCATTAGCAATTTTTGAATCTACAATTACATTCCCATCATCAGGTTGATTTTCCATCACAAGTTCAGCAAATACATCATCATCATTTTCTCCTTCAAGATCTTCATCTAGCCACGACGGTGCATAACTATTATCAAACTTATCTCCATCCTGATCACCAATAGTTGGTTCTACTCCATTATCAACATAAACCACCAACACAGTAAGACCTTCTTAAACTTTAACCATTGTTAATACATCAGTATCAATTAGAATCTCTCTCAACCCAATGTCCAACCCAGTCTCAGGTAGTGTATAGTACATGGTATTGGTAGTTGGACATCCTAACTTTCCAATCATGTCTTTTAGCTCAAAGTATGACAATAGATCCGAATCAACACCAATATAACTAATTTTACCTCCTTTGTAAAAAGTTTTTGGATGCCTCACAATTTTTCCACCATGGTGCACTTCGAGTGACAGTTGATCTACCATCCTGAAATCACAAACACATGGTCCCAAAAGAAATTATTATTATGTAAACTAAAGAACACACATATATTTGTGGTGTAAAGTAAAGAAATACTAAAGAACAAACATTGATTTGTGGTATTAAGTAAAGAAATACTAAAGAACAGACATTTAGATTTGTGGTCCCTCCATTATTTATCATATACAGACTAAAAAGAAGTAAACAAACAGTTATCCAAAATATATTGGGATGTGAATAATGTATAAATCTGAAATTAAAAATCGACAATACTGCATAAGTAAATACTGTAAATAAAACAGAACCTGATATAGATGTATAACAGACAATAGATCGAGTCTGGTGTTTGACACTATGTCCTTAAGACAATTTATGCCCAGCATTGGTGCTCACGGATTTGCGGCATTTGTCTCCCAGGATACAACGATCTCCCCCTTACTATAGAAGCACTTCAAATAATAAGATTCCAGCGAACCATACTTGTGTTTGTACTCTCTCAGACACTTGACACACTAACAATGTATATATATTTTTTTTTTTTTGTTTTGAACGGCAAATCAGCATTTCATTAATAAAATGGAAGTTACACATAAATTTTAAAAAAACCCCCAAGCAGCACAATATTTCCTTTGACCAAACTCCCTTTTTCTTTGATAAAACAAATAAGCAGTCACCCCAAAATTAATCCGCCCCATTAACAGAACCCCAAACACAAGACACAAACAAGTCTAGCTTAACACCTCCATATACCACTGAACCCTTAGACCATTAAAAAAATAAGAACACAACAGCATCACCACTTTGACAGCTTCGTAGCATCAATGCATAGATACTTTCAATGCCCATAAGCTTAATCAGACCAATCATGAGAGCCAAGCTCAAAATAGGTTCAGCACCATATGAATGGCATCAGTAGTAGATTTTGACAGAACAAAACAATTTGGATAGCAAAGATAAATGGCCACCAAAAACAGCAATAAGGCCCCATTCCCAACTGATCAACCCAATTAATGTAGTAAAATGCAGCACATCTTTCAGCAGAGGCAACTTCTCTTCCCAATGAAACCACCGATCAAACACTTCGACAGTATAACGACCAAAAAACCAGTTCCATGACATAAGACAGATCATATTTCACAACCCCAATGCTTTGAAATTGATGGATCAGAATTCTTTTTTTTTTTTTTTGGCGAGACGACTTCTATTGATTGAGCCAAAGAAACCAAGGTAGATACAAACACCCCAATCGATATCAGCAGCAAGAAACCAAAACCCAGTCTAGTTCTCTGTCCTTAGCCTTGAATTCGTGACTTTTTGCTACGCAACACACATTTTATTACATCACAAGCATCTCGAGCAAAACCCAAAAATAAATCAGTTCTTAAAGCCAAAAGACACCCATAGCAGCTTGAACAGAAAGCACAATTCGAAAATCCGACATGGCCAGAATATGAGGCAACTGAAGGTGAGAGTGAGGACAGCAGCACTTAATTATCACCCATATCCAAGGCAGCACAGATTGTGTTTTTTGACTCACACACAAACGCGCTCCCAGCAGAGGACACCGAGCACAGTCCATGAAACGAGAAAACTCACACCGAACCCATAACGCGGAGGAGAAAACGCACACCAAATTCACACGGAAAACCAACCACGGCTAGAAATTGGAGCACACTTAACCCCTTTGTCCCTTTGTTCCCTCCCTTAGAATAATACCTATCACAGCAGCAACACCCACCCCACTGCAGAACGTAAAAGATTTCCTTACAACAGAGCTTTAAACGGCATCTCACGTGACACTCCCTGTTTGGCTAGACCGTCTGCAAACATATTTGCTTCTCTGAAAGTATGAACAAAACGGACCTCACCGAGAACGTTAAGGAAGTTGTGAATGCTATTCAAAATTGCAAGGTATTTCCATGCAACCCCTTCTGAGTCATTAATCCAAGCTAGTGCCGTTTTGGAATCACTCTCCACTATGAGACACTCACCCCTCCCATGATCGAATGCCGCAAACATTTCCAAAGCCTCCAAAATTGCTCTTAGTTCAGCCCCATTAGAGTCTTGAATCCCAATGTTTATCGAAAAAAGCCCACGGACAGCACCATGTCCATCACGTAGAACACCGCCTACCCCTGCCGGTCCTGGTTTCCCAAGGGCTGACCCATCAGTATTAAATTTAAACCAGTCTACTGGAGGAGGACACCAAGAACAAGGAGCTCTATATTTACGTATGACACTAGCGGCACAAGCCTCGACAAAGTTTACTTGCATATCTGACAAAGACAAGCTAACCGCTTTTTCACGCGATTTTAGCCACCATAAGAGCCTGACTTTAATTAAATCCCCAACATAGTTTAACTCTGTCGACCTGCCATTGAACACCAACTCATTCCTGCACAACCAAATTGACCAAACCACTGCGAAAAATAGCAAGTACCATGAATTTCGGAAGCGGTATTCTGGACATAAAACAGTCCATTGTTTCCACAAACTCGCCAAAGATTGCGGTGCACACCATTTGATATCCCACCAGTCGAGGCATAATCCCCATAACCGCCATGAGAATTCGCAAAAAAGAAATAAATGGTCGCAAGACTCAATACCGTTGTTACACAGTTTGCATGAGAGGTCTCCCCCTTGAGGACATCCCACACGGCCCAATAATTCTTTGACCGGAACCTTACCTTTAAGAAGCTGCCAGCAAAAGACCTGCACTCTAGGCGGTGCATCCTCTTTCCAAACAGACATTTGAGCACACAAATCTGGAAAATTCCGGTCTTCTACGGCCCGTACAAAGGACTTAACACTGTATCGCCCTTTGGGATCAAATTTCCAGATAATTCGATCTTCCAATGACCGGCAGAGGACCACCGAGGCTAGCATATTCATAAAAGAACTCCACACGGCCACCTCCCAGTCAAAAAATTGTCGTCTGACTTCCACATTCCAAGTCCACCTATCACCTTCCCATTGCCCAAACTCACACACAAACCCTCCCTTATTTGATGCTAATGCATAGACTCTCGGGAACTGACTTTTTAATGGGCTATTTCCTACCCACACATCATCCCAAAATCTAGTACATTCTCCATTTCCAATAGCCACTCCAAAACCTTCACGAATCACATTTGAGTATGGATTTTGGTTAAAAGCCAGAGAACGGCAAGTTTTAATGAACTGAGAACCACTATTACAACTTTCAATATCTAGGATCAAAGCCGAGTCAAGCAGATTATACTTCGTGCACAAAACTTTCTTCCATAACGAACCATTTGCCGAGCCAAATCTCCAAATCCACTTGGTCAGCAAACCGTGATTTTTAATGGAAATTCTACCGATACCTAGTCCCCCTTTCTTTTTACTCAAACACACAGAATTCCAGTCCACCCAATGAATTTTCTTCTTGACACCGGAACCACTCCACAAAAATCGCCTCTGGATAGCCTCAATTTTCTCAGCCACCCCAGCCGGAATCCGAAAGATCGACATGAAATACAATGGTATGCTTGTAATGATAGATTTAATGAGTGTTACCCTTCCGCTAATTGACAAAAAATTGTTTTTCCACGACGCGAGTTTTTTTTCGAATTTTGAAATAACAGGAATCCACGCATTTAAAGACCCCGATCGCATCCCAATCGGTACACCCAAGTAGGTAACCGGGGTCCGGCCCCATTTGCATTTAATTAGATCCGCCCATTGAGCTATGATTTCATCTTGTGTATTAACACCCACCAACAGACTCTTGGAAAAATTAATTTTTAAGCCTGAAGCAACCTCAAAACATCTAAGGATTCGCTTGATATGCCGAATGTGATCACATTGCGCATCACAGAAAAATAGTGTGTCATCAGCAAATTGGAGATGAGTCAGTCTTAACCCACGACCGCCGATTTCGAATCCATTGCAAAACCCAAGATCTTTCGCTCTGCTAACCATTAGGCTTAACCCCTCTGCAACAATGTTGAACAGAAACGGTGATAACGGGTCCCCTTGACGCAATCCCTTTTGTTGCCTGAATTCGGGTGTAGGTGATCCATTAACCAAAACAGATACAGAAGCAGTCGAGATACACTCCAGAATCCAACCTCTCCATTTTACCCCAAAACCCATTTTGCCCATCATATCATCAAGAAAGCCCCAATTGACACTGTCGAAGGCTTTTTCAAAATCAACTTTGAATAAAACACCTCCACTACACTTCTTTTTCATTGAGTCCAAGACCTCTGATGCCACTAGAATACTATCCATAATTTGTCTGCCGTTAATAAACGCTGACTGATTATCACTAATGATGAATTTCATCACAGCCTTTAAACGATTGGCCAGGGTTTTTGCAAGAATTTTATATAAACTTCCAACAAGGCTAATGGGTCTATAGTCATTCAGCCTCGTCGGGCATTCAGATTTTGGGATCAAAGTAATAAAACTAGCATTTAGGCCCGCCCCTATTTTGCCAAAACAATGAAAATCATGAACAAAAAGCATAATGTCATCCTTGAGTAATGGCCACTTTTTTTTGAAAAAGTTGAAATTGAACCCATCAGGGCCTGGAGCCTTACCTCCGTCACATTCATTAATTGCTAAAAAAACTTCCTCTTCCGTGAAAATTCTCTCTAGGTTCTCAGCATCATCCCTTCCTAGAGCTCTTAAGGCTTCACCTTGTAAGAATGGGCGAGGAACATGGTTACTGGAAAATGACTTCCTAAAGTGGTCAAAGACAATCTGCTTGACCTCAATCGGATCAGACACTTGAACCCCTCCGTGATTAATAGAATTTAAAAAATTCCGTCTTCTTCGATTTTTTACCACAGCGTGGAAAAACCCCGTATTTCTGTCACCTTCCTTTAGCCATTTTACCCTTGATAATTGACGCCATGATGCTTCCTGAAAGCGATGAGATTTCCAAAGTTCGCACAACAACTTTCCCCTTTCCACACGCTCAGCATGGTCCAATTGCCCCCTTTCTGACTTTAAATCAAGATCATTAAGCTTTTCCTCAATATTTCGAATACCGTCCGAGAGTGTAGCTGCGATACGCTGTTCCTTTAACACACTTTTGACCCCCTTTAATTTCTTTTTCAAACGAAGTCCTGGGCTTTCGAGCGGCCAATCTTGCATCATCACCCCATTTACCTTGTCATTAACAGCATTATCCTCCAGCCAGTAGTCAAAAAATCTGAACGGGATGGGACCCCAATCGGCATAGTCAACACTCAACACTATTGGGTTATGGTCAGATAAACTGCGAGGCAATCCCATCAGTTTTAACGGCTGGAATTTTTGGATCCATTCAGCAGACACCAGAAAGCGGTCCAAGCGACTCATACTTTGGGCTTCCCTTGAATTGGCCCATGTAAACCTCCTTCCCGATAGGTTCACATCGATCAATGAACAAGATTGGATAAATTCACGAAAGTCGGCACTTGCCCTTTCGTTGTAGCTAACCCCTCGATGCTCACAAGCATCTTTCACAGCATTAAAATCCCCAGCAATACACCAAGGGCCACTGAATTGTGATTTAAGATCTAACAACTCATCCCAGAATTCCCTTCTTTCCCTATCAGAGTTAGGCGCATAGATGTTACAAATGACACAGTCGAATTTAGATTCTACCAGTTGCCCTTTTAAAAGGACGAACCTTCTCCCTACTCTTGACTCATCAACTCGAAGAAAATCTTCTCTCCAAAGACTGATGAGCCCACCCGAGGCTCCAATTGCATTTGCTACCTCCATTTGATCAAATAGTTTCCCTCCAATTTGTCTATGAACACATATCCTCATTCTTTCCATTTTTGATTCCTGGATCAAAAGGAGCCCTGGTTTTTGTGATTTTACCATTCGCTTCACCGCTGCCCTCTTCTCATTCCTACCCAACCCCCTTACATTCCAAGAGATGATTTTAAAAGACATAAGAACAAATCAATATCACCCAGGCCCGGAACAATCGACTTATGGTCGATCATCCCCCTTATAAAGGTTCCAATCTCTATCTTCCAAATCAACAAAGGTCTTCATCATAATCTGCTCATCATCATTAAAGAGAAAACCCAAAGCTTTTCCCATATCCCACGTATGCTCAGCCTCCTGTCTTATCAATCGATTTCTGTTATCAATGTTACCATCTGATATTGAGTTTTCTTTGCTCCCATTCTCTTCAGGATTCCCAATGCCCTCCTTTTCCATAGCCACATCACTGGAAACAGAATGTAAACCCTCTGTCTTGTACCTCTTCTTTTTATTTTTCTTCCCATCCTTCTTGCTAGACTTCTTGTTTTCCGTTAGGAAGTTGTGCCCTAGAATTTTCATTAAAGATCGCTTCTGCTTGTCACAGCTTCGCTTTAGATTATGCCTTTTTGCACCCACAACGTTACTATCAGCATCCAGAGAGTTCTTTGACCCAGCAACATGTCCATCATCGAGGCCCAGATCCGTTAAATCATTATAAGGTTCAATTATGGGCCTAGATCTAGCCGCCATACCCAAATCATGCGGACCACCATACACATTTTCAACCGACCTGTTTTCTTGAGGATCCAGTTCGCTTTCCCCATAATCAAGAAGCCCATTGGTATCAGGCCCAACCCCATCCCCAACTCCTTTATTCCCTAGTTGCATTAATAAAACACTATCATCATGGCATGCCTCGGAACTCACTGCACGTGAAGACTCTGAGCCGCCAGCCGTCGCCTCTTCTGCAAGACCCTTGCCCTTTTCAATGTAGCTATATCTTTTGATTTTGATAGGTGCCTGATTGTAATCCACTTTAGAGCCACTTTCCCCCACGCCATCCTCCTCCCTTTCTTTACTTCTTGCCACCTCATAAATGACCCCATTTTTTGAGTCAACAAAATTTTCCACGTCATCTTCTTCAACCCTACTTTCCAGTACTACAGTGTCTCTGTCGGTCTCCGAATTCTTCCCACCCGCCGCCGACCTCTGAGGTTGATCGTTGCCATCTTGCATAGATTCTTCCCAACTATGCGCATTAACAGCAACAGGGTTGTTTAAAAGCATAGACAAATCGAGAAAAGGTTCCTCAGTGATCGTCAATGCAAAAGATTTTCCGTCAACTTTCAAGCTTATTTTATCTCGAATCGGTTGAGTTTCAACAGTAGTACACAAAAGTCGACCTACATCAAGTCTTTCTTTTCTGGCTGTACTATTATCCATCATGACGAAACTTCCACGCATATCACCAAGTAAACGGAAGAACTGTAAATTCCACAGATGCAGCGGAATTCCTTCACACCTGAGCCAAACAAAACGAGACCCACTTACATCATCCTCCTCCCATGGTTTAAGCGAGTCAAGATGACGCCTCCACCAATCTTCATGCTCTTCAATCACCTTAATCATAGTTTTCCTGTCATGAAAAGTTAGCAAGACCATATTTCCGCCCATCGCTCTCACCACACACTGTGGAAGTCCATCACTCTCTACAGATTTTTGAAGGTACCCAATAGATTCCACCTTGGAAATCAGACCAACGGCACTGCTTAGCAACCAATGTCGATCATCATCTTCCTCCTCGATCTCCGTATTCAAGCTGATTTCCTTTCTAATCCCTTCAACCACCAATTTGCCCTTTTCACCCATCGCAATACAGGGTTTCTTTTCGTCCACCCTTGGTTGGTCATTGCTATTAAACTTTCCGATTAACGTTGTTCTATAATCTCTCCCATCCCTTATCCCACAGTTAGTGGGAAACCAATTCTTGTTTTTTGTCGGGTTCCTTACATGGCTAATATTAGCCTCCATAGGAGCACCAATTGTCCTCTTACCCCACCCAAAGGCAGCAAGCTTTACCATAATCTTATTTCCCCACAGAGTTGACCCATCACAGCAATCAATAAGATACTTGGCATCTTCCATGTTTCCAACTCTCACAAACCCATATCTATCCTTTCTACCCTTCCTTAACCGATTTGGAACGAAGGCATCAAGAAGCTTAACATACCTGATAAAATGGTTCCAAAGATTCTTAGAATCTATATTCTTGTGCAGAAAGTCTACGAATAAGGTAACCATATTGTCTCTCAGTAGATCTTCTGATTCCAATCGTCTCCGACGTCCTACCCGCTGCCATCCATCATCTTGAAGTTGCCCCGATCTGTCCATTTTGATTATAAACTATCTATATTGAAGGACTCACTAACAATGTATATATGAACTAATATAAAATCTTCTATTAATTTTCTTCTCTAAATGAATGAATCAGACCCATATATATAGATTTTAGGAGACTATTCGTCAACAGTCACAACCTTTCGAAAGGAGACTGTTCGTCAACAGTCACATCCATTCGACTAAGGGTCTGTTTGGCATAACCAAAATTATCCATTCAATCAAAAGCTAATTTATCATTCAAATTTTCCAACAATCTCCCACATGAATGACAAATTGACTAAAAAACATGGAAAAACAAATACAGACACACTAGAGAGAGTGCAGTGGAAAGACAATGCATTGGGACAGGTAGCTTTTGGCCTTGAACCTTCCGTAGTGAAGAACTATCGGATTTACTCGGCTAAATAGTGAACGCGATGTCTTGAACTGTTCAGGCTTTGGTGTAAACCTAGACAATGGAACTCACACAGTATCTCTCCGAACACTTTCGGTTCTCATGGTTGTGTTCATTTTGGCCCTGAACAACTCCTGGTATTCATGAGTGCTCTAGAGAATCTAAGCCTTTATAATTCTCATAGAAGTGGCCACATTTCACACTCATATAGGTGATTTCCTATTAAGAGAATCTTACTATACTCCACTTGGATAAGATATAGGAATCATTAAAAGCATAGCTTATCCTAAGACTTGCTACAGGCATCACTTTCTATTTATCATGGGAATGGGTAGAGAAATATCTCTCCAGTGATACAGTTTAAGTCACGCACAATTCGGTTGTCCCGTTGAACCTAGATCTTGGGATCTCCAGTCAGCTAGGTTGGGTTGCCATTATGATGACTTTTAAAATATAGGCTTTATTCCCAATCCCCTCGAAAAGCAGTTTATTTGATCTCTCATTAAAGCTTTAGGTAGTGGATCCACTTTATTATCTTTTGACTTTATACAGTTTATGGAGATAATTCCATTCGAGATCAGCTGCTCTACGGTATTATGTCTTCGATGAATGTGTCGAGACTTATTTGTGCCTTTCCAAAAAGTCCATTGGCTACCACAATGTATACAAATTATAGGCACATGTTTTGTCCAACTTGGAATATCCTCTAAGAAATAGCGAAGTCACTCTACTTCCTCACTTCCTCTTTTGCTTTATTTAAAGCGTTAAATTTATATTAAATTGGTGATCAAGCAATGCAAGCCTATTTAGAGGATTTCCAAATGACCACTGCCTTCAAATGTAAAGACCTACCCACTTGTGGATTTTGAGTCTTTGAATCAAATATCCAGTTAACATACTTTGTAGTACAGTCTATAGTTCAGAGTGTGTCTCAAATACCTGAGAACCTTAACTATCATCTTCCAGATGTGTACACCTGGATTGCTTGCATGTTTACTCAGTTTTCTTACTGAATAAGCTCTACGTACACAATCAAGTGCAATTCACAACATATATTAGACTACCAATTTAACACGAATATTCAAATAGAGATATTCTGCTACTGGTAATTATAGGTAAGTTGACATTAATAGGTGTTCTCATCGGACTATGAATATACATATCCATTAGACTAACTAGTATCACATCTGCAACACCCAAGTCTTCATGTCACACTTACTATTCAACATTTCTTTGACAGTCTTGCTCATTGAGTCTTTTCAGTAATTTGCACGTTTAGATTTCTAAACCTTTAGAAATTCACATGCGCATTCATCTAATCATAAACCATAACTTTAATATCCAGTGTGAACCCAAAAGTCACATCTTGACTAATATATGGGGTTACCATATTTAATCATCTTGGGTTATCACCAAGGCTATTCACATAATTATATTTTATGATCACAACAAATTTCACAAATAAACAAAATATATTCAATAATTTTTTTCCATACTTGCAAAATATTAACGAGTAAGAAATGACTATTCATATATTTTTCAACATTTATCTACCCCACATTTGCAAGTATAAGCGATCACATATGACTACGAGCATTTTATCATTACACCCATATTTGTAAATTTCTCAAGATCACACAGATAATCATTTATACTTACGAAATATTAACAAAGTATAAAAAAAAAACTATTTATATGTTTTTTAACATATTTTTTTTTAACATATATCTACCCCAATTTGTAAGCATAGGTGGTTATGATATGTTAACACGAGCAATTTGTTAATTACCCCCACATTTGATGTGACAGTTTCTTAGAAATTGGCCGCCAAAATGTAATTAACTAAAAACTTGGGGACCCAACTGTGAACATTAAAAAATATGGATCTAGAAAATAAATTACTTGGCCATACTGTCAAAGCAGTAAGTACCAACAATTTTGGGAACAAAATGCTACTTCCAGTAATTAAAGCATATGTATTTCTATGTAAAACTTCATAAGGGTTTAGAAGGTCTTAGAATTTCAATCTGTGACAATATGTATAAAGAAATTACCAAATAAGGCATAAAGGGTAGTCAGAATTTTGTGTGTACATGACGCAAGTATATGCAGCGTAATTGAAAGCACATAAGAACATGATTATATAACTAGCAATCTTCACATGGAATTGATACCCAAGGTCATGTCTTTTAGGTTTAGGAAGAACAATAAACAAATACTAAGAATTTAAAATTGAAACGGTACCACAGTTTTGGTTTTTAGGGAAAAATATTTAATCTATTCTGCTTCATGTAAGAAAAAGTGTAATGGTACCTTCCCATTATTTTTCCCAACCGGTGTATAGATCAACAATTGCATGATCCAACTTTATCACGTCCCATTCCAGAAGTTTTTTTTTTTTTTTTTTTCTTTTTTCAAACACATAACCAATCATGTACGTAGAATTTGTAAAACATGATACATATATGTATATACACATGAACTCTATATCATTATTCTAAAATAAATGGAGTAGTTGTTAATAGGCACAAATTCTAAAATTAAAAGACACTCATTCGCTGTACAGCAGTACATCCTAATAGTGATATATATATATCATATTTGCAAAATAAATGAGTGCCTACAGTAACTTTTCCGGCCTATCACACGCACCATTTGGACTTTCATCAATGGATACCAAAGTCATATCTATTCCCAACTTCAACAAACATCCTGACTTGATTTTCATATATTTGTATATATGTCTTCACTTCTGACATATTTTAATTATTATTATTTTGTTTTATTTTTAGAATAACCCTTGTTTACTGCTGCATGTCCATGGATCCGGATACTAAATACTCCATAAAATGTAATACTCATAAAACTCAATGTTTAGGTGCCTTGTTTCATTTCCTTACAAATATCACCGTTTTGTAAGTGTAACACTAAAATTCTCTATTCTATAATTAAACAATAAACTTCTGGAATTAAAAACAGAGTTGTGACTCATACAATACACACATGAAGATGATGAATCAGTGCTCCAAAATACATACAAACAGTGCACTGTTTTCTTTAAAAAAATGTTACAAGCCAAATAACTCACCGTTTCATAAATATTTCTCACAAAGTTCACTTTTTGACAATTCAAACTCAAGTAATGCAACATAAACCTCGTTTTTGATACATGGATGTCATCAATTGTGAACACGTGTCATAACCAGTAATTGAAAAGGCGGTGAAGTTAAAGTTCTGGAATCGATTCGTGCTTAAGAATTATAGAATTATTATACACGGCAGAATTTCAAACTAAACAGATTTCAAATGAGGCCCAGATGTGTAATAAACCAGTTTTATTGAAACAAAGTTTTCCAGATATATACACATATCAGACTTTAATTACGAACAGATTCAAAGTAGTAATTAAAGCAATATAACTTGCATAGAAATTGTCTTAAGATTGTTATCCAAAATATATTGGGATGTGAATAATGTACGTATAAATCTGAAATTAAAAATCGACAATACTACATAAGTATGTTTGACACTATGTCCTTAAAACAATTTATTCCCAGCATTGGTGTCACGAATTTGCGGCATTTGTCTCCCAGGATATAACGATCTCCCCCTTACTATAGAAGCACTTCAAATAATAAGGTTCCAGCGAACCATACTTGTGTTTGTGCTCTCTCAGACACTTGACACACTAACAATGTATACTAATATAAAATCTTCTATTAATTTTCTTCTGTAAATGAATGAATAAGACCCATATATATAGATTGTAGAAGACTATTCGTCAACAGTCACAACCTTTCGAAAGGAGACTGTTCGTCAACAGTCACATCTATTCGACTAAGGGTCTGTTTGGCATAACCAAAATTATCCATTCAATCAAAAGCTAATTTATCATTCAAAATTTCCAACACAAACAGGTTGTGGTCCCACCCATTATTTATCTCCTTCATACTATATAAAGCCATGTGGGACCATCACAGATCTGCATGCAAGACAATTAAACCCTAATTCTGAAATCACCAAGCTCGAAGACCTAGGCCTCTGAAATCGAAACCCTAGGCCTCTGAAATCGAAAACCCAAATTTGTAGACCCAAATTCGTAAATCCAAATTCGAAAACCCACATTCGAAGCAATAGTTGATTGTGTTTACCTTCAACAATGCAGAGATCCAATCCTTCAATGCCGAGAACCAAATCACCAAGAACCAATGCAGAGATCCAATCCTTCAATGCCGAGAACCAAATCGCCAAGCTCTGTACGTATTTAGGGCACAATGGACTGATTAGAGAAATGAGAGTTCTAAGGGATATGAAAGATGGGGTGAGGGTATAATAGTCTTTTTCTCACTCTCCGTTAATAAATCTAACGTTTCACTTTGGTATGAAGTATAGGGGGGTTACGTATTATGAAATAAACCATAGGGGGGGTTATGTGCAAACGGTCCAAACCATATGGGGGTAAACTGTATTTTGCCCAAAAATAAATAGAAATTATAAATAAGTTCTTGGGTAAATTACATTGACCTCTCATGAGGTATGAACCTCCTTCGTAGTTTCAACAATTACATAAACATATCCTTTGTCAAAGGTGAAACCTAACGGTGTTATTGTTCCATACAAAAGTACTGATTTATCTTTGAAACACAAAAAAATTATGGGGCGCGTAACCAAAGGTCTCTGCAATGGCCAAAAATAGGAGATTAGTCCACGCGTATTTTTTTTTAATGCAAAAGGTTCTTCAATTTTCTTTGGACCAAAGTTGCCCTCAAAATGCTATTAACGTGAGTGTTCCTTAATTTTAGCTAACAAACCAACAAAATAATTTTTTTTTCTTATTTTTCAATCTTTACAATGCAGCTCACAAACGAATATCAACAAATAATTATTTGTTTTTTGTAAAACCAACACTTCTACTGCGTAGATCTAAACCCCAACCCCCCCCCCCCCCCCCCCCCCCCCCCCCCCAAAAAAAAAAAAAAAAAAAAAAATCCAAAACGGCCAAAGAATCTCAAAGTAATGGTCATTTTACCAGATGTTACTGTGATCAGAGCAGATAAAATTATGGCCAATTTTTAGATGTTACTGCCTACGTACTACTGCGTAAAAAAAAATAAAAAAATTTAATTAGCCCACATATATATAAAAAATCATCCAAAACAACCACAGAATCGCAAAGTTATGGCTATTTTAGAACATGTTACTATCTTTAAGTGATGCCCAGGTAATTATGTTACTATCCAATTTTCAGATGTTACTTCATTTATGTTATTGCCCAAGGTAAAAGACAATGACATACAATTAAAAAAAAATCAAACATAGTAAAATGTCACTGCCATAAATGACAGCGACATGGCGTTATTTGGTTCGACAGTGACACGATTTTTTATTTTTATTTTTTAAAATTTTTCATGTACTATGGATATTGTTTGAAAGATTTTTTCTTCTAAATTACAAATATGCAAGTTTTATTCAAATTGGAGTTGTGATTTGAAAGTTATAGCATTTTAAAGTTTGAAAAAAAAAATTTCCTTAAAGAACGCACTGAGGTGGCAAAACATAAATGTTTTACATGTGTGACAGGGGCAAATTTGTCAATATCCTTATTTTCAGTTTAAAAATGGCCTTAAGGCCATATAATTCAAAAATGATTGTGCGTATCTCCATAAAAAAAAAATGGGCTGAACTGTTTGTAGAAAAATCTCCATTCCAAAAACTGTTAATTAATTCTTCCAAAATTTATTTAGTAAAACAAAAAAAAACAAAAATAAAGAGACGCGCTATGAAATGACAAATTTGATTTTAAGGTATACTCTCGAACAAAAAGGAGGAAAAAGTCGAATAGTTTTTAATTTGTTATTTTCTTACTTTAATAGGGGTAAATTTAGAAAGAAAAAAAATTAATAGTCACTAACCTTTCATTAGTACTGTTACACACAAATAAACCTCAAGGAGGCCATATTTTTTTAAAACCACAAGATATTTCTGTAATTAAAATATAGGGAGCTAAGTGTATTTTACCATTTTTGGTTTTCCTCCTTTTTTTCTATGGTAGAAATTACTGATCATGCCACTTAGAGACACGTGAAAGCCCATAGGAATTGTACCTGGTTTTTTTTTTTTTTTTTTGGCTAAATGCTACACACACTCGGTGCTTAAATAGGTTGGACATTGTGTTGAAAAGTCTGTACACATAAAAGTAGGTGTTTTGTGTGTGCAAGCTTTTTAGCATAAGGTCTAATATTTTAAAGCAAAATTGTGTATTTTTCAGAGTATGTGCAGTATTGTTGTTTGCTAAATGGGAATTGTACCTGATTGGGTGAAATGGATGTAAAACTTCCGTCAGCACCACAAAAGACAGTTTCTATTTTCAAGTAAGCAAATAAGTACTTCTTATGGGTCCTTATACTATGCGCACATGGTGATTTGACCGCACCATGCACTCAGGAGAGAGAAAGAGAGAGATAAGGGGGGCCAAAATCACGATAGTTTTGGTAGTTACAATATTTTATCATCATGTTTCCTCATTGTGGTTACAATCTTTCCTTATCATGTTACAATCTTTTTTCATGGTGGTTACAATATTTCTCATGATAGTTACAAAACTGCCATTTTTGTCATAGGTTAAAATTTTTTGTCATCAAAGTTACAATATTTCCTCATCAAATTACGTACAATCTTTCCCGTCAAGTTATAGTTTCCCTCATTAGGCTACACTTCTCCTCATCAATTTTTCTCATCTCCCTCCTCTCTTCTGTCGGCACGGTGCCTGCAAAATTACTGTGCAGACCAAAGAATTTTCCATTTCTCTATATTGGTTAATCTTAATGATCATGGCACCTCTTTATGTGGCTGAACATGGTTAATGCGCTTGGACTTGTATAGCCCATTACATCAATGGTCAAACTCACATATGGAAAGCTCAATTTGATTTTAGGCGCCAAAATTAGTTGAATTCCCTTATATTGCTGTCACGAGTGTGATGCACATGACAACATTTTGCATGATATTTTCACATACAATAATGCTAGGGACACTCCACAAAGCACACCCCAAAGCACATCATACTTTAAATACATGTACTTTGGGCTGTGAAACTTTTTTACACAGGGCCCACATTTTTTTGGGAACCGCTAGGGAAGCCCAAGGTACATGCACACAAAGCATGAAGTGTGCTTTGGGGTGTGCTTTGTGGTGTGTCTCTAGCACCACTCTTTCACATAGCCCAACAAATGGACTAATGCTCCATTTAGTACGAAAGTAGCTTTATTTTTGTAGCACATGTATAATTGATTATGTATATTAGATATAGAGAGATGAAAAAAATGAAAGAATGGTAAAGATGAAGATGCATGTCTAGGGTGAGTTTTTTTTTTAGCTGGGAGTCTAGGTGAGTTGATCGTGCACATTAACCTCTCTTTAGTTCAACTCCTCGGCAACTTCCTTTGGCTCCTTTTTGGTGGGTGTTTGGGATGCGATCATAGGGGATTAGTTTGGCCAATTGGTGGGGACTAAATCGGTGGATTGAACCGAACAATTCGTCCAGTTTCCTTGAAATTCGTCACAATTATACAATTATTAACCAAAGCAAATTGATCGAACCCCAACAAAAACTGACAAAATCGACCGAAGCCACCACTTTGGTCGGTTTTTAAAACATGAAGAAATCAAAAAAGAACCGACCGACGTACACCCTTAGTTGGGACACCCCTATGTTGACCAAAAAAAAAAAAAAAAAATTAATTATTAGCCAATATTATTATCGATCATAAGGTTGACCCTGACCATTTGAGGGCCCTAGGCAAGCTCTTTAAGTTAGGCCTCTTGTTGCGGATCCACACACAAGTTCGGACGAGGTCAACAGTCTTGAAGTCAAATTTTTTTGGGGTGTCCATTAATGCATTCTTGGGAGTAGGAGTTTAGTATCAAAACTTTTGTAGTTATTTTTCTGTGAAGTTATCTAATTACCCAAAAAGTCCAAGAATTGAAAAAGTTATCATCGTTAATACAAACAGATAATATTATCTGTCTGTAGACAGATAAGACAAATGAGATTATCTGTTAGACAGATAAAATCTCAAAATCAGGCTGGAAGGTACATATCTTCATCATCTTCTTCTTCTTCTTCTTCTTCTTTGTGTGTGTGTGTGTAAAATTTTCAAGCCCATTGCGTAGATCTCGAAAAAATACATAAAGTATCAAAAAAAAAATTCATCCAAAAAGGCCAAAAAATAAGAAAATGATGGTTGTTTAACTCAATATTATTTGTCAATAGATAAATTTTTTTTGTCTATTTTGACAAATAAAATCGAAAAAATATGATTCCAAATTATTATTATTATTTTGGGTACAATTTTCAACTCTAATGTGTAGATCTCAAACAAATACATGAAATATAAAAAATAAAAATATAAAAAATACCCAAAAAGGCTAAAAAATGAATAAGTTTAATTAGTGGCTTAAAGTTGACAGATAATGTATATTATTTGTGGGTAACGAGGAGCTTTTTACCAAATTGAAAAAGTAGTGAGCGATTTTTGAAAAATGGCCAAATCATGTTAGGTTTTTAGCTAGAGAGCATTTTTGCTGACCCAAAAAATGGGATGCTTGGGTGAGCATTGATGAGCCATTTTTTAGGTGAGCAAAACTATTTTATTTTGGGCAAAAAATATTTTGCACCCTTAATATATACACCGTTTTGGACTTTACTCCCTAATGTTTCAATGTTCTCAAACTGGTCCTTAATAGATATAGCGAGTTGCAGTGTGGCCCTTCCGTCATAATTTCCGTCAAAAACTAACGGAAACTCACTCATGTGCGAATCATGTGACTTATTTAAGGGTATTTTAGTCATTCACCAAAAATTAAAAGGATTTTGCACCCTTAATGTTTAGTTCATTTAGCTATTTGCACCCTTAATGTTTGGATCATTTGGACATTTTTTTATTTTTATTTTTTATTTTTTTAAAAAAATGTTCCAACACAATTTTTGGGTGCCTCTACCACTATCCATTAATAGTAGTAATAGGCTTAATCCCGATAGAAAGAAACGAATCTAAAGTTATCCAACCTACCTAATTGGAATTTTAAATAAACTATAATTCTAAAATGCAAGGAAATAAAATGAAGGGAATAAAATAAAAATAAAATACAATAAAGGATTTCCAAACGGGTCATATATAGTGTTTAGGGTGAAATAAATGCATAAGGAAAAGAGACAAGATTTGCATGCATGTGGTTTGGTGCTATTAATAAAGTAGCCTCTATGTCCACATGTGCTGGATGAGGAGTTGACCCGAGCTCTTTATTCCGACCTCGAGGTCGAGCAGGATGGTCGGTCGGGAGTATTGAATATTTTGAACATTCTAGGACATATCACTATATATTTTAGGCTATATGCATTTGTGTCTTCCTCAAATTTTGAAATTTTTTTGCCATATATGTACACATATTATATGTATTCATGCCCCTCCCAATTTTGTAGTTTATCCCATTAACTTTCTTTTGCCAGAAATTATGAAAATTCTCACTTTGATCAACAATCATTATTATTTTTGGGTTAATTACACTCACCTCCCCTGTGTTTTGCCTTAATTACACGGAGCCCTCTCATTTTGGAAAATTACACGGACCTCCCTTATGCCTATTTTTTTTACACTTTAATGGGGGAAAGTGTTACAGAATATTAATTTTAAGAGAGGAAAGTGTTATAGAATTCTAATTTTAAGGGAGGTCCGTATAATTTTCCAAAATGCGAGGGAGGTCCGTGTAATTAAGTCAAAACACAGGGGAGGTAAATGTAATTAACCCTTATTTTATTTATTTATTTATTTTAACTAACTAAATGACTTTGATCCATAACTCTCACTATGATCCTGAACTTCTAAAGATTCTTTGTTTTATAGGTGAAACTAGCTAGTATTAAAAATATAAGAAGTAATGACACAATGATTTTTTTTATAAATTAAAAAAAAATGATTTATGAAGAGATTTAATTGTTTGTCTTTGGGTAATTCTAAAACACACGGAATAATCATGCAATTTTTAAAGCCCAAAAGTACAATATTAAAAAAAAATAATAAGAAAGAATAATAGGTCAAGTGCACTGCCTCCAGGCTCAAATCGTAGCTCCGCCACTAGTTATAACGCTTCTTTGAATCAACACTAATTCCCATTGCGATTAATATATATATACACACACACACACATACATAGGGCCACACAAAAAAAAAAAAAAAAAATCAAAAGTTAAGGGGACAAAAATACATATAACCTAAAATATATAAGGTAAAAATAAAAAATGTTCTTTCAATTAGAGTTAGAGTTTATTTATTATTCCAATTAGGATATATATGTTGTATGACTTTAGATTTGTTTCATTTTATTTGGATTAATCCTCTTACTATTATAAATGGGTAGCAGTAGAGGCATCCAAAAATTATGTCAGAACACTTCCTTTTTTTATAAAAATAAAAATAAAATATGTCCAATTTACCCAAAGATTAAGGGTGCAAATTGTCAAACGAACCAAATATTAAGTGCAAAATGCTTCTAATTTATGGTGAATGACTAAAAACCCTTAAATAAGTCACATGACTCGCACATGGGCGAGTTTTCATTAGTTTTTGACAAAAATTCCGACGGAAGAACCACATTACAACTCATTATATACATTAAGGGCCAGTTTAAAAAAGTTAAAATATTAAAATACAAAATCCAAATTAGCGTATACATTAATAGTGCAAAATACTTTTTACCCTTTTCTCTTAAATAATACACCTAATATTTAAAAGTCTATGACCTAATATTCCTAAAATATTATAGCTCCGCTCTTACCCGTATGAACTGTGCCTGGTTGGATGAAAAGGATGTAAAAACCAATTATAGCCACCCAAAAAAGTAAGTTACTCGTACTATTTTAAGTGAACAATTATTTCTTATATTCTTTATTCCAAGAAGAATATTACAGAATATATACTCCGGATCTGTAAAGACTGTAATCCTGAACACCAACTGACTAAACATGGTTTATGGATTTTGGAGTGCCACTAAGGTATTACACTATTACCGTGGAAAGGGTGAGTTGGTACCTTAAACTAACCAAATAATGACATGTGAGAAATCTCAGCATCATGTACAGCACATTGACGCCGTTAAGGAGATTTTTTCACAGTTTCAAAAGGTTTGGCATGTGACAATACAACTTTCTCTCTCTTCATTAAATGCTCCCAACTTCCAACCTATGACTATTTTCCTTGCTTTTAATAATGGTCCAAATAATTTTTTGATCACTCCATTTTATTTATTACAAGTTTCAATGAATTACATTTGTGCCATTCAGTAATTATGTTAATGATACAGGGGCAATTTAAGAATGGGATAAGACACATATCATCCAATAAAAACCTGAATGAGTAAGGGTGAACAAAAATGAGATGAGCAAAAATGCATTCTTTTTTTTTTTTGTGGATTTTTTTTCCCCCTCAAATAACAAAAATTTACTCTGTATTAATTTACTGGGATGAAATCTTATTTCTCTCACTCTCTCAACATATATATATATATATATATATAAAATACAAGGGTTTTGTTATGTGTATTTACGCTATATGTTAAGTTTCTAGAAATGAAAATAAATAAGGGAGGTAAATACTGAATCTCACACCAGATACTAAAACCCATATTGTACACCTTATTTATTTCCACTTTTAGAATCTTAACATATACTCTAAGAGACACATGTTAACAAAACTCATAATACAATATATATATATATATATATAGACACACAAAAGTAAGTAAGAGATTGTTTGCTATAATATTTATTTGGGCGTGCCAGAGCCTTGTTAGGTAGGCCCAAACTAATAAAACAAAATTTCCTAAGTCACTTGTGTGAGTGATACACAAGGTTTGGAAATCTGACTTCTATCAAAACGATTGTGATGGCCAAGTAGGAAAGTACCCTTGGCCTAAGATCCTATGGCAGTATTGAAGCACACAAGCCATACAAGTGATGAAAGATGAATTAAATAAAATAGACTTTTATTTAATTAAAGAAAAGAAATTACAAGAAGTAATTGAAAAACTAGGAAAATAAAAGACTGCTATATTTGCCTAAACTAAGAATGTTAAAGGATGCATTTGGGATGCGGTTGAATGCGGTGTATCGAAGAGACGCGGGGTGAGTTGATAGCTTGGCCTGCCTGTTGTATTTATAGCGGCCATGGAGGTTGAAGCTGATTAGGAAATAAAAACTCTTGAATGATAATCTGGTATAATTTACCAGATTTATCTCCCAAATCTAATAAAAGTCTTCCATAATATACACATATATACAGGTGTGTATA
Organism: Hydrangea macrophylla; assembly: GCA_033977485.1. NCBI lineage: Eukaryota > Viridiplantae > Streptophyta > Magnoliopsida > Cornales > Hydrangeaceae > Hydrangea > Hydrangea macrophylla. Next base: position 55,592,283 of record CM066993.1, read on the forward strand.
TATATTAGCAGCTTGAATCTGGTCCCCTTTGTAGCTTCATTCGGCTGACTTACCCTCCAAGTAAAAGATAACTCCCAAATCTTGAAACATTATCCTTCTTAATGTGATAATACCTGCCTTAAGTGATAATATTAAAAAATATTAAAGTATTATCCCTTTCCATATTCTGATAATGTCAATATAATCACATTGAGAGTTTTGTAGGGACTGATACTCTTCCCCAAGGTGGCCAAATCTGTATCAACTTTCCAAATAGCATAAATATATAATGGCCAAACCAAGTATTGAATTTAAATTGCCTTTCATGTGGCCATATGATTGCTTCCTCATCCTGCCCGAACTGTTAACACTCTCATAAGAGTCCGAATATAGCTGTGACGCTTAGTCCGAATTACATTGTAAAATCTATCACCAAAGGTATCAAATGGTGATAAAATTCAATGGGGTCCACCTTATCACTTTCTAAAGTGACCAAATGAAGCTAAAGAGTTTAGCTCGATTAAATATTAGGCTGACCAAACAAAAATGCAATTATTGAATAACAACCAAAATTACAAATTGGTCAAGTGACCATATTACTAAAGTGAGGTGGCCCGCCTTATTACTTACTCCTCCACAATCGGCAGTCTGATGCACATTGACTGAACCGGGCTATGATTCCATAAATTCGTCAGTCCGATCATATGGTGGTCGGTCTGAGTCAACAGTGGTGCAGCCCGATGGAAACATGACAGCCATATTAAAGCAGGGCCCACTTTGTGTAATGACCCGATGAAATGGTGATCAGCCCGATTACAGTGATGCCCGATCAAACATTGGTCAGTCCGTAGTCAAGCCCGATTAAATAATGATGCCAGCCCGATCAACCAGTGGTTGGTTCAATCAACTTTTAACCAATCAATCATTAATTTTTGCAATCGGTCTCATGAGTCCGATTAAAATATTTCAACCGGCCTCTTCCAATTTTGATTTAAAAAATGTATTTTTTAGGTGCAAACAGAGATAAAGTTGAAAAAATATCATTAATAGTGTGCGTTAGTATGCTATTCCAAATGCTGAGAATTCACACATGCCATTGGTTGGTTTAAGGTACGACCTCACCTTTTCAGGGTGGTATCTTAGTGTGGCACACTAAAATTTCTCCTAGTTTATGGGTTGGACAAATTTTTTTTTTTTTTTTTGCTAAAAATGTTTATGGATTATGACTTTATGGTTGGACTTAAATTATAAATATCCCCTAGCCCATCACATCAACCTGGCATAGAGAAATTAAAGCAGTAATTTTTTTGTTTGCTAAGAGGGAAAGCAGTACTTGAAAACAACATTTCTTTTCATTAATTTATATGGTCAGCAAGTGAGCTGAAAACAACATTTTCGTGTTAATGGCTCTTCTCGTAAATCATAACCCTTTTGATTCGACTAATAGCTTGTTCACTATATTTCTATTATACAATTGTTTTCACAAAAAAAAAAAAAAAATGGTAAAAGAATTCCAAGACATGAAATATCAAGCAACTAGAAATTGTTTGGGCAATGGACAGTGGACTCTGATCAAAGAAAAAAAATGGTTTGTTTAAATCTAAAATAATCATATTCTTATAAAAATGAGTGTATTTTTGCTCACTCAAAATTTGTACACTCTAATTCGTTGGGTGAGTCTGTGAGACTCACCGCTTTGCATCTTGTATTCGTTTTCATTTTGTCCATGAAAAATGATAGAACCACATATATACTTACCCATATAAATTACAGGAAGAAATAGGAATTCACAACCCATATTCTTACCCACACTCGTGTGTATATATATATATGTACACACATATGTATTTAATTGACAATGTGTTGTTTTTGTGCTACATGTAATATGCAAGTTTGCAGGTCCTGTAGTTTGAAAGGAACTGTCACATATTCTGTTCATTACGTGGGTAGTAAACAATATTTGCATAAAAGCCCTTGAGATTTTGGAATCATAGTGATTTGGGAGGTGCTCTAGATCAAGCTTGTGTAAAATGGTGCCTTTCATGCTCTTCCTTACTTGTAAGTGAATTTTTTTTTTTGACGGAACCTCGACGGAACGAGGAGCATTGGATTAAAAAGCAAAACAGAGTACAGCCAAATAGGGGGGACATGTTACCTTACCCTCAGAAAGAAACTAGCAAACAAGCAAAAGTGACAAAAAAACGATGCCAAAACAGCAAATTTGCTAGAGCCAACAGTCAAATTTTAATAGTCCTATTCTTAGGTGATTTCTACGTTTGGGAAGTAGGAAATATATCTACCTCAAAGTTCAATATATGTACATATGTATATATATATTGTGTGTTCTTTGGCAATATTAAAGGATATTAATTAAAGGTGTCGATTTAAATCTTTAAAAATTTGGTTTAAAAAAAAATCCCTAGTCTCTATTGGATTATTTGAGTTTAAAGGAAACTCATTTTTAATTTTAGTGAAAAGTCCCTAATTAGTGACTTTTAATCAATAAAAAAAAAAATTTTGACTAAAATTTTAACTTGAAATCTCTAATAATCTTTATTCACACTCTTCACACTCACTCTACGGCTAGTAACAAATCTGTGAATCAATTGCAAAACAAAAATGCTACACTCACATCTAAATTCACACCTCATGATCATGACTCTCGATTCCAGTAAGCCCTATGTGGATTAAGAGCCAGGATGTATTGAGTGTGGAATTTTATATGGATTTAGATGTGGGTGGAGCATGAGTAAAAAAATTAAACTACAATATATTTGTAATGATAAGCTCCTCAAGGTAGCTTCTAGCCAATCGCAAACCTCTACGATTCACTCACATTTTCTGTGATTACTTTGCAATATATAGCAGTTTCCAAGGCCAGCCCTGCCTATAGGTGGTGTAGGCGGTCGCCTAAGGCCCCCACATCTTGTTCATTTTTTGCTTTTCAATAGGGCCCCGAAAAATACTGAGTAGGGCTCAAAATAAATTTTTTTTTATTTATAATATGTTGAACAAATTGTAATGGAATCCAAAAAAATATTGGAAACCTCCTAATTCAACAATACATGCAATAAGGATTACTGAACCTCCAAATTCTGAAGAAAATTCGCAAATCAACACTATTATATATTTAATTATGCACACAAAAATATGTAAATAGATCCAAAAATTTTCGCTTCGGAACCCCGTTGTTCAAAAGGCCTCGTCTTAATGTTCGCCTAAGGCCCCCAATTTGTCAAGGCCCGCCCTGGCAGTTTCTACTATGGCTTTTGGAATTACTTAGTGGACTCCAAACGCTGTAAACAAACATAGCCTTAGCTTTGAATAATCCATCTTTTTTTTTTTTTTTTTTTTAACGGCAATACATTCATAATTAAGCAAAGCTTAAGAGTACACCACCGTTTACAATTTTCACACACTAAATGAGCAACACAGTAACCCACAACATCCCATTTGGTGTGTTTGGTGATGAAATCATCAACCACCGTTACCACCCTGAATACAAAACAGACCATATGTACACCCCATTAACTAAAATACTTGTGGCCACATTCCTGTGGAGTAAGCCTTCCTCGTGAATGACATTCTAAAAAATGACAATCTCTCTGTATACATATCTCTGTACAACATAATAATGTTAAGGGCATTTGACCATGAGGCATATATCTACTTTGTTTCCATTTTAGCAAACATAAATTAATTGTCTAGAGAGAAGTTTTTGTGAACCCTCAACATAGTGTTTATGTAGTGCTCCATATCTAATGAGGTAGTATCACACAATTTTGTTGGGGCTATTTCAATTTTTTGTGGTGAGTTCTATTATTTGTGTAACGCGCTTTTATTGGGTACGGGATACCAAGTGACATGCCACGTAATACCTTAAAGGTATCCAAAAATTTCTCCTCTGTGCATGTTCTCTGCTCTCTCTTCTCTATTATCGATAAAGCATTAATTATAGATCAATGAAAAATGCTAGACCCACACAGTAAACCTCACACTTTTTTCACATACAGTTTTAAATGCTTGTACTTTGTTTGAATTTTTTTTACACTTTTTTGCACCCTACTAATACAACACAGGATACAAGCATTTAAAACTGTGTGTGAAAAAAGTGTGTGATTCACTGTGTTAGTCTAGCATTTTCCTAGATCAATGTGTAGTGTGCATCTGTGTGTTAATATATAGATATATATATATATATAGAGAGAGAGAGAGTGTCAACCTCACAACATCCATAATTATTCATGTAATTGGTATGCTGTGACATCAATCATCCTAATAGATCGATACATATATACATATATATATAACACTACTGAAAAAGTATAAAACTGTACGTCCTTCTCTCTATTAATTACAAGATCAAGATGATTAGTGCAATTTGAGCCATTTCTCAACATTAACAAAAGCAATGATATTAATCCAAATTGATAATGTGTAACATTGGTCCGATTATGTGACAAAACACAGATCGATCACATGCATCAACCATAACTGTATTTGTATCATGAGTACTTGACTATTCTTAAAAACGAAAATAAAAAAATAAAAAATTCCTACTAGACAGTATGTAATACATACACTATCTCTTACTCTCTTATCTCTCTGATCTCCTAGCTACATTTAGAAATTTTCCAAAAAATGAAAGTTGGCCATTAAAGAAGGGAGTATACAGGGAGTCTTGCTCATAATTAAAGACACCAGATCCATTTGTTTGTTCTCACTAGAGAGAGAGAGAGAGAGAGAGAGAGAGAGAGAGAGAGAGAGAGAGAGAGAGAGTTCACATTTTTATAGCACCAAAAGAAAAAGAAAAAGCATAAGACATATCGTCAATATATATGAGTGATCCACCCAACCTAAAAGACCAACAGCGAACATCAAAGCAGCCTATTTCAAAAACTACCAACAGAAAGCCTCCCGGCCAATTATAACTAACGATATTAAAAGAACACAATTACCCTAGAAACTGCCACTGCTCCGAAACCAGCCTAAACGAGTCAACAATCCTAAAACTTCACTTATACGTAGCAGGAAAAGCAATAACTCTGCCCATAAAAAGCCTTACATCATCTCCCATCGAGATCTCATCAAAACCAGTTATGATGAAAACACACAACCGTAAGGCAGAGAGAGTTCACATTTAGAGAGAGAAGAAGAAGAAGAAAAAGGAAAGAAAGAAAAGGAAATTACCCACAAACACTCCTCACCCTCACTCACTGCCACCCTCCCTCAGTACTGCCCTCTTCCCTCAAACACACACACACACACTCTCTCTCAGACCACATACACACACAGAGAAAGAAGGAGAAGAAGGAAGGAGTGAGAGAACCCGACTGAGAAAAGAAAAAGGAACTAGAAGAAGAGGTAAGCTCACATAACCCCCCTCTGTATTTTTGGATTGCGCCCGCCCCCCCCCCCCCCACACACACACACACACACACACACACACGCATGTACCAAACAGAGCCTTAAGCTCTGGTATACGAAAGGCAGCCATGGAAGCTCCATGAGAGCTTTAAATTCCAAACATTTACCAAACTCAGTGAAATCAATGCCAAAAAGACCCTTATTATCCCCTTAGGCCCCCACACGATCAGCTTAAAGTTTGGCCGAGCCAAACTCAACCTATGAGCCATTAAACTGAAAAGAATAGTCCTCTAGTTGATAGTTCGAGTACCAAAAGAGATAACCAGGCTTCCCCCACCCATACCCATAGATGTGTAGAGGAGAGAGAGACGGAGCAAACAGCGTTGGTTTCGTCAAAATCTATGGAGAGATGAGAGAGATACGAAGAGAGAGAGAGAGAGGTTTTTCGGCAACCCGCATTTGCCGACGGCGCACGAGTCGCCGGAGAAAGAACCGGAGGTGGCGGTGCATTAGGAGCTTGTACCATGTTCTTGGGAGGGTGTACATACCTGTTTAGGATTAGGGTTATATCGTTTACCCATTTTTAATTTAAGTTGGGTAAAATACTGGGTTTCGGGCGACCCATTAACCCACTGATTGTGTCTAGTTTATACTCGTATATAATTATAGGAAACCCATTTGTACTTGGGTCGGGTCGGATTTGGCCCAATGGGTCACAACCTTGGATTAGGTTGAGAGTGTAAACGATTAATCTGTTTGGGTTCGGGTCTATCCAGGTCAACCCACGGATTATATAATACTACTACTAATAATTATGTTTTAATTATTCAAGAATAAATTTAAGAAATTGTTATGTACACCCGTGTATTTACTATGGACACTCAAATTCCTTTATTTAAATCATTCTTCTTCTAAAAATTCTCACTTTTATAAAGTTGAAAGGTGTAAATAGCTAAATTAGCAGTGTACAAAGCAATTTTCTAAATTTAAATGTATGTTTAGTAAGTTTTAAATTCTTGAATATTTTTATTTATTAATATTTCTTATACTCTGAAATTATATTTTTATATATTATACTTATTAATTATTTAGCCTTAAATAAATAGTAAATATTAATTTAATTAAAATAAATAGATATATGTATTGGCCTTATGTTTTAAATATTTTAAATATACTTTTATAGTATTATTAATTGGTTTTTAATATTCTGAAATATAATACTTTAATATGTATCATATCGTGAAATTATATTTTATTATTTACATAGTATACTTATTATTATTTAGTTTAAATAAGTAATAAGAGTTAATTTTAAATAGTAATAATTAGGTAATAAATACCTAATGTCTATTTTTAAAATGTAGAAAATTATATTGTTTATCCCAAGGCCTAATGCCCTTGTTTCATAAATTATTTATTTATAAAACCCAACTCTAAATATTTTATTTAAATTATAAGGACTCGTTTGCTTATCCTTTAATTATTTTAACTATTAAACGAGTTCCGAAAATTAGGAGAAAAATACAACTAACCTATTTTAAGGTCTAGTATTTAATAAAAATGTTTCTAAGGACCGTTTATCTTTCTAAATTATATTTTATAATTATAGAACTCCTAAACTGTTCCCGCGGGTCAGCGGGACAGCTTGCGAGTTCTGTTTGACTTAAAATTACTGAGTAAGTTCACTCGGTCATTTTGAGTTGGAACATCGATCTAAACAGAAAATGTCTCAAATTGTAATGAATATTTTTTGATCTTGAAGAGATGAAAAGGTACTTGTTTTAGATCACAGTATCCTTCATCAAAACACTGTGACATGACTAAACACATTACTTTTTGGTATACAAAAGATATGTAGTTCACTCACAATTTTTTGTCATGCAATTAAGTGTGCTCTTGAAACTTTATATTGAGATGTCTAAAATAAAAGCATTTACATTTTTGGGGTATAAGAAAGAAATCTTATATTTTAGTGGGTCAGATGTTCCATATATATATATATATACTTTTTTTTTTCTTTTGAAAGTCAAATGCATTGTGAGTTGGAACATCTAAACAGAAAATACCTCAAACTGTAGTGAATATTTATTGATATAAAAAGGTACTTGTCTTTAGATCGGAGTAGTATCGATCATCAAATGACCAATATTGTGACACATGCATATGCAATTCATATGCACTTACTTTTTATACTAAACACATGCATTACTTGTTCTTCATGATTTTTTGCATGTTTTCCAAATTGTGCAAATTATCCTGTATATAACTTTTTCAGGTCTACATCTCATAGCCACCATGCGACCATATCATAGTGCTCCAGGAGGACTAGAACTTACCATGTGAGAACTTAATCCCAAACCCTGTTTCACAATGTTATGATCATAACTAGGGAGTACTCCGTTGTACTTGTTGTTTATTTATTTTATTTTTTGGTAATATCAAAGATTGATAATAATCGTCAGATAATGACTGCGGAGCTATACAACTGAAACTTACCTTACAAAGCTGCTAGAACTTTGCAGACCTAGAAAAAAATATTGTTTTAAATAAAAAAAGGACACAAACAGCCCCTGAAATATTACACAAATCCCCGGAGGGCTGTAATGCATGTAGACATAACGTACAGAAGCTGAGATGACTGTAATGTATACATAACGTACAGAAGCTGAGAGCTCGATATATATCCCTCGATGATTGAAGGACTTATCGACTTGCATTAAGAATGAGATGACTGAGTTGATGAAAAGGGGAACACATTTTCATCAAATTGTACTTGTTTGCTAATTATAATTGTTTGTGTGGAGATATCATAGCAAATGTAGCCCTTTTTATCCAAGTTATAGCCTTGGAGGACACACTGTTAATTGGTTCTTCAACTCTCAAGTAGTGGCATTGTAAGGTAGATATAACATGCATAACCGAAAATTTTAAGCATTGTGGAGATTGGTACGTTGGAGGTAAGCTACATGCACACATCTGATTTATTGCATAAAGGAAAATGACAGATTGATTTCTCACATTGATAAAGGAACATTGATATGTACGTTCAGTTTCTCATAAGAGCAATTCATTCTGATATTCAGAAGGCTAGACATATTTGTAGACTTCTTGAGAGATAACTATACAAAACAGAAATAACGAACTCTAACTGACCTAACCACCAGTTGGTTATATTACAAACTGTAACAGAATGGACAGCTGTCAAGGGCCTGTTTGGCTGAGATGGTTATCAAAGGAGCATATCGTTGTATGAGAAGTCACTATTTGGAACTTCCTCTTTGAACCACTGCAAAAGCCTAATCTTAATGATCTCAACATGTTTGCCCATCCATAACATGTTTGCACCAATTACCGAGTTCACTAACGAAACCACTTAATGGCTTGAGAGTAAGAACTATCAGCATAATACATAAGCTTCAGGATATAAAAATAAAAATAAATAAATAAATAAAAAGAAACATCTTCTTTCGAAGGAGGCGGCATCAAAATGCACTTTTTCCCCGAAACAAAGGTAATGTTATAAAAGATTGGAATCACAAAAGCTAAGGGGCATAACCCAGAAACAAGACAAGGAAAAGCCATGTCTACGAAAAATACAAGCAACAAGCCTGCACATTAAGGCTAGGCAAACTAATCAAACAAAAGCATAAAGAGGCCGGAGACTAAACAAATAGGCTACAGATGAAAAAAGGGTCCCAACAAAAGGAAGGACAAACAAAACTCAAATGTTGTGGAGCTTTGTTTGATATCTAACATTATTCTTTAACTCATTCAATCATATATCTGTTGTTATTGTGCATGTTGTGGAGATGCGTGCTGCATTCTTTGGATATAGTGCTTTTTAGCCTTGTGGAAAGACAAGTGTTCTTTGTGGAGACACTCGTGTTTGGTTTCGTTATCTCATTGTTCATAGAAGCGTTCCATGGCTACTCTTTGCATCCTCTAATTATTGTAAGCGTAGAAAAAAAAGGTGTGTGGCTCGCAAAATTAAAAAAATAATAATAATAATTTACTCCGTACAGTAATTTCTTTTTGTTACTATTCTCCAAACCACTTTCCTTATGTTGTAAGGTCTTAGAAGAGAATAGCAAGCAGGTCCAAAGATTTTAAGGCACATTAGATCAGGGTTAGAATTAAACAGAAATTGTGGGAAGTGACGGGTCGATCAGGGCATTCGATTGACAAGGAAGGTAGCTGGACAAATGCATACGACCACAAATTTGGAAGGAAGAGATGCCTAGGACAGTAGAGTTAACCCTCTCCCTGCTTTGTGCCTTTATGCTTCCTCTCAGCAACTCCATTTTGCTAAGAGTTATGAGGACAACTCTTTCCAAACACAATTTGACAAGCAGATAAAAGATTTGAAGTCATAGATTGAACACATATAAGATTCTGTAAAAGTGAAACAAATTAGAAGCTGAGTATAAGAAACGTGGAGTAGTGTGAGATATGGGAAGTCCTTGGCCATTTGCAATGTGGATAATCACCTCGAAAATCTCTAGAGAATGAGCTCGAAGTGTTGTAGAGAATTGAATTCTCAATTGGACATAATTTGTAGAGTCCAAGCCCAATGGTGATCAAATTGCATACATTGGACAAGATGTAGATTGGAGAATAAGAAGCTGAATTCGATGAGTAAGAATTCAACATGGTTATCGAAATACTATTTGAAGATTCTGCTGCCATTTGAGACGTGAGTCGATCCCTTATTGTAGCACTAATGCCATGAAAAATTTCAGAAACTGAATACGAGAGCACATGAACGGAAGTTCAAAGAGAGAGATGAAGATGATGACTTAGAAAGTAGGATCATTCTCATTTACTCTTCATAGTGATCAAGTATTATATATATATATATATATATATGTAGATACAGAGAGAGTCGGTTACAAGCAACATAACAGAATTACAGTTGTCACCTCTAACAAATTCAAAAGAAAATAACTAACTCTGAGTTAACAGATTGGAAAAGGAAGGGGGGACATGGGATCACTTTGACATAGAGGATTGAGTTGTAGAAAAGCCACTTACAAGTACTGATAGAGATCTCCTTTGTGCTTTCCTCCATGCTTCAATAGCATTTGAATAAGCAATTCAAGAAAATAGGAAAGGAAGGGGCTTAAAAAATTTGTAGTCTGTCATTTAGTTTTCACTCTTCATTGCAATTTTTTTTCTTCATATTCTTCCTATTGTTTTCCTTGTTAATTAAACAAAGGAAAGCATATTACTCGGTTTTTTCTTTCCTTTTCTTCTCAAAAAAAAAAAAAAAATGTAGACTACGTACACATTTGCCGTTTCACTGAACTTATAACAACTTTCAGACCACTATCTCATGCCTCTCGAGCAGCATTGAGACGTGTAAGGAGTGCTCCATCAGGAGGGTTACCGCCCCATCAGTCTGATGATGTGGTGCGTCAGGTATGTACTTCTTGTTTGGTAAAAAAAAATTACTTATTACTTATGGAATTAATAAACTATTCCCAAATGGTTCCGTATTAAAGACTTGTTATCATAATAGTTTGCTTAGAAAACATATTTTCAACTTCAACAAAATGCTTATGTCAAACTTATTGATCACGTTAGATGAAATGGATGATTTAAGTAGTCTTAATCCAATCTCATTTGCATATTTAGTAGTGTTTCTGCTGAAGTTTATGAGTTCCCCATTTCTATTCCTTCTTAATGATTGGGTTAAACTTGTCTGTCTTTTCAGCGGGAGACCGTAGAGGTGGGTGAGGATGTTTCACATCTAGTAGCACCCGCGAGTCCTACATTGGACTCAGAGGCAGAACAGATTAGGTACTGCCTTTGTACTTCATGATCGAATATATATGTATATGAACAAGTATATGCTAATTTCAACACTATAATAACATGTATTGAATATATACCGTAGGATTGTGTGTACTTTGTTTTGTTAGGTCCCCCAAAAATGAAAAGTATATTAAGTATAACACGATTATCTGTGGAGGTTAACAATGAAGTCCCCATTTAGACTGTCATATGCTTTTCTCAGATCAACTTTCATAGCACATTTTAGGTGTCCCAATTGTCCTTATGATAATCTCGGAAGATTTCTTGGGCCATGAGGGTATTTTCAAAGGCTGATTGAGTCTTTTCCACATTTTGGGAAGAATCTCTTTAATGTTGAACAGGCCACAAGACAACAGAACTTATTCAAAGGCTCCTTTATTGTATTCACCTGCATTATGTGTTCGAAAAACCTTTATCGTGGTATGAAACAAAGTTCTCAACCATCGCCTTGTAGTGACAGAAAATCAGACCATGTTTTTGAGCAAATATAAAATCATCCACAAAGGAACTATAGTCAAAGTAGTATATTATGGCTGGGGCCTTGATATAGGATATTAGGATCTTGCCAGTGTCCAAATTCTGAATCTGAGTACAGCTGGAATAAAAATAAGACACAACCACAATTAATTTCCAGACACAATTGATGAGCAGATAAAAGATTCGGAAGTCATAGATGGAACACATAAGAGATAATGTGTAAGTGAAATTATGAGAAGATGTCAATTGAGATACGGGAAGTCCTTGGCCATTGGCCATGTGGATTTTGTTATTGTTCAGGCGATTACAGCTGTTTGTGTATATCCAGTTGGGGTCTGAATTCAAAGAAGCAGCCACTGCTATCAATTGAATCCATGAGTATTGAACCTTCTTTTTTTTTTTTTCGGTGTATTGAACCTTCTTCATTTGCATCGATCCATCTATGAATCCAAACAGAGAGTAAGCTCTAAGTATTGAATAGAACTGAAATCGCCATTGGACATAATTTTAGAGTCCAAGTGAATGGTGACCAAATTGCGAATATTGCACAAGAGGTAGATTGGAGAAAGCTAATTTCAAAGAGGAAAAATTCAGCATAGTTGTTGAAGTATTGTTTGAAGATTCTGCTGCCATTTGAGGTGTGAGTCTCTTATTGTAGCAACAATATGATGAATAATACAGAAACCAAATAAGAGGAAACATGAACAGAAGTTCGGCGAGAGAGAGAGAGAGAGAGAGAGATGATGATGATGACCAGAAAATAGGAAGTGTCTCATTAATTCGTCATAGAGATAGAGTACAATATATGTATATATAGATACAGAGAATGTCGGTCACAACCAACATAACAGAATTACAGCTGTCCCTCCAACAAATTCAACAGAAAATAATTAACTCTGAGTTAACAGATTGGAAAAGCAAGGGGGCGATGGGATCACCTTGACATAAGCCCTTTTGTGTTGTACGAGAGCCATTTACAAGTGTATTAATACAGTTCTCCTTTGTGCTTTCCTCCATGCTTTAATAACTTTGAAAAACTCATATTTTCAGGAAATAAGGAATTCAAAAAAATAGGAAGGAAATGGCTTAAATAGTTTGTAGTTTGTAGTTTAGTTTTCAGTTTATTTCTTTTTCCACGTATTCTTCCTATTGTTTTCATTGTTAATTAAATAAAGGAAAGCATTTTACTCAGTTTTTTTCTTTCCTTTTCTTCACAAAAAAATGTAGCCTATATACGTAATTGCCTTTTCTCCAAAACTTATTGCAACTTTCAGGCCTCTATCTGGTGCCTCTCAATCAACATTGAGGCATATAGAGAGTGCTCCGGCCGAAGGACTGCCAGGCCATCAGTCTGATGTTGTGGTGCGTCAGGTATGTACTTCTTGTTTGTTAAAAAAATTTACTTCCGAGATTGGCTCTTAATGATCCTATTAAATCAAAGAAATTGAGTTTGTCAAACTATTTTGCAATAGTTTTGGAGCTCCCTAATTACTTACGGACTTAAAAAACTATTCCCATATGGGTCTGTATCCAAGACTTGTTATCATAATATCTTGTTTAGAAAGCATATTTTCAACTTCAACAAAATGCTTATGTCAAACTTATTGATCATGTTAAATGAAATGGATAATTGAAGTCGTCATAACCCAATCTCATTGGCATAGTAGTAGTGTTTCTACTGAAGTTTATGAGTTCCTCATTATTATTTTTTTCTTGTTAATGATTGGGATAAACTTTTCTGTCTTTTTAGCGGGAGATCGTAGAGGTGGGTGAGGATGTTTCACATCCAGCAGCACCCACAAGTCCTACATTGGACTCAGAGGCAGAGCAGATTAGGTAATAGCTTTGGACTTCATGATCGAATACATATGTATATGAATATGTATATGCTAATCTAATCACTATAATAACATGTATTGAATAAATTTCGAAGGATTTTGTTTACTTTTGTTTCTTTAGGTACCCCAAAAATGAAAAGTATATGGGGGCCTTTGGGCTTAAAACCCACAACTTTTCCGCAGACTTGGGGAGTATTTGGGGGCCTTTGGGCTTAAAACTAACACTAGTATAAAAGTATCTAAGATTTGGGGCCCCTAAAATTAGCCCAAGTTTTGGGGCCCTATGCGGTTGCCTAGTCTGCCTATAGGCCGGGCCATTGAGGGGATTAAGAGCCACATGGATCAAAGTAGAGTGTTGAAGCTGATAAGAAGATTTGTTGGAAGTGAAAGGACAGGGCATTCAATTGATAAGGAACGTATCTGTGTTGAAGGTGTAGGACCCAAAATTTGGAGGAAGAGAGGCCTGCGATACTATGTGCCTCTATATTTCCTCTCGGCAACCCCATTTTGCATGTTCTTAACCATTGCTTTGTATTGACAGAAAATTGAGATTTTTGAGCAAATATAAAACCATAGTAGCCATGATGAGAAGCTATGGGGGCTGGACCCTGAATGTCAGTATGGAATAAAGAAAATGCAACCACAATTATTTGCCAAATTAACACAATTGATGAACGGATAAATGATTTGTAGTCATAGATTGAACACAAAAGATTTTGTAAAGTGAAATTATGGCGAGCCATTCCAAGTACTGATAGAGTTCTCCTTTTGTACTTTCCCCCCATGCTTCAATAACATGGAAGACTTCGGAGCCAGGAATCTTGATTCTCGGCTAGGGGCTGTGTATAAGAGCTTGTGTCTATTTGTAATTAGGCCAATATATTGCATATAAAAGTTGTTTCTGATTTTTTTTTTTTTTTTTTCAATTTTTGGGAAAATTTAAACTTTCAGGAAATAAGGAATTCTAGAAATTTGGAACTAAAGAGCTCAAATAATTTGTAGTTTGTAATTTAGTTTTCATTGTACTCCTTTTTCTACATATTCTTCCTATTGTTATCCTTTTCAATTAAACAAAGAAAAGCATATTACTCGATTTTTTCTTTCCTGTTCTTCGCAAAAAAAAAATAAAAAAAAATTAGCCTATATATACAAGTGTCGTTTCACTAAAGTTAATGCAACTTACAGGCCTCTATCACGTGCCTCTCGAACAACACTGAGGCATATAGAGCATGCTCCGGTTGGAGTACTGCCACGCCATCACTCTGATGTTGTGGTGCGTCAGGTATATACTTCTTGTTGGTAAAAAATTTACTTATGAGAACATTGGCTCTTAGTTTATCTCCTATGAAAATCAAAGAAATTGAGTTTGCCTAACTATTTTGCAATAGTTTTTGAAGGTCCAATAATTACTTATGGACTTAAAAGACTATTGTCCAATAGGTGCATATTCACGACTTGTCATCATAATATTATTTTTTATCTGACATATTATTCAGCTGTAACAAATTGCTTATCTCAAACTTATTGAGCATGTTAGATGAAATGGGTAATTTAAGTCATCATAAATCAGAAGATGAGTAACCTCATTCTGAATCTAATGTCATGTAATAGGATTATAGGAGTGTTTCTACTGAAGTTTTTGAGTAATTTCCTGGCTCTTTTTTTTTTCCTGTTAATAATTCGGTTAAAATTCTGTGTCTTTTCAGCAGGAGATCGTAGAGGTGGGTGAGGATGTTTCACATCCAGCAGCACCCACGAGTTCTCCATTGGACTTGGAGGCAGACCAGATTGGGTACTACCTTTGGACTTCATGATCAAATTTATATGAATAGGCAAATCTGAACACTACAATAACATGTATTGGATATATACTAATATAAAGGATTTTGTTTTCTTTGTTTTTTTTAAGGTCCCCAAGAAATGAAAAGTATGTTAGAAACAACATACTTTTCTGTAAGGTGATAGCTTTAATTGGTGGCATCTTGATTGGCTATCTACTCAATATTACTGGTATTTCTCTTTTTATGTGCAGAATAGTTTAATTTAGCCATATCGTCCTTTTTTTTTTCATTTTTTTTTAAATAATAGTGCAGTTTCTTTGTGACCCATAAGAGGCTTGAATTACATTTTCAAACTCCATAAAATTTTGGATGTTTTTTTGTGACCCATAAGGCCTGTCAGAATCTTAGAATATGTACATGCAATGTTTCCTTTTTTTTCCTATAATTTATTGTAGATGTTTATTTTCTAAAGATTCATATTCGCTCTAGAAATAAGGTTCGTACAGATAAGAGGAAAAGTGCACATTATTACCCCTGACCAGTTAAGTTTTGCTGTCGTATATCTCACAACAGACGGTATCATATATCTTGAACACTTACGCAGGTAGATAATTTTAATAGATTGCTTTTTTGTTTTCTGTTTTTTGAATGATGAATTTCATTGATAGATTAAAAATACAGGAAAAGAGCCAAGAACATAACCAAAAGACTCCTTACAAATAAAAACCCCACAACCCCAACCAAACTTCCCAGACAAGATCTCAAGCTCACAGCCCCTAAAGAAAAACCCGTGAGTACGGAACCAAGCCAAGCAATCAATTGTGATGTTAATTAATGGGTGTCCTTTCTATAGATGTGCATGTAGTGTGGTTATTGGGGAGAAAATTATCTACTCAATTTTGTTTATTCCTTTCATGGATTTTAAGATTCCAAATAGATCCAGTAGGAAGGAACTGAGCAGTAAGTCTCCACAAGAACCTTCATTTTTATTTTATTTTCTTCCTTTCAGGGATTTGAAGATTCCAAATACAATTCCAAATCTCTCTTAGGAATTTCAGTCAAAAAGTATTCTTTTTTTGTTCTTACATCCAACATGTAATTTTTTTTTTTTTGCCAATTCATAAAAAGTCGCTCAACACAAATTTCACATAAAACTTTCAGTAAGTAAGCAGGGGCTCTTTAGCAAAATTAAAAACTGGTTGCTCTTTAAACTTAATTATCCCAATATGAGAGATTTTGTAACCTAAATTCTCGTATTTTCAAGGGGCTGACTAGAACGAAATCTTTGAGATTAGTTTGTAAGATAGGCAGTTTTTACTGAATAAGCATTTAAGATTAAGAGCCTAAATCATAGAATCAGGTCTGTGATGAAAATATCCTCTAAGAAATTGGATGTGATTAAGGCAAAATTCCAAGAAGAAATACTCTAATTGATATGGACTTTCACCATGATAGGAGGGCCAACAAGATCTTTGTTTTATAGGTACTAACATGAGTTTTTGTCTATTAGGAATCCAAACATCCTTCCAAATATTTATGGAGCTGCCATCACTAACATCATAGCAATCCCATTGGATAAGGCTTCTAACATAATTAAAAAAAAAAAAAAAAATAGCTATCCAAATGTAAGAAATAGTTAAGAAAGCTTTGTTAAAATCTTTCAATCTCCTGAAGCCAAGACCCCCAAGACATTTAGAGCCCATTTGGGTTAGCTAAAAAATAGAAATTAAGAGTGATGAATTACGAATTCGAGAAAAAAAAAGTGATTGTTTTTATAAAATGGAAGTGTTTGGATTAACTTAAGATTTTAGCACTTAAACAAACTAGCTGAAAAATTAAGCTGAAAAAAATAGCTTGTTTTTCAAACAATCTCTTAACTTCACTTTTAAGTTGTTAAAAGACAAAAATGTCTGAAAACATTAGAGTTGAATTAAATTTATATGTTGTCCTTTTTTGTCATTGTTGAAGCTTGATATACATTGTTGGACCCATTCTCTAACAGCTTAAGCTTTTGGAGTAGTTGGTAACTTAACAATCATTTTATAGAAGCAATCACTTTTTTCTAACTTGTTTGCTAAACACTCTTGTTTTTTATGTGATAGAATATTTTAGCTAACCCAAACACTTTAACATCTTAACATTTCATCACTTAAAATTTGAGTACTTAATATTTCATCACTTAATGTTTCATCACTTAATATTTCAGCTAACCCAAACAGGCTCTTAGGCTTATAACCCTTGAGGCAAAGATTAGAGTTTTTGGAAGAATCATGGCCCTATGGACGGGCGAATTTATAGCCAAGGGTGGGGGGCTGAAGCCCACCCCAAAAATTTGAAAAATTGCAAATTTGTACAAAAAAAAATTTATAGTTAAGTCCTAACCCCCCTGACATTAGAAATTTGTCATATTAGGTCTAAAATATACGCAAAATATGTAAAAGTAGGTCCAAAATCCCCCTTTGACATTATAAATTTGTCATATTAGGTCTAAAATATGCACAAAATATTTATAAATAGGTCCAATTTTTTTTTTTTTTTTGTTAAATGCATTTGCGGGGCCTTAAACTATACCTGTTTGGCACTTTGGTCCCTAAACAAATTTTTTCCATTTTGGTCCCTCAACTACTATTTTGTGATAGTTTGCGCCTTCATCACTTTTAGTCACTTTTGGCGTCACTAAAAGTGACTTTTTCTGTCATTAAAAGCGATGGGGGAGCAAAATGCCACAAAAAGTTAGTTGAGGGACCAAAATGCGAAAAAAAAAAAAATTTGATTATGGACCAAAGTTCCAAATAGGGTATTGTTTGAGAGTGCAAAATGCATTCTACCTTTTTTTTTTTTTTTTTTGGGTGCTACCCGGAACCCCCATATCAATACCCCATTGTGGTGATTCCCAGTGTTTGAAATTACTCAAAATTGGCGCTCCCAGAGATCAACTTTGTTCTTCCAAAAGCCAAACCAAGAGAGAAGACCGAAATACCCATAAGAGAGCCCGATTTCCCAAAGTAGGATTCGGAACGTAGGCCCCCAAGCATCGTCTGATGACCCAGATTTTGACTCGAAAATCGACACGTGGTATACACCTCAGAGCATTATTAATAAACTAGTCGATAGCGCCCCGTGCTATTCACAGGTTGTACCTTATCGGTATCATATGTTTTGACAGAGATCGGTAAAATCACATAGAACTACATGTTGTACAATTGCCTAAGAATTTTAAAACCAAAATTGAGAAACACACAATTGCTCTCAATGGAAATAAGGTATAGCTTTTGATGCTTCCATGGTTTTTTCAAGAACGACGCCTAAAATGTTATAAAAAAAATTTCAACGTAATATACATTTATACACATATATGTACGATATAAATAGAGAAGTTACGGGAAGGACATGGATATTGGTACTAATTAGTTTAAGGTATGTGGTATCACCGATGTGGTACAATAGGTAAAATATTTGGGATTCAAATTTGGCATTTAAATTTGGAAAGTGTAACATTATTCTAATCTTAATGGGGTTGTTTTTAAAGCATTTAGTGTTATGTGGCAAATCTGTTTAAATGATTATTACTCAGAATCTAGGTAATTATTATTATCCGAATTTACTGAATTTTGAGTAGTTCTGAGATAAATATCATTATTAGAATTTATAGTGTTAATATGTGATATGTCCAGAAATATTCTGCAGTAGTCCAACCGCCACGTGTTCAGCCAATAGCCCGGGAAATCCGGATTGGGGGCGTGGAGCCCACACTCCCGAGATGACCAGCTATTGCCGCCCGGGATACTCGGCAGCTCGGACACGAGGCGTGGGGAGTGCCCATGAGACGCAGCATGGATCACGTTTTCAACGTTTCCTTATACAGCCATGACTCTATCAAGAAGAATCAATGGTTTCCTAAACCACTTAGGAAACTCTCCAAACATTGTACAAATCTATTGTGATTAGATTAGGCTTCCTAATCTAATTAACTTGCTATGTAAAGTTGGACTCTTGCACCTATAAAAGAGCCCAACTATCCTCCCTAAGGGGATCCGGATATCAACTCTCTGAGCATACAAGCATACATCAGAGAACTCACCACCATATACGCATACACCCGGCCGGTGTTACTGGTAGTGCCGCCCACCGTTGTTGGCTCACCAGGCCTGCCGGTGATCTGCTAGTGAGAAGCGCACAGACGCACCCGTGGACGTAGGTCACCTCGTTAACGGGACCGAACCACATACAAATCTTTTGTGGCTTTATTTTCTGTCTAGATTACTCTTACCAATTTTCGGCATCATCAGTTTGGCGCCGTCTGTGGGAAACCGAAACAGTTTCCTCATCAACAAAAATCTTTGACTGAACGACATGCCGCCGAAGAGGGGTAAGAAAACCGCCGATTCAACCGGTCAGGAGGACCTACAGATTGAGCCACGGGCTACCTCCATGACCACTGAACAGGTCACGGCAGCGCTGGAACAACTCTTGGAGGGCCAGCTCCGGACACAACAGCAGATAGAGGCGCTCATGGCCCAACACGAAAAGGTGGTTGGGGACCACGAGAAAGCCCCTTCGTCGGAGAAGCGGCCTGAAAAGAGTGTTCCTAGCCGGAGGCCCGCCCGGACGCACGGAAAGGCCCGATCCGCTCCGGCGCCCCAACCAGATCAAGAACGTCATGCAGAGGAGGAACGTAGCCAGGCTCCTAAGCGCTCGCAGAATGGACCTCGGTACGTCCCCCGCCGAGCGCGTCGAGTGGAGGATGCCAGGATCCTTATTGAACGGCGACGAGCGGCAAGGGGAGAAGCGTCCGAACGGAAAACCCGGGAGTCGGTCGACGATCCACCCGTCTTGAGCCGGGGGGATCTTAGGCACAGACTATCCCGAACACACGGTCGAGTGCTATCTCCGAGGTCGACACGTTTTGAGGATGAAGCCTCGTCCTCTGACCCTACCTACCACTCTGACATGGAAAGGAGGACCGGGCGCACTAACGTCAAAGCCCAGGTCGAGGAGTTGCAGCAACAGATTGAAAGGCTGAACCGCAAATCCGGCCACGACTTCACAAACACAGAAACAGAGTCGCCCGATACTACCCGGGTGACGCAGTTCCCAATTCCGCGGAAGTTCAAACCCCCTCATCTCAGCTCATACGACGGTAAGGGGAGTCCGGTGGACCACATCCGCACCTACAAGGCACAGATGGCACTGGTAACTACAACGGACGAGTTGCTGTGCCTAGCGTTCCCCAGTACTCTAAAGGGATCAGCCGCACAGTGGTTCCATGCCCTGAAGCCCCGGACGGTTGACAACTTCAAAGCCCTCAGCAAACTCTTCATCAGTCAGTTTGTCGTGATGCTAGACCGATCACAACCGGACACCCAAGTGCTAGCCGTCAAGCAGCAAAAGGGTGAATCTTTAAGGGAATATGTGGATCGTTTCAACCAGCAGAGGCTCCTGATCCGCAACCTCAACGAGACGGCCGCAATCATGGCCTTCTGCTCGGGAGTTCAACACACCAAGGTAGCCACGTCGTTTCATCGAAACCAACCGGCAACCCTGGTGGAGCTCTCAGAAAGAGTTGGAAAGTATATCGATACCGAGGAGTTCTTGAAGGCGAAACGCGCCAGCCAGGCAGGGGATGAATCCCCAAAAGCCAAGCGCAAGCGCGAGGGATCCGAGAAGGGCCCGGGAAAGAAGCCGAAACAAGATCAGAGGGATGCTAGGGGCCAACCCCCAACGGCTTTTACGCCCCTTTCCCGACCCATACATGAAGTGATGGCCGCTGCAGAGGCACAGAGACTGCTCCCGCAGCCAGCTAAACTTAGAGCCCCACCCGGTAAGAGAAATCGGGAGAAGTTTTGCCGTTATCACAGGGATCACGGCCACGAAACGGAGGATTGCTTCAAGTTGAAGATAGCAATCGAGAAACTGATCGAGCAGGGACATCTTGCCGAGTTTGTCGCAGCTGACAAACGCCCTCGACAGGATGCCCGAGCTCCCGGTCAGCCCCTTCCACCACTCGGCCACATTAACGTGATCTCCGGAGGAACATCGGGCGGAGGTGACTCTCGGTCGGCAAGGAAGAGGCATGCCAGAGCATCCCGAGCGGATGTATGGCAGGTCTAATCCACCGACTCCTCACCAACTGACGTTCTGACGTTCTCGTCCGACGATATGCAGGGCCTCCACTGCCCCCATGACGACCCGCTAGTAGTGACGCTTTCTATAGCTAACTATATGGTCCAAAGGGTGCTGATCGACACGGGCAGTTCGTCCGACATAATGTTTACAGTGGCGTTCGACCAACTCGGGATTGCCCGGGACTGGCTCCGACCGGTAGCCACCCCCCTAGTCGGATTCAACGGCTCCAGCACTCAACCGCTCGGTACGATCGAGCTTCCAGTTCTCATGGGGACCTACCCGCAACAGGTTTCCATATTGACCAATTTCGTGATAGTGGAGGCCCCCTCGGCCTACAATGTCATCCTCGGAAGGCCGACCCTCAACAGAGCCCGAGCAGTTGTCTCCACATACAGCTTGACCGTGAAATTCCCGACTCCCCAGGGACCTGGATGCTTGCGAGGAGACCAGACCATGGCTCGAAGTTGTTATGTCAGCTCATTGCGCCGAGGGGCAATCATCGAAACACTGAACGTCCAAGAAATGGACACCCGGGACCAAAGGGACGTGATCGGGCCTATGGAAGAATTGGAGCAAGTTGTGCTAGATCCCGAACACCCGGGCCGCACGGTCAACGTAGGCGCACTGCTGGAGCCCGCCTTGAAAGAAAAGCTGATCTAGTTCCTGAGGCAAAACCAGGACGTTTTTGCTTGGAATCATGAAGACATGCCCGGTATTGATCCCCGGGTAATGTCCCATCGACTTAACGTCAGCCCGGACTGTCGCCCAGTGAAGCAGAAGCGGCGGGGCATGGCCTCCGAGAGACAAAACGCAGTAAGCGAGGAGGTCGAGAAGCTCCTAAAAGCTAACTCCATCCGGGAGGTCCACTACCTGATTGGCTGGCCAATGTTGTCCTGGTCAAAAAGAGCAATGGGAAATGGAGGATGTGTGTGGACTTCACCGACCTCAACAAGGCCTGCCCCAAGGACTGTTATCCGCTGCCCAGGATAGACCTCCTTGTTGACTCGACGGCAGTCCACTCACTCCTCTCGTTCATGGACGCTTACTCGGGGTATAATCAGATCAGCATGTACCCCGGGGACGAAGAGAAGACGGCGTTCATCACCGACCAAGGCACGTACTGTTACAGAGTTATGCCCTTCGGCCTCAAGAATGTCGGGGCTACATACCAGCGCCTGGTCAATTTCATGTTCAGAGACCTCATCGGAAAGTCCATGGAAGTGTACGTGGACGACCTCCTAGTCAAGAGCCGGGAAGAGACCGACCACCTCGACCACCTGACCGGGGCCTTCAACATTTTGAGAAAGTTCAGGATGAGGTTGAACCCGGTCAAGTGCACCTTTGGGGTTTCGTCCGGGAAGTTCCTCGGTCATCTAGTCAGCAGACGGGGGATCGAAGCAAACCCCGACAAAATTCAGGCTATCATCAACATGCGGTCACCCAAGTCAACAAAGGAAGTTCAAAGCCTAGCCGGACGAGTGGCCGCACTGAACAGATTCGTCTCCCGAGCTACTGACCGGTGCCTCCCGTTCTTTAAAATCCTCCGTAAAGCGTTTCAATGGTCAGAAGAGTGTGAGGAGGCATTCCAGGAACTCAAAAGGTACCTGGCCTCTCCTCCCCTGCTATCGATGCCCGTACCCGGAGAAGAATTGTTCATGTATCTGGCAGTGTCACCGTCGGCGGTTAGCTCGGCACTTATTCAGGAAGAGCACGGGATACAGTTCCCAGTGTACTATACCAGTCGGGCGCTGCAGGGGGCGGAAAGTCGATACTCCCGCATCGAGAAATTGGCATTCGCCCTCATTACCTCAGCCCGAAGGCTCCGACCGTACTTCCAGGCCCACGCCATTGTAGTACTGACCGATCAGCCTCTCCGCAAAATTCTATCTCGACCGGACACATCCGGGAGGCTCGTCAAGTGGGCTTTGGAACTGGAATAGTTTGAGGTAACTTATCGACCCCGGACGGCAATCAAGGGACAAGCCGTCGCAGATTTTCTAGTCGAGTTTACATATCCAGAAGATCCGGTCGAGGAACCTGAGCCTCCAGCATTAGCGCCCGGATTGCAACCCGGCATCCCTACTTGGGTACTGCACGTTGATGGTTCTTCTAACCAGCAAGGTAGCGGGGCCGGGATCATCCTGACTACCCCCGACGGAATCCAGCTCGAATATGCTTTAAGGTTCGGGTTTCGTGCCTCCAACAACGAGGCTGAGTACGAAGCCCTATTGGTCGGGTTACAGTTGGCCGTTTCAATGAGTGCACAACAAGTCGAGAGCTACAGCGACTCCCAGCTTGTGGTCAATCAGGTAAACCAGGAGTATGAAGCACGGGAACATAGCATGATAGCCTACTTAGCCCTCGTCCGGACGGTTTCCAAACAGCTCCGAGGATTCTCCATCACTCGGATACCTAGAGAAGAGAACACCAAAGCTGACCGGCTGGCTCGCCTCGCCTCGTCGTCTGAGTCAGACTTGCCCGGGATAAGGATACAATTCTTACCCGAGCCAAGTGTGATCAACTCAGAGGGCATGGAGGTTGACCCAGTCACCCTGGGACCTAGCTGGATGGATCCAATCGTGACTTTCTTGACAACGGGAAGGCTGTCGAATGAAAAAGAGGAAGCAAGGCGGGTCAGGTACCGGGCGACACGATACCATGTTCTCGACGGTGTCCTTTTATAAGAGATGATTCACCATCCCATACCTCCGCTGTGTTCATCCTACGCAAGTCCAAGCAATACTGTACGAAATTCATGAAGGCGTGTGCGGGAACCACGTAGGGGGTCGGGCACTCTCGAGAAAGGCCCTACTGCAAGGATACTACTGGCCAACCATGGCCCGAGATTAAAAGGATTACGTTCGAAGGTGTGACAAGTGCCAGCGGTACTCTCCCATGATAAACCAACCGGGAAAACTTCAGACCCCAGTCCATAGTCCTTGGCCATTCGCCCAATGGGGGATCGACATCGTTGGTCCCTTACCAATAGGAAAAGGGCAAGTTAAGTTTGCTGTGATAGCGGTTGACTACTTCACCAAGTGGGCGGAGGCCGAGCCCTTGGCAACGATAACCAAGCGAAAAATGGAAAACTTCGTGGAACGAAATATCCTTAGCAGGTTCGGTATTCCACGAGTCCTGATCAGCGATAATGGAAGACAATTTGATACACCCATCTTTAGACAGTTCTGCTCGGGCTATGGGATACTGAATTATTACTCTTCTCCCGAGCATCCGCAAGCTAATGGTCAGGCCGAGGTGACTAACCGCACGATCCTGCAGTCGATTAAGACGAGGCTTGAAGGTGCCAAAGGCTTATGGGCCGACGAACTCCCAGCCCTTCTGTGGGCCTACCGCACTACACCCAGGGCGGCAACAGGCGAAACTCCATTTTCATTAACTTATGGTTTTGAGGCAGTAGTCCCCACAGAGCTCGGGCTGCCCACATACCGGGTGGCAACCTTCAATGACCCAGGCAATGAAGAAGCCCTCAGGACCGAGCTAGATCTGGTAGAAGAAAAAAGAGACCAGGCTTACCTCAAGGTGGCAGCGTACAAGCAAAGGGTCTCGCGGTATTACAATAGTAAGGTGAAGCATCGCAGCTTTCAAGTCGGGGACCTCGTCCTTAAGGCAGTAAACCAGTCTACCCGAGTTCCAAGCCATGGGAAGTTGGGAGCAAACTGGGAAGGACCATATATAATGACTCGGGTCAACCGACCAGGAACCTACTGGCTACAGAGCATGGACGGGCACGATCTCAGTCATCCCTGGAACGTGCAACACCTCCGCAAGTATTATCAGTAGTGCCTGGCTACGGGCACCTAGTACTCTAGGACAAGTTCTTTCCGTGTAGCCCTGGTTGGGCAACTACTACAAATTGTTTTTATTAAATAAAATTGATAAAGTTTGTTTCGAGAGTTTACACCGTGCAAATAATAGAAGACCTCGGGCCTAACCCCGAGGCACCCAAAGACCTCGGGCTTAACCCCGAGGCACCCAAAAGACCTCGGGCCTAACCCCGAGGCAACAAAGACCTCGGGCCTAACCCCGAGGCAGAGAAGACCTCGGGCCTAACCCCGGGGCACTAAGAAGACCTCGGGCTCCGAACCCAGGCGCTAAAGGACCCTTCAACCACCCATGTTCTAGGTCGATTTCCTACGGTCCATCCCCAGCACGCCCCCGCCTTAAAAGGAATCTCGGGGGCAAGAGGGTTCTGCACCAAAATAGGAAATTAACTAAAACTTCGCCTAGGTCCAGCCGGCGATGGGGCCAAACCCCTAGGTGGCCAACGATGGCAAGTTTCAATGCTCCTGCAACCACCCATGTTCCAGGTCGATTTCCTACGGCCATTTAGTTCCGAGCTCCCGCACACCCGCCTTAGAAAGATGCTTGGGGGGCAGGGGACAGAGGGAAATACTAAGGCCAAAACAGGAAATTACAATGCTCGACTAGGTGTTCTGTGGGTTACGGTCCTAAAGCATTTGCTAAGGCAGATGTTAGGTTAACCAAAGCCATACGGATACTAGAAAAAGTTAAAGCATGGTACAACAAAGTTGATGGAAGGATGACCTCAAGGGCCTTTTCATTAACTGAAACAAATGTACAAAGCTTGGGGGGCAGTTGTAGTAGCCTCCCCGAAAAATAAAAATCTACAAGCAGTAAAAGCAAACAACAGGAAGGAGGGACCGGGGAGTCAGTTTTCCACATCGACCACATTCTCGGTCTCCCCGGTCTGTTCCCTTGGTACGGCAGGTCCTTCTTCCCCCAAGCCCCCGTCTGGGGCGAGTTCTGTGGCCTCAACAGTGGCCGCAGGGTCTTCACCAATCGCGGGTGCTTCGCCAGCTGTGGGGTCTTCACCGAGATCCCAGTAATCTGAGCCAATCCCCTCGTAGGCCGAAAGGACCCATTCGGGGTGATCCCGGGCTACCCGCCGCTTCAGATCGTCATAGCCTTGAAAGAAGCCGTCGTCAAACGCGCCCTCCAGGGCCTCTACAGCAGGTGTCTCGGCTGCCACCTTCGCCCGGGCTTCAGCTGCCACGGTCAGAGCCCGGGAAACCTCCAATTCGGCCAAAGCCGCTGTCAGGTCTGCCTGAGCCCCCCCAAGCTTAAGGCTAGTGACTTCGTCTTGCTTGTCTCCACGGCTAGGGCGGCTTTCTCTACTTGCAGCTCTTTCCGTTCCTGCGAAAGGGAGGCTTCAGCAGCGCTGACCTTCTCGGCCAGAGAAGATAGGACGGACTCGGATCCCGCGGCCATGCAGCCAACCTACAGCAAGAGGATGAAAATCAGTTAGGCAAGTAAAAAGGGGAGCAGGCCAATGTTAAAAGGGGGACAGAACACTTACCAGATGGGATATGCTATACAGCCACCCTCAGAAGCCTTGGGGAGATAACCCGGCACATGCCTCCACCTGGCTTGGGACAAGGACGGACTTCAACCTTTCCTGGACCTCCTCAGGCCCGCCCAAGGGCAGACCTGACGGAATATCAGCCCTGAGCACGGGCTCGTCAGCAGCCGGCCTGTGGGGAGCCGATGTCCCCACAAGGTCGTGTCGGGTGGTCGTCCCGTGGCGAATACGCCTGAGCGGGCGCTCACCGCCCAAGGCCTCGGCGGCTGGTCTCTTCCCTTGGGCGACCGCCGCCCGAGCGGCAGTAGTGGCGGCGGCGGCAGCCTGTCTCTCCCGCAGCTGGTCTAGATTGCACTTGGGGGCCATTTCTGCAAAAAAAAAAAAAAAAAAAAAAAAAAAACGAATTCGCAAGGTCAGAAGTACAAGAAACGACAACAACAGTGGCAGGACCAACAAGTGAGGGGGTCCAGATGCTCACCAAGGATGATCGGTAAGAAGCTGGGGGCCGGAACGGGCTCTTGGGGGGAATAGGTCTCGACAAAATTCCCCGTTCGGGACAACACGTTCCAAATGCTAGTGGGCAGCCCTGCTAGCCTCAAGATCTTGGCCTGGCATGACTCAGGGATTTTGGGGGGTTTAGTTGATCCCGCTGTGGACAGAGAAAAGAGATTAGTCAGTAATCCACCGTGTTCCCAAAAGACCAAGATAGCAGATGAGTTCGGAAGGGCGGTCTTACCCCTCAACTCCCTGGCCCAGGATGTCCTCAGCTGGATCCCCGGAGCCATGTCGCAGAGGCGAAGGGTAGATGCCTGGAAAAATTTGCCTTTCCACCCTTTGTTATTGCTAGGGCAATCGTCAATAATCTTCCTGCCCGGACGGGCAGAAATGAGAAAAACCCTAATTCCCGATGCACGGGGAATGGTCGGTGGGCCCAGAGAAACTCCTGGAGGGTAAGCTCGTACCCGAACACTTGAGGCCACAACGATATACACCCCATCAGGAACCTCCACCCGTTGGGGGCCAACTGCCCGGGAGCTATGTCAAGGTAAATCAGGACATCCCGGGCTACGGGGTGAAGGGGTAGCCGAAGGCCCGCCATCATGGCGTCCTCAAATAGGGTAACAAACCCCGACTGATAAAGGTGCGCACCGCCAAGGTTTACGGCTAAGGCGCAACCATCAGGAAGAGAGTATCTCTCCCTGATCCGGAGAAGATCTTGCGAGCGCAGTATAGAAGGAATGGACTCACAAGAGAAAACCACACGACCGGTCTCCCTGGGCAACTCGTCACCTGAACCTCTCGAGACGGAGGCAACGGGGGCCTCCTGGGTAGACTCACTGTCAGACAAACGAACGGAGATCCTGGCCCCACTTTGGTGGTCAGACAGGGACTCGGGAAGCCGGGCCAGGCTGGCACCGGGAGACCCTGACCGGTATTGCTCGCTCTTTGATCTTGACGCAGAATTGAAGCCGGAGTGTTCCATCTCTGGAAATCCGATGGGAAGGAACAGACACAAACTACGACCGGCGAACGGATCGGAAACCCCAAACCTGATGTACAGGGGGGCAGAGTTACTAACCTGAATGGTAACTAGTAGATACTCCTCAGCACCAGATAGCACTCTCTCAAAACAGCGCAAGAAACACCTGCTCGATTTAGATGAATTAGCGTACCGCCCGACTCGAAGAACGCACAAAATCTAAGGAAGAAGAAATCCCACTCTCGCACGAACCTCACGAGATTTGTTTTATCCAGCCTCGCTCCGAAATGAAAAAGGACAGGAAAATAGGGAAGGAAAGCAGAGAATAGAGGATCAGGAAGGGATGCAGGAGCTGGGGCGAGTGCTCCTTATATAAAGACTCTGAATGGCCCAGATCAGAACAGATCCAGCGGTCCAGAAGATTTCCCGCCCAAACCATCGCTTCGGTCACGTGGGGAGTCACCTCAAAAGGCGCGCGTATGAAATGTGTGAAAAGACGGTCCCGTTAGTCTGCAAACGTTTCGGTTACGACCACGTCTCCACTTGTTAGGGTCTAACCTGACTGACGATTGGTTGGTACAGGGTACAGGGTAGCAGTGGTCCGGGCCCGAGCAGTCACAACCCGGGCGCAATCAGAAGTCGGTCAGGTATCAACCGCCCAACGTCATATAGAATTGATAAACAGTCAAAAAGGGCATAATGAAGGAAAGAATTGGCCTCAAGGACCTTTTTATTGCTATAAAGATGAACTATACAGAAGCCGGGGGCAGTTGTAATAGCCTTCCCAGTAAGAAAAAAAAGGGAAAAAGAAAAAGAACGAGGTGCCTTCAAGTTCCTTGGCGCTTCAGAGCCTTGACCTCTTCTTCCAGGGCCGCCACCTTCGCCACCAGCTCCTCTACGGTGAGCTCCAGGGCATGAACGTCCACCCCCCGTAAGGCGGAATCCATCTGCAGCTCAGCGCCCATCTTCTCCACCTCCTGCAAACGGCTCTCTATGTTCACAAGAGAGAAGTCCGACCAGGAGCGAGGCATGCGAAGACTGGCAGATGTTTCTGGCCGGCTCCTTTTCGGTTGGGGCTGAGTTTCTTCCTCAACCTCCTTCTCCTTGCCCTTCCTGGATGGGCCTGGTGGCGGGCTTGCGTCCTCAGATGAGGAAGAATCACTGCTGGTGGACAAGGTGACCGGTTCCTCGGATAGGCTGGCCCTGCCGGAGGTACGCGCCCCGGTCGCCATGGATCGAGTGTAGCGGCGCGACCCAGAAGCCGCAGCGGCAGGGGCAGCAGAGGAAGGCCCGGCGCCCGTATCATCCGCAGGTCCCCCGACCAGATCAGAGAACGACAAGCCGGCCTCAATAGCTCGGTCAATCGCCTCCGTGTCGTCAGCAGTAGGGGCAACACCACGGGAGGCAGCAAAAGCCTGCTTGTAGAGGTTGGAATCAAAAGTTGCAGGAGGGCAGAGAGCGGCATCCTCCAGCCAGTTGTCGGTGACCACAACCCACGGGTACCGCTGCCAGTTCTTGTTCGAAAAGTCCAAGCCGTGAACAAGGTCCCTCCCCTCGGTCTTGGGGCGGAAGTAAGGACCTCCGTTGTCGATGCCCAAGATATAGCACCTAACGACGTCGACGGAATGGAGGAACAGCCCAAGTCTCTCGTTCAGCATTGATATTCCCCAGAGGAGGCGGGCAACGTTTGGGCGGCACTTGTGGAGTGGGATGCGCAACCCCTCAAGAAGATCGCAAAAGGAGACAGGGAGGGGGAAGCATAATCCCACGATAAGCAGCAGAAAGCTGCTGATGAGGACGAAAGGAAAGGCTATTTCCTCTCCTTCAATGTGTGGGCGGACTATAACATCGTCCAGGATTTGGCAGTCCTCTCGGAATGCCCTGAGTCCTTCATCTGATGTCAGGTCAATATGCGAAGCCATTTGATGGAGGTGAAAGTTTGGGAAACGAAAAAGGCAGAGGAGGAGCTCGGAGTGTTTTGCCTAGGCGACTTAGTTGATGAATTACAGTAAGAAACAAGATTGAACAGGTGCTCCTTATATAGGCAGCACGAATGGCTAGGATCCAGCTTGATCGGATGGCTCACAAGATCTCCCGCCAAAACTGTCGTTTCACGCACATGGGGCGTCGCCTCAGAAAGCGTGAGCATTGAATGCGCGATGTGATGGTTCAGTTGCCACCTGGACGATTCGGTTACTTCTCAACCGGCTGCTTTGGGTCCGAACCAAATCAGTAACCAGCAGACACGTGGCGTCAGGGAGCCCGGTCCTACGGAATCACCGCTCGGTTGATACACCGCCGGGTCGTTCCAAGCCGGCCCCGTTCCAACGGGGGTCCCGGTCCTTTCCCGGTCGGTGATCGAAAGACATTCTTAATTTTCAAATTTCATCTGACAAGGCGTCATCTCAACTTTGAAAATGGGGGGCAGCTGATATGTCCAGAAATATTCTGTAGTAGTCCAACTGCCACGTGTTCAGCCAATAGCCCGGGAAATCCGGATTGGGGGCGTGGAGCCCACACTCCCGAGATGACCAGCTGTTGCCGCCCGGGATACTCGGCAGCTCGGACACGAGGCGTGGGGAGTGCCCATGAGACGCGGCATGGATCACGTTTTCAACGTTTCCTTATACAGCCATGACTCTATCAAGAAGAATCAATGGTTTCCTAAACCACTTAGGAAACTCTCCAAACATTGTACAAATCTATTGTGATTAGATTAGGCTTCCTAATCTAATTAACTTGCCATGTAAAGTTGGACTCTTGCACCTATAAAAGAGCCCAACTATCCTCCCTAAGGGGATCCAGATATCAACTCTCTGAGCATACAAGCATACATCAGAGAACTCACCACCATATACGCATACACCCGGCCGGTGTTACTAGTAGTGCCGCCCACCGTTGTTGGCTCACCAGGCCTGCCGGTGATCTGCTAGTGAGAAGCGCACAGACGCACCCGTGGACGTAGGTCACCTCGTTAACGAGACCGAACCACATACAAATCTTTTGTGGCTTTATTTTCTATCTAGATTACTCTTACCAATTTTCGACATCATCAATATGCAAGTAAAATGGTTGTAAAACTCATTTGCATTAAAGAAATGAATCTGTAACCATAATTGAATTTTCATTTGCATTAAAGAAATGAATCTGTAACCATAATTGAATTTTGATGTAAAAGTCGAGAAAAGAAAGAATTTTAGTCTAGATTGAAGGGGCCAAGGCAAGTTGACCTATACAAATTTTAAAAAAAAAATGCAAAAAACAAATTACATGTAATCCCTTCGATAGGTGGAATTAAGAAAAACAAAAAGGAAAAAAAATGAATATGATAAAAGGAAAGGAAAACCAATTCATATTGAGCTGATGACATGCATCAGAATAGTACACAAATAGTATAATTCTATAATAGACAATTGGAGATTAAAAGGATAGAACGATCCCATCATGGTTCATGTATAAGTTCGTCGAACCTTGTGACATCCTCACTGGCAAAGACTCCTGATGATCACATCATCTTCATCTATGAAGTTGAATTGTTCATGAAGTACGAATCTGGGACAAAATATAACCAAATAGAGGATTAGTACTGTTTTCTCCATAGGGTACTATTAAAAATAAAATAAAATAAAATAAAATAAGGAAAAATTGTCATACTACCACAACAAAAAAATTTGTTATTGCAGTAAAAAAATTATACAATCCAAGCATAATTATCAAATTCCAGATAACAAAATAAAGTAATTGATATTGTATCTATAAAAGCATCCAAACATATCAAGTTTTATTGAAACAGTGCTGTAGTTATTTGGCTACCATAACCAACTCTTAGATTTTCTAGCATCTTATTCGAGGAAGGTGAAAAAGAAAGAGAGAGAAAACTCTGCAAGATGAAAAAGAAAGAGCCAGATAACAAATGTATATGCCAATTATGCATTTAATAGTCTTCCTTCCAAAGGAAAATGTTGTGCATTTAGGATAGAGAAACCTTTCAACTTTCAATATACATTGAGAAAAAGAGAGATGTTTGAACTTTGAATGGGGCAGCTAAAAATAGCACGGCCACACATGCACTTATCATCGTAGCGTGAGACTGATGGGATTCTCAAGCTAATAACTTAAGGTGTTCAAGGCAGTGTTTGGCATGGACTCTTCAGTCCATTTTACCTAAAATGGCTTTCACAATTCAAATAGCAGTTTGTCTCTTGGCCTTCAGTCTTCACAAGGGGGCTGTCCATGTGTCACTTTAAAACAAATATTAATGTTGCATGGAAAGAAAAAACAAAGAAGAAAAAGGAAGTAAGAAAAAAGAAAGAAAGAGGGCATGCCACGTGTGATAGACTAACCAATTTGAGTTCCCAAATCAAGGCTGTAACTACTCCAACAATTCATCAAAGTGGGTCATCATTTGATCCCACGTGATTGCTTCACCAACTCCTCAAGATTGGGTCAACACTTGATCCCAAGTCCAATGCCTTAAACTACTCATTCTTTATTGTATATTTAATGTATTCATTTGCTGTGTAACTGACCCATGATTGTGGTCTAATGTTGAATATATAATATAGAGATACTACCACGTTTTGTGGTGTGGTTTTGAAGCCATAAACAAAGTTGATCTGTTTTTACTTTATGGGATCAGAGCCTAATATCCAACGATTTCTTTGATCCATTTATTGTTTTCGTTTTCTCCTTTTCTCTTTTCATTACTACAACCTTCATTGTAATAGAAGGAACTTCGTCCAACTTAACTGCTAGTGTTGTAGTACCTAGCGTATCAGGATTTTTGTCAATCAAGCTTGACAGAACCAACTACCCATTGTGGTTGGCACAAATTTCACCTCTTTTACGTAGTAGAAATTTAATGGGTATTGTTGATGGTACCATTAAGTGTCCATCACAGTTCAAAATGGGTGCGGACGGAGTTGCAATGAAGGAAATTAATCCAGCATTTGACGATTGGCAGCAAAAAGATCAAATGATCTTGGGATGGATCAACAATTCATTGATTCCGACGGTTCTCTCTACTGTTGCTCGCTCGAAATCTTCCTACGAATCATGGACCTCACTGGAGAAACGATATGCTTCTCAGTCCCATAATCGCATCATGTAATTACAGCGTGAATTATTTACAACTAAAGGGGATGGTCTTTCCATTACTGAATTCGTGGA
This sequence comes from Hydrangea macrophylla, assembly GCA_033977485.1. Classification (NCBI taxonomy): domain Eukaryota; kingdom Viridiplantae; phylum Streptophyta; class Magnoliopsida; order Cornales; family Hydrangeaceae; genus Hydrangea; species Hydrangea macrophylla. The sequence goes on from CM066993.1 coordinate 55,625,655, forward strand.
TAAGATTAACCATATTTCTGACAATCTTGCATTGGCCGGAAAACCTGTCGATGATGATGATATTATCTCCATAATTATGAACAATGTTGGACCTACTTATGAGGCTACTATAAGCTCTGCACAAGCAAGAGATACCCCAATCTCTTATGATGATCTTGTCGCTCTTCTTCTTGGTGCGGAAATGAGATTTAAGGCCCAAAATACTCCTGTATTAGAGACCAACCCTACTGCACTATATACTCAGAAATTTCAGAATAATTCAAATCGGGGCAGAGGTCCAAACCGGGGTACACACATGAGAGGTCGAGGCCGGGGTCGCCATTCACCCAATAATATCCCAAATGCTGCAAGCATTGCCACTTCAAGTGCTAATAAAAATATTCCCATGTGTCAAATATGTGGTAGACAAGGACACATCGCAATTGATTGCTACCAACGCATGAACCAGACCTATGAAGGACGCGTACCGACTCAGCAACTCAGTGCTATGGCAGCCACTGCACAAACCACACCGCCTCTCAACAATGCTTCTACCACATGGGTTACAGATACTGGTGCTTCTAACCACATAACTGTCGATCTCGCAAATCTTGATATTCATGATGACTATCATGGAAAATCACAAGTTGCTGTTGGCAATGGTGCAGGTTTAAAAATTACACATATTGGTTCTTCTCATATTCATCATAATTCCTCTTCCTTCAAACTAAACCATATCCTTCATTGTCCTGACGTTGCTACCAATCTTTTATCTGTTCATCAATTTACACGTGATAATAACTGTTTCTTTGTTTTCTTTCCTGATTGTTTCCATGTAAAGGATCTGGAATCCGGGAAGACGCTTTTCCGTGGAAAGAGTGAAAATGGATTATATCCATTGACTATTCACAATCAAATTTTCAATAAATCAGGTCATCCATTTGCTTTCATAGGGGTTCGTGTTCCTGTGCAAATTTGGCATTCTCGGCTTGGACATCCAACTTCGAATACAGTTTCGCAGCTTGTTACAAATAAAAGTTAACCTGTTAAAGGATCAAACTCATTGTCATTTTGTCAGTCATGTCCTTTAGGAAAAAGCACCAAGTTACCTTTCCAATTATCTGATTCTATTGCTAAAACTCATTTGGAATTAATTCATTCTGATGTATGGTGCTCTCCAGTAGCCTCCATTAAAGGTTCAAAGTATTATGTTTTATTTGTTGATGACTTCTCTAGGTATACATGGATTTTCCCAATGCAATTTAAGCATCAAGTGTTTGATATCTTTGTTAAATTTAAATTACATGTGGAAAACATGTTTTCCTCCACCATTAAAGCTTTTCAATCTGATGGAGGAGGAGAGTATACCAAACGCGCTTTTCAAATTTTTTTAGCTAACCATGGTGTAAGCTTTCGATCTTCATGCCCCGGTCACCCCGAACAAAATGGCTTAGCTGAAAGAAAACATCGCGCACATTGTTGAAACTGGTCTTACTCTCCTTGCTCATTCTCATATGCCTCTTACATATTGGGTGGATGCTTTTAACACAGCTATCTATTTGATTAATCGCCTTCCAACTCGAGTCTTGAAAAATAACACTCCATATGCCAAGTTGTTTGAAAGAAATCCAACATATGATTCACTTAAAGTTTTTGGTTGTGCATGTTTTCCCTATTTGCGTCCATATAACACCAATAAATTGCAATTTCGGTCTAAAAAATGTGTGTTCTTGGGCTATTCATTGAATCATCAGGGTTATAGGTGTCTAGATCCTTCAACAGGCCGTGTATATCTCTCTCATCACGTTGTATTTGATGAACATTATTTCCCTTTCAGTGAGGATAGTAGCAACCCTTCCTTCCCATCAGTTACCTTTGACTCATTTGTGCCTTTAGTAGAGATGGTTCCTTTACCTTCACAACATAATGCACAAAATGTCATACAACCTCCAGTCTTCAACCATTCACCACCACAAACTAACCATCCCCATAGCCCATCCTTATCACCCGATCCTAATACCATTGCTACCACCGACCCTATAAGAGAACCATCTGAACCGGCATCACACCCAACAAATACCGAACCATCACACTCCATGGTTCGACGAAGCCAACTTGGTGTTCATAAGCCCAATCCAAAATATGCGATGCATGTGGTACTTACTAATGAATTTGAACCAAGTTGTTTTAGTCAGGCAGTTAAGCATCCGGAATGGCGGCATGCTATGGGAGCAGAATTTAATGCTTTGCAACAAAATGGGACGTGGTCTTTGGTTCCACCTCGTCCACACATGAATGTGTTACCCAATAAGTGGGTGTTTAAAATAAAAATGAAGGCTAATGGGTCAATTGAAAGATACAAGGCACGGCTTGTAGCAAATGGGTTTCACCAACAAGAGGACATTGACTACACAGAGACCTTTAGTCCTGTTGTAAAGCACTCCACCATTCGTACGGTTATTGCATTGGCCGTTCACCATAAATGGTCAATTCGACAATTAGATGTACAGAATGCTTTCTTGCATGGATTCCTCTCTGAAGAAGTTTATATGAGACAACCTGCAGGTTTCAGTGATCCAAATTTTCCAAACTATGTGTGCAAGCTTCACAAGTCTTTATATGGTTTAAAACAAGCACCACGAGCTTGGTTTAAACGATTCTCTGATTATTTAGAGGATCTTGGTTTTGAAGAATCTAAATCAGACTATTCATTGTTCACTTTTAAGAAAGGACAAATTCTCGTTATCTTACTCATTTATGTTGATGATATTCTAATAACAGGAAACAATGTGTCCTATGTAGCCAAGTTTATTCAACGACTTGGTCAACTTTTTTCAATGAAGGACTTGGGACCCTTGAATTTCTTTCTCGGAATTGAAGCAACCTATCGAGATGATGGTTTGTATCTAACTCAAACAAGATACACCACTGATTTACTTGCTTGTACTAAGTTTCTTGATGTCAAGCCGGTATCTTCTCCAGTTCAAGCTGGTAAGAAATTGAGTATCTCTGATGGTGACTGTTTACCTGATGCTAAAGAGTATAGAAGTGTTGTAGGTGCTCTTCAATATCTCACCATTACACGACCTGATATTTCATATGCGGTGAATCAAGTTTGTCAATTCATGCACACGCCTACTACATCTCATTGGGCAGCAGTCAAATGAATACTGAGGTATTTAAAGCACACCCATGATCAAGGTCTTTTCTATCGCCCCAGTTCTCTAAGCATAGAAGCCTTTTCTGATGCTGATTATGCTGGCAATCCCGATGATCGTCATTCCATCGGCGGGTATTGCATATATCTTGGACATAATCCAATTTCTTGGAGTGCTAAGAAGCATCGCACTATCTCTCGATCGAGCACAGAAGCTGAGTATCGACAACTGGCGTATACAGCCGCAGAGATTTCATGGCTTCGCTCATTGTTCAAGGATTTAGGAGTTGTTTTGTCAACACCACTTATTTGGTGTGATAATATCAGTTCTATATCTCTAGCTTCTAATCATGTTTTTCACTCCAAGATGAAGCACCTTGAAGTTGATTATCACTATATTCGGGAAAAATTGGTTCAAAAAGAGCTTGACGTTCGTTACATCAATACTGACGATCAAGTGGCAGATATCTTCACCAAAGGGCTATCATCCTCACGGTTCAAAAAGTTGTCACACAAGCTTATGTTGCGCACCTGCCCCATCAGCTTGCGGAGGTGTGATAGACTAACCAATTTGAGTTCCCAAATCAAGGCTGTAACTACTCCAACAATTCATCAAAGTGGGTCATCATTTGATCCCACGTGATTGCTTCACCAACTCCTCAAGATTGGGTCAACACTTGATCCCAAGTCCAATGCCTTAAACTACTCATTCTTTATTGTATATTTAATGTATTCATTTGCTGTGTAACTGACCCATGATTGTGGTCTAATGTTGAATATATAATATAGAGATACTACCACGTTTTGTGGTGTGGTTTTGAAGCCATAAACAAAGTTGATATGTTTTTACTTTAACGTGGAGCTATAATGGTGCCACATAGGAAGTTTAGAGGAAGGAATGGGATGCCACTTGGCATAGCTTAGAGAAGAGTTTTGACTTTGTTTTATATATATAATAATAATAATAATAATAATAATAATAATAATAATAATAATAATAGATAGATAGATAGATAGATAGATAGATAGATAATAGAATAGTAGATATCTATAGCTTTCTAATGGTGCATCATGAGCGTAATTTGGAGTGAAAATGGAATTATTATAATTTTCGTAGAAATGACTGTTTTGCCAACTTTTTCACGAATAAATGTCCGGATTCGATTCTAGCTTTGAAATATTTTCTTAATGAGAGCATTTTTGCTCACCCTGGGTGACGCTCACCCAGGCATCCCATTGGCCAATACAATGGGACCCAGGAATAAAGTAACCCTGGTCCCACTGCATTGGCCAATGGGATGCCTGGGTGAGCGTCACCCAGGGTGAGCAAATGTGTTCTCTTTCTTAAAATACAAGGGGTGGATAACTTTCCAATAGTTTATCATTTGCTCTTTTCGACCTAAAATGAATTTTGAAGAGAAAAAATCCCTGAAAGGGCCCTTTTCAAATTTTAAAAAGCATGTGGCCCTAAACGAGAATACGGGGGTGGCGCTTGGGTATTTCCGTTCCTTTAACCGCCTTCATTGGCATCTCCTTACTCCATTTCAAAACCTCGTTTCATAACTTTTTTTTTTTTTTTTTTTGTTAACGGTGGGTGTCCGGCCGCTTGAGATTCGAACTTGAAATCTCTGGGTAAAACACCGCCTTGCCATCTGGCCATAAGGGAAGTAACTTGAATCCTTCATTCTCAAATATGTAATCTTCTACTCTTTTCACCCCCAATAATGGTTGAGCAAGCCTCATTCTTGTGATAAGGCTTCTTGTAATCGATCATAAAGGCAATTGGAGAATATCCCTAACTCTCTGAATTTCATTATCAATTTTCCTTGTGAATTCAAAATGGCTTTGCAAATCACTATCTAAGCACAAACACACAATGCACATTTTCTGTTTCGAAACATAGCAGTTTTTTTTTTAATGACTTTAACCCTCTGTTTTATTCAATTTTTCCTCTGCTATGTCCATTTTTTCCTCCACCCACAAACTCAATTTCTTAGATACCTCTCTACAAAATTTTGAGAATTTTTTCATGTCATCTTTCATTTTTGAAAATTATTTTCATTCTGGTTGACGGTGCAATATATGTTTTTAGTAAGGTCACTCATGAGCTAAATATCTCTCAATCTACAACTCCTATTGCGATATGGTATTATTCTAAGGATACAAAGCTCATTTAGAAAGCTCTTCATTGAATGTAACAATTTATAATTCATGTTTGACCCCATTTTCCATTGTTCAAAGTTCCTGTTAGCTCTCTGGAAATTATTGCAGGACTTTGTTTTTTATATATATACATGTTTGAATAAGCATTGTTCCTCGCTCCTTAGTGTTCCATGAATAAACATGCCTATTGTTATCACTCGTGATCATGTTGAATAATATACTTTTGGCACCTGGCATCATTTTACTATCTCATCCATGTATATCCATCCATATTACACACATACATAAATTTGATTAGAGTAGTCCTTTCTTGGAGGATCTTTATTACCCATGTCATCATGCCATGCTTGGTTTAGTAACTCCTATTTGAGGACCAAGGGAGATTCTCCCGTTGAGGACTTAGTGCCCTCCATGATTGAAATTCCCAGAGCTTAGTGACTCCTATTTGAGGACCAAGGGAGATTCTCCTGTTGAGGAGTGTCCTCCCTGATTGAAATTCCCCTACTGTTCTGTCTCAAGGATCTTCTTTAGTTGTGTTTTCTTGTTGATTCATTCCCTTTTATTTAAATCTCTTGCATGTCCCCCACAACTTAGGGAAACCTTAATAATAGACGTTATTTTGCTAGGTTTGAAGTTTGAACTGTGTGTAGTGTATACTACCTTGCGATCATTCCCTTACATTTTACATTTATTTCTCTCTTTTTATGCCTTCTTAGACTCTTAGTTCTTATCTTTCGATGTTACATCTTCATAGGATCCTTTGCGCCATGTATTGTAACTATGAAAGTATTATTTTTCGAACCAACCTAAGTATTGGACAATTAAATGGATGCTACTAGATGCCCATTGAAAAGACGGGGCAAGTAGAGGGTTCTTTGCGAAGGCTCCTTGCACTCTCGTACCAAAATCCAAGTCGAGTTCTTGGTGATGAAGGGTTGGTACCCCTTATCCATTTGGGTGAGTCAATTAGGGTTTCTTGGTTCCCGAAAGACCAAGTGGCGACTCCTCTTCTTCTTTTCTTCCACCCTATCCCAAAACAAAGGAAGGCCCGGGGCCTGTGTTCCACGGTAAAGCGACTCTACTGGGGATGTTCGACTCATAAGAAGCATCTTTTTTAATGATCTCTTTACTGTGTTTGGTCCACTGCATTGCACTCTTGCATTTCACCCTCAACTGTGTGTGAAACGTGGACCCGACTTTGATTGGTTAGTTACGCTAGGGCATAATTCTCCTTTCATCTAGTACCCGTTGAGGTATATCGAAAGAGCTTTCCCACGTACCACTCTAGTAATGTGGATCGTATATCGAGACTCTCGTCAAAAAGACCCTTACTTCGAGACTAAAACCCGATGTGCTGCATAAAGCCTCTTGTAGATCCTTTCTTAACATAACTGTAATATAACTCTTGGACGTCCTAATGGGATTACATGCATGATGTCGATGCTCACGTGGCATAGTACATAACCTCTCTTTTAACGAAAGTCTGTTACCCTCTGAAGTAACACACAGAATGTGTTTCTAAGATCAAATTTATGAGAATTTGTGAACTGAAATTTACATGGATGTAATTGGATGAATCAAGTCTGATTGTTATTAGATTGCATATTGGAGAATGATTTATCGCAGAAGTGGTGATTGAAGAATTTGAGGTCTGTGAGACGGTGAGACCATAGTTGAAGGCAAAGGTCTATTATTTCTGATACCACGTTAGAGTTTAAGATGGAAACAGAAAGTTAGAGGATGAAGATGGGTCTCAAGCTCTCTATCTGCATTTCATTCTCTTTTAGCTCTATTAAGGCGATCCAGATGTATATAGGCACACAGACATGCCGACTTAAGAGTTAGTTGCGAACAAAATGTCAAGTGGTTACAATGGCTGTAACTAACTGGAATTAGTTACAGAAAGAGTGTTTGGATGAAAAGCTTCGAATACTGATTCATTAGCTGTGGAACTGTAAAGAGCTATACGCTGTTTCAGTTGAGAATCTTCCATTACTTGATGATGGCCAATGAAATCATGTTTTAACTATTCCTATCTCCCACTTTGTGCTTAATTAACAATCTTGCTAACGGTCTCAGCTTCAATAATGTCTTCCATGTCCACGAACAGCCTGCTGGATTCGGCAGTTCCCAAAAACATTGATTTTTGATCATGTATGAAATGACACTAATTCACCCAAAGAGAGTCCTTCCGATAAATTATCCCAAACATGTATCAGAATCATGGCTTTATTCGTATCAACTACCCTTTCGATGCCAGAGAAGGTAAAACAAATATCATTTTTTAATTCCTCGTTACAACTGGAAAAATAAATAGCACTTTTATACACACTTCGCTTAAGACCTTTTTGACACTATTTTGAAAAATCCCAATGGTGTTTAGTGAGAAATAGATATGGATTCCTTATTTAGCAGCAAACAAAATAAGGAATTCATCAGCGAAACACAAGTTGAAAGGAGTATTACATTTGTGTCAAAGATGATTAGACTCAAAACTCTGATGAGAAGTTTTGCTCTAAATCCCATAACTAGTACGAATAGGAATGTGCCTGGTCTGCTGGGGAAAAAAAATCTACATTGAACCCAGAGTACCGAGAAGCTTCCGAAAAAACCCAGCAACTTCTTTCTGAACCTTGTCCTGAGTTGCCAATTTTTTTATTAAGGATGGCAATCCACAAAACAAAGTTATGTCTAGGGATATAGCCTCCAAACCAAACCAAACCAAATGTACCCAGTCAACTCCGATTAATGTTTCATAATCACCTCCAAAGTGTCTAAGGTAGAGTATTCCCATCTGGGGAAGGGAGCCAAACAGGTTCATCACTGTTGGTGGAAGGATTGGGGATATCAATCATAAGTTGCATGATTTCCTCCATACTTCACCCATTTCAGTCTTGCTTTTTCTTTATAAAAATTTTCTTCCGATGTTCTTCTTTGCAAGTCTCCACATAAATATTGCTGTTAAAGTTACTGTAATACAACCTTCGAGGAGTTCTTTTAGTTTTCTGAGCTTTTGAGACACTAAGTCCCCTATCACAATCTGAGGCGCTGATGAAACATGTTTCAACATGATTTTTCTTGTTTTAATTTGATTTGGTTTGATCACAGGTGGTTTATTGGGTATGAATCCATTCCTAATAAGAATCTCCCACGAGACATTTACCAAAAAGTTAAGAGCCAAGCAAAGCAACTACTGCATATATTTGAGCCAGTGGATGCTGCTCTTCACATCCTCCATACACATATCCGCTATCGTAGGTCTGTGTGTGGCGCCGAGGCTGGGCAGCATTTGGGGGCCAAGGGTGATTCTGCTTTGTGGCTCTCTTCTGTCACTGGTCGGCATCTGCTTGGCGTCATGGTTCCCCCATGTCTCGGTAGTGGTCCTGGGGATGATTCTCATCGGCCTTGGCGTCGGACTAATACACAAGGTAATGAATATTCTTATCTCTTCCTTGGTATTGGATACATTTAGAGCTAAGTTACTTGTACTACGTTATCGATTCACAATACATGTTATGTACTATAGTGTTCTTTATGTATTGTTTATGATAATTCTAAGAAACTGCCACTGTAGCAAAATCATAAAGATTAGCCCCATAGAAATTCCTTAATAAGATAATTCAAGCCAACCCAAAAGTACAAAAGAATCGTGCCATGAATCAGTACCAAAAGCCACAGACCAAAACCAAAAGTATAAACAGCGGGTAGATTAAGAAAAAAAAAACCCAAAATAAGCATCCAATAGGCCATGAACACTGAACAGCAGCTAGATGAAAACCAGATACTTCAAGCCAATCCAATCATAAACAGCAGCTAGATGGAAACCAGAAAATATCAAGTAGCCAAATCATCAAGTTGTCAAAACCATGGATAACAAGACACCATATAGGCCATGAAAGACATCCATAAAAAATTCCATTAGGTCATATATGACAGCCTAAAACACACACATCCAAGAGAAGAGAAAATAACCACCCAAAAAGGAACCATACATAACCACAGAACCCTCAGAAAATATAAGCAGAATAAAGAGACACTCCAAATATAGCCACGGATAATTATAGGAAACAATCAATGTTCCCCAATGGAAAAAAGAACAAAAACAAAGGAAAAAGAACACAAAGACAAATCCAAAATTGAAAACAGAGGGAACCAGAGACAGCTCTTTATATGTGTCATACTTACACTTAAGAACGTTTTTGGCAGAAAAAAAATCTAGAGAATTAAAAACTCTTCTATAGCTTTGGCATCAATCATTTAGCAATCGCATAATAGAATATCAGCTCTTTTGATTTCTTCTATTCTTTGTATTCTCTTGTAGATTATTCCGACGATTTATGGGCAACTAGATGACGAGGAAGCCCGTAACAAGATAGACTTGATATTCGACATCTCCACATCATGGGGTGCGACATTGGCACTTTTAGTCAACTACATCGCGTCACAGTATCACCCGTGGGGATGGAGGATGTCGTTCGGGATGGGCGGCATCCCGTGTCTATACTTGCTGTTGGCAGCCTATGCTGTAGACAGGGTGAAAGAGGATCATTTAAAGGATTCTCTTTCATTCATACTGAGACCCAGGAGTCGGCCTATGCTAGGCATTACGACAGTGGCTGTGGTGCTCCGTCAGTTGTCGGGTCTCAGCGTAGTTGTCGTTTTTGGGCCATTTCTGCTCCAGTCCATTGGCTTTCATGAGCACGAGTCATTCTTGGCGCCGATGGTTGTTAGTGGAGTCGGGAGTATATCCGCCATTGCTGTCACCTTCTTCTTGAGGTACACCGGGAGGAGGAAGATGCTCATTCTAGCATGTATTGCTACGTTCTCTTCACAGGTATTTTTCTATCTCATATGTAGTATTTTAAAGTGAAAATATTTTACAGTTAATTTCTTGATAATCTATTGTTCCTGTGTGTTTCATGGTCCCCTATTGGTAGACCTTCTTAGTTTTATACTGGGTTTTGAGATCACATTGTAACTCATAGATACGAACTCTCGCAAAAGCATAAAAAGTATTTTTGGTAATTAGCATCAAAACATAACAATGGTAAGATTGAACTGGAAGTTTAAGAGTCTTATAGAAATACCAACATTTACTGATTTGGTAGCAAATTTATGTGTAAACATGAAACTACCAATTTTTCAAAGACATGCTACCTCTGGAGAAATGGAAATGTCTACAGTTACTGCTTGTGCTGAGTTAAAAAACAAATAAGTAACACATTGACTTCCCAAAGAAACCTCATGAAGTCCTCGTTAAACTCAGATTCTCAAAACCCCTCTCACCACTGTATGAACAACATATTTTAGTCATAAACAGAAGACCTAGTATTTTCCTAGCAGGAAAAAAAGAAAAAAAGAAAGAAAAGAATGAATAAAAAGGTTAGGTGAAGGCACTTGATGTAATTCTTTTCCTAGTCTTTTTTATTCAAATCCGTATTTGTTTCTTCACATAGATATTTTTTTCCCCAACAGATGATCTATTTTGATCTGTAACATTGCAGCTACTTCTTTATGTCATACTGCCTGATTTTTGTTTATGTTTTCTTTTTCAGTTGTGCATATGGGCAGTATTCTATACAAAACTGGAACCATTGCACCATGTGAAGAAGTCCGTGGCATACATTGTACTGAGTGTAGTGCCAATATACTCATTTGGGGCGTCTGCGTTGACGTTACCTCATGGTTGGTTGGGTGATTCATATCCAGCAGAGTGCAGGGCCCTGGGCTTTGTTTGGAGGATCAGCCTCTCCATGTTTATGAACATATTCATGGTCCAGACGTCACTACACTTTCTCTGTAGCCTACACGAGTGGCTTTTCTTCTCGCTTGCTGTAGTTTCTCTTCTTACTGCATCCTTTGTGTATTTTTTCGTTCCTGAGACGACGGATGTAGATGAAGATGCTATGGTGGACGAAGTGTGGAGAAGGCACTGGTTTTGGAGACAGTACATGGCGGATGAGAGAAGAAATGACTCTTAGAGTCTTAGTATGTGTATGTACAGTGTTGTCTTGTGAATTAAATTGTAACAAACAGATTTTTATTTCTTCGATACATCTGTATAGTGCTTCTGAAAGAAATTTATAATGAATACATACCAGTCTTTTTTATCAATTCACTATCTTTTTATAGTATTCAAGAACTGTATGGGAACAGAAACTGTACAAATATAATGATAGCATGTAATTTTCTTTGCCCGACATGCCCTACCTGTTTCTCGAGAAGAGAGGGAAACCTGCTCAATATCATTTGATTCTGGTGTGTTTGGCAGCGGTGGTTTGAACTGTTAAATGGTGTGTGGGGCTGAAGCATGCGTGGTTTCGATGTTTGAGTCTTGGCCTTCTTTAGAATGGGTCAAGATTGATGGATTCAGTTGATGTTGTATCTGTTGAAAAGTGATTCAAAATGTCATAGCAGTTGGACAGTTGGAGACATAGTCTAAGTCAGTTAAGAGTCTTTTGCAATTCAGTTTGTTTTTATTTGATAGAGAAATGGTTTGCAGATCCAGATGAGGAGCAAAGGCTGAAAGATAACATAAAGGACTCCTAGGCATTGTTCTTCATTCAACAAGCTGTCCATGATACAGTCTAATCAAGAATTGCAGCAGCAACTACCTCTAAGGAAGCCTGGATGACACTACAAAATGAGTACCAAGGCTCATCGAAGGTAATTACTGTGAAACTTGAGTCCCTTCGTCGTCAATTTGAAACATTATTCATGAAAAGCAATGATTCAGCTCAGGATTTTTGTCTAGAGCAACTACAATTGTTAGTCAAATGAAATCATATGGTGAGCAACTTACTGGTGAAATTGTTGTTGCCGAAGTTTTGAGGAGTTTGACTCCAAATTTTTTATCATGTGGTTGCCGCGATTGAGTCGTCCAAGGATTTATCTGTTTTTTCATTTGATGAACTAATGGGTTCTTTGCGAGCTCATGAAGAAAGGATGAACAGATCACTAGAAAAGAATGACGTCAAGGCATTTCAGGTGAAGGGGGAGTCATCCGACATGGCAGAGGTGGATTTCGCGGCAGAGGACGATTTGACAGCCAAAATGGATAAAGGCAGTCATTCGGTGAATACAAGAACCCCAGAATGGAGATAAATACAACTACTGCAACAAATTTGGGCATACAGAAGCATACTGCTGGAGTAAACAAAAACAAGCAAGCTATGCAGAAGAAAAGGAGAGGAAAGTAAGTTGTTCATTGCCCATTTCAATACTAATGATGAGTCAAGTGGTGTCTGGTTTTTGGACAGTGACTGCTCTAACCATATGTCTGGCATAAGATCAATGTTCAAGGAGCTTGATAAGTCACACAAGATGCAGGTTAGGCTTGGAGACAATAAGCAAATTCAAGTTGAAGGGAAAGGTGCAGTTGCTGTTAACACTAGCCACATTGAGGTAAAACTTCTCCACAATGTCTTCTTTGTTCCTAGTTTTGGCACATCACCTACTAAATGTTGGGCAATTAATGGCTAGTGGATATGCAGTTTTGTTTGATGATGGTTCATGTGTTATCAATCAGGCCAAACAATTATTAAAGTCACAAGTGTACAGAATCATGCTCTTGTAACCTTCTTGTTGGAAAGAAAAATGACTCTAGTTTATGGCACTTGCAGTATGGGCATCTAAATATCAATGGCTTGAAGTTGCTCAGTCAAAAAGGTATGGTTCTTTGGGGCTGCCTGAAATTGATTCTCTTTATTATTTGTGTGAAGCATGCTTGTATGGAAACCAAAGTAGAAAGCCATTTCCTGCCGGAAAGTCTTGGAGGCACACTAATTGCCTTGAATTAGATTAAGCTGATTTATGTGCGCCTATGAACACTGAATCATTTGGTGGGAGTTCCTTGCTGAAAATTTCTCCCACGAGGGCTGTTTTGTATCAAGCTTGGAAGGGTAGGAAACCTCGGGTAAGCCACTTAAAAAATTTTGGTTGCATTGCCTTTGTTTTGGTAAATTTACAAACTCATCATAAACTTGATGGGAAATCTGAGAAATGCATTTTTATTGGTTATTGCCCACAATCCAAAGCAATTTGGCTATATAACCCTTGTTAGTAGCTAGATTATTGTTAGCAGAAATACAGTGTTCAATGAGGATGCAAGTTGGGAATGGAATAGTAGCATCGTGGGGTCAACAGAAAATGGAATTCCTTTGTCAAGTGAAGATGTGGAACCAATACCCACAAATCCAAATGTCTCTTCTCCTTCAAATCCAGGCAGCAGCAGCTCGTCATTGTCTGACTCCTCGGAAGAAACTCCTCCAAGGAAATTTAGATCCTTCAGAGAAATTTACGAATCTTGCACATTTGCTTTGTTTGTTTCAGATCCAACAAGTTTTGAAGAAGCAGCAGGAAAAGAAGACTGGTGCATTGCAATGAAGGAGGAGATGACGGTAATTTAGAAAAATGAAACCTGGGAGTTGGTGGACTTACCTGAAGGTAAAAATGTTATTGGGCTGTAATGGGTATTCACAACAAAATACCATGCTGATGGAAGGACTCAAAAGCACAAGGCCCGGCTTGTAGCAAAGGGGTATTCACAGCAGCAGCAGGGCATTGAGTTTGAAGAGACATTCCATTTGCTTTGATTTGAAACGGTGCGAACTATTTTAGCCTTAGCTGCACAATTAAATTCTCCTGTTTACAATTTGATGTTAAATCTGCATTTCTAAATGGTGTTCTAAATGGAATTGTGTCCAGATTTGTGCATAGCCCCACAAAGCAGCACCTTGGGGCAACTAAAAGAATCTTGCGTTACATTGCTGGAACAATTGATTATGGAATTAGCAATGTTATTCCAAGTGATAAAGCACTCCACATTTGCCCTAGTTGCCAAATGGGCAAGTCGTGTAGGCTACCGTTCTTTCCTTCCAATCATATAGGGTTCAGCCCCTGTTTGCTCTGTGAAGAACTTCAGGTACTATGTAGTGTTTATTGATGATTGCACGCGTTTCACATGGTTATATCCATTGAGAAGGAAATCAGATTTTTTTCCAACTGTTTTGTTCATTTCCACAAATTTGTGGACTGCCAATTTGGCAAAAAAAAATATATATATATATATATATAAATAAATAAATAAATATTTCAATCTGGTGGTGGAGGGCGAGTATTCTGACAATAAATTTCCGAAATACCTTGATGACCACAGGATGAAGCATCAACCTTCATGTCCAAAAATAATGGGGTTAACTATGATGATTCAAGCATCATAGTTGGATTAAACATCAAAATATTCGAGAACTTGGATTAACTATGATGATTCAAGCACATGTTCCAAAAAGATATTGGGTTGAAGGTTTATCTACTGCTGCATTTTTAGTCAACAGATTGCCATCTCCAAAACTAGATATGGAATCTCCATATTATCGTTTGTTTTCACGTAAAAAAATAAAATAAAATAAAAAAATACCTGGCAACTCCGCTCATAGGATTTTTGGTTGTCAATGCTTTCCATATCTTGATGGTTATTGCTAAAGATAAGCTAGAAACAAAATCTCTGCCATGTGTATTCTTGGGATACAGTAATGAATATAAAGGGTATCAATGCCTGCATCCACTGAGTGGAAAAATCTATAATGTCAAGACTTTGATGAGGAAAACTTCCCATATGAAAATCCTGCTTCACTTTTATAATGCTACCGAGGAGTTAAACTTCCTTTAAAGAATGGTTTGGTCAATTGATAATGGTGACTCTAAAGTTGTGAATTCTAATAGCTCTTCTATTCCTTCACATGCAGGTTCTTCATCTATGGATATTCAGAAATCAAGTACCGGAGTGGTTCAGTGTGATTCATTAACAGGTTTCGAGCCGACTAGGATTTACCACTATGGATGAAGGAGTGGAACCACCAGTTACTGGTGTTGATTCAATCTGTGTTACACTTACTTGTACATCACTTCGAAACCAAGATTCTGATGAGATAATTAATGTCACATGCCTCATGAGTGCAAAATCAGTCTGTACAAGATCAACCATTGGATCATTTGCCTTCAACTCGTCATTCATCTGACCAATGTGCTGCTCCATCTACAGTTCAAGCTGAATGAGGAGATTCATGCAACTTATCTGAACCATTGGCCGCATCATTTGAACCTGGCAATGACAACGTTTTGAATACCTCTTCAGTTTCTCAGCCGTTGGTTTCTATAGGTGGGCAAGCTAATCAATTTTTCCAACCGGCAGACTGACCGCATTACTTGATCACACGATCTACGCGTGGCATTCATAAACCAAATTCCCGCTATGCTGCTACTCATAATACATCTGTGGCTCATGCAATACCGAAAGAACAAGTCAGCCTTGAAACACCCTGGTTGGTTAGCTGCCATGAAGGAGGAACTAAATGCTATTACAACCAATAATACATGGGACCTTGTGCCCAGATCACCCCAAATGAAGACTAAACTTAAGTCAGACAATACTCTCGAGCACTTCGAATTTGCAATCAAAGACTTGGGTAATATCCATTTGTTTTTGGGAATTGAAGTTCTTTCTTTCTCCAATGGACTTTTCCCAAGTCAATTAAAATATGCTCGAGATTTATTACAGCGCGCACAGATGCAAAACTGCATATCAATTTCTACTCCTATGGCCCTCAAAGAGAATTTTTGACCCAACCTATCACTGTAGGCATCTTATTTACACTCCCATCACATTTTCAACTTATTTCTCAAACCCATCACTTTTTTAAAGTCACTAGTTCAAGTAGCGACTTCATCGAAAAAAAAATCTATAGAAGTCGCTAGTTGAACTAGTGACTTTACCTTTTCACATTCCTCCTCCTTTCTCTCAGTTTGTATTTTTTTGTATTTTTATTGCAAAAAGATTCTAACATATATTAACAGAAGCCGCTACTTCAACTAGCGACTTCTTGTTGCGGCAAGGAGTCGCAAATTGGACTAGCGACTTTTACAAAAAAAAAAAAAAAAAAAAATTGATAAAGTAATTGAACTAGCTACTTTAAAAAAGTGATGAGTTTTAGAAATAAGTTGAAAACTTGATGAGTCAAGTAAAATATCACTCCAAAAATGATGAGTTGGATCAAAAATTCCACTCAAAAGATGGAAAGGTACTACCCTCAGAAAATGATCACCTCTTTCCCGAGCCTAAGCATTAACTTAGCATAGTTGGAGCCCGTCAATATCTCACTTTTACAAGGCCAGACCTTTCTTTTAGTGCAATTTTGTAGGCCAATTTATATTTGTGGGACAATAGATCATGGTAACTGTTGGAATATTCGGATTAATATTCCCGTGATTTATGGATCACGTTGGTTTGGGAATAAATTGATTCAGTCTTATCTGTAGTTTCCTTTATTTTCTTTTATTTCCTTTTATTTGTTTCTCCTCATAGATGTATATATACCGTGTATATTGCCAGTAAATAATAAGAAAATACAGTTTCTTTCTTGGTATCAGAGCCATAAAAGAGATCAAACCCTAACACCACCAAACCACCTTACGCCGCAACACCACCACTCCAGCCGCCTGTGCAACACCACCACCTAACACCGGCACCACCAACCACCTCGCCCACCAGCGTCGCACACTAGCCCCCTCGGCCGAACCTCTCCAGCCTCTTGAATCTATTTTTGGTTAGCCTAGGTTAACCCTTGCTCAGCTCTAGGCTGCATCTTGCCCTGTTCGTGGGTCTTCTAATGGTGTAGAGCCCTTTTTGTGCTCTCTTTCTCTTCTCTTGGGCTACCTGGGGTGTTCCGGTAGCCTCTGATTGCTGCTTTTTTTCCTTTGCCCAGCAGCCTTTGCATCCTCTGCGCCTTGTTGATAATTCATTGGGTTTCTTGATTCCGCTACAATGAACGAAACTAGAAAGGATAAGGATAAGGGTACTAATCAACCTCTTACCGGTTCACATTTGCGTCCGAATCTCTCTATGTCCCTGACTCCACATTCTCCTGCGCAAAAAAAAAAAAAAAAAAAAAAAGTGTCTTTAAGCCTTTGATAAAAGTTTTCAAAGTTGGTTTTTTGTACATTAAAATGTTTGCCAACACTATTTTAAGGGAAATTCGGTGTACACCCACATACTTTACTTTCTACAACCACTTACTCTCTACATTCACCAATCTAATAAAAATTAAGACAATTTACTTTCTAAACCCACCCTTCATCCCAAAATAACCCTAAACGTTCTACACCAACTATCTCATTATTCTAAAAATAACTCTAAAATTTCTCTTTAGACCCATCATCTTCAATCCCTTTTCTCGTTTCTCTATCTCTTCAATCATCTTCCTTTTTTTACATAAAAGCTAAAAGATTAGGATCAACAATGGAAAAAAAAAAACACAAAGTCCCAATCTCATAACATCTACCAAAACAATTTTGAAACTAAAATTCATAAATTTTTAGAGAATAAGATGTATAAAATAAATGAATGCACTATCGAGGACATAAATCAAAGCCAAGAAGAGAATCTGACAATGGAAAAAAGATATGGAAACCCAAAGCTGGAATCAAAATCACATATTGGAAACACGGAATTTATTTATTGATGTTCTAATCCTTCTTCGTTCTCATGCTTTTGCAGTTCAATAGAGGTAATTTGTTTAGGTAATCATCTTTTAGCGACACTTAGGTAACTGTCGCTAAAACTTTTAGCGACACTTTTTACTTTGGCATTAGCACTTTCTGCTTTGGCATTAGCACTAGCCTTTTTTTTTATTTAATAGTTTAACGATCTGCTGCTCGTAGAAAAGCATCTATGAGGGTTTTTGTTGCAACTTATAAGCTGACTTTTTCAGCTTATAGCTTATTATAAGTTTAAGCTGCACCAAACATGGTTTACAACTTATTTTGTAAGTAGAAAATAACTTAAAAGTGAAAAATAATTAAGCTTACTTATCAAAAGCTGGGTTTTAAATGCTTTTGAGATTATAGCTTCTCAATTTATTTTAAGTTGCAACAAACAAGGCCTATATCTTAATTTCATTTCCTAAATATATATTCAGCTATCCATATATAGCTAACATGCCAAAGAAAGATTATAATGGGAATTAGTTTTTCGACTGTGTTAGATTTGAAGTTTGCAGTTCTTATCTAATGAGGACTCCCTCATTTTATAAAATGCACACCCCTTACTTCTCTCTCTATTCATGTCTCTCTTACCTATTTTACCTCTCATAGATTTCAATTTTTTGCTGAGTTGAAAGAATTTTTTGCTAAGTTGGGGAAAGAATCCCCTGGAAATAGGGGGCTAGATGAATTTATACAAACTCTTATTGAGAGAAAAGTGAGAGGTGTGCATTTTATAAAATGAGGGAGTCCTCATTAGATAAAAACTGTTGAAGTTTGATACTTATTGGTGACTTAGATTTGTTGAGATAGGTGGGTGTAGAGAGTATTTAAAGAAAAAAAAATTATTTATATGTCATTTTGTATAGGGATACAATTGTGATAATTTTTTATTAAAAGGTGGGTGTAGAAAGAAAAAGAGTAAAGATTGGGACACACCCAAAAATACAATTTTTGGGATACAACCTAAAAGATGTGTCTACATCTCTCCTGTGATGTCACTGGACCCCACAGTGACACAAGAGAGAGATAGACACATCGGTTGTGTCCCAAAAGTTGTGTCTTTGGGTGTGCCTCAAGTATTACCCAAAAAAAAATAGGTGGGTACGGATAGAATTCTCTATATTTTAATATTAATTCATAATTTTAATTAAGAGTGAAAACCACGACTGAAAATTTAGAATGCATCCCATTTTAAGAAAGGACGACACTAGAATATTTTATTTTTTGTAACTGATATGGCTTTTACTCCTCTCCCGAAATTCCTCCCTGGCCTTTTCCTTCTCAGGTTTCTATTCTAAATCACATCTGGACCAAGTCTATAATCAACTCAATGAATTTTCAATATTCTACAATAAAGATTTAAAGACAGAATGCTTTCACATTTATTTATTTGCTTTAGTGGCCTGATTTAGGAGATGTTATCCTATGAGCCCGTCACAGGCTATCATGATTTAGGTCTAGCTAATATGATCAGTGAAAGTGAAAATAAAACTCTTCATTTACCATTGCTTTTTATTTTTTATTTTTTATTTTTTATTATTGTTATTGTCTACTAGGGAGACGACTGGTGCAATGCACAGATGTTGAATTTCGTAGAAAAAATATAATGTATATTTTTTGGGTAATGCTACGTGCACATAAAATGTGCACATAAAGTGTGCACATAAAGATCTGAGCCATTCATTTTGGTGGGGTCCATCCCTGCACACATAGGACCCACCAAAATGAATGGCCTAGATCTTTATGTGCACACTTTATGTGCACATTTTATGTGCACGAATCATTACTCATATTTTTTTTTAACGTGAATAAGATAGAGAAATAAGTTTTATTAATTCTAAAGATGGTGTTAGAAAATATGGTTTAACAACAACTATATTAATTGATGTCAATCTACAATTTAACACTCTTTTCTTTAACATGTAGATAATAAATACATATATATGTGGACCACTGCGAATGAGGAGCGGGTCCTGACGCTCTCCCTCGATAGTGTCCCGGGACGGATCCCAAGGAGCACACTTCAGGGAAAACTAGGACTTCCTCACGCGATCCTAGAGACAAAGAGTCGCCACCTAATTTTTATCGGGAATTAGGAAACCCAAGTTTGACTCGCCCAAAATTGAATAAGGTTACTCGCCCTTCATTACCAGAAACAAGGTTCGGGGGTCTTGGTACGAGAGGGGAAGGAGCCCAAGCAGGACTAAAGCACCCCCTCCTCGCCCTACCGAATGGTAGGCCTTGATTCAAATATCCTTGTTATTAATTCATAATAGATGTTGTTTCCTCAAACATACTAGATAGATATATACATGGCAAAAAGAAACATCTAATGAAAATCATTTCAAGAGACTAAATCAAGTAGAAAGCGGATGCTCATGCAATACAAGGGAGAAGTATACTCACAGTGGCTAGTCCCGCCCGGGACCGATGCAAATAAAGTAAACATGTCATGATATGCAAAGGGAACGAGAAGACTTACATTGGTTGACTCAAGCGGAGTCGCGAAAGCAAAAAGAATGGAAACGTGCAATGCAATCATGCAACAATCCTAGATAAGATGTCTCTAACAAATAATCATATAAACGGAGACTACCCTAAAGGAAATGTGTCGTTGAAATCAAAGTTGTAAACCTAGAAAAATTCTAAAAGAAAGGATAGAGATAGTACATGATACATGGGCACTAAGCCACATGTAGACGAGGCAAACCACAAATCGACGTCCGGGTCCAAGGCACTTAATTCTCTGCACTAAGACACCAAAGAATACCCAAAGCATTGCAAAAATACAAGCAAACAAATGATATGCATGATAAACAAAGAAAACATGTCATCAATCAAATTTCCAGATTCAGCAACCTCTAATGAATCCTATCAAAAGTGGTCTTAAACATGAGCTGGATAAAAACCCTTTTACAGAAAGTTAGATACATGTCTTAGGGAACTTCTCCAAAAAGTGGGACCTCAATATCAATTTTATTGTTTGAGAAATAAATGTTTTGGGAACAGTGGATCAGGACTGTCCACTGTTCTTGTAAAAATCATAATTAAATCTACAAAAATCATATGAAGCTCTATTTGGTGTCAAAAGAAAGCTATTTCATTGTAGTATATGATAAAAATAAACCCATGGACATTCTGTAATCACAAGGTTTCTGAAAAAGTGTTTTAAACAGACTCTGTTATTCTGGAAATTTGGTATCATTTGACAAATGAATGCAAAACATAATAGAAGTATAATAGAAGTTCATGAATCATGTTAACCAAGTTGATTTAAGCTTTTGATCTCTCATCCATTTATCCTAGGTGATTTCTAAACCAAGTTTTATTCATCAATTGTTGTTGAGTGATCAAGGTATGACCATTTTGTATACATAATCATATTTGTAATTAAACTTAGAAAATTCCAGAATAGTTGTATCAACTTTAAACGCTTAGAAAACGATCCTAACTCGATCGTATGCTCACGATTTTACATCGGCATATAGATATATGAGTTAGGAATCATCCCCAAAAAGCGGAACGTCGATAACTATTATAGATTTTCTGAAATTCAAGCACAAAGAGACGATGTTCAAATCTGTCAACCGATTTCTCAACAATTTCTAAAAATAGTATATGAATCCTAAAAGCTCTCAAAACGGACCGGATGAAAGCTAATTCATCAAAGTTTACCCAGAAAATTTGAAATCCATCAAACTATGGGTTTTGATGGACCAAATCTAATGGACAAAACCAATCTGCTTTGCTGAATTTTTATCTAGTTCATTTTAAAGTGTGAGGAAAACATTTTAGTGATAGTTGAAGCTTATTAGAGAGATCAAACTCATAGATCAACTTAATTATCATGATTCCCAATCAATTTAGCCCTCAAGTTCTATGAAGAACTTTTAGATCAAGGATCAAAGGGACTTATAAATATCATGTTGGAGATGAAATTCAATAGGAATTCTAGGTAATAGGAATAATCAAGAGATAGGTATGAACATAGAAATCATCCTTCTCATAGATCATATTTCCAAACCATCATGGAATTCAAAATAGATATATGTATATATATATAATCATGTATGCATGAATCTAAACTAAAATTGAAGAATGAAACCAAAATTGAAAATCAAAGTGAAAAACAATCTCTAATTGTAAATTATCAATAAAAATCAAAGAGATTTGGATCTAACTATGTGAGTGTGTGAAGAACATGAGAGGAAGAAGATGAGTGTTCTAATAAGTAGAAATAGAACTAAGTTAGATCCAAATCTTATAGATCTATATATACAAAGTAGGAATTAGAGATGAACTATAGTGTTTACCTCTTGGAGGATTCTCAATTATAAGACCAAAATTGATTTGAAGATCTTCTTCTTCAAGTGTTATTCAAGTGTTCTTCAAGCACTCATCCATGGAAGTTGAGGGAGGCAATTGATGTTCAAATTGTGGTCTAATTAGCCTAAGTTAATCTAAATTCAATTCATAATTTTCTCTCTCTAGAATTCACCTAAATTGAAAGTATATTCAAAGTATACTTATCTCTCTTGTATGTGCTTCTATGTGTGTTTGTATCTCCAAGTATATTCAAGTGTATCTCTTCCAAGTGTCTAGTGTGTTAAGATGTGATCTCATATGAAATGTATGAGATCTTATATAGAGTTTTGAAGACTTAGCTCTTAAGTTTCAGGGTTAAAACAGGATTTTTAGAGCTTAAAAGAGGGTTAAAATGGCCATTTCGGAGCCTAAACGCAATTTCCAGGCAATTTCCTCGCAGTGGGAAGCTTCTAGAAGGGTCTGGAACTCAAAAAGCTCCGTGGAGGACACAAATGGAAGTGGCGGTTATGGTGGGACCCGCCACCCCCATACCCAAAACCGCCACTTACTATTCTTGCTCCTCTGGTCACCCACAAACCCTGTTTCAAAAATCACGTGCACTGCTTTTCCAGATTTTTGTAAAAATGCTTTTTGGTGTCCGAAATCGTCCGTTTACGTACCGTTGGAAAGCTGTCAGGTTGAATTTCAGTATAAAAATATTTCCAGAGGTTTTATAATGAGAATTGAAGTCCAATTGAAGTCCGGAAGTCCTCCGGAACTTTCGTCGTCTTTTTGAAATCAAATGACGTCTTTTCCAAAATTGCTTTCAAATGTGCGTCGATTTCGAACTTTTCTTTAAAATTGAATCTCTGGATACCTAGAATACTGCGTTTAGAACACTTAATGTTCATATAACCCTGAGAGAATATGAATTCTGAGAGATGATTTTGACGAAACCGGGATTTATCCATGGAAAAGGGCTTTTCTGAGCTTGAAGTCACTTTCCGAAGTCCGATCTTCTGATTGTGTGGAATCCAGTACCTTCCACGGGGTACTTTTCATCATCGAATCCTCCAAGACGTTGTCCACCCTAAATCCTATCAGTGTGGTCAAAATTGGGTGTCTACAGTTTGCCCCTCTTTGGCAGAGCTTGTTGTGAACAACGTGAACTGCAAGTGAGTGCCAAAGCCTTGAAGGCACCCAAATAACCATACTGAGAGGTTTTAGGAAAAACAAAAAATTCGCAAAATCAAGAAATTCAAAATCAGAGAAAATCAAGAAATTACGAATGCAAGAATGCAATGCAATGCAATGCTGGGTAGAGGCGGCTAATTTGAAGCTGATGCTGGTCGTGCTCCGCTGGAGCTGCCTACGTATCCTTTCCAGGAATCAGACCAGGGCGTAGTTCAAGCGCGCGGGAAAACGGAAAACAAACAACAACAATGCGGATGAAATGCTCCTATCCTAGGATGCTGGTGCAGTATGAAAACATGAAATGTGAAAGTGCTGGAGGAATCATCCTCAAGGGTTCCCTAGATGCAAAATCTAATGCAAAGGATGCAACGACTCTCTCTCACAGTCGAATATGCTAAAGGTATCTTGGATGATTCTCGAGGTTTTTGTCAAAGTTATTCTTCTGATCTTAAGGCTCGTAGGCGTCATCTGTATCCTGGACGACTCTTGAAATAGCGAAGTATCTTGGATGAATTCTGAGTCATGTCAAACAACTGGACGATTGCTGGTGTAGAGTCCTTCTGCTGGGGACGATTACTGATGTAGAGTCCTTCTGCTGGGGACGATTGTTGATGTAGAGTCCTTCTGCTGGGGACGATTGCTGAAATAGGTCCTTCTTCTGTGGACGATTGCTGATGTAGAGTCCTTCTGCTGGGGACGATTGCTGATGTAGAGTCCTTTTGCTGGGGACGATTGCTGGTGTAGAGTCCTTCTGCTGGGGACGATTGCTGATGTAGAGTCCTTCTGCTGGGGACGATTGCTGAAACAGGTCCTTCTTCTGTGGACGATTGCTGATGTAGAGTCCTTTTGCTGGGGACGATTGCTGATGTAGAGTCCTTTTGCTGGGGACAAATCTTCTGAAACAGGTCTCTCTGCCGGAGACAAATCTTCTGCTCTTCTGAAACAGGTCCTTCTTCTAGACAAATCTTCTGTAACAGGTCTGGAAACAAGTCTTCTGAAACAGGTCTCTCTGCCGGAGACAAATCTTCTGTTCTTCTGAAACAGGCCCTTTTTCCGAGGACAAATCTTCTGTGGCAGGTCTAGAAACAAATCTTCTGAAACAGGTCTCTCTGCCGGAGACAAATCCTCTGTTCTTCTGAAACAGGCCCTTCTTCTGAGGACAAATCTTCTGTTCTGATGCACGGATTCTGAGAGATACACAAATTCTGAGAGATGACCCTTCTTCTGAGAGCAACCCACGGATACACGATTCTGATTTTGAGAGAAACCCTACATTCTGGAGGCAACCCTGATATGCGATGCTGAGAAATACATGATTCTGAGAGAAACCCTACATTCTGGAGGCAACCCTGGATACACGATTCTGATTCTGAGAGAAACCCTACATTCTGGAGGCAACCCACGATTCTGAGAGAAACCCTACATTCTGAGAGCAACCCGCGGATACACGATTCTTGGCATAAACCTTGTATTCTGGAGGCGACCCACGATTCTGATTCTGAGAGAAACCCTACATTCTGGAGGCAACCCACGATTCTGAGAGAAACCCTACATTCTGGAGGCAACCCTGGATACATGATGCTTGGCATAAACCTTGTATTCTGGAGGCGATTTTGATGCTCAAATTCTGAGAGATACCCTTTATCTGGAGGCAACCCGTGGATACATGATGCTTGCGAGAAACTTAATTCTGAAAGTTCTCTACTGGGGAGATCCTATGATTCTGAGAGATGCACGAATTCTGTATACCTTGACAATATCTGGAAATTCTCTGCTTGAGGAGATATCTGAGGTTTCTGGGACGCGAGCACATATTCTGGAGGCCCTGCTGATTCTTTCTGAGACTCATATTGGTGCTTCGACCAACGCAATCATTCTTGCAACACGTCAGGCTTACTCTAACCCTTTCTGAACATCTCGCATTCTGACCCATCTTCTGAAAGTCCTTTCTGGATGTAATTCTCAAGCGACAGTAGACTCAAATGTCCATTTTCTAAGACAACTCATAATCAATCCCAAAACGACGGGAGTTTGCCGTTTTTCGGCCACTTTCAGGCTGCGGTGCCTTTGATTCTTCTCATCTGGGGACTTTTTTCAATTCTTGAATGGATTTTTACCAAGATTCAAATCTCCAGAGGTCCTCTAGACCAATTCCAACAAGTTTTAAGCACTCTCAAGGCTTATATATCAAAAATGGACCAATCCGGGATCAAATCAAGAGTTCCGGGGGTCAAAACGCGAATATAGAGCAAAATGGGGAAATGGCAGGAAGTGAATAGTAAATGGCGGTTCCCCACACCCCCTTGGGAACCGCCAGCCGCAACTTTGGGGTTTTAAACCCATTTTCTTCTTTGTTCTTCATTCATTTCTTCTTCAATGCATCACCTCTTCCTTCTAAGGTGCTCAAATCTTGCAATTTCTTGATGTTTTGAGTGATTTCTTGCATTAAAACCTCCAAAAACTTTGTTGATTTCATCAACTCCTCCCTATTCTAGGGGATTCAAGTACCAAGGTTTTTACTATTCATCATCTTCAACCTCTTATCTTCAAGCTTCAAGCATCAACAACCATGAGTTCCCATGGACAAGGTGAAAGTTCTAGAACACGTAGAAGCCAATTTCAAGCTAGTGGAGCTTCATCAACTCAAACCATGGAGTATGTAACCATGAAAAATCCACTAAATCATATCTCTAGGAGGGCCTTTCGTCAAGAGGTAACCCATTCTTTAATTACTCCTTTGTTTCACATCTTCATACGTGTCTCTTTATTCTTGCGATTCCTTAGAAATCATCCTTTTTCTTTTTAGAATGTGGTTGGTCATCTTAGAGGTCATGGTAGCCATGGAAAATGCCTTGAATGGTTTAATGAATTGTCGGAGTCGCGTCCCCAAGTAGTAGCCAATATCAAGCAAGCGGGCTTTGGGTCGTTTGTAACCTTATTGGAGAGATCGACTAATGATTTGGCCATGATTCAAGCTCTTGCTGAAAGGTGGTGGGATTCCACAAATACTTTTCACATGCCTTTTGGGGAGATAACCATGACCCCTCTTGATTTTACAATGATAACCGGCATCTCATTTGGCGGGCATCGTCTTGCCTTTGCAAAGAACATCCATAGACATCCTACTATCATTGAGCGTCTCCTAGGCATCATCCCATCCCAGAGAGATCTTCACGGATCGAGCGTAGGCATCACATGGTTCATCAACAACTTCAGGCCTTCTGAAAGAGCGGCTCAATTTACCGATATGCAGCTTACCCGTGCTTTCATCTTGTATTTGCTTGGTTGCTCTCTTCTTTCTACTCGAGTTGAGCGGATTACATTGAATATGCTTGATAGTCTTCGAAATCTTGAGGAGATTGCAGATTTTGATTGGGGCTCTGCTGGTTTAGCCATTCTGTATAGTCATATGGGGGAGCATTCTCGAGGCAAATCCCCTGGATTCGGCGGATTCTGGAGAGCTTGGGAGGTACTGAAAATATTTTCATTTCCAGTTTTTATCATTTGATGTTCTGCTGTTTTGACCACCGCTTTATTTTCTCTTGTAGGTGTGGGCCTTTGAGTATTTCTCCATGACGGCTCCATCATTCCGGGAGGAAGAGATTCATATTTTTCCACGGGCTCTGAAGTGGCGTCGCCAAGCCGTAGGTACCAAGAATGATGCTCATAATGTTATTTCTTGCCGGGATTTTCTTACCCGTCTCAGATTCACCCAAGTTAACTGGCATCCTTGGGTGACAAATGGAGATGTGACTGAGATTGGCTTAGCTAGACAGATGACTGGAGAGAGGATTCTTCTTGAGGGTCCCTCTGTTCTTGAGTGGTATCTTGGAGAGAGAGTAGCTCCTCAGACTGATTTGGAGGATCGTCTCTTAGTGCCACAGGATCCGCCTTTTTGTGTGAGGTCGGCGCAGAATTTGGAAGATGAAGATCTTATTAATGCTTTGAACGGAATTCCTTCAGCCTCTTTTACTCTGTTTGAGGAGAACTATGACGTCTTCAGGGTTACTCATCTGATGCCTAATTTCCCGCTCTCGGATGACCCGCAGGTATTTCACGACTTCTTCATTTCTGATCGAATGCTTGCTTTATCTTATTTCTCATCATCATTTACAGGGGAGTTCTTTTGTGGATGGCCCTGGTCGACCTCTACCTCTCATTCCTCCTTGTGATTGGCGAGCCTCGACCATGCTGCGCGGAGTTATATCTTCTGTAGAGATCCCCCGTGATCTTGTAGAGCCTCAGCTAGTTTCAGAACAACATGAGTCCGTTCCCCGAGCCGTTTTCAATGAAGAGCGAGCTTATGCACAGAATCTGAGGGCTTGGAGCCTTGCTCGTGAGGGACATGTAAGTAATTTCTGAACTCATTACCTCTGATTCTTCTGATCTTTCTGACCATATCTTTCTTCTCTTTGCAGTGGGATGGCATGTGCCAGACTTACATAGACCGTGATGCGGCCCTGGTAAATTTCTTGACCTTTTCTTCTTATCTCATTGCTTTTTCAAACCCCTATACTGATTCTTTTCTTCCACAGGTGGCTCAAGTTAGGCAGCTTCAATCACAGTTGGAGCGGATGAATGCAGGCCCTTCTGGTGGGGCTGGTGGGTCTAGGCGAAGGCGCCAAATTGAAGATGATGATAGCTCTACGGCCTCAGATATGCCTGCTCGGTACCCACGGGCTACTCGTCGTCGCTGATGATGATCATATGCACCCATGACTATCTTTCTGTTTTTCTTGCTTTCTGTGCTGAGACTGATGTTGATGTATTCTGTCTGAGACTTGATGGGCTTGTACTCTTGACTTTGCTTGATGCTGTTTTATGCTATCCTTCTGTTTCGCTTTGCATCCCTTGTCACGAGACTGATTTGATTGACACTTTGCACACTGACACACAGGACTCGATTTTACAGGGAAATTTCTGACGATTCCTCTTTCTCGACAATGTCTTTTGACTTGGATATTTGAATTTTCTAAGGATTTGCATGTTTTGAAAATGAGATTTTATCTTGTAGCAGGATATTGTGTTGGCTTTGCATGTAATCTTGAAGCTTTTGAAAATTTTCCACATAATGTTTCAGTCTTGACATTAGATTCACATCTTTAGATTGCTAAAAAACTTTTCAACTTAATATCAAGAATTACCAGATTTTTCACTTAGGTGCTTTAATTCTGATAGCCAAGTGATCCAGAGAGGACAGGTAGCGAGGTATGGGCAAACGACAGTTTGCCCCTAGTTGATAGAGATAAATGGAAGTTTGGGCAAACGCAGTTTGCCCCTAGTGTGGCAGTGATATCTTGAGGCTTTGGGCAAACTTGAAAGTTTGCCCCTAGTTTGCAAGGTTCAGGGATCGAGAGCCAGGAAAGCTCGCCTACTTATCCCCAAGTGGGAATCAGATCCAAAGTAGTTCGGCCAGGTCTTGAAAGAAAGTATGGTTGAGGGTTTCAGGAGCAGTGACCGAACCGAGCAGGTTGCCTACATATCCCCAAGTGGGAATCAGGTCAAGTGTAGTTCCTCGAATGCTGGAGGTTTTGAAAGAACAGGTTTTGAAAGAAAAGGCTTTTAAGCATAGTATCTCTTGAGACGGTCAATGTTGATTGGCTGATTGAACTCAACTCCATCTAGATCCATCAGGTATGCCGCTCCTCCAGAGAGAAGCTTCTTGATGACGTATGGGCCAACCCAATTTGGCTTGAATTTCCCTCTAGGATCGAAAACGGGTGCTTTTAAGGCTTTAAGCACAAGGTCGCCTTCCTCAAGTTTTCTTGGACGGACCTTCTTGTTGAATGCTCGAGCTATTCTTCTCTGATACACATGCACATGATCAATTGCGGCCAACCTTTTCTCATCAAGTAACATTAGCTCCTCATATCTATCTCTTAGCCAATCAAATTCTGGAATCTCGGATTCTGCCACAACTCTCAAAGATGGTAGTTCTATTTCAACTGGGAGTACTGCTTCCATTCCGTAAGCCAATGAATAAGGAGTGGCTCCTGTAGATGTTCGGATAGATGTTCTGTATCCCCACAGTGCATACGGTAACTTCTCATGCCAATCTCGGTATGTATCAGTCATCTTTCTTAGGATCGTCTTCAAATTCTTATTAGCTGCTTCAACTGCCCCATTTGTTTGTGGCCTATACGGCGCTGACATGTGGTGCATGATCTTGTATTCTTCTAGTAGATCCAAAACCTCTTTCTGGAAGTGACTGCCATGATCGGATATCAACTCATGAGGGACCCCGTATCGGCAGATTATATTTCTTCTGATAAATCTGGCCACATCTTTAGCCTTCAATGTCGCATAAGACTCTGCTTCCACCCATTTTGTAAAATAATCAATTGCTACCAGGATGTATTGATGCCCATTAGACGCCTTCGGGGTTACTTCTCCAATAACATCTATTCCCCAAACTGAGAATGGCCAAGGGGTAGTCATGTTGTATAGCAGTGACGGCGGCACATGCTTCATATTGGCATGGATCTGACATTTGTGACATTTTCTGACATATTTATAGCAGTCCTTGTCCATAGTAGTCCAATAATATCCTTGTCGGATGATCTTCTTAGCTAACATGTGTCCACTCATATGAGGACCACACACCCCTTCGTGAATTTGCTCCATCATCTTTCTTGCACTGTTTCCATACAGACATGTCAAGTTGAATCCATTGTGAGATCTCTTCAATAGATTTCCGCCACAAATCATGAATTGAGCCGAGAATCTTCTTATGGCTCTCTTGTCTTTCTCGGAGGCGCTTTCCGGATATTCCCCATTTTCAATGAAGTTCCACACGTCGGTGTACCACGGAAGTTCTTCTGCTTCTTCTATTTCCCCAATCATCTCATAAGACGGCTTTTCCCTTTGTTCAATCATCAAAGGAGTTAGCTTTATCCCCACAGGAATCTCAATCATTGACGCTAAAGTAGCCAAAGAGTCTGCTAGCTGATTTTCTTCTCGAGGCAGGTAGAAGAACGTGATATGCAAGAAACGAGTTCGTAAAGAATCAAGATACTCATGATAGGGTTTTAACTTCTCTTCCTTGACTTTCCAATCTCCTCGAACTTGGGATATGATCAAATTGGAATCCCCGAATACATCAAGTTTCCTTACCTCCAAAGTCAATGCGGCTTCTAGCCCCAAGATACAAGCTTCATACTCAGCAGTGTTGTTGGTGGAAGTGTACTTCAGCTTAATAGAGAACGGGGTATGTGCTCCTTCAGGGGATACAAGGATGATCCCCACTCCATATCCTTTCTGGTTTGCAGCTCCATCAAAATACATTTTCCACACATCTTCTTTTAATTCCATCAATCCTTCGTCAGGGAACATGAACTCTCCTTCGTTTTCCAGATTTATCGGATGTTCTGCTAAATGTTCTGCGACAGCCCTTCCTTTAACAGATTTACTCGTAGCATGTATCAAGTCAAACTCAGATAGCATCAATGTCCATCGGGAGATTCTTCCGGTCAATGCTGGTTTTTCAAATAGGTACTTCAAAGGATCCATTCGGGAGATTAAAACAACAGGGAAGGCCAACATATAATGCCTCAGACGACGAGTGGCCCAAACCAAAGCCCAACATGTCTTTTCTAACAGAGAATACTTCAATTCGTATCCAGTCATCCTTTTACTTAAGTAGTAAATGGCTTTCTCTGTACGCCCTTCATCTCCTTCTTGGGCTAACATGCATCCCATAGCATTCTCTGACACGGATAAGTACAACAGCAAAGGCTTCCCTGACTTCGGGGGTGAAAGAACCGGTGGGTTTGATAAATAAGCCTTGATCTCGTCAAAAGCTTCTTGACATTGATTGTCCCATTCGAATTTCTTCCCTTTTCTCAACAAGCTGAAAAGCGGATCGCAAGTAGCAGTGAGCTTAGATATGAAGCGGCTGATGAATTGGATTCTTCCCAGAAATCCTCTTACTTCCTTTTCATTTGTCGGAGGCGGCATATCCATAATAGCCTTGATCTTTGTGGGGTCAACCTCAATTCCTCTCTGTGTGATGAGAAATCCCTGCAGCTTTCCGGTGGTAACTCCAAAAGTACACTTCTGTGGATTCAATCTCATTCTGTATTTCCTTAATCTTTCAAAGAACTTGGCGAGTGCTGTTAAATGCCCACTTCTTTCTTTGGACTTAACAATCATATCATCCACATAAACTTCTACCTCTTTATGGATCATGTCATGTAACAAAGTAGTAGCAGCTCTCTGATAGGTTGCGCCAGCATTCTTTAACCCAAATGGCATCACTCGGTAGCAATACGTCCCCCAGTGAGTTGTGAATGTAGTCTTTTCTCTGTCTTCGGGTGCCATTAAAATCTGATTGTACCCTGAGAAACCATCCATGAATGATAACAACTCATGCCCCGCGGTGCTATCTACCAGAACATCTATGTGTGGAAGCGGAAAATCATCCTTAGGACTAGCCTTGTTTAGATCTCTGAAGTCAACACATACACGGATCCTTCCATCCTTCTTTGGCACAGGAACTATATTGGCTATCCATTCCGGATATTGGGTTATCATCAGGAATCCAGCTTTCAATTGTTTCTCAACTTCTTCTTTGATCTTCAAAGTCCATTCGGGTCTCATGCGTCTCAACTTTTGCTTAACAGGTTTTGAATTTGGAAAGAGAGGGATGTGGTGTTGGACAATCTCTGGATCGATGCCTGGCATATCTTGGTAGGACCAAGCGAAAACATCTTTAAATTCTTTTAATAAGTTGATTAGTTCATTGCTTTCTTGTGAAGTGAGTGTGGTGCCAATATGAACATTTTGTGGATTATCTTCATTATCCAAGTTTATTAGCAAAGTTTCTTCAATAATCTTGCATGCAGATTCATTTTCATTTTCAGTTAATCTTTGCAAATCCTCAGAAATTTCAAAATCAAGATCATCAGACACAGAAGAGTAAGCAAAATCCTCGTTCATTTCATTAACATTTTTGGGTACATCAAAAGCAAAAGCAGACTCAACATCATGGCTCATATTGGCCTTTACAGACTTCCGGGGAAATGGGGGAGGGGATTTGTTGACTTCCGATTCTATCACCCAATTGTTCAGAGCTCCCTCTATTGGCTTGATTTCTTCCACATTTCCCAGTGCTTCTTCGGCATCCATCAGCATGTTCAGCTCTTCATCCATTAGCATGTTCAAATCATCACTTGTCATCAGCTCAGCCCAGTCCTTCCTTTCTTTCTTGATAGGCGGAGTATACAAGAACGGATCCTCATAGTCGGAGAACTCATGTTTGAAGAAAATCTCAAATCCAGGCTTAATGTTCTTGGTAGCCGGATCATACCATGGTTCAGGGAACCCACAGAAGGGAAAGTCATCGCCTTCTTTCACGAAGTATCCATTCAGGATTCTTGGCCCAGAAACAACCATCGGCCCTTTTCCTTTTGTCATCTTCTTCTTATCTTCTTCAGTCAATTGATACCCAAGCCCAGATTTATCTTTCTGTTCGTGGAAGTTCGGTGGTTCAGTTATTCCTTGTTGACGACGACCTAGTCCCATTCCAGGAAAATAGTTCATCTTCCGCACCATATGAGCCACTTTAGGATTGGCATACTGGTTAAAGTACAATGGCATGACTTCAGGGATCCAATTCTGTCCCACTTCTTCTTGTAGATCTTTGGCAACCGGGTTTCCCTTCTCGAACATCTTTCTATATTCGCGTCCGGTGATGAACGGCTTCTTTTTCTTGATCGGAGTGATTTCTTCGCCCCAGACAGATGCATCAGGAAGTTTCTTCTCATAGCTGAGTCGATCCCAAACGGATTTCTTTTTCTTAGCTCCTTCATTTATCATTCCCACAAAGTTGAATCCTCCTAATTCATTTTCTTCTTCCGGTGTTTGGACTTCTAGCACAGGACCATGGCTTGTCCCTTCTTCTTTGATCCAGCTATCCCCAAAGATTGTTACCACATCCTCTTTCCAGATGAACTTGACTTTCTGGTGGAGAGTGGAGGCGACTGCATCATTCACATGTAACCACGGACGTCCCAATAGCAGATTAAAGCTAGCCGGAATATCAATCACTTGGAAATCAGCTTCTTTGTTTAATGGCCCGACTTCAATTTTCAACTTAATCATTCCCACAATGGCCCTTTTGGTGTTATCATAGGCCCTCACAGTTTGTGTTGATGGCAAGAGTTCTGAAATAGACAACCCCATTCTGAGAGCTGTTTGGAGAGGACATACATTCAAGGCTGACCCATTATCTACCAAGCAGACCGGTACTCTATTCCCCAGGCAATGTACAGTGATGTAGAGAGCTCTGTTGTGGTGTGCCCCTTCCGGCGGTAAATCTTCATCTGTGAATGTGATTACAGGCTTACAAGGCTTTGAAGAGATCATGTTTACTAGATCTTCGGGAGTAGTATTGACAGAAACATCCAAACGATTGAGAGTATCGAGCATGGCCTGCCTGTGTTTGTGAGAGGTCATAAGTAATCCCCATACTGAGATCCAAGCTTGTGTTTTCTTCAATTGCTTTAGGATTTCATCTTCTTCTTCGCTCACGGCTCCTTTACCAGCCTCTTTTGCTTTGACGACTTCTTTCTCATTCCATGTTTCTTTTCCACGATTTTCTAACTCATGAGGCTTGAAATGACGTCCGGAACGGGTCAAGTGGTTTGCTTCATTGGTGATCCAGATAGACTCAAGTTCTTTGGCTAACTTTTCGGTGCCAACAGTGATTTTCCAAACAGAATCATCGGGGATTATGGTATTATTAACGGAATCATCCTCATCATCATACCACCAATCTTCTTCTTCTTCCATCATTGCAATAAGATCGTCATCTTTGATTTCAAGGTTCTTGACAGGCTTTAGCAATTCTTCTATCGGCTCAGTGCTTTGTTTCTCGGTGACTGCTTCTATGGGCTTTTCTTCCTCATACCAGATCGAGTCGTCGGTGATGGCATTGGGATCCCACCATTCAATTGTAAGATTTCCGTTGGCTATTTCTTCTTCAAAAGCCAGTGCTTCTTCGACCCATTCTTCCTCTTCCATATTCCTCAAGATGCAAATTGCAGCGTCTTCCGGAAGTTGAACATCCATAGCTGGTTGATTCGAGGATGTGATGTAGATCTTTGGGTTATAAATCTGAGATCCTTCTTCTACAAAGTTAACATTTGGCATGTTCCCCTTATGATTAGGGAGAGGATTCTTCTGAACATTTGGCTGAGAGGGAGGAGGGGAGATGACCCCTTTTTCAATCAAGTCTTCAATTTCATGGCGAAGTCTCCAGCATCTATCTGTGCTATGTCCACGGCCTTGATGAAAGTCACAAAAGAACTCTGTTTTGAAACCCGGTGGAAGTGGATTTGGCTCTGGTTTAGGTTCCAATTTCTGCAAGTACCCTTTTTCTATCATTCTTTCAAGTGCGGTGCTTAGTGGCATCCCCAAGTCGAAAAATTCTCTTTTCTCTCTCGACTGTTTCTGATTTTGACTTCCTCTTGCATTAGCCATACTTCGACGCTCTTTCTGAAAAGGCTGAGGAGATAGTGTGTTGACGTCAGCAGACTGATGATAGACTGGCCTTTCTGTCTTTCTGTATCGATTGCTCGTGCTTTCTTTCTTGATCTTTCCATCTCTAATGGCATCTTCTATCAAAGTTCCCACATCAAACAGCTGTTCGAAACTCACAATGGACTGAAATTCTAGCCTTTCCAAGTATTCGGGCTGTAGATTCTTGATGATCATTCGGACCTGATCTTTTTCCGCTGGCCTGCTAGTCATTTGAGCAGCTTTAGCTCTCCAACGAGTAAGGAAACCTGCGAAGGATTCCCTGTACTCTTGTCGGGTGGTTTCTAGATCTCTTGCAGTTACATCAAACAACTGGTTATATGAGTATTGAGCCACGAAAGCTTTGGCCAATGCCTCCCAATCTCTGGTTATGGCTGGTTCCAACGTCAAGTACCATGAAAGTGCTGCTCCACTCAAAACTCTTGGAAACAATAGAGCGAAGAGGTCAGATCCAATGCCCATGGGCTGCAAAGTTCCTACATAAAGCCTCAGATAGCTCTTTGGATTTCTGGTTCCATTGAAAAATTCAATATGCGGCATCTTAAACTTCTCTGGGAGTTTGGCTTTTGGAGCGTCACACAACCCTTCAACATCGAACAAATACTCATCCACCCCTTTGCTCTTTCTGATCACACTCTCTAGTTTGTCGATCTTGGCCAACTTGTCCTGAATTTCCTGATCTAGCTGAACCTTTGGTTGAACTGTCTCCCCAAAATCTTCTTCTTGATGATGCTCTGGAGGTGGTGGTGGTGGATTAGTTAGCTGCTCAATCATTCTCATCATAGTGGCAAGTTGTTCTCGATTCTGCTCCCTGCTCTGATCCAAGGCAGCTTGCATTGCGGCCAATCTGGCTTCCATATCCGCTTCGTATGTCATATCTTCAACCCTAGTCGACTCGGCTGTTCCTTCTTCTAACCCTGATCTGATCAAACGGCTGTTCGGAGCTCTGACCCAGAAAGGAGTACAACTTTTCGGTCCTATCTTTTCTTATCTGGTTTATTTAGGGATTTTCAAATAATCAGGTATCTTTATTGCAAAAGAATTTTTCAAAGAATGATATAAGAAGGTGGATTTACAAAGATGGAAATCATAAATGGAAAATCATTTCCATTTTCAAAAACATTTTTCTTAAAATCAAAAGAAATCTTTTCAAGCTTTCAAAATTCTGAGGAAAACAAATCTTTTCTTTTGAAAGTATATTAGAGGCGTCGCACTCGTGAGTCGTATATGCAATGCTCGTGTAGTGCATGCAATGCAGATGAAATGTAATCTAATCTAAATGCAATGCACCTTAATCTAGCTTAAACCTAGCACATCAGCACATAAGATTCCTTGAGTATGCTAATCACCCTACTAATCCAATCATTATCCAAGGATTTTGAGTTTTGAAATTCTTGATGGTTCAGGTTTGAAAATTGAAATTTTTCATGAAAATCTTTGAAAAAGATGGGGAGATTTGTAATTTTCAAAAGAATTTTTGAACCATCAATGCTTGTGGTGAGAAATCATGATTCTTAAAAATTGAGGTGGGAATTTTGAAATTCTAAGATCTGAGAGGAAGATTTTGAAATTGAATCATCATGATTTCTTGAAGACCAAAGTAAAATTTTTTTTTTTTTGAAATTCTCTAAAATCTAGGAGAATTTGAAATTGAATCATCAAAGTGTGATCATGATTTCTGGAAATAGGAATTTTGAAATTCTCTAAAATCTAAGGAGAATTTTGGAAAGATTTTGTGAAAGTGAATCTCAAAGCAAATTTTCAAAAGGGATATTCTTGGAATTTTCAAAAGACTTGGGGTTTTTCAAAGAAGTGCTTATAGTTTCAAAAATTTTCAAAATTGTCCTCAAATAATGATTGGATGTTCGGATAAAGACCATACTATCCTAGAGGAATCCACCATACAAGGTTTGATGATGCCTTCGCATACACGTCCTCATCATCCACATAATCCCTTACGGGCAAGCGCAAGTAATTCATCACATTGTCCTAATCAAAGATGATAATCAAGATCCTAATTGAAGGGTTCTATAGAAACTATATGCAAAGGCCGGGTTTTAGTCTCATAAAGGGTCCATTAGCAAGCTCAGCGGTGTGGTTGACCGCCTCCCCGAGGGCGTGCCGTTCACACATAGGCTCTATATACCGCACGCGGTACAAGGCTAACGGTGACTACATGCTACCAAAACTCTTGACAAATAGAGGAAAGAGGACCCTCTATCTTCAAGGCAATGATCTCAAGCAGTCGCGGTGAAAGAACAATGCAAGTGCAAATGCAGGCAGAAACAACATGATTATTGAATTAATAACAAGGATATTCATTGGTTCAAGTCAAACCCTCGAAGAACAAGAAACCATCGGTTTCATGTTCAAATCCCCAGCAGAGTCGCCAGATTGTGGACCACTGCGAATGAGGAGCGGGTCCTGACGCTCTCCCTCGATAGTGTCCTGGGACGGATCCCAAGGAGCACACTTCAGGGAAAACTAGGACTTCCTCACGCGATCCTAGAGACAAAGAGTCGCCACCTAATTTTTATCGGGAATTAGGAAACCCAAGTTTGACTCGCCCAAAATTGAATAAGGTTACTCGCCCTTCATTACCAGAAACAAGGTTCGGGGGTCTTGGTACGAGAGGGGAAGGAGCCCAAGCAGGACTAAAGCACCCCCTCCTCGCCCTACCGAATGGTAGGCCTTGATTCAAATATCCTTGTTATTAATTCATAATAGATGTTGTTTCCTCAAACATACTAGATAGATATATACATGGCAAAAAGAAACATCTAATGAAAATCATTTCAAGAGACTAAATCAAGTAGAAAGCGGATGCTCATGCAATACAAGGGAGAAGTATACTCACAGTGGCTAGTCCCGCCCGGGACCGATGCAAATAAAGTAAACATGTCATGATATGCAAAGGGAACGAGAAGACTTACATTGGTTGACTCAAGCGGAGTCGCGAAAGCAAAAAGAATGGAAACGTGCAATGCAATCATGCAACAATCCTAGATAAGATGTCTCTAACAAATAATCATATAAACGGAGACTACCCTAAAGGAAATGTGTCGTTGAAATCAAAGTTGTAAACCTAGAAAAATTCTAAAAGAAAGGATAGAGATAGTACATGATACATGGGCACTAAGCCACATGTAGACGAGGCAAACCACAAATCGACGTCCGGGTCCAAGGCACTTAATTCTCTGCACTAAGACACCAAAGAATACCCAA
This sequence comes from Hydrangea macrophylla, assembly GCA_033977485.1. NCBI lineage: Eukaryota > Viridiplantae > Streptophyta > Magnoliopsida > Cornales > Hydrangeaceae > Hydrangea > Hydrangea macrophylla. The sequence continues at coordinate 55,663,756 of CM066993.1, forward strand.
AGCATTGCAAAAATACAAGCAAACAAATGATATGCATGATAAACAAAGAAAACATGTCATCAATCAAATTTCCAGATTCAGCAACCTCTAATGAATCCTATCAAAAGTGGTCTTAAACATGAGCTGGATAAAAACCCTTTTACAGAAAGTTAGATACATGTCTTAGGGAACTTCTCCAAAAAGTGGGACCTCAATATCAATTTTATTGTTTGAGAAATAAATGTTTTGGGAACAGTGGATCAGGACTGTCCACTGTTCTTGTAAAAATCATAATTAAATCTACAAAAATCATATGAAGCTCTATTTGGTGTCAAAAGAAAGCTATTTCATTGTAGTATATGATAAAAATAAACCCATGGACATTCTGTAATCACAAGGTTTCTGAAAAAGTGTTTTAAACAGACTCTGTTATTCTGGAAATTTGGTATCATTTGACAAATGAATGCAAAACATAATAGAAGTATAATAGAAGTTCATGAATCATGTTAACCAAGTTGATTTAAGCTTTTGATCTCTCATCCATTTATCCTAGGTGATTTCTAAACCAAGTTTTATTCATCAATTGTTGTTGAGTGATCAAGGTATGACCATTTTGTATACATAATCATATTTGTAATTAAACTTAGAAAATTCCAGAATAGTTGTATCAACTTTAAACGCTTAGAAAACGATCCTAACTCGATCGTATGCTCACGATTTTACATCGGCATATAGATATATGAGTTAGGAATCATCCCCAAAAAGCGGAACGTCGATAACTATTATAGATTTTCTGAAATTCAAGCACAAAGAGACGATGTTCAAATCTGTCAACCGATTTCTCAACAATTTCTAAAAATAGTATATGAATCCTAAAAGCTCTCAAAACGGACCGGATGAAAGCTAATTCATCAAAGTTTACCCAGAAAATTTGAAATCCATCAAACTATGGGTTTTGATGGACCAAATCTAATGGACAAAACCAATCTGCTTTGCTGAATTTTTATCTAGTTCATTTTAAAGTGTGAGGAAAACATTTTAGTGATAGTTGAAGCTTATTAGAGAGATCAAACTCATAGATCAACTTAATTATCATGATTCCCAATCAATTTAGCCCTCAAGTTCTATGAAGAACTTTTAGATCAAGGATCAAAGGGACTTATAAATATCATGTTGGAGATGAAATTCAATAGGAATTCTAGGTAATAGGAATAATCAAGAGATAGGTATGAACATAGAAATCATCCTTCTCATAGATCATATTTCCAAACCATCATAGAATTCAAAATAGATATATGTATATATATATAATCATGTATGCATGAATCTAAACTAAAATTGAAGAATGAAACCAAAATTGAAAATCAAAGTGAAAAACAATCTCTAATTGTAAATTATCAATAAAAATCAAAGAGATTTGGATCTAACTATGTGAGTGTGTGAAGAACATGAGAGGAAGAAGATGAGTGTTCTAATAAGTAGAAATAGAACTAAGTTAGATCCAAATCTTATAGATCTATATATACAAAGTAGGAATTAGAGATGAACTATAGTGTTTACCTCTTGGAGGATTCTCAATTATAAGACCAAAATTGATTTGAAGATCTTCTTCTTCAAGTGTTATTCAAGTGTTCTTCAAGCACTCATCCATGGAAGTTGAGGGAGGCAATTGATGTTCAAATTGTGGTCTAATTAGCCTAAGTTAATCTAAATTCAATTCATAATTTTCTCTCTCTAGAATTCACCTAAATTGAAAGTATATTCAAAGTATACTTATCTCTCTTGTATGTGCTTCTATGTGTGTTTGTATCTCCAAGTATATTCAAGTGTATCTCTTCCAAGTGTCTAGTGTGTTAAGATGTGATCTCATATGAAATGTATGAGATCTTATATAGAGTTTTGAAGACTTAGCTCTTAAGTTTCAGGGTTAAAACAGGATTTTTAGAGCTTAAAAGAGGGTTAAAATGGCCATTTCGGAGCCTAAACGCAATTTCCAGGCAATTTCCTCGCAGTGGGAAGCTTCTAGAAGGGTCTGGAACTCAAAAAGCTCCGTGGAGGACACAAATGGAAGTGGCGGTTATGGTGGGACCCGCCACCCCCATACCCAAAACCGCCACTTACTATTCTTGCTCCTCTGGTCACCCACAAACCCTGTTTCAAAAATCACGTGCACTGCTTTTCCAGATTTTTGTAAAAATGCTTTTTGGTGTCCGAAATCGTCCGTTTACGTACCGTTGGAAAGCTGTCAGGTTGAATTTCAGTATAAAAATATTTCCAGAGGTTTTATAATGAGAATTGAAGTCCAATTGAAGTCCGGAAGTCCTCCGGAACTTTCGTCGTCTTTTTGAAATCAAATGACGTCTTTTCCAAAATTGCTTTCAAATGTGCGTCGATTTCGAACTTTTCTTTAAAATTGAATCTCTGGATACCTAGAATACTGCGTTTAGAACACTTAATGTTCATATAACCCTGAGAGAATATGAATTCTGAGAGATGATTTTGACAAAACCGGGATTTATCCATGGAAAAGGGCTTTTCTGAGCTTGAAGTCACTTTCCGAAGTCCGATCTTCTGATTGTGTGGAATCCAGTACCTTCCACGGGGTACTTTTCATCATCGAATCCTCCAAGACGTTGTCCACCCTAAATCCTATCAGTGTGGTCAAAATTGGGTGTCTACAATATATCTATCTATACTATATATAAGTGCACTGAACCCCTTAAGTGTTTTGAACTTTTATCAATCGATGCACTTTTACTTAAGTGATTTTTCTTAGAGTTTTAATAAGTTTGATATGCCACTTTTTTTTTTGGGTACATCCCTTTATTTTTGGTCCGTCAACTATTTTTTTTGGGTCTATGATGGACTCTTTTAATCCTTGGCTCATGTTTCCCTTTTTTTTTTCCTTGCTCACTTACCTAGCTATTGTTTAGCAATATTCCTTATAGATTTAGGACTCTAAGAACGTATTGTTTAGTAGGTTTAAACTTTAAACAAATGAGAGTCCCAATCATGTAATACAAGTTTGCAACTAGAAATTAACCAAATGTTTGCAAGCAATTATTTTCGGTCCTCTTTGTTAGTTTTCATTATTTTAGTTTCAATTTTTTTTTTCTTTTATCTTTTGTAGTTGTACAAGTTTTTTTTCAAATTAGAAGATTAATTTTATAAAGGAAAATTATACTAACAACCCCTCAACTATGACTCTTTGTCAAACACCCCTAAATTGAAAAAATGTAAAAAATTAACCCTTTCAGTTTGAAAGTATATGCTTTTGTAACACGTGACCAGTTCATGATATAAACGTGCCAACAATGTGACATTTTTGCCACTCTATTGAGTCGTTGAAAATTGGGTGATTACACTTTTCAATCTGAGACATTGGGATGATTTCAAATGGCCCATTTGGTATTTGAAAATGCATTATCACCAAGTACAATTTAATTAGCATCTTCATTTTTCAAATTATTTATAAGAAGCATTCTAACACAATTTTTGCTTTCTTAAAAAAGCAAATCGTACTTGCTTCTATTTTTAAGTTGGAAGAAGTGCCTCGCATATAGGGACACGGGTTGGGGGTTCCCTCGACATGGGTTGGGGTTTGATGGAACCTGATACTCCTTCACCTTAATGACAAAGAACTCTCGCTTTGCCATGTTTCAATCATCATCTCAATCATTCTTTCGTCTTCTTTCTCTTTCTATATCCAAAGTATATACAAAATTATACATGTGCTCTGAAAAAAAAAATACTTCTGGTACTCATTCTCCCTATAAGTATGTCACACCCGTTCCAGAAATTTACGATTTTGAAAATGCATCATTTGAGATTTTGAAATTTATTAATGTTATTAATAAATTGGAGTTGAGGTTGACTGTGAGTCAACGGTAAGGTGTCAGTGAGGACACGGAAACATGGAAGTTCATATTGCATAATGAGTAAATGACATTTATATGATTTAAATGTTATTTGACCTTATCTGGTATTTCTGTGAATAGTAATTATACCTGTGTAGTATAATTCTGGTAATCTTCGATATTGTTATATATCAATTCGAGAACTATGGTGAGAACGTGAGTGATACGTTAATTAAAAAGGTAGGTTGTGTAGAAATTCCACAGAATAGAGTTTTCGGACGTTATTTTGGACCCAAACGAAACCTAGTCGAAAACTTTTGAAATTTATAGTTTTCACTCGTAAAGGCATAAAATGGACGTGTGCGAAGTTTCATAGGTTAATGAGAAGTTTTGAAAAACTTGCGGGGAGGTAAACACAATTTTCGAGAAGTTTGCCTATATATAGATGAAGATGAGATTTCATTCTCATCCAAACTCAAAAAAATATCTAGAGAGAGGAGAGAGAAAGGAGATTTGGTTGCCACGAGCTTGCCGGCGACATAAGACGACCGTTCGTCTGTCAGATTTTCTCCAGATTTCAGATTTGAACTCGTGGAGGTTAGATCTACGTTTTGATACCACTTAGGCCGTGTTTGGCCAAGTTTTGTAAAAATATTAATTCTAGACTTTTGGGAAAAATCAGGTAAAACTCGTAGGAATCGCGTATAATTTGAAATCCGACGATTATTTAGTCCCCTAGACGATCCTTCAAAGTTTGAAGAGATTCGCACGAGGTATGAATTCTAGATCTATGAAATATATGGATTTTCATGTTTTGGACATCACTTTTGTTATTGTTGGATCCGGGCAAAAATTCATGTGTTAGTTAGGCCCGTTAATTATGCACGTGAAATTATGATAAAAGCACGTATAACTGTTTATGTGAGCATGTTATGTGTCTACTTGGGTCAAAGGGGAGTTTGGTGCAAATTCATCCGGGGTAAGCTCTTCGAACCTTGAGGATTGTGATCTTGTTGGAATTGGAAATTGTGGTTGTGTCTGGATTGGAGGTGGGCCCAACCAGTACACGGTACCTGATATGGAGGAAGGCCCAACCAGTGTACGAGATGCGTGGGAGAGGTGGGCCTCCTACGGCATCGACCGGATGAATGCGTACCACTCACCCTAGAGACTATTTCTATGTGTTTTAGATGCTTAAACCATGAATTGTCATATAAGCATACATTTAGAATTGTACGCTCAGCATATAGCTGAGCAGTGGAGATGTACTCCATTGCAGATAAGAAGAAAGACAAGAAGAAGAGTGTTGAGTGAGGCCGATGAACGCCGGGGAGCCACATTGTAAATGTTTTTGTTTTAAATGCTAAAACTTGTGTAAGGATTGGAATTTTGCATTATGATGTAATATAAACATGGATTAGTTTCACAGTATTGTAATCTTGTAATTGAACGTATGTAATTGTGTTTTAATATGTTGAATTATCAGTTGTGGTTGTATTGGTGTTGGAATTAAGAAGCATGTGTTGTAAATTTTCATCACAGGGCTGCCAGCAGGGGAGCAGTCGACTGGACCCAGGGTCAGTCGACTGGATCTCGTGGGTTTGAGACACTGAAAGTGAATAGTAAGAGGAGCAGTCGACTGGATACCTGATCAGTCGACTGAACCACTGTTGAATTTGGCTACTGCTTTTATTAATGGAAAAGCAGTCGACTGGGTCCCCATGTCAGTCGACTGGACCCCTTTTGAGTAAGTTGCATTTTGGGTTCTGCTTAACCCAGTCGACTGGGCAGTCGACTGGACCTCCGTGGAGGATTTAGGGTTTTAGTTTCTGCCAGGCACAGTCGACTGGACCCTAGTACAGTCGACTGGGTAGTCGACTGAACCTCTGTATTTTGAAATGGATTCTTGTGAACGCTTTCAATTGAACAAATTTCTTTTATAACTCTGATTTCAATGGATGTTATAAACTCAGAGGGTAATGTTCCCTAAGTTTTAAATACCCATGGTTATTTTAAGTTCTTTCCGCTGTGTATAGTTATATAATGTTTGGATGAGCCTTGGTGGCGTGCCACGTGTCCTATTTCCACGCGTAGTGGGATGGGTCGTGACAAAGTAGCAAAGCATGAATTTAAAATTTCTTTTGGATGTTAGCATGACTTTTTTTTAGAGTGAACTCTTATGTACTAGGACTCCTAAACGGAAACTAACAATCCTATTATTTTTTTCACTCAATTTTTCAAAATTTATTTCTTACCTTCTGTGTTTTAGATTTTATGCATTTGTGCCCCTCCTTAATTTTTTAATGTAGCGTTTCTTAACTCATAAATATTGCTTTGGTCCTTCAAATTTATTCAAATAAATATCTTATATACTCAAATAGCCCACACATTTTTAACTCTCTATAGATATCTCATTTGAAGTGTTTCAATTTGGTCCAATAGCAACTATTTTGTCGCAAACTACAGGGGCTAAAGTGACACTTTTTAAACTACAAGGATCAAACTGACACAAGGGGCAAACTACGAAGGAGTAAAATGTATTTAAGCCACTTGAAAAAAAAATTAATGGATTTTTAGATAATCATTGGGAAATACTTGGGACACACCCATTCACACAACTTTTGAGACACAACCCAAGAGATGTGTCTATCTCTCTCTTGTGTCACTGTGGGGTCCAGTGACATCACAGGAGAGAGATAGACACATCTTTTGGGCTGTGTCCCAAAAGTTGTGTGAATGGGTGTGTCACAATCTTTACCCCTAAGGTAGATTGATTACTTAATAGATTCGACACAAGTGTTTAGTCTTTTGATCCTTTAATTTGTTGGTATCTACCATTTTGTGCACTAACCACGTGCAAAGCACGTTCTATATGACTAGTATATATATATATATATGTGTGTGTGTGTGTGTAAAAGGCAAAAGGGTAATTTGATAATTCTATTTAATAGAAGAGTAATTTGCAAAAGGCTTAAGGTAACTTAATTATAGAAATATATGTCACGCCCCGCAGTAGCAAAAATAGAGAAAATAAATTCCTTTTTGGACCCACAAGCCATGACAGTTGAAAGTCACCACATTGTCCACAACTAAAGTCAAACCATCAGAGTAATGATTCAAACCACACATTGGAATATCTAAGTTTAACATATATAAGATCAGAGTGTAATACTCAACTATTACAACCCAGAAGTGTCTACCAAACGTAAATAAAGTATTACGGCAACACACGCCGATATAAACGTAACTAATACATAAGTCTCTAAACATAAACATAACTATCTACGGTGAAGCTCGCGTAGTAGTCAGCTCCAGCATAGCCTCCGTCGTCATAGGCTCCCTCCTCGAAATACCTGTCCATGTATGCCTCACCTACATACTCAAAGCCCTGGCCAACTGGACGTCAAATATCCAGCGGCATAAAACGCCGTCAGATACGAAAGCTGAGTGAATGCAAATACTAACAGAGTATCTATAGATTGCAACATATATAAATAGCATAATTAAAAGGACCATCTCATCGTTCGCATGCATGTATGCACCAACTCAATAACTAACAACGAATGTCGTCCCAATCTCCCAATACATAACATAGACTCCTGGGTCCACATTAATTATACACATAGTCCCATACCTACAGTCTGTCAAATCCCGACACACAGTCCCAGTTCCTGTATACATTAACCAGATACGTAGTCCTCACTCTCTGGCCAACCCGTCTCGATGTATTCTGGCCAATCCGCCCCTGGTATGTCCTGGCCAACACGCCCAACCAATATGCTCAATACTTTACAGCCAATACGCCCAGCCAATACGCTTGATACGTTACGGCCAACACGCCCAGCCAATACGCTCAATACACTACGGCCAACACGCCCATCCAACACGCTCGATACGTTACGGCCAACACACCCAGCCAACACGCTCAATACATTACGGCCACTACGCCCAGCCAACACGCTCAATACATTACGGCCACTAGGCCCTAACTCCTCTGGGCCAATCGCCCGATATATTAGGGTCCAACCGCCTCAATGTACTCTGGCGAATACACCTCAATCCCATCTGGCCAATACGCCCCTTACGTTTACATTCTGGCCAACACGCCGTTAACTATACTGGCCATCCCGCCCTAACACATACTAGCCACCACGCCCGACAGCATACGATCTTCGTAACCGCATTCACACGTATCAATCATAAATAATATCGACTTCTGCGATCGATTGACCCACTACTATGCACGTCGGCTTCTAAATCTCATTATTATCTCATTAACCAAACGCTCCCACTGTTTAATGCATTTAGTCTATTATCCCACATGTATATTATTCCAATACAGCTTTCCAACAATCAACGTATGATAACAAACAGTTTAGCAGTTCATCAGATATAAACAACTAAACATTAAACATTTTGCCAAGTTCGATCGATTGAAGTCATTCCAACCGATTGACAAAAGTAAAATTCGATCGATTGAAGTATATGAAGTTTGATCGATTGAATACCATTCGATCGATCGAGATCGGCCTGTGTTCAATCGCTCGAAAGCAGTTCGATCAATTGAACGCTAGTTTTCTTCTCACAATGAACTGGACCATTCACGCACATTCAGGGTCCATCCAATCTTGCTGAAACACATATATACATACATATCTATGCTACTAAGTGAGTATGGACACTCATTGTGAAGTTCGGCGATGTTGGCAAGCTCGGGGTGACTGCGGGTTCCTCAGGGTGATCTCCTCTCTCTCTCTCTCTCTTTCTCCTTCTCTGCTCTTTCTCTTCCTCTCTGTCTCCTCTTTCTCCTGCTCCTCCTCTTCTTCTTCTCCGTTCTTCTCTTTCTCTGAGAGTGTGTGTATTTGTGTGTATAATATATATATATATACGGGTGTGTATGTATATATAAGTGTGTGTATATATATAAAAGCTATATATATATATATCTCTAACTCTCTCCCAGTTCAGAAACCTTGGGAGTGAGTGTACATAATACATATAGATAGGGAGAAGGAAGTGCAGGTGGCAAAACACGTATACTGAAAATACCACGTTCGATCAATTGAGATGAGTTCGATCAATTGAGAACATGTCGGTCAGGGTTCGATCGATTGAGAGCAGGTCAAGTGCTTGAGAAAGGGTTCCATGTCATAATTTAGGTTGATAGAGGTTCAATCGCTCGAAGTGGGTTCGATCGATTGAAGAATGAAACTCTCGATCGCTCGAAACCGAAATTACAGGAAAGTAAATACAAGCATACAGAATCTTATTTATATCAAAAGTAATATATAAAAGTACAATGAAAATACAAAGAAAATACAGGGTATTACAATATAAGATTTAGTTCCTCTCAGCCATTTTATTAGAAGTTAATCCATCTTCAGGACTAGATTAAAAATAGATCATTGATTAGGCATGTTAATTAGAAATAGGTCCTTTTCCCCAATTTAATAAATTTTTAATGTCTAAACTATTTTTACTCACATGGTCAGTTATATACATATATGTATATATATTTGTATATCTATATATGGACATAATATAGATTTGAAGTTAATGTCATTAACTGTTAATGGGATTATGTTCCTTTAATTTAAGGGATCCCCTTATTAGCTCACCATGATCTTTTGGTTAAAATTCAAATTATTAATACGTTTTGCTCAAAGAGTGAGAATTTCTCAGTCTTTTGTGATAATTTCTCAGTCTTTACACATTCCGTCTTTAGGTCTATTTTTTAAGGTCTGCTTAAGATCCGGACAATATATTCGTATATTTATATATGGACATATAGATATAGATTTGAAGTTAATGTCATTAACTGATAATGGGATTATGTTCCCTTAATTCAAGGGATCTTCTTATCTGTTCACCATGATCTTTTGGTTGAAATTTAATTTATTTAATACGTTCTGTAGACTTGATTCATCCAGTTTGGTTGTTGATGATGCCTAAAATTGGTATCAGAGGGGTATAGAGAGAGAGATATAGAGAAAACAAATCGTATGTGGTTCGGCCCCATTAATGAGGTGACCTACGTCCACAGGTGCGTTGGAGCGCTTTACTAGCAGATCACCGGTGGGCCTGGTGAGCCAACAGTGTGGGTGGCACTACTAGTAAAACTGGCCGGGTGTATACGTGTCAATGAGTGTAAGCTGCTATTCTCTAAGTTAAGAATGTCCTCCTTTGTAAAGAGGGTAGGCGGTCCCTTTTATAGGTGTAAGAGTCCACCTTTACATGGTAAGTGATGAGATTTGGAATCTTAGATTGATTGCAATCAATCTACACAATTTTAGGAAACTTTCCTAAGTGATTTAGGAATCTACTGGCTCTTCCTTAATAGAGGTCTAACCAGATAAAGAAACTGCTTGAAAGGTCCGATCTGGGCTACGCCTTGTGGAGAGCTTCTGCGCCTCATGCCCGGGCTATGTAAATTATCCCAAGCGGTAACTGTTGATGACCTCGGGAGTGTAGGCCCCAAGTGCCCACTCTAGGCTGTCCGGGTCCTCCGCTGCTGATGTGGCGGATTGTCTTTAGCAGAATATTTCTGGACGTATCAGCTGCCCCCCATTTTCGAAGTTAAAGTGATGTCCCATCAGATGAAGTTTGAAAATTAAGACTGCTTCCGAGGAACCATTCGGTAATACGCCGGGACTCTGCCCGGGGTGGGACCGGTCGGAGTGATAAGCCGGGGTACGGACCGAGCGGTGACCCTGCGGGCCCTAGTCCTACCTATGCCACGTGTCAGCTGGTCACTGGCTTGGTCAGGATCCAACGGTGTCAGCATGGAAGTAACTGAACCATTTATGTGGTAACCGAACTGTCTCGTCATGCATTTAATGCACGCGCCTTTCAAGGCGACGCTTCACGTGCCCGAGGCGACAACTGTCAGCCACTTCGGGTGGGAAAACACGTGAGCCGTTGGATTTGCTTTGATCTGGGCCGTCCGTGGTTCCTATATAAAGGATACTTGCCCATTTCTTCAACTCTTTAATTCAAAGATATAGATTACCGAGCCATTTGAGAGCAAAAAGATCCCGAGCTAGCTTCTTGAGCCCTTTTCTTGCATTGGTTTTTGTAAGTTCCTTGCCTTTTCAAGCTTCAATTCGTTAAATTCCTTCTTCCCCCTTGTTCTTTTCTTTCTGGAGTGGGGCTAGAGGGAACGAACCCACTTATGTTAGCATGAGAGTGGGACTTTTTGTTCCTCAGATTCTGCTTCTTCTTCCAATCAGGAGGCACCTTAGGGCAGTTAGACCGAGCAGGTGCTCCCAGGGTATTTTTGACTGAGTGCTACCTAACCGCTAGGACCTTGTACTCTTTGCCCTTTAGGTTGGTAGCCTTGCCCCTGTTGTACACTAGGCTTGGGGTCCCTGACCCATATCTAGGCCGTCACCTGCTACCTTGTCCCGCAGTAGGGAACTTAGTGATGGAACACTCTGCTTCAATTCCGCATCCAGATCGGAGAGTGAACAGTACCGATCGGGATACCCCGATACCAGTCCTGACCCTCCTTCTATTACTCTGTCTGACCACCAGAGCAAGGGCAGGATCCCTGCCCGAATATAGAGCAATGAATCCGACTAGGAGGCCCCTGTTGCCTCCGTTTCAAGAGGTTCAGGCGATGAGGCACCTAGGGAGTCTGATCCTGAGGTAGCATTCGCTTGCGAGTTCATCCCCTCGACCCTGCACGCTGGGGACCTTGGTCGGATTAGGGATAAGTATGCTATCCCTGAGAACCATTCTTTGTTCGTTCACCCCGGCATAGCTCACATTCATCTTCGGGGTTTTGTTACTTTATATGAGGACGCCTTCATGGCCGGCCTCCGCGCCCCCCTCCACCCGACCGCTCGGGACGTCCTGATCTACCTCGGGATATCTCCCAGACAGTTAGCTCCGAACGGGTGGAGGTACCTGATGTTGGGTTTGTGCCCTCAAACCATTACTTTATGTATGAGACATTAGCATTATAATATATGGATATCAGCTTTACATTTCATTGTGTATGTTTCTTTCATGAGATGATTGTTTGTCCTTAAGTATCATAGTAAGCAATTCGTGTGTGTATGAGATACACACAAGTGAGATACTGTCACAGCCCGGTCCCACAATAGCGGAACCGGAGTCCGTGGCACGCCACCGAGGCTAAACCAATTCATTAACGTTCCCAAAATTTGGTTTGAAGAACACACGCAGCGGAAAACAAAACACATTTTTAAAACCAGAGGTTCAGTCGACTGCTCAGTCGACGGAGTTAGGCAGGGATTTAAATGTCAATTCCAGTCGACTGATACTGGGGGTTCAGTCGACTGCTTAGGGGTCCAGTCGACTGCTGAGGGGGTCCAGTCGACTGCTTTTGTTAAAATAAGAAGCAGTAGCTAACAGACACAGGGGTTCAGTCGACTGCTCAGTCGACTGCTCCCCTGGCAGCAGCCCAATCTGCAGAATTTCAAGTTTAAAAGCTTTCTAACTTTCCCCAAAGATCAACCACTCGAAACAAACTCAAACCAAACTCAGTCTAAAGTACTTCTAGCTGTATTAAAACATTACCAAACATAATTACAACATGTTATAGTCTAATACAACGATTTAAAATCCATTCTAACATACTAAGTTAAACATGGGTTAAAACAACCAAAATCTTATTACAACATTTCTATTAATCCAAAACTACAAGATTATCTTTCAAGTTGCCTCACAAGCAAACTCCCAACCCACGTGCTCACTTCACCGATTCCTCGCCCGCATTAACACCTGAAATGGTTATTTGAATAACCACACATATTTCGATTTGTTTAAGCTAATGCTTAGTGAATAAATCAACATATGCACATGAATGATAAACATGTCCGCATTCACATCTCTACATTTCATACTAGTCGCCGGAGACTCACGTGCCCGTCCATATTCCCAATCCGCGACTCCTCGCCAATAAGTCCACGCGAAAGGGTAAGACCCACGATTCTTTTCTTCAATCGTGCGACCTTAATGCCTATATCGGCTCCACAAAATGGCACGGTGACCACGTGCTCCTTCTGACCCAAATAAGCAACTTAACATGCTCAAATACATATCACCATGCTCGCGGTAATTAAAACATATCACCGTGCTATTGAGCCTACTTATCAATATAAATGCCCAATATGAACTACACAATATATCTCTAAAAATTAATACATGCTATTCATACAAAACATGAATACATGTCAAGAAATCATTCCAAAGACATAGTTGAATCACTCACCTCCGATATACGCGCTTATAATACGATCCAAAGAAAACCCGTGCACAAAGAATGTGCAGAAGTCCGTCTAGTACAATTCCTATGGATCAGAATTCCAATTATCAACTTTTATGAAAAATTCTAGAAAATAACTTTTCGGAAAACTTAGCCAAACAGGCCCTAACATATATCAAAACGAAGCTCTTACCTCGAGGAGCTCGAATATGAAATCTAGGAGAAACCAGACTGACGGAAGGTCGTCGTTTGGCGTCGCAAAGCTCTAAGCTCCTAAATCTCCCTCTAGCCCCCTTTTGGCCTCCTTTTAGAATTAGGTTAAAAACTTATGAAAAACCTAAGTTCATCACTTCCTATATATAGGCAACATTCTCGGGGAATTACGTTTACCTCCCCACGAGTTTTCCAAACTCCTAATCAGTCTCTGAAACTTTCTATACAGCTTATTCTTAGCTTTATAAGTAAAACTTCAAAATTATAAAAGTTTTCGACTAAGTTTCGTTTGGTCGCTAAAACGTGAATTTCTACATGAAGTTTCCGAAGTTGCTAATTAGCCTACCAAATTAATAGCGTGTTCATTCGTCCTCACCAGGATACTAAATCTAACAACAGAAATAAATTCTAAAACAGAAAATAATACAGATATTGAAATACACAGGTAAACATTTATTTTCAGATAAACATTTAAAATGTTCCACAGTGACCGTCTCATACTCGGAGAGACTTCACAAACAATAACTTTTCAATCACAACAGTCTCAAAGGGTTCTCTAATACAGACACCCAAATCAACTCGTGAGTCAAAACTCACTCAACCACGTGCCAAAAGGCACAACACCTCACATCATCATGCATGACAAATGCAATGAAATGCAATAACACAAATGCGGGTGTTATAGATACGAATTACTATTCTTTGATACTTAGAATATGTCACAGTGGATGATGAGACTGGATACCTCATCAGGTCTACACTGTAGCATAATTAACTACCATTGGATGGAGTGATTAATCTCAATCACTAGAGTGTAGCTCTTAGTTGATATGCTAGTGCTTATAGTGCATTGACGGACCTGAGCTTTCCTATTGACGCTTAAGGCTGTCAACAGTCAATAGGAACTCATAACTTGTATAAGGTACGTGTTCTCAATCTTGAGATGATTATGAACACAGACTATGGATATGGCTGTTTTGACTTACCAATCAGTGAGGTCTATAGAAGATCAACACCTGGGTATCTTGGGTATGTCATGTCCATAGGGTTGTGAACATATATTGTCAAGATAGAATCTACCCTCTGATTCAGAGTAAGCATTCCCTTAAGAATGTCACCAAGTTGATTACTGAGTACTGCAGTCTTGTTGATAAGAGTTATCAACATGTTTGGTAATCATGAGTAGTGAATGGGACTCAAGGAATACAAGAAGTAATCATGATTCAGGTTGACAGTAACAGTTATCCGACTACCTGAATATGATTACGAATGCTGACGGTAGAGGGACATTAGTACACCATACAAGTCTAGTTATCGCTTCGGATATGTTCTTTTGCGTTGGAGTTCAGTTATCGTTTTATAGTGGAATAAACGTTAACTGACCAGTTAGTTAGTTTGCTGATCAAAGAGTTTGGTCATGGTAATTAACAAACTGGTCTGAGCCAACAATAAAGAGCCTAGGAGGTCCCACTCTTAGCTCCGCTAGGATGCTTGGAAAGACACTTGAGGAAGCTGTTAAGACAAGTTCGATCGATTGAAGTATGTTTGATCGATTGAAGTCAGCAGGTTCGATCGATCGAGAATTGTTCGATCGATTGAAGTCAGCAGGTTCGATCGATCGAGAATGGTTCGATCGATCGAAGGTTCGATCGATCGAAGTCACTTCGATCGATCGAAGTCTAGGTCGGTTCTGGAAATCTATAAATAGGGCAGCTGCGTTCTGGAAGTAAGTGATCGTCGTTTTTATACGCAGAAGCTGCAGAAACTATCATAGTCTTCCCAAAACCTTCCTATCCTCTCTTTTAGGGTTCCCACCAACCCTAGTCTTTCCGGCAGGCATCCACAGGAGTCATAAGGGTGAAGATCATCTAGTGGAGGCTGCTGGAAGTTAAAGTTTCAGAATTGGGTTCAAGACACTAAGGTATAATTCTTGCACCCCCTTGTACGCATCTATGGAATTGACGAGTAGTAGATCCTGGAATACCAAAAGTGTTATAACTTAACCTATTTTCGCTGCGCGTTTAAACTCTAACTTTAAACCACTTTTCCTGCACCTGATGGGGTCCATTTCCTTGTGGCCCCAAGTCTTTGGGTACGAACTCACCCTCCAAGGGTTCTTCTGGATCCACCGGTCGTTCCCAGTGCATGGGGAGGCCGGGTTCTTTTCCCTGGGGGCTCGGCAGGGGAAGAAGATTATCATCAACTGCCCGAGCAACAGCAAGGGGTGGAAGAACAAGTTCTTCCAAGTGTCCACCCCCGGGCTTTGTGACCGAGCCCTAGGGAGCCAACTAAGGACCTCCTGGGCGGGAGAGTTAAGGGGTAAGCCCGGCCTACGCTTTCTCTTGCCTCTTTCCAGACTGTGTGCTTGGGTCTCAAACTGATCATTTTGGTTTGTTTTGCAGCGGGGTCCAACGATCTCCCGAGTGTTCTGGAGGAGTGCAAGGAGAGAATTAGAGGTTTGGTTGAGCGGCCCACCAATATCTGGGACGTTCTGACCCGGTCAGGAGACCAAAAAGGTGATCACCGACCCGACCGCCCTGCCGAAGCGCCTGTCTTTCCCACCATCATTTCGGGTAAAAGCTTCATCATTTACTTCTATTTTAATTTTGACTATCCTTTGCTGTCTCGTTATTTTGGTTGCTGATCCCACGGTTGTTTTTTTTTTTTTTTTTTTTTTTACAGAGATGGCCCCCAGGAGATACCCCGAGCGACTGAGGGCTTTGCAAGCTACCGACGCCGAGCCGATGGCGGCGGTGGCGAGGAAGAGGCCGGCCGTTGAGGCCTCTGACAATGAGCGCCCGCTCAGGCGGCTCAGGCGCGGCCCAACGGCCGTTCAGACTCCCGGGGAGACATCAACCCCCCAGGTGGTGGTAGTGGGGGAGACGTCTGCCCCCCGAGCGGACATTCCCGTCGGGACGCCCCTGGAGGAATCGCGGGAGACCCGAGACAGGGTTAGGCCATACCTGCTCCTGAGTCAGGTGGAGAGGTGTGCCGGCATGTCTCCCCAGGTTTTCCAGGGGTGGCTTTACAGCATCTCCCATCTGGTAAGTAACTCTACCGCGTCCTTTGATTTTTGTACATTCTCCTTGTTCTGCTAGTAATAGTGGCTGACCCATTTTCTTTTGATTCCTTATAGGTTGGCTGCATGGCTTCCAGAGCTGAGTCTTTCATGCTGGCCCTGCCCGGGAGGGCCACCGCCGCAGAGACTGCCTTGGCTGAGAAAGAGGTTTCCCTGGAGACCAAAGAAAGGGCCTTGACTGTAGAGAAAAATAGGGTCAAGGGCCTAGTTTTGAACCTCGGGGCAGCCCAGGAAGAATTGGCGGTGGCTCTGGCTGAGATGGAGACCGAGCGGGCTGGCCGTGCGGCAGCGGAAGCTCGGGAAAGGGCACTTTTGGAGACGGCGACGACTACTGGTCCCCCGGGGGAGACTTTTGATGATGGATTCTTCCTCGGGTATGAGGATTTGAAGAAGAGGCTAGCCCGGGACCACTCAGAGTTGGACACCACCCCTTACTAGGGGGTGGACTCTGACTATTGGGACATGGTGCCCGAGGCCGCCGAAGATGCTGCTGCCGATGCTCGGGGGGTCGCTGCCACGACTGAGGGTGCCGCTGCCCCGGCTGACCAGGAGGGAGATGTCGCCTCGAAGGGGCTTTCTGGGGGGGAGGCTGAGGAGAGTGTGGACGTTGTCGATGTAGACGACTCCTAGCCTCCCTTCTCTTGGATTCTTGTTTCTCTTTTTTTTTGTTGTAGTTTTTTTTCTTCTTTTTTTGGGGAGGCTACTACAACTGTCCCCCAGGCTTTGTACAGTTTTGTTTATATTAATGGAAAGTGCCTTGAGGCCAACTTTTCCATCAATTTATTATTTCTGTACTTTGTGTGCCTGTTTGCCAATTCCCGACCGGTTTTTTGTTGACCAATCTAACTCCTTGGCTTAGCAAATGGTTTTGGACCATAACCAGTAGAACAAGTGGTCTTCTTGACCTGTTTGAAGGTCCCGTCCGGTGTGTAATAGGAACCATGCAAGGGTCTTTACCAACCGGACGGTTTTTCTCTAGCCTCTGTAGGTACTTAAGAATGTTAGGATTCCAAGTCCTGTTAGTGACCGGTGTGATTCCCTGTTTTGGTCTAGTATCCCCCTGCCCCCCAAGCATTTTGCTAAGGCGGGTGTCTGAGAGGGAGGGACCGTTGGAAACCGACCTGGAACGTGGGTAGTTGCAGGGTCCTTTGAAGCTTGCCATCATCAGCCACCTAGTGGGGTTTGTCCCCGTCGCTGGTTGGACCTAGGCGAAGCCGGTGCCTCGGGGTTAGGCCCGAGGTCTTTTGTGCCTTGGTTTTGAGCCAAAGTCTTTTGCCTCGAGGTTAGGCCCGAGGTCTTTGTGCCTTGGTTTTGAGCCAAAGTCTTTTGCCTCGGGTGTTTAACCGAGGTCTTTTGGTTGTAGCCTTTAGAGGAATCACTAGAGTGAAATAAAGGAAAAGCGCATTTTATTTCAAAATTTGTAAAACTGCTCAAACAGAGCTACAAAATTTCCTAACTAGTGCCAGATCTCTTATCCCTTCGCCTTACTGGTAGTACTTGCGGAGGTGCTGCACGTTCCAAGGGTAAGAAAGATCATACCCGTCTAGGGTTTGTAACCAGTATGTGCCCGGACGGTTGATCTGGGTAACCATGTAAGGACCTTCCCAGTTCGGTCCCAACTTCCCATGGCTCGGGACTTTTGTGGACTGGTTTACCACCTTCAGAACGAGGTCCCCCACCTGAAAACTGCGGGGTCTAACCTTGCTGTTGTAGTATCGGGAGACCCTCTGCTTGTAGGCTGCCACTTTCAAATATGCCCGGTCTCTTTTCTCTTCCACCAAGTCGAGCTCCGCCCTGAGGGCATCTTCATTCCCTAGCTCACTAAAATTTGCTACCCGGTGGGTAGGTAACTCGAGCTCTGTGGGGACCACCGCCTTAAAGCCGTAGGTTAGAGAGAATGGCGTTTCCCCTGTTGCCGCTTGGGGTGTAGTGCGGTAGGCCCACAGGAGGGTCGGTAACTCTTCTGCCATAGTCCTTTGGCACCTTTGAGCCTTATTTTGATTGACTGAAGAATAGTCCGGTTTATCACCTTGGCTTGTCCATTGGCCTGTGGGTGCTCAGAGGATGAGTAGTGGTTGGATACCCCATATCCCGAGCAGAACTGCCTGAATACCAGGGTGTCAATTGCCTTCCGTTGTCACTAACCAGAACCTGGGGTACACCGAATCTGCTGAGGATGTTCCTCTCCACAAAGCTTTTCATTTTTTTCTCGGTGATTGTTGCCTGGGGCTCGACTTTCGCCCACTTGGTGAAGTAGTCCACGGCTATGACAGTAAACTTGACTTGTCCTTTTCCCATCGGAAGAGGACCAACGATATCAATGCCCCACTGGGCGAACGGCCAGGGGCTAAGGATCGGCGATTGAGGTTCTCCTGGACGGTTAATCATTGGAGAGAATCTTTGGCACGTATCACATCTCTTAACGTATTCCTGAGAGTCTTTGGCCATGGTCGGCCAGTAGTAACCTTGTAACAAAGCTTTAAGTGAGAGTGCCCGGCCTCCGACGTTGTTCCCACACACTCCTTCATGGATTTTGCACAACACTGCTTGGACCTGTCCAGGGTTGACGCAGCGGAGGTATGGTATAGAAAATCCTCTTTTGTAGAGAATGCCATCAATAATGTGGTACCTTGTCGCTCGGTATTTAACCCGACGGGCCTCTTCATTTCCGTCTGGTAACACGCCTGTAGCCAGAAAGGTCATGATTGGGTCCATCCAGCTCGGTTCTGGGGCGACCGGTTCTACCTCCATGCATTTTGAGTGGATCACGCTTGGCTCGAGTAGGTACTCTATCCTTATCTCGGGCAGGTCTGACTCGGAAGATGAAGCAATGCGGGCTAACCGATCGGCCCTAGTATTTTCTTCCCTTGGAATCTGCGTGATGGAGAAACCCTGGAGTGTCTTTGAAACTGTCCGGGCGAGGGCTAGGTAAGCTATCATGTTATCCTCCCGAGCCTCATATTCTTGGTTGACTTGGTTTGCCACGAGTTGGGAGTCGCTATACCCCTGAACCTGCAGTGCGCCCATTGAAGTTGCCATTTGCAATCCGACTAGTAGGGCTTCGTACTCAGCCTCATTATTAGAGGCTTGGAATCCGAATCTAAGTGCGTACTCGAGCTAGATCCCATCCGGCGTAGTCAGGATGATCCTTGCCCCGCTGCCCTACTTGTTGGAAGACCCATCCACGTACAGTGTCCAGGATGGGATATCTGACTGTATCCCGGGCGGTACGGGTGGCGGGTCGAGTTCTTCCACTGGATCCTCCGGGTATGTAAACTCAACGAGAAAGTCAGCTATAACTTGTCCTTTGATCACCGTCCGGGGTCGGTAGACCACTTCAAATTCTTCTAACTCCAATGCCTATTTAACGAGCCTTTCGGACGTCTCGGGCCTGCTCAGGATCCTTCGGAGAGGTTGGTCTGTGAGTACCACGATGGCATGGGCCTGAAAATATGGGCAGAGTCTCCGTGCAGAGGTGACGAGTGCGAGGGCAAGCTTCTCGACCCGGGAGAATCTGCTTTCGGTGCCTTGGAGCGCCCGACTGGTATAATAGACTAGGAGTTGGATCCCGTGCTCTTCCCGGACTAGGGCCGAGCTTACCGCTGAAGGGGACACTGCTAGGTATAAGAATAGTTCTTTATTTGGGATAGGTGTGGAGAGAAGATGGGGTGATGTTAGGTACTTTTTCAGCTCTTGAAACTCCTCCTCGCACTCTTCCGACCACTAAAAGGCCTTGCGTAGGATCTTGAAGAAAGAAAGGCAGCAGTCGGTAGCTCTGGATATGAATCTGTTCAGTACGGTGACCCACCCGGCCAAGCTCTGAACTTCCTTGGTCGACCGGGGTGACCACATATTGATAATAGCCTGGATCTTCTCGGGGTTAGCCTCGATTCCCTGCCTGCTGACCAGATGTCCTAGAAATTTGTCGGATAAGACGCCGAAGGTGCATTTGGTCGGGTTCAACCTCATCTGGTACTTTCGTAAGATGCTGAAGGCCTTGGCTAAATGCTCGAGATGGTCGGTTTCGTCTCGGCTTTTAACCAAAAGATCGTCAACATATACCTCCATAGATTTCCCAATCACATCCTTAAACATAAGGTTGACTAGGCATTGGTAAGTTGCCCCGACATTTTTGAGGCCGAAGGGCATCACCTTGTAGCAGTATGTCCCCTGGTCCGTGATAAAGGAGGTCTTCTCCTCATCCTTGAGGTGCATGCGAATCTGGTTGTACCCTGAATAGGCGTCCATGAATGAGAGGAGCAAATGGCCGGCTGTAGCGTCCACGAGGAGGTCTATCCTAGGCAGCGGATAACAATCCTTGGGGCAAACTTTGTTGAGGTCAGTGAAGTCTACACACATTCTCCATTTCCCGCTGCTTTTCTTGACTAATCCTACGTTTGCCAACCAGTCGGGGTAGTAGACTTCTCGGATAGACTTTTCCTTTAAGAGCTTTTCAATCTCTTCACGCACGGCGGTATGCCTCTCCGAGGCCATGCCCCTTCTCTTCTGTTTGACTGGCCGGCGATCCGGATCAACATTGAGGCGGTGAGACATAACCCGGGGGTCTATCCCTGGTATGTCTTCGTGACTCCAGGCGAAGATGTCTTGATTATGCCGCAAAAATTGGAACAACTTTTCTTTTAGGACCGGCTCAAGGAGGGCACCAATACTGACAACCTGATCGGGTGCCTCGGGACTCAGGACCACTTCCTCGAGCTGGTCGACCGGGCCCACTCCATCTTTGGCATCCCTCGGGTCTAGTTCTTGAACGTTTAACGTTTCCGCCATGGCCTCCCTACGCAAGGAACTGACATAACAGTTCCGAGCAGTGACTTGGTCTCCACGTAAGCTCCAGGGACCGTTCGGGGTCAGGAATTTCACCAGCAGGCTGTACGTTGATACAACTACTCGGGCTTTATTGAGCGTTGGCCTCCCGAGGATCACGTTGTAGGCCGAGGGAGCTTCCACAATCACAAAGTTAGCCATCACCGAGGCTTGTTGGGGATAGGTTCCCATCAGAACAGGTAGTTCGATGGTATCGAGCGGCTGTGAATCCCACCAGTGGCGTGGCCACCGGACGAAGCCTGTCCCTCGATATCCCCAACTGGTCAAATGCGGCAGTGAAAAGAATGTCGGAGAAACTACCGGTGTCCACCAATACCCTTTTCACGGTGTAGTTGGCTACAGAAATTGTCACAACCAGAGGGTCATCATGGGGGCAGTGGATGTTCCCAATGTCTTGAGAGGAGAATGTTAACATATCGGTTAGTTGGGAGTCGGTAGATTGGATATGCCAGACATCCGATCGGGATGCCCGGGCATGCCTCTTCTGGGCCGACTGTGAATCCCCTCCACCCGAGGTTCCTCTTGAGATGACATGGATTTGCCCGAGTGGTTGTAACTACACGGGGGCTTGATTGTCCGGCCTAGGACATTTGTCTGCCTTGACAAACTCGGTAAGGTAGCCCTGCTCGATCAATTTTTCAATGGCCATTTTGAGTTTGAAGCAATCTTCTGTATCGTGGCCATGGTCCTTATGATACCGGTAATATTTGCCTCGATTCCTTTTCCCAGGGGGGCTTTTTAGCTTTGTGGGTTCTTGGAGGAGCTTCCTGGCGTCGGCGGCTGCCATAACTTCATGAATATGCTGGGAAAGTGGCGTAAAGGTCATTGGGACCTGGTCTCGACCACTCTTTTGTTGATCCAGCTTAATTTTCTTTCTCGGGCCCTTTTCAAAATTGTCCTGCTTCCGCTTGGCCCTCGGGGACTCGTCTCCCGCAAGGCTGGAACGCTTAGCCTTCAGGAAATCCTCCGTATTGATGTATTTCCCAACTCTCTCGAAGAGCTACACCAGGGTTTCTGGTTGGTCATTGTGGAAAGACGCGGCTACCTTGGTGTGCTGAACCCCCGAGCAGAAGGACGTGATTAAGACCGTCTCATTCAGGTTGCGGATTTGCAACCTCTGTTGGTTGAAACGATCGACGTAATCCTTCATGGATTCCCCCTTGCGTTGCTTGACGGTTGTGGATATCGCAATTTTCTTCCTACCCACAGCTTTTCTTTTAAATTCTTTTCCAAATTCAAATTAAAAAACAAATGAGTCGCCACTTAATTTTTTTTAAAAAGGAAAAATTAAGAAACCATTTCAAAAGGAAACAGATCTTTTGCGAAACCAAAGATTTCTGGGTCCAAGGATTATGGAATGAGAGAGGAAGGAGCCCGGCGGACTAAAACACCCTCTCTCATCCTATCTTGCGATAGGCCTCTACTTAACATCCTTTTAATCAAATTACTAATCTAAGCATGCCCTCAACTAATACGTAGATATAAATATACATTACAAAAGCATGTCTAAAAGGTGTAAAATTGCAAGTAATAAAATATCATTCAAAACCAAGTAATTCAATTAGCAATCAACATGATATGCAATAGAGAACAAGAAAACATACCCGGGATCCGGCCGCGAATATTAAACGTGCAATGCATGCAAAAATTGAAACCTTAAAAGAGAGTCTCATATATACTCATAAGGCAAATCTTGATTGTAATGTGTCGCGCATAAGGTCAAAAATTAATAAAATCAAAGAACGAATAAACTAAAGGAGAGTCGAGAGATCGTACCTCATCGGCGCTACAAAACAAGGGTTAGTCCACATGATATTCAATATGTGAAATTAGATAACAATCTTAAACTTCTAGCTTAAGTTTATCTTAGCGTGATTTGGACTAAAGCAAAAGGATCCTAATTATAAACATTAAGTCACATGGGTAAGTATGTATACATGAACAAAGACGAGTTATGAAATACTTATGGATTTAGATCCTCTAAACTTTGAATTCAAACTCAACTAATCATTATTGAAGCATGGTTCAAAAGCTAGTTCATGAAAATATCATCTAAGCTATTATCTATGGGATTTGATCAAAGTTGTCACAGAATTCTGAAAATTGCTGAGAGCAGATCTGAACTTAAAAGAAATAAAAAGCATGGTTCCCATGGTTTGATCTTTATGAATTTTGGACACAAGATGCCTCTGTGTGTCTAGTTTT
This sequence comes from Hydrangea macrophylla, assembly GCA_033977485.1. Taxonomy (NCBI): domain Eukaryota; kingdom Viridiplantae; phylum Streptophyta; class Magnoliopsida; order Cornales; family Hydrangeaceae; genus Hydrangea; species Hydrangea macrophylla. Next base: position 55,687,166 of record CM066993.1, read on the forward strand.
TAACCCAAAAAGAAAATCGAAGTTTTAATGGTTAGATCTCCGGGGATTTGACAAAAACCAGACATCACTCAGGATTCTGCAACCTTCTGTCCAGAGACGTTCTTGCACGATTTTCTAAAAATAGTAAAAAAATCAGAAATGTTTTGTTCTTTTTAGGGTAGCTTCCTAACACATTAAACTAACTAGAAAAAATTATTTTGGGTTAATAAAGCTCAGTTAAGGCTCTGATTTGCTTGTTTTAAAAGAGAGTTACTGTTCTGAAACTCTTGGACAGATTGTAGTAGTCTCCTAAAATCCTTGATCAAACCATCTTAAACATGAAATCTTTTTAAAACAAAAATTACAGTCGTAAAACTTTGAGTTATGGACACTTTCCCGTTACATTCATTCGATTCCAACAGCCCGATGTTCAACTAAAAATCTATGATCAAAAACAGATTATGAACTCACTACACATTTAGTGAGTTCATCTCATTCATGTCAACTTTAAACAAATAAGCCATGGAGCTGGGCTTGTCTAAAGCTAGCTCTCCTACCATTTGATGGTCGTTGGAGACTAGAAATGTTCATGTCTTGTAAGTCTCAAAGGAGTATAGATAGACTCCATGAGACTAACACATAATAAACCTAAACCATGGAAGTAGGTTTAACCTTATTAATCAAGTGTACTAATATCAACCTCAATCTTCTTGTAAACCATGAACTTACAAGAGAATCAAAGGATTTTTAGGTCTAAGGATTCAAGTAAGACATTGAGGGTCTTACGAATCTCAAAGATTAGGAAGAAGGAAGAAGAAAATTCAAAGACTCTAAGTATTTTAGTGATTAGAATGTAATAAAGACTAATTGATTTAGAGTTTTTACCTCCAAAATTTCCTCAACTTGGTGATTCTTGAAGAACTTCCAAGACTAATCAAGCTCTTCAACCTCTAATTCACACAACTTCCTTTTTAAAAACTCCTCTAAACTCACTCCTATTGTGTTTTAAGAAGAATTTTGAAAGTTAAAATAAAGAGAATCACTAATATAACCTATAGATTTAAAGAAAATCCAACCTTATGAAAGAGGATATTCATCCTCTATTTATAGGAAATCTTAAAGGGGTATTTCAGTCATTTCAGAGCTGAAAACCCTAATTCAGCCATCTTTTTTATAGTACAAAACGTGCTATATACTAGCTGTCTGTTGCAAAAATGCGGCACTCACCGGAGATGGAAGCGACACTCAATAAATGCCGCATCGGCATTGAGTGAATGTTTGCGCAGCATTCACTGACTGCCGGAACGGCATTCACTGAATGCCGCAGACAACTCTAGGGACTGCCGTTTTTTAGTAAAATTCATTATTTTTGCGGCACTTGATGAAATGCGCGGCAATCACCGAATGCCGTCCGACAGTCCAGAGACTGCCGTAACGGCAGCCCGTGACTGCCGCAGAAAGGCTTGAGTGCCGTTCTGCTTATTCTTTTCCTTTTCCTTCCTTTTTTCTTTTTGTTTTGGGTTGGAGAGTCTTTCGAAGAGCTTAAATCATCTTTGGAAGTCCTAGATAAGTTCGGACATTGTCATCATCGGATATGGAGGTAACACTCTCCTTAATTCGACGTTTGGTCAAAATCGGGGTGTCTACAACGGTCAGTAATTGGGTATCAGGCTGCGACCGCTCAAGTATTCCCAAGAACTGGCCAATGAAGAGCTTAGTCAGCTTTTTGAAGTCGCCCACAGTTCAGGGTTTGAGGGAATGGAACCATTGTGCGGTGGGCCCTCTAAGGGTGCTGGGGAAGGCCAGGCACAGTAGCTCATCAACACCGGTTACCAGTGCCATCTGAGCCTTGTAAGACCGGACATGATCGACCGGGCTCCCCGTACCGTCATAGGAGTTGAGATGTGGTTGCTTGAATTTCCTCGGGACGGGGTACCCTGTGATCCGGACGGTGTAATGTGACTCTGTTTCGGTATTTGTATGATCACAGTTTGCTTTCTGGGTTAGTTTCTCAATTTGCTTTTGCAGCTCCTCGATCTGCACCTTGACATCTTTTTGATCAATTTCTCGGTCTTTGTCTGAGCGACAAGTTGGAAAATCGGTTGACGAGGCCTCTTCCTCGAAGTGCGTCGTCCGCGGTGATCAGACCTGGCTTCGGCTCCGGGTAATCACGTGCCTAAGGTCCCCACGACTCTTAGCCGGGGGATACTTGGCCGAGTCCCGGGGCACTTGCTCTAGCCCTTCCCCTCTTGCAACACGTTTGCTGTTGATGATGTCCCAAGCATCCCCGGCCCGGCGGGAATTGGCTCGGGCGCGACGTCGGGTGCGCTCGGGCGCCTTGATGCGTTCGTCTTTCTCGAGCCGTTCTGCAACTGATGGGGACAGAGGATCAGTGTAAGCACGCCTTCGGGGCCTGGTTGGCTCCGAATCACGCGTACTCTTCTCAGGTTGATCCTTATCGCTCGGGGGCTTCTCCTGTCGGGCCAGCAACTCTTCGATCTGATGCCGTGTCCATTGCTGGCCCTCCAGGAGTTGCGCGAGAGCCGCGTTAACCTGCTCGGGTGTCATAGAGGCAGTCGGCAGCCCAGACGGTGACTCTGCCTGACTTGTCTGGGCAGTGGTCTTCTTTGTCTTTTTCGGCGCCATGGCTATCAACTAAGAGATTTGTTTTTAGGAGAAATCTGTCGACTTCCCACAGACGGCGCCAAGCTGATGATGCCTAAAATTGGTATCAGAGGGGTATAGAGAGAGAGAGATATAGAGAAAACAAATCGTATGTGGTTCGGCCCCATTAATGAGGTGACCTACGTCCACAGGTGTGTCAGAGCGCTTCACTAGCAGATCACCGGCAGGCCTGGTGAACCAACAGTGTGGGTGACACTACCAGTAAAACAGGCCGGGTGTATGCGTGTCAATGAGTATAAGCTGCTATTCTCTAAGTTAAGAATGTCCTTCTTTGTAAAGAGGGTAGGCGGTTCCTTTTATAGGAGTAAGAGTCCGCCTTTACATGGTAAGTGATGAGATTTGGAATCTTAGATTGATTGCAATCAATCTACACAATTTTAGGAAACTTCCCTAAGTGGTTTAGGAATTTACTGGCTCTTCCTTAATAGAGGTCTAACCAGATAAGGAAACTGCTTGAAAGGTCCGGTCTGGGCTGCGCCTTGTGGAGAGCTGCTGCACCTCATGCCCGGGCTATGTAAATCATCCCGAGCGGTAACTGTTGATGACCTCGGGAGTGTAGGCCCCAAGCGCCCACTCTGGGCTGTCCGGGTCCTCTGATGCTGACGTGGCGGATTGGCCTTAGTAGAATATTTCTGGACGTATCAGTTGTCATTATAATACAGATCTAAATTTAGTGAGAAATTTCTCAATGTTTGACCTACAAAAAACCATAATCAGTTTTTTGCAAGAAAAAATTCTACTATTTGTTAAATTTCTCAGTGTTTGTCATAAAACTCCTTATTCACACAGTCAATTATATATACATATATATATATATATATTCATGTATATATATATGGACATATAGATATAGATTTGAAGTTAATGTCATTAACTGATAATGCGATTAAGCTCCCTTAATTCAAGGAATCTCCTTAGCTGTTCACTATAATCTTTTGGTTGAAATTCAAATTATTTAATACATTTTACAGACTTGATTCATCCAGTTTGTTTGTCATTCTAACAGTCAGGATCTTAAGCGGACCTTAAATAACAGACCTAAAAGACAGACTGTGTATAGGGGTGGGCATTCAGTCGGGTTATTCGGGTTCGGGTTGAGAATTATGCTACCGAAATCCGAACTGAAATAAAGTTCAAAAATACAGTTCGGGTTCTGAAAATAGAAGTTCGGGTTTGGTTCGAAAATTCGGGTTGGTAGTCAACCGAAGTTCCATTAAAAAAAATTTAAGGGCTACCACTACTAGACTACCAGTAACCATATATATAATTATAAACACATGAACAACTCCACAAAAATTAAAACATCACAACATTGCTCAGTTGAGATTAGAAAGCAAAAGCACTAGTGGGTTGATTGGCTTCACCACAAAAAACAATTGACTGAAATAAAAGAATTAATGTAATAATGTGTACCACCAATACTGCAATACATGGTGGGTTAGCATTTCGCAAAGAATTAATGTATATCACCAATTAGTCTACATCCAAACAACTACATCTACAAATCTACTCTGTATTGACTAGCATATCTACAGATCTACAGATCTATTTAAAAAAAAAAAACAAACCAATCTACAGATCTATTAAAAAAAAAAACCAACCATTTGGTGGTATAATACAGAGAGAGAGAGAGAGATAGAGAGAGAGAGAGAGAGAGAAACTGAGAGTTTGATAGAGAGAAACTGAGAGTCTGATACCTAGCCGACGCCGGAGACCACGAGAGGCAGAGACTGAGGTGATACCTCGCTGGAGATTGGAGTGAGAGAGAGAGAGAGAGAATGCGACTCCTTGCCGCCGGACTGATCCTCGCCGCCGGACTGGTGAGAGAGAGAGCAGTTTATGAGGGTGACTGTGAGTCTGGAGAGAGCAGTCTGGAGCCGCCACTGGAGCATGTTGAGAGGGACTGAGTGAGAGGCAGAGAGGGATAAAATGAGAGATGAGAGTTTGGCCTTTGAGCCCTAATTCCTCTAATATATTTTTATATATTAAATAAAAGTTCGGTTATTCGGTTTCGAACCGAAATTGTTTCTCTTTTCGAAAACCGAACTGGACTTATTAATATAGTTTGGTTTCGAACTGAAAAAACTTTGGGTCGGTTATTATCCGAACCAAAATTTTAAAAACTTCGGGTTCGGGTTGGCCCGAAGTGTGCCCACCCCTAACTGTGTAAAGACTGAGAAATTCTCACAAAAGACTGAGAAATTTTCTCTCTTTGAAATTTCCCACTCTTTTGTGAGAATTTCTCACTCTTTACACAGTCCGTCTCTTAGGTCTGTTTTTAATGTCCCCTTAAGATCCAAACTGGTCATTATAATACAAATCTAAATTTAGTGAGAAGTTTCTCAGTGTTTGACCAACAAAAACGTACCATAATCATTTTTGTGCATGAAGAAATTCTACTATTTTGTTAATTTTCTCGGTGTTTATCATAAAACTCCACACAACACGGGAGTATTTACTGAAATTTTTAGTATTTGACCTACAAAAAACCATAATCATTTTCTTGCATGAAAAATTTCTACTATTTGTTAAATTTCTCAATGTTTGTCATAAAACTCCGCACAATATTACAACAACATTAAACACTACACCAAAACAGCCAATTTGTCACCCTTTTTTTCGCTAACTTTGTCACTGCTCGCAGCAGTGACAACATTGTCACTGTCCAGGACAGTGACAAGTTACAATTGGTGACAAAAGTAACATTTTGTCACCGCTTATAGCAGTGAAAATATTTATGGTACAATAGTCACTGCCCCGGACGGTGACAAACATAACCTAAATGAAATATTTTCTAGGGCACTTTCTTTCCCTCCCAATTTTCCCATATCCCTCTTAGCAAAAAATTTTCCCCCTCTGTCTAAAATCCCTCCCCCCTCTCTCATCTCAACCCTCCCACTTCTATCTCTCTCTCCCTCCACCTGACCACCATCCCCGATCCACCACCTCGCCAACACCACCACCACCACCACTACGTCATCATCACCATCTAGCTGCTACCACCCATCATCAGCAGTCCTATCTCTGCTCCCTCTCTCTCTTCCTCTCAACCTAAACACTCTCATCACTCCCTTCTCACTAGCGCCCACCACCAGCCCCCTTTCCCTCCCCCCCCTTCTCTCTCTCTCTTTGCGCCATCTCATCTCTCTCCATATCTCCCTGTCTCTCTCTCTATCTCTCTCTCTGTACCACTGGAGCACCACCACTACAACCAGGACCCCCTTGGACCTGCGACTCTGCCGGATCGACCTCTATATATATGTAGGGCTTCTAAGTTTTTGAGTGTTTGATTTAGGTTTTTTTTTTGGAAACTGATTTAGGGCTTAAACTTTGTAATGATTTTGTTTTGGTTTTTGAATAGGTATCACAGCCTTGGCCCTTGACTCCATTTCCTCAACAGGTATCACTAGCTTCTCTTTCTTCAGCTCCATTAGTAAATGTAGTTTTGAAAACCTAATAACTAAAAACCTTTGATTCTGTTCTTGATGCCCAGGTGATGGTTGATTAATTGTTCTTTTGGGGGTATTCGTCTTGATTTTTCTTCATATGGTTTGGGGTCTTTTTTAGTCAAGTTTGCTTAATTTAGTGGTGGTGAGATGGACCTCTTTGATTGAGGCTGTTTGTTCTAAAAGAGGTGGGGAAAAGATAATTAAAAGAAATTGGAAGAACATGGAGAAAAGAGAGAAGAAAAAGATAAATGAGTTGGGAGTTGGTCGGATGAGTTATTGAAGAAGTAGTGGAAAGTCTTGGGTCTATATCACCAAAAAGTGGGTCTTCGATCAAGAAGCAAAAAAGTGTTCTTAACTTTGTTACTTTGAAGATCCCTTTTAAAGTGTTCTAAACTTTTTAACTTTTTCCAAGTACTGGAAATTTTGGTTTGAGCACTTTTTCCAAGTGCTGGAAATTCTTATTTCACATTTTGAATATTACCAATGTGGATTTTTTGTTGTTTACACAGATGGTTTTCGCTGATTTTCAATAGAATCAGTGACTCATCCTCAATAAGGTATTATTTTTGTTATTTCATTTCAGTGAATATATGCTTTTCAAAAATTAAGGTACTCCCTCTCACTCTCTTCTAATTGCTTTCTTATCTGTCTCTTTATTTGAAGATCTTTTTACGTATTTTTTTCAAAAGATATTTTTTTGTTGATTCTAATTTTTTTTGGCCATGGATTTGTTGTTATTTTGTAGCCTAGGTTCACCTGCAATGGAAATCCATTTAGAGACTGCTCATATTGGGAGAAATTTGTGAAAGAAAGCTAAGTATTCTTACCTAATGGGTTTCAAGATAAATTTTTCATAATTTGTATTCTTTCTAGAATTTACACAAATATTTTCTTTCCCTTGATGCATGTGCATGTGCATTTTCTTTCTCTTTCCTTCAACTTTGAGATTTTTGTAATGAGGATAGCTACTTGGATAGTTGTAAAGCTTCAAGTGGCTGACATAACAGCAAACTAAACTGCAAAACAGAGCGAGTCAAAAAATAAAGAAGTAAAAAATTATGATTCTTTCCTGGATTCCTTAAGGCTTTGTTTGATTCATGGATTTTGTGAGGGATTTCATAAGGGAAAAGAAAACTGGAGAGATTTGGGACTGATTTTTTATTCAAATCTCTGTCTTCATAGTACCCCAGCTCACCAATCTTTATAATAACCCACCTCACTAAATCTTCATAGTACAACTGTTATACATTGTTTTTACTCAAAAGTGCATAGTTTTATTCATGTAAGAAACGAAGATGATATTTTGCTATCTTGAATTGAGAAAAATGTTAATTTTATTGTAGGTAAGGTGGGGTTGAACTACAAGATGACAATGATAAATGAGTTGAGGAACAAACTCAAATGAGTTGAACTACTAGATCATCATTGATTTTTTTTTCTTTTTTATGAACTGGATCATCATTCAATTTTTTTCGTTTAAATATTTGTTAACATTGATATGCAGGCCAAGTTGTTCCTCAATTGGTGGGGGTGCTTTTACAGAGTTGGGTCCTTTTTCCCCTAAAGGTAACAGGCGAGGCCTTCATAAAAACTCAATCAAATAAAACATTTTGATTTACAAGTGAGTTTTAATTTACAAATCTTTGTAATTGTTGGCTACATGTCATTGCTGTAAGTCAATATTAGTTAATTGTTGGGTGTACCAAAATGATGTGGCTGCTGTGATTTGAGCCCAGGTCACTACACCCACTATGTAGAATTCTAACCACTAAACTACAATCACTAGTTTAAATACTTACTGATCCAAAAATGAGAGTATGTGTGCTGAATGTTTTTTTCTTTGTTGTGACTTTGTAAGTATTAGCTATTGTGCTAGAAGTACTTGATGAATCATTTTGCTTCACTGATTTCCTTTTCGCTCCATTAAAGTATATTCTTCTTGGGAATTTTCGCACCAATTAAACCATTTTGCCTTGGGTTTTATTGGAGGAAAAGGAAAGGAGAAGGAAAGGGAAAGGGAAAGGGAAAGGGAAAGGGAAAGGGAAATAAAAACAAGTTCCCTTGTGTTTTCTTCCATTCTTTTCTTTTTAATCTTTTATTTGTATTTTAGTTTGTTATTTCACTGTGTTTTCTTCCCTTGTGTTCACTTGTTCCTAGCTGTAAGACATGGTGCTCACTAGGAGGTGGATGCTAATATTAGCCTATCAATTTTTTTACTTCAATAAATTTTTAATATCTCTACCAGCATATTTACATATTGTGGATGCAATATCATAGCTTGGATATTTTCAAAATTGGTCTTATTATTTGTTGAACACCTCTTATGGGTGAATGGACTCCTAATAATGAGTTATGTAGCTGCTTGACAGGCTTAGTTGAGAAAAAAAAGTATTTCGATGGAGTAAACAACCCATTGTTTTTGTTAAAAGTGTCTAGTACATTGTGCGAAAACAAATTTCAGCATCTTCGTCTAAGAAGGCAACTAATTATTTTTCCTCCGAATCTCATGGTATTGGGTAAAAACATATTTCAGAATGTGGTCTAATAAGGCAATTAGTTTAAATTGCCTTTGATTGGATCAGATCAAATGCTAATATCTTTTCATTGAATCAAAAGGTCAAATGCAATATTGCAACAAGAATGAGGAAAAGTTTAATTGCCTCTAATGCCCATTTTTGTCCTCTTTGGCTAAGAGAGACAATTTATTTTTATTTTATATTTACATATTTTTTGAAGCTACAAAAGCCTTTGAAGTTGTTCATGAATCGTTCGATTACATATTTTTCTGGAGGAAATTATGAATGTTTGTGTTTCTTCCTGCCAGAGACAATAATCTCATGTTGTTTATTTCTGCAGAACTTTCCGGTGGCTCTATCATAGATCATGACGGTTTTTCTTGCAACTATGTCACTGAGACAAGGTTAGTTTTTATTCGTCTAAAAGAAAAGAAATAAGAAACTTCTGCCTTATATAGGGTATGTATGTGTGTATTTATTTTCCAGCACTGACCACATTTGAGTAGAGAGTCCAATAGTGTTTACCTGGCCAAAAATCAACTTGGCCCAATGGTTTTAATGATATGACATATCATAACTTTATAGTTGAAAACTTGACTTATGGGGTTGGAAGAAATTTTGGTGCATAAGAATCCGACCACCTGAGGAAGACTACGGGCTTGCACTAGAAAGTGATTGTATTTGTATGAGAATCTACATGAGCTAATATCTCTATTTTGGGTGCTGCCACATCATAAATGATGACTGGTGCATCTTGATCTATTAATTGAAGACATCTAAAATTTTAGGAGACTTGCTTCCAATAATACAAATACATGACCCTTTTCTAAGGAAAAGTTATCTACAAAAGCTTTTTTGGTTTTCCTTTATATTTCTGTGGTATTGAATTTGGGAGAATCTCAAACTTCAAGCAAGCAAGTGAAATTTGGCAATCATCAGAAATATGGGAACTGATTTGGCCTAAAGAGAAGAGAGAGTGTGAAACCGGTTTGATCTCCCATCACCACAGGCTGTTTGTGATACCCAAAGTGGAGGTGCATTGTTTTAAAACAATCACTTCCATCATACTAGTTTAGGCAATTGAGATTCTCCTCAATATAATTGTAAAATTTGAATACCAATAGAGAAATATTGTGGACATATTTACTTAAAAAGAGGTTGAAATAAAAAATTTACTGAAATCCTCTTTGTGGAGTCATTATTTTCAACTTTGTTGCATGAATAAAAATCTCATAGTTCTGAACTATCCTATATGGTCTAGGACATAAAAATTTTGTTTTTTTTCTAGTCACAGTTACTCCTCTGTGGTTGGTAATCCACCTCTTATTCATTTAGAATTACTACATTTGAAATTAATGAGATTAATTTTGATCACCTACCATATAACCACCGTACAGGGCCAAAATTTTCCAATATTTAGACAGTTTTTCTTATTCTGGTGGCAGCCATGGAAACACAATAGGGCTGTAAGTTTGGGACAATATTATTGGTGAAGCTTGTGGTGATTTAATGCTGAAAGCTGTTTGAGAGAACTGTGGCAAATAACCAACAAATGGGTTAGTCGGTTTCTTAACCAAGCTGTCCTTTTAGTTCATTTTGACACACCAAAGAAGCAAGTTGAATGGGACACAGTGGAATGTGGAGGTTAGGCAAGAAGACATTGCTTTGGTTCTTTCTTGTCCTGAATTCTCTCATTCTAATTTGTTGAGTCATAACCATTAAGTGACCAGGTAGCTAAGCAATAGGAAGCTGAAAACATAAAGCCCACAAAAGCCAAGTAGACGGATAGGAAAATCCTCCAATGGAGACAGAAATGGACACTCAAGTTTTATAAAATTGAATCTTTTTGGCACCCATAGCTAGTGAAACTTGAGGAGATCAACCATGCATAACAGAACTCTAGAGCAAATGAGAGTTATTTCTCATTAAGATTGTAAAACGAATGGAGTGTCTTGTTGATATAAAGCTCAAATTAAGTATGGCCATTCGCACAGACTGTAAAACGAATCCAGTGTCTTGCAGTTGTATACTAAAATTTTAATATTGTCAATGACTCAATAAGGTGCTGAATTTTCTTTGCTTATTTTCTGTAAGTACAAACATTTAAGGGATCACTTGGCAAAGATTTTATGTTGATGAATTTCTTTGCTTCTTTTGTTTCTATCAGTGCTTGCCAAGGAGCTTTAGCTTGAGAAGGACACCAAACTTGCATCGGTTATTTTAGCAGTATACAAAAGCTTCATGGAGGTACTAGCATAGCAAATTTAATTTGCATTTTGAAGAAGTTAATGTAATGTAGGATTTAAAACTTCTATTCACATTAGGAAATGTATGTCGTATATATATGCTGGATTGAAAATGGAGATTAGAGTTGCTAGCCATTAGAAATTTCTATTACTGTACCTAAAGTAGTTGCATCTGCCATTAGAACATGCTTGGACATCCTCATTTGACTCGTGTGTGGCATTCCAAAGCACTTTAAGAAAGATGCATAGGAAATTATTATTTTTCAATAATTTAGAAACTTAATTAGTGTTCCTTGATGAACTATTAGTAAAGTCTCTTATAATAGGAAATTGTCATTGTTCGTGTAGATAGCTCTTCAACTGACTATTTAACTAAGGGATTGTTGGTGATCTAGGAGTTAGATTGTTGAGATTAGGGGTGTCCACGGGTTGGGTGAGTCAGGTTTGACTCCCACCCGCTCATCCATCCGATTATAGTCGGGTTTGGCCTCTGCTACCTGTCATCCACTCGTTCAGTCTGGTATGGCCATGTAATAACCGACATCCGAACCGAAAGGGTTCAGGTTTGTATTATGGAACCTGTGACTCCATCCACTGCCTGTGAAATCAGACTCATAGCCATCGGGTGGGTCGGGTCTTGCAGGTCTCGGGCCCTAGTTGAGATCCATTTGAAAGAAATGTAATGAATATGTAGGAAGAACAGCATTGCATGAGCAAAAATGACAAACTATCTTTTTGCCTGGACATTTAACTCTAGCTAATCAAGAATATCAAGCAACAAATTTTCTTTTATTTTTGTGCTCATTTAACATGGTATACCGATTATTGTAGGTCAATCCTAAAGTAACTCTGCTTGGCTTCAAAATACCAAAGAAGTGTGGCAACATTTTATCTTCTTAGCAAAGACCACTCAAAGATAATAGGAGAAGAGCCACTCTCGGGTTCATGAGCATTTATGAGCTGCAGTGCTACCAGTTATTTGGTTAATAGATGGAAAACTTTTTGTTTACACTCTTGATGGTGGCAATTGACGGAAATTTTTTTTGTTTGCACCTTTGATTGAGATACCTTTTTTGAGACATTTGCTATCTTTCCATGTATTGATGGAAAGAGATTTTGGAATATATAAATATATATATATAGATTATTTGGGGAGTATTTGAATGGATAGAATGTCTGATATGGCTTTGTTTGGGTGGTTCTTTTTTACAATTTATGTTTTTATAAATTCTTTCAAAATTTGTCACGGTTAAAGCCGTGACAACATTGAAAAATTGTCATTAGTAATTGTTATGGTTAAATGAAGTGACAAAATCATAAATTATCACAAATATTTGTCACTATTTGAGGAGGTGACAAAATTGAAACAATTGTCACCACCTTTGTCACGGTTAAAAGCAGTGACAAATGTTCATAAATTGTCACTGCTTAGAGCAGTGACAAATGTAAAATTATTTGTCACGGCTAATAACGGTGACAAAGGGAAGGAAAATAACCCTTTAAGGTGTCCTCAAATGGGCAGTGACAAACGAAATTGTCACTGCTCTGTGCAGTGACAAGTGTTTTTTGTCACCCCCTGAAATGTCACGGTAAGGAGCAGTGACAAAGGCCCTTTGTCACCGCTCCAAGCAGTGACAAATCGGCCAATCTGGTGCAGTGATTTAGTGAGAAATTTCGTAGTATTTGACCTACAAAAATCCATAATCATGTTTTTGCATGAAAAATTTCTACTATTTGTTAAATTTCTCAATATTTGTCATAAAACTCCACAAAAAAATCCATAATGCCCAAACCCAAATCCGTAAGTTTTGTGAAAATTTCACATAAAAGTAGTTAATTATGTGACTTTCTTATATTTCACAGAACTTTATACGAAATTTTAGACAAATGAACATTGCTAAGGAAGTATCAAAATGCATTTCCACTCAATACAAAATTCATCCAAACTCAACCTCAACTATTCTGAACCAAACAAGCCTTCAAGCACAAACACAAAGCATTTACCTTCCATGATTTGTTATTATATTAATCAAGTTCCTTTTTTAAATTCACAATTTCAGCCATTAACATCATCATCATTATCAAATCATCTGTATGTAAACTCCAAAGCTTCATCACTGGCTCTGTATTCTCCCACCGATCGGTTTGCTTCAATTTTCACTTTGGAATGAATTAAAAACCCTCACAGATTCAGAAAGGGAAGGAGTCCAAGAATAGGAGATTGGATGACTGGAAGGTGGTGACAACGACGACCAAGAATGGGCGACGATGGCATGGTTGGATGTGGTGGTGCCGGCGATGGAGGGCTGCTGACCTCTCTCTTCTTTCTCCCTCTCTCTCTTCCTCTTTCTCTCTCTAGTAGAAATCTCTCTCCATATATAGTTGTAGATTCTCTCTCTTTCTCTTTCTTTCTCTCTCTCTCTCCATGTATATATATATATTTGGGTTTTGAATTTTGAAAATAAGATCTTTGATATATATCTATATTATATTGTAGGACTTTATCCTACTAGGACACATTAAAAATATGACTAGGATGGTGAAGGGACTGGATGATGACTGGGATTTGCTAAATGTGAGTACCATTTTCCCCCTAAAGGCACAAACCCTATCTCTAATTCTCTACCCGCACCAGCGACCCCTCTCTCTCTCTCTCTCTCTCTCTCTCTCTCTCTTCCCCCCCTCTCTGGTTCACCACCGAACCACCACCACCCATTTCTCCTCTTCTTCTCCCTCTCTCGGCGCCTCTCCACTGCTCTCCTCTCGGCTCAACCTCCCTCCCAATCTTCTCTCCCCCACGTTTCTTAGATGATCGGAAAAAAGGAAAAGAAGATCACCCTTACCCTCCTCCTCCTCCTCCTCCTCCTCCTCCTCCTCCACCCCACGCCACCCCAACCCTATCGATCGGAAGAAGAAGATAATCGAAAAAAACCCTCCCGATCTAAAAAAGAAGATGATCGAAAAAAAGAAAAAGAAGATGATCACCCTTACCCTCATTCTCTCTCTCTTACAGATCAGCGAAGATGAAGAAGGAAGACATAGTGAAGCTGATCAGCGTCAAGGGTTTCGAATTCATCATCACTATTTGAAACATGATTACCCCTAGGTCCCTCTCTCTCTCTCTCTCTCTATCTCTCTCTCTCTTTCTCTATTTTCCCTGATTTATAATGGGTTTCATTTATGATCCATTTGGTTTGTCAGAAAATTTTCGGGAAGAGACAATAAATTGAGATTCAGCAACTGGATCTTCAACCCGAGGCGGCGATGATCAAACCGTGGTGGCGGCGACAGTGGGTTCCGAGGCGGCGGTGACAGTGGGTTCCTATTGCTTGCACAAATTTTTGTTTGTTTCTTAGTCCTACAAATTTTGTTTGTTTGATTAATGGACATGGGTTCCTATTGGTGTCTTAGATAATTGTTTGTCTCTTAATCCCACAAATTTTTTACTGAACATCAATTTTACAATTTTGTTTTATTGAAGGAACATCGATAATTTTCAGTAGGATTTCTCTACATTTTTTTTTGAAGGAACATCAATATTTTTTATTAAAGGAACATCAATATTTTTCAGTAAGAGTTCTCTAGATTTTAATTTTTTTGAAGGAGCATCAATTTTTTTTATCTATTTAAATTTTTTCTACTGCACCATTTTCCTCTTGCTTGCACGTCATTTTTTGAATTTTTTTTCCTTATCAAAATTTCACTATTCTCTCTCTCTCTCTCTCTCTCTCTCTCTCTCTTTTGCTTTCTCTTTCCTATTTTAACTTACACATCCATCTTAATTGGATTTTTTTGGTTTCCCAATTCAAGTTGTACCATCAATGATCAATTACCACAATTTCCCTTTCCATATCTTTACTTTTCATAGTTGACATTCTTCGGTGTCCAAATTTCAGTGATTTTACAACGAATGTACTCATTAGTATCGGTAAAAGTTTAGATATAATTAATGAAACAAATCTTTGACTTGAGCAATATGGCAATCCTTTTCAATCATCAGGTGGGTTTTGATGTCTTTGCTTTGTATTTTGATTCTTTAATATATGAATCAAATTAAAGAATCCCATATTGATTTTTGTTTGTGATCAATAGATAGGTACCTATATCTATAGGTGCATGCAAGAGTTTATTGACTTTGAATAAGCATGAGATTTTTTACATGGGTTTGTCAACTATTAAGGGATTTAGAAGACCACGATCCTACCCTGGTGGAAAAAGCCCACCATCCCCACCCAAGTGGTGAGTAGTCAAATCCCTCCGCCCCATGTATAAAAAAAGAACAAGGGAATTAGGAATTTTGAATGTTGAGTAAAACTGCTGGTTTTGTGTGGCATGCTCATACTTTTAGCTTTGAATGCATGTTGGCTCTGGGATCTATTTTTGTAACTTAAAAAAATTGCTTTGGTGTTCTATTTACTGAGTTATAATTTTGCATAGACTGACTTTTTTTTTTTTTTTTTTTTTTTATTCTTCCCATATTTTAAGGGTTCAATTACAGGAAAAACTGGCAGGTAGGGAAATCAAGAAAATCAAGTGTTTATGGGTTTCAAGTATTTTTTGGAAAATCCACTGATTTTCTTGGAGGCTATCAACCTTGCGGCTATCGACACCCCCCCTCCCCCCCTCCTTTTTTTGGCATTTTCTTCCCTTTGTTTGTTTGTTTGTTTTTTTTTTTTTTTTTTAATTTTTAATTTTTATCTTTTAACCCTTCGTTTTTTCTGTTTCTTTGTCTTCTACCTTTGGTGGTTGGGTTGGAATTGGGTTTTTCAACATTGGCCCACTAATTATGTGCTTTTTGGCTGATGCAAGGATGTGAAGTCTTCCAAAATTATATCACACAAAGTTCTCGCACCACTTATGGTAAGACATACTAATGTAATGGCTGTATCTTTTTCAACCAATGCAGTTTCTAACTCAAAATCCAAGTACTTGCAAGTTTAGATCGTTTCAGTTGCGAATAGCTAATTCACGGGTTCAACATTAGGTGTTAAATATCAACATTAACACTGTCAAGTTCTCCTAAGAGTAGGTTGTTTTCCTTTGCCAAAATTGAGAAGAGTTTTCTGTTATTTACTTTCCCCATTTTTAATTGAGACTATATAACGTGGTTCTTATCATAGAAAATGGTTTTCCTTTGGGTTGTGCAGGTGATTAGCTTATGGGTTTTGTGTGCAAAGTTCTACGTTAATTTGCTGGTATAGACCACTCATTGCATTAGAGAATTATTGAAAGCCGAGGGTGAAGCTGGAATTCAACCTCTGATACCATCATTGTTAGAAGTTTTCAATGCCATCATTGATAGAAGTTTTCACAACCCAGATGAACTCTGTTTGCTTCTCTGCTCTAATCAATGGTGGTAGATTTTCATAAGGTTGTATCATTTTAATAAGTTTGGGATTGGCATTTGTTAATGCTTGGATTTTTAACATGTCATTTCTTTGTGGTGCCAAATTTAAGTTGAACTTTTGTTATATTGTGCATAGACAACACAAGACTAAGAGATAGTGTTTATAATGAATCAGATTAGAAAAGGTAAACCGTTTATAATACATTAGTAATGTGATTCGATGAGCTTTACAAATTTCTTTGATGCTATCCATGACTAAGAGAAGTAGTGTATTTTGACTGAAAGATTGCAATGTAGACATGTAGTAATTTCTTTACAAATTTTTAATGGACTTGAAAATTGTAGTAAGATTGCCATGTTTAGTCATTTCATAAGCCTGAGACTGGGACTGGCAATACTTTTTGAGCAAGATTGTGAGTTGCATTATCGTGGATCAGAGGCTTATTCTATGTTCTTGCACTATTCATTGCATCAAATGATTTACAATTCACTCCTTTGACTACAATGTCTTTTAAGATTCGTTGAATGTTCTTAAAATTTCTAAAAGTTCTATTATTTTGCACATCAACAATGGATACCCTTCAATCAGGATCATTACATAGCCCTATAGGTCCTCAATAGCCGTTTCTATTAGTTTCAGTCAATGTATACATGTTCTTCCAAGCTTATACATCCTATGAGGTCAGTTCCATTTATTTTCTTTTTCTCTTAGTTGAGTAAAAGTCAGCCCCATCTCTTTTTTATTTTTGAACATGGAGAAATTTTGCTGACAAACTTTCTGCTTCTTTAATTTTACTAACTCTGACATTGAAAGTTCGATTGTTAAAGCAACCAACATTGTGATTGGTTTTCTCCAAAGAAAGAAACTAACTTTGTGCTTTAAAAACAATTGTTTTGGATATATAACTTCAAAAAAAAAATATTTGGATTACACTATGTAGATTGAGTGTTGGTTCTGTTGAAAAGTGTGAAATAGAATTGTGTAGTTTAATGGCGATTGGCTAACGAATTGTGCTACGAAAAATATTAGCAAAACATATGCATGGTTAGAATTGTTTTGGTAGTGGCTTTAGCCACGGGTAATATCTAGTATATATATATATATATATAGAGAGAGAGAGAGAGAGAGAGAGAGGAAAATAGAGGGATATTTATGTCTTTAGCAACACAAAGGGACTAATTTCTAGATTTAGATATAGGATGGACCTATTTCTAGAAAAAGCTAGGATTAGGGATTAAATCCTACTTTATCCATTTGATTATTCGATTTGTAATTGTACATACTTTAAACTTTTAGGCTCTTTTCTTTAACGTATAGATAATATATATATATATATATAAATGCACACACTCGTATATACGAAAGGGTAATTTATGAAAGACAAAAGGGTAATTTGGTAATTCGATTTAACAAAATGGTAATTTGTAAAAGGTATAAGAGTAATCAGATTATTCAATATATCTATATATATTATAATGTAATAAAAAGATTTTTGGTAATTCAATTTATAACAAACGGGAGTTTATAATTGTAAACACTTTAAACTTTAAGCTCTTTTCTTTAAGGTATAGAAACAAAATTAAGGGTAATTTACATAAGACATAATAGTAATTTGGCTATTCAATTTATAATTGTACACACTTTTATTCAATTGGTATATAATATATTCAATTTATATAACAACAACAACAACAACAACAACAACAACAATAATAATAATAATAATAATAATAATAATAATAACAATAAAAAAAAATATGTATATATATACATATGCACACAAGGGTAGTTTACAAAAGGAAAAAGAGTAATTTGATAGTTCAATTTATAATTGTACACACTTTAAATACATAAATAATAACAATAATGATAATCATAATAATAAAAATTATAATATGGATACACACACACACACACATATATATATATATATACAAAAGGGTAATTTACATAAATAAAAGGGTAATTTGGTAATTCAATTTGACAAAATAGTAATTTGGTTATTTAATTTATAATTTTACACACTTTAAAGTTTGACAAAAAAGTACTTACAAACGGCAAAAAGGTAATTTTAATAATATAATAAAATAATATTTGTATATATATACACCAAGGGTAATTACAAAAGGTAAGAGGGTAATTAGATAATTCTAATTAACATATGGGTAATTTGGTAATTCGATTTATAATTGTACACACTTTAAATACATAAATAATAAAAATAAATTAATATGTATACATATATGCATATATATATACACACACACATATGTACAAAAACATAATTAACAAAAGTAACTTAAGGCTTATTAGGTAATTATAGGATTCTTAAAGGTTGTCTTAAGGCTCAAACAAGCCTTGCCAAACAAACATTAATTTACAAAAGTAATCTAAGGCTTGTTTGGTAATTCAAAGATTTCCTGAAAGATGTCTTAAGGTTCATAGAAGCCTTGCCAGACAAGCCTCAAGTTACTCTTGGATAGTAACTTGGTGTAAATGGATTTGTGTGAAATTACCAAATAACCAAATTAGAAATAAAAAATGACCAATAAGACCAAATTAATTTGACATTTAAAGAATATTCTATTTTAGACTCTTTTACAATATAAAATAAAATATAGTCTAGTATGGTATAGTATAGATATCATAAAACTGAAGTATGTCTTGGACTAACCTTAGAATATAAAAATGATAAAATATGTAAGGTTAAAAGAAGGGGAGAGGGCCAGCCAGCCCACAGTCGCTAATGGGTGGGTGAAGTTGAAGTATGAATGGGGAGGGAAAAAATTCATAATTTAAAGGGTAAAAAGCATTTTGCCCCTTCAAATTATACACAATTTTATAATTCATACAGTCAATTTTAAAAAGTCGCAATGTCCCTCTGAACTATCTTTAGGTTTGTAATATCCCCTCTAAACTTAAAAAACTTGAAATTTCACCCATGAACTATCGTCTGTGCTGCAATGTTATCCCTGAACTATCTTTCGTATTACAATGTCAACCCCGCCATCACATTCCGTCAAGAAATGTTATGAAATTTGCTCGTGTGGGACACACATGCTAAATTTAAAAGGCATTTATGAAATCCCCTTCTAAATTAACAATCATAAAAATCATAAAAACTTTAACTTTTTCTTTCTACACAATAAATTAACAGATTAAAGAAAAGGACAGTCAAGTGAAATTAACAGAGTTTTTATGATTTTTATGATACTTATGATTGATAATTTATAAGCAAAAGGTGAAATGTCATAAATGCCCTTGAAAATTCCGTCATATTTCTTGACGGAATGTGGTGGCAGGGTTGACATTGCAACACGAAAGATAGTTCATGGGGGACATTGCAACACAGACAATAGTTCACTACAACAAAAATGTGCTTTAACGACAAAACATGGCGAGGAAATCTACATTTCCTCGCCAAAAGTATAGTATAGGAGAGGAAATTATATTTTGTCGCCAGAAAGGTTGAAAGGTACACACATTTGGCGACAAAAGTCTGATTTCCTCGCCTAAAGTATCAATTTTGGCGAGGAAATATTAGTTCATCGCCAAAAGTGTAGTCTTTGGCGACAAAATATCATTTTCCTCGCCTATTGTGAATTCTTTGGCGATGAAAAAATAAATTCCTCGCCTTAAGTAACTGTTTTATAAAAATTATTTCTCTTTTTATTTTGCGAGGAAATAAATTTTCTCGCCAAAACCTACTTTGGCGAGGAAAATAAGATTTCCTCGGAAAAAGTATGTTTTGGCGAGGAAAACAAATTTCCTAGCCTAAAGTTAAGTCTAAAAAAATAATTATGCAAAACATGTTTTTAGCGGCAAAATATATTTCCTCGCCAAAACTTACTTTGGGCGAGGAAAATGATATTTCCTTGCTAAAGTTAACTCTAAAAAATTAATTGTAGGGAAAACGTTTTGGAGACAAAATAGATTTTCTCGCGAATACATACAATTGGCGAGGAAAAATAGTTTTCCTTGCTAAAAGTGTGTTTTGGCGAGGAAAATCAATTTTCCTCGCTAAAAGTGTGTTTTGGTTCAACTTTACGACGTTGAAAATATAAAATAGACTAAAATATAAAATAACAATTCAAATGTTGATTTTTTTTTTAATTTTGTTGACCTCTTTTTAATTGTTTAACGATTGTCGCTTTTTTTTTTTTAAATTTTAAAAAAGTAGTAGACTTGCTTTTAAATTTTATACAAAAAATTGACTGATATATAATTATCCCTTTGAAAAAAACATGTTATTATATACTCGGTTTCCAAATACTTTGTGAGTTGAAACACATTTTGTACAACATGATATAATATACAAAGAATTTGGGAAGTAATTTGGAATCCAAATTTTAAAAACATGTTACTCGATATGCTTTGTCAATTGTACCACGTATTGTGATAGTAGTTGGTTGTACCACATGGTATAACTGACAAAGCATATATGAACCAATTTGGGAATCAAAATTTGGAAAACATGGCATTACTCAGTTTCCAAATACTTTGTCATTTGTATCACATAAGAGGGGTTATGCCTATTTTTATTTTAATCTCTATGGTTTAAAAGTGAACACTTAAACACCCCCCTCCCCTAAAGTGAAACTAGTAAAATTTCTCTCAAAATAGCCCCACATGAGGATCAAGTTAAAATTAGTGCCACATGAGGTGACTTTAAGTGTGAAAATTAATACCATATAGGAAGTAAATCCCAAAATTAGTCTCACAAAGGGGTTAGGTGTTAAAAATTAGCTCCACATAGGTGGGTTCAATGGTAAGATTATCCCAGATAGGGGGTTTATCCCAAAATTAACCGCACAAAGGGGTTACGTGTTAATATTTTTGGCCACTTTTAAAATTTTCACCAATTTTGAGTGAAATATTAATAATTTCACTTTAATCCAAAATCTTATGGGTTTAAGTGCTTACTTTTGAACCATTATAGAGTTAAAGTGATAATGGGTAGAACCACAGAGGTAAAAGGGTTAAATATATTTTACCCCCTTGTGGTTAGGCACATTTTCACTTTATCCGCATGTGGTTTAAAATTGGACACTTAAACCTCTTGTGGTTTTGGACTAAAGTGAAACTATTAAGATTTCTTTCAAAATAGCTCCATACAGGGATTTAGTGTTAAAATTAGCCCCATATATAAAATTTTAAGTGTCAAAATTAACCGTACATAGACACTTAACCCCAAAATAAGGCGTCCCGCCCAGAGAGATTGTCCTTATTTGTCATTTTGGATTTGTTCTTTGGTTATTTTGAGATTTCACACTCATTCACTCTCCCCCTTCTTATTTCTTACGTCTCTCCCCAAACTGTTAGAGCAAAGAGAAGACAGAGCGGCGCAGGAAGGCATCATCGGCGCAGAACATCGCCGGTAGTGGAAAACACCAATTTGTTGGTCGTTGACTGGTAACAAACCTACCCTAAAATTCTAACCCCACGCATCATCTTTTCTCCTTCTTCTCTCTATGCGTAGGGTTGAAAGATAATAATTTTAGGGTTTTATATTTTCTTCTTATAGAAAGAAAGAGGATGATTTCAAGGTGTTTTGAGCTTTTGTGTGTCTGATTCTTTGTTTGTTAGAGATTAAATCAGATTCTTGCAAGTGAGGTTAGAGTTTTTTATTTTGGGGGAATAAAGTTAAAATCTTGGCAATGTTGATATAGATAATGAAAACAAACAATGCCACTAATTAAGAAAGCAATTTACAAGCTAAGCCTATTATTGGTGTGATTCGTTGACATAGGAATTTACAAATTGAGTTTTGATCAGAAAGGAAATATCAAATACTGCTTGCAAGTGTTGGTGCTCATAAATTCATTGTTGTTTTGTGCATATGACTTCTACTTTGTTTAAGATTTTCATTGTTGTTTTGCGCATATGACTTCTACGACTGATATTCCAAGAATTTTTAATTGGCCACTATGAGATCTCATATTAGCTAAAGGAATATTAAATTTGAGAAGAAGAAAAGAATAGAAAAGAATTACTTCCCCAAGTATATATTACTGAAGTGAAATGTTGATCAATAGACTTTGTGCGTTTTTATTTGTGCTGTAGTTTTGTGTTCACATGGTGTTTATTATGCTGTGACTCCATTGGAGTGTTTTGGTCTAGATGTGTAACTTATGAGCTTGAATGCTTTAAAAATGAAATGGGACAAAAAGCTGTGAATTCATTATTGCATTGCCCATTCATCAAGCTGTGAATTCTTTATTACATTGCTAATTTCATGATGGGTATCCTCAGCATTGACAATTGTATTTGCAGAGGTGATATGGGTTTGAGCTAACATCAATTATTGGCTCCTTTTTTTTTTTTTTTTTTTGTGTCCCTGCAAGTGCTTTTCCTCAAGGCTGGATTTATTTTTTTGAATGGCAATTCTTAATCAATTGAGTCCACTTTTTGTACCTTTTTTATTTATTTATTTTATTTTATTTTTATTATAACTCAAGTAGTTCTGGACCTAGATGTGAAGTATTTTGGTAGAGTAATGCTATGCTTCCCAAATTTCTATCCCAAAAGTGCTTCCTAAATGATGTGGCAGTGGGGTAAGGTCTAATTCAGTGGGACCAATTGAATTTTGATTGGTAGTTGTTTACCTGGCCCATAGCCACATCATTTGGGAGGCACTTTTAGGATAGAAATTTGGGAAGCATAGCATTACTCATTTTGGTATTGTAATAATTCAAAATTTTATTAAAGGGTAATTGGGTAATTTTACCTTTTCTGTTGGGGGCTCTAAATTTATTCGGCTGTATTTAAATTTATAGAGCATGACTATATTATTTATTTTCTCTTTCAGGTGCTTTAAAAATTTATTTCTGTTCGTGTGGGTGTGTTTATTTAATTTTGGGTTCACACCGTTGGGTCAGACTGTCCGTTGGAACACCAAACATTTCATTTTTTTTTTAGCATACAAGAGAGTGGGTCCCACCCCACTCCCCTATATGGCCGGCTGTAGACACCCCATTTTGTCGGCTATCAGATTTAGGAGACCCATAGCTTGGTGGTTCACAATGATCGTAAAAGACTCAAAAGGACTCTCGGAAGTCAGCTCTATCTCTCAGAATGCTCAGAATGACCAAAATGCCCCTGAAAGCCCGAAACTCCCAGATTTGGTCCCAAAGTTCTAAAAACATGCTACGTCGTAAGAAAAGCGATAAAATGAGTTTTTAAGAGAAAATCGGGTGAAATCGTCAGCTCCCAGAGACTCCCGGAAGTCCCGGAAGCTCCCGGAAAGTCCCCGTTGACCGGTTTGACCAAGGTTTGACCAAGGTTTGACCAGGTTTGACCAAGGTTTGACCAAGTTTGACCGAAATCGTCCGAATTCACCAGAATCATTCTAAATCATGAGAAAAGTATTAAAACAAGTTCCAAAAGAAAATCGAGCGAAAACATCAGCTCCCGGGAACTCCTAGAGGTTTCCAGAACTTCCCGGGAATCCCAGGTTTGACCAGTTTGACCGGAATTTGACTTTAGAACCGGGGCACCGTGACAATTTTCAAATATTTTTCATGGATACTAGAGGTCAACGGCTTTCCGACGGTATATCGCACATAATTTTCGGATTTAAAACGAGTTTATTATGAATTTACAAAGGCGAAAAAGGCGATCAAATCGGATTTTATCGCGAATACCGTAAAACTTTTCAAAGTGACCTATCCCCGAACTATTTTTTATGTAAATTAGACTCCATTACCTTTCCAACGGTATATCACAACCTCAATTTGGAGTTCGTATGCATTTTCTGTGAATTTCGGACGAAATAGGGCCTTTTCGCGAATACCGGAACCTCTGGGGGCCTAAACGTAATTTTTTGGGCTTCAGAGGAGCACTGCCGCCGCGGCACTGGCCCAGTGCCGCCGCGGCACTCAATCCTCGTAGAGTCCATTTTTGTAATTTTTTTGGGGGTCCAATTTGATTAATTGAAAGCCAAAACGACATAGTTTTATGTTCACAGTTGTTTGGGACCAATGGGAGTACTTCTAAAACCCCAAACCACCCCAAATTGGCCTATTTAAACCCTCCATTGCTCTTCATTTTGGGGGGGGGCAAGTGCAAAGCTTGAAAAGTTGTAGAGAAGAAGAGAGATAGAGATAGGTTTAGAAGAGAGAAAGGGAGCTTCTCCCATTGATTTTCCATAAGAAAGTGAGTTTTATTCTTGTTTTCTTCCATCATCCTTCTATATACTTCACATTCAAAGTCCACTCCAACCCTCATTCTTGAGCATTCATGAGATAGGAAGCTACTTCCATGTCCAAATGTCAAAATCTATGAGTGAAACACCAAGCTACAAGTCCAAAATCACATTGATTATCATCTATTGATTGCTATTTACTTGCTTTGATTATATATATGTTCATCTCTCCTTATCTCATTTCTTTTTCTTTTCTTTATTTACTTACTAGTTCATCATCATCTAAGTGATGACATGAAGTTTGGGGTGAGTGAATCCTTATGGATAGTAGCTCTTGACCTCAAAAACATGTTTGATAGATGATGATCATAACTTCAATACCTCCAAGGTATTCTTGAAGTATATTGAAGTTATGTTCAAATAAAAATAAATCTCTCCAACAATCTTGGAGGTTCTTAAATGATGAGTTTGATGTAGGTATTCTAAGTGGCTATGATCCTTATTGAGTGTTGAAAATATGTTTTCAAAACATCTATTTCAAAACCCCTCTCAATCCCTCTCATTTGGTTTCAAGAAACAAAACTTTGTTTTCCCCAAAATCTTCAAAACAATGAGTCAAAACAGTGAGTGAGTTGGGTTCAAAGATTTTTCTAGAACTCAATACTCAACATATGGATACAAGGCCATTTAGAAAGTCTTCCTAACTCATTGGAGAACACCCATGATTTTTGGTTTGACTTGGAAGTACTTGGAAATGGTCCATTTGGGTCCCAACATTCCTTCCAAACATTCTGTTTTTGCTGTCACAGCATCTAGGTCAACTTACGACCTCTTTTCCAGAAAACGTTTCCAAAAGGGATGGTCCTAACTTATTTTTCCCTTAAAATTAAATGTTTTAGGAAACTTTCTGTATAAAATGGGCCTCTAGATCATTCTTTTTCATTTTCTAAGATTTTCTAACATTTCAGTCGACAGTACAAACTCTGTTTCTGAGTGACCCCTATTGTTTATATAATTCCTCTCAATCTGTGATAGATATTCAAGATTGGCCTTTTGGGTTGTGTTCTAGACACAATAAGGAACATCTCCATAAAAAATCATGCATTGAAAACATTCCTAACCCCTCTTTTCAAATTCCAAAAGATCATGCTACTGTTCTGTCCACTATTCACAGCAAGTATACTTTAACTTTCATTCTTTGATTTGATGCTTATATGCATTCCAAATTAGTTCATATCTTAGGAAGTAGTTCATACTACATTTGTACACATCCCATGTTAATTTCATTCATTCATTCATACACATTTTAGACTTCTAAGTCATTCTAGAAGTCCATGTACACAAAACACACTACAACCTTTGCACATTCTAGATACATACATTGCATTCATGCAAGATTTGGGGTTTTTGTAACTCTTAATCTAAGGAGATTATAAGGAATGAACTCGATCACCCGTTCATGCTTCCCCTTGATCTAATCATCCTTTCTCATCCGTCCCGGGGATTGAGAGGTCTTCTTTTATCAAAGATTAACACGCATCATACTAGCTTGCTAAGCATATTTTGATTTCTTTGCTTATTTGTTTCAATAACAATTCATGTCCCCCTTTAGATTAGGAAGTCTTGATTATTTGATACATGATTAGACGATTTTTCCTAGGTTTATTTGTGTGATCTTTCACTTTACATTGCATGATATTTGGCTTAGATCTTATGAATGATATCTTATCTTTTGATCTTCCAATTTCAAGTTTTCTTATGTGATGTAATATACTATCATAGTATTAATTGTCGAACCAAACATAGTATAAGATGATTATTTGGATGCTAATTGAGGCCCGTCGAAAAGACGGGGCGAGTTGAGGGTGTTTTAGTCGCGACAAAGGCTCCTTCCTCTCTCGTACCAAAACCCCGAACCAAGTTCTTTGGTTATGAAGGGCCGGTGCCCTTATCCGCTTGGGTGAGTCAAAATTAGGTTTCTTGGTTCCTTAAAGACCAAGTGGCGATTCTGTATCTGTTTTCAACAGACCTATTTTCTTTCTTTGATTCAAATCAATTTCAAAACAATCTCAAACAAGAGAGAAGTGGTCCGATTCCCGGTATCCACAATCTGGCGACTCTGCTGGGGATTTTTATTTTAAAAACAAAATAATACAGAGGTTTGACTCATAAGAAGCATCCTTAAAATCATCTTTTTACTGTGTTTGGTTCACCGCATTGCACTCTTGCATTTCCCCCCTCCGACTGTGTCTGAAACGCGGCGCTGACATTGTTCAGGTCTTGCTGTGCCAGGGCACAAGTCACCGTTGATACTGTACCTTCCAAGGTATATCAAAAAGAGTAAAAAACTCCATACTGTCTCCCCGACGGTATATTGGAACTCTCGTCAACGGACCCTCTTTGACTAAACCCAGCCTTTTCATATAGATTCCTATAGAACCTTTCATAGGACTGTTCATTTATCTTTTCAGATAGGACAATGTGATATAACTGCTGTATGCCTTGGTGGGATTACCTGCGCGGTGTAAACGCTTATGTGACATAGAACAGAACCTCTTTCTTATGATTCCCAAGGCAATCGCTCACATGTGATCACATTGAGTTGACTTGCCTAGGTACCATGATAAGGATGTCTGCTCCATGCTCACAAAGATATACACCGCAAACCTTGTTTGTTGGTCCTGAGACATAGGAGTATGAAAACTTGCTAGAAAGTATGATCACCATCATCACCTATTCCCGTCGTATATCCCTATTTCTTCCAACAGAAACTCTACCCAACTCATCAGGATATCCCTGTTTCTCCTAGAAACTCTGTCCGAATCACCAAGATTTCCTAGAAATCCCTATTTCTCCCCCAGAATACCCAGAAACCTCAATTTTTCTTAGAAACTCTGATATACTTGTTTTTCCCAGAAATACCCATAGTACTTGTTTCTCCCAAAAAACTCTGCCCAAATCACCCAGAAATGCCCAGATATACTTGTGTCCCCTAGAAACTCTATCCATATTTCTCAGAAATACCCAAAATACCAGTTTCCCCTAGAAGCTCAGTCTAAATCAACCAGAAATTCTTATTTCTCCTAGAAACTCAAATGACTTCTAGAAATTTCTCCGAATCTTCCAAATCCCTGTTTCTCCCAGAAACTCTGTCCAAAATTCCCGAAGTATCCTGGAAAATCCCTGTTATCCCTTGGTGATCATACTGGAAAGTAAGGTTAGCACACTCTGTATGGCTAGGACCTTATTTGTTTAACTGCTATCTGTTAGAAGTAGGGGCATCATATAGATTAGGGCTTACATCCACATGCTTGTCTCATATGCATACACGATTCATGTCGGTTCGCTTGCACGCACGTCTTGTCAGTTTCACATGTGTCAGTCTCTACACATCAAATGCATACGTATCATCATCCCCACCCATCTCAATCGTTGTACAGAAGTTGTATACTTACTGTAACCGTCCTCGGTTTGCATCGTTAAATCCTTCAAAACTCTGATCATCTCTTCCTGATATGAGTCCATAAGAAGTGTTTCGCGCCTCTGCTAATTTGGACTTTTACTTCTATTTGCAGAAAATCGTAGCCCCGGGTAAGGACACTGTTGTACCGCCCCAAATTCATTATCGTGATCACAGGCTAGCACAAACCATCATCGATCCACCAATGGCCTACAGAGCTCTGGAGGAGAAAGTGAACAAGCTACAAACCACTGTTGAGCAGTTGAGTTTAAGGGTGAGTCGATTTGAGAAGATGGCACGGAGCATTAGCAAAGAACTGCTTGAAATGGGGACCAGAATGGAGGATGCCATCATAGAAGAAAAGTTCAAGAATGATGAACCCCAACACCAGTCCAAGAGGCCTAAAAACTCCCGACACCCCCCGGATGTCAACGCCCTGCGCAGCCAACCCATGGCATACCCTCAACGGCCATACCAATCCTCCAACCAAACCACTAGTTGCCCTTACCAGAAAAAGCAACCCCGTACCTTTGCCAAACTAGATATCTCCCCCTCCATAGCCTTAGGCCGTCTGCTAAAAAAGGGACATCTCCAACTCCTTCAGCCTCGTGCCGATCCCCCACCACCTAACTGTGACCTATTCAAACGATGTGCCTACCACCAAGGCCCAGGCCATGACACTGACAAGTGTATACGTCTCCGCCATGATATCCAGGACCTCATCGACCAAAACATCATTGAGCCACCACCCATTCAACCCCGTGTCACCTAAGCCCCTGGCTTACCTATTCGACTGATCCCCTTCGCTGAGGCCCATGAATGTTGAACCTGTACCGGTGAAGTGATGGTGTTTGGAACTCTTGCAAGAAAACCAAATGAAGATGCTCTTCAGAAAAAAAAAAGAAATAAAAAGAATAAGTGAGTCACTGTGACATTCCATTTGAGACCGGGTCGAGTCCAGTCGAGTCTGTTGTGTGTTTGTCTATTTCAAGTTTAGTCTTGTGATCGAGTCTGTCTGTCACCGAGTTGTTAATGAGTCTGTAATCCTTCTCTACTGATGGAATGAAGTCTCATTTTGCCTAATCTGATGTGCCTAGTCATAGATGCATGAATCACTAGACTGAAGTGTCACTTTTCAAATTACCATGGATATTACTCTGGTAATAACTTTTCTACGACAAAACAAAAAGAATCCTGAAAGGTTAAAATCGATTTCACGCTGACACTGATGAAGAGCTGGAATTGAATAGTCTTACTTTAAGAATTTAAAGATTCTCTTGCCTCAATCTTGAAAAGACATGCTTGGAACTGACTTGGGGCTTGCCCAACACCCTTTCCACCATTCCTATCATTTCAAAGCCTTGGGCCCAACCCAATTGATAGCCATGCAAACCTGTGCGGACTTGGTCCTTGATGGTAGCCAAACATTTCAGTGAGTTTCATCTCCACTTTCAAAAAAAAAAAAACAAAGAAAAAGAACAAAAAAGAGCTCGCTAGGTTGAAAACCCGAGAGGGCACCTAGGCAAAAGTTAGAGCTGAAAAAGGTGTTGATTTCCAAAATCTGACCCTAGCCAGTCAAAATGTTAGAGAAAATTTTTTTTGATGAAACAAATGAGAGAATCATACGCTTCAAGATACATCTTAAGAACGTGCCAAGATCACAATTCAAAAGGCACGGAATGACCACAAATAAATTCCGAGAGCTGACATGCACATTCTGGAATTCTGAGATTGCAATTGAAAGATCTCATAAGAATTGACTACATTAAAAACCAAAATTGACTGGCTAGGCGAAAGTGAAAAGGATCAATCCTCAAAACAAAACAAAAAGAAAAAGAAAAAGAAAAAGAAAAGAAAGGGAGATTGAAACTAAATCCTTTATTCAAAGCTACCATAAGTGGCTCAAGTTTGAACTTCTTTGACGATTGGTTTGAAAATCCCTCATACCTCAAACCCCTTAATTCAAGCCTTGCCCTGAACTACGCTCGACCTGATTCCCACTCGGGGATACGTAGGCAACCACATCGGTTCGGTCGCTGCACCCATAAAAATAACCATTTCTTTCAAGCCTTGCCTTGAACTACGCTCGACCTGATTCCCACTCGGGGATACGTAGGCAACCGCATCGGTTCGGTCACCCCACCTACCCAAAAATCAACCCGCTTCTTCCCAACCATGCCCGAACTACGTTGGACCTGATCCCCGCTCGGGGGTACGTAGGCAGACTTTCAAAAGAAAAGAAGGATGGCTCGCTAGGTCGAAAATCCGAAAGGACGCCTAGGCAAAAAATTAGAGCTAAATCCAAAGTGAGCAATAACAAAAAAGAGAAATTAGCTCGCTAGGTCACTTCACTAGTGCCTAGGCAAAAGTTATGAGCATTTGAGAAATTAAAGTCACGGTCCATGCCTCAAGCTAGAAAATCACCTTCCACACTAGGGGCAAACTTCGGCTACCCGCCTCGTTTGCCTGACTTTTACTATCTACCCTTCATACAAGGGGCAAACTTCGGTCACCTACCTCGTTTGCCCAAAACCTCCAATGAACTTTCCTCCAAACTAGGGGAAAACTTTGGTCATTTACCTCGTTTGCCTATCGATCCCACTTCATGCCCTTCAAACTAGGGGCAAACTTCGTTTGCCACCCAATCCCTATAAGCCTTCAAGTCACAAGCATTGTCTTGAACAGATGGAAATGGAGCATCTTTTATTCCATAAGCTAAGGCACTAATTCAAAGCACATCTTGGGAGAAGCAAAGAAATTGATTAGATTAGTAGGGAGAAATTTTCAAAAATAAGATTCACCATCAAAGTGATGCCACGTTAAGGTGAGAAGTAAACACAAAAGAGAAATGGTACATCATTTATGACAGGAGCACATTAAGTTTTGGCAAGTCGAGCTTGTTTCGTTTTAGTGTCAAATGTGTCACCCTCGTGTGTCGGTGTCTGTCAGTTTTGAGTCTGTCATAGTCTTCTTCAGAAAAAGAGTCGGTCGTAAGTCTCAAATGTGTAAGTCAATAGTGACGAATAATGAATTTTTCAAATCAAGTTATAAA
Organism: Hydrangea macrophylla; assembly: GCA_033977485.1. NCBI lineage: Eukaryota > Viridiplantae > Streptophyta > Magnoliopsida > Cornales > Hydrangeaceae > Hydrangea > Hydrangea macrophylla. The sequence continues at coordinate 55,718,044 of CM066993.1, forward strand.
GAGCATGCCAATACAAGCAGAAGTACCAAACACCATTACTGCACCGGTTAAGGCGTCAGCATGAGAAGCATCCAAACTTAGGGAAAATGCGAATTTCATCCCTTTCCAAACCATCGAAAGTTGACCATCATCTCCTTGCAACATAAGTCCATGAGTGGCTGTTGATTACCTTCCCTCGTCCATGCAACATAAGTCCATGAGTGGCTGTTGATTTTCCTTCATCTCCAAGCAACACAAGTCCATGAGTGGCTGTTGATGGATCCCGGTTCCAGGCCAGCAAGATTTGATCAACTATGAGAGATTTAAATTTGAATCCTGGTTCCCGGTCAAGAGAAGTAGTTGAAGAGAGATCCCAGAAAGAGTCGCTTCATCCCCAACAGATTCAGTTTAATCCCCCAGCAGACATATCGATTTGTACATCGTCAGTTCAATCCATGACAGTCACAGTAGTTCACTGTCGACTCGTCTTCTCGATTAGTACATCGTCAGTTCAATCTATGACAGTCACAGTACATCGTCAGTTCAATCACGATAGTCACAGTAGTTCACTGTCGACTCGTCATCTCGATTCGTACATCGGCAGTTCAATCCATGACAGTCACAGTAGTTCATTGTCGACTCGTCATCTCGATTAGTACATCGTCTGTTCTTTTGATCATGGTTAGTCCAACCGTTGGTCCAATCCATGACAGTCACAGTAGTTCACTGTCGACTCGACATCTCGGTTAGTTCAATCGTCAGTTCAATCATGACAGTCACAAGAGTTCACTGTCGACTCGTCATCTCGATTCGTACATCGTCAGTTCAATCCATGACAGTCACAGTAGTTCACTGTCGACTCGTCATCTCGATTAGTACATCGTCTGTTCTTTTGATCATGGTTAGTCCAACCATTGGTCCAATCCATGACAGTCACAGTAGTTCACTGTCGACTCGACATCTCGGTTAGTTCAATCTATGACAGTCACAGTAGTTCACTGTCAACTCGTCATATCAATTCGTACATCATCAGTCCAATCTATGACAGTCACAGTAGTTCACTGTCGATTCATCATCTCGATTCGTACATCGTCACTTCTTCTAGTCACGGTTAGTCCAACTGTTGATCCAATCCATGATAGTCACAGTAGTTCACTGTTGACTCATCCTCTCGATTCGTACATTGTCACTTCTTCTAGTCACGGTTGGTCCAACTGTTGATCCAATCCATGATAGTCACAGTAGTTCACTGTTGACTCATCCTCTCGATTCGTACATCATCACTTCTTCTAGTCACGGTTAGTCCAACTGTTGATCCAATCCATAATAGTCACAGTAGTTCACTGTTGACTCATCCTCTCGATTCGTACATCGTCACTTATTCTAGTCACGGTTAGTCCAACTGTTGATCCAATCCATGATAGTCATAGTAGTTTACTGTTGACTCACCATCTCGATTCGTGCATCGTCACTTCTTCCGATCACGATTAGCCCAACTATTGATCCAATCCATGATAGTCATAGTAGTTTACTGTTGACTCACCATCTCGATTCGTGCATCGTCACTTCTTCCGATCACGATTAGCCCAACTATTGATCCAATCCATGATAGTCACAGTAGTTCATTATCGACTCATCATCTCGATTCGTACATCGTCAGTTCATTAATCATCATTAGCTTACCATCACTCTCATTCAAAATATGCCGTGTTCATCATTCTCATTCAAAATCTTAGGCTTCTATGTCCATTAATGGGGCTTCCATGTTCATCGCTTGACATCTCGGGATTTCATGTCCATCACTTGACGTCTCAGGACTTCTGTGTCCGTCTCTTAATTTCCAGGGCTTCCATGTCCGTCGGTTATCTGTCAAACTGTATCTCCAATTATAGTCCTCAGGGACCCCACATCTGACTACATCGCTTGTGAAGCACACTTCCCAAAATTCAGAAGTTTGCTCCAAGACCTAGAGTATTCAATCCTTGATGTCCCTATTCGGGTTAATAACTGCATCATAGTTAGAAATACTAGCACATCATAAGTCCACTTGGAGTGGCACACGCCCCACAACACCAGCTCATACTAGGGTCACAACACTAGGCATGATAGGACTCATGACATAATTCATATCACATCCATGCATTGCATATCATCCTCATAGCATAGCATCCGCATGTCTTATTGTGCATATGTGATTTATCCCTTTGTGCCCTGAACTACGTCCTGGTCTGATTCCCCTGGGGATACGTAGGCAGCTCACACGGAGCACGACCAGCACTAACCTCATCATCCTTTCATCTTTTGCAACGCTTTTTATCCTAAATCTATAGCCTCCAAAAGACCTGTCTCTTCAAAACTTTGGCACTCGCTTGCGACATGCGTTGCCTCGCAAGTTCCTGCCAAAGAGGGGCAAACTGTAGACACCCCATTTTGTCGGCTATCAGATTTAGGAGATCCATAGCTTGGTGGTTCACAATGATCGTAAAAGACTCAAAAGGACTCTCGGAAGTCAGCTCTATCTCTCAGAATGCTCAGAATGACCAAAATGCCCCTGAAAGCCCGAAACTCCCAAATTTGGTCCCAAAGTTCTAAAAACATGCTACGTCGTAAGAAAAGCGATAAAATGAGTTTTTAAGAGAAAATCGGGTGAAATCGTCAGCTCCCAGAGACCCCCGGAAGTCCCGGAAGCTCCCGGAAAGTCCCCGTTGACCGGTTTGACCAAGGTTTGACCAAGGTTTGATCAGGTTTGACCAAGTTTGACCAAGTTTGACCGAAATCGTCCAAATTCACCAGAATCATTCTAAATCATGAGAAAAGTATTAAAACAAGTTCCAAAAGAAAATCGAGCGAAAACATCAGCTCCCGGGAACTCCCAGAGGTTTCCAGAACTTCCCGGGAATCCCAGGTTCCCAGGTTTGACCAGTTTGACCGGAATTTGACTTTAGAATCGGGGCACCGTGACAATTTTCAAATATTTTTCATGGATACTAGAGGTCAACAGCTTTCCGACGGTATATCGCACATAATTTTCGGATTTAAAACGAGTTTATTATGAATTTCCAAAGGCGAAAAAGGCGATCAAATCGGCTTTTATCGCGAATACCGTAAAACTTTTCAAAGTGACCTATCCCCGAACTATTTTTTATGTAAAGTAGACTCCATTACCTTTCCAACGGTATATCACAACCTCAATTTGGAGTTCGTATGCATTTTCTGTGAATTTCGGACGAAATAGGGCCTTTTCGCGAATACCGGAACCCCTAAACGTAATTTTCTGGGCTTCAGAGGAGCACTGCCGCCGCGGCACTGGCCCAGTGCCGCCGCGGCACTCAATCCTCGCAGAGTCCATTTTTGTAATTTTTTTGGGGGTCCAATTTGATTAATTGAAAGCCAAAACGACATAGTTTTATGTTCACAGTTGTTTGGGACCAATGGGAGTACTTCTAAAACCCCAAAACCACCCCAAATTGGCCTATTTAAACCCTCTATTGCTCTTCATTTTGGGGGGGGGGCAAGTGCAAAGCTTGAAAAGTTGTAGAGAAGAAGAGAGATAGAGATAGGTTTAGAAGAGAGAAAGGGAGCTTCTCCCATTGATTTTCCATAAGAAAGTGAGTTTTATTCTTGTTTTCTTCCATCATCCTTCTATATACTTCACATTCAAAGTCCACTCCAACCCTCATTCTTGAGCATTCATGAGATAGGAAGCTACTTCCATGTCCAAATGTCAAAATCTATGAGTGAAACACCAAGCTACAAGTCCAAAATCACATTGATTATCATCTATTGATTGCTATTTACTTGCTTTGATTATATATATGTTCATCTCTCCTTATCTCATTTCTTTTTCTTTTCTTTATTTACTTACTAGTTCATCATCATCTAAGTGATGACATGAAGTTTGGGGTGAGTGAATCCTTATGGATAGTAGCTCTTGACCTCAAAAACATGTTTGATAGATGATGATCATAACTTCAATACCTCCAAGGTATTCTTGAAGTATATTGAAGTTATGTTCAAATAAAAATAAATCTCTCCAACAATCTTGGAGGTTCTTAAATGATGAGTTTGATGTAGGTATTCTAAGTGGCTATGATCCTTATTGAGTGTTGAAAATATGTTTTCAAAACATCTATTTCAAAACCCCTCTCAATCCCTCTCATTTGGTTTCAAGAAACAAAACTTTGTTTTCCCCAAAATCTTCAAAACAATGAGTCAAAACAGTGAGTGAGTTGGGTTCAAAGATTTTTCTAGAACTCAATACTCAACATATGGATACAAGGCCATTTAGAAAGTCTTCCTAACTCATTGGAGAACACCCATGATTTTTGGTTTGACTTGGAAGTACTTGGAAATGGTCCATTTGGGTCCCAACATTCCTTCCAAACATTCTGTTTTTGCTGTCACAGCATCTAGGTCAACTTACGACCTCTTTTCCAGAAAACGTTTCCAAAAGGGATGGTCCTAACTTATTTTTCCCTTAAAATTAAATGTTTTAGGAAACTTTCTGTATAAAATGGGCCTCTAGATCATTCTTTTTCATTTTCTAAGATTTTCTAACATTTCAGTCGACAGTACAAACTCTGTTTCTGAGTGACCCCTATTGTTTATATAATTCCTCTCAATCTGTGATAGCTATTCAAGATTGGCCTTTTGGGTTATGTTCTATACACAATAAGGAACATCTACATAAAAAATCATGCATTGAAAACATTCCTAACCCCTCTTTTCAAATTCCAAAAGATCATGCTACTGTTCTGTCCACTATTCACAGCAAGTATACTTTAACTTTCATTCTTTGATTTGATGCTTATATGCATTCCAAATTAGTTCATATCTTAGGAAGTAGTTCATACTACATTTTTACACATCCCATGTTAATTTCATTCATTCATTCATACATATTTTAGACTTCTAAGTCATTCTAGAAGTCCATGTACACAAAACACACTACAACCTTTGCACATTCTAGATACATACATTGCATTCATGCAAGATTTGGGGTTTTTGTAACTCTTAATCTAAGGAGATTATAAGGAATGAACTCGATCACCCGTTCATGCTTCCCCTTGATCTAATCATCCTTTCTCATCCGTCCCGGGGATTGAGAGGTCTTCTTTTATCAAAGATTAACACGCATCATACTAGCTTGCTAAACATATTTTGATTTCTTTGCTTATTTGTTTCAATAACAATTCATGTCCCCCTTTAGATTAGGAAGTCTTGATTATTTGATACATGATTAAACGATTTTTCCTAGGTTTATTTGTGTGATCTTTCACTTTACATTGCATGATATTTGGCTTAGATCTTATGAATGATATCTTATCTTTTGATCTTCCAATTTCAAGTTTTCTTATGTGATGTAATATACTATCATAGTATTAATTGTCGAACCAAACATAGTATAAGATGATTATTTGGATGTTAATTGAGGCCCGTCGAAAAGACGGGGCGAGTTGAGGGTGTTTTAGTCGCGACAAAGGCTCCTTCCTCTCTCGTACCAAAACCCCGAACCAAGTTCTTTGGTTATGAAGGGCCGGTGCCCTTATCCGCTTGGGTGAGTCAAAATTAGGTTTCTTGGTTCCTTAAAGACCAAGTGGCGACTCTGTATCTGTTTTCAACAGACCTATTTTCTTTCTTTGATTCAATTCAATTTCAAAACAATCTCAAACAAGAGAGAAGTGGTCCGATTCCCGGTATCCACACCGGCCAAACCCCTTCCCCCCCCCCCCCCCCTCATTCACGTTACTTCTTCTTGTTCTCTTATTCTTCATCTCTTATTCTCCTCCTTCAAGTTCAATAGCCAAAGAAACCCAAAAATCTCTACTTCTACTCCATCTCCTTCTACAAGATTTGAAGAGGTGGTCAAGAACAACATCCTCTAGCATCTCTAACCTTCCTAGAGTGGGAAATCATCTATTGGGTAAGTATTTTGAAAAACCCCAATTTCTAGGGTTTCATTAGTTTTCAAATTTTTGAGTTGTATTGAACTTCTCTTCTCTTTTATAGCTTCCTTGGAGTGTTTAGAGCATGCCTTAGCAATCCTAACCATTTCCTTGGAGTTTCTAGTGTAGGTAAGTTTTCTAGTTTCCTAACAATTTCTAGGATTTGCTAGTTTAAGCTTTTCTATCCTAACTATGAATTGTTCTTGCTTAGAGTGGCCTTCTTGAAGCATCCTTCAAGATCCTAGCACAAGCATTGGAAGCTCTTGGGATTTACTTAACTCTCTTGAATTTATTTCCATTGTTGGAATTTAAAGCTTTGTGAGGTAGATTCTTTGTTGTACCATTTTTTTTATATGTTGTTTGTGGTTAAAAAGTAATGAGAAACCTTTATGTGAGAATTTAGACACATGTTTAGGATTTTCCCCAAATGTGAAAAATTAGGGCTTTAAGCCTAAATGTGATTTTTATGTGCTAAGTGCTCTATGTGTTGATTATGTGATGCTAGTGGTGCTTAGGATGCTCCCTTTATGTGTAAAAGCATGTTAGGACGTTAGTTTAGAAATCCTTATTAGGAGTGCTATATTATGAATTTTTAATCTAACTCTTGATGTCTTTAATACATGTTCAACATGCAAGAATTATTGTGTTCATTATTTTGTTGGAGCATCTATGTTGTCATTTTAAACATTTCATGCATTGAGGCCAAATCGGCAAACATTCAAATATCACGACATAAAGATTTTATTTGAAAAAGAGAGAAAAATCCCATGTGTGGGAATTTTGGTTTAAGAAATCCGGACGTGGGTTGTGATGTGAGACAGGGAGAATGACCCTTAGAAACATTCAAACTCCAAACTATATTCGGGTAGCTCCCGGAAGTTGGTATGCTACACTCCATGCGTGGGTGGCTCATGGTCCGGTAATGAGAGAGATGTGCATTTGTCACGCATAGCCTTGCGGCTTTAAACATTTCATTGTAGCCGTGGTGGCGATACATTGCACCTCATTTCATTTTAATCATGGATAGCATATAGACTTGTTACAACACTGTCTACTTAGCCGTCGTGCTAAGGTACTACGCTACCAACCATTTTGCAGGTGATGTCGATAAGGGCACGAGTGACCCCGGTGTTGTTACTTTGAAATCCTTTGGTTCTACTTTGAGGACTTATGATTGTTTGAGAAATTGTACAACTCTCTACGTTCATTTTGACATCATAAAGTTTGTAAAAATCTTATACTTTGAAATTTGTTGCTTTTAAGTTTTTATTAAAACTTCTTGAGTTTAAGTGCTTACTTTGTTAAGCTTCAATGAGTTAGCTTCTTTGAGAATCGTTGGTCACGTGTTAGTCCTTGTTTTACTATCATTATTGTTAAACTTGTTGAAGGATTTTTGAATCGTTTAATTAAGTCTCAAGGTCGTTAGATCTCTTTTGTTTGAACCCTTGCCGGGTTCACTTTAGCTAAATATGTGGTATGTTTGAGGATGTTGTGAAACTTTGTTGGATTTGTTTTAGCTTAACTCATTATGTGTTTCAATCCTTATCGGAGGAAGCTTCAATTGTTTTAAAGAGTTAACGCCTTCAAAATATCCCAAATGTTTTCAAATCTCTCTTCCTCCTTTTTTTGTGAAATCTCTTTCGTTGCCTCGTGTTTGTATGTTGTAATCGTTGGATGTTCCGGATAGTTTGTACACGTGTATTATACTATTTTAGACTTGCCTATATCAATTTGGAAGGTTTAAAAGCTTTTAGAACACTTTCTCCCTATCTCTCCCTATATCTCTTTCCCAATCTCTCCCTCTCTCCTTTTTCCTCTCTTTATCTCTTTCACTTCTCGTTTTAAATAAATTTCGAGTGTATGAAGTTTCGTTTGGTCTAGGCATGTGTTATATGTCATTTAGGACTTGTTTAGTCATATATTGAGGTTTAAATTTGAGGATTTAGCATAATTGGGAACATTTCTACAAGTTGTAAAAATGCTGTCAAAAGTTTCTTTCATAGAAAAACTGCTACTGTTTTCTTTACTTTTTGCCCAAATGGTGCAGAATTGAAAAAAATGTCATTTGAGAAAAGTTGTTCAGAATCAAATTTTACATGGACCAACGCAAACAGAATGTGAAAATTTCAAAGATATAGCTACTTAAGGATGTTTCAAAATTCAGCAATTATCCAAAAATGGTTCTTATGCTGTCAAATAAAAACTGCTACTGTTATTTTAATTTTATGCCCAAACGGTGAGGATTTGGAGAAAATGCTATTTGACGAAAGTTGTGCAGAATTGAATTTTACATGGACTTACGCGGACAGAATGTGAAAATATTAAAGATACAGCAACTTATAGATGATTTAAAATCCAGCAACTACTCAAAAATGACGTTTTATCAAATCTATTGTATTTTCCCTTTCTCCTTGAACTAGTACTTGTTCGGATAGTCTTTTTAAGTAAGTTTTCTAATGTTTTCATCTTTGTTGGACTTGTTAACATGTAAGTCCATTTTGGCTTATATGTTAGTAAGTCATATTTGTAGGAATCCCCGTGGGATCCCAATGTCGCTTCCGCATTTGTGATTGAATTTTACTTCTTTCCTCTCTATCTTTCCTTTTTCCTCGCGCTTCGGTTTCCGGGGCGTTACAGGTATATTAGATTAGTTTAGTGCTGCTGAAGAGTTGGTGAGCTCTAAGTTATGAAATATGCTTCCAATTTGCACAATCATAAGAATTCTGTCTTTGTGCTTAGAGTCTTTAGAGGGAAGTCTAAGATAGAAGTGCTAGCTTGCAAGTGGGATGAAGAAGAATCATTATTAAAGAACTACATTGTAGACAAAGTAGCAATTGTCTGAGTTCTAACCACTATACTGAGAATGTAAACAAAGCAGTATTTCCTTGATGGGTGACAAGGAAAACCGTCTTCCTTGACAGAGCTCCCATGACATATTCCTGGCCGTAAACGGTACGATTTTCAAAACCTTGTGGTACGATTTTGAAAATTTCAGAATTTGAAACCCAAATGAATTCAATAAATGCAAGTCAAATGTGACTTTCTTGTTCGTTATGTGTCTATATATATTTAATGGTAAATGCTAGCCTACTACTTATTTAAAGTGCAATTTTTACATGGACAAATAAGTACACGACACCACATTTGGAATACAAATTTGAAAAGCATAGTATTTCTCGCCTAAGAATAGTGGTTGTTGATCTTCTGTTTTATTTAATTGGAATTGTTTTTGGAGGCTTTGCGGCTCTTCATCTAAACACATAACAAATAGGGAGTTCCCCTACGAATCCGTTTTCTATTGTGTTGTTACACTTATTTTTTATATTTTTAGATTTATTCTTGACTTTTATCAAATTTGTTTAATTCGTCTCTATGAAAATAAGTAGCAAGATCTTCTATGTTAAGTTAAGAGTTATACTATATAATCCTGTTGTTTAGCTACACTTAGTAGAAGTTTTTATATGGAAGTTCCTCAGAAACTCTGAGCAGATCACCATCGTTCCTCAAATTTTTTTTTTATTAAAATTATAGTTTTATGTAAGTTGTTTTTGTAAAAGACAAGCTAATGCACCTTATACTAGACAAGCAAGTGCTACTTTTGAAAAAAAAAATTCCCTCAAACCCACTTTGCTTGAAGCATTGGAATCTTATAGAGGGCAGTCGAAATCGTTGAGTGTGATTTTTTCAGATTCTTTGGTAGCTACTAGTTTTGAGCACACTCAAGTACGAGCATATTAGTTCTCTTATTCTTACAAATTTCAACTAATTTCTTCAAATCTTGGGAGAAAACCCACTGATATTGATTCAAGTTACAAAGACATTGACGGGCATACTTTAATACGGAACCATGAGAGGTAAGACTTTCTTTTCATCATTTTTATTAGTTATTTGTTTTCAATTGGTGCAATCCATTTGTGTGATGAGGAAGGAGAAACGGTCTCTGTTGATCTGAGTTTCACTTTATAAAATTTACGAAAAAAAATTCATTGCATTATATAGTTATGGCTTATTGGGTTTGACCAAATAATTCATCAATTCTTATTAAATTTCCATAGCCACATGAATTGGTTCTCATTGGATTGCTTGAAATAATTTGGGTTTAAAAGTTTTGGAATGTCTATCACTATTATTAGAGATGTCCCTAAATTTTAGTTTAGGATAGTGGAGAGTGAAAGCAAACCTCATATACGACTAAAAAACTTGTAGAAACGGAGCAAAAAATTTGGTTGCAATTTGCAAATTAGAGCAAAACTCGTAAATCACACCCAAAAATAAGTTGGTATTGTTTTTTGATTGAATGAAAATAGCCATGAGACTTGATTGTTTTTTGTGGTTTTATACATATGTATGAGATGGTAGTTGAGGTCTTGTTATTATTGTGTTGTAATTACAATTTTTTGGAATGTTCGATAAACAAATGGAGCTCTGTCAGATTTTTTTTTATAGAAAATGTGTCTATTGTATATTTCATTCATTTATTATTTTCTTAACGACTATATTTTTCTTATCAGCGTATAACTAATGTTTTTCATTTATTTGTGTTGCAGATTCACTATGGACGTAGTTGATTTCCGGATGCTTAACTACGTATTTTTTTTAATTGCACGGACACTATATATTAGTTTTGAACAGGATTACGATGTAAGGGTACTTTGTTGTTTGTATTAGTTTTGACAGAAACAAGAAATAATTGTATTTTGTGATTTTTATTAGTGTTGAACAGGATTATGTAATGATATTTAATTTGTGGTCTATTATTGATTTGTTGGATATATTAACAGGAGCAAGAATATGAAATTACGAACATTTTTTATTTTTATTTTATTTTATTTTATTTTATTTTATTACAAATAGTTTTGGCAGGGAAATATTTCGTCGCTAAAGGTTTTACTAATAGCATTTTTGACAACCTTTAGCGAGGAAATATTTTGTCGCAAATAATACAATACATGAAAATTTAGAAGACTTTTCGTGAGAAAACACTTAACTATGGTGAGGAAATATTTGTCGCTAAAACTTTTCAATGGCGAGGAAAAATTATTTCCTCGCAAAATGCTACAATATCATGAAAATTTATTAGACTTTTGGCGAGGAAATATTTGGATATGGCGAGGAAATGTGTAGCCAATCGCGAGGAAATATTTTGTCGCTAAAATTTTCCAATGGCGAGGAAATTTATTTTCCTCGCCAACACCCCTTTAACGACAACACTACTACGAGGAATATTAGTGAGGAAATATTTCCTCGCTAAAAGCTTTAGCGAGGAAATTAGGGCTTTTTGCGAGGAAATCGATTCCTCGCTAATGCCAATTTTTGTTGTAGTGGTTCAAGGGGGACATTTCAACTTTTTGAAGTTCAGGGGAGACATTGCAACCCTAAAGATAGTTCAAGGGGGACATTGCAACTTTTTAAAGTTCGAAGTGTGAATTGCTAAAGCGTGTATAATTTAAGGGGGCGCAAAAATGCTTTTTACCCTAATTTAGGGACTAACAATCAACTTATGATGTAATTATTAAAAAGTTTGTACAGTTTGAAGTAATTTTTGTTTTTGTTGTTTAGTTTTTTTTTTCAACTTTTAGCTTAATAGCTATAATTTTTAGAGTAATATTTGGGGCACTAACAAATTCTACTAACACTCACGCTCACACCCACACTCTATCTCTCCTAGTGGCACTGTGGGACCTGCAGTAGATCCCACAGTACTACTAGGAGAGAGATAGAGTGTGGGTGTGAGTGTTAGTGGAATTTGTTAGTGCCCCTAACATTGTTGTAATTTTTGTTTCTCTTTGGGTATAAAAATGCAACAATTTTGAACTCTCCTTTTTTTTTTTGAGTAATGATTGGTCCACATAAAGTGTGCACATAAAGATCTGGGTCATTCAATTCAGTAGGTCCCATGTATACAGGTATGCGCCCCACCGTGGGGAGCACCAATTTTGTTGGTTAAGAAGAAGGACAAAACAATGAGAATGTGTATTGACTATCGAGAAATCAACAAGGTGACTATAAAGAACAAGCATCCGTTGCCGCGTATTGATGATTTGTTTGATCAGTTGCAAGGGACACAAGTCTTTTCTAAGATTGACTTGAGATCTGGGTATCACCAATTGAAGGTAAAAACTGAAGTTGTTGAGAAGACAGCTTTCAGGACTCGGTATGGGCACTACGAATTTCTTGTCATGCCATTTGGGGTTACGAATTGTCACACCCCAACCCGCCTCGTGCGGATTAGGACACGTGTAACAATGCTACAAGCTCCCAATCACATTAATTTGTAAAGAAATATACGAATTACTAAGAAACACATGTGTTTAACCCCATTAAACAACTCTATTGTTACAAAATAGGCCCCAAGGGCCAAAATGGTCATTTATAAAGTATGTAAAATTTTTATACCAAAAGTTAGAATTTTGAGTCCCGGTTCCAACGCAACAAACGGCACGCGAAACCGAGTTTCCTAGAAGAAGTTATGCATGTTTCCGTAAAAACGGACATGCTGGGGAAAAATACAAGGCGGATCGATCCCTTCATAATGGGCGGATCGATCCATTTATATTAGTCTCCCGCAGAATGTCCCCTTGGAAGGGCGGATCGATCCCTTCACAAATCGCGGATCGATCCCCTTCACAAATTTTGCTGCTAAATTTCCTTTGCTGTCAAACAAGTTTCCAAGTTACCAAAACACAACCAAAACATATGGAAACCTTATGAAACTTTGGGAAAACATCTCCAATACACTTCCAAACACTTTTAAACTCAATTTAAGCAAGGATCATAGAATCATACCCACAATTGGATCAAGTTAACCATGAACTCATCTCATTCGGTTCAAAAACAAACTTTTCAACTTTAAAACTCAATTCTCATCCAAAGTTTATAAAACTTGTTGGAATTCAACTCAAAGTCATAACTAACATTATAAACACTAAAGAAACATGTCCAAGACACTAACGACACACCCGGACTTGCCGAGATGGTCAAATCCATTACTTGCACCCTACTAGAACAAAACGAGAGAGATTGCACATATGTTCTCAAATTTACCTCCAACTTTCCAAAACACATGGTTGTGACCCAAGTTCACTTCCAACAACTTAAATATGAACATTAACATAAAAGACACCATACTTTACATCATTTTACAAGTTTCAAAAGAAATTTACAAGCATGGGGCACAAATCTCCCCCATCTCTCCCATCTCTCCCATCTATAAGTCAAGACTTTAATTCCCAAGTTGAGAACCTCAACCCACTAGTTACACTATAATATAAGTTTAAAACATATTTACAAGCTCTAACTCTCTTCCCCATTCCCGAGCGCGTCACCTTCTCTCCGGATATCGCTCCGTACCTGCGGTGGTTGTTATGTACCACAACAGAAATAGGAAAACGGTTTTCTTAAGCAATTTGCTTAGTGAGCATTCTAAACATGATTGTATGTTTAACACGTGCAATGCTACAAATAACACATAAGCATAAACGTAATCGCCGAGTCACCGGTTATATGGTTCATTCAGACCCGAAGACCTCCCTTGGTCCCGTGGTCACTTCTATTCCTTGGACTTCCGTATTTATCGGATTCTTCCTCTTCGCCACCCTTATTACTCCCAACAATGAACCATTTCCCCGGTGCTCATTGACTACCACATAGACATATAAGCACATAACACATATTCATGTATCAACATATGATTTTCATAAAATTGACATAGAATTCACACAATTAACATCTTTATAATTCCTAATCATGAATTAACATCTCTAACATCACATATAGCTTGAACCCATTAAACACAATCAGATTTAGGTGTAGAAAACTCACCTTATACACAGATTTTACTCAATTTACCCCTAGAGGATGCTGAATTTCCCCAATTTGAGCCCAATTCCTCACCAAGTAAATCCTACAAGAATTTCGGTAGACGACGTCTCACCGTTAAGTACGAGCTACTAAAATCTAGCAATTTAAACAGAAATTAAGGGTATAGAAATGATCGTCTCACCTCCACGAGTCCGAAAACGGCTTCGATTCGCAAATCCGACGAACGGCGGCGACGGAACGGCGAGAATTCGACGTCGGTGACGGTTTCTCCGTTTCTCTCTCCGAGCTCTACTCTTTGTTTTGTTTTAATTCTGCTGTAATTGAGAGACTCTCTCAATCTTGACACCTCCATATGCATGTATGTGAGGTGTCTCAACCTCAATTTTCCCCTTTTTCATTTACACCCCCAAAATTTCTTAAGTTCTTATTATGAAATCCCCCAAACATTTCATTAACTACCCAATTATCTAATGAGTGTTTGTCTAAGTTCCGTATGGGTCCCAACGTGGGTCCCACATATTTTGTGAAATTGCTATCGCACCTACTAATTTTACATCTTTTTCATTTATACCCTTACTTGGGTGTCCAAACTAATACTACCACATAACAATATCTATTAAAAGCAACTTAGCAAATATCCATGTAATCATATAAAAATGCATTTAATCACTTAAAATGCAAATTACCAATTTACCCTTCAATGGGTTAAATTTCAATACCTGTCCCACCTCTCTGGGGACTTTTCCAACTAGTGTCCCTCTCTGAACACTTTTTACTTGGGCGAGTCCAAGCCTCTCCTTAATCCATTTTATACACTAATTTCACTAATTAATGCATATTAATACAAATAATTAACCCGTTCTCCGGGTACGGGTGTTACACGAATGCACCAGCCGCTTTTATGGACTTGATGAATCGGGTGTTCAAGACTTATCTAGACGAGTTTGTGATAGTATTCATTGATGATATTTTAATATATTCCAGAAGTCCAGAGGAACACGAACGACACTTGAGATTGGTTCTGCACCGACTTAGAGAAAAACAACTATTTGGGAAGTTGAAGAAAAGTGAATTCTGGTTGACAAATGTTACTTTTCTTGGACACGTGATCTCTAAGGATGGTGTCTCTGTGGACCCACAGAAGATTGAAGCTGTTAAGAATTGGTCGAGACCGACAAATGTTTCTGAAGTTCGAAGTTTCTTGGGGTTAGCTGGTTACTACAGAAGGTTCGTTCAAGACTTCTCTAGAATTGCGACTCCGATGACTCAATTGATGAGAAATGATGTACCATTTGTGAGGAATAAAGAATGCGAAGACTGTTTCCAGAAGTTGAAAGATAAATTGACCTCAGCGCCAATATTAGATATTCCGTCGGGTACTGGAGGTTTCAGTATATACAGTGATGCTTCTCATCAGGACCTGCGATGTGTTCTAATGCAGGAGGGTAAAGTCATAGCTTATGCTTCGAGGCAGTTGAGGGCACACGAGAAGAATTATCCGACTCATGATCTGGAATTGGCAGCGGTGATCTTTGCGTTAAAGATTTGGCGTCACTACTTATACGGGGAAGCGTGTGAAATATTCACCGACCACAAGAGTCTGAAATATTTGTTTACTCAAAGAGAACTGAATATGAGACAGAGAAGATGGCTTGAATTGATGAAAGACTATGATTTAAAGATTCAATACCATCCAGGTAAAGCTAACGTGGTTGCCGATGCGTTAAGTCGAAAGTCATCAGAAAATTTAGTTTATTCTTTAACAGCTCAAGCAAAGTTGGTAAAAGAATTTGAACGGCTGGAATTGGAAGTGATTCCCAGAATCCAGGGTGGTTTAATGGCGGGTATCATGGCACAACCAAGCTTAATTGAAGAAATCAAGGTGAGTCAACTCATGGACCCAAATTTCAAGAAAATAGTTGAAGAATTACCTGAGGGTAGACGGCCGGAATTCAGTTTCCAGAATAACGTATTGAGGTATATTAATCGATTATGTGTTTCGAATATTCAAGAATTGAAAGACAAGATTATGAAAGAAGCGCACACTACGAGGTATTCCGTACATCCGGGGAGTACCAAGATGTATAGAGATTTGCGGGAAGTGTATTGGTGGAGTGGTATGAAACGGGAAGTCGCCGAGTTTGTGGCCAATTGTACGACTTGTCAACAAGTAAAACTAGAACATCAACGACCCGCTGGTGAATTGCAACCGTTGAAAATACCAGAATGGAAATGGGAGCATATCACGATGGACTTTGTGTCAGGTTTGCCTCGATCTCCTAAGTTTAATGATAGTATTTGGGTGATCATTGATCAGTTAACTAAATCAGCTCATTTCTTGTCAATCAAGACTCGTGATCCGACAAAGTTAGCAGAGCTTTATGTTAGAGAAGTTGTCAAATTACATGGGGCACCGGTATCAATTGTGTCAGATCGAGACACACGATTTGTGTCTAGGTTTTGGGAAGGTTTGCAAAAGGCAATGGGGACGACTTTGCATTTTAGCACAGCATTTCATCCTCAGACAGACGGCCAATCCGAGCGAGTTATTCAGATTTTGGAAGATATGCTTCGAGGTTGTGTTATGGATTTTAAATCAGATTGGGAGACCCACTTGCCCTTAGTGGAATTCTCTTACAATAATAGCTTTCAAACGAGTATTGGTATGGCGCCTTATGAGGCATTGTATGGCCGAAAGTGTAGATCACCAGTGTGTTGGACAGAAATTGGGGAAAAGCAACTTATAGGGCCTGAAATTGTACAAATCACTATCGATAAAATCAAGTTAGTTAAACAACGGCTACAAATAGCACAGAGTCGTTACAAAAGCTACGCGGATACAGGTAGAAGACCGCTGGAATTCGAGGTAGGTGATTATGTTTATTTGAAAGTATCGCCTTCGAAAGGTATCACACAATTTGGTAAGCGAGACATGTTAAGTCCGAGGTTTGTAGGGCCTTATCTGATCTTGGATAGAGTTGGTCTAGTTGCATATCGGTTAGAATTGCCACAAGAGTTGGTTAATGTTCATAATGTGTTTCATGTTTCTATGTTGCGACGTTGTCTAGCAGATTCGAGTCACCGTATAACTCCAGAACCGTTGATGGTTCGAGAAGACTTGACTTATGTTGAACATCCAGTTCGAATCCTAGATAGGAAAGATCAGGTGCTCAGAACTAAAGTCATTCCTCTAGTTATGGTGTTATGGCGTAATCATTCAGTAGAAGAGGCAACTTGGGAACGTGAAGACGAGATTCGAGAGAAATATCCTCACCTATTTGACACTTGAGGTAAGAAAAGTTTGGGGACAAACTTCCTAAAAGGGAGGGAGAGATGTAATACCCGTACCCAGAAAATGGAAGTAATATTTATTTTTTCACCCATTAATTAGTATAATTAATTGCATGTGATATTTGGGTAAGTTCCTGTTACCCCGATGTGATAAGTGCTTCGAGAAAGGCACAGTTGGATAGATGTGACGTGGGACCCACGGGAGGTCCAGATTGGATAAATTGCATTTAGTTGCATTTATGTGATTAAATGGATATTTGTTAAATTGTTTTTAATATTTTATTGTTAGTTGTAGCTTTTTATGGTACCAGTTTGGGTACCTATGCGACAGCGAATAGGAATTGGATTCATAACCAGTAGGTTAATTAGTGCCTTCATATAATATTTGGGATCACATTTGGGGCCCATATGTGACATAGACATATACATATTTAGATATTTGGGTAGTTAATATAATTGTTGGGGGTTCATAATGGAACTTAGAAAGTTTAGGGGTTATAAATGAAAATATGATCAAATTGATATATATATATATATCACATTAGATGTGCAAATTAGTAAGTCGGTTAAGTGTATCAACACAAATAAGAAAAGGAAAAGAAAGGGACAGAAGAACAGAGAGAGAGCCGAGAGTCTTAGGTGAGATGAGTACGTTTTGTCCGACCTTTACGACGTTGTATCTTTATCGTTTAACGTTCAATCTCAAAACAGAAGTTATATTTGGACTTGTGGGGATAAGTCTAATCTTGTTGTACAATTTATTTTCAATTTTGGTAATGTTTTTTCGCGACCCATTTTAAGGGGTGATACATATATATGATATATATAGGAATATTATTGGGAGTACCTAGAGCTAGTTTTGTGAAGGAACTTGAGAATTCTTAGCTTATTTTTGGACCTATTCGTGAGGTGAGTGTTCTAATCCCAAAATTGGATATTTAATGTTATTTATTTGTTAGTGAATGCTTAAATTGCTTAATTGTGATTAAGTAGAAAAGCATGTGATTAATTATTATTTAAAAACATGTCCAAAAATGATGAAATTGCCATGTTGACATGTTGAGTTGCTTATGTGCTTATTTGGGTCAAAGGGTCTCAAGTGATAATCACCATTAGTTAGCCCATATATAAGGGACAGAGAGATGTTGAAATCCTCAGAGAAAAGGGGATAGTGGTGACGACCACGGCGAATTGACTACGGTCACAAATGAATGAGTGTGATTTTGCTATATGCGACAGAAAAAAGTGAGAATGACCCAGAATCAAGGGTCCAGAACGATGGTGGTTGATTACTTGACACGCCTGCGATCATTTATTATTGTGATTGCATAATTGGTGGTATGGTTCATTAAATACTCCAATTGCATGATTAGCACCACGTACTCACTAAGCGAAAGCTTATTCAATTTTTGTGGCTATTGACCACGCAGGTTCTGACGAACATCATAGTGAGAAGCGCTGAACTATATATGGGGGGGGGGGGGTTCTAGGATAGCTCAAGATTAATGGTTTTGTGTAATATGATCGTATGTAAATGAGTTTAGATGAGTAGTTATATTCCTAGTGTTTGAATTTTGGAGATAAGTTTATGTTTTAGTTTTTATTAAATCCTTGTTATATGAATTGTGGATTGAAGTTTTAAAAGTATTTTCTAAGTGTTTTGGTGATATTTTGGTATTTCAATTCTTGTTTAACGGGGGAAATGGTGCTGTAATAGAGGGAACTCTGTCCAAGTACCATTCGATGGTTTTAAAAACTTTATTTTATTTCTTTTTATTTTGTTCAAATAAGGAATATTTTACCCCTAGTATTTCACTTTAAATGTTATTTTTGGAATGTTAAAAAAATGATTGTTTGATTTGTTGGCTTGTTACACGTGTCCTAGCCCGCGGGGGCGGGTTGGGGTGTGACAATTGCCATGCCAATCCTGTATAAAATTTGAGTAATGATTCATGCACATAAAATGCGCACATAAAGCGCACATATAAAGATTTGGACCATTAATTTTGGTGGGTCCTATGTATGCAGGCATGAGTCCCACCAAAATAAATGGCCAAGATCTTTATGTGCACACTTTATGTACACATTTTATGTGCACATAGACATAGCATTACCCATAAAATTTCAGTGGCTTGAATCAGTATCTTTAGCATTTCTCTTTTTTAAAAAGCTAAAGAAAATGAGCTCTTACTGGCATGGAATATACTATGCTGACGACAATGAGCCTTTTTTTCTTCTATAACCCGAAAAAAAACATAAATTATTAATAGATTAAAGTCATATACAAAAAGAAAAAACAGCATTCAGGCCAAATACCCAGACTCTGGGTGATTTAGCTTACTTCTATCCTAAAATAAAATTATTTGATTTAGTTCTTACCTCAAATAAACTAAAACAGCATTCATGCCCGCCAAATACCCTGTCTCTGGGTGATTCAGCTTACTTCATTCCTAAAATTAATTTTTTTTTGATTTAGTTCTTACCTCAAATAAACTGAATTCGAAATCTAAAATATCTCCCAACTTAATTAGATCAATGTCAAAATTAATTATCTAAATTAGACTTTCTAACTATTGTGTATTACAGCTTTATATATACATGTAAGAATACCCATAGTGAAATACTAGTGTCTCTGTGTATGAGAAATGAGTATGATCATTATCATGGCTTTTAGGTTGATTGTAGTGCTTTTTGCCATGCTGACTTTTGGTTCCTCTTCTAGCGGAGTGGAAGTCAGCAAGTTCGGTAAAAAAGATCAGAAAATGAAGATAAAGAAGAATTCTACTATTGCCATCAAGGTACTCCATTATCATCATTATTATTATTATTATTATTATTATTTTATTTTTTTATTTTTGGTGCTAAACAACTATTCTATTCCTTGTTTTATACTCCATTTTGGTGGTTTGAAATAATTTGTTAAAAATTTGTTGTGGGTTCTTTATACTGTGTACGTCATATTTTGCACCTCAATCACTTAATTGAACAATGTATTTTTACAAACATATTTGTAAAAAAAAATAAAATTGCTATGCATATAAACCAAATAAAACTTGAATTTTGTTTTCAAGTCTTTCTTTTAAGTCAAAAACAAGGAGTAATTTTTACGAAGCAAATTGTCCTTTTTGCCCATATATTTCTCCATATCCTTGAGTTGTATATATGCCCGTAGGTAAAAATGTCAAATATGTCCCTGAATTAGAAATAGATTTGCTGGGCCACAATTAAGGAGTTACAAAATTAATTGGAGATAATATTTGATGGTGGTGTATTATCTCAGTCATCCCAAAAGATCACAAGTCTCTTCATCTTTATGAAAGTAATCCCCATAGATCTTGACTTGAACATCAACACTAAAACAATAAAACAATAAACCCAATTGTATGAATTTTGGTGAATAATATTCCCTATTAAACATGTTTGTATATTCAATATTTGCACCTCGTTCTTCAGAAATATGAAATTGAAAGCTTCGTGAAAGACATTGAAAAAAGAAAGAAATAAAGAGAAACATATTTTTATGGGCCACGTGGCGGGTTGTCGTGTCGAGTAATTGCCAAAACAAAGCTGATTACAGATAAACCAAAATAAAACTTGAATTTTGTTTTCAATTCTTATTTATGGATAAGTCAAAAACAAGTAATTTTTAGGAAGCAAATTGTCCTTTTTTGCCTATATATATATTTCCCCATATCCTTGAGTTGTATATATGCCCGTAAGTAAAAATGTCAATATGTCTCTGAGTTAGAAATAGATTTGCTGGGCCACAATTAAGGAGTTACAAAATTAATTGGAGATAATATTTGATGGTGGTGTATTATCTCAGTCATCTCAAAAGATCTTAAGTCTCTTCATCTTTATGAAAGTAATCCCCATAGATCTTGACTTGAACATCAACATTAAAACAATAAAACAATAAACCCAATTGCATGAATTTTGGTGAATAATATTCCCTATTAAACATGTTTGTATATTCAATATTTGCACCTCGTTATTCAGAAATATGAAATCAAAAGCCATTGAAAAAAGAAAGAAAGAAAGAGACACATATTTTTATGGGCCACCATCAAAGGGAAGATTCGGAAAAGGAAGATGGAAGACGCCATTTTATATATATGTGCAGTTGCTTTGTCAAGTTCTCTAACTATTATTTTGTGTAATAACATGTCTCACTAATAATAGTTCTCTAAACAGAAAAAAAGAAAAAAGAAAAAAAAAGGAAAAAGATACAAACCTGAGGAATTGAGCATGCCATGTGTTCAAACGTTCAATTATGCATTCCTAAATATGCTTCTAGCAGATTAATGAATAGAAAGAAATATGAGCCTCCTTGAAAACTCAATCAACCGCTCCCATAAATCAAATACAGAGTAATGCAATCAAAGTTGAAAAAAAAAAAAAAAAAATACAAATGTTAACGAAATATGGAATATCTGATAGCTAGGCACATAATCACTCATAGAAAAAAAAATGGAAATTAACATGTGTTGTTAATGGCTTGCTAAATACACCACCCTGTAGTCTAAATATATGAAAAATTTGAGAGTAAATATGGTGTATTTAGCAAAAAATAAAGTGTGTGTGTGTGGATATATATATATATATATATATAGATGCGTGTGTATATAAAAGCATCAAATTCTATTACTAAGACTTAGTTTGACCACCACGTGGCTTTTTAAAATGAGCTTATGAAATTTATTACTAAATTGTTTGACAATTTTATGCAAGTGACACACTACTCTTCAAAAGACACCATGAAACCAAAAGACAACATTGAGCTTTTAAAAGTTCCATTCTAGTGCTTTTAAAAGCTTCTTCCAAAAAAGCCCTAAGTTCAATTTTTGTAAAGCTCATAAACTAGTTACCAATTAATTAACATAAAATTTTGCTTTAAAAAAGCAGAAGCACCAAAATAGAGTTCAAACTAAGCCTAAGTCTAAGTTTGAGTTGTACTTCCACTTTGAAACTGACAATGAAGTACTTGGCAGACTGTGTACGGTGACATTTATGATTGTGTAGACATATACAAGCAGCCTACGCTTAACCATCCAGCATTGAAGGGCCACAAAATTCAGGTTCTTTCTTTTTTGGTGTTATTATTTGTTCTCTCCCTTTAGGGTGGAAAAAATTATACTCCTTTTGTCTTATTTTTTTAGTCCATTTTTGGGAACTCAACTTATTAAGGAGACAAAAAGAATGTATACATACTTTCTACAATTGCCCCTAATTATTACAATAACTTTTTTAGTTTTGTCTTGGTGTAGATTTCAAGGAAGGGTAGCTTTGAAAAGTAGGTAAAAATTGTATACCAATTTAGAAAAATGAACACTAATTTTAGAACATCCCAAAATTGAATATAAGACTCAAAAAACAAGACAGATGGAGTAGAATATAACTATTATTTTAGTGACATGCTATTACAAAATCAAGAGAAAATGGTTATTTACCTATCTGTCCCTATTTTAGTGAATCCTACCCCACGTAAGTAAAATTTGGAAAAAGTATTCGCACATTTCGTGTGACGCCCCGCCCCGCCACGGTTCCCGGCGACGGGGTGTCATCCAAGTGGAGGCACAATAATAAAGCATAACAGTAGGCTTTGACACCAATCGGTAACTCCCCGGGTTTTAGACTCTGAGGGTTACCTGAATATATGTTCATCATTTGTAAGACATTCATAAAACAGAATCTGGTTTCGTTTGAAATATCCTTTCTTGAAACAAAACGTTGTAAGGATAAGCAGCGGAAAATCATAGTTAAGCCATCTCTTTATTTAAAAGTCAGTGGACTAGCATTTGTCCAATTGAAACATAATATGTTCTTTGAAATCAAAGTTTTATTACATTAACTAAATGATAATCCCCACACACGGGGTCTTCAAACTATAGCGGAAGCATTGTCAAGCCTCGGGGCTTTGCCCTTACCTATATCACCTGAAAGAAAGGTTTAATAGTCCATAAGCCAAAAGGCTCGTATAGTCATATAACCGCACAATAACATCTGTTATATAACATGCATGAGTGCAATGAATGCCAATGTCAATGCATGAAAATCATTTACATACCCTTTTCAAACACTCACCCTCAATCGTCAATATCATTACCCGGACCATGGGCTTCCCGTCCACGTAGGCCTAGCCTCAAACGTGCGGGACTTTGGGCCTTACGAATTACACGGAGGCCTAGCCTTTACCGTTATGAGCGTTTCTTGCAGCACATCCCGCAATTCGAGTTCCTAGTGGTACCCATCTCACATGCCTACCCACAAATCCGGGATTTCTAAACTTTCAAAACAAAATCCCTTCCAGAGGGTTTTATGCATGGAAGCCTCTAAGGTTTTCCCTTTTTAAAAAATCTAGAAGCCTCTAAGGCCTTCCCTTTTCAAAACTTGAAAGCCTCTAAGGTCTTTCATCCCAAAATCATTTTCGTGATTTTCGTGTTTATGCTCATGCTTATGAAATGATATGACATATGCGAGCTTTAAGCATCCAGACATATTCAATATTTCATAAGATAGATTATTAAGGCATGATATCAATTCAAAGCAAACAATAGACATGCTGAAATTATCCAGGTAAACACATAAGGCATAGCAACTCAAGTAACCACTTAAGGCATAGCAGCTCAATTAAACATGTAAATACACTATTAACATGTTATACAACTTTATTGAGGGTCATACGGAACTACCGTTCACCGAGGATAGACTGAATAATTAATCAGAATTGAAACCGGAACTGCTCAATCTATTACAAATCATAATATACAATAATGTGCGTATATCAGTGAGGTACAACACCTCTAAGCACAAGTACAACTACTATTAAAGTAAAGTACATCTCTTAAAGCATAGGGTACAAGGCCCCTTAGCTTATAATAGACTTAAGTACAACAAACAGAAGATTTTATTAAACTGCCCAACGTCGCGAGCGCAGGCCGCTCGCGCGGGACCTCGCTCGCGCGGGCCGCTCGCGCGAAAAATGTTCAGAAGGGTCACGTGTTTATTTTAAAACAATTTTCAAAAATGGCCTGTTCGCGCGCACGGGCCGCTCGCGCGACCCCTCGCTCGCGCGGGTCGCGCGCGCGAGTTGTCACAGAATCGTCTTCTTCCTCTTTTCTTCCTCTGTTTTGAAACCAGAGGCTAAATTTTACCCAGTTTGAAAACTTAATCAAAGTAAGCCTTCCAATATATGAATCTCTTCCTTTTTCCGCGTAGATTTCAAATATGAAATCATTTTTTCAAGAATCAAAACACAGCTCATGATTTTATCGAAAAACCGAACGATGACAAAACTTTAAATTGACCGTTCGTCGCAACCGTTGCAAATTAGCTTTTGAAATTCGAAATGGAGCCTCGTGTGATCAAGACCTTTCATTTGATATAAAGAAATCATGTTTCTGTGACAGTTTTTCTGCTCGCTATTTTTAGACCCTTAACGGTAAAAATATGAGATGCATATATATATGTATATATCTACATATCTATACTAACAGTTTAAATATAAAGTGAATTCACAAATTACAATTGTAAACTTACCCAATTCCCAATCCAAAGCTTGGATTGAAACTCCTTGAATCAATATAAGTTGTGTGTGTATGTGTGTGTAAATAAATATATGTGGTGTATATGTCTTTGTGTGAGAGATAGAAACAGTGGAGAGTTGAGAGATAGTAGAGAGATCAGCTAGTGTTTATGAGAGATTGAGAGTTTAAGGTCCAATATAAAATAACTCCCATACTTGGTCACCAAGTAGTGTGAAGTATAAGCTTCATACACACACTAATACCATACACACGTACACACAGTGCACAAATTGACTTTCTTTGGGCCCAAGTTCAAATGGAAAATACTTGTGTGTGTTGAGCTCACGCAATGATACACACACATAGGTATAGATTATACTAAGAAAAATCAAATCTGGTAATTTCAATTATCACAAACGCGAAATTTAAATACGAGATATTGCATCCTACCCACCTTAAAAGAAATTTCGTCCGCGAAATTTGCACATAGATAATCATTAGCACAGAAAACAAATAACTCAAGAAGCAAATAATTGCAGATATCGATCACACATCTCTTTCTCCTTCTCCCAAGTAGTCTCCTCAGTACCATAGTGACGCCACAGTACTCGAACCAAACGAATAGTTCTACCACGAAGCACATGCTCCTTAGCTTCCAGAATCTGTACGGGTTGTTCCTCATAGGACGCATCTTGCTCCAACGGTAAATTAGTCCAATCTAAAACATGAGACGGATCAGGTTCATATTTCCGAAGCATTGAGATATGAAATACATTATGAACTTTCGCCAACTGCGGAGGCAAAGCCAACCGATAGGCAACTTCACCCACACGTCCCAAAATCTGGAAAGGTCCAATGAAACGAGGTGAAAGCTTCTTGTCCTGCCCAAAACGAAGCACACCACGACGAGGTGAAACTTTGAGAAACACATGATTTCCAACTTCAAAGGACAACGGTCTCCTCTTCTTATCAGCATAACTCTTCTGTCGGCTCTGAGCCGTAAGTATCCTCGTACGAATCAGTTTTATCTTTTCAGTAGTTTCCCTTACTAGATCTGGTCCCAACAGAGACGCTTCTCCAACGTCTGTCCAACATAGGGGAGAATGACACGGTCGTCCATATAGGGCCTCAAATGGTGCCATCTGAATGCTTGCTTGATAACTATTGTTATACGCAAACTCGATCAATGGTAGGTGGTCTTCCCAACTACCCTTGAAGTCCATAACACAAGCTCGTAACATATCTTCCAAGGTCTGTATAGTACGTTCTGACTGACCATCCGTCTGAGGATGAAAAGCCGTACTCAATCTCAATTCTATCCCCAAAGCTTTCTGGAGACTTTTCCAAAACAATGAAGTAAACCGCGGATCTCGATCCGACACAATCGAAACAGGGACTCCATGTAACCGAATGATCTCTCGAATATACAAGCGACTAAGGACATCAACCGAATCAGTCAAACACATTCCTTGAAAATGTGCAGACTTTGTCAAACGATCCACAATGACCCAAACAGCATCATGACCGCGTGGTGACCTAGGAAGTGCTGTCACAAAATCCATTGTCACATGTTCCCATTTCCACTCTGAAATCGGTAATGGTTGCAATAACCCTGCAGGTCTCTGATGTTCGGCTTTCACTTGTTGATAAGTCAAAAAACGAGATACAAACTTAGCGACATCGCGCTTCATACCCTTCCACCAAAACTGACGTCGCAGATTATGGTACATCTTGTTACCTCCCGGATGCACCGCTAATCATGAATGATGGAATTCCTTCATCACTTGTTCACGAACTGCCAATGGCACAAACAAATGGCCTTTGAACTTCAACCCACGCTCAGAGTCAAAAGTCCAACCTTCTATAACATCACCTCGAAGAATTCACATACGAAAAGTAGATGCTACCGGATCAGATTATTGCTCATCTTTCACTTGTTGAATGATCGATGGTTGAGCCATAACAGAGTATAATGAAGTACGATCCTCAGAGTCGTCAAGCTCTACTTCAAACTCCCCAATCTGATCGAGCATATTCCATTCCTGAATGGCCAGACAAGCCAATGAACCTCGTGACTTGCGACTCAGCGCATCTGCCACTATATTCGCCTTCCCTGGATGATACTGTAGTTTGAAGTCATAATCTTCTAAGTACTCCATCCATCGACGTTGTCGAATATTCAAATCGCGTTGAGTAAAGATATACTTCAAGCTCTTGTGGTCTAAAAAGACATCAAATCGTTCCCCATACAAGTAATGATGCCACGACTTTAAGGCAAACACAACGGCAGCAAGTTCTAAATCATGAGTTGGATAATTCTGCTCATGAGGTTTCAAATGCGAGAACCATAGGCAACAACTTTGCCTTCTTGCATAAGCACACGCCCCAAACCAAGAAGTGAAGCATCACAATAAACTGCGTAGTCAACACCACGCTCCGAAATAATCAAAACCGGTGCTGAAGTCAATCGAGTCTTTAAAAGCTGAAAAGCTTTCTCGCACTCCTCAGTCCAAATGAATTTCACCCCCTTACGCGTAAGCTTAGTCAAAGGTGAAGCAATACGAGAGAAGTCCTTCACAAAGCGACGGTAATAGCCTGCTAAACCCAAGAAACTACGTATCTCAAATACGTTCTTAGGTGGCTGCCAATCCATAACAGATTCAATCTTTGATGAATCAATTGACACTCCATTTCTCGAGACAACGTGTCCCAAAAATTTCACTTCTGTCAACCAAAAATCACATTTAGATAATTTACCGAACAACTGGTGAGTACGCAATACTTGTAGGACAATCCTCAAGTGTTCCTCATGAAGTTCCTTAGAGGAAGAATTGATGAGAATAACATCAATAAATACAATCACAAACTTATCCAAATAATCGTGAAATACTCGCTGCATAAGGTCCATAAATGCTGCTGGAGCATTGGTCAATCCGAATGGCATAACCACAAACTCAAAATGTCCATATCGGGACCTAAAAGCTGTCTTCGAGATGTCTAACTCTCGAATACGGAGTTGATGATAACCCGATCTCAGATCAATCTTGGAGAAACAAGTGGAACCTTTGAGTTGATCAAATAAATCATCAATTCTTGGAAGTGGATACTTACTCTTGATTGTCACATGATTGAGTTTCCGATAATCAATACACAATCTCAGTGTTCCATCCTTTTTCTTAACAAAGAGGACAGGAGCTCCCCACGGGGATACACTCGGGCGAATAAAATCTTTACTCTAGAGATCTTCCAACTGAAGTTTCAACTCCTTCAATTCTGCTGGTGCCATACGGTATGGCGGAACAGAAATAGGCGAAGTGCCTGGCACAAGATCGATTGCAAAATCGATAGCACGGACAGGTGGCAATTCTGATAAGTCTTCTGGAAAGACATCAGGAAATTCACAAACAATAGGTGGCAATTCCACAAGAGGGGTGCCCCTCTCCATGGCCAATAAACTAGCCAGATTCCCAAGGGAAAAATATAAACTACTCCGTGAAAACAACGAGGGTAGCGGTAAATCCAACTGATCGCCCTCGAATCTACAATTGTCTCCCTCAGGAGTGAAAAGAGTAACCCGACGCTTAAAACAATCTATGAAAGCTCGATACTCGACCAACCAGTCCATCCCAAGGATGACATCAAATCCTAGATTTGGCATAACAATCAAATCGACACTCAACTGCCGGTCTGCTATCAAAAGCATACAACCACGACAAACTTGATTCAAATGAATAACACCTCCAACCGGAGTATCAACAGATAAGACATGCTCTAAGCATTCTATTTCTAACCCCAATACTGATGCAAATGCTGATGAGATGAATGAGTGTGATGCACCAGTGTCAAACAATAGATGCCCAAGAGTTAAACAATGGGACGATACCTCGGATTACAGACGATCTGGCATTTCCAGAAACATGATAAGCAGATGACATAGGCAAGGCAAAATTCCTTCCTTTATGTTCTTGGTGTTGTTGTGGCTGAAAACCACCACGGTTTTCTGTCCTCTGATAATTACCCTGATTCCCTATTCTGGTAGGGTTTCACGCTCTGAGCGGATACTGCCTGAGATGGTGGATAATACGGTGTCGAACCAATCGACTGAGATTTCTTGGGTGGTGGTTGAGGACAAAACTTGATAAAATGGTTCGGATCACCACATCGGAGACAAACTTTCTCCCCAGTGGCATTCATACCTCGCTGTAACCCCGATTGTTGAGAACTTCGATAAGAAGATCTCTGCTGTGAATATGATTGTTGCTGTTGCTGTTGAGGAGGTTGGGACTGAAATTGAGACCTAGTCTCTGTCTTAGCTTTCTTAGACAGACCAGTGCTCTTGGCTGGAGTAATGATCTCCCTGGCCCTTTTCAGATCCAAATCTACACTTTCAACACCCAACGCCCTTGTCAAAGTATCAGCATAAGTGGCGATAGGCGTGCTAGCCAAACTTTTTTGAATGTAGGGTCAAAGACCAAAGGCAAAACATGTAGCCTTGAAATGATCACTGACCAACTGCTCTTGAGCAAAACGAGCCAAGGTGGAAAACATTGTAGCATATTCTGTCACTAACATATCCCCTTGTTGAAGAGTAAAGATCTCAGCCCCCTTTGCGTCCCTCTGTACTTCTGGGAAGTAGTTATCAAGGAAAAGACTCTTAAATGACTTCCAAGTCATGCCAGCAAGTGGATGAACACTCATAGTGCAATCCCACCAATGGATAGCTTCTCCAGAAAATAAGTATATAGCCAACTTGATGCGGAGAGCATCCTCATGAAGATCAATGAATTCGAATATCTTCGTGATATGCTAAAGCCAATCCTCTGCAGCCATCGGGTCAGAGCTACCAGAGAACTGTGGCGGCTTCCTAGCATCGAAATCCTTAGTAATCAGCCGCTCCCAAGCTCTAGCGGGATTTGTCTCACCTCTCGGAGCACGAGGAGGAGGAGGCGGCATAGCATCTCTAACTGCCCTTGCAATTACATCGGCAACATTCTGTAACCCTTGCGGTCCATCAGGAATATCAACCGATCCTGTGGAGGCTTCAGACTCAAATACATCGTCAGGGGCGTGACCTCGACCACGACCACGACCACGACCACGGCCTCGACCTTGACCACGGCCCCTCCCTGGACCACGTCCTCGACCTCGGCCTCGGCCTCTAACTAGGACCGAAGCAGCCGATATCTGCTCATCAACCTCTAGTTCAATACTGGGATTTTCACGACGCAGCGGCATAGCTATACAAGATCAAATCGAGTAGACGAATCACACAACATGATCTAATCACAAAGTGTATTCAACAACACATGTGTATGTCAAGCATAACAAGTAAACAATTAACATCTCAAGTTACCAAGTAACATGTTAACACATATCAAAACATATGTCGTGTATCAACTAATCATGTCTAACATGTCAACAAAACTAAACATGCGTGCACATAACCCGGCGTCCAAAGTATTCGACCCGGTTAAGCTCTGATACCATTCTGTGACGCCCCGCCCCGCCACGGTTCCCGGCGACGGGGTGTCATCCAAGCAGAGGCACAATAATAAAGTATAACAGTAGGCTTTGACACCAATCGGTAACTCCCCGGCTCTTAGACTCTGAGGGTTACCTGAATATATGTTCATCATTTGTAAGACATTCATAAAATAGAATCTGGTTTCGTTTGAAATATCCTTTCTTGAAACAAAACGTTTTAAGGATAAGCAGCGAAAAATCATAGTTAAGCCATCTCTTTATTTAAAAGTCAGTGGACTAGCATTTGTCCAATTGAAACATAATATGTTCTTTGAAATCAAAGTTTTATTACATTAACTAAATGATATTCCCCACACACGGGGTCTTCAAACTATAGTGGAAGCATTGTCAAGCCTCGGGGCTTTGCCCTTATCTATATCACCTGAAAGAAAGGTTTAATAGTCCATAAGCCAAAAGGCTCGTATAGTCATATAACCGCACAATAACATCTGTTATATAACATGCATGAGTGCAATGAATGCCAATGTCAATGCATGAAAATCATTTACATGCCCTTTTCAAACACTCACCCTCAATCGTCAATATCATTACCCGGACCATGGGCTTCCCGTCCACGTAGGCCTAGCCTCAAACGTGCGGGACTTTGGGCCTTACGAATTACACGGAGGCCTAGCCTTTACCGTTACGGGCGTTTCTTGCAGCACATCCCGTAATTCGAGTTCCTAGTGGTACCCATCTCACATGCCTACCCACAAATCCGGGATTTCTAAACTTTCAAAACAAAATCCCTCCTAGAGGGTTTTATGCATAAAAGCCTCTAAGGTCTTCCCTTTTTAAAAAATCTGGAAGCCTCTAAGGTCTTCCCTTTTCAAAACTTGAAAGCGTCTAAGGTCTTTCATCCCAAAATCATTTTCATGATTTTCGTGTTTCTGCTCATGCTTATGAAATGATATGACATATGCGAGCTTTAAGCATCCAGACATATTCAATATTTCATAAGACAGATTATTAAGGCATGATATCAATTCAAAGCAAACAATAGACATGCTGAAATTATCCAGGTAAACACATAAGGCATAGCAACTCAAGTAACCACTTAAGGCATAGCAGCTCAATTAAACATGTAAATACACTATTAACATGTTATACAACTTTATTGAGGGTCATACGGAACTACCGTTCACTGAGGATAGACTGAATAATTAATCAGAATTGAAACCGGAACTGCTCAATCTATTACAAATCATGATATACAATAATGTGCGTATATCAGTGAGGTACAACACCTCTAAGCACAAGTACAACTACTATTAAAGTAAAGTACATCTCTTAAGGCATAGGGTACAAGGCCCCTTAGCTTATAACAGACTTAAGTACAACAAACAGAAGATTTTATTAAACTGCCCAAGGTCGCACGCGCGGGCCGCTCGCGCGGGACCTCGCTCTCGCGAGGCCTCGCTCGCGCGAAAAATGTTTAGAAGGGTCACGTGTTTATTTTAAAACAATTTTCAAAAATAGCCTGTTCGCGCGCACAGGCCGCTCGCGCGACCCCTCGCTCGCGCGGGTCGCGCGCGCGAGTTGTCACAGAATCGTCTTCTTCCTCTTTTCTTCCCCTGTTTTGAAATCAAAGGCTAAATTTTACCCAGTTTGAAAACTTAATCAAAGTAAGACTTCCAATATATGAATCTCTTCCTTTTTCCGCGTAGATTTCAAATATGAAATCAGTTTTTCAAGAATCAAAACACAGCTCATGATTTTATCGAAAAACCGAACGATGACAAAACTTTAAATTGACCGTTCGTCACAACCGTTGCGAACTAGCTTTTGAAATTCGAAATGGAGCCTCGTGTGATCAAGACCTTTCATTTGATATAAAGAAATCATGTTTCTGTGACAGTTTTTCTGCTCGCTATTTTTGGACCCTTAACGGTAAATGTATGAGATACATATATATATATATATGTATATATCTACATATCTATACTAACAGTTTAAATATAAACTGAATTTACAAATTACAATTATAAACTTACCCAATTCCCAATCCAAAGCTTGGATTAAAACTCCTTGAATCAATATAAGTTGTGTGTGTATGTGTGTGTAAATAAATATGTGGTGTATATGTCTTTGTGTGAGAGATAGAAATAGTGGAGAGTTGAGAGACAGTAGAGAGATCAGCTAGTGTTTATGAGAGTTATGAGAGATTGAGAGTTTAAGGTCCAATAAATAATAACTCCCATACTTGGTCACCAAGTAGTGTGAAGTATAAGCTTCATACACATACCAATACCATACACACGTACACACAGTGCACAAACTGACTTTCTTTGGGCCCAAGTTCAAATGGAAAATACTTGTGTGTGTTGAGCTCACGCAATGATACACACACATAGGTATAGATTATACTAAGAAAAATCAAATTTGGTAATTTCAATTATCACAAACGCGAAATTTAAATACGAGATATTACATTTCGAGTAGTGTCATGGTACTCCATTTCATCAATATTGTACTCCTTTCTCGCCCGATGTTCCATACGCACCATGCTCGCCTGGGCAACTCACCCGAGCGAGATTCTCAGTTTTTTGACTTCCTTTTCCCTTTGCTCAGAATGTCCGAAAATATACCAAATGGTAAGCACATATGTACTGAGCAAAGCTCTACTATGCAATTGTCCCTTTAAGACTAAAGTTTGAAGAGCAACTGAAGTTGAGCACAATATCTGCTAGTTAATGGTAAACACCTTTGTCAACATATAGATTCTGATTCCAATGATCTTCTCAAGTGATAACATGCAGTCATCCAATAGACACCGCATGAAATGGTACGTATCTCAATTGTTAGTTAGATGAATAGCAATTTGACTATTGCAGTGCAAGATGCTATTTTCACGCTCCTTACCCAACGCCATCAAGAATCCTTACAGCCAAATCATCTCTTTGCTTTGCCTCTATTACTGCAACATATCCTGCTCCTGTTGCAAAGAGTGATACAATTCTTTGCAACAGAGAAACCCAACTAACCGTCGTACTTGAAGATTGGATATCTCACTGACCCGGTCAAACTCTAATATGTTTTTAAGATTTATTTAAATATAACTAAATTAGAAAAATATTTGGTATAAAAAGATATAAAGATCAGCAAGCCAAGGTCCCCAACCCCAACCCGTACTCGGCCCAGTTGAGCGTGATCGCAGCGGCGACATGCGTGCGTGTGTTCTAACTTACTAACACTTTTAGCTTCCTCCCATTTTTTTCATGTGGGACACAGTTAAAAGTAGGGTTAATTACTTTTTACCCCCTTGTGGTTAGGTCCAGTTTTACTTTACCCTTAATGATTTAAAAGTGGACACTTAACTCCTTTGTGGTTTTGAACTAAAGTGAAACTATTAAGATTTCCTTTAAAAACTAATGAAAATTCTAAAGTTGGCCAAAAATATTAATACTTAATTCTAAAGTTGGCCAGAAATTTTTACAGTTTTATTTTAGTCCGAAACCACATGGGTGTTAAATGTCAACTTTTGAACCATAAGAGAGTAAAGTGAAATTGGACCTAACCACAAGGAGGTATAACAACCCTTAAAAGTATTATGTTTTGGTTTTTGAATAAGACAAGCTAGAAGAGATTTCAAAATGGTTCAATTATCGTTCAGTCCACATTATTTAAGTCACTTCAAAATTTATCTCCACTCAATTTGTTTGTTAGACCAACTCCATCAGTTGCTGACTTGGCTGCTGAATCATCATCTCAGTCATCGAACATCAATGGATCCCATTGATATTACTTTTGTAGTTTTCTATATGCTGAGAAGTAGCAGTTAAATTATAGATGATCTGTGTTAGCTTTTCTGTTGTGAATTCTGTTATAACTGCCTATAGTTTAGAGACTGAGATCGATCAAAGTATAAGGACTGATGAGACTCTGCTTATTGTTAAAGCTAATGAGAATAAATTAGGTTTTTTGTCCTCTCTCTCTCTCTCTCTCTCTCTCTCTCTCTCTCTCTCTCTCTCTTACATTTACTTCATGGTATGAAGAGCTATCGATCAGAACTTTACTCTGATCCAACTTCATCTTCTTCGATCCCTCTGATGTATTCTCTAAAATTCAACATCAAAACTCTTCAATGGTGATGTCTGCAATCGTTAAATCTTCCACCGAATATGATTTTCTTCATCTCCAATCTCAATGCGTTGATCACAGTCAAGTTAAATCAAGCAAATTACATGATATGGATACAACAAATAAGCAATGCACTTCGCGCAAATTGTCTGCTTTGCTATGTTGATGGTTCGATTTCTCAACCAGAATTTGAGACTACTAATGAATCGGGTGATATAATTCCAAACCCTAACTTTTGAGGGTTGCTTGAATATTGATAGTCAACTCGTTAGTTGCCTTAATGCTATAATTGATCCAATAATTCTACCTCAGACTCTAGGTTCAGAACATGCTTCAGAAATCTGCAATTATCTTTCTAAGCGATACATTTCCATATCAAGATCATGTGTGCATGAACTAAAATATTAAGCTTTAAATGCCATCAAAGATTGTCCCATGGATGAGCATATTGATCGTATTAAACAGTGGTCAGGTCAATTATCTAATGCTGGCAATTCCAAGTCTAAAATGCCATTTAGTCCCTCTGCCCAATTGACTATTTCTCATTCAGATCCAGTGTATAAAATAGAACCTCACACCTTTCTTCAGCCTAATAAATCTGCTGTATGGAGAAGTACTATGTCTGCAGAGTAGTGCTCTTTTGTCCTAGCATAAATGGGTCTTGGTTCCTCTACGTCAGTAAGACATTGGTTGTAAGTGGGTGTTCAGAATTAAGGAGAATGCTGATGGTTCTATTTCTAGGCACAAGGCCAGATTAGTTGCTAAAGGATATCATCAAACTGAGGGTTTTGATTTCTTTGAAGCTTTCAGTCCTATGGTGAAACAGCCAACCATTAGACTTGTTATCTCCTTATCTCTTCACTATGCATATGGTTAGAAAATCAAAACAACTTTGATGTCTCTAAAGCATTTCTCCATGGTCTATTGGATGAAAAAATATATACAGAACAACCTCCTAGGTTCACTGATCCTTCTCAGCCTCCTTATATTTGCAAACTTTAAAAGGCACTCTATGGTTTAAATTAAGCTCCCAGAGCTTGGTTTGCTACATTGTCTAAGTTTCTACTAGCCCATGGTTTTGTAACCAGTAAGGCTGATTCATCATTCTTTGTTCAACGTGCATCTTCTTCAATCATCATGCTTTTGGTTTATGTGGATAAGGTTTTAATCATTGCAAATAGTGCCTCAACCATTGATCAGTTTATATCCACCATGGGCACAACTTTCTCTATAAAAGAACGATTTGGGATTCTTACACTACTTTTCGGGCATGTATTGAAGTTACTACTTCTAACAAAGGTCTTTTTTTGTCCCATGCTACATATGCCTCTAAGATACTTCTTAAAGCAGCTATGCAAGATTGTAAACCCAATTCATCTCCATCCACTGTTAAAGCTTTTGTTAATGAAGATCTTTTTCCATATCCAAATCCAGCACTCTACAGAACAATTGTTTGGGTCTCTTCAGTACATGATTATTACCAGGCCAGATCTTGCTTTTGTTGTTAATTGGGCCTATCAGTTCATGCATAATCCCCTTCAAGTGCATTTTCAAGCTGTAAAAAGATTTCTAAAATTTATCAAAGGCGGTATTCATCATGGTCTTTTATTCCAACATGTTCCCCTCAATTTACATTGTTTTATTGACTCTGATTGGGCTGAAAATCGCTTGGGTCGAAAACTAACCACTAGATTCTAAATTTTTCTATACCCCAATTTGGTCTCTTGGACAACAAAGAAACAGCCAACTGTGGCTCGTTCCTGCACATAAGCTGAATATAAAGCATTGGCTAGCACTGCTGCTGAGGTCATTTGGCTTCACCAAATCCTCAATGATCTTCATATTAGTCTCCAAAGTGCTCCTCTGATAACCTCAGTGCACTAGCCATTGCAGCAAATCCAGTCTTTCATGCAAGAACAAAGCACATTAAAGTATATTACCATTTTGTCAGAGAAGAACTTGTTGCTAAACAACTTCAGGTGTCTCACATTTCTTCTATTGATTAGTTAGCTGATCTCTTCATAGAGCCACTATCTATGTCTTGCTTCAAATTCTTGAAAGACCAGCTTATGCCTCATCAAGTTGACCAATCCTCAAGCCTCATCAACTTGCTGGGGAGAGCTAGACCAACTCCATCAGTTGCTGACTTGGCTGCTGAATAATTATCTTAGTCATCAAGCATCAATGGATCACATCGATTTTACTTCTGTAGTTTTCTATATGCTGAGAAGTAGCAGATAAATTCTAGATGATCTGTGTCAGCTTTTTTGTTATGATTTATATTGTAACTGCCTATAGTTAAGAGACTGAGATCAAAGTATAAGAACTTATGATACTCTGCTCATTGTTCATGCTATTGAGAATAAATTAATTACTCTCTCTCTCTCTCTCTCTCTCTCTCTCTCTCTCTCTCCTCTTAAATTTTCTTCAGTTTTATTTTCGAGCAACAACTTTAGCCCAACTGGAATGGGCGCAGCATGCCACACTTATTGCGAAATTTCAGGATTCGATCCCTACCTCTCCATCCTATGGGCCCTGGCACTTAAGTCCTCACATGAGACCCACTACTCCAAACGATATATATATATATATATATAAACTATAACAAAATATTTTGTTTTACTACCAATTTACCCATAAATGTACACCTAAACCCAAAAAATTTCGCTTTTGAAGCCTTTTAAACCCGTGCATATATAGATCCGCCATTGAATACGCGTCCATCAAAATCTAATCCCAACCCACACCACACCACACCACACATAAACTCGTAAACCTGTCTTCGCCCTGTGGGACAGTAAATGAAAAAAGTTGTCAAAAATGAAAGGAACACTACTACTAATGTCTTTATTATATATGTTTATATTGATACTCCATCTCCCTCGCCTGTTATGTCTAACGTCTTTGTTTTTTTTGAATTCTAACATTGGCAATTTGCAGATGAGACCCAGAAGAGTGTTGGAAGATAAGGTACCTCAAAATCAAATGCCTTCAAGGAATGCAACTAATTCTAAAGTTTATCTAAAAAACATATGGTTAAAAAAGAAAGGATGCCCAGACGGAACTGTCCCTATTCGAAGGATGACTTCGCATCAAATGGGAAAAGCCAGATATGCCTCTCACAAGCTTCGAATCGGAGTACATCAACTAAATTGGAACCGTGGTCTAGAAGTAAGTTACTAATTCAGCAAATAGAATGAAAAATAAAGGATTGTACGAAATTAAATGACATGCGATATACACACACACACTTGAATTTTGGTAGCATTGTTTTTAGTTACAAATTTTTTTTCGGCTTCATAAGAATATTGTTAAATAGCTAGGGTCGATAATTACAACTCCAAATAAATCTAAGTCAATATTACATAAATTTTTTTATTTTTTTTTTATTTTTGGATTACCGTGGGTGTCCGGACTAGCTTGCGCGCACATCGACTAATCCCACGAGGTCAGGGCGTCCGGGTGAATCACCTGTGGCCACCCCCTTGAGATTCGAATTGGAGAACTCTGGATATAACACTCAGAGACCTTGCTATCCGGCCACAAGAGAAGTGGTTAATATTACATAAATGGCATTCACAACTTTAACTTTTTTTTTTTTGGCTCTTTAAAAATGTATAGAGGAGGACAATTAACAGATCACTATACACACTACACACGGGACAAACATCAATTTTACGATTTTCATAGCAGATAATCATGCAAAGTATGCACATGCATCAAGATTCAAAATATCAACATGACATCCAGACACATTTAAAGCATTAAATCTCAAAGTAAGAAATAAAAGAAACGGACAAATTTTATTTTAAAAGTTCTACACATATATGTTATACATATATATGTTATACATTGTGTAGACTAAATTGTTCCACAATCATAGCATGCACAATATCTGAATCATTTGAAAATATGTACAATGAATAATTAAGTCCACTTATGATTTAGTCCCTCAATTATTTTGAGAACCAAAATAC
Organism: Hydrangea macrophylla; assembly: GCA_033977485.1. Lineage (NCBI taxonomy): Eukaryota > Viridiplantae > Streptophyta > Magnoliopsida > Cornales > Hydrangeaceae > Hydrangea > Hydrangea macrophylla. The sequence goes on from CM066993.1 coordinate 55,756,186, forward strand.
CCTACAGAATTATTTATAATTATATATGTATATATACACACTCATTAATTACTCCCCAATTCAAAGAGGAAAATTAGTGTTTCAAAATTCAAAATCCTATATATATATATATATATATGTACACACAGAGAGAGAGAGAGAGATATAGAGAGAGAGAGAGACTACATCTACTCACTGTCGGCACCGGCCACCATGCACCACTCCCACCCACTCCCACTCCCCTCTTTTCCGCCGCCGTCGCCAACTGCTCCACCTTCAAGCACCCTCCGCTATCGTCCACCCTTCTTCCTCCATAACCACCACCATAACCTCCGAAACCACACTATTTTTGGCCATTACATCTCCACCACACCACCACCTTCGGTCACTCCTTTCGCTTGCCGGCTAACCTACAGAAGGTGAACACTACGTGTAAAAAAAATTTCTCCAATTTGTGAAAAATTCTCAACGTTTGATTGAGATATTGGCCTAATATGGAGTCTGATGAAGTGAGAAATTCTCCTTGATTTTTAATGACGTGAGAAATTCTTGACGATTTGTATCTGACTCGTTTCATACTCCATGTGATATAATTACGTTGGGTAGTCTTCATCAAAGATCTCATTTGCCTTTTAGATTCTCAGTGGATGATGACCTCATGCAGTTTAGAAGTTTAAGTGCTTGTCTTTTTTTTTTCCCCCCTTTTTTTTCATTCTTCCCATCAATTATAATTTTTTGGTTGATATTCCAAAAGGGTAATTCTTGGGACACAACTTTCACACAATCTCCTAAAAGATGTGTCTATCTCTCTCCTGTGATGTCACTGGACCCCATAGTGACACAGGAGAGATAGACACATCTTTTAAGGAGGTTGTGTGAAAGTTGCATAAAATTGTGTCCCAAGAAATACTCATTCCAAAAATCTATATTTGTAAAATTTCTTACAAAAAAAGGTGAGAAATTTCTTTTTGAAAACGAATAAAAAAAAAGATGAAAAATTTCTTACCAAAATCTCCGAACAAGAATAAGAAATTACTTTAGATCACTCAGTCAAAATTTTTTTTTTATTTTTTCCCCCCCTTTTTCTCCTTCTTCCCATCAATTGAATTATTTTGTTGATATTCCAAAAATCTGCATTTGTAAAACTTCTTAAATAAAGATGAGAAAATTCTTTTTGAAAATGAACAAAAAAAAGTTGTTTTTTTTTTAAATTGAACAAAAACAAAAGGTGAGAAATTTCTCACCAAAAATCTCCGTGAATAAACTGATTGTCAGAACAACAATAAGAAATTACTCACTTTGTCATACATCATTCAGTCAGAATCACAAATGAGGACTTCTCACTATACTATTCTAAAAAACAAATGAGAACTTACTCACTTTGTTATTCATGACTTATCACTGTGATAATGAAAATTTTCTCACTTAATAATGAGAAATAAACAAAATAACAAACACATGACACATCTAAGTCAGAAATTTCTCACAGAAATTGGCAAGTTCATCAAAAGTTCGTAAATTACTCACCAACTGTTGATACACATGAACCTCATGTTCATAACCCCTTGAATACCATGCACCAAAACTGTAATGGAATAATATACATACATTATACAATAGAATATAGGTCAAATCAATAAATCAACTCATAATTAAAAAATTTCAAAAGGAAGGTGTTTGGATAAGTTAGGAAACCATTTAAGATTCTCCTTGATTTATGGTTCTGCTTAACCGAAATAATTGTAGAATTAAATGTATATTATCGTCCTAAAATATAAATTTCACAAACTAATATATAGCAAGGGCATATAAGTCAAAAAAAAATATACAAAAAGAGGGAAAAGAACCAAATTCTAATTATCCTTATGGTAAGAGGATTAATTTCATACATATAAAGTTAAATGGACTAATTTTTCTTTTGACCCATTATGAGGGACTAAACCTTATATTTCTAACAAAATAATTTAACTATTTTCCAAGCTAGTGAAAAATCTTAGTTTGTTTGTTATTATAATATTATGTAATTATTATGATAATCTCCTATCGATTGTTTGTTTGTTTTTTTTTTTTTTAGTCTCTATCGATTGTTAGAATATATAAGATGTTGGAACTATGTTCGTACATCGATCGGTAAACGTTATTTTCTTTTGGACCGTTGTGCTTATGGGTTCTTCAAAATCATCAATCATCCAAGATAATTCATACGAAAATAATAGCAAGAGCAAGATAGAACAGACAACAAGAATCTACAACACAAGACATATCTTATGTGGTTCACCCCACTGGGCCAATTCCTAGTACAGTAGTAATAATATTACCCATATGATAAGTTTTCTCTACCAAGAAATCTCTCTTTGCAAGTATTATTATACAGGTAGGAAGTCAATCATCTTTGGAACCTATCCCAAAACTGCAATCTCAATCAAAATAGAAAATATAATTCGCGCATATAATTACTATGTTCGCTCCAATGAGATTACAGTCTCCAAAATCTGTCAACCTTGCCCGAGCAACTCGTCCAACCAAGATTTCACTGTGCATAATGTTGGATTATATTTTAATAAAAATAAATAATATTCTAATTATTGCATGGAGTCAATGCTATATATTTTCAAGCAACATGTTATGTGACCGTTCAAATTCTTTTTACACATTGATGTCCAACGTTTCATAAATTGTACTTTGCATTGATGTCAAATGGTTTTAAACCATTGTGGTAATCTTATACTTAATTAGGGGCAGCAGAATCAGGATTTTTGGCCAGGGGACCTAAGTTATACGGGGTTTAGGTGCAGCGCCCTAAGGCGACCTTTTTTTCTGGTTTTTTTTTTTTTTGTATCTACTTATTATACAATTCAACATAAGTCACAAATTCATATTTGCACAAATTCACAAGTACCCCAATTCAATATTCACAAATATCCCTAAAAAAACAAAACTCATAAATATTCCCAATTCTATTATTTTTTGGTTAACATATTCCCTAATTAAAAGAGGGAGAAAAGATATAGAGAATCCACCAAAATTAATAACCAATGTAGAGAGAGAAAGCTCAGCCTTCTCTCTAGATTTTTGAGTCCATGAAGCAAGGGAAGCTTAGACGCTCCTCAAGATTACGGGGACCACCCAAAGATCCCTACGCAGATGATTTTGTTGGGGATCTGTGGAAGAAAACACGATGTTCCCCCAATGTTCACAACAATAGCGATATGGATGAGTCTAATGATCCACGACATCAACACAATGAAGAAGGAGAAATGAAGAATAAAAGAGAGCTCGAAACTAGATCTGAAGCTGAAAACTCAGTAATGAAGCTCCAGCTTGATGGTTTAATGGCACAGATTGATGAGCTTGAATTAAGAAAGAAGAGAGAACTTAAAGAAACATTTATAGAACAATCTAGAGTGATTGGGACTAGGCTTGAATCCAGTGCATCTCGGAATATTACGGTGTCCTCTGCAAGGTTTAAGGATGTTGGTCTCTCTACCTCAAATCTGTCTTCTAACCATGATTCTGAGGGTTTGATAGCCCATACCGATATGATTGAAAGATCCGAGGTTAATGATACTGCTAGGGCTGGTTGCTCTCTTGCCCTGACTGCTCTCAGTGAGGAAGATGAAGTGCGATGTGAGCAACACGCGCCCACCCACGCGATGGAGAAAGGAGAGGTAAGGCCCCATGTCGTGTCAGCACCTTCATCCCACATTGGTGTCCTGCCAGCTAAGGTCCCTCCTAAAGCTGCTACCTCTGCCAACAAGCAACACCCCTTAGCTGCCCAAGATTTTTCTTTTTTTAAGAATAGCTTGATTGGAGGTCATGTTAGGTCAACTTCTCAAAGTTGTATTTCCAATGTTGCCCTTGATGTAGCATGTGCGCCCAATGTTGGTTTAGACACATCTCCATGTCTGCTTGGAACGCCCCCAGCTGTGGGGCCCATGGTTACTGAATCTGGTGGCATCCAACTTTCTTCTCCTGAAGTTCTGTTGGGCCCGCTAGCGGGTTCTGTTATTGGGCCAACCATTAATGAGGAATGTCTTTCAGTTCCTCTTAGTGGGCTGCACGTTGATCATAATTCGGCCGAAGTCACCGAGCCTATTGCCAAACCCACATGGTCTTCTCTGTTAAAGCCTACTGTCTGTGACTCGCATGGCTTGCTGAATAATTCATGTTTCAAGACCACTTCCATTATTCAAAGCGGTCCTGAGGGTAACAGCTTGTTCCATGAACAATTTGTGCCGGTAGCTGGTGCTCAATGCAATAATCAAAAACAGCAGAAGGATAAGGTCTCCCAGCAAGTTAGTGTGGACCCTACGGACTGTGTTGTTACTCCCAAAGATGTGAGCTCCCGTGCTATAGAGCGAAGTTGGGCCCAGGTCCTTCGAGATGGGGATGGTGTAGGAGATGTTTCGGATTGTCAACATGGAAATGACATCATGCAAACTGCGCAAGTGGATGGCAATCCTAAGGATTCTTTCCAAGATTCAAATGGTGTTGATTTCCCACTTGGATTTGTGGCCCATGGACCCAGAACTGAGAATTTACACCTCAAAGTTCCCTCTGAGCTTATCAAGGAAGGTAAAACAGAATGGGAGGCCACCCTAGTTGGCCATTTTGTGGGTAAGCATAGAAATCCTCCATTCTCTCTAGTCACTTCAATCACTGAGAAGTTGTGGGGCCAAAAAGGCCTAGTTGATACTTTGGCTAATGATTCAGGATTTTACTTCTTTACATTCTCTTGTGTAGAGGAGAGGGATGCTGTTTTAGTTGGTGGTCCATGGTACATTATTGGTCAACCTCTTATTTTGAGACCGTGGAAACCAAACTTGACATTGAATAAGGAAGAGGTTCATTCCATTCCGATTTGGGTCAACTTGTATGGTATCCCCTTGGAGCTCTGGAATCCTAAGGGAATTAGCTTCATTGCTAGCAATCTTGGGAAGCCTCTACGAGTGGACCGAGTTACTGCGTGCCGCAGACGAATTTCCTATGCCAGAGTTTGTGTGGAAATGAGTGGTGCTCATGACCTCCTTTCGAAATTTGCACTTGAAATTGACGATGATTCAGGCGAGACCACCCTAATGGATATTATAGTGGAGTATCAATGGACTCCTCTCAGGTGTGCCAAATGCTCTGCCTTTGGTCATAATTGTGCAAATGTTGCTAAACCAAAACCGGCTCCTATCCGCCACAGTTCTCGTCATTACCATCCCCGTCGCTCAGTTCCTACTAACTCCTATAACAAGAATCCAGAGGTTGGGGTTTGGAAAGTAGTGGAAGGCAAGAATAAGAGTAAAATTTCCGCCTGTGATTCTGTGGATGCCCATCATACTATGGGTAATATGTTCTCTGTTCTTTCCCATGATTTGGATAAGGTTGAACTTATCTCTGCTCAGACTGAAGTTGAGAATTCTCTCCCCGTTAGGGAGTCTTCTGAGGCTGGTCCCTCTCTTCACTTGGTTGATGTGGGCTGTGAGGATCCTAGCTCCCCACCTGCAGAAGAGGATAAACTTTGTGAGGTTTTTGAGGAAGGTTCCCTGGCTAATGAAGTTAGTGAGTATGATTCTGAAGAAGGTTCCCCGGTTGTCAAGAACATTGCTTCCAAAAGACAGATGAAACGGGAGGCGAAGATTAAATTTAATGGGAGCCGTCCTAAGGGTCGGCATAGAAACTGATTGTGTTTAGCTTCTGATGTTTGAGTTTGTTGTGTCTTGCTTTGTTGCATTGGCCTTGTTTAGCCTTTTTAGGCTTTGTTTGCTAGTTTTGAGGTTGACTCTGTCTTCTTTCTTTACTTAGCTGGTTTTTAATCTTATTGTAATATCCTAGGGTATGGTCCTTTTTTCGTAAATTAACCATTTTTCCGAAAAAAAAAAAAAAAGAAAAGATATAGAATTAGTTTTAGACCCCATTTTGGGATAAGAGATGTAGTTTTCAATTTTAAAATATGGTATTTGAAAATTTAATCTAAATCTATTTTGAAGAAACTTAAAAATTATAGGATATCATTTAAAATTCCGGAAGGGGACTATTTGTACAACTCATAAATTTTAATTCTTAAAATTCAGAGGAATGCGCCCACCATGACCCTCCATCCGCCCCTGTACCCAATGTGTATTACGAACGGTTCTATGCGATGAATATTACAGACTTACAGTTGTTCAGTTACTGACCCTTTTGGTTAAAGATAGGTTAAATGTCATTTCAATAGTCATATACAGAGTTTGCACCAAGAATTTGTAAATAGCTACGTATATAATATATACATAGCGTTATACTTTTGCTTCGAGCAACGCTAATAAGAATCTCATATGTTATATTCATTTCTCATAAGGATTGTTTGGGTAAAGAAGGTATTAGTGGGCACGCTTCTTATTTGTCAAGTTGTACAGATTTGAAGGGCATATGGCAAGGGTGACCGGTCTGTTGTATCTGGAGACGACGTGCTAGTGTCCTACTGCGCCAGATATTATCCGTAGATAGTGTGATCACGGCTCATTTCAGTCACTCTCTTTTTGGTTCGATCGGTGGATTTATTCATAAAATTTGTTTTATATTATTCTCCAACACATAAGTTTAACCCAAATTTAACATGGACAAATCAGTATGATGAGAAAAAAAAACCTTTTTGGCCTTCAATGTAATTCTTTTCTAAAGGTCCACCTTCTTGTTGTTCTTAAAGTCTTTTGGTTTCAAAATATATGTTAAAAAAAAAAATTTCCTAAACAATAACCTTTACAGTTTGCAGGGATTTATACGACTCCCGGACGGAGATTAGGTGGAGCTGGGGCAGCAATTAACTTATATAACCCCAAAGTTGGACCTCACCAATTCAGTTCTACTCTAATAGCAGTTGAAAGTGGAGATGGTGATAGTTTGAACCAAATAAAAGTGGGATGGATTGTAAGTCTGATTGAAAATTACCCTTTTTTTTCAAAAGCTTCCCTTCCCTTCCATAATTGTACCAACCTAATTTCTTTGTTGGTTCTTTCGAATCCAAGTTTTGTGACCTAAGGATCATCGGCTTCCCTTTGTGTTCTCCTGCAACACTCATATGGGATGTTGCCCAAAGAGCTGCCCACAAAGCTAGGGGAGCCGAGGATCGTTACCCAATTTGTGATATTGCGGTTTTTGATTTTCAATTTTCTATTTCAATTTATGGGTGCGCTCTAGTTGATCTTGAGAAAAGATAAAATATATATATATATATATATATATTTGAAAACAAAAGCCGGACTAGTAACACACTATATTTTATTGTGTGTTGGCTCTAATTCAGCAGGCGGAAATGCTAGATGCACAAAAAATATGCACAACCAAATGCACAACCTGCTTAAAATTGTTGGACTTCGTGCTGAAAAGTCTGTACACACAAAAAGACAAAAAAAAAGGGTGTACAGTTTTTTCAGCACGATGTCCAACAATTTTAAGCTGATTGTGCATTTAATTGTGCATTTTTATTGTGCATCTAGCATTACTCTTCAGCAGGATAAACCCGGTTATACCAACGTAGCTAAAAAAATGAGCATAATGGTTAGTGGTCAAAGTCGGTACTGCTCCATGAAATGGGTCAAAACTGACCCGTTTCATGTTCTACGGTTAGGATATGTGTGCACCACTATAGATCTTCAGTGCATTCATGATAGTCAATGCTATTACTTCTAATATGTGAACTACTTTTCACTACAATAAAAATAAAAATAAAAATAAAAATAAAAAAGGGGTTAGACTAATACTAAAAAAATCTATTTTTGAGTACTTTTGACTAAAATTCCCTTATTTATATTAATTCATTCTTGATTAGTTTCTAGCGAATTTGAGAAGTTCTAGATAGGTTAGTTAAGGAAAGTGTGAAAATCATGAGGAAAGATAAAAAGGTAAAGGAAGTTAAGATGAATTTTTTTTTGGTTAGTGTTACTGCTATTTTAATGTAGCCAAACTGGTATTAAAAAATAAAAATAAAAAATAATTATTTTTATTTTATTTTATTTTATTTTTAATTTTCTTAAAAAAATTTAGACCTATTCTTGCCCTTAAAAACATTAAAAATCCGAATAGACATCTGTTCTGTGCATAGTGAACATGTAACTCTTGATTCACCATGCATCTGTTCCATGAACTTAGGCTTTCAACCAAACAGCGTAAGTTGTCTTCTTATATAATTTGTTTCTGTGTTTCTTAATTTGTTTGATTTACAGTCACTTAAGTCTGGTTCTAGAGTTTGTGGCAACATTTTGGACAATATCTTTAATCCTTATAAACAATAATAACAAACTTTTGTAATGTTTTAGGTTTATCCAGACCTATATGGTGATGATCGCACTCGATTGTACACGGTTTGGACAGTATGTTCTTGTGCTTTCGATTGTTTTTTGAATAACATTTTGGGGAAAAACTTACTCAATTAATTGGTGGAAAACACTAACTCAAGTTTTTATTTCATGTTGAAAATATTTGAAAGACAAACAATTATATAAGCACAGGTTGCTACAACACGCATTGCCCGGGTTTTGTAATAGTGAATACTGATATACCACTAGATTATGCTTTCCAAGAAATCTCCGTCAAAGAAGGAAAGCAATATGATGTACAACTTGAGTTGTCTCAGGTGAAATTCCCTCTCTCTGCATATATACAGATGTATGTGTGTTTGTATGAAATTGAAATACATGATATACATATATATATATATATATATATAGAGACCAAATCAGGGGCGGATCCAGCAGTTTTGTTCAGAGGGGGCAGAAACTTATACAGGGGTGTCCTCTACCCGATTTTTTACGCTTTATAGTTTTTTTTTTGAAATGTTGAGGGAATATTAAGGGGCAAAAATGAATAAAGTATGAAATATGTAAGGTGATAGAATTATTTTAAAAAGTTGTGGGGGCAATTAAGGGCAAAAATGAATAAAATATGAAATATACAAGGTAAAAAAAATAGTTTGAAAAGTTAGGGAGGGCAATTAAGGGGCAAAACTGACTAATGTATGAAATATATAAGATAAAAGAGTGATTTTGAAAAGTTGAGGGGGGGGGGCAATTAAGTAAAAAAAATAAATAATGTTTAAAATTTATAAGATAAAATAATGATTTTGAAAAGTTGAGAGGCAACTGCTCCCTCCTGCCCTTATGTGCATGAGCCCTTGAGACTAAATAGATTTGGGGAGAATTCTATGATATAACAATGGTACCATACCACAATTTTTTACTTTTTGGGAAACATTTTTATTACTCGAGGAATAACATTGATATTTTTTTTTGTACTTTTTCGGGAACACCACTTAATTTGTCATATAAATGATTAATTGTTGAGAATTTTTTTTTTCTCGGTAAATTGTATCTCAAAAAGCACATAGAGTGACAGAAAGATCAACGATTTCATTTGTATTGCAATGACATGACTAATTTTCTTCCCCTTCGTTTTTTTGTTTGGCCAAATGTTAGGAGACAACCAGTGGAGCTTGGTGGCTCATGAATTCGGATCAAGCAGTTGGGTATTGGCCCAAACGTTTGTTCTCCAGTCTAGGCGATGGCGCGGACACCTTAAGGTGGGGAGGACATGTTTTCACTCAACCGGATGATGATGTGAGTCCTCCCATGGGAAGTGGCGATTTTCAGAACGGCAAGTATGACATTACTTGCTATATGCGCCAAGTTTATTCTCTGGCTCCAACAAGTGGAACTGTCAATATTGAAGGTGTGAATTCTCGTTGCTATCAGGAAGCAGACCATTCATACAAGAAGGATCCGTATTGGGATTACAGCTTTCTATTTGGTAGTGCTGGTGGGGCCGATCAGTCAGGTTGTGATTACTGACTAACTAAGAATATCGCACCCAAGCCACTTGCAACTTTAATTGAATGCTTTTACTTCTCTTGTATTTCCCCCTTGGAATTGAACTCCAAACAAAAAATTGTTCAAGGATAATAAATAAAAGGAAGGGAAAGATGAATCAAGGATTTTAAATTTCTTATACCATTTTATTTACTGTGGTTTGATTAAGACGTACATGAAGACTCCCACTCACACACACACACACACAAAATCTGTTTTTAAGAACTTTGTTTCATAAGACAATTATTCTGGCACCTCCAATTACAGATTTATTCTCCTCTCCTCTCATCCATCAATTTATGTTATTCTTAGGCTGAAGAGCTCAAGTAGAAACTTTGGTTGTTACTGAAGATGTAAAAGTTCTTGAGCCTTCACTTGTATCAGTACATCAAATCTGACATTTAGTGATGAAACTTTTACCCGTAAAATTGTTTTCGTCACTAATAGTATCAGTGGCGAAATCATCGTTCGTCGACAAAAGTGTTTACCTTTCCCGACGAAACCAATTTTCGCCGGTGAAAGTCGAACAATTGCGGATGAAAATTCATTTCGTCACTAAAGTTTGTCGCCCCTATCAAAAATTTGGTGGAAAAATTTGGTGGAAAAATTTTAGGCGACGAAACATTCTCAGTTGGTGACGGAATTTTTTCGTCGGTAATTGTTTTACTTTTAGTGACGAAAAATTTCATCGGAAATTATTTACCCTTTCATGACGAAATATTTTCGTCGGTAATTGTAACCATTGGTGACTAAATACTTTCGTCGGAAATTGTTTTACTTTTAGTGACGAAGTATTTTGTCAGGAATTGTTTACCCTTTCATGACGAAATATTTTCGTTGGGAATTGTTACAATTGGTGACGAGTCATCAATTATTTTACTTTTAATGACGAACAATTTGGTCGGAGAATGGTTTAACTTTTCGTGACGAAATATTTTCATCAGGATTTGTTTTACTTTTAGTGACGAAACATTTTGCGGGCATTATAAATCTTTCGTGATGAAATACTTTCGTCGGGAATTGTTACAATTAGAGACGAAAAATCGTCGTCTGGAATTGTTTTACTTTTCGTGACGAAAAATTTCGTCGGGAATTGTTTAACCTTTCGTGACGAAACATTTTCGTCGGGAATTGTTTACTTTTGGTGATGAAAATGTTACTTTTACCGAGAAATATTTCGTCGCTAATACCCATTTTTTCTTTTAGTGAATCTGAATTGTTCTTCACTCTAAATTTTTTTTTTTATCATAATGTCCTTTTAAAAAAAAAAAATTTCAAATCCTAGAAAAAGTAATAAACTTTGAAATAGAATGTAGAAAACATATATATACGATACATACAAAACTATTGGTTCAATAAAGAACAAGATTCAGTGGACACATTGAGTAGTGCCCGATCAGGGGGCACACTCATCCCGACCTGCCCAACAACCCGGCCTACAGGTTGGGAACCCCGCCTGGGCCCGGTTCCTCATAGAACAGTTCAGGCCAGCTTGGAGGCGCAATCTAGACTCTTCCAGACAGTTTGCTATACAAGTTAGAAGACTAATGGAAAGTAAAGAATGTTTCCTAATCCGATTAGGATACTCGCATACTTTGTGGTAATCACACCTAATCAGATTATACTACCTTTTTCAAATACAGCTTCCATGTATGAGGGACTCTTGTAACTATAAAAGAGGTCTCTCGCCCCTTACATAGGGGGCATCAATTTGAACAACTAATTACTCTTCTGTACAATACTCAATGTGGCATTGTGTAGACTTCCCGGCCAATCTCTGGTAGCTCCAGTTTATTATTGGTTCACCAAAGATCCCCGACTATTTCATAATATAGTGAAAGTGCATAAACACCACGTGGACGTAGGTCTCTTCATTAATAGAGTCGAACCACATACAATTTCTCTTGTCTCCTTCTTCTTATCTCTTACCCAAAATTTGGCATCATTAGTTTGGCACCCTCTGTGGAAAATGATAGTTTTCCATCAACAAATCTCTTGACTGATCATCATGCCGCCGAAAAAGAGCATGAAGGCTGCTCAACCAACAGGTCAGATAGATCCATCAATCGCGCAACCGGCAGCTCCCATGACCCCAGAGCAGATCACCGCAGCTTTTACACAATTTCTAGAGGGTTAGCGGCAAACCCAACGGCAAATCAAAGCCTTGCTGGCCCAACAGAACAAACCTCAGCAGACTAAGGCACAACTTGGGAGCGCTGAACATGGTCGGACGCCAGTGCCGGCTCGACAGTGAGCCTGAGCAAAGCCAAAGTCTCCGCAAGCTGTGGGACAGCCCGAGAACGCTAAGCGTGGTCGGGATTCAAGTGGTGATTTTCTGTAGGTGTCATTTACACTGTTTCTTCATGACATTGTTTAGATAGAAAACTATTAGTGTCTATATCTCCATTTTTAAAGAAATCAAACATTTGATAATTTGGTTCTAAACCACAAGGACAGGGTATTGTGAGCTACTTAACTTTGGAGGCTTAACGTCCTGCTTCATGTAGGGAAAGTAATAATAATTTGGCTCTAAAACCACACAAGAATTCATCTTGTACTGAATATTAATATCTTTGTTTTATTGTGTTATGCATCTTCTTTTTTCTTCTTAGTATTATGAACATGTTCTAGCCTAGTTTTATATGAATTGCTTCTTATTATATTATTTTGCCAACATAAGTACCTCCATATGATGAGCTGCAGCTTGGGTTGCATGAGTACCTCTTTTGTGTCACGTAACATTTATCCCTTTGTAAAGTTGCATACAATATCGAGCTTAAAATTAGTCTAGAAGTTCTAAAAATTTGTTGTTGGGTTAATCTAAAAATATTAAAGTTTATGCAACCAATGAATTGTTGCTTTGATTTTCAGGTAGACCTTGGGACTACAGTTCAAAAAGCCTGCGTGTCACGCCCCGGAATAGCAAAAATTAGCAGGAAATTAAATTTTCCTTTCTGGATCCATAAGCCATGACTAGTTACATTAACTGATTGTCCACAAGCACACTAGATACTTAAAAGAGTAACTTAAACGGAAGCATAAACTGAATATACATTAAGAGATTACTAGCTATTACATCAGAGTTCGTAGTTATCCAAAGATAAAAGAACAAAAGAGATTAAGGCATTGGACGCCGTTTACATCTTCATATGTAAAGACAAAAGGACGTGTAAGATCGTTGAAGTAAGGCGTGCGACGCCAGTTTATAACTTAGTACGAATAGACAAAAATCTATAAAGAACAACTAAGTCTCCTTTCTTAAAGTTGTGCCTTTAGCTGGCATAGCCATGACCTTTAGTATAGTAGGCTTACCCTTCGAAGGCTCCTTCCTGATAGTCCTCCTCCGGACAATCATATCCTGTATAGTCTAGACATCAAAATGTCCAGGGCGTAGTATGTCGTTAGCTTTAATAAAAGCTAAGTGAGCGTCCTAACTGAACACTCCTAATATAAAATACGTATCTGAAAGTACACAGCAACTAGTTACGATGGTTGAGCAAATTATAATGAGATCGTGCGTGAAACTATGCATCATCGATATATTCGACTTCACTCGACTTAACATCCGACTTATTTAACTTTATTACATTACCAGTGTAACGTTGTTGGCTTAGAGTGACTCGCCTAGTGGGTCAAGCTATGGTTACTTTACTATCGTTGTCTGCCCCTCCGTGACCATAGTAGTAATCTCGCTTTACAAGCTAACCATGTACTGTAGGTCCTCGGGACCTTGCCTTATGAATATCGTCGCCGATTTACAAAATGATTACTTTACTATCGTTAGTCATCGCGACCGCCATAGTAATCTCGCCTTACAGGCTAACCGTGTTTATTCATTTCTCGATGTATTCTTATCAATATAGTTACTTAGCTATCGTGTTTGCCTCTCCGTGGCCATAGTAGCAATCATCGCTAGCATTTGATCCTGTAATTCCATTTGACAGTACCAACTCACTACATATCAACTTTCGGACCTCCGCGGTCGACTACACGTATTTCCAAATGTATACGGACTTGGTCTCCACGACCGTTCGACTCTATACTCGTACACGTCGACTTGACGTTACGACATTGACTGCTACATGAGGTGTATCATATGTTATGCACGAGGTACAAGTTAATTAAACGGGTACAATTTTATTCTTAAAATATAGTACGGGTCCTAAACTCGTAGTACTGCATATTAAAGCATGAGGTTAACCGGAATAAATAATAATAATAATAATAATAATAATAATAAATAGAAAGAATTACCACATGTTAAAGAATGGAATTAACCGGACTGATAATAACAACGAACAGAAATAATAATAATAATAATAATAATAATAATAATAATAATAATAATGGAGATAATATATTCGGGGTACAACATATTAACATGAGGTTAAACGGAAAGTGATAACAATAATATTATTAATATAAATAATAATATTGATAATAGTAGCAGAATAATATGTTCGGGGTAAATGATGTTGTCAATATCAAGATATAAAAGTATACTTTACTTTTCTAAAGATTTGCAGTGTGGAAGTAAAGGTCGAACCCACAGAGATTGATTAACTACCGCGCTTTAATTTTAAAACCTAAATCTAATTAATTAAGAAAAACAGATTTTGATTTGATTTTAATAAAACTAACAACAATAAAAGTAAATCTAAATTATGAAAGCAATTAAAGTTGTTTTAAAGATATTTAAAGGGAACCTAGGATTGCAAATCCACCACTAGCTTCATAATAGGGATATTTATGCATTCAATTAGATTATTAAGTTGGATGATAATGGGGAATTGTAGCTACAAGCCCAATTCCTCCGTCAAGAAAATAACCATGGTTCAAGCACCAACATAATCCATCTTCGGTTAGCACGAATTATCCCATACTAAACTAGGGTTGTGGTATAATCCGTCTAATCTAGGCATGGACTATTCGGATACTTGATAGCACAATTCAATTTAAGCACCATTACATGTAAATAATCTAAACAAGCACAGCAAGTATAGATCATTGAGCACATCACAGTCAAAGTAGATCTAAGACAAGAATAAACTTTGAAAGTAATGATTTAATCAATAAAAGTACGATTTATTTATAAAAATCCTCTAAACATGTAATCATCATCCATACATAATAAAACTAAAATAAAAACATAAATAAAACCCTATTACTTGGCTAGGGTTTCATTGAAACCCTAGATCTAGGTTTAGTTGGCCATGGAATTGATGAACGGCAAGAGGTTGATGGAGGAGGCCATGGGAATCCTTGGTCTTCTTCTTCTTCTCCTTGCTTTTCTCTCTTCAATGGCTGAAATTTTTGTTGTATATTGATGTATCTAATGTTGTGTAATGATGTGTAACCCTAAATTTGAGTTAGAATAAGATTTATATAGAGTTTGGAAGGATTTAGGAAGCTTTCCTAAGTCAAATCGCGCTAAAACTGCTGTTTTTACGTTTCTGGACGTAATTAACCAATTCGGATCGCACAGGGCTCTTCAGGGCTTCAAAATACACAACTTTGACTTTTTCAAAGGGTCGCTCGCGCGGGTCGCGTGAGCGGGTCGCTCCAGCGACCTGGGCATTTTCCAGAATTTTCTCAGATTTTTCCGCTGCTCTGCACCACTTTCGTAGAATTGCGATAACTTTGGACTCGGATCTCAGATTGACTCACTGTTTGCGGCCACGCGTCCGTAACTCGAAGATCTACATTTTATATCTCTGGAGAAATTTCTCAAATCTGAAGTATTAATTGTCAAAAATGCAATTTTCCGAGGCTGCTACTGCATTCTTCCTTCACCGGAATCATCTTTTGAGCCCAGAATGACCTCCAAAGCCACTAATCATTGGATTTTTGTGCATTTTCAAATTAAAGCTCCAAAATCTACAAAATATAGAATACTTATTAAAAATCACTTAATAACTACATGAAATGAGCTAACAAAGCGTATTTTTAGAACTATAAACGGCAACTATTCGTCGCCGATCAGTAAACATATTAGAGTTTGAAGTTTTAATCAATAATAATAATAATAATAATAATAATAATAATAATAATAATAGTAATAATAATAAAAATAATAATAACAATAATAATATCATTATTATTAACGGAATAATAAAACGGACATTAATATGTTCAGGGTACATATATCAATCACGAGGTTAATTAGACCATAATAATAATAAGCAGAAAATGAGAATCATAATAATAATAATAAGAACAATAATTCTAATATAGCAATTATAATACAGACCTAGATTAGGGGCACCACATATTAGGCACAAGATTTTCTAAAATAATAATACTAATAATAATAATTAGGAAATAATAACACGAACATAAATCTGATATACCAAGTGAGTTAGGAACTTACCGTGGGTTCGAGGTCGCGGTGTGGTACAAGGATAATCTTTCTTTTCTCTTCCTTTCCTTTTTCTCTCTTAGCCAAACTCTCTCTATATTTCTTCCTAAACTGTAATGGGGGGTGTCTCTATTTATAGGGGGTGGAATTAGGTTAATATATTATATATACATATATATATATATGACACACACAAAAGCCAAACACACAACACTACACCACACACAACCTTACTCACTCCACTGCCACCCCACGCCACACACAAATACATGACACTGCACACACACACCACACAAGACACATGCACTCCTCACACACAACCATTCATCACCCTACCACTCTACAACACACCTCACCACTTTCAAGTCGGCACACACACACACACACACACACACATGAATTGCTAACGGTTGTTTGGGGGGTTGGTTTAGGGTATAAGCCGGGTTGGGTAATATAGGTATAATTATGGGTTCTTAGAAAAGTGAAAATCTTATAATTACTGTTTTGGACTAGAAAATATATTAGTAAAATATAATAAAATTACAGGCATTAGAATATCCATCTCCTATAAAAGATTTCGTCTCCGAAATCTGAGTTAGCTAGTCACTAAACAAAGCTAGGTGAGATAACCCCCGATTGAACTTTTTCACGAATAAAATTGATATCAACTTTTATATGCTTTGTTCTCTCATGGAGGACATAATCAAATGATAACATAATGGAAGACTTATTATCACAGAGGAGACTGGATGAGTCCATCACTGGGAACCCTAACTTATCCAGAAGAGGCCAAAGCCAGAGTAGCTCACAAGTCCCATGAGCCATAGCACGATACTCTGCTTCGGCTGAAGAACGCGAAACCACTGCTTGTTTCTTGCTTTTCCTGGATATGAGATGATTACCACGAAAAGTGCACACAGAAGTAGAGCGTCTATCACTTTTCGATCCTGCATAATCAGTATCTGTAAAACAGGAGAGACCTGACTATGCTCCTATTTGAAATAATAGACCGAGACTAGGACAGGTCTTAAGATAGCGAAGAATATGATCCACAGCATCCAAATGCGAAGTATGAGGTGAATGCATAAACTGACTCACAACACTAACCACGAATGTCAGATCCAGTCTAGTGTTCGTCAAATAAATGAGACGTCCCACAAGACGTTGATAAACCGAGGGGTCAAGAAGTAATTCACCCAACTCGGTTGATAACTTCATATTTGGATCCATAGGTGAAGAGGCCGGTCTACACCCAAGCATGCCCGTATCTTGAAAGAGATCAAGAGCATACTTCTGCTGAGATAAGGAGATACCTTGACGAGACCGAGCCACCTCAATGCCCAGAAAGTACCTCAAAGGACCCAAATCCTTAATATCAAAGGACACCCCAAGATCACACTTCACTTGAATAATGCCTGATGCATCATCACCTGTAATAATAATATCATCGACATAAACTGAGATAATAAGACACTGTCCTTAGGAATTACGACGAATAAAGTAGGTATGGTCGGAATGACACCGAATAAATTCCATAGTAAGTACCACATTCCTGAAACGCTGAAACCATGCTCGGGAAGACTGTTTCAAACCATAGAGAGATTTTCGGAGACGACATACTTTCTCCGAATACTCCCTCTATGCTCGAAAACCAGGCAGTGAATCCATATAAATGGTTTCAGTCAGTTCACCATTAAGAAATGCATTCTTGACATCTAGCTGATGAAGAGGCCAAGAGTAAGATGCAGCAAGCGACACAAGAAGGCGAATAGTGATTAAATTAGCCACAGGAGCAAAGGTAGCACCAAAATCCTTACCAAGAACCTGCGTAAAACCCTTAGCAACCAACCGAGCTTTATACTGATCAATAGAACCATCCACTAAACATTTAACATTGAAGACCCACTTACACCCAACAGTGCACTCACCAGCTGGGAGAGCCACAAGATCCTACGTTTGATTGCCCTGAAGAGCACTCATTTCTGCCTCCACAGCAGCCACCCATTTAGGATTCTGAAGAGCCTCATAACAGAACGAGGAATGGGAACTGAATCAACTGCACTAACAAAGGATGAAAAAGCATTTGACAATCCCTGATAAGAAATATACTTAGAAATGGGATGGTTAGTACTTTGTGAAATAAGAAAACGGGAAGGGGGCCGATGAACACTAGTGGGATAACGGGGTGAAAGGCGGGGGGGGGGGGACAGTATCAAGAGTAATATCAGGAGTAATATCATGAATAATATTAAGAACAGTAGCAGGAGAGAGAGTAGAAGCTAAAAGAGGAGAGGTGATACCTGATTCCGGAGAAGAAGCTGGCAGGGGAGTAGGAGCGTGCTGGCGTCGAGAATAAACCTACAATGGAGCATGAGAAATAACAGGTGGCAGCGACTCAAAGACAGGAACAAGGCGCGGTTGTACAAAAATATCCTCCACAACAGGGTCTACAGACGCTGGGGGTGATGAGCCTGGATAAAAAGGGACAGTTTCGAGAAACGTAACATCCAAAGAGTTATAGAAATGACGTGTGAGAGGATCATAACATCGATACCCTTTTGACATGGATGAGTATCCTAGGAAAACACAGCAAACAGCCTTATTAACCAGTTTGGTGCTAGTAGGACTTTTATTTTGAATAAAGCAAGTACAGCCGAAAACACGTGGCACAATTGGGAAAAGAGTACTACCAGGCTTAAGGACATGAAGGGGTGATTTCCCAAGAAGGACACGACTCGGGGTACGATTTATTAGATACATAGCAATGAGAAGAAGCTGGCAGGGGAGCAGGAGCGTGCTGGCGTCGAGAATAAACCTGCAATGGAGCATGAGAAATATATAACAGGTGGTAGCGACTCAAAGACAGGAATAAGGCGCGGTTGTATAGAAATATCCTCCACAACAGGGTCTACAGACGCTGGGGGTGACGAGCCTGGATAAAAAGGGACAGTTTCAAGAAACGTAACATCCAAAGAGTTATAGAAATGACGTGTGAGAGGATCATAAAATCGATACCCTTTTGACATGGATGAGTATCCTAGGAAAACACAGCGAACAGCCTTATTAATTAATTTGGTGCTAGTAGGACTTTTATTTTGAACAAAGCAAGTACAGCCGAAAACACGTGGCATAATTGGGAAAAGAGTACTACCAGGCTTAAGGACACGAAGGGGTGATTTCCCAAGAAGGACATGACTCGGGGTACGATTTATTAGATACGTAGCAGTGAGAACAGCCATATCCCAAAAAAAATTAGGAACACCCATAACACACAAAAGACATCGAACCACAGACATGATATGACAGTTCTTTCGTTGCGCCACACCATTCTGTTCAGGAGTATAGAGACATGTAAGTTGTTGGAGGATCCCATCCTTGATAAGAGCAGCCCTAAACTCATCATTAATATATTCTCAGCCATTGTTAGACCGAATGTTACGCATAACAGTTTGAAATTGGGTTTTAACCATCTGTAAAAAAATTTCTAAAACAAGAAAAAAACCTCAGACTTTTTTTTAGAAGATAAACCCAAGTACAACGGGTGTAATCATCAATAAATGTGACTAGGGGTGAAAGCTAAACCGAAAAAATCGAACCAACCGACTGGTTTGGTTCGGTTTGGTTCTGTGTGAGTTATACTTCGGTCGGTTTCGGTTTTTGTAAAGTATAAAAATCTATTTTCGGTTCGATTTCGGTTTAATATTTTGATGAATTGATGAAAACTGAACCGAACCGATTATGCTACATGTATGTATTTTATTTCATACACTAGTCAACTTCTATTACACTTCCCCACATGTATGTATTTTACATTTCCCCGGGTTAATGAGAAAGAGACAACATCTCTTTAGACCCTTTCATCTCCCAAG
Source organism: Hydrangea macrophylla (assembly GCA_033977485.1). Taxonomy (NCBI): domain Eukaryota; kingdom Viridiplantae; phylum Streptophyta; class Magnoliopsida; order Cornales; family Hydrangeaceae; genus Hydrangea; species Hydrangea macrophylla. The sequence goes on from CM066993.1 coordinate 55,776,222, forward strand.
TCAGATTTTTCCCATCAACCAAGACAACACACTTTCCCAAGTTAGACTTTCCCTATAAAATGACAACACACTTGTCAAAATATTTAAATATTGTACAATTTGTACTATGTTCATACATACATACAATTATATATATAATTATAGGATGTACGTATAGTCTATATACATAAAACTAAAGTGACTGAAAAGTTCCCATTAAAAAAATTAAAAAACTAAAAGTGAAACCCTCCCTCACGCAATCCAAAAAATAAAGAATACTTCATTCTCTCTCTACACTCTCTCTCTCTATCTCCTCTAGTCTAGAAAAAAGACTCATCCATCCAGCCATCACTTTTACAAAATTAAAAAATTTAAGCCTAATCTCTCACTCTCTCCCAGAAACCCCAAGTGTCTTTCTCTCCCTCCTAGAAACCCTAACTTGGCTGACTGATATGAAGAAGAAGAATGACTACTACTTCTACATCCTCAAATGATCAGAGTAAGCCATAACTCTCTTGATCTCTCAATTTCTGAAACTCCCCACTCTCTGATCTCTCTTGTTTCTTGAATCCCTCAGATTTATAAACTATTTGGGGCTTCTTCTTTTTTCATGTTTTAGATCTATTTTTGAGAGAGAATTTGTAACATTTTTTTATTCACTCTGTTTGGATCTTAGTTTTTCATCTGAGCTTTTTTGGATCTATGAATGCCCTTTAATTTTTTCACATAAAATTATATTACACAAATATTCGTTGTCCTCTTTTTCTTTTTTTCTTTTTGGTTACCTCTACATCTCTTAGCATTTCCAAAAGCTCTTTTTTTAGGGCTTTGATAATCGAAACCGACCAAACCGAACTGTCAAATTTTGGTCTGTTTGGTTCGGTGTTCAAGTTCAAACGGTCGGTTTCGGTTTCAATGTAGACAATAACAAAATATTCAGTTCGGTGTGGTTTAAGCCCAAAAAAACGACTGCACCGAACCGATTACACCCCTAAATGTGACATAATATCGATGATGTGACAGGGCCATGGTAGGTAAAGGGCCACAAACATCGGAATGAATAAGATCAAAAGCACCAGGTGCTCGGTGCATGCGAGGAATATAAAAGGTGCGTGTAGGTTTTGACAATTCACAAACAACACATTTAAAATGAAAATCTTTGCAAGTTTTATTTAATAGAGGAAACAACCAACATAAATACTGAAAATTTACATGTCATAAACGGGTATGCCACAAATCTAAAGTCTGAAGAGAGAAAACATAATTATTTGAATCTGGCAGAACTAAATTACGAAAACGAGAGAGGCAGTAGCTTGCAAGCCGGAGGACACCAAAGTAGTAAAGACCATCACGCTCATGACCCCTGCCAAAAATCTTCTTCGAAGTCAAGTCTTGCAAATAGCAATAACTGGGTAAGAACACAACTGCACAGTTATGATCTTTGGCTAAACAATTTACAAACAGAAGAATGTAGGCAAAATTAGGGATAAAATAAACAGACAAAAGAGTGATGCCTGGAGATAAATATGCATCTTCCTGGCTACGAACAGGAACAAAGGATCCATCAGCAATATGAACCGATTGGTCAATGGAAGTAAAAGAGGAAGTAAAAGAAGAAAGCTCACCAATCATATGATTATTACCGCCAGAATCCAGAATCCAAGTAGGATGAGCAGACTTACCATGGAGAGCAGTCGAAGTACCTGTAGCAATAGCAGCAGTAGAACCCGAAGCAGTCGAGGGTACCACGGCCCAAATGTGACTGTAGCTGGGTAATTTGAGACTGAAGTTCATTATAATCAGGCAGAGGCGGAGCCGTCTCAACAATAGCACCCGTTCGAGGAGCACCCTTTCCATGACCAGTAACACGAGTTTTATTATATTGCTGTTTCAACTCAGGATGGAGATCAAAGCAATAATCAATAATGTGACCTAGGTGATGAGAGTGCTGGCAATATAGACGATTGCCAGCAGGACGGGAGCCCAATGGGGCACCAAAAATAGGGCGAGGGCTTGAAGAATTACCAAAAGCTGGGCGTGGGCCTAAGCAGGCAACCAAAGCCATCTGATCATAGACTGGAGAAGTATGCCCAGATGGTGGAGACAATAGGCGACGGCGACATTCGTCACCTTCCACGATGGCAAAGGCCTCAAATAAAGAGGGCAATAGGTGAAGTATTCAAAATCTGGGTGTGAAGGGCCTCGAACTCAGGCTTTAGGGCCATCAAGAACTGATATGTATGCCGACGGTTAAAACGTTTGACCTCAACCTCCCATCATTCAGGAAATTGCTAATGGGTTCATACTAGGCTAACTCCTCCCAACGAGTTTGTGAATATACAAAGAAATCGGAAACAAAGCGACCCAAGGTGGCCTGGGAGGCATGAGAGATGTCCTGGTAAAGCTCAAAGATACGTGAATTAAACATCCGCTCTTCCATCGAAAACATCCACCCCAAGATGATGCAATTCTCGGTAAACCACTCATCATGCGTAGCATCAGTTTCCGCAGGTTTAGGAGACTTACCGAGTAACCAACCAATCTTCTGTTTGCCTCTAAGATAGAGGCAAAGAGAATTAGACTAGGAATGGAAATTCTTCCCATTCAACAAGACATTAGTCACCTGTTGAGCGGGTGTCGGATGAGAAAGAGAGGTGTCCAGACGAGCCGAGGTAGGAGCAGCCGGGGTAGTAACTGACTTGGGAGGATCACCCATGGAAGCGAGACAAATGAAACCACAAAGACGAGAGAAGTAGGCTCCAATAATCGATGTATAACACGTATCAATTAAGGACTGAGGCAATCAGACACTTACACTAGATCACCTGACATTGACGAAGAGCCTGCGAGACAGACAGGCTACAAAGGAATGACGAGAGAGCACGGAGGTTTCTAATACATTGAAGAGGGGTCCACAGGGACAGACACACAGCCGGACAGGCTGCGGAAAGGCTTGGTGGTTTGCTGAGGGGTAGGAGAGGTTCGGCGAGGGCTGGGGTTGGTGGTGCTGTTGCGGCAAGGGCTGGTGGGGCAGAGGGGGTTGCGGCGAAACCAAGGGTGGTGGATTTGTTACCAGCAAGGACAGGGGTGGTAAGATAGTGGTGGCGAGAGGTTGTGGTGGTGAGAGGGTTAGGTTGAACCTTGCTTTGATACCAAAAAGAATTTTGAGAAAGGATAAAAAAAAACTTTATTCATCCTCACTGTATATATATATATATATATATTTACAAGATGGTTAAGAAAAGAAAGAAAATAAAGAGCCAAAAAGAGAAATCAAAGAAGATAAAAACAAAAATATATGGTCAACATGACCTCATAAAGAAATAAATAAAATCCCTAAACTTTCTTAATTCCAACACATATATATATATATATTATATACCACTTAAGTTGGCTCCGGTGAAAACATCTCTCTCTCTCTCTCTCTCTCTCTCTCTCTCTCTCTCTCTCTCTCTCTCTCTCTCTGTGTGTGTGTTTGTGTGGTGTGAAAACACTTGCATTGATGACCCTAAGGGCACGTTTGGTAGGCAGGAATGGAATAAGGCAGGACTGGAATGGACTCAAGAATGGAATAAAACAGGAATGGAATAGCAATAGTCATTACATTCCTCTGTTTGGCTAAGTTTCTAGGAATTAAATGCCAATTACATTCCACTTTCGGTTTTAAACAATCAATTAATGGAATAAAATCATATTTAAGCAAAATGTTTTATATTTGTACAAAATATTTATGGTACAAACATTCAGTATTATTTATCTATAATTTTTTTTAAACCAAATATTTTTATGAAATTTCAATTAGAGAAGTGTTTGATAGAATGTCTTGGAATATTTTTTTTTCCAAATATATAATCATTTAACGTATTTTGGAAGTCTAAGAATCTACTATCAGATATTCTTATGCAAATTTTTGAAATTTTTAATTTTTTAAATATTTTTTAGCCTAAATCGTTAATATTTAGTTTTTTTTATGAAATAATATTACATTTTTAACAATTTTAATCTACCATATTTTTTTCCATCTATTTGCAAAATCTCTTTAAAAATTTAATATATTTGATAGATATAATTAAATTTTTTTAGTCCAATGTTAAGTTTAATAAGTATTTTATGATTTTTTTTAGTATGAATAATATTTAATATTTTATAAAAAAAATTAATTTTTAAAAAGTATTTAATATTTTAAAAAATATTTAATATATGCATATTTTTATAAAATATATTTTAAGAAAAAATTTTATATTTTACAATTATAATTAATCATGTGGGAATGGATTGAGCATTCCTTGGGTTTTAACAAGGAATGTCCATTCCAGCTTAAGTAGGAATGACCATTCCAAAAAGAATGTCCATTCTACTGTATTTGATCACACCAAACACAGGAATGGAATGAACCCAGGAATGACCATTCCACTCTAATGTGCATTCTTGCCTACCAAACGTGCCCTAAGTTTATCCTGATTTTATTTTATTTCTAAAACAGAACTTATTGTTTTTACTTTTTTGGTATGTCCGTAGTTTCATGTTAGGACGCAGTTTCTGGAAATTTTTGGCTCAACTTCAATGAAATTACAACTAGGGTACTGGCGGGGTTCAATGTTTGACAGCCTAGGGCAGGGGTGGGGACTGGGGAGGGGAGGTTTTTCACTCTACGGAATGATGAAGTTGGCCCTCCAATGGGAACAGGTAGAGGTTCAATAACGGCAGCAATGTTCAAACTTGTTATATGCGCCAACTTGCTGTTGCAGAGAAAATTGGAACCACCAAATTCGATTTTTAAGTTGTTGATTCTTGTTACTGCTTAAAAGATGGGATTGTAATACAACAATGATCCGTACTGGCTTGGCAACTTCCTGTTTGGTGGTCCTGGGTGGACTGACCATTCTACTTCTTGTTAGTTTTAGCTGGTTTTTGGCTTCGAATACAGTTCTTTCTGGTTTATTTCCGACTGCATATTTTTGGACTAAAATGACAAAATGGCGTGAACGTAAAGAAAGTAATGAAGTAATCATTTTGAAGTATTAATTTTTCTTATCTCATGCTATGCCCTCTCATTCTTCACAGTTCTGAATTGAAGTCATTTTCTTATTACTTTTGGCCCAATAAGCAGAGTTAGGAGTTTAGAATTGGCCTATTTGACCTAAGTTACATAACATTCAAAGCCTAATGTATATGGGCCCAATATTCTGGTGGTGCTTTCCCAGTTTGGAGTACATAAGGGGCCTACTGAATCTAAGTTTAAGTACGCCCAAAGCCCAATACTTGTGGCTAAAGAGGTCCACGGGCATTGATTCCAAGAAGTTGTTTGGCAATAAAAATGTCAGTTCTGCGGTTCAGAGAATACCAGTTTTTTTAAAGGGAAAATTGGTGAAATGATTACTAAGATGAGCTTTATTGATATTAAGGACAACTTAAAATAGACATTGGGGATGAGTCCTCCCACTGCCCATAGACCAAAATACCCTCATCTTCATCCTCTTAACCTAACCAAACCTTAGCCACCATTACCACCACCTACACCACCTCCGGCGCCCAGTCCAGTCACCTCCGACGACCTCCCCGCTCGTGTCACCGGACCTTCGGCGACCTCCCCTTGCCTCCACCACCATGGCCCCCACCCTTTCTCTTTTCAAAAATTGTGGGACTGAGATATATCAATCAATATATATCGATTAGATATAATGAGAGAAAGAAAATTACAGTGGATGATTCGTCTTCTCACTCTAGACTTTCTCTCTCTAACCTTTTTTCTCAGAAATCAGAAATCTTAAGAGAAATTTCTCTTATGATGAGAAATTTCTCTTAATAGTTTGACATCCTACCAAGCCTAGATCTATGGTGATTTTGCTTCTCACACAAACACTTATGAACCACCAGGTTTTACAGTAATTAAAATTTCACTTAACTTATAATAAGTAAGTTTCACTCAAGATCTTCACTTTAAAACTAAAAAAAAATCACTTCAAAATATAATAAGTGAAATTTCTTACTGAAAATTTTTAGATTTGCAGAATTATGACAAACGACTCAAGCAGATCCAGATCCAGATCTGGTTAGATGTGGTGATGGTGTTGCTGGTGGTGGCCGACTGTAGTGGTGACGATGGTGTTGGTGGCGATGGCGATTTAGGTTTGTTTTGGTGGTGGTGGTGGCCGGCGATGGTGTTAGTTACTGTGGTGGTCGCCGGAGTTCGCCAGTGGTGGTCATCTGAGGTCGCCGGAGGTGGTGGATGGAGCTCAGGTAGGGGTGATGGTAATGGTGGCTATGAGAGGATGAAGATGAAGTGGGGTAGTTTGGTAAGATGAAAATATTGAAATGGCCTTGAAGAGTGAAATGTTGATGTTGTGAACTAAAGTTAAAAAATATGCTTGGGCTTTTGTCCTTGTGGAGATTATTGTAAATGAGTTGTCCTTTAAGCCTATGTTGCCCAACCTTAAAGACCCTAGTCCAGGCCTCCCTTTTTTAAATAGTTAACTGTTCTGTAAAGCTACTCTTATGTAGGGCTGCACAAAAAACCCGTTACTCGAAGACCCGACCCGACCCGAACCGATTGGGTCGGGTTGGGCCGGGTCTGGAATGAAATGGGTCGGGTCTGGTTCGGGTCCAGTTAAGAGATATATATTTCGGGTTGGGTCTGGGTCGGTTTGGGTCTGGTCTGGTCCAGTCAATAGACAAAACTGTTTTTGCTAATTAATTCTTTATTTTTGTGACAAAGTACTCATTTTTCTTTTCATTATATCCATGAATATATAAAACATAACCACCTTATTAATTTTAACTTTTATAGGTTGCACATCATTGTATCCATGAATATATAAAATATTATATTCACTTTCTAGTGGTTGAAATTAATTTTCATGACTCTCCGCCCTCATCAATCTTTTTAATGGATGTATTATACATAGAAGTATAGGTATTCACTAATGAATATAAATAAAAAAAAAAATTAGGTTGTGGCCCAGACCCGACTCGAACCGAACCAAAGTAACTGGGTCGGGTCGGCCCGGATCCAAGCCTTATCGGATCGGGTCTGAGTCTCAAAACATGAAACCATTCATAATCGGGTCGGTTTCGGTTCTATAAAGACCCGACCCCACCCGACCCATGTGCAGCACTACTCTTATGTTTTGCCTTAAAAAATGATCCATAAGTTCTATTGTTATCACATATACTCGATTTGATCGTGAACCTATTTTTTTTTTTTTTTTTCATCATTCCTAAACATGTCCAAAATAGGTAGTGAGCCCAACTTATTTATCAGCTAAGTATTCCAAAAGGCTGAAACAGCCTCTCCCTAGAGGAGACAATTTAAATACGGTTATTGGAATATGAGCCCATTCCATCAACTATTGGGCCGCCAGCTTTAATCTCATATTAAAACAATGTAACACGGGTCTCAGCGTAGGCCTTAGCCCAAACTTCAAATAAATTAGGAACTAGTTTTCCTTCTTATTTTTATTTCTCTTTTATTTTCTCTCACGAAATTCATGAGACAAACAAACCTGAAAAAATACTAGTTTTCTCGTGTTTTTTTTGTAATTTTTTTCATGCTTAATTAGCACTAAATATTAAAAACGTTGTAATACATAATTGTGATTTATGGAAAAAGAAGGGACCCACAATATTCAAAATGTTTAATTTAGTTTTAAACTTATTCTAATTTCTTTCTTATTTTTTTCATCGTTTTTCTTATTAACCAAACAAAAGAAAATGTTTCCTCTATGTTTTCTTTCCTTTCCCCCCCAACTAAATCTATGAACTAAACAAAGCCTTCAAAAAATAGGTTTGATTAAAGGGTGAAGCCAGAATTTTTAATTAGGGGGACTGACATTGAATGGACATACTCCGTAACAAATTTGTTGATTTGTTCATATACTTGGGTTGGATTTTATGTATTACTTTTTTTTTCTTTTTTTAAAATAAAAGTTGATCGATTTATGAATGTATTGGTTATAAGAACGACATTATAATTAGTTTAGTAACGATATGTTTCCCAAATTTCTATCTCAAAAGTGTTTCCCAAATGATGTGGTATTGGGGCCAGGTCTAATACAGTGGGACTAATTAAATTTTGATTGGAAGTTGTCTACCTGACTCCACTGCAACATCATTTGGGAAGAACTTTTGGAATAAAAATTTGAGAAGCATAGTATTGCGCTAATTAGTTTCTCAAAGTTATTCTTGCTTAGAACTGAAGGTAATACGAGTAATGACTTGGCCTAGTTGGTAAAAAGACTTCATGTAATGATCATACCATATTTCAAATCTTGTCTCCCTCCCCCAGGCCTTCACACTTATATCCTCCTACGAGACCACTATACAGTCTATACCCGATGATTAAAAAAAAATAAAGAATTGAATAGAAAACAGTATGAATAAGCACGGAGTCATAATAAAAGTGGCCCTCTTTTTTTCTTTTTTACTTTTTTTTTTATTTTTTATTTTTTATTTTATTATTATTTTTTTATCACAATAAAAGTGTTCCCTTTATCTATTTCTTTTTGAGTTAATTACACTCTACTTCATGTGGTTATACCAATTTTTTTGTGGGCTGTGGTTTTGAATTAATGTGAAACTATCGATAAAAATTCTTTCGTATTTAATAGTCACAGATGAGGATTAAGTGTTTAACTTAGTCTCACATTGGATTGTTTAAGTTTCAGAATTAACCCCACATAAGCAATTAATTTAAAATAATACCCAAAAAGGGGTTAAGTGTTAAAATTAGTTTCAACTAACTGAGAAATTATTTAATGAGTCAGTCACACCAAGTCATCATGTTGCTATCGTATGATGCCCAAACTGTGTGGGGTCATATGTATCCTATTTTTAGAAAAGTGCAAAGAATAGCTAATATTCAACTTGACTTAGTACTATATCTAACAACAAGCACAGTCATGCAAGATTTTAAATATTTTCACTTCGAATGATTATGACAATAAAATTATATTACATACTTACAAAAGAACATTGTTATAAGAATTATATCATTCATAAGGTACTATTCATTTTTGTTCACTACAATTTACATAATTTAAGTTATATACTAATTAATTTAAAAAAGGTACACATCCACGTACAACACACGTGCTATAGAACTAGCATATATTGTCTTTATTGTCAATGGGCTCACTGCCACATCATTGGAGATGGAGATTTGGAATGGATAATGCTAATGCCAAAGCAGATGTCGCTAAAAGAACATAATTTTGGGCATCCATATGCCTTTCTCACTCTTCTCACTCTCACTCTCTCTCTCTCTCTCTCTCTCTCTCTCTCATCTCAACCTTCTCTTTCACTCACCACTCCTCTCTAAACTACCACCCACACCACCACCACCACGGATAACGAGCACCACCAATCACCGCAGGACACCCAAGGTGCCCTCTCTCTCGAGCTCTGTCAATCTCTCTCGCGAGACACACATATACGGACAATATCTCCCTCCCCCCCTCCCCCTCTGGGGGTCTGAAAGATTATCTATAAGCCTCTAAAGTGGAGTTCTTGCTACTTGTTAGGGTGCTTCTTCTTCTGAATGTTTGCGGTTTCTGCTGCTTTTTTTTCCCCTCCGTGTTGCTTTTTTCTTTGTGTGTGTTTGTGTGTGTGGTTGTCTTTTGTGTTGCTTTCTTGGTTTTTATGTTGGTTTTTTTTTTTTTTGGGTTCTTTGCTTGTAGGATTGGTCTTGTTGTGAGATGAGTTTTTGCTGTTTGGGGCCTGTACGAGCTAGGTATGGCAAGTGTTCTAATTTTACTTTCCTTTCAATGGTGGAATATAGGTTTGTTTTGTCAAAGAAAAGAATACATAGGCTTAACGGAATGAGTGGAGTCGGAAAAAGGTATGGAGTCTAGCAATTTTGTGTTGAAAGTGTTTTGAGTTTATTTATTAATGATCCATGATATTGTCTTGGTCCCATCTTTCAGACTTTCTACTCAAGTTACACAGATTTAGATGGTTCATCAAAACCTTTTAGTTACGATTACATTTGAAAAAATAACACTGACATTTTCTTTGTTCAAAATGATTGAAGAACACACCTTTACGGCCTACTTGGTTATCCCTCGAAACTGCATTGTCACTGGGAATGTACATGAGCTGAGCCGCTCAACAAGGACTTGCTGCTCGATTCGATTACAGCTCAACTCGTATAATAAACGAGTCAGACTCGAGCTTAAATACAAAGCTCGTTTAATAAACGAGACAAGCTTGAGCACACATGGGCTTGGCTCGATAAGGCTCGTAAACAGTTCGATTAAGGCTCATATAGTAGGCTCGTACAAAGAATAGCTAATATTCAACTTGACCTAGCTAGGCTTAGTTTGGCCCCCATTTTGGTGCTTCCTTTTTTTTTTAAAGCATAATTTCATGTTAATTCATTTGGTAATTAGTTTATGAGCTTTGCAAAAAATTGAACTTAACGCTTTTTGGGGGGAGCTTTTAAAAGCTCTAGAATGGGGCTTTTAAAAGCTCTCACGGTTGGTTTTTGGTTTCATGAGATTCTTTTTAATAGTAATGTGTCACTTGTACAAAATTATCAAACAACTTAATAATAAATTTAATAAGCTATTTTTAAAAAGCCATGTGGGGGTCAAACTAAGCCTTAGTACTATATCTAACAACACACACAGTCATGCAAGATTTTAAATATTTCACTTCGAATGATTATGACAATAAAATTATATTACATACTTACAAAAGAACATCGTTATAAGAATTATATCATCTATAAGGTGGTATTCATTTTTGTTCACTACTTTTTAACAATTTACATAATTTAAGTTATAAAACAAGGTACACATCCACGTGCAATGCACATGCAACACACGTGCTATACAACTACTAGTATATATTGTCATTATTGTCATTGGCCCACTACCACATCATTTGAGATAGAGATTTGGAATGGCTAATGCTAATACCAAAATAGAAAGTATCCCTAAAAGAACACAATTTTGGGCATCCATTATTCCATGTATAAATTTGTAAAACACTACCCCTTCATCTTTCTCCCAAACCAATTATTAATTTCACTCTCCTCTCACCCTCAACTTCACTCCCCCCCCCCCCCCCCCCCCACTCTCTCTCTCTTCTGCTTTATCTATCCTTCTATTTCCTTCCTGGCATTGCCCCAACATAACCTCCTGCCTTTCTCTCTCTTATCACTCTCACTCTCTCTTTTTCAGTCTCTCTCTCTCTCTATTCTCAGTCTTCTCTCACTCACCACTCCTCTCTAAACTATCACCCACCAATAATGGGCACCACCAACTACCGCGGGGCACCCAAGGTACCCTCTCTCTCTCGAACTCTCTCAATCTCTCTCAGGAGACACACACATACAGACATCTCTCTTCCTCCCTCTCTCTCCCACCAAAGCACACACGAACACGAACACAAACACAAACATAGCCACACAACACGTACCAGATCTGTGCATTTTAGGCTAAATCGAAAGAAAGAAAGAAAGAAAGAAAGAAAGAAAGGGAGTGTTCGAATTTTCTCAGTGGCATGTTATAGATTTTGGGCATCGGAGTATTTGAGTTTCTTTTTTGTAGTTTTTGTAGTCTGTCTTCAGATTTTCTTCACGCATGTCTGATTCTGATAGGACATCTATCATGATTCATCTCCTCGTTATGGTGTTTGAGATTAATCTTTCTGCATATTGTGCTATTTAATTTTCTCTTCTCCATAATCAATTTGGTTAAACACTTAAACTATATAAGTTTCAGTTTCTTTTTTGGTACGTAGTGGATTGGAGTTTTGATCATTCAAAAAAAACATCTTGTCCAACACTTTAACACTAATCAATCATGTAGTCAAAAGGGTGAATATGTCCCCTCAAACCTAAGGTATGTTAAAAACTCATTCAAAATTTAGTTTGTGGATGCATTTAGTTGGGTACTTTTTAAAAAATTCATCTAAATTCTTCTTCATAGCGTAAAAGTTTGATTAGTTTTTGTTTTTAAAGATTAGAAGCAACTAAAACTAGCTATTTGTTGGGGGTCTAAAAGATTATCAATTAGCCTCTAAGTGGAGTTCTTGTTGCTTGTTAGTGTGCTTCTTCTTTCGAGTGTTTGCGATTTCTGCTGTTGCTATTTTTTTTTTCCCATGTTGTTGCTTTCGTTTTTGGTCTGGGTGGATGTCTTTTGTGTTGCTTTCTTGGTTTTGTTGTTTTTTTTTTTGTTGGTATTTTTTTTTTGGCTTGTGGGTTTGGCCTTGTTGTGAGATAAGTTTTTACTGTTTGGGGCCTGTACGGCTGTACGAGCTAGGTATGGCATGTGTTCTAATTTTTCTTCCCCTTCAATGGTGGGATATAGGTTTGTTTTGTCAAAGAAGAGAATATAGAGGCTTGATGGAATGAGCGTATGGAGTCTAGCAATTTTTTTGTTGAGAGTCTTTTGAGTTTATTTATTAATGATCCATGATATTGTCCTGGTCCTATCTTTCAGAATTTCTACTCAAGTTACGCAGATTTAGATGGTTCATCGGACACCCTTTGGTACGATTACATCTGATAAAACAACATGCATTTTCTTTGTTCAAAATGGTTGCAGAACATGCCTTTACAGCCCGTTTGGTTATCCCTCAGAACTGCATTGTCACTAGGGGTGTACACGAGCTGAGTCGTTCAACAAGGGCTCGTGGCTTGGCTTGATTATAGCTCGGCTCATATAATAAACGAGTCAAGCTCGAGCTTAAATATAGAGCTTGTTTAATAAACGAGACAAGATTGTGCACATATGGGCTTGGCTCGATGAGGCTCATGAACAGTTCGATAAAGGATCGTACAAAAAGTAGCAAATATTCAACTTGACTTAGTTCTATAACTAACAACACACACAGTCATGCAAGATTTTAAATATTTTCACTTCGAATGATTATGACAATAAAATTATATTACATACTTACAAAAGAACATCGTTATAAGAATTATATCATCTATAAGGTGCTATTTATTTTTGTTCAGTACTTTTTAACAATTTAAATAATTTAAGTTATAAAAAGAAAGGTACACAACCACGTGCAACGCACATTCAAAACCTACAACTAGTATAAATTGTCATTGTTGTCAATGGACCTACTACCACATCATTTGGGATAGAGATTTGAAATGGCTAATGCTAATCACAAAACAGAAAGTGTCGGTAAAAAAGTACACAGTTTTGGGCATCCATTATTCCATATATAGATTTGTAAAACAGTACCCCTTCATCTCTCTCTCAAACTAATTTTGAATTTCACTCTCTCTCACACTCAACTTAATTAACTCAATTTTATTTCATTGTCTAGCAATTTAGCAACTCATGGAAGCTCTCTTCTATTGACTCTGACATAGAATTATTGAACAAGTCCAAATTTCACTGGAGATTTGTTAAAATCCCAAGTGGTACCAACCACGCTGCTCATAGTCTCGCCCAACAGGCTCCTACTATTCTTTTCTGGGGTTCCATAGGTTTTTCTAGACCTCCTCTAAATGTTCTTTCTTTGTATTTGTTTCTTTCTATGGTTTGATCCTCCAAAAAAAAGAAGAAGAAGAAGAAGATAGAAACTAACCAAGTTAGCCTTTAAGGAGAGGGATTGGCTAAACGGGAATCAAAATCTCATCCTTAAATAATCTTTGAAGGAGAAACTGAATTTCTTTGACTAGAAACGAATTAAAATTACAAGACTTAAGCAAATTGGTGAGAAAAGAAATGCCTTTGCTAAATTGCTAAGATCTGAAAATGCTGAAATTTCTCAGTGACTTTCAGTAAATCCTCACTTATCACATTTATTCCCGAGACTCATTGTCCATCATGTTTAGTTGGTACTTTGCATAGCATACTTGCAGCCTGCCTCTAAATCTTATGTCTTACTACATGATCACAAAATAGGAAGTTTTTAAGCTTGAGAAAAGACATAGAAATTTCATTATGGAGTGGAGAACTTGGAGTGCTGATTATAACGTTAGTCCGTTTATTTTGGTATCGAGTTTGTATTGGTCTAGATCAGATTTTTGCCCTTCAATTAGACCAGTGAATATATTTACTTAAGTTTATTTTGACTCTTATAGGAGGAATATTCTTGTTCTTATACCAATATCTCTTATACTAAGATTCAAGACTTAGTGAAAGCAATTCTAAATACCGTAAAAAGGACAATGTTATAACATTTTCTAATTTAGAAAGGAAAGAGGTGTACCCATGACATTCAGCAGTTACCCCGATGATAAGGCCGCCAAGTAGTGTGATGTATCCACACCAAAATATACTACTTGGAGACCTAACAAAAACCAAGAAAGTTAATCATTCACTATGTATCCAATACCATGCTACTAGAAAAAGTAACTAGCACTGAAAAAAATGATTATACATTTGCGTTTGTTCCTCCATGTCCAGCACAAGATTGTGGTAGCTAAAGGGGCTGGAGTATCATTACTCACCTCCAAGATGCCGAGTCACATTCCCGGGCTGTGGAAAGCTGCTGAGTCACATTCCTGGGCTGTGCATGCTTCCCGAGCGGTTACACCCAATAGACCTCGATAACGGTAGGCCATCAGCTTCCCTCCCGGATAATCCGGGTCCTTCGCTGTTGACATGGAGGTTTGACTGCAGAAGAATATTTCTGGGCATATCACCACATAATTCATGAGTAATGTGTTACTCTGGGTTATGTGTTGCACGTGCAACACACGTGCTATACAACCAGTATATATTGTCATTGTTGTCAATGGACCCACTGCCTCATCATTTGGGATAGAGATTTGGAATGGCTAATGCTAATGATAAAACAGAAAGTGTCGCTAAAAGTACACAATTTTGGGCATCCATTATTCCATTTATAGATTTGTAAAATAGTACGCCCTTCATCTCTCTCTCAAACCGATTATGAATTTCATTCTCCTTTCATACTCAACTTAATTGACTCAACTTTATTTCATTGTCTAGCAATTTAGCAACTCTTGGAAGCTTTCTTCTATTGACTCTGACATAGAACTATTGATCAAGTCCTAATTTCACTGGAGATTTGTTAAAATCCCAAGTGATTCCAACCACGCTGCTCATAGTCTTGCCCAATGGGCTCCTACTATTCTTTTCCGGGGTTCCACAGGTTCTTCTAGACCTCTTCTAAAAGTTATTTCTTTGTATTTGTTTCTTTCTATGGTTTGATCCTCCAAAAAAAAAAAAACAAGAAGAAGAAGAAGAAGAAGATAGAAACTAACCAAGTTAGGCTTTAAGGATAGGGATTGGCTAAACGGGATTCAAATCTCATTCTTAAATAATCTTTGAAGGAGAAGCTGAATTTCTTTGACTTGAAACTAATTAAAATTACAAGACTTAGGCAAATTGGTGAGAAAAGAAAGGCCTTTGCTAAATTGCTAAGATTTGAAAATGCTGAAATTTCTTAGTGACTTTCAGTAAATCCTCACTTATCACGTTTTTTTGCCTAGACTCAGTGTCCATCATGTTTAGTTGGTTCTTTGCATAACATACTTGCAGCCTGTCCCTATATCTTAGGTCTTACTATATGATCACAAAATCGGCAGTTTTTAAGCTTGAGAAATGACATAGAAGAACTTGGAGTGTTGATTATAACGTTAGTCCGCTTATTTTGGTATCAAGTTTGTATTCGTATAGATCAAATTTTTGCCCCTTACTACATAATTCCTGAGTAATGTGTTACTCTGGGTTATGTGTTGCACGTGCAACACACGTGCTATACAACTAGTATATATTGTCATTGTTGTCAATGGACTCACTGATTTTTGCGCTTCAATCAGACCAGTGAATATATGTACTTCAATTTTATTTTGACTCTTACAGGAGAAGTACTATTGTTCTTATACTAATATCCCTTGTACTAGGATTCACGACTTAGTGAAAGAAATTATAAATACGGTAAAATGGAAAATTTTATAAAATTTTCTAATTTAGAAAGGAAAGAAGTGTACCCATGACATCCAGCAGGTACCCAATGATAATGCCGCCAAGTAGTGTGGCGTATCCACACTAAAATATACTATTTGGAGACCTTACAAAAACCAAGAAAGTTAATAATTCAGTATGTATCCAATACCATGCTACCAGAAAAAGTAACTAGCACTGAAGGTAATGATTATGAATTTACGGCTGCTCCTCCATGTCCAGCACAGGATTGGTGGCAGCTAAAGGGGCTGGAGCATTATCACCCACCTCCAAGATTTTGTCCTAAAAAAAGAACAAATTTTAATCAATTAATAACATAGAAATAAAATAGATAAGAGAGTTGGTTTTTATTTCATTGTCTAGAAAGATCTTACTATAGTAGTGGAGCTAGGCTGGGGACGGGCCTATTCATCTTCTGGGTTTTGAGCAGAAGAGGTGGAAGAAGATACACCTGGAATATATTGATCAATAAATCAGTGCAAGGTCACAGGCCAAAAGACTATTCACCACAATTGTTTGAGGAATTTCTGAATAGTAATTAATACTTTGATGAATTACCTTACCACATAATTCCTGAGTAACGTGTTACTCTGGGATATGTGTTGCACGTGCAATACACGTGCAACACACGTGCTATACAACTAGTATATATTTTCATTTTGTCAATTGACCCTCTGATTTTTGCCCTTCAATCCGACCAGTGAATATATACACTTCAGTTTTATTTAGACTCTTACAGGAGGAGTATTATTGTTCTTATACTAATATCTCATGTACTAGGATTCATGACCTAGTGAAATCAATTATAAATACCGTAAAAAGGAAATTTTATAACATTTTTTTATTTAGAAAGGAAAGATGTATACCCATGACATTCAGCAGGTTCCCGATGATAAGGCCGCCAAGTAGTGTGACGTGTCCACACTAAAATATACTACTTGGAGACCTTACAAAAACCAAGAAAGTTAATAATTCAGTATGTTTCCAATACCATGCTACCAGAAAAAATAACTAGCACTGAAGATAATGATTATGAATTTGTGACTGCTCCTCCATGTCCAGCACATGATTGGTGGCAGCTAAAGGTGCTGGAGCATCATCACCTACATCCAAGATCTCGTCCTACAAAAAGATCAAATTTGAATCAATTAATAACATATAAAATAAAATAAATAAAAGAGTTGGTATTATTTCCTTGTTTAGAAAAAAATATTACTATGGTAGTTGAGCTAGGCTTGGGGTGGGCCTGCTCATCTTCTGGGTTATGGGCAGAAGAGGTAGAAGAAGATACCCCTTCCTATACATTGATCAGGAAATCAGTGCACGGTCACAGGCTACGAGACTGTTTACCACTTAATTGTTTGAGGAATTTCTGATTAGTAATTAATATTTTGAGGAGTTACCTTACATCATAATTCCTGGGTTATGTATTTCACGTGCAACATACGTGCAACACACGTGCAACAGAGGAGTATTCTTGTTCTTATACTAACATCCCTTATACTAAGATTCACGACTTAGTGAAAGCAATTATAAATACCGTAAAAATGAAAATTTAAAAACATTTTCTAATTTAGAAAGGAAAGAGGTGTACCAATGACATTCAGCAGATGCCCGATGATAAGGCCACCAAGTAGTGTGACGTACCCACACCAAAATATACTACTTGGAGACCTAACAAAAACCAAGAAAGTTAGGCTAAGTTTCATTGATCAACGATGTATTCATGTTTTTTTTTTTCATTCGTTTTAGGTTGTAAAAGGGAAGTATAACTTTTGAAAAGAAAAAAAAAAAAAAGAACTAATATAACTGTTTAAACAAATTTTTTAAATCTAATTACCCATCCGGTACGGTTTGAAAAATAAAATATGAATAAGTTTTTAATTTCATATTTCTCTTCTAACTTCGTAATTCTTTCAAAAAATAAAATCAGTCTAGTGTAATGTTTATGTCGGTCTCTCATTGTGTAATTTTCTGCTAAAAAATATACCCGATCAAAAGCCAAGTCACCTGAGAGGAGAGTGTGTTACTAAATCTGATCAAAAGCAAAACAGAAGCAATTAAGGGGAGAAAACACTACATGGCAGCGAAGAGATTGAACCATCCAAAGAAATTAATCACAGGTGGTACATGGTATGTGGGTGGGAATGTATAGATTTTTATTTTTATTTTTATTTTATTTTTTTTTTGTTTTTGACAGCAAAGAGAACAATTTTATTAAAACATAGACCAAACCTACAAGGTAAAGAACCACCCTCCAAAATCAGATCAAAACCAAAAAAAAAAAAAAACCCAAATAACGTTTTCTCTTATGAAGTTGAGAGAGAGAGAGAGAGAGAGAGAGAGAGAGAGAGAGAGAGAGAGATACCTCCAGAAGGTGAGCTAATGAAGATGAAGGAGTAAATGGAGAGATGTAGGACACAGTTTTCTGATGTGAAGTATTGAAGAAAGAATTGATTGGAACTCTGCTCCGTTTTTTCTGTCTCAGTTCCTTTTGGGATTTTCTTGGGAGGTATTCTGGGGTTTTTTTATGATGTTCTTTGAGAGGGGTATATAGTTTGTTAGTTTCTATGGGAAGTTTAGGGTGGATACTTATGTATCTCTTATAAGGGTGTGTTTATATCTATCTTTGCCTTCGTGGCTTACCTTATTAATAAATATTGCTTTGGTGTTCAAAAATCTAAGTTAAAAACTGCCACAACACAACCAATGAACATGAATCAAACCACAATGGACAGGACTCCTTAATTATCTTTCTTATTTATTTATTTTTTTGCTCAGCAAAATTCATTTCATATATAAATTGATGGGAGACCCACTATGATACATAAAAGAGGGCACTTCAATCAGCTAAAAACCCCTTAAACCACAAACAAAGCAGACCCACACAAACCAAAAAGAGACAAACTACTCTTTGGGAGATAAAATCATAAGATCAGTCCCCAAACAAAAACAAACACCCAATGTACGTAGATATATGGAAAACAATATTATCTTTGTTTATTATCTTTTTTTTTTTTAATTCAAAGCAAAATTAATTAGATATTGGAAACAATGGTAGGACTCATTTCTCTTTTACGCTTTAGATTCAATTTAACCAATAGCTAGATCGAAAGTGTAATGGTAAATAGCTAGGATTTCATTCTTTGTTTTAATTACCTATTAAAACATCAAAATCCGAATCAGTAATAAAGAAAGATAATAGGACTTACGAAAGATGTCAAATACTCTTGTTTCTTTTTTGGATTCCCTTTGTCTTCACGAGATTCTGTCTTTGTTTGCTTTGAATTTTTGCTTGTTGGCCTTGGGCGGGGGGGCTTTTGTGGGTAGGGGGCCTCTTTGGGCGTGGTTTGGCTTTTTGGTTTGTGGCTTGTGAGTTGTGAGTGCTTGCTTGTGTTGGTTTTAATCTGTGCCTTCTTATTTTTGTTTTGATTTGGTATGGTAGGGTTTAAACAGGAAGGGAGGTGGTGAGCTATCTATGAGATTCCAAAGCCAAACATACGATGAATACACATGTTTGTGTTTGTTCTATTCAAACAAAAAGGAAGAGAAACAGTGATAAACGTCCCACCTTCTTCAAGGGATCGCTAGCTTCAACACTAGAAGCTTAGCCGCCGACAACGATCACTGCCCTCCGGTCGCCGCCGTACGTCTTCTTCAAGGCCCAAGGAGATCGAAACTGCTGCCAGAAGACGCTAGCTAAATATATTAATTTCAGTATTGCTGAAGATCAGACTACGTTATGATTTAATATATTTTAGTGGTGGTGAGCTATAAATAAAACTCCTCTTAGCTTACTAGATTCAAGAGAGCTAGAGTGCTCTCGATCTCCTTCTTTAAGATTGGTGGCAGATGAGGGAGATGAGAGGGAAAGAGGAGGGTGAGTTAATTAGGGAGGGAAAGAGGGACTAGTGTTGATCCAGAGAGAGAGAGAGAGGGGTGATGGGTTTGAGTGATAGGAGAGTTGGTCTAGAGAGAGAGTGAGGGTGATGATGGTTAGTTCCTTCGATTTGGAGACAATGCAACAGTACCAACTAGAGAGAGAGAGCGGGAATCACTGAAATGAGACACTTTCACTCAGTGAAGATATGTGTGAACAATAGTAAATCAAAATTGTGTGAGTAAAAATGTTCTCCATGTTAGACAAAAAATTAAATTTACTTTTGTGTGAGAAAAAATGCTCTCTATGTTAAACAATAGATCACTCAATAATTTTATTTTTATTTATTTTTGCATAACTAGTTATGTTACATTTTTTGTAACATGATAAGTATTTGATTTGATTTGATTTTATTCACTGATCAGAGATTTTTCATCAAAATTAAAAATGGGATTCCTTTCAACTCAAATAATCCAATACGAGGGATCTTTATTTTTTATTTTGCCAAATTTCTATTTAAAGTTTTAAATAGACACTTTTAATATCATTTAGAGTAATGCTATGCTTCCCAAATGATGTGACAATGGGACTTATATAGGTAAACAAATTCTAATCAAAATTGAACCCACTGCCACATTATTTTAGAAGCACTGTTAGGATAGAAATTTAGAAAATATAACATTAATCTATCATTTAATATGGACGAAAGACCACAAAACATAGTATTTTAGGTCACTCATATTTGGTCCCTCGTTATTACTCATTCAGCTAGACATTCGCTAGATGATATATACTTTATTTCATTTCTATTTTACCCACGTATTATCAACATGATAATTGGGCTACGTGAAAATACGAAGCAGAATGTTCTCATTTACACTCGTGACATCAACCTCAGGGGCATATAAGATCACTAAGGATGTTGTTGCTTTGACATTTAACCACCACTCCTACCACCTTACAAATATTTGCCACTTTTAGAATGGCCATTAATCTATAGGTTTCTAAAAACGTAAACCAGATAGGTGCAGCCAAATGGCCTTTACCTAAAGAAAAAAAAAACAAAGTGTTATAATTCTGTTAGGACAGATGCAATGTCATTTTCACGAAGGGTTATTGCCATGTTTTGTCGACAACTTTTGAACGAATCGCAGATATTTGCGATTGCGTAAAAACTATCTTGGGCAGCTTTGCATCAATCACAATTCTTTTTTTTTTTTTTTTTTTTTTTTTGAGAGAATCAATCACAATTCTATTGTAGTTGATTCACAAAATTATTAAAAGAGAGACATGCAGTGGGTGTGGAGAGTGTGAAGAACTTATCTGAGATTTTAAAGTTTAAAATTTTAGTCAAAAGGCCTGCCAATAGAATATTGCACAGTTAATTATGCAAAGTTTTTTGTATGATAAGTAATTATTTCGATTAAAACTCACTAATCAAAAACTTTTCACTAAAACTAAATAAGTTCCTAAAGAAAATGACAACGTGTATTATGTGATGCCACTTTTAGTGACGAAAAAATTTATTTTTAGTGACGCCAAAAGTGACGTTAAAAGTGACGGAGGGGACAAACTGTTACAAAATGTTAGTTGAGGGACCAAAATACAAAAAAAAAATAAAATTATTGAAAGACCAAAGTGCCAAACAAGGTATAATTTGATAGTGCAAAATGCATTTAACCCAAAAATCTTTACCTTCCAGAGTGGCATATTTCCTACTTCCTGTCATAGAAATCATGTAAGAATAGGACTAATAAAGTTCACTAGAAATGAAGAGCATGAAAGTAACAATTTTACACAGGTATACATATATATATATATATATATGTATATGGGGATGGGTATTTCTCTCTCTAACACTACTTATGTATATATATATATATATATATATGGATGGGTATTTCCCTCTCTAACACTGCTTTGAGCGTCTTGCTTCTCTCTTTTTTTTTTTTGAAAACCTCGACGGCGCGAGGACGGATGTATTAAAGAAGACTGACGTAATTGGTACAGCAAAAAAAGAGGGGATACTGTCACCTAACCCTCAACAAGCAAATTACAACATAGCAAGAAAAGCAAAGAGCCCAACCAAAAACAAAGCAGCCCCTATCTATGTTTGGACCTCTTTCTTCTCTCTTTGGACCTCTTTCTAGGTTTGATAGCGATCGACAAGACAAGAAGTTTGAAAGTTGGGCAGTGGCTATTTTGGTCTAACTACTTGCATGCAGATTGGAATTACATGAGGGAAATTCTTACCAATAATGTTAGGCATACACACTTTTCTACATATTTTTTGACACACTATGTTTTAAATATAATACATTATGTTGTTTGAATTTTTCACACTTTTCTGTGTACCCATTGCATTATATGCACTTTTTGTACAAATATTAGAGAGTAACTAGGTGGTGTAGATAGAATTTCCTAATATATAATTAGCTGACAATAAGTAATTGATGAGAAATTAATGTCATCTATTTAACATATGAGGATTGTATGACTATGACACTTTGGACTCTTTATGTGTGCGGCATGAGCTAAGAGTTCAAAATTGTTTACACTTTCGTAAATTTAAAGTTTAATTTTTTTAAAAATCTCTCTAGTACTTTTTATACCTTTGGCATGTCTCTCCCCTCTTTATAATTCCCTCTCCTAATACAATCTTTCTCTCTAAATAAAACATGTACTAAATGTTAAATAATAGAAAAGTTATATTTGTAAGAATATGATTACTTTAGATTCAAACAAAAATTTTGGTGAGATATTCTGGTATTTTGCTTATGGAGATTGTTTGATCCTGGCCTGGATGCCCTTTCATACGGAAAGGGAATTGAATATTCAGAATAAGACAGAGTCTAATTTAGAATAAATGAAGCAAATTAATTAAGTTGATTGAAATGTTTACCCATTGTTAATAAGTTAAAACATATTTTAATCTTAAGAGCAATTAAACAAAGTTGACTGGAATGTATTACTGTGTTATTAATGATAATAAAAAAACGCTTATATATACTTCTGAGAATGTACTCCACTGCTTAGAACAAATATTAGAAAACAATATGTGGCAGTCATTAATCCAATCTAGACATAAAAAGATGACCACTTAAACAAAGTAAATTTGGCAGATATATCAAACTCATCAAACACACTGAAAAAATAAGTGTTGAAAGTTGTCATTTTAACTAACACTTAATTGGACTATCAAACACATCCTCTGATAAATTGATTACAAATACAACTTATTTTATTATGTGATATAAAATTTGATATTTTTAGCGTCATTACATGTGAGTTTAAATTTCGAAAGTATAGTGCAAGCAAACTAACTATATTGAATTGAAGGGTTTACATGGGTTTGATTAACTGTGTGGGAGAGGAGGTCAAAGTTAATGGGTTTGGTGGAGCCTAATCCCATGGATATATGAAATGTTTTCATGATGTTTCTAAGCAAAAAAGGGAGTAGAAGGCAAAACATAGGAGCCCGCCGGGTGATGGTGGATTGAGAGGGATAGCGTAATAGATTCTGAAATCTCGCCAAACACAAGACCACACGAGAGCGGATGTAATACCCCGTGTTTTAATTTCGTAAATTTTATTAATCAAAAATACCAGTTTTGGAAATTTTGCAGTATGAAAATTACATGTGTGTATGTGGAATTGTGCGAGCTCAACTCATGGGATAACTTCCATGAAAAACTTGGAGCCCAAACATTTACTGTGCACTGTGTGTGCGTGTGTGTGTGTTTGGTATTATTTATATGACACTCAAACACTCACTTTTCTCTCATCCCAACTCTCTGACTCTCTATATCCCTCTCTATCAGTAAGCACACACAACACATATAATGACTCATACACATTCACACATGTAGTTATTTATGGAGATTCAATCATAGCTTGGCTTATCTTTGGGAATTCTCTTCTATTCTCAATAAATTCTTTTGGGTAAGATTCAATTCCAATTTCAGTTTATATAAACTGTTAGGTGTAGGTATATATATATATACATATATAAAAAAAAAAGTCAAATTCATGGATACAATTTCATGGAGATTGAAATTCAGATTTTAAATTCAAGCTTTTGATTTTGTTAAGCTTTTGTCTTAATTTCAGTTCACTATAAACTGTGTATATAGATACATATATATATGTATATTTACATATATATTGTTAAGGGTCCAAAAAATAGCGAGCAGAAAAATAGTCACAGAATCTTGATTTCTTTATATCAAATGAAAGGTCTCGATCCCACGAGACTCCCTTTCGAATTTTAGAAGCTAATTCGCAACGGTTGCGACGAACGGTCAAATTAAAGTTTTGTCGCCTTTCGGATTTTTGATAAAATCGAGAGCTATGTTTTAATTCATGAAAATCCGATTCCATATTTGGAATCTACGCGCAAAAAGGAAGAGATTCGTATATTGGAAGTACTGTTTTAATTATGTTTTCAAAATGAGTCAAAACCAGTGTTGGATTTCAAAACAGGGGAAGAAAAGAATGAAGAAGACGAAACTGTGACATCTCGCGCGCGCGACCCGCTCGAGCGAGGGGTCGCGCGAGCGAGGTTCTGCGCGAGCGGCTCGCGTGCGCGACCAAGCTATTTGTGAAAAACTGTTTTAAATGGCCAAGTGACCCTTCTGAACATATTTCGCGCAAGCGACCCGTGCGAGCGAGGCCTCGCGCGAGCGGTCCGCGCGAGCGGCCCGCGCGCGCGACCTCAGGCAGTTTGGTGAAATATTCTGTTTTGTTATATTTAAGTCTGTTATGAGCTAAGGGGCCTTGTACCCTATGCTTTAAGAGTTGTACTTTACTTTAATAGTAGTTGTACTTATGCTTTGAGGTGTTGTACCTCACTAATATGCGCGTATTATTGTATATTGAGATTTGTAACAGATTGAGCAGTTCCGGTTTCTATTCTGATTAATTATTCAGTCTATCCTCGGTGAACGGTAGTTCCGTATGACCCTCAATAAAGTTGTATAACATGTTAATAGTGTATTTACATGTTTACTTGAGCTGCTATGCCTTAAGTGGATTATTTGAGTTGCTATGCCTTATGTGTTTACCTGGATAATTTCAGCATGTCTATTGTGTTGCTTTGAATTGATAGCATGCCTTGATAATCTGTCTTATGAAATATTGAATATGTCTGGATGCTTAGAGCTCGCATATGTCATATCATTTCATAAGCATAAGCATGAACACGAAAATCACGAAAATAATTTTGGGATGAAAGACCTTAGAGGCTTCCAGGTTTTTAAAAAGGGAAGACCTTAGAGGCTTCCAGGTTTTTAAAAAGGGAAGACCTTAGAGGCTTCCATGCATAAAACCCTCTAGGAGGGATTTTGTTTTGAAAAGTTAGAAATCCCGAATTTGTGGGTAGGCATGTGAGATGGGTACCACTAGGAACTCGAATTGCGAGATGTGCTGCAAGGAACCCTCATAACGGTAAAGGCTAGGCCTCCGTGTAATTCGTAAGGCCCAAAGTCCCGCACGTTTGAGGCTAGGCCTACGTGGACGGGAAGCCCATGGTCCGGGTAATGATAATGACGATTGAGGGTGAGTGTTTGAAAATGCATGAAAATGGTTTTCATGCATTGACATTGGCATTCATTTCACTCATGCATGATATATAACAGATGTTATTGTGCGGTTATATGACTATACGAGCCTTTTGGCTTATGAACTATTAAACCTCTCTTTCAGGTGATATAGATAAGGGCAAGGCCCCGAGACTTGACAATGCTTCCGCTTTAGTTTGAAGACCCCGTGTGTGGGGATTACCATTTATTAATGTAATGAAATTTGGTTTCAAAGAACATGTTATGCTTCAACTGGACAAATGTTAGTCCACCCGCTTTTAAATAAAAGGATAGCTTAACTCTGATTTTCCGCTGCTTATATTGAAAACGTTTTGTTTCAAGAAAAGAATATTTCAAATGAAAACCAGATTTCTGATTTATAAATGTTTTCCAATGATGAACGTTCAATATAGGTAACCCTCGGAGTCTTAGACTCGGGGAGTTACCGATTGGTGTCAAAGCCTATTGTTATTATTGTTATTGTTGTACTTCCACCGGTTGACACCCCGTCGCCGGGAACCGTGGCGGGGCGGGGCGTCACAGCGGATGTCTGTTCAGTGGACAATAAAGTGTGAAGTCTCTGAAATCTCGCAGGCCCACGCGAGCGGCGTCGATCTGCTTGAGCCGCCCACTTAGACAGACATGCGGTCTGCAGATTTCCTTATTCATTTAGGAAATATATGCGCGAAGGAAAATTGTATAGGCTATATATTCCATTTCTAAAGGCTGTTGTAAACTATAACACGAACTTTAGAACCCTAAAACATAATACAACTTTGCAATAGTATGGACGTATGCATAATTGACCGAATCTCGTAGAAATTATGTGTCGACTCTTGTGTGGTTGTTCTTTATTTTTCAATTCGATCTGGTATTGCATTTTAATTCACTGATTTTGGAGGGAGATAGGACACGATTTTCCAACAAAAGTTACTGGTGGAAGTCAACATCAAATAAGGGCATGATAGCAATGGAAATTACTAGCACTGTGCTATTATACTCATGTGACATTTAATTAATTTTGATGTTTATAGCGACATAACATATGAGTTTAAATTTCGAAATTGCAGTGAAAATTACTAGCACATGATATTCATGTGACTGAAATATGTTATATTTTGGATGGAAAGGTGAACAGAAGGGATAAATATTCTGAGAGGGTTGACCAGTTGAGTATTTAGTTCTAAATAATGATATCTCCCTCATATTTCAATTTTAAATTTACTTTTTAGTTAAATGACTTAGTAGTGTTAACTCAGATACTAAGCCTACAAGTCACTCAGCCAAACATGTCACTAGAACTAACTCTCAGTCAGTTAGGAAAGGTGTAACAGAATTAGTTAGAGATGGTATAACAGAATCTCAAGATTAATGAGTCTGTTTATGTAAATAGATCTATATATACATCTAAGTCCTTGAGTTGTAAGGTTGGTTAAAGAAAGAAAATGAATAAGAATTAGAGTGTGAATGTCTGTGTTTGTTATCTCCTTCATCTTCAATGTCTCTGCTATTCTCTAGTTTTACATGGTATCAGAGCTTCAAATCAGACCTCTGTCTGTAACAATGGCTTCGCAATCATCAAGTTCATCTTCCAATTTGATTCATTCTCCAATTTATCTCTTGTCAAACATATGCAACCTGATCACAATTAGGCTCGATTCATCCAATTATGTTCCTTGGAGATTTCAGTTCACAGCAATTTTAAAAGCTCATTCTCTGTATGGATTCATCGATGGATCTAGTGTCTGTCCGGAAAATTTTGTTCATGATGAGACTGGTTTGGTTACTACAGAAACAAGTTCAGATTTCAATAATTGGATTGCTCAAGATCAAGCGTTGATGACTCTCATCAATGCAACTCTATCTCCTTCAGCACTATCTCATATAGTTGGCTACAAGACTTCAAAGGAAGTTTGGGATGCTTTAGAAAGAAGATTTTCGTCTCAGTCCAGATCTAATATCCTACAGTTGAAGACTCGTCTTCAAACTATTACCAAAGGATCAGATAATATTGATCAGTATATACAGAAGATTAAAGAGCTGAAAGACAATCTTGCATCAGTTTCAGTCCTTGTTGATGATGAAGACATTCTTATCTACACCTTGAATGGTCTTCCTACTGAGTATAGTGCATTCAAGACCTCCATTCGTACCAGATCTCAACCTTTGCTTCTTGAAGAATTGCATGTCCTGCTACAATCTGAAGAAATTTCCATGGATACTGTTCAAAAGCAAGAAAGTCATATTCAATCAGCTATGGCTGCGAATCAATCTAGGAATCAATTTCTACAAAACCGCAATTTTAATCAGTCTAACAATCAGTTCAACAATTCCTCGAACCAAAATAATTTCCGAGGAAGAGGTCGAGGTAAATTCTTTGGCAGAGGAGGAAGATCAAATAACTTTGGAAGGTCATCCAATCAGTTCAATTCTAATCCAAATTTTAATCGTCATCCTCATCAACAAGGACTGAGATCAAACTCTTTTCCACAACAAGCTTGTCAAATCTGTCATCGACCAAATCATACTGATGTTGATTGTTACCACCGTATGAACTATGCCTATCAAGGGAGAAATCCACCTTCACAGTTGGTTGCTATGAATGCCTCTTATGGTCAAGACCAGAACACCTCCAATCTATGGTTCACAGACTCAGGGGCCTCATCTCATATGACCAATGATTTGGCCAATCTCAACATCTCAAATGAATACACAGGATCTGATGATATCACTGTTGCCAATGGTCAAGGTCTGAATATTTCTCACATTGGTAATTCTTCTATTCATACATCTTCTCATTCCTTTGGTCTAAAGAATGTCCTTTGTGTTCCATCTCTTAATTCCAATTTACTCTCTGTACATAAGCTTTGTGTTGACAACAATTGCAAATGTGTGTTTGACTCTCAAATGCTTGAAATTTAGGATCTCAAGACAGGCAAGACACTCTACCGAGGGCCTTGCCATAATGGCCTTTATCCAGTTCACACAAATCAATTTCATGAGTCTGCATTGTTGACACACAGTTCCAGCACTACTTCTTCATCTTCTCATCAGTATGCACAGCTAGGTCAGAGGGTTAGTCACAATCTATGGCACAATAGACTTGGACATCCCTCCAATAAGTTTCTTCATCAGATTTTGTCTACTTCTTCTATTCCTTTTGTCAAAAGTTCAAATGCCACTTTATGTGAACATTGCTTGTATGGGAAAATGTGTAAACTACCATTTCCTAATTCTACTTCTGTTACTAGTTCACCACTTGAAATAATACACAGTGATTTGTGGGGAGCATCTCCTTTTAAATCATCTCATAGCTTTCAGTACTTTATCTCCTTTATTGATGATTTTAGTAGATTTACTTGGATATATCCTTTAAAATACAAGTCTGAAGCATACTCCACTTTCTGTCATTTCAAGGCTCTTGTTGAAAATGCTTTTAATACCAAAATCAAGGTGTTAAGAACTGATGGTGGTGGAGAGTATAAGAAAACTGAATTTCTTCATTACTTGTCTACTGCTGGTATTCAACATCAGAGGTCATGTCCCCACACCTCTCAGCAAAATGGTGTTGCTGAGAGGAAGCATAGACATATAGTTGAAACAGGGCTTACTCTTATGTCCACAGCTTCTCTTCCATCTTCTTTTTGGTTCAATAGCTTTTCCACTGCAACTTTTTTAATCAACAGAATGCCTAGCTCAAATACTGCAAATATATCCCCTTTTGAATTGTTATATGGCATTCCACCATCCTACTCCACACTAAAGACCTTTGGTTGTGCTTGCTACCCCTTGTTAAGACCATACAACAAGAACAAGTTAGAACCTAGAACCACTAAATGTATTTTTCTGGGTTATCCATTGGATTATAAGGGGTACTTGTGTCTAGATTTTACTTCTCATAGGATGTACATATCTAGACATGTTCTTTTTGATGAAACATCTTTTCCAGCAGAGGCTTTAATGTCTTCTAAACCTACCTATCATCTTTCTCAGTGGCTACCACACTCTTCTGTTCCTAGCTCATCTAACACATTTTCTCCCATTTCCTCTCCTGCTCCTCTAAAGTCTTCAAGCTACTCTCCTTTACTTCCTCTGCCTTTATCACCTTCTTTGCAGCCCACTTCTTTACCTATCCCTTCTGATTCTTCTCAGGTCATTGAGTCTAATCATGGTTCAACTTCTATTGTGTCTACTTCCACTTCACTTCCTCCATCTACATCTATTCCTTCAACTTCTCAGCTCCAGTCATCATCAGTTTCTAATAATCATTCCATGAGAACCAGATCAAAATCTGGTATCACAAAGAAAAAGGCCTTTCTAGCTCAAACTGCTCATGTTGAACCTTCTTCTTACACCATAGCCTCCAAAAGTCCTCAATGGAGGAATGCTATGGCAGAGGAATTCTCTTCCCTGCACAAACAAGGAACTTGGTCTTTAGTTCCTCTTCCTTCTGGAAAGAATCTGGTAGGTTGTAAGTGGGTATACAAGCTGAAGCATAATCCAGATGGTAGTATATCAAGGTATAAAGCTAGACTTGTGGCTAAGGGTTTTCATCAAGAAGAAGGTTTGGACTATCTAGAAACATTTAGTCCTGTGGTTAAATACACTACTGTGAGATTAGTGCTTAAATTAGCTGCTCATTATGGCTGGTTTTTGAGGCAACTTGATGTTAAAAATGCATTTTTGCATGGTACTCTCCAAGAAGAAGTGTATATGACTCAACCTCCTGGCTTTATTGATAGTACTTACCCATCTCTAGTATGCAGACTTCATAAGGCCATTTATGGTTTGAAACAAGCTCCCAGAGCTTGGTTTGAGACCTTCACTTCTCAGCTTCTCCAGTACCACTTCAATCAGTCCCAAGTTGATAGTTCTCTTTTTGTCAGAATTCATGGTTCCTCCATCACTATTCTTCTTTTATATGTTGATGATATAATTCTTACTGGGAATGATCCCAGGTTCATAACAACTCTTATTCAGCAACTAAGCTCTGACTTTGAGATGAAAGACTTAGGTCCATTAAACTATTTTTTGGGCCTTGAAATCCACTCCACAACTACTGGACTCTCTATTACTCAACACAAGTATCTGAAAGATCTATTACTTAAAGCCCAAATGCATGAATCTAGGCCCTGTAAGACTCCATGTGCTGCATCTGTAAAATTAGGTAAAACTGATGGCTCCCCTCTCTTGGATCCTACTCCTTACAGAAGTATTGTAGGAGCTCTTCAGTACCTCACTTTTACCAGACCAGATATTCAATTTGCTGTCAATCATGTGTGCCAATTCATGCATTGTCCTACAGATGTGCATTATGCAGCTGTCAAGAGAATTTTGAGATACCTTAATGGTTCTCCTTCTCTTGGACTTCATTACTCTCGCAACTCATTGAACTTGACAGCTTTTACTGATGCTGATTGGGCTGGTGACCCTCATGATAGAAGATCCACAAGTGGTTGTATTGTTTTTCTAGGCTCAGACCCTATTACTTGGAGTTCTAAGAAACAACATACAGTGGCAAGGTCTTCTACAGAAGCTGAGTACAGGGCCTTAGCCACTACTGCTGCTGAGTTGTCTTGGATTAGAATGCTCTTATGTGATCTTCATATTTCAATTACTCAGATTCCTACCATTTATTGTGATAATGTTTCTGCTATGGCTCTTGCTTCTAATCCTGTTTTCCATGCAAGAACAAAGCACATTGAGATTGATTACCATTTTGTAAGGGAAAGGGTTGTTCGTAAAGACCTTGCAGTTCAATATGTTACTTCTCCTGACCAGCTTGCTGACTTTCTTACAAAAGCTCTTACCTCCATAAAATTTCTTCATTTCAGAGACAAACTGTTGTGTCCCCACATCAGTTTGAGGGAGGATGTTAACTCAGATACTAAGCCTACAAGTCACTCAGCCAAACATGTCACTAGAACTAACTCTCAGTCAGTTAGGAAAGGTGTAACAGAATTAGTTAGAGATGGTATAACAGAATCTCAAGATTAATGAGTCTGTTTATGTAAATAGATCTATATATACATCTAAGTCCTTGAGTTGTAAGGTTGGTTAAAGAAAGAAAATGAATAAGAATTAGAGTGTGAATGTCTCTGTTTGTTATCTCCTTCATCTTCAATGTCTCTGCTATTCTCTAGTTTTACAAGTAGTTGTACCACATTTTATGACAGTGCTCGATGATATAACACATGACAAAGTATTTGGCAATGAAATTTGGAATTCAAATTTGGAAAGCGTAACATTTTGCTTCAATTGCAAATTTGAATCCCAACTATGGTTTCCAAATATTTTGTCAGTTGTACACTTGTACTACATACACTGGCATATGATACCACTGATCACTATTATAGCATGTAATATGATTTTGAGTGGAAAATATTTGGAATTCAAATTTCAGAAGCATATTATTTTTCCTTTGGAGTGTTTGTGTTAAAAACTAAAGTCAACTTCTTAAGAAACACTGCTACATTTAAAAAAAAAAAAAAAAAAGGTGAGGCTAAATGCACCACCATTTTTACTAATTACACCATCCTTTATTACGTTGATCCCTCTTGAGGTTTGGTGTAATAACAATTAGATTCATTAATTTGGCAAAAAGTCAAGGAATTCCCTTTGGGTTTATAACTTCGTAACAACTAGCCATATTTCTTAAATAAAGTTAGATAAATTAACAGATATTTATGATATTAGTTTTTTTATTTTTTTAAATAATTGTAACTTCAATTTTTTTTTTCCTAACTAAGCTTGAATTATTTTTCAGAAAATCTTATTAGTTTAGATTTTTTGGGTGATCATAGTTCTTTTTGGCAGCTTTGCCATGTTGACTTTTGGTTTTGTTTTCCGAAAATATTTTTGCTCATCCAAAAGATGGAATTAATGCTCACTCAACCATCCCATTAGCCAATACAGTAGGACCCAAAATTAAACATTAGTGAACCATTTTTTGGATGAACAAAAATGCTCTCATATTTTCCAATGGATTGACAAGCCAGAAAATGACTTATGGGGGAGGTTTATGTAACTTTAGAAAGTAAGAAGTATGTCCAAATTTCAGGGTTTAAAAAGTAAGAAATAGGTCCACATTTCAGAAGAGGGCTGTTTATAAGGTTCGAAGTAGGTCCATTTAATTTTATGCTATGTTTGGCATATGGGATAGAAACGTGGAAGAAGTGGAAGAAATGGAAGAGATGAGGGATAGAAGAAGTATTCTTAGGGAAAGAAACGAAGCTCCTCTTGTTTGGTTAAATATGAAGGAATTGAGGACGGAATGCATGAAATATTGTATACTTAATTATTATTCTCTTACATTAAATTAAATATCATTATTTTTAAAGACAAAAGATAAGAAAAATATTTTCTCTCTCCTCATTCGTACATTATTGGACGGATTAAATTTTGTAAGCAAAAATGAATTATAGCATTCCTCCTCTATTCTCATATCTCCTCTCTTCTATCTTACCAAAACATTTAATTTTAATTTTTTTCATTCCTTCCCAATTAACTTCCCCTCAAACCAAATATAGCATTAAAGTATTTCTTTAAGGAGATCGAATGCTACCATACGTCCCTAGTGGTAAATGGCCCTAATGCACATATGGTGCGGTCATCCTTGCTCAAGGACAGGTGCATTAAATTGCGTTTAATGCCCCTTTTTACTCCAGAACTGAGAACTAGCCTTACTAGCCCTCCAAGGTGGAGTCATACATAGAAGAGAACAAAACCAAGTTCAGTCACATAAAAGGTGTGAAGCCATGAGTAAGTACAAAGAATGATAACAAATAATTGCTTCCTCAAAATAGTAACTGTATTTTTTGATTGTTGAGGGAAGTAAGAATAATAAGAAATAATAGCTTCCTCAAAATAGTAAATGTATTTTTTGATGGTTGAGGGAAGTTATTAGTACATCAATTTCACCTGATAAGATAACATTTGAAAATTTGTATGATATATTTAAGTGGTTTTGATGATATCATACCTTTTAAAGATTTCAGTGCTAAAATGTTACAGCTTTTATATCAAAGTACAATAAAATTTGAATTAATTGATTTTCAAAAGTAAGATGATTTTTCAACAAAATAAAGTGATTTTTTAAGTTATTACATTTCACACAAAATTACCACTTTTTGACACCTCTAAAGTCATGTCAAAATATGGGCTTTGAAGGTCTCTCAATGACATGATTAGCAATTTCTACCGGGGAAATGATGAGGAAACAAATGGAAAATTACACTAACCTCCTGTGATGTATATTATAATAATAAAGACATCTCCTATAGTTTTAGAATTACACTACATTACGTATTACCTCACTTGAGATTTATTGATGTGTAATACTCAGCTTCTGTTAGTCAACAGTTAGAGGACTGTGAGTTTATTTATTGCTATTTTTTTTTTTTTTTAAATACTACGTATTTGTTTTCCCTCCTATCTGTTTATGTGCATATCGTAAAGACAAATTTGTCTTCATAACATGATATTTCTTAATTACTATATAATGTATTTTGTTTCAGGGGTAAAATTGGTTCTTTTGTATGAAACATCAAAACCGTTTGGTTTAATCTTTGAAAGGGGAGATTTTTGTAATTTTAGAAAGTATAAAATAGGTCTATAACTCAAGGGAAGTCAGTGTAGTTTACTCAAAACAACGTTTTTTTTTTTTTTTTTAAATTTTCTGTTCTTATTATTTGAACTTTAATAAGGGCTAAACAATCACTCTAAAAAAATTATATCCATAATTTGGTAAGTGTTACACAGCAATAAACCTTATGAGAGATCAGTGTAATTTTAGGAACCATGAGAGAGGTCCTATTGCTGCAAAATCTATCAGGGGAGATATGTGTAATGTATCCTTCACTATCAGGGGCAGAACTGTGTTGTTGGTGAGGGGTGCCATTGGACCCCTCACATGTGGTAAAATGTTATTACTAATATACATGTATGTGTGTTATTCCTCTTATTTATTGTTTGTTGGCACTCCCAAACAAAAAAATATGCTACCCCTCGATCAGTTACCTTAAATCATTTTATTACTTTCTTTCAATTCTAAATTTTAACCATATGTGTTTGAGAATCATTTGAGATACAAAGATTTGGGTAGACTAATATTATTCTGTACAATTAGACCACTCATTATGATAAGCTCAAACCCCGCCCCCACCTCCCCAGCAACTCTCAAACGGTACAAAATAACCTGACATAGTAATTTTGTAGTCATACTGATAAGGGAAAAAAAAAAGTATACCCATGTATAAATAGAACCAAAAAAATCGGCTTGGGGGCGTTGCCCCCGAACCCCAGTGTGTCATTGTTAGATAGCCTACGTAATAATTAACTCGGCACCCCAAAGGCAAAATCCTGGTTCCGCCCCTGTTCACTATATATATGTCATCATATATTATATCCTGCACAAGCTAGCCTAACCAGGCTCTATATATAGGTATATATATATATATATAACCTATATAGTGAATGAGTAATGCTAGGTACACTTAAACGGCCCACCTAAATTATCTACCTGCTCATGTGGATTTCCAAAATTATTCATCAGTTACCAAAAAAAGTTTGTATTATTTTCCAAATTGCTATGACACATCAACAGCAGATGGATAGTTTAAGTATCCTGTTTGGGTGTACTTAGCATATTATAGTGAATAGGACTATAGTAGAATGTGTAAGAAATGAGTACCATGGCTGCTTTTAGGGTGAATACCAGAAAAAGGGACATAAAGAGGACTTTTGTAAGAATCTATTTCATTTGGTTTTGGTTTGGGACTTAAATTCTTGTTGCAACTACTACTTAATTACATTTATTTTAGTGCACTCTCTGTATATGATGTTTAGGTCACAGAGAGAGTGCATTGTATTTACTGTTGTATTAAGCTATATTGTGTGTGCAAATGGTTCATCACTATTACATTAAATATTGTACATCTATTATACATCTATAAGTAAGATATAGGAACTGCCTTCAGTTTGGAATTCGAAGAGATGCCACGGTTCTAAGGATCAGTTTGGGAATTATGGTGGGAAAAAATAGGGCAAAAGAAGAGGGTGAAAATAAAGAGATACCAAATGGCAAAATGAAAGTAAAAGAAGAGTGCCACATAGGCACAGCATGGAGGACAAAAAGAACTGTCACATAGGTGCTATGTGGATAGGCTAATGACAACATTAGGTCCTAAGTTCTAAACTTTAGTATATTATATTTATACATTTCAGTGACTATCTTCCACACATTAATTCATTAATTAATGAGTAATGACATGTACACAACGAATTGCATAACGAATTGAGCAAATGTGAACACAGGGTTGAATTTTGTGCTGAAAAGTCTGTACACACAAAAAGATGTGTGCAGACTTTTCAGTACAAAGTCCAACCATATTCTACACATTTATACAATTCATTATGCATTTCGTTGTGTGCCTAATTATTTTAGCCCATTCTATGATTTTTCTTTTTCTTCTTTCAGACAACTATTTCTAATATGAGTGTATGTTTTGTACATGTACTTTTCATGCAATGTTTAGGATAACCCATTACTCTATCACCACTGGTTCTATAGTCTGATACTCTAGCAGTTACTACATATATCTATAATTTGACTTCTCCATTTGTGCTTGGCTAAGCTACTACTCCAATTTGCTAGTAGCATATCCTTGTTTAAGCATTAATTGCAAACAACATAACCTAATATTGAAGTTACACGGTGTGCTATGGGGGAATAGATCGAGTAATGTTATACTTTTCAGATTATAATTCGAAATTCTCATTTCAAATGATGTATTAGTGGACCAATTGGATTATGATTGGATAATATTAAAGTGGTCCCCATCACTATTGAAGA
Organism: Hydrangea macrophylla; assembly: GCA_033977485.1. Classification (NCBI taxonomy): domain Eukaryota; kingdom Viridiplantae; phylum Streptophyta; class Magnoliopsida; order Cornales; family Hydrangeaceae; genus Hydrangea; species Hydrangea macrophylla. The sequence continues at coordinate 55,812,411 of CM066993.1, forward strand.
TGGTCCAACTGTCACATTACTTCCATATCATTTGAGATGCAAATTTTGGATTAGAATTTGGGAAGCATGGCATAACTCGTGGAGAAATGTTGCCATTTAACCCACCTATGTGAGGCTAAATTTTAGCACATAGAGCCTGTTTGGGTTAGCTGAAAATAAAAATAAAGTGACGAATTGCAGATTTAAAAAATAAAGAAAAAAAAAATGATTAAAATGGATGTACTAGGGTTAGATTAAGATTTCAGCACTAAAACAAGCTAGCTGAAAAATTAAGCTGAAAAAGTAGCTTGGTTTTCAAACAATCACTTAATTTTGCTTTTATGTTGTTAATAGAGGAAAATGCCTTCATGCCACTTGAAAACAAAAGAGTTGAAAAATATTTACATGTTGTCCTTTTCGATTATTTTATAAAAACAAACACTTGCTTCAGCTTGTTTGCCAAACACTCTCATTTAGAACAATCACTTAATAGCTCATCTAACCCAAACATCAAACAACTTAATATTTTAGCACTTTAAAAACAATTAATCACTTAATATTTCATCACTAAAAATAATCAATTAATATTTCAGTTAATCCATGGACTTAAAAACAATCAATCACTTGGCCAAAGGGCTCTTAACCCTTTTGTAGGGCTAATTTTGGGGTTAACGACTTATGAGAAGTTAATTTTGAAAATAAAAACTCTCCTAGGTGGTCTAATTTTTACATTTAAGCATTCTTATGTGGGACTATTTTGAGAGAATCTTAGTAGTTTCACTTTAACCAGAAACCACGGGGGTAAGTGCATGTCCACTTTTAAAGCATAGGGAGGAAAAGTGAAAATGAGTCTAACCACAAGGGGCAAATGTAATTAAGCGAAGTGATTAGACTCTTAGAAAATTTCTTTTGACTGGAACTAATGAGTCCAAAGGAGCCATACAAATTAAAAGTTATGAACATTATGAGTCATTTCACTTCCTTTATTCGTATATTACAATTATACTATACAAATTTGTAATTTTGATGTTATTCAGGTATGAATGGAAACACTTTCTTCTTGTTACAAATTACCTATTGATGCAAAGCTACGAAGCAGAATGTTATCATTTACACTCGTGACAGCAACCTGAGGGGCATATAAGATCACTAAGGATGTTGTTGCTTTGACATTTAACGACCACTCCTACCACCTTACTTACATGCAGAGATGTAATGTAAACCAAATGGGCAATATTAGGGGCACTAACACAATTCACTAACACTTAAGTGTGTTAGTAAGTGTTAGTGGATTGTGTTAGTGCCCCAAATGTTACTCAAACCAAATAGGTACACCCAAATGGCCTTTACCTAAAGGAAAAAAAAACAAAGTGTTATTTTGTTAGGAGAGATGTAATGTCATTTTCACGAAGGGTTATTGAAGGCTAAGGCCATGTTTGTCTTCAATTTTTGGGGTTTACAGGTAATTTTGGAACTCCAAAAATCATCATAATAACTGCTATTGCAAACCAATTATAAAATGTGAACGATTCGCAGATATTTGCGATTGACCAGAAGCTACCGGGACAGCTTTGCATCAATCACAGTTCTTTTGTAGTTGATTCACAGAACTGTTAAAGAGCACTTACATGCAGTGGGTGTGGAGAATGTGAAGAACTTATCTGAGATTTTAAAGTTTAAAATTTTAGTCAAAATGTCAGTCAATAGAATATTGCTCAGTTAATTATGAGAAATTGTTTGTATCATAAGTAAATATTTTGATTAAAACTCACTAATCAGAAACTTTTTACTAAAACTAAAAATAAGTTCCTTTAAGTCAAATAATCCAATATGAAGGAATTTTTTATTTTTGTTTTTTGTTTTTTTAGCAGATTTATATTTAAAGTTGTAAATAATTGTTAACATTTCATAAGATGTGATACATTCTCTCTCTTAGATAAGGTATAGATCATATTTTGTTGAAAAAGATGTATACTTCAAGTGAAACAAAGATATTCTAGAAATCTATAGTTTTTTGCCTTAAATTTGTATACATTTTTTTTTTGCACATATTATCTCATCAATATAAAAAGTGAACATTGTCATGTTATATAATTATGATGGAACGAGTAATCTTATTCTTCTCAAATTCAAAATATTTTAAATTTAAATTTCAAATGCTTTGTCAGTTATACCAAAGTTGTGATATATGGTATTATTAATTACTCTCACAACATGTGGTATGTAACGACCCTGGTATTGTGGGCGGGCTGTTTTAGGTGCCTTTGGGGCTACAATAAGTGTTGGCAGGCTACACACTATGGGAAGTTCGTCACACATCACCTGGGTGTGGAAAAGTAATATGCTATATATGTGTGGTTCTAAGTCTCCCTAGTAAGAGGCCTTTTGGGTAGTGACCCAAGAACAAATCCGTGCGGGTTTGGGCCCAAACCGGACAATATCTTACTGAGCGAGACTTGGGTCGTGATAGAATGGTATCAGAGCTAGACCCAGCCGGAAGTGTGCCAACGCGGACGTTGGGCCCTAAGGGGGTGGAATGTAACGACCCTGGTGTTGTGGGCAGGCTGCTGTAGGTGCCTTTGTTGCTGCAGTAAGTGCTGGCTGGTTACACACTATGGGAAGTTAGTCCTACATCGCTTGGGTGTAGAAAAGTAATGTTCTATATATGTGTGCTTCTAAGTCTTCCTAGTAAGATGTCTTTTGGATAGTGACCCAAGAACAAATCCGTGCTGGTTTGGGCCCAAAGCGGACAATATCTTACTGAGCGAGACTTGCGTCGTGACATAATACAACTGACAAAATGTTTAAGATTCAAATTTGTGATTTAAATTTGGGAAGCATAACATTACTCTTATGGAAATGGCTGCCAACATGCCACAATTATGTTCCTTGGATATACATGGTCTCGACGTATGATATTCTTCATTGGTCTCCACCAGACCTTATAGTGTCATTCAAGAGGGAGATAAAGTGCTTGTAATGTATTTGCATGTACTTACTCCAAACATTACTCATGCATTTATTATCTCCCAGACAGTGGCATTGATCATTAGTACACTTGCACAATTACAACGTATATATCTATCTATCTATATATATAGGGACGGATCCAGGAATCTAGTCTAGGAGGGGCGAAAACATATGGGGGTTCGGGGGCAACGCCTCCGAAAGAATATTTTTTGGCATTTACTTATGCATTTTTGATAATGAGATAACTACATAAGGAGAGAAAAATGCAAACTATTTGAATCAACAAGGTATGGAGCAATTTGTAAACTAAATTCAGAATTCACATTTGTAAATACACCAAACTTTTTCAAAAATTATATATATACATCAGTTTTTAAAAAAAATATAAGGGGGGTGAGCTTAGTAATTTAGAAAAAAATTTAGTGGGGCGCGAGCATGTATTTACGAATAATACTAGTATAATTAAGTGTTTTTTTTCCAAATCTAGGGGGGCGGTCGCACCCCCTGCCCCCTAGATCCATCCTTGTATATATATACTAGTGGTGGGCTGCGTGCGTTGCACGCAGTAGTGCCCGTGTTCATGATTTTCTTTTTGTCTATATGAATAGTTTCGTGTTAAGGCCAGTTTCTTCCTTAGGCGATTTAAAGAGAGAAGTGCAAAGACAATATCTTCCATAGGCGATTCAAAGAGAGGCAATAGAGTATATAAAACTCTAGGGAATTTGTATCAAAAGAACACTATCTTATCTTTAGTGGGATGAACAAGTAGCCTCAAGTTGTGCCTTTATTGTATTGCAAACATCAAAGCCCTTGAAAGTCTCTGGTAAACCAGAACCCATGCATGTCAACAATAGGTTAAATAAGTTCCTGTTTCACATTTTGCAATTCTCTCATTACTTCTCCATAATTGTAATTCTTAGTATTTTGCTTTTCCAAGTCTCCCACTGTATTTTTAGCATTTAAAAGTTCAGATTCTTCTTGGTCTTTCACTGAATTTGCAGCTTTTCTGCTCTCAGTCAATCAACCCATGTCTCTTCTAGCCAGATTAAGCTCGATTGTTCTTCAATCGGGCTTTTAACGAAGAAGTATCATTAGTCATAAAAACAAACTTGAAATCTGAAAATCAAATTGAAAACCATAAATGTGAGAAAGATTAAAACAATGCAAAGTGAAATAAAAGGAAACACAAGGTGGGCTGGTATTAATTATGAGATGCAAGAGCAATATGAAGCAGTGATGACAAGGACCTAGATGTTTCTAAATCATTTCGCTTGCTTTCATTTCTCGTGGTGTGGAGTACACTTTTTGGAAATATAGGAAGCAAATAAAAATAGCCGTAGGGGTAATCAGCGAGAGAAATTAGAAAGAGAATGTAAGAATTTACAATTGGAGATTCGCAATACCTCTGAGTAGAAAATTTGCATAACCAACTTTTCTCATGCGTCAGGAGAGTTTAATGAAATATAGGTTCTAGAAAAGTTACAAAGTTGTGCAATAAAGTTGGTATACGGAAGCCATGACCAGCTTCGCGTGAGAAAAAGTGTGAACCACACTAACTACTGAGTCTAGAACCACGCAACTGCTAGCACACTTTTTTAAGCTTCAAACAGCCTAATTCAAGATGATAGATTTCAGGGTAGCTTTATGAATTGTGGAATAGCTCATTGTAATTCATGCAATGTAAAAAAAAATGGCCGTTGGCATATTACAATGTGTCGGAGTTCTTACCATCTGACATGAAGGTCTCCTGCTCTTTCAGGTGCACAATTGTCAGCCTTTGATCTTGTAAGGGCTTCATACCAAACAAAATTCAAGAGAATCCCAATCTTTCCCTTTTGCTTTGCCTGTAATTATATACGCATACACCTATTGATAGAAGCTCTCGCTGTTATCTTCATAAAGAATTGAGGCCAAGATATTAATTAAAAAGCCTGAGTAAAAAGAACAAAAGAAGAAAAAAAAAAAGGAAGGCTACTTGGTTTTTTTTACGGCAACTCTGAACTACAACTGAATGATATAAGATCAAATTATGAGCTGCAATGTAAGTCTATATTGCTGAATTTCTTGTAGTGCAGTCTCCAAATGCTTTGGAGCACCTTGCTGCTGCAGAAACTCATCGGCATTCCGAAGTGCAGCAGCTACTCAAGGCTCGCTAAAAGTCATCCAATTCTTCACTCTGTATCCAAATGTTTTAAAACAAAATTCTGCACAACCTGCAATGTCTCTCCTGTAGAGTTTGAACCAGTTTTGGGGTCAACTACTGAATGTAGCAGAGAAAATAACGTGTTTTTTATGTTGCCCGAAATCAGGCATGTTCGGCATTGCATAAGATGGATCTAGTTTAATCTCACTATAAATTTCTATCCACTTTTCATAAGAACCGTATTATTTTAGTTTCACGAAGAATATGTTTTCAGAGTGATTTTAGTCCTTAAGAGCATTTGCCAAACACGCAAATATATAGAACTGGTTTACTTATTGACGGCATGATTATACGTTTCCCAAATGGTGCGCTAATCAACATTATGGCTTAAAAAATAAGAGTATTACTATGGTTCCCAAATTTGGTTCCTAATGTTGTGGTAGTACCACCTAAAACAACTTTCCAATGAAAATTCAATGTCCCCATTATAATTGAATGTGGTACAACTGCGACAACATTTGGGAACCATAGTTTTACTTGAAAAGTGAATGCTGAAAGCTAATTAAAATGCCACTTAAATGATTATTGCTAATATCATACCTAGCATCTATGTAATGAACCTGGTGAGAATGAACATTGCTACTTTCAAAAATTGAAAAAGATGAGAAAACATCATTGGTCTCTGTTTGATCTGAAGATTTACACAAGGAAATGAAATGAAAAAGAGAACGGTAAAGAGATTGTCCCTACTATTGCCCTGGTGTTTTACTCCATGATTACATAATATTGGCAACTTAAAATTTTCAAGATACAATAGATATATAGTCAAGAAAAGAAGAAGATGCAATATTTTCAAAAAAAAATTTGGAACATTTTTTCTTTTCCTTTTATCCAAAGAAAAGCACATCCAAAAGTGGCAACAGTTGTCAAATGTCAAGTAGCATAGGGGAATATGTTCATGGCCAGTAGAGCATATAGATTTGCTTGTTTTCAAAATACTATGGTGCATGTGAAAGTCCCAAACTAATTACTATCTTTGGCAAAGAAGGAATGCAAGGAACAACTCTTTCATTTCCACTGGTTCTTCGAAGCTATCAATCCCCGCTTCTCCCATATTTATTCTCCCTCTCGCATCAGTTTGTAACTAATTCCTTTGTGTTGTCCCTTGTACTTTCCTTCATGCTAAGCTACAGGATGGGAAATGACTCTCAACATTTAAGATACATAATTTATTTATCAAGTTGTACCCTTTTCGTTCCTAATTTCCTCATTGTTTTTCTTATTAACCAAATAAAGGAAAACACTTTCGTCAGTGGTTTTTTCCCCTTTTCCCTTACTAAATCGAGGAACCAAATGTAGCATTAGCAATCACAATGTGATCACGAGTGAAAAGACAAGTAATTTCTTATGCTATTTCTCCCAATAGCATACATGATCTTTATTTCTACACAAGTTCCACAACATGTTCACAAAGTTCATGCACTTTTCACTCATCAGCACCAATGAAATCAAGTTTTGTTATGAAATAACAAAGAATGATGAAGGAAAAAGATAAAAACCAACCAATTAAAAATAGGAAATTGAAAATATATTGAATTTATTGTCTAAATTATACCCTAATCCTTCACTTACCTGAAAAAGTCCCAAAATCCAGCTAAAATTAACTCAAACCCAGTTCAAAAAGTTTAACAAAGAAACGCATCCAAACTACCTCAACCTTCTTAAATCACATGTGAATTGCAAAAGCCACATAGCATTAGAAACAGTCACGACTGACGAACTTAAAAAAGATATATAAATTTTTTAACAAGAATTAATGGCAAAAGTCTCGATTCAAAATACACAGTCAATTGTCAACAAGGAGTTTTTGTGTAATAGTCAAATAAACTTAAGAGTACTGTTTGAAGTATCTACAATAATTGCTTTTAAACATAGCAATGATGTGGACAAAGAAAATTTTATTTCAATATACGAGATAATTCTATATTTAGTTCAAAAATACTGCCAATACCTTAACTCAGTAGTAAATGAATTTGTCCGTGAGTAACTCGGGACCAGTAGAGTCGCCAAACTCAGGTCCACAAACTGGCAGTTCTTTGAGCCCATTTGATAGAAGACAGGTGTTCGCTTATAGATTTCTTTTTCAGAAGTTTCAAAAAACTCCATTCCACTTTCTTTCTGATCTTGAATTAAAGTAAGATTGACTTTCTTATTTTTGGAAAGGTTAAGTAAAATCAATATTAGTTGATCAAATGCCCTATATGAAAATATATGTAAGCCTAAAGACACCAAATCAAAACTTCAAAATGAAAAGAGGTAATTCATGCTTCTTGTAATTAAATCGATGGGCATAGGCAACATGAGCAGTCATATGAAATATCAAACTATTAAGACTTCATTGAGTTGGCTCCAATAACATAGAAAAAAGGAGTTGTAAGATAATGTATACCCACTTGCATACAAAACGATACAATCTTATAGATTCTCTATGAACCATTAGGTATCTAACTAATTTAACTTTAACAAAAAAAAAAATTAGACAATGTCATGGGCATGGAAAATTTCTAATGTGTCTAAATTATTGGTGCTTGAATATACTGAATGGGGTACCCCTAGATTAAGTACCCCCATTGTGTTTTAGAAGTGACTTTCAGTGAAGGTCAACACATTGCATAATTGGTCTTCCTGCCCCAAATTGGTCCCCTCTATGTGTAGATGCTTGTTCAATATGCTCCAAACCAATGCTTTGTCGTTGTGTGGAAAACTTTAAATGCTAGTTTTTTTTTTTTTTTTTCCGTATATCCAAAAAAGATTACTATTGTAAACTTGTGGCTATTAATATCAAGAAATGATTATGATATAACGTAAAGCAATGTCTCAATGGTGGCAAAAATGTTGGACTAACAGATGCAGTAGCAATTTTTGAAGGCAGCAACACTCTAAGTGGATAAGAACCAAGCATATGTGTGTTTCTTTACTAAACTAATACAGACCAATTAAATAGAAAAGCCCACAATTTGCGAAAAAATAGTGAAACTGAAAATCCTAAACAGTGGGGTTTTTGGTATAGAGTCTTAGGACCTTAGCTGATTGTCTTTCTATCTATTACAGAGCCAATAATTTAGGAGAAGTCTTCTTTAGAATTATGGGATTGTCATTTGGGAACTAATTAACTAATCAAAAGGGAAAATCAGACCCACATAAACAGTTTTGAATGCAAATTCACAAATTTGGCGAATAGAAAAAGGGAAAAACGGACCCACAGAAAGAGAAAATCAGAAATGTAAATAAAAATGGAGAACAATACCGAATTGAGGACCTAATCCAATGTCATACTTGAAGGACGAGACTTCAAATCCACTGCAACCTCTCGAAGCTCTCATGAATATCTAAAAATTATAAAATCAAATCACATAATTAAAGACCCCCCAAATGGGTAAAGTCAAAACCATAGCCTCTGTCTGTTCAGGTATGTGTGTGCACAAATCTGTGTACGTGTGTGTTAAGGAATCTCCAATAACTTTAGTACTGACCTTGATTCTTTTGCAATGTTCTTTGCAGACTGAGAATTCGAGAAAGATCAAGTGGTTACAAGAGAGAGGAAGCAGTAGCTTAAAATTATCCGCGAAATTAACGAATGAAAGACCAAAACGACGAAGGAAGCCTACAATTATGCTTTGTCAACCCTAGGGAAAACACAAAGTGAGTGAGTGAGTGAGAGAGAGATGAGGATAACACGACGAGAGAGAGTGAGAGAGAGAGAGAGGATACAGTTAAAAACCCCTTACCCACATTGAAACCTAGCAGACAAAGAAGTGGGGATATGGTTCAAAACCCCTTACATATTATACAGAAACAGCGACCGAAGCTGGGCGTTGGAGGCGATAGCACTACTCCTGGACATACCGGCAGAAGTTAGGCATCGCATCTTTCAAATCCAAACTATTCGAATTCCTATGTGTGAGCAGATTAGCAAAGATAATTGCCTCAGCGGTAAGGTCGATTGAAGCGGGAGAGAGAAAGAGAAAGGAACGCAGAGGAGGAAGAGAAAGAGAGAGAGAGAGAGAGAGAGAGAGAGAGAGAGAGAGAGAGAGCAAAGGAAGAAAATCAATCGGTGTAGTCTCAGCAGGTGTTTACCAGGCAGAAAGGTAGTTTACGTGGAGGAATGAAAGGTAGGTTAGTGTCTTTTTACTAGGCTGACCTACAATGACTAAATCACCCCTGATTTTATTTGCAATTTTTTAAGGAGAACAGATCGTAAGAGAGAGAGCCAATTGTTTGGTAAATAAGTAATTATTCATAAAATTAAGGGTAAAATAAGGAGTTCATATTTTTTGACGTGCTTGCTTGTTCGTTCTTATAGTATAGTAGATATATATATATATATGTGTGTGTATATTTGATGTATTCTTCTCCTAAACAGAGCACCCTTTGCCTTCTCCATATCTAATCTTCTTCCATTATGACCCCACAAATATAAGCACCACATTTTTTGCAGAAGTACAGTTGGACTCTATGATTTATCTCTGACATTGGCGGTACAATCTGTAATAGGAAGTGTTTTCCTGGAATATATGCAGGCCAATAAAGCTAGCAAATGTCTACCTTATTCTGATACTAAAATTGACATTCAACCATAATTAAAGAGTAATATTTGGGACACAATTTTTCACAGTACTTTTTTTTCTATACAACCTATTTACAGGAGAGAGATAGACACATTTATTGAGTTGTGTAAAAAAAGTTGTGTGAATGATTGTATCCAAGTATTACTCTAATTAAATGATAGTGCTAGGTTGCATTGAAACAACTAATATTGAAACTCTACTTTAAAATTTCATATTCTATTTCCCAGAGTCATCATCATACCTCCCCCTCTGTGATGCCTATTTTACCCCTGTGCAATTCACAATTATTCCATGTTAATTAGATGTAAGGGAGAAAACGGTACGGTTCGGTTCGGTTCGATTTGATTTTAGTGTATTTTGTCGATTCAGTCGGTTTTATTGTATTTTGTCGGCTCGGTTTGGTTTTTGCACTGAAGAAATATTCTGAAAACCGACCGAACCAGTCCGAACTGATCGGTTCAGTAGGTGAAGTCGGTTTTCTTTCACCCTTAATTAGATGCAGTGAAAAATTAGCTATGCTATTGTTCGCGAATTTCTTATACTAAACTTGTATTCCAAATTTGTTCTTAACATAATTGGTTGTGGAATGATATTAAATATACGAGTAATGTTATACTTCCCAAATTTTGAATCTCAAATATTTCCTAGATACATGTGGTAGTTGGACCAATTTTAATAGGGATGAGACTAAATATTCAACATCCTCCAATCAACTGTTGGTGTTTTGTTCTCTGTTTGGTTCTGAAATGTTTGCAGAACTGCTCTCTGCTGGATTATGTGCTTCGGTCAGGAAAAAAAAGGAAGTTATAATGATAAATTTTGAAGGCTGATGCAAAGGTATGCAGCTGCATAATTTGAAAGAGATGTTTGGTTTGATTGGGGCTTGGCTTGCTGTTCCTTTTATTTTCCTATGTCTGATTTCAATATGTTGCTGCAATACAATTCTTGGTCGTGTATGAAGGGTGCTGTGACATTGGAGATGCTATTGTGTTCCTTAGTTTTTGTTGTATTGATGATTGTCAAGAAGTGGAGAGGGTTGTATTTCTCTGATAAGTTTTGCAAAAAATGGGACTTTGGTAGTGAATCGAGTATGTTGGTGCTATTTATCTTGGGGCAGAGGCAAGTGAATGCTGGGATGTATATGTTTGGAAACCTTGTCGGCACAAGTAAAATTCGTAGTATGCTGGATTGTTTGTTGCTTTGCTACTGCTTTTTCACTGTCGTGTGTGAGTCTCCATGTTTTGCTGCTATTTTTTCCTTGAGGCTTAATGCTGATTTCTTTGCTGATTATCATGCTGAGGTTTGGAGTCGAGATTGGTGTCCTTTTGTGTTTGCATGGGTTGCTAAGTCTGGTTAAGGAAAGCTTGAGGTTTTAAATTGTTTTGATCAAGGGAGCTCTTGGTTTCCTTACATTTATGTGGTACCCTTGATAATTGGCTATAAAGGGTGCTTAATGAATCTAGTCTTTGGGTGATAAGATTTGTATTTCATCTGTATGGGGGTGTATCTTACATAGCTATTTGGCGTTTTAATAAAGTTGATTTGCTGTTAAAAAAAAAAACATCTAGTGGACCCACTACTACATGCATTTGCCAAGCGTAGTATTACTTTAACTATATTGTGACCACATTTATAATGTGAGACCACCTCATTTATTTCAGGTGGCTCTATTACCGCGTGGGTTTGAACTAATTTTAAAATACAAATTTGAAATTCATAATATTACATATAAATAGGTCAAACATAAACTCATCAACAATCTCTAATTTATCTCAACGCATTTGACAGAGAACCCACTCAAAACAAGGTGCCTCTCGTTCCATATGAAATAAATAAAAAATAAAAAAGAAATTGGAATTGGTTATTGACGTTTACATTATAGACACCTTAATTCCAAAAATTCCTCTACGATCTTGGAGTACTATTGCCACTTAGGGGTTCTAGCCAGTAAAGGACTACCATGTGACTAAGTATAAATTTTTTATCTCTAAAAAGTCAAACTAATTGGTCTCATGGCAACCCCTACTAGCCGGGATCACCACATGGCTTATGATCCAACACTAGAAAATAACATCTCCCTTAATTCAATGTCTTTGGTTAATCTAATACAAATTACAAAACAATACATTCCCCGTCGCCATTCCTGAGAAGTTACTATATCGTCAAGGACTATTGTTAGGTGGTGGTTCACACCAGTAGGGGCTACATAAGTGGCAAAATTGTATGACATTTGGGAAACAGAAAGTTTGCACTTTGCCGCATAGCAGTCCATTACTGGTCGAGACCATCACACGTCATATGGTATAAGATCATGGAATAATTTCTCCCCATTCCTTAACTATCTTGCATCTATAATTATTAACGCACATGTTAACAAGCTTTAAAACGCTTGTTACTGAATGTATAAGCTTTTTAAAACTTGTTACCACGTACGAGAGGGTATAAGAGAGAGAAAGAGGAATACCAACACCAATTGAATTAGTGGAGAACAAGTGTAGATTTGGCTTGAAATCTAATTGCTAGGATATGTCCAACGCTTGTGAACCTACTCTATCAAATCTCTTACCTTAAAAATTCAAAATATCATCATTCGTCAACCTTGGCCTCTGCTAATGTAGAGACACTTGAGGCCACAGAGACACTTGTGAACATTGAATAATTTCTCAAAGTATAGAGTTACAGCTCTCAGCTCTTTCTTTTATCAATATTTAATTGCTGCAACTGCCAACAATTATATTAATTCATTAATTTTTTTTGCCCATTCTTTGACTGCTCTTCTTCTTCTTTCAAACAACTATTCCTAATATGCATGTATGTTGTATGTGTACTTTCCTACAATGTTTAGGGTTGTTAGAATATATAAGAGAGAGGGAGAGAGTGAGACAATATTATGAATTGTGTATTGAATGGTGTGATTAAACCTTACAATGAGTAACCTTTATATAAGCCAAGAGAGAATCCTAAAAGGGAAAGAAAAGTACCTAGGCTAGTAGTACAACTGGTAGTACAACTGATGGTACAACGTATCTAGACAGTAAGTATAGTAAGATACGATAGGTACAAGAGTGTAGACAAATATTCTAACATTATTCTAACAGCCCCCCTCAAACTCAAGGTGGTAGAATGGAAACCAACTTGAGTTTGAAAACTAAATCCTGAAGATGTCCCGGTGGATGAGCTTTGGTGAATACGTCAGCAGTCTGATCGGTGGAGGATACTGAGTTAAGTTGAATGGTACCACAAGAAAGATGATGACGAACAAAATGACAATCGATCTCAATGTGTTTTGAACGTTCATGGAAGACATCATTGTGAGCAATTTGAATGGAACTTTGGTTGTCACAACTGATGGTTGTAGTAGTTGGATGATTTACCCCCATGTCCTCAAGTAACCAGCGTAGCCAGAGAAGTTCCTGAGTGGTATCAGCAAGGGCACGATATTCAGCTTCTGTACTAGATTGGTCAACAACAATTTGCTTCTTACTACGCTAGGAGATGAGAGAGTCACCCAAGAAGAAGCAATACCCAGTGGTGGAACGACGATCAGTAAGATCTCCTGCCCAGTCTACATCTGAGTAGGCACGTAGCTCAAGAGATGAGTGAGCAGAGAAGTGGAGGCCATGAAATAGGTCCCTTTGATTGACCTGAGAATGCGGAGAACTGCTGCATAATGATGAGATCGAGGAGCAGATAAAAATTGACTTACAATATGGACAATGACACGACTGGAATTGTGTGATCTCTTAAGAGTTCGTCCAAGCGTAGACAGTCGCGTCGAGTAATAACTGGTAAGACCGAGTCGTATTCCCAAGGGACGAAAATGGGAGAAAAGAAACTTAGATTGAATCCTAAAGAAAATAAAAGATGCTTTATTAAAGAGTGGAGGTTCTAACGATCCTACTGAATTCAAAATTATAATTTAAAGAAACATAACTAAATGACAATTAATTAGACAGAATTAAACAATGTGGTTTTATAAATATGAAGAAGGTGTTGGGAACATGTGAGTCGGCGTTGCACCAACCACTATCATGACTTAGCGTTAACGCACAACTGGGGCTTCATCTTTTAGTATTCCTTATTTCACAGAGGGATTAAGTAAAGTAATCCTAGTTACTAAGAATGTGAATATTACATAATTAGTACTTTGAATTCCTTTGCTTACTATGAAGATCTGAAATAAGAGCTAATGAAAACTTTGAACTATGATTAACAAATTGAGTATAGGATATTCAATATGTTCGTCCACATGTTCATTGTGCTAATTGGCCAAAGGAGCTTTTATTCCAAAATCAGTTTTCAATTTGAACTTAACAAGATCAATTTGAACTTAGTTTCTGAAATAGAAGTTGCTGGAATACAAAAAGGATTCTGCCCAAGTCATACCCATACCAATCGATTGATATGTTTGTCAATCGATTGGCATGAAATGACCTTCAATCGATTGGTGAAAGTACGGAATCTATAGCAATCGATTGGACTCGATCTGTTCCCAATCGATTGCCATTGATTCTCAAACAGAATCATGGCAGTGGCTGGGAACAATGTTTCCTCACATTATTCCCAACCAGAACTCTAAGCTAGCATGTTTAAGATTGTATGGATACGAGTAACTTGAAAAGTGGAATCAAATATCAACATTAATTAAACCTATAGAAATTTCAAAATCAAGCTAGGCTATAACAATGCTTATAATCAAACCAATTCTAAAGCAGTAAAATACAGAGGAATAAACCTGAGTTGAAACTCAATTCGAAAGAAAATTCCTCCAGTTTTTCTCTTGTCTCAATCCAAAAATTGTAAAATCCTACAAAAACAATGCACAATGAGCCAACCCTTGACCCCTCTCACTCCCCTCTATTTATAGTGTGATGTCCACGAGATAAAGGCATCTAGGTTCATTCTGTAACGGTTGGTCGCCGTCATTACCACTGATTTGCTGAGATTCTGCTCCGTTAAATAAGTTTGACCTCCAGTTTTTACCAATCGATTGGTAACTGAACCCAATCGATTGGTAAAAATACCAATCGATTGCTATCATTTCCAATCGATTGGTTCTGGATGAATGCCAATCGATTGGCATGAAGGCAATCGATTGGGACTTAAACTTCATCTTTGAGATGTTCTCTTGTTTCTTGATATATCCCTTTAAACTTTTTATTCATTCCACTTTTGAGACCTGCATTTGAAGGACAAAACATAGCAACATACCACGAAAACACATCATTGTGTAAAAACATAAGTTAAGAAACAAATGCAGGTAACATTAAAGAAATGGGTTAAGTTCATCCAATTATCCTCTTTATCGGACCAATATTCTACAAATATCAGCCCTCATCACGACCCCCAACTAGCGTGTTGCTAGTCTCTAGCAAAGAAGCGGAATTAGATCAAGTTAAGATGAAGAACAACCAACGCAACAGTTTTTTTTATTGAGCAACAAAAGAAAGAAGGACCTAACTCACTTTTGCAGGAATCGCGATTGCAGTTAGGATGTGCAACATGCCTTTGAACCTCTAGGTTTACCCTAGTGGACGAGTTGTGTCTCGTGAGGGTTTTCAGAGAGTATACCCACAAAATTCAAGTGTCAAGCTTTCTAAACTTATCCGAGAATCTCGATTTCTCCTTTATACTAAAAATTCTGCTTAACAAGGACATAACTTCCTTTATCATGCTGTGAAAATAAACAACATGTTACAAAGTAACTATTCAAGTCAAAACTACATCCACAGCCTTTATACATCCTTGTGTGTGTATGGAGTTAACAACTATGATTAAAATCTTTATCTTGGAATTATTTGGATTGACATGTTCAAGATTTCATAGTTTCAACTCAATTCTCACACGGTTTACACTCAAGATAAAACTACTCTGAAACTGGCGTAAAAATTATGCACTCATAGTATGAAGCTCAAATGAGTAAATGTAAAGGCAATCAAGCATGCTTACATACTAGACACTGAAAAACGCTTATTTTGAAGTGCATGAGTCTCATGAATGGAATACCAATTACTTCAGGAGCGATCTACTGTGGAAAAATTCATTTTGTACTCGAGATTTGTTAAAATTGTCTAGAATCTTTAGGCCTTGTGACAAAAATATGAAGAAAGGTTAAAGATGGTCAAATGTGAAAATGGGTTCAAGCCTGTGACATGGTGATGTCAAACTTCACTTCACACTTTTTTTGTTCATCCAATCTCTAATTTCTTTTATTTCTTCATTTCCACTTCTCTTTTTTTTTAACATCAAACCTTCTTTTCCTCCTTTGGATATTCACACAAAACTGTCACATGCTTGACTAAGACTATGTGATTTTAGATAGAGGTATTGATTTGTGATAAGCAAGTGGGAATTTAGATTTTCTCAGGTGACGAAGTGAGAACTCGATGGCCTAAATCATCTTCTAAACACTTCAACTTATCTCGGGTATTTCATGAATTTTAAACTAGTAGATCCTGAACATTCTCCTGAAGCATCAGCCAAATTAAACAAGAATGAGACTCTCAACGAGATAATAGTGCTTTACAAGAATTGACATGAGTTTTTATGATTGACCCTCAGAATAAAAGAATGGCTCGAATCTCGCTAGGGTTTAAAGTTTTACTATTAATCTAATCACATGACAATCATATTTCACTCCAATTCAAAAATTCTCTTCTAATTGTTAACTCGTGTAAATGTTTTCAGGATATATTCATGCTATGGACGTAAAACCAGATTAGCGACAAAGTAACATGTAATCAAAGTTCATACTATGACAAGAAAGATATGAATGCATAATTGCACAATGAAATTAGCTAGGAGGAATTAGGTTTTGAAAGTTGGAAGCTTAACAACAGTCTCATCATTTAAATTTTTTTTTTTTAATAATAATAGGAGAGAAAACAAAACAAACAAGGAAACGCATGGGAAATTCTAATATTAAACAGGTGTGTATTTTAAAATCAAGAAAACATAAGTGGATATCTACTTCCTACCCCCAACTGAAATCGACATTGTCCACAATGGAAGTATTTCAAGTAAAAGAAGATATCACCTGATTCATGCATTTTAGTACATAGTTGAGAATTCACCTGGTTCAATATACCAATCTCCACAAACAACCAAGATCAAAGATACATGGATGATAATCGAAAGCATAGACAATAGAAACATAATCCATGAGCAAACAGAACTATCTGTAAAATAATATCAAAAATCCAAAACAGTCCATGTACAGATAGAAAACTAAAAATCATCATCCAGCTCAAAATATCCAACCAAATATAAACTATCCACAATCATAGACCTAGAAGTATTAATCCAACCCAAAATATCCACAAAAACAAAAATAGTAACACAAGAGAGATTACAAGATATGAAATAATCAAACACTCTCATGCTCACCAAAACTCCCTCCTACGGCTCAATAGTATGGTCACCAGATAGCGTGGGCGTACCGTCAATTGGAGCATCTGCTCCCTCACTGCTAACCTCAACAACCGTCTCAGTCTGGACGACAGCTACTGGATCACTCTCAGTCGGCGGGGAAGCAGTAGCTGGCGGTGGGGGCGTCTCCAATAAAATGTCAGCTGAAGATGCGGAAGTGGGTGCTGTAGTGGTCGATGGAACTGTCGGTGGAGGTGGCATAGATGCAGAACATAGAGATTGATCTATGCCCAATAACATTAGCATCTGCCCAACCTGACTGCCTAGCTGATCAAGTCTGGAATGAACATAATCACAATCTGAGGCCATCTGAGCAGCCATCAACTCCTGCTGAACCGTGAGCTCCCGAATAATCCCATGCAACCGCACTCTAGCTTCTTTCTCCTCAACAAGAAAATCGTAAATGGTCTGGAGAGACGCAGGAGTAGATGTGGATGTTGTAAGGGGCTCACATCTTCTCAACTCATACTGACCCTCAGCTGCTGTCGGCGTCTTTGGGTCCTCTTCTTCCTTCTCAACTATATCTGTATCCTGACCCTCGGCCTCTGTCGGCGTCCCAGGGTCCTTGTCCTCTGACTCTGACATCTCCTCTCCTCTCTTTCTCTTCTTCCTCTTACTACTGTCTCCTACCTTCCCCTTTCCTTCTGCTATTTTTTTAAATTGCGCTACTGACCGTCTAGCAGTAGATTCACCAAAAACTCCAATTTTTGATAATATCACTCCTACCGGTATCACCAATCCTGCCTCCTCACACTCTATGGATCACCCAAGCACCTTTGAGGTGCTGGGCCTTGCTAGGATGACGTGTGGGCTCAATGAAAAACTCAATGAAAAGCCGAGCGAGGCAAATAGGCAAACCAGTCCCAATAGCAAATAAAACTCTCGCATACCAAGTAGCAAAGTCTAACTTATAAGTCGTAGGGAGGATACAGCTGCAGAGAGCTAAGTGGAGGAGGTGATAGTCCATAGTCAGATCATGATCATCAAATACTGGAATCCCAGTGTACTTCTTGATTTTCCCGCCTGAAATCTCTGTAGCAACAGCATCAAATGAAGGGAAAGGACGGTCAGCATGGATAGGGTATAGGTGATCTGGTACCTCAGCAATACCCAAAGCTCTGGCCATTGTGGTAGGGCTAAACTCGATCTGACGGCCTTGAACACAAGAAAAATAGGTATATGGAACATTCGGGGCCTTAACCATACTCGCACAGGCTGATCGAATCCAAGAAGCATAAACTTTCTTTTAAATGGTAAGGACGGGGAGCCAGCTTGGAAATGAGCGCAACCGAGTAAGATAGAATGGTGGCTTGTCATCACTCCA
This sequence comes from Hydrangea macrophylla, assembly GCA_033977485.1. Lineage (NCBI taxonomy): Eukaryota > Viridiplantae > Streptophyta > Magnoliopsida > Cornales > Hydrangeaceae > Hydrangea > Hydrangea macrophylla. The sequence goes on from CM066993.1 coordinate 55,830,883, forward strand.
AAGATTTTCAAACTGCCGCTCAACCATGACATCCCTGATTTTGAAATATTTCACAAACTAGGTATTTTCCTTATCGTTCCTAAACCCGTGAGCCAGTGGTGGGTCAGGAATATCAAGTGAAGTGGATTTCTCTGGATGGGGCCCACTGTCCTTAGGCTTGGGAGCCATAAGAGCTGAAAATGAAAGCAAACCAGAGAGTTAGGATGAGAAAAGAAAGATTCAGCTCTCTGTTTATACCAATCGATTGACATAAGTTGTCAATCGATTGAAGATTCATCTCAATCGATTGAACCCTAATGTCAATCGATTGATATCAGACATTAATCGATTGTCATCAGCGACTGAAGGGGGCTGCCCACAACAAGGTTTCACATCCCCCTCTGAAAAGTTAGTGGTCTTATAACCATGAGGGACCCCCTCTATCGTTATGTTCAAGAATTAAAGGCAAATATAGGTGTGGGTTTGAGGGGTTACCTTGATCAAAACTATGGCAAAATCCACGCCTTTATTTGATCGTGGATGAGAGAGATGATGATGTGATGATGATAATACTGAAATAGGTGACTCCAAAATCATTCTCCTTCTTCTCTCCCTCTGTCCATGCGATGGTAGTGGCGGTGGAGATGGTGAGGTCGACGGTGATGGTGAAATAATGAGGATGATGATGGTGCCAGAGAAAAGGATGGAGAGGATGGAAGGGGTTTTTTCCCACACGCTCAAAATCGCTTGGGTTTTTTCTTTCTCTCATGGTTTGAAACAAAATGAGATAGAGGGAGCAGAACAGACGTTTCACCTGGAAGAGTAATCAATCGATTGACAAAGTATGTCAATCGATTGACTAGACAGGTATGTCAATCGATTGACTAGACATTTCAATCGATTGACAATGTATTTCAATAGATTGATGTTTAAGGTTCATGGCAGCCCAATTATTCTTCAGTAATTACTCTCAACATTTTGAAAATGCATTACAGAGGTAAAATATAGGATTACAAGCATCTCAACAGGGAAAGACTCCTATCAACACAAACGTAGGAAGAATTTATTCAAAAATCATCAATCTTTTTGTTCAAATCGGATTATTATCATCCAAAGGTACAAGATCTTGGTTGAAAGACAAACAAACGAAAAGAAAGAAAGCAAAAACAAAGTTTGTCCTATTTATTTGCTACAGGAATTATCAATTCTGCTCAGATTCTGGCGAAGAAAAGTCTTTTCCTACAGCAAAATCCACAAGGTACTCCACGACTTCCCCATCCAAATCGATTTGAAGGTCTTTCAAAATTTCTCGAACTGCGCACAACAAATCCAAAGTGTTCATATCAGCGATTGCCGCATTAAGGGAATCTGGGCATGAACCAGAAAGCGGAGTAAAAATTGGCCTTTCTTGTTCCCTCTGTTCTGGGGTTCCTAGAGAATGGACCCCATGGTAGAGCAAATGTGGTAGGAAATGCAGTGGATCCATCCTATAGCCAACAAAAGACAGAAATAAGAACAAAAAGAAGATAGAAATAGATATACACACAATGAAAAGAAAACTATTATACAACACATAAGGTTCTCAAATTTTCAAGAAGAATAATCAGGATCATCCAGTTGGATGGTCTCTGATTTTGGTTTGAACCTCTCCAAAAATGGCTTTAAACGTTGCCCATTGACTTTAAATGTGCTTCCATTTTTGGGGTTCACAATTCCACTGCCCCGTGAGGAAACACCTCTTTGACAATAAATGGCCCTATCCATCTTGACCTCAACTTACCAGGAAAAAGATGAAGCTTCGAATCATAAAGTAACACTTTCTGCTTGGGTTCAAGCTTCTTTCTCAGGATTGATCGATCATGCTTAGCTTTCAATTTGGATTTATATGTGCGAGCACGATCGTAAGCATCATTCCGGATCTCTTCCAGTTCATTGAGTTGGAGCTTTCTCAGTGTACCACTTTCATGAATATCAAAATTTAGCAATCGGGTAGCCCAATACTCCTTATGCTCCAATTCTACAGGTAAATGGCAAGCTTTTCCATAAACCAGCCGATAGGGTGACATTCCAAGGTTCGTTTTATATGCCATTATGTTTGCCCACAATGCATCAGTCAAGCCTGACGACCAATCCTTTCTATTGATGTTAACGGTCTTCTCCAGGATATGTTTGATTTTCCTATTAGCTAGCTCTGCCTATCCATTCGACTATGGGTGATATGATAAAGCAATCTTGTGGTTAACTCCATATTTCTTCATCAATGCTTCGAAGAGCTTATTAAAAAAATGGGTTCCACGATCACTAATCATGGCCTTTGGTGTTCCGAATCTTGAAAGAACATTCTCCTTAAAAAAAAGAGATCACTGTTCTGTGATCATTTTTCCTTGTCGGAATGGCCTCAACCCACTTGGACACATATTCAACTGCCAAAAGGATATATTCGTAATGAGAGGATGGCGAGAAAGGTCCCATGAAATCAATGCCCCAGCAATCGAAGATCTCAATAGTGATGATCGGGATCATCGGCATTTCGTTCCTTCTGGACAGGCTACCTAGCATCTGGCATCTAGCATACGCTTGACAGAAAGCATAGGAATCTTTAAAAACTGTCGGCCAGTAGAAACCACTGCTGAACACTTTTTGGGCAGTCTTTTGGGCAGAAAAATGACCACCACATGCCTCCAAGTGGCATGAAGCAAGAATTTGAGTGATATCTTCCTCAGGAACACATCACCTAATTAATTACTTGATCCGCACAGTATTTAAACAAGTAGGGATCATCAAAGTAAAACCATTTTGCGATGGATAGGAACCTTTTCCTGTCAGGAGACGACCAATGAGAAGGGTTCTCTCCTGTTGCCAAATAATTGACAATATCTGCATACCAGGGCAAACTGGTTGCAGCAAAAAGTTGTTCATCTGGGAAAGATTCACGGATCAGAATGGATTGTGAGGAGTTATCTTCAAACGTCAATCGATAGAGGTGATCAGTTACAACATTTTCCACCCCCTTTTTATCCTTGATTATTAGATCAAATTCTTGGAGGAGCAGAATCCAGCAGATTAACCACTGTTTCGTATCTTTCTTTGATAACAGATACTTCAACGCAGCATGATCACTGAAGCAAATGATCTGCGAGCCAATAAGATATTGCCTGAATTTTTCCAGTGCGAATACAATTGCTAGCAACTCTTTTTCGGTTGTGGAGTAATTTTGTTGAGCTCCATCAAGAGTTCTGCTAGCATAGTAGATTACAGTAGGCTTCTTGTCCTTCCTTTGTCCTAATACAGCTCCAATCGCTGTGTCACTTGCATCACACATCAGCTCAAAAGGAAGACTCCAATCCGGAGATTGCATTATCAGAGCTGTTGTGAGGTGATGTTTGAGTCTATCAAAGGATTCCTGGCATTCACTATTCCACTCAAATGGTTGGTCCTTAACAAGGAGTCGACACAGTGGCCTAGATACAGTACTGAAATCTTTAATAAACCTCCGGTAAAAATTGGCGTGACCTAGAAATGATCGAATGTCTTTCACCGTAGTAGGAATAGGGAGATTAGAGATTATATCAATCTTTGCCTTATCTACCTGTCTTCCCTCAACAGAAACTATATGCCCCAATACAATTCATTTTGTCACATAAAGTGACATTTTTCCCAATTGAGGACCAAGTTTTTATCCTCACATCTTTTCAGAACTTTCTGGAGATTTCCTAAGCAATCATCGAAACTACTTCCAAATACAGAGAAATCATCCATGAAAACTTCCATGATCTTTTCAACCATATCGCTAAATATGCTTAGCATGCACCTCTGAAATGTTGCAGGTGCATTGCATAAGCCAAAAGGCATCCGGCGATATACAAATGTTCCAAACGGACAGGTAAAAGTGGTTTTCTCTTGATCAGCAAGATCGATTTCAATTTGGTTGTAACCACTATAACCATCCAGGAAGCAATAGAATTGGTGACCCGCTACTCTTTCGAGCATTTGATCCATGAAAGCCAGAGGGAAATGATCTTTTCGAGTCACTGCATTCAATCGTCTATAGTCAATACACATGCGCCAGCTTGTGGTCACACGTGTTGGCACAAGTTCACCTTCGTTATTCTCTACCACAGTAATGCCAGCTTTCTTTGGCACTACTTGAGTTGGACTTACCCAAGGACTATCCGAAATTGGATAAATAACCCCAACATCCAGCAATTTCAGAACTTCCTTTTTTACTACCTCTTGCATGTTTGGATTTAGACGCCTTTGCATTTGGCGACATGGTTTGGCATCTTCCTCTAGGTAAATCCTGTGAGTGTATATGGATGGACTAATTCCTCTCAAATCAGCAACAGTCCATCGTATCGCACTCCTGTGTTGTTTTAGTAACTTGATCAGTTTACTTTCCTATTCTTGACTTAAAACAGATGAAATTATCACAGAAAAGGTCTTCTCTTCTCCCAAAAACACATATTTCAATTCTTTTGGGAGCTCCTTCAACTCTAATTCTGGAAATTGCAGATTTGATGGTTCAACCAACTTAGTCTTTGGCGGCAATTGTTCATATCAGGCCGTCCACATTGCCCTTGCAACTTCCTCCTCTACAACCTCCAATATTGCACAAATCTAGCTCATCATCTCATCTTGTGGAGTGTATCTATTCAATTCATAACATGAATTAGTCATAATGGACTCTACGGGATCAGAGTGAGCAGTTGAATCAAAGCAATCTTGGATTACCGACTCTACCCAATTCACTTCCTCTTCCTCTTCCTCATCATCAATATCTTCTATTTTGGGGTTTGAAAATATCTTGATATTCAATGTCATGTTCCCAAACACAACGGTCATGACTCCACTCCTTACTTTAATCGTTGCATCAATCGTTGCAAGGAAAGGACGCCCAAAGATCACCAGAATCTGAGATTTAGCATTATAAACCGGTTCGGTGTCTAGAACAATAAAGTCAACAGGAAAGACAAAGGTGTCAATCTGGACTAAGACATCTTCCAGCACTCCTCGCAGATATTTAATGGATCGGTCTGCAAGTTGGAAAGTAATGCGAGTGGGTTTAAGTTCTCCCAACCCTAGCTGTTGGTAAACAGTGTAAGGTAAGAGATTAACACTCGAACCTAAGTCGAGCAGAGCGTTGTTCACTTTCTTTTGACCGATTATACAAGAAACCGTTGGCGTACCTGAATCCTTGTATTTGGGAGGCAAATCATGTTTTAGAATCGCACTAGCTTGGCAAGCCAGGTAAGCACTTTTCTACACACTTTGCTTTCTCTTAACAGTGCACAAGTCTTTTAAGAACTTGGCATAGGCAGGTACTTGTTTAATCGCGTCAAGGAGTGGGAGGTTAATTTTCACTTGCTTGAATAACTCCAGAAACTCTTGACTTTTGGTTTCTTGTTGAGGTTTCTTTAGCCTCTGAGGATATGGTGCTGGAAAAGGGCATTTGGGTGTCTCCTCAAGGAAAGGTTCTCTTCCGGGCCTTCTCTTTATTTCGATATCCTCAGGAGCTGTTGTTCTGGGCTCAACTATTTTGCCCTCACTTCCTTCTTCCATCAATTCTTCTCCATTCTCTACCTCTTCTTCATCATCAACTACAGGGTGTGAGGGAAGAGAGACTTTTTTAATCTCCTTTCCACTTCTCAACACAGTTACAGCCTTGGCCTCCTCATGTGGTCCAGATCCTGAGGGTCCTATACCCGAGTGTTGGCTTTTAGAATTTGGCTCTGGTTGAGCAGGGAACATAGTTCGTTCTTGATCCCCTTACTGGGCAGCTAACCTCTCTACACTTGTATTGAGTTTACTCATTAGCTGCATCATTTGTTGCATCATGAGTGTATTAGGATCCTCCTGTGCCTTCTTATGAGGTTGCACGTAGGTGTTAGATGAGGTTTGGTTGTTGCCCTCCTGATTGTAGTTGGATTGAGGCGAATGATTTTGTTGATATTGATTCTGGTGATACCCTTGATTTTGTTGATAGGTAGAAGGAGGTTGGTAGCTCTGTTGGTATCCTTGGTTTTGCGGTCGGTACTGATTCCCTTTGTTTGGCTGACACTGTTGAGATGGGTTTGATGTGGCAGCATTGTTCCTATGGTCAAAACCAGGATGACTCCACCTATCATTTGGATTGAAACGACCAGGGGCATTTACAGCGTGTACTTCTACTGGACTATGTTCATGATAAACAGGGTATATTTGACAATGTCGAGAAGTATGCCCCATTTGTAGACAACTAGAACATGATTCTTAAGAAGCGAATTGTATCACTTGGTCCTTCTTTGCTTCCAATGCCTCCAATTTATGAGACAGTTGCTCGTATTTCTCCATTAAACTATCTTCCGCCTTCAACTAATAAATACTCTTAAGACTTGAACTCGAACTAGTTTGAGTTCTTGTCACTTGAGTTTCCCACTCTGGTGAATGTTCAGCCAACCACTCAAAATGAGCTTCAGCCTGATCTGCATTCTTGCTCATAAACTCACCATCACTCGTTTCCACGAGTTTCTTCGATTTCGGAGAAAGGCCATCATAGAAGAAGCTTATTGTTCGCCACTTCTCGAAACCATGATGTGGGCATAGTAATAACAATTCCTTGTATCGCTCCCATGCTTCAGCGAATGTTTCTTCCTCTTTTTGATTGTACATCTTGATTTGTCTCAAGATGTCAGTCGTTAATCGATTAGGGAAGAACTTCTTAAGAAAGGCTTCATGAATTGCTGGCCAAGTCGAAATAGAGTTTGGTTTGAGTGACAATACCATGACTTCGCTTTGTCCTTCAAGGTGAAAGGAAAAAGCTTTAGTCGAATTATATCACTTGGGCAAGTCTGATCTGTAAATGTGCCACAAACGTCTTCGAAATCTCGAATATGTAAATATGTCTTTTTCTTTTCCATCCCATGAAATGTGGGTAATAGTTGGATCATTCCATTACGAAAATGGAATGTACCTGTGTGCGGGGGAATGTGGATACAGGAAGGTGTGGTTGTTCGATCAGGAGCCAAGAGTTCTCGTAGAGGTCGTTGGCCGTCATCGATGAGGTCATTCCTATTTTCTCCTTGTTGACTCTCCGTATCAGACATTGGATTAGAAGTAGATGGAGTAAAAATGGGATTATCAGCACTATTTATGGAATTTCCAAATGAATTTGTGATGAAAGCTTCAGTGGAGTCAAATGACATAGAATGACACAGCTTGCGTTTTGTAGAACGAAAAGAAAAAGAAAGATAGAAATGGGATAGAGAAAGATCAGATCAATCTAAAATCCCTGGCCTTTGTTACCGTCCCCGGCAACGGTGCCAAAAACTTGACACGACTGGAATTGTGTGATCTCTTAAGAGTACGTCCAAGCGTAGACGGTCGCATCGAGTAATAACTGGTAAGATCGAGTCGTATTCCCAAGGGACGAAAATGGGAGAAAAGAAACTTACATTGAATCCTAAAGAAAATAAAAGATGCTTTCTTAAAGAGTGGAGGTTCTAACGATCCTACTGAATTCAAAATTATAATTTAAAGAAACAGAACTAAATAATAATTACTTAGACAGAATTAAACAATGTGGTTTTATAAATATGAAGAAGGTGTTGGGAACATGTGAGTCTGCATTGCACCAACCACTATCATGACTTAGCGTTAACGTACAACTAGGGCTTCATCTTTTTGTATTCTTTATTTCACAAAGGGATTAAGTAAAGTAATCCTAGTTACTAAGAATGTGAATATTACATAATTAGTACTTTGAATTCCTTTGATTACTATGAAGATCTGAAATAAGAGCTAATTAAAACTTTGAACTATGATTAACAAATTGAGTATAGGATATTCAATATGTTCGTCCACATGTTCATTGTGCTAATTGGCCAAAGGAGCTTTTATTCCAAAATCAATTTTCAATTTGAACTTAGTTTCTGAAATAGAAGTTGCTGGAATACAAAAAGGATTCTACCCAAGTCATACCCATACCAATCGATTGATATGTTTTTCAATCGATTGGCATGAAATGACCTTCAATCGATTGGTGAAAGTACGGAATCTATAGCAATCGATTGGACTTGATCTGTTCCCAATCGATTGCCATTGATTCTCAAACAGAATCATGGTAGTGGCTGGGAACAATGTTTCCTCACATTATTCCCAACCAGAACTCTAAGCTAGCATGTTTATGATTGTATGGATATGAATAACTTGAAAAGTGGAATCAAATATCAACATTAATTAAACCTATAGAAATTTCGAAATCAAGCTAGGCTATAACAATGCTTATAATCAAACCAATTCTAAAGCAGTAAAATACAGAGGAATAAACCTGAGTTGAAACTCAATTCGAAAGAAAATTCCTCCAGATTTTCTCTTGTCTCAATCCAAAAATTGTAAAATCCTACAAAAACAATGCACAATGAGCCAACCCTTGACCCCTCTCACTCCCCTCTATTTATAGTGTGATGTCCACGAGCTAAAGGCATCTAGGTTCATTCTGTAACGGTTGGTCGCCGTCATTACCACTGATTTGCTGAGATTCTGCTCCATTAAAGAAGTTTGACCTCCAGTTTTTACCAATCGATTGGTAACTGAACCCAATCGATTGGTAAAAATACCAATCAATTGCTATCATTTCCAATCGATTGGTTCTGGATGAATGCCAATCGATTGGCATGAAGGCAATCGATTGGACTTAAACTTCATATTTGAGATGTTCTCTTGTTTCTTGATCTATCCCTTTAAACTTTTTATTCATTCCACTTTTGAGACCTGCATTTGAAGGACAAAACATAGCAACATACCACGAAAACACATCATTGTGTAAAAAGATAAGTTAAGAAACAAATGCAGGTAACATTAAAGAAATGGGTTAAGTTCATCCAATTATCCTCTTTATCGGACCAATATTCTACAAATATCAGCCCTCATCAGACAACATAGGAGACATCAGGTCTAGTAACTGTCAGATAAACAAGACTCCCAACAAGCTGACGATATAGAGTAGGATCATCCAAGGGTATACCATCCATAGGAGTGAGCCTACAATTAGGCTCGAGATGAGTGGTACTTGTCTTGCTGTCTGTAAGTCCTGCCCGTGTAAGCAAGTCTGAGGCATACTTGGCTTGAGAGAGATAATATCCGTCAAAACTAGAAGTGATCTCAAGGCCCAGAAAATAGTTAAGTTTGCCGAGTTCTTTCATTTCAACATGTTGGCTGAGTTGGGTTTTGAGATCCAAGATTCCAGATGTATCATCTCCTGTGATAATCATGTCATCCACATAGAGGCGAAGTAGAATAATGCCCCGGTCAGTTTTGTGGATGAAAAGAGTTGAATCATAAGAGCTGCCTGTGAACCCAAAGCACTCAACAATGCTGCTGAACTTTGCAAACCAAGGCCGAGGAGCTTTTTTGAGACCATATAGAGCTCGGCGGAGCTTGCAAACTTGATGAGGATGATGATGATAACCAGGAGGAGGACGCATATAAACTTCTTCAGTGAGGTCACCGTTGAGGAAGGCATTTTTGACATCCATTTGGAATAAGTCCCAACGGTGAACTGCACCAACTGCAATGAGGCTGCGAATAGAGGTGAGACGGGCAACGGGGGCAAATGTTTCCTCATAATCAATCCCATACTCCTGAGTAAAGCCCTTGGCTACTAGGCGGGCTTTGTAGCGATCAATGGATCCATTTGATTGAGTTTTGATCTTGTAAACCTACTTACATCCCATAACATTCTTGCCACTTGGCAAGTCCACCAAATTCCATGTGTGATTTTGTTCCAGTGCAGTCAATTCATCATCCATTGCTTTCTACCAAAGAGGATTGGAATTGGCCTCATGGTAAGATTGAGGCTCATGGTGAGAGAGAATTGTAGAAAAATAACGGTATTCCCGAAGATGAATCAGATGAGTTTTTACTCGGTCACTACGTCTAGGAAGAGGGTCAGGGTCTGATGTAGACCCATCAGATGGAGTAGGCAGTTCAGTAGAGACTGTGGTGGACAAATCAGATGAAGAGTCTGTAGATGTGGATGTGGGTAGAGGGGCATGCAACGATGCTGATTCAGAGTGAGAACTTGTATCAGGGGTGTCAGGAAATAGAACTACTGAGGGGTCAGTGAAGTGGAAAGGAGTATTGGCAGGAGATAGATGAAACTGGGATATGGATGAGAACATTTTATGTTCCCAGAAGACAACATGACGAGACACATGAAGACGTTTGGAGTAAGGGTCCCAACATCGATAGCCTTTGTGTTCAATACCATACCCCAAGAAACAACATAAGCGAGCTCGAGATTCTAGTTTTGTGCGCTCATGTGGTTGTAATAAGACAAAGTAGGCAGAACCAAAGACTTTAAGGGTAGTATAGTCAGAAGGGTGGTTATATAGACGCTCTTATGGTGACTGATTTTTAGTAGTGGGAGAAGGGACACGGTTCATGGTATAAATGGCAGTGAGGGCAGCCTCTCCACAAAATTGTTCAGGACATGAAGCAGATGTGAGAAGAGCTCGAACAATATTAAGAATATTATGCTCAGCTCTCCCATTTTGTTGGGAGGTGCCTGGACAAGAACGATGAGGAAGAGTGCTATGCTGACGAAGAAAATTTAGAACACCTTTTTCTTTGTATTCTTGGGCATTATCAGCTCGAAACACTTTGATATTGCAAGAAAATTGAGTTTTGATCATGTTAGCAAAATCAAAGTAAATCTGGGGTAATTCGGATCGATTTTTCATTAGATATAATCAAGTGTATCATGAAAAATCATCGACAAAGATTACATAATATCTAGATCCTCCCATTGTGACAGTTGGAGAGGGACCCCAAACATCAGAGTGAATTAGATCAAAAGGTGTAGAGGAAATAGAGTCACTGTTATTAAATGGTAAAGCTGGTTGTTTAGCAAGTTGACAAGGTAAATAATCAACATTTTTGACTTTAATTGAACCTAACTGACCACTTGACGCTAAGGATTTTAATCGACTTAGCAAAACATGACCTAAACGAGAGTGCCAGAGGTGAAAATGTGAGGTGGACTATACTGAAGCTGCAGTTTGAGTTAGTGAAATGAAGTGTGATGGAATATGGAGATTGTTAAGTTCAAATAAACGTCCTATTTTACAACCTGTCCCAAGAGTCTGTCCCATTTTTGGATCCTGTGCTAGACATCCAGAATTAAAGAAAGAGACGGTAAGTCCGAGTTCACACAATTGACCAACAGATATGAGATTTAATGTGAGTTTAGGAATGAGATAAGTGTCAGGGAGAGATGTGTGAGTGGTGGAGACTTGCCCTATGTGACTGACGTTCATACGGGAACCATCAGCTGTGTGTATGGATGGTGCATTAAGAGTAGAATGTTTGGTAGAGAATGTAGTGGGATCAGAGGTCATATGGTTACAGCAATCAGAGTCAAAGAACCAAGAAGATGTACCTGGGGCAACAGATAGAGCAGTAGGAGACGTGTTACCAGAATGATCAAGAACTCTTTTGATGATGTCCACAAGGAGGGAAACAGAGATGGATGAAGGGTTAGACGACTTAGAAGATGATGACCCCTTGGTAGAAATAGCAGTGGATGATGTTGAACAACCACGGGACCGATTCTCCTGTGAATATCTGGTAGGATTCTCATTGTAATCAGCAAGATAGTGCACTGGTCCACGCTTGTGACAGAAAGTACACACTCTGATAGGACAATGCAACAAAATATGTCCTGGTTTGTGACGATATCTGCAGGAGGGATCTGTGAGAGGCTCCATGATGTGTGACATGAGTCTGAGAGTGGTAGAATTGATCTGGGTGGAAGTGGTCGGGTGGTGATCTGACGGATGGAGCTTGGATGAAGAAGTGGCAGTCGGGCAATGGAGGCAGCCGGGTGGTAGTGACCGGCGACAGAGGTGGTAACCGTGGCCGGCCCAATGGGGGGGGCCAGTGGGGCAACCGCCCCGGGCCCCAAAGTTTATTAAATTTTGAGGGCCCTCATAAAATTTTCATAATTACATTTTTACTTTGAGATTTTTTTAGCATTTTACATTAGGTCTCCCTTAATTATATTAAGTCTCTCCTCAACTTATGTTTAGGCCCCAAAGGGGCTCAATGCCCAATTTAGTGTCATCAACTACATATATATTGATATACATACATATAAAACTCAAAAGCAAAGGCCCCTAGAATTTTGAAAATTACACTTTTAGTTCAAGAATTTTTTGAGTTTAAAAAATAGACCTCCCAAGAATTTTGAAAGACACCATACAATATTTAAGTTTTACAAATAGATTCTCATATTATAAGTAGATTCCAAAAAAAATTACCAATTATGTATAAGTAAACCCTAAAAAAATAGTCAATTATGTATAAGTAGACTCCAAAAAAATTGCCTCAAGGGCGCTGCCCCCGAACCCCCAAATAAGGGCCTCCCTTTTAGTAGTTCGTCAAGGGCCTCCAAATACTCGGGACCGGCCCTGGTGGTAACCGAGCAGCGAAGGTGGTGACAGTGGCAGAGCCTAAGTTGAGGCGGCAAGGTGACCGGAAGGAGGATGTCGGGCAGAGTAGATGTGGATGGTAGTAGCCGAGCAGCGGAGGTGACCGGGCTGAGGCGGCGTGATTACGAAATTAAGGCAACTAAAAAACGGATTTTTGATGTAGATGATCCACTATTGTGGCAACCACAGAGCATACTTTCCTTTTGAGAGGCCACTGGGAGGAAGAAAAGGCCACCAGAAGCTTATAGCTCTGATACCATGTTAGAATATATAAGAGAGAGGGGGAGAGTGAGACAATACTATGAATTGTGTATTGAATGGTGTGATTAAACCTTATAATGAGTAACCTTTGTATAGGCCAAGAGAGAATCCGAAAAGGGAAAGAAAAGTACCTAGGCTAGTAGTACAACTGGTAGTACAACTGATGGTACAATATATCTAGACAGTAAGTATAGTAAGATATAATAGGTACAAGAATGTAGACAAATATTTTAATATTATTCTAACAAGGGTAACCGAGAAAGTTTTGTGTACTCGCAAGGTATCACGTTAGAGTTTGACGTGGTACCTCGCTCCAATAAAAAGTAGGCACGTGTCCTTTTAGTCAGCAAATTTGCATGTCAGGTCATTTGCCCTTAACGTTTTTGCTCTCCAGCATTTAACGCATCAGCTCTCTCCAAGTATCATTAATTATCTCATTTTCTCTTCTCTTTCTAATCAACCAATTTGTCACGAGTAATGGTTTTTTTTTTCTTTCCAAAAACACGCATGTGACCATGGGATCTACTTCAATAATAATGAGACAACTTCAACATCCTGCTATGAAAATTAAGTAAAGTAATATTATTTTAAGAACCATTTAGGATACAAATTTGAGAAGTATAACAGTACTGAATCAAGTGAACACACAGCCACTTTAATATCTGTGGATACCGGGAATCGGACCACTTCTCTCTTGTTCGAGATTTGTTTTCAAATTGATTTGAATCAAAGAAAGAAAATAGGTCTGTTGAAAACAGATACAGAGTCGCCACTTGGTCTTTAAGGAACCAAGAAACCTAATTTGACTCACCCAAGCGGATAAGGGCACCGGCCCTTCATAACCAAAGAACTTGGTTCGGGGTTTTGGTACGAGAGAGGAAGGAGCCTTTGTCACGACTAAAACACCCTCAACTCGCCCCGTCTTTCGACGGGCCTCAATTAGCATCCAAATAATCATCTTATACTATGTATGGTTCAACAATTAATACTATGATAGTATATTACATCACATAAGAAGCTTAAAAATGGAAGATCTAAAGATAAAATATCATTCATAAGATCTAAACCAAATATCATGCAATGTAAAGTGAAAGATCACACAAACAAACCTAGGAAAAATCGTCTATTCACATATCAAATAATCAAGACTTCCTAATCTAAAGGGGGACATGAATTGTTATTGAAACAAACAAATAAAGAAATCAAAAATATGCTTAGGAAGCTAGAATGATGCATGTTAATCTTTGAGAAAAGAAGATCTCTCAATCCCCGGGACGGATGAGAAAGGATGATTAGATCGAGAGAGGGAAACATGAACGTGTGATCAAGTTCATTCCTTATAATCTTCTTAGATTAAGAGTTACAAAAACCCCAAATCTTGCATGAATGTATTGAATGAACCTAAAAATGTGCAAAGGTTGTAGTGTGTTTTGTGTTCATGGATTTCTAAAATGACTTAGAAGTCTAAAATGTGCATGAATGAATGGATTAAATCAACATGGGATATATACAAATGTAGTATGAACTACTTCCTAAGATGTGAGCTAATTTGGAATGCATATGAGCATCAAATCAAAGAATAAAAGTTGAAATGTGCTTGCTGTGAATAGTGGACAGACTGCATATGGCACTTTACAACATTATAATGGGAGGTCAAACGTGCCTAGAAAAATGTGAGAAAAATCTGAGATCATTCTTATTGTGTCTAGAAAATAACCCAAAAAGCCAAACATCAATAGCTATCACAGATTAAAAGAAAAAAATCAGAATGTACACATGACTCAGAGACAAAAGCTGCACTGTTGACTGATTTTGTATGATTTTTCATAAATCAAAGAAAAGGTTTATGATGACCCATTATATACCAAAAGTTTCCTAAGACATCCAAGTTTTATAAAACAAATAGAAAAGGTATATGTACAGTGATGAAAATGTCCAGAATAAGTGCAAGAGGTTGGGTGAACATTCTGTGAGAACAGAGGCAGATTATGAATGTGAACTTCTCACATCCAAAACAAATACTCTCATATTTCTATAATTGATGGGAAAACTTAGGGACAAACTATGATGTATTAGGAAGGTTTTCCAAGTGGTTTCATCATCATAACTTGAGTATTTAATTCAAAACAAATCTTTGAATCTGGACAGCTCACTGTTTTGGGTCATTGTTTTAGAGATATTGAAGAAAACAAAGTTTTATTTCTTGAAATCAAATGAGAGGGATTGAGAGGGGTTTTGAAATAGATGTTTTGAAAAACATATTTCCAACACTCAATAAGGATTATGACCACTTAGAATACTAACACCAAACTCATCATTAAGAATCTCCAAGATTGTTGGAGAGATTTATTCTATTTTTTAACATAACTTCAATACATTCCAAGAATACCTTGGAAGTATTGAGGTTATGATCATCATCTATCAAACATGTTTTTGAGGTCAAGAGCTACTATCCATAAGGATTCACTCACCCCAAACTTCATGTCATCACTTAGATGATGATGAACTAGTAAGTAAATAAAAGAAAACAAAAAGAAATGGGGTAAGAAGAGATAAACAATAAATAAGCAAGCAAATAGATGATGATCAATAGATGATATTCATGAAGCATGAACTTGTAGGTTGGTGTTTCACTCATATGTAATGACACTTAGACATGGAAGAAGCTTCCACCCTCTTGAATGCTCACTAAAATGGTGGTTGGAAGTATTGAATGTTGAAATAAATGGAAGTAATGAAGTAAAAAACAAAGTTAGAACTCACTTTTGTTTTGAAAATCAAAGAAGAATGCTTCTTTTCTCTCTACTCTAACCTTATCTCTACAACTTTCTCTCCCAAACTTTTCAAAACTCACATTTGACTCCTTTAAAATGAGGAGTAATGGGGTGTTTATATAGGCCAACTTGGGGTGTTTTTGGGATTTAGAAAGTACTCCCATTGGTCCCAAACATCTGAAATCATGAAACCACGTCGTTTTGGATTTTAATTAATCAAAATGGGACCACCAAAATATTTACAAAAACTTACTGTTCTGGAGGTGAGTGCCGCGGCGGCACTGGGCCACTGCCGCGGCGGCAGTGGGCCAGTGCCGCGGCGGCACTGCTCCTCCCTTCGTCAGGATAATGCTGTTTAGGCCCCCTGATGTTCCGGTATTCGCGAAAAGGCCCTATTTCGTCCGAAATTCACAGAAAATGCGTACGAACTCCAAATTGAGGTTGTGATATACCGTTGGAAAGGTAATGGAGTCTACTTTACATAAAAAATAGTTCGGGGATAGGTCACTTTGAAAAGTTTTGCGGTATTCGCGATAAAAGCCGATTTGATCGCCTTTTTCGCCTTTGGAAATTCATAATAAATTCGTTTTAAATCCAGAAATTATGTGCGATATACCGTTGGAAAGCTATTGACCTCTAGTATCCATAAAAAAATTTGAAAAATTGTTTCGGCACCCCGGTTCCAAAGTCAAATTCTGGTCAAACTGGTCAAACCTGGGATTCCCGAGAAGTTCTGGAAACCTCCGGGAGTTCCCGGGAGCTGATGTTTTCGCTCGATTTTCTTTTGGAACTTGTTTTAATACTTTTCCCGTGATTTAAAAAGATTTTGGTGAATTCGGACGATTTCGGTCAAACTTGGTCAAACCTGGTCAAACCTTGGTCAAACCTGGTCAAACCGGTCAACGGGGACTTTCCGGGAACTTCTGGGACTTCCGGGGGTCTCTGGGAGCTGACGATTTCATCCGATTTTTTCTTAAAAACTCATTTTATCACTTTTCTTACGACGTAGCATGTTTTCAGAACTTTGGGACCAAATCTGGGAGTTTTTGGGCTTTTAGGGGCATTTTGGTCATTCTGAGCATTCTGAGAGATAGAGCTGACTTCCAAGAGTCCTTTTGAGTCTTTTACGATCATTGTGAACCACCAAGCTATGGGTCTCCTAAATCTGATAGCCGACAAAATGGGGTGTCTACAGTTTGCCCCTCTTTGGCAGGAACTTGCGAGGCAACGCATGTCGCAAGCGAGTGCCAAAGTTTTGAAGAGACAGGACTTTTTGGAGGCTATAGATTTAGGATAAAAACGTTGCAAAAGATGCAATGATGAAAAAAAGATGCTGAGGTCAGTGCTGGTCGTGCTCTGCGTGAGCTGCCTACGTATCCCAAGGGGAATCAGACCAGGACGTAGTTCAGGGCACAAAGGAACAAATCACACATGCACAATAAGACATGCGGATGCTATGCTATGAGGATGATATGCAATGCATGGATGTGATATGAATTGTGTCATGAGTCCTATCATGCCTAGTGTTATGACCCTAGTATGAGCAGGTGCTGTGGGGTGTGCCACTCCGAGTGGGCTGGTGTTGTGTTAGTATTTGTGACTGTGATGTGGTGGATGACTCGGATAAGGACACCAAGGCTTAGGAGGCTCAGGGTCTGGGGGCAAAACTTTTGAAACTTGGGAAGTGCGTTTTGCAAACGAGTGAGGCAGATCAGATGTGCTTTGTTTAGCAGACGACAGCCAAAGGTGACCGAGGGATTTTGTGATAAAAATGGACAGATGAGAAAGCTCATGATGATCAGTGGACACGGATCCTTGAATTGTGAATAGATAGTGCTTGCCCTGGGAATCAGGGTGATTTGACTGTGGATGATGTTTTCAATCGTTGGCAGATCCTTATGATGACAAGCCGGAGAATCGGTCCGGACTTCTGTTATCTTCTGCAGGGGATGGTAGGGGACTCTCTGAGAATCTCTCTTCTTGATCGGGAACCAGGATCCATCTCTGAATCTCTCACGGTTGATCAAATCTTTCGGCGCTCAATCCAAGAGGGCCGGTCGGGGCCTCCGGGAGCTGAAGGATAACATACTCTACTAGGAAGAAGGAAATACGTCCGTTAAATGGGAGTAAAGGTATCATTCTATTTGTGACAGAGATGATTTGCGGTGGTTTGACACTGATGGAGGGTGATAATCAATAGCAACTTATGGACTTATGTTGCTAGGATGAAAGAAGATCATCAACTGCCGCTCGTGGACTTATGATGCTAGGAGAAAGGAAGATCATCAACAGCCACTCATGGACTTATGTTGCTAGGAGAAAGGAAGATCATCAACAGCCATTCGTGGACTTATGTTGCATGAATGAAGGAGGATGACCAACAGCCACTCATGGACTTATGTTGCTAGGAGAAAGGAAGATCATCAACAGCCATTCGTGGACTTATGTTGCATGAAGAAAGATGAAAGATCAACAGCCACTCATGGACTTATGTTGCTAGGAGAAAGGAAGATCATCAACAGCCATTCGTGGACTTATGTTGCTAGGAGGAAGGAAGATCATCAACAGCCACTCATGGACTTATGTTGCTTGGAGGAAAGATGAAAGATCAACAGCCACTCATGGACTTATGTTGCATGAAGAAAGATGAAAGATCAACAGCCACTCATGGACTTATGTTGCTAGGAGAAAAGAAGATCATCAACAGCCATTCGTGGACTTATGTTGCATGAAGAAGGAAGATCAACAGCCACACATGGACTTATGTTGCTTGGAGGAAGGGAGATCAATAGCCACACGTGGACTTATGTTGCTTGGAGGAAGGGAGGTCAATAGCCACACGTGGACTTATGTTGCTTGGAGGAAGGGAGATCAATAGCCACACGTGGACTTATGTTGCATGGATGAAGGAAGATCATCAACAGCCACTCATGGACTTATGTTGCATGAAGAAAGATGAAAGATCAACAGCCACTCATGGACTTACGTTGCTAGGAGAAATGAAGATCATCGACAGCCACTCATGGACTTATGTTGCATGAACGAAGAAAGATGATGGATCAACAGCCACTCATGGACTTATGTTGCACAGATGAAAGAAGATAATCAACAGCCACTCATGGACTTATGTTGCATGAACGAGGAAAGATGATGAATCAACAGCCACTCATGGACTTATGTTGCTAGGAGAAATGAAGATCATCAACAGCCACTCATGGACTTATGTTGCATGAACGAAGAAAGATGATGGTCAACTTTCGACGGTTTGGAAAGGGATGAAATTTTCCCCAAGTTTGGACGCTTCTCATGCTGACGCCTTGACCGGTGTAGTAATGGTGTTTGGTACTCCTGCTTGTATTGGCATGCTCTTTATAACTTGATTTGAAAATTTTATTTGTCACTATTGACTTACACATTTGAGACTACAACAAACTCAAAAACTTGACAGACATTGACGCACGAGGACGACACATTTGACACCAAAATGAAACAAGGTCGACTTGCCAAAACTTAATGTGCTTTTGTCATAAATGATGTACCATTTCTCTTTTGTGTTTACTTCTCTCCTTAACGTGGCATCACTTTGATGGTGAATCTTATTTTTGAAAATTCCTCTCTGCTGATCTAATCAATTTCTTTGCTTCTCTCAAGATGTGCTTTGAATTAGTGCCTTAGCTTATGGAATGAAAGACGCTCCATTTCCATTTGTTCAAGACAATGTTCTTGAAGGCTTACCATTGGTGTATAGGGATCAGGTGGCAAACGAAGTTTGCCCCTAGTTTGAAGGGCATGAAGTGGGATCGGTAGGCAAATGAGGCAAATGACCGAAGTTTGCCCCTAGTTTGGAGGAAGGTTCATTGGAGGTTTTGGGCGAACGAGGTAGGTGACCGAAGTTTGCCCCTTGTGTGAAGGGTAGATAGTAAAAGTCAGGCAAACGAGGCGGGTAGCCGAAGTTTGCCCCTAGTGTGGAAGGTGATTTTCTGGCTTGGGGCATGGACCGTGACTTTAATCTCTCAAATGCTCATAACTTTTGCCTAGGCACCAGTGAGGTGACCTAGCAAGCTCTTTTCTCTCTTTTGTTATTGCTCACCTTGGATTTAACTCTAATTTTTGCCTAGGCGTCCTTTCGGATTTTCGACCTAGCGAGCCATCCTTCTTTTTTTCTTTTTTTGAAAGTCTGCCTACGTACCCCCAAGTGGGGATCAGGTCCAACGTAGTTCGGGCCATGGTTGGAAAGAAGCGGATTGATTTTTAGGTGAGTGGGGTGACCGAACCGTTGTGGTTGCCTACGTATCCCCGAGCGGGAATCAGGTCGAGCGTAGTTCAAGGCAGGGCTTGAAAGAAATTGGGTATGAGGGTTTCTCAAACCAATCGTCAAAGAAGTTCAAACTTGAGCCACTTGTGGTAGCTTTGAATAAAAAAGATTCAGTTTCAATCTCCCTTTCTTTTCTTTTTCTTTTTCTTTTTCTTTGGTTTTGAGGATTGATCCTTTTCACTTTTGCCTAGCCAGTCAATTTTTGCTTTTCATGTAGTTGATTCTTGCAAGATCCTTCAATCGCAATCTCAGAATTCCAGAATGTGCATGTCAGCTCTCGGAATTTATTTGTGGTCATTCCGTGCCTTTTGAAATGTGATCTTGGCACGTTCTTAAGATGTATCTTGAAGCGTATGATTCCCTTATCAAAATTTTCTTCAACCTTTTGACTAGCTAGGGTCAGATTTTGGAAATCAACACCTTTTTAGCTCTCACTTTTGCCTAGGTGCCCTTTCGGGTTTTCAACCTAGCGAGCTCTTTTTTGTTCTTTTTCTTTGTTTTTTTTTTTTTTTTTTTTTTGAAAGTGGAGATGAAACTCACTGAAATGTTTGGCTACCATCAAGGACCAAGTCCGCACAGGTTCGCATGGCTATCAATTGGGTTGGGCCCAAGGCTTTGAAATGGTAGGAATGGTGGAAAGGGTGTTGGGCAAGCCCCAAGTCAGTTTCAAGTATGTCTTTTCAAGATTGAAGCAAGAGAATCTTTAAATTCTTAAAGTAAGGCTATTCAATTCTCGGCTCTTCATCAGTGTCAGCGCAAAATTGACTTTGACCTTTCAGGATTTTTTTGTTTGAGTAAAAAAAAATATTTTTTTTTTAGCACAGTAATATCCATGGTAATTTGAAAAGTGACACTTCAGTTCAGCGATTCATGCATCTATGACTAGGCACATTAGATTAGGCAAAATGAGACTTCACTCCATCACTAGAGAAGGTTACAGACTCATAACAACTTGATGACAGACGGACTCGACCACAAGACTAAACTTAAAATAGACAAAACACACAACAGACTCGACTGGACTTGACCCGGTCTCAAATGGAATGTCACAGTGACTCGCTTATTCTTTTTTTTTTTTTTTTTTTTAAAAGAGCATCCTCATTTGTTTTGATAGCAAAAGTCCCAAACACCATCGCTTCACCGGCACAAGTTCAACATTCATGGTCCTCAGCGAAGGGGATCATTGAAATGGATAGGTCATGGGTTGGTCCAGACCGAGATAGTGAATTGGATTGGGGTGCGGCGCATCATCTAAGAGATCCTGAATTGAGTGACGGAGCCTCTTACAGTTGTCGGTCTCATGGCCTTGGTCTTGGTGGTAATCACAATACTTGGATTCATTGTACCCAGGAGGTGGGTGATTAGGAGGCTTACTGGGCTCCAAAGGTACAAGGTGGCCCTTTTGAACAAGCTGATTGAGAGCGGAGGATAAGCTCATGTCAAGTGGTGTGAAGACTCTTTGGTTTCCTTTCTTGTGCCTCTTACTGCAGTCATTTTGGCTTGATGATGGGCTTAAGGCATTGACATCTAGGCTCTCTTGATCTTCACCAAAGGTATGGGGTCTCTTCTCCTTTTTCAGTGACCCAGCTCCATTGATCTTGCCTTCACAGATAGCATCCTCGATTCTAGTCCCAACCTCAAACAACTCTTCAAATGTTGAGATGGATTGGTAGAATAGTTTTTCATGGTATACCGGTTGTAGGTTCTTGACCAGCATACGTACTTGCTCTTTCTCAGCAGGCCTGTGGATCATTTGGGCTACTTTATTCCTCCATCTGCTCAAGAATGCAGCGAAAGACTCATTGAAATTCTGCCTGGTAGTTTCCAGATCTCGGATGGTGACATCAAGCTCTTGGTTGTAGGAGTAATGATCAATGAAAGTTCTAGCAACATCTTCCCAAACTCGGGTCTTGGAAGTTTCAAGGGTTAGGAACCAGGATAGTGCGGCTTTCTGGAGGGTTTGAGGGAACAGCATAGCTATGTGCTCATGGGTGCAGCCCATTGACTGGAAAATGCTCATACAAAACTTCACGTGGCTCTTCGGATTTCCAGTTCCATCAAAACGGTCGATTTCAGGCATCTTGAAGTTCTCGGGTAGCCTCACCTTGTTGGGCTCAAACAATCCTTCCAGATCTAACATGTAATCGTCGACTCCCTTACTCTTCCTTAGTATGTTCTCAAGCTTGTCGACCTTGTCCATTTTCTCTTGGAGCTTTTTCTCATATACAGGCGGCGGGACCCCTTGAAACCATTCTTCTTCCCCATTGTTCTCGGGAGGCGGTCCAAATCTAGGCGGTGGTGGTGGCATGAACCCTTGTGGTGGTGGGAACCTAGGTGGGTACTGTGGTTGCTGTTGTCGGAACTCTTCCATAAATTTCAGGACTTGAGTCAGCCGATCTGACTGTTGATTTATTAATTCAGTGACCTTGGCTTCCAAAGTTTCCTGATTCATGTTGAATTTTCTCGGCGGACTGATTCTAACCAAATGACTGCTCGAACTTCTGACCCAGGATGGGGATCTCAGTGGCTGATTTTGGGAATCTACAATGACCTATAGATTCGAGAGGAGTGTATCAGATTCTGATAGTGATGACTAGAGAAACAATGACAGTGAGGTTAAGGAAGATGGACTGACTTATGTACAGACTGACTGAGATAGTGTGCGCAGACTGATGAGAATGGTGTATGCACATGAGACAAGCATACAGATGCAAGCCCTAATCTATATGATGCCCCTACTTCTAACAGATAGAAGTTAAACAAATAAGGTCCTAGCCATACAGAGTGTGCTAACCTTACTTTCCAGTATGATCACCAAGGGATAACAGGGATTTCCGGGATACTTTGGGAATTTCGGATAGAGTTTCTGGGAGAAACATGGGTTTGGAAGATTCGGAGAAATTTCTAGAAGTCATTTGAGTTTCTAGGAGAAAAAAGGATTTCTGGTTGATTTGGACTGAGCTTCTAGGAGAAACTGGTATTTTGGGTATTTCTGAGAAATATGGATAGAGTTTCCAGGGGAAACAAGTATATTTGGGCATTTCTGGGTGATTTGGGCAGAGATGTTGGATTTTTGGAGAATTTGGGAGATTTGGGCAGAGCTTCTGGGAAAACAGGTACTTTGGATATTTCTAGGAAATTTGGATAGAGTTTCTAGGAGATAGGACAGAGTTTTTGGGAGAAACTGGTATATCTGGGAAATCAGGGAGATTTAGACAGAGTTTTTTTTTTTTTTTTTGGGAAAAACTGGTTAATATGGTTATATCTGGGATATTTGAACAGAGTTTCTGGGGGAAACTGGTTAATGTGGTTATATCTGGGATATCTGGACAGAGTTTCTGGTGAAACTGGTAAGTTCGGTTATAGTGATCATACTTTCTAGCAGGTTTTCATACTCCTATGTCTCAAGACCGACAAACAAGGCTTGCGGTGTATATCTTTGCGAGCATGGAGCAGACATCCTTGTCATGATGCTTAGGCAGGTCAACTCAATGTGACCACATGTGAGTGATTGCCTTGGGAATCATAAGAAAGAGGTTCTGTTCTATGTCACATAAGCGTCTACATCGCTCAGGTAATCCCATCAGGGCATACAGCAGTTATATCACGTTGTCCTATCTGAAAAGATAAATGAACAGTCCTATGAAAGGTTCTACAGGAATCTATATGCAAAGGCTAGGTTTAGTCAAAGAGGGTCCGTTGACGAGAGTTCCAATATACCGTCAGGGAGACAGTACGGAGGTTTTTACTCTTTTTGATATACCTTGGAAGGTACAGTATCAACGGTGACTTGTGCCCTGGCACAGCAAGACCTGAACAATGTCAGCGCCGCGTTTCAGACACAGTCGGAGGGGGGAAATGCAAGAGTGCAATATGGTGAACCAAACACAGTAAAAAGATGATTTTAAGGATGCTTCTTATGAGTCAAACCTCTGTATTATTTTGTTTTAAAATAAAAATCCCCAGTGGAGTCGCCAGATTGTGGATACCGGGAATCGGACCACTTCTCTCTTGTTCGAGATTTGTTTTCAAATTGATTTGAATCAAAGAAAGAAAATAGGTCTGTTGAAAACAGATACAGAGTCGCCACTTGGTCTTTAAGGAACCAAGAAACCTAATTTGACTCACCCAAGAGGATAAGGGCACCGGCCCTTCATAACCAAAGAACTTGGTTCGGGGTTTTGGTACGAGAGAGGAAGGAGCCTTTGTCACGACTAAAACACCCTCAACTCGCCCCGTCTTTCGACGGGCCTCAATTAGCATCCAAATAATCATCTTATACTATGTATGGTTCAACAATTAATACTATGATAGTATATTACATCACATAAGAAGCTTAAAAATGGAAGATCTAAAGATAAAATATCATTCATAAGATCTAAACCAAATATCATGCAATGTAAAGTGAAAGATCACACAAACAAACCTAGGAAAAATCGTCTATTCACATATCAAATAATCAAGACTTCCTAATCTAAAGGGGGACATGAATTGTTATTGAAACAAACAAATAAAGAAATCAAAAATATGCTTAGGAAGCTAGAATGATGCATGTTAATCTTTGAGAAAAGAAGATCTCTCAATCCCCGGGACGGATGAGAAAGGATGAGTAGATCGAGAGAGGGAAACATGAACGTGTGATCAAGTTCATTTCTTATAATCTTCTTAGATTAAGAGTTACAAAAACCCCAAATCTTGCATGAATGTATTGAATGAACCTAAAAATGTGCAAAGGTTGTAGTGTGTTTTGTGTTCATGGATTTCTAAAATGACTTAGAAGTCTAAAATGTGCATGAATGAATGGATTAAATCAACATGGGATATATACAAATGTAGTATGAACTACTTCCTAAGATGTGAGCTAATTTGGAATGCATATGAGCATCAAATCAAAGAATAAAAGTTGAAATGTGCTTGCTGTGAATAGTGGACAGACTGCATATGGCACTTTACAACATTATAATGGGAGGTCAAACGTGCCTAGAAAAATGTGAGAAAAATCTGAGATCATTCTTATTGTGTCTAGAAAATAACCCAAAAAGCTAAACATCAATAGCTATCACAGATTAAAAGAAAAAAATCAGAATGTACACATGACTCAGAGACAAAAGCTGCACTGTTGACTGATTTTGTATGATTTTTCATAAATCAAAGAAAAGGTTTATGATGACCCATTATATACCAAACGTTTCCTAAGACACCCAAGTTTTATAAAAAAAATAGAAAAGGTATATGTACAGTGATGAAAATGTCCAGAATAAGTGCAAGAGGTTGGGTGAACATTCTGTGAGAACAGAGGCAGATTATGAATGTGAACTTCTCACATCCAAAACAAATACTCTCATATTTCTATAATTGATGGGAAAAATTAGGGACAAACTATGATGTATTAGGAAGGTTTTCCAAGTGGTTTCATCATCATAACTTGAGTATTTAATTCAAAACAAATCTTTGAATCTGGACAGCTCACTGTTTTGGGTCATTGTTTTAGAGATATTGAAGAAAACAAAGTTTTATTTCTTGAAATCAAATGAGAGGGATTGAGAGGGGTTTTGAAATAGATGTTTTGAAAAACATATTTCCAACACTCAATAAGGATTATGACCACTTAGAATACTAACACCAAACTCATCATTAAGAATCTCCAAGATTGTTGGAGAGATTTATTCTATTTTTTAACATAACTTCAATACATTCCAAGAATACCTTGGAAGTATTGAGGTTATGATCATCATCTATCAAACATGTTTTTGAGGTCAAGAGCTACTATCCATAAGGATTCACTCACCCCAAACTTCATGTCATCACTTAGATGATGATGAACTAGTAAGTAAATAAAAGAAAACAAAAAGAAATGGGGTAAGAAGAGATAAACAATAAATAAGCAAGCAAATAGATGATGATCAATAGATGATATTTATGAAGCATGAACTTGTAGGTTGGTGTTTCACTCATATGTAATGACACTTAGACATGGAAGAAGCTTCCACCCTCTTGAATGCTCACTAAAATGGTGGTTGGAAGTATTGAATGTTGAAATAAATGGAAGTAATGAAGTAAAAAACAAAGTTAGAACTCACTTTTGTTTTGAAAATCAAAGAAGAATGCTTCTTTTCTCTCTACTCTAACCTTATCTCTACAACTTTCTCTCCCAAACTTTTCAAAACTCACATTTGACTCCTTTAAAATGAGGAGTAATGGGGTGTTTATATAGGCCAACTTGGGGTGTTTTTGGGATTTAGAAAGTACTCCCATTGGTCCCAAACATCTGAAATCATGAAACCACGTCGTTTTGGATTTTAATTAATCAAAATGGGACCACCAAAATATTTACAAAAACTTACTGTTCTGGAGGTGAGTGCCGCGGCGGCACTGGGCCACTGCCGCGGCGGCAGTGGGCCAGTGCCGCGGCGGCACTGCTCCTCCCTTCGTCTGGATAATGCTGTTTAGGCCCCCTGATGTTCCGGTATTCGCGAAAAGGCCCTATTTCGTCCGAAATTCACAGAAAATGCGTACGAACTCCAAATTGAGGTTGTGATATACCGTTGGAAAGGTAATGGAATCTACTTTACATAAAAAATAGTTCGGGGATAGGTCACTTTGAAAAGTTTTGCGGTATTCGCGATAAAAGCCGATTTGATCGCCTTTTTCGCCTTTGGAAATTCATAATAAATTCGTTTTAAATCCAGAAATTATGTGCGATATACCGTTGGAAAGCTATTGACCTCTAGTATCCATAAAAAAATTTGAAAAATTGTTTCGGCACCCCGGTTCCAAAGTCAAATTCTGATCAAACTGGTCAAACCTGGGATTCCCGGGAAGTTCTGGAAACCTCCGGGAGTTCCCGGGAGCTGATGTTTTCGCTCGATTTTCTTTTGGAACTTGTTTTAATACTTTTCCCGTGATTTAAAAAGATTTTGGTGAATTCGGACGATTTCGGTCAAACTTGGTCAAACCTGGTCAAACCTTGGTCAAACCTGGTCAAACCTTGGTCAAACCGGTCAACGGGGACTTTCCGGGAACTTCTGGGACTTCCGGGGGTCTCTGGGAGCTGACGATTTCATCCGATTTTTTCTTAAAAACTCATTTTATCACTTTTCTTACGACGTAGCATGTTTTCAGAACTTTGGGACCAAATCTGGGAGTTTTTGGGCTTTTAGGGGCATTTTGGTCATTCTGAGCATTCTGAGAGATAGAGCTGACTTCCAAGAGTCCTTTTGAGTCTTTTACGATCATTGTGAACCACCAAGCTATGGGTCTCCTAAATCTGATAGCCGACAAAATGGGGTGTCTACAATATCCTCCATTAAAGTTAGATTTATTTATTTATTTTTAATTAAAAAAAGGGTGATGATATTGGCACTCCCTCATTGAATCAAGGCATTCCATGGAGTATGTGCTAACTGCTAAGTTATCACATTGATTTTGTGACTCTTTTTTTTTTCTTTGCTGGGAATTACAAAATAGCAATTATTAATTGAGGGAATAGCTAAATATATCATATTTTTTTGCTAAATGTACTCTTTTTTTTTTTTTTTTTTGCTAAATATATCACCCTGTAGCATTCAATAATTAGTGTTAAGGGAAGGGACCATCATTTTTGAAAAGTGAAAAAAAAAAATTTAATTAATTTGTGGCCTTACATATGTTACATGGGTGCTGCCCAGTTGTCAGTCCCAAAATAATTGTAGAAGATCCTCAACCATAGACTAATGGGGTTACACTTATTTCTAAAGAACTAGGTCTCAAAACAATTACTCCATTATCGTTTGTTTATGGTATAATTTACCTTACAAGTTATATCCAATCACAATAGATATTTTGGAATAGATTCACCACTCACAAATAGTAGCTTTGTGATTTTTATGTGAGCCAGTTTTTTAAATTTAAGTGTTTTATATATGAATGGTACATAAATCCCCAATAGAAGGACAACTCACAGAAAAATAATAACCGTGACACTCACACTTGCCACCAAACTGGAGAAATAACAGTCTACCTTCTCTTAGGGAAAAATTTAAGAGTCTACTTCAGCCCAAGTTGGAACCTCGAAAGAAAATTGAGATTGTAAAAAATAAATGTTTAGAACTTTGAAGTTTCCTCAAAGAATTTTTATGGTAATCGAGTGCTAATTTAATTAATTTATGTGAAAACAAAAATAACAAAAATTCAGGGAAGATTTGCCAGTCCAACACAGCCTCTTTAAGAGTTTTAATTTGTGTTTCAATCTAAATCCACAGATATTTAAAAGTGCTTGACAAAATAGTCCAGTTTATTGCCTAAGATGAGAGCAGCGGATATATGGACCTTCGAATCACAAGTGAATGAAAATGATCGATATTTTCTCTACATAATATAAAACTACAAGAAAATCTAAGTCACACTGTAAGAGAAGTCTAAGTTGGGAGTTAGTGATCTAACTAGGGGTGTCATTTGGAATGGAAATTCCGATTCCTACCGATTCTGATTTGAAAAATTCCGATTTTGGCACCAAAAATTAAATTCTAAATTCCAAAAATTCCGAAAAAAATTGGAACGGAATCGGAATTGTTTTGAAAATTCCGAAAATATTCCGAAAATATGTTTTTCGAAAATATTTCCGAAAAATCCGAATGTTTTCCAAAAATTTGGAAGAAGGTGGACTTGTTTGTCCCACATCGAATAAGAAGGACTCTCTATAAAAGTATGACTTACCCTTTCATAGTATTTGTATTCCAAATATTACGAAAATTTCTGATTCCAATTCCAGAAAAAATCCGAAAATTCTGATAATTCCGAAATTCCGAAATCGGAAAGGATCGAAATGAAATTCCGATACAATCGGAACGGGAATTAGAACACCTATTTGATTTCCAAAATTTTTGGAATTTTCTTCGAAAGAGAGTATTACAATCCAAACTGGTCGAAACACACTCCTAGATCTAACCAATAAATTAAGCTATTAATATTGCCCTTGGATATATTTTCAGGAAATCACACTGATCAAGTACATAATTTACTACAATTTTATTTCGAAAACCTGCTACTTTAGGCCCCATTGTTGTACGGAATTTGAAAAGAATATTCATGAAATGTACTAATCCTAAAGGCAGTGAGAACTTCAAAAATGAACTAACTGCTTGGCTTTTATCTCCCTGGCTACATAACTAGTTAATGAGAATTGCAATTGCCACGCAGCTTAAAAAGAGTCAGTTTATAGTAGATTATAATTACATTATCAACCTGCATTATCACAAATTAAAATTATATTATCATCTTCATTTTCAAACATTTTAATATAGTTTTTGTTTTTTTCTAAAAAGTAAGTCTTAGGTTTCTGCTTTAAAGTTGGAGAAGGTGTCTCGCATAGAGAGATATAGGTTGGGGGTTGATGAAACCTGTAATCTTTACAACAAAGAACTCCCACTTTATTATGTTTCCCTCTTGATCTTTACACTTATTTCATCTCTTTTCTCTATATATATCTAAAATAAAGGAAAAAAAAAAGTCACTTTCATACCAAACGGGGCATTATCAGCACTTAAGAACAAGTTATGAAAATTCAAATTTAAGAGCTTTCTAATTTGTACTTTGTGTATCTTTTTTTTTTTTTTTCTTCAGAAAATGTACTTTGTGTATCTTGAAAAACCAAAAAATTGTCTAATTTCTTACAACCTCATGGTACAATAGAGATAAACAACGAATATTGGCACCAAAACAAGGGAAGGATTGGTAACAAACAACCAACCTAAATTGAGTGGACAAAGCAATAGAGTGTTGAAAACACATAGCAGTAATGAATGGAAAAAAGAAATAGCAAAATGATTAATCTTCATAATTCATGTGAACCCATTTGACTTAATTAGGTCATCTTTTCCTTTACTTTCAATACGTACAGTTTGTAAAAGACCCAAAGACATTTTATAGAAACTATATCTAGCTGCAAGTGGAATGGTATATACATATAGTTTGTGCATCACAATTGCTCCGACGTTAAAATTAATCATAAAATACAAGCAAGTAAGAAAGAAGCATATCAGAATCAAGAGCCAATTTTGGTGCATCAATTAGTCAACAACCGAGATTGGGAAGAAAGATTTACCAACTTAATTGGTATGAGTTGATCCGTCAAGAAACAAAGTAGTCAATTTAGTGAAGGAAAAAGTTTGGTGGCAGTAGGGTTTTGTCTTAACCCACCTTGTGGATGTTGATGGTGTTAAGTATAAATAATTTTTTTTTTTTTTTAAAAGGTAAGAGATTAATATAGATGTAGTACAAAATAAGCATAAAGTTGACAACTTTTTATTGTAAAATTTCACAAAAATTTTGCTTAAACACTTGCTTTTAACTTTCGTAGTGTCTCTCAATGTTTTTCTCAACTCCTAGTGTACGTACCAAATATATTCCGATTGATATCAGTCCATTGGATGTGCTTAAGACCTATATATGCAAATAAAATAACCGTAACTTTTTCAAAAACAATGTTTCATGGAATTGTTTGTGAGATTTAACCAAACTTTTTATTTTTATTTTTATATTAACAATGATACTTTTCACATAATTTTTCTTGTTAATTTCACAAACGATGGTTCAAGCATTTCGTTACTTCTTTTCTACTTCAATCCTCCCTAAACATACGGTAAGAGTGTTGCTACTTATGGCCAATCTATGTATTTAATTATTACTTTTTAATGCATATTCTTGTTCAAAATTAGTTAGAATTAAATTCAATACCTTGAGACTGGTTGATTGACTTATGGACATATGTTAATTGAATAAATTTGTGATTGCTAAATTTGAATTCCTAGCAAAATTTGATCTTTAAATTCTTTAACAGTTGTATTATATGTTGTGACAATAATTCATGATACAACATATCACTACGTGTATGTATAGGCACTGATCTAATTGGGGGCTGATATAATTTTTGGTTTTGGTATGCATAGAAACTGATCTAGCATTCTTGTGCCTACCACGTGTTTGAGTCTTGGTCTTAGTGAGGTGTGTTTTTTGCTGTGTAATGTTTCTTCAGGGGTTCTAATGTGGATGCCAAGTGTCTAGCAATTGGCTACAATGTACCCCATATGCCTTAAGGGCTTATTAATAGAATTTTGCTTTGCCGTTCAAAAAAAACATATCACTACGTGTGTTTGTGACAGCGAACCATGCTTACTGATTTGTGGTATTTGTTTCCCATGATACAACGATCTCCCCCTTATTAGCACTTCAAATAGCAAGATTCCTGCGAACTAGACTTGTGTTTGTACTTTCTCTGACACTGACACTAACACTGACACTGACCATATATTTATGTATAAAGTATGTAATATTCTCTAAATTAAATCCTACTAAATGAATGAATGTACGTTAGTTGTATATATAGGTCAATAGATGAGTATTGTTGATGAATAGTCATGGCCAGTGACTGTGACTATCCATGAACAGTCATAACTAGTCACGTAAAGAGATATAATTTGGCATAAAACTCAACCATATACAACACTAAAAATTTTCATTCAATTTCCAACACATACAAAACGATCAACCACAAAACCAAGAAGAGGTAAGGTAATATAACACTTAAAGTTATTTGAAAGATTATAGTCCACGTTTTCATTGAGAGTTTACTTGAGAGGGGCGGAATTTGCATTTATTTATTTTTATTTTTAGAATTGTTGGGAAACCATCCGATTTATTGTAGGCTCAACAACATGCTTAGCCAAATGATAAACTCTCGGGCCACATTGAATACGCTACTAACCCCATGCATCGAAGGGGTAAATCACAAGTGTAACGAACTAGGTGCTCTTTGTTGTAGGGGGAGTTCGTCCCACATTGACTGGGGAAGGGAGTATAATGTGCTATATATGGAGGGCCATAGTGGAACCTAGTAATTAAGACGCATTTTGAATAAGCTTGTAGGCCTGTGCCAGGAAAAAACCATGCATGCGGGTTGGGCCCAAAGGGTGGTATCCGAGCCAATCCTGGTCATGCAAGGGCACCGTGGTGGTGGTAGAGGAGTAGAGGCTCCAGAGAGGGGTAGAGGCCCCGAGGTAGTATACTCGCTTGTGCACATTTATGGCTGATCTGTGATCACCAATGATCTGCTTCCACATCGACCAGTCAGGGGAAAAACTGGACTTAGCACGACGAGGACGCCGCGTCTTTGAGTGTGGGAGATTATGAGATCCGTCCCATATCGGATAAATACATAAAGTACATTAGTCTGATATATATAGAACCAATGGGGTTTCTACTAACAAATTGGGCTTAAGCATTTTAAGGGCCAATATGACAACTCCGTCAAATTATTGGACTAATAAACCACTTGGGACGTTACAGCAAGTCTTACGCCTTGGGTAAGGACCATCCCAGAGTCGGATACTAAACCTATATGGGAGTACTTCCAAAGAACTACTGGTTGACCATTGAGAAAGTGGTTTAATGAATCTTATATGTATTGTTACACGAAGGCCCAAAATAAAAATTAAAAATAAAAAGATGCGTGTGAATCGTCGTGCCAGAACCTTTATACTAACGCTTAAACATGTAATCAAACTTACTTTTATAGCGACAATCCCGTTAATCATACATTTATTAGGAAGTAAGAATGACCCTTCTGTTAAGTTTTGATTACTCTAAATCAATTTAATTAAGAGAGCGATGAAGCAATGAAGGAATTGGACATAAATTGAAAGAATAATGTAATTTGTACAAGTAAATGATCATAAACACAAATCCAAATTGGAAACCAAGAAGAAATAGAGTCGCACTAGTAATTAAAATAGTCTATTGCATAGAAACCGAGACAGAATAAAAACAGTGAAATAAATGGCAAAAACCAAAGTAGTCATTTCATCAAACTTGGACGTAAACACTTTGACCATCAGTACTTTGTTGTTGCTAAAGGAATGTTTGAAGAAACCTGAGTTGAGAAGATGCTATTAACCTTTGTTGACATTTTTATCTACAAGCATGATTATTTCCTTGATTTTATTTTCATCTTTCCTTAAACAAAATAGAATCTCATCAGTCTTAAAATATTTACAAACTGAAGTAGATTTACACTCTCGATGCATAAGAGTTAGAAATAATAAACTGAAGTAGATTATAGTCCTCTTTTACGGTGTAACTTGGTGCCTTTTTAATGCAATTTCCCTCGTGCCGTCGAGGTTAAAAAAAAGTATAAAAGGCTTATATGGTTATTGTAGTCCTTTTTTTTTTTTTTAACCATGTTAACTTCTAGTTCATCTTCTACTGGAATGAAATTCAGCAAGTTTGGTGAATACGACCACAATATGGAGATACAGAAGAATTCTACTATTGCCATCATGTTGTTGTATTCCTTGTTATGCTCCACAGATGCTTTGTCGGTGATTTGAAAAAAGGTCTTTTTAGCATATCATGTTTTTACAGATATGTTTATAATAATAATAATAATATATAAAAACAAATAGTAAAACAAAAGCACCTTTTCAAGCCAAGAATCCTTTAATGAAGCATAACAAGGAATACAATAACATCATGGCAATAGTACAATTCTTCTGTATCTCCATTTTATTGTCTTCATCACCTAACTTGATGGAATTCATTCCATTAGAAGATGAGCCATAAGTCAAATGGTAAAAAGAAACTACAATAACCCTAAAAGACTTGATACTTAAAAACACTACTAGCTAGTCACTACAAATCTAAGTATATACATTTGTCATATATGTAGGTGTGACAAAGACTAATTAAGGTAATTTTTAAGATCTAAAATCTCATCAAGAGGGAGTGTGAATCACATTAAGTTTGGAATTATTTTAAACTTATTCAGTTTTGTTTAAGAAAATAAGTAAATTGAATCAAGGCAATGAATCACACCTATAGGGCAAAAAGAATTGCAATCAAGATATTGGATCCTTCCCAACATTGTCCGTACCTCACTTGTGATCAATCCCAAACCTAAAGTATTTATCATGGTAGAAACCACATCACCCCTCCATCCCAGCTATTGTATGTCTTCAAGAATAAGTTTGTATATCAATGCCTGAAGCTGAAACCATGTTTATACATGTATATCTACATGGAATATTAAAGGACAACCTTGTGCACGAGGCTCCCGCCATTGCAAGATCTGGGGATGGTGAGATCTACGTGGAATATTGAAGATGCCAAATTTGGAGTTACCTTATAACTTGATTCCATTGATTTCGGTAGAGGAGGAGGCATCGAGTAGAGGCCTTTGCAACAGGTTGCTCTTAGATCGATCTAGATTAGTTTGGCATTGTCAGTAAAGGCAACAGATCTATAGTGAGAAAGAAAATGAGATCTTATAGTGATATTGAGAGAGATTGTAATCACGAGGGTCATTAAGGTAAGAGACGTGGGGATGTAGATAGAGATTGAGAGGAACGGATATAGGAGACATCCATTTAGAGACTAAAAAGAAGCGACCATACAAGAGAGATGGTGGTGAGAGGAGCGAGAGAATGAATCTGAAATCCCTAACCCTAACCATCTATATAATAAGGAAGAGCTGTGTGGAGTCCTCCCAATTTAACAACTTTTAATCTTGACCATTGAGACAAGTTTAGATATTTCAATCCGTCGGATTGTTTGTCCACCAAAAATAGTAACATGCGTAACTATTTTTTATTCTATCCTAACAAATCTCTCTCTCTCTCTCTCTCTCTCTCTCTCTCTCTCTCTCTCTCTCTCTCTCTCTCTCTCTCTCTCTCTCCCTCTCTCTCTCTCACACACACACACACACACACACGCACATACACACACACACACCTCAACCCCAAATGGAGAGTCACCAATCACACCTCACATACCATATAATTCTTCTCTCTCTCAAATAACTTATCTCATTACTCCCACTCTTGAATTGATTTTGAATTTTTATATTTTACTTTTAACAAGGGATAAAATTTTGGGTGATAATCAGCTTCCTCTCCTCTTTCCATATTACTCACATAATCTGTCTTCATATCTCTATCATAAATTCTTCTCTCTGTATATCTCCATACCTGTCTGAGACTCTCCCACGTTACCTCCCCATATAACCGTCATCCCCTCTCTCTCTCTCTCTCTCTCTCTCTCTCTCTCTCTCTCTCTCTCCCACATAAGTTTCCCTATCCTTCCTCACTCTATCCATCTTGCTCTTCGTCAACTTCAGTCATCACCGACCACCATTGTAGCAAATACCTGGAGGTATTCATATGCTCTCTATATGTTTTCAGTTTTGGGTATATCATAGCAAGGTTCTGAGCACAAGCATTTTTGGAACTTATAATTATGTTTGGGTCTTTATTTTTGCTTTTTATTTTTGTGGGGTTTACTAAACTGGTGGTTGGGTATGCTTTTACGTGTACACTAAAAAAAATGATAGTATAGTTATTTTTCCCCTTTTCTAGGCGAGTTCTCCTTTGAAACAAATAGAGTAAATATTCTTAACATATTCATATGCCAATTATTAAAAGGTTATCATTCTTATTGTTCATAGATTCTGATTTGTTCTCCCTCTGTGTTCTTTTTTCTTTTCTACAGGTTTTGACATCTCTCAGTCTTGGCAATAATTAAGCATATATAGTGAGTTTAATAATGAAAAATTAGTCTCGATCCTTTTTTTTTTCTCTCTCTCTCTCTCTCTCTCTCTTTTTTAAAGTCTTTGGGCATTAGTAGCTAAATATGATTTTTTTTTTTTTTTTTTGTACATTCTTCTTTTTAACATTTTTTTTCTTTTCCAGTGAGTTTATGACTTCTCCTGCAATTAACATTATTTTTACTTGAGAGTGATTTTATGACTTTTCCCTTTTCTTCCCTCTCTATCCATAGCTCTACAAATTTATAGTTTTATTGCTTGCCATTATTGGTATGTTCAATTTGTTTCTAAATGAAACTTTGGCTTACTCATTTACTTGGGGTCTTTTTTAGTCACACATTCAATGTTGGTGACCCCATTGATTTTTATTGAAAGTTGTTGAATGTGGCTCTACTTTCAAATGTGTTGAGAATCAAATTTAGAATATAAATTAGAGTACACTGATTTGGACAGGATTTGGGCATATCCACCTCTCTCCTTCTAAATTTTAGCCTTGATTTATTCTCTTTATGTTTTTTGCTCAACAATCAATTTCAGCATTGATTTATTTGAGGCGTAAGAAAGGGTCATATTCTATTTGTTTTAAAATAGAAACATTAAAACTTCTAAATTAAAAACTAAAAACAAAAAATATATTAGAAATATAAGGTTTAGTCCCTATTTTGGACCATTAATAGGAATTGATCATAGTCATATTGCATGTATAGTAATTAGTCCCTAATTTTGGAAGGTAATCAATATTTAGTCGCTTTTTTCAATTTGATAGAGATTTTATGGACCAATATGCCCTTCGTTACATACATACATACATACATATATATATGTGTGAGAAAATAAATTTCTCACTTTTTACACGCTTCTCACTTTTTTGTGAGAAATTCTCACTTTTTACACAGTCCGTTTTTTAAGATCCGGACTATATATATAGTAATAAAGATATATATATAGTAATAAAGACTTAAATTTAGGGGTTTTAAATTTAAACTCCAAACAACTATCTATATATAAATATATATATAGAGAGAGAGAGATAGGAACTCCACAGATTTTATATATATATATATATCTCACTCTCTCTCTCTCTCTCTCTCTCTCTCTCTCTCTCTCTCTCTCTCTCGATCTCGATCTCGATCTCTCTAAAATACAATCACACAAAAGGATTATACTCATCATCATCATCATCGTTGAGATGAAATTTGGGATTTCCGATGCATATTGAAGCAGTCATATCCGATTGGAAGGATAAATTTCTCTGTTACAAACCATTAAAGCAG
Organism: Hydrangea macrophylla; assembly: GCA_033977485.1. NCBI lineage: Eukaryota > Viridiplantae > Streptophyta > Magnoliopsida > Cornales > Hydrangeaceae > Hydrangea > Hydrangea macrophylla. The sequence goes on from CM066993.1 coordinate 55,867,524, forward strand.
CTCCTCAATCACTTTCCAGTGGCCACTACCAATCATCCTTACCTTTTGATTGATGCCGATGCCGTCATCGGAGTTGACGATTTAGAGAGTTACATGCCATCTTTGGAGGCTCTACAGGATTGGTAACAATTTGTGTTGTGAATGAGAACAAGAAACTTGAGGGCCAGAGTTCTCGACACAGATTGATGCAAGAAAGAGAATCACAGATCAGAAAATCGAGAGAAGCACTGTCTGGAGTTCTGGTATAGAGAGATAAGTGAGAATTTCTCTTCGAAAAGTGAGAATTTCTCACCTAAAAGTGAGAAATTTGTATTAAAAAGTGAGAAATTGATTTTTATTTTGTGAGAAATTACTTGTCATATCAATTTAAAAGTTGAATTTATTTTTTATTTTTTTGGAATTCTTCTCGAAAATTGTTAATTGTTGATAAATTTCTCATCAAATCCTCTCTATGTGTATACTTATTTTTGTTTTAAAAAGTGGGTTGTTCTACCATTTTAGTATGAGTGAGAAAATTTTCATTATTATACACATTAAAATATGAAATTCTCACTATTTTCAATACTTAGTTAATATAGTGAGCAATTTCACATTATTTTAGTGCACTCTCATTGATAATTTTCTCAGTTTTTAAGTATGAAGTTCTGAATACGTAGTGCGAATTTATCAAGAGTTTGTGATATATGGTAACTGATTTTATATGGAGATATTTTCTCAGTTGTTAGCTATATATGGTAACTGATTTATCATATATAAATTAGTTTATATATGCACATATATGAATTGTGGAGTAAATGATGATAAATCAGTTACCATATATAGTTATACATATATATATATACATTTCTATAAAAATGATATAGGGATATTTTAGTTTTCAAATTAGGCAAGGGACTAATTTCTAGATTCGTTTTAAAAAATGACATATTTCTAGTTAGATGCATATATTATGACTATATATTAAATTACCCAAAATTTATATATTATCAAACATTACTATCCAAATCATCAAACAAAAACTTCTATTTGTTTTTATTTCGTCTTTTTTTTAGAAATTGACCCATTTTTAATTTGTAGATTTAATTTCATTACTATCTATCTTCTATATAAATTGGTATGGTTGTGTTGACACATTAGATTGGTTAACGTTTTATTTTTTATTTTATTTTATTTTTTATTTTTTGAGTGATGATGTGTTGCCACATGTTAAATTCCAAATTTGGTTATGAGGCTTTAGCAGCTGTACCATGGTTGGTATCGACTGGATGTGGTACACATGTTAAAGTATTTGAAAACCGAATTTAGAAAACATATATATCAGAATTCTATTTTTTTTCTCATTGAAATCAGTGAATTTGTTGCTTCTTTTATACTTTTACAGAAGTGTGTCCGACTTAGAAAGGAGTCTGGGCATATTTGAATTCTTTCCAATTTCAGCAGTGAGGTACAATTAGAGGTATTTCAATTTGGAGTAGTGAAAGCTCATATTCTCATTTCATTTTTTTTTTTTTTTTTGGTGCTTTGGTAAGTTGATGACATTGAGCGTGTGGTGGAAACCAATTTTTAGTGCCCATGAAGCAAGCCAGCGCAAACCCCACAAATCCAAACCCATGTAGCCCTGTCCCATCCCACACTACTTTTTCGGAAACAACAAGAAGAAAAAAATATATAGATTTGTTTGCTTATATCAAGCTTCTTAAATAGGGTTTGCTACATATTTGAGGTTTAAGCAACCCTTTTTTTGGGTAGTGCTGTAACGCCCTGTATTTTATTATCATTAATAAATAAATATTGCGTTTCATTTCCATGAGTATTTTAATTTAATTTCTCTTTGTAATAATTATCTGGGGTCAAACTGTAATTTCCAAAATATTTTCTATGGTTTCAAAATCAATATCTATATTTTTGTACAAACCGAGAATTTATTCCTACGCTAATATTATTTTCTGCATTTTTTATATCAACCGAAAAATACCAGTTTTGATTTCAAACTGCGCCTTATACCGCGTCTTGGGTGAGGGAGCACGTGAGCTCAACCTCACCTGGAGAATTCTCCCTATTGCTTGGAGCCTAAATAAATTTCTCTATATATGTATATCACAGTTCTTCTCTCCCTCACAATTCACTCACTGTAACTCTCAATTTCTCTCTATCACTCTCTTGCTCTCAAGATAACACACACACACACAGATTATACATATGATATATACATACACACATAAATAGTTATATATATATATATATATATCAATATCAAGAACGGAGGAAGAAATTATTGGACGACGGATATTACGGCGGAAGTTCTCGGCTTTTAATTTTCTGTATAATCGTCTCTGTGAGTATCATAAACTCACTCTCAACGTATATATATGTATAATTCAGTGTATATATGTGTGTATATGTGTATATATATAGATACACCATTGAAGGTTGAAATTGGAGTTTTGTAAATCTTAACCAAAATGAAATTTATGAATTGGGAATGAAAGATCTTAGTCCCAATAAGCTGTGGTTCGAATCCTACGCAATAATTCATCCGTATCGCGACGAACGGTTGATTTAAAGTTTTGACACCCTCACTTTATTCGCGAATATCTAGAGATATAATCCGTATTAGTTAAAATTGATTGCGTATTCTTAATCTACGCGGAAAACTGAAGAGAACCATATATCACATGTCCTAGTACGAACAGATTCTGAAAATGGGTAAAATGCAGTTTTGAAACTGAAAACAGAGGAAAAACGAAGAAGATGACATTCTGCAAGAACTCGCGCGCGCGACCCGCTCGCGCGAGGCTCGCTCGCCCGGCCCGCTCGCGCGGACCATCCCCCCCCCCCCCCCTTCGCGCGAGATCCGCTCGCGCGACCTGTTCTGCCCCTTCGCGCGCGCGATCCGGCCTTCCCCTTCGCTCGCGCGACCCGCGCGCGCGACATCACCTCTCCCTCCATGCAGATTTGAACTTTGTTTTAGATGGCCGTTTTGGGCAGTTTCTGTATTTTTGTCTAAGGGACTGTTTGGAAAATGTTTTGAGAAATTTCAAGGAACTGTTTGGCAAATATACTATTTTAAAGGCTCACTGTTAGAAATTGGACTTGAAAGAATGTTTAAGGCCAAAATTTATGCTCGTACGATTATCCGGCTTTGTGATTTATTAATGGTGTTATTTATGAAACATTGACATACATATTAGGGTTGAGGTTGTGTCAACATGCATGTGTGTGAGAAAGCGTGAAAAGAGTAAAGGGTGGCGGTCTGGTGTGCGACCTCAATATCGATCGGATAGTATTCCTGGTATTGGAGGCGACAGTGTTGTGTACGACTTAGATATCGATCGGATAGTATTCCTGGTATCTAAGGCGCGCGTTTCGGATATTGATCGGATAGTATTCCTGATATCCGAAGCGATGGTAATAGTGTGGTGTACGGCTTAGATATCGATCGGATATTATTCCTGGTATCTAAGGCGCTTGTTTCGGATATTGATCGGATATTATTCCTGGTATCCGAAATGATGGTATTGAGTGTGGCTTAGATATCGATCGGATATTATTCCTGGTATCTGAAGCGATAGTTTGGTGTGCTATTTTGGATATCGATCGGATAGTATTCCTGGTATCTGAGATAATGGTTTGGTTGTGTTGAGTTTTGTTGAGAGAAAAGAGTCAGAAAGATGAGATATTACATTGTTCATGCATGGTCGCATATTTATTGCTTTCTTTATTCCCCCGTGGCTTATGTTGGAATTGGAACCTTAAATCTATTGCTTTTAAAGTTAAATTGTACCGTTGTTTATATGCTTATATATACATTGCGAGCACTTGTTTATTTTGCTCACCAGCTTTCATAAGCTAACGGCGTTGATGCGTCCTGGACTGTATGTCCAGATTTTCAGGGTCAGGAGCAGCCAGGGTATTTTGACTATGCTACTTAGAGTCAGGAGACTTTCCAGGAGGCTGCTTTATATTTCCTATGTCTTTTAATTTGGGTTTGTAATAAACTAGCTTTAGACATTTGAATAAGGCGTTTTGTGCCTAAGCTTATGACTGCTGTAATAGTTAGTAAGTTTTAATTGTGGAGGTTATGTGTTGTTAGTATCCTTTGCTCTAGAAATGTTGTTAAGTTATTTTGTTGCAGGGACAATTGGTCATACTCACTTGTCACGACCTACGAGTCCATAAAGGAAATTAAATGCTTTCCTGAATTATGCTACGTCGGGGCGTGACAGGCTTTTTGGTATCAGAGCCAGGTTATGGCTCGACCAATTGTCCAGAACACCTAGGATCTGCCGTTAAGATAGAATTGAGATAAGATAGTTCGACTTTATTCCGTGTCTAGTCGCTTTCTATTGTTTAGAGTTTTCTTTCTTCTCGAGGGGTTGACCGTATTCTTGTTGATCAATGGATAGGTACCTTTCTTTTGAGATATGGCTGGAAGAAACCTCAGGAATCGTCCTGCTATTGAAGATGCACCCCCGGTAATAGATCCAACCGGAATGTTCGAGGCTTTTGTAAGAAGATTGGAGAGGGTTAGTGATCAGAATGCGAGGAACAATAATCAGAATGGGAATCACAACGGGAATGGGAGGCAAGCCCACCAGACGGGAGACAAGCTTCTCAAGGAGTTTCGCGCCCTGCGACCTGAGTATTTTGCGGGAACTGATGAACCCTGGCAAGCGGAACAGTGGCTACGCCAGATGGAGCGTATCTTTGAGACCATAGAGTGCACTGATCTGGAGAAGAAGCGTCTGGCTATCTTTCAGCTGTCTTATGCAGCGGCTGATTGGTGGGATGCAGAAAAGGCGACCATAGGGGAAGAAGCTGCAAGGAGAATGCCGTGGGTGGTGTTCAAGGAAAGGTTTCTCGAGAAATATTTTCCTGAAGAAGAGAAGGACAAGAGAGAGAAAGAGTTTATGGAGTTGACTCAAGGGAATCTGACTGTCCGAGAGTACACTACTCGATTTGAGCGTCTGTCTCGCTTTGCTCCACATATGGTGGACACACCCCAGAGGAAAATCAAGAAGTATCACCGGGGCCTCAACTTGTCTCTCCGACATCTGACTATGGGGCATCTGAGCCAGTCATTTGAAGCTCTGGTGAGATTGGCTACGGGGTTGGAGAATGATGGTTGTCAGAATCCGAAGTCATTTGGAAATCGACCTCCACAGAAGAGTTATTCAGGACAGAAACCTGGGTACCCTCAAGGACAGAAAAGGACCTGGGATGGAGGGAAGAAACCTCAACAGACACAAGCAGTTCAGCAATATCAGCCTCTAGCAATAGAAGGGGCCAAAAACAATAACTGCTTCAATTGTGGTAATCCCGGTCACCGAGCTAAAGATTGTAGACAGACTAGGCGTGCTGATCGTCCGGGAATTGTGTGCTATAATTGTGGCATGCCAGGTCACATAAGTCCGGAATGCAAGGCTCCTAGGAAAGGCAACTATGGTCAGCAAGGACAGGCCCGCCTGAATGCTGTTATTCCCGAGGCTGCTGGTTATGAAGAAACAGGATATGGAGGAGGTGCTTATGAGGAGGGATTGCCTGAGCAACGAGCAGTGGAAGGTACTCTAACCTTGTTTAACTCTCATGTTAAAGTTTTATTTGACACGGGTGCTACACATTCTTTTATATCTGTTAAGATCGTTCAGAAGTTGGGTATAGTACCGCAACGTTTAGAGGAAGCTTTGAGTGCTGTCTCACCCTTAGGGACCACAGTCAAGTTATTACATGTGTGTAAGGATTGTCCTCTACGGTTAGGAGACCGCAAACTTTTGGCAAGATTGGTGGTTCTGTCGATGAAGGAGTTCGATATAATCCTGGGAATGGATTGGCTCGAGAAGAATGATGCGAAGTTGGATTGTGCAAGGAAGAGGATCACATTTGCAGACAAGGGGAATCGACTCTTCGATTTCCAATGTAACCCTTCGGGTGATATGTTCCTCACTAGATGCCTAGCAAACATTGAGGTTGTCAGTGCAGAGGTGACAGTATCATCAATACCGGTAATCAAAGAGTTCGAGGAAGTATTCCGAGATATTTTAGGATTACCGCCGGAAAGGGACATAGAATTCTGTGTAGAATTGGTGCCAGGTACTCGACCTATAACCAAGGTTCCCTACAGGATGGCCCCTACAGAGTTGTTGGAGCTGAAGGAACAAGTTCAAGAACTTGAGAAGTTGGGTTTTGTTCGTCCAAGTACTTCACCCTGGGGAGCACCAGTGTTGTTCGTGAAGAAGAAGGATGGGTCAATGCGGTTGTGTATTGACTATCGAGAACTGAATAAGGTTACTATCAAGAATAAGTATCCTTTACCTCGGATAGACGATCTGTTTGATCAGTTGCAAGGAGCCACGACCTTTTCTAAGATTGATCTACGGTCAGGGTATCACCAGTTGAGGGTGCGGAAGGAAGACATACCTAAGACTGCTTTCAGGACGAGATACGGACACTATGAGTTCTTAGTGATGCCGTTTGGGATGACAAATGCTCCGGCTGTGTTTATGGACTTGATGAACAGAGTATTCAAGCCCTACTTGGATCAATTCGTTATTTTCTTTATTGATGATATTTTGATCTATTCCAAGTCAGAGGAAGAGCATGAACAACACCTGAGGATCGCGTTGCAGACTCTCAAGGATCACCGCCTGTATGCTAAATTCAGCAAGTGTGAATTCTGGCTTCAGGAAGTTAAGTTTCTCAGGCATGTGATCTCTCAACAAGGAATCGCGGTTGACTCATCAAAGACCGATGCAGTGGCAAATTGGACTCGGCCGACCAATGCTACAGAAGTCAGAAGTTTTCTGGGACTAGCTGGTTACTACCGGAGATTTGTAGAAGGTTTCTCAAAGATAGCAGCCCCGTTAACTGGTTTGACTAAGAAAGATTTGAAGTTTGAATGGACTGATAAGCATGAACGCGCTTTTCTGGAATTGAAAGAGAGATTGACAACAGCGCCAGTACTTGCGATACCAAAGGATGGTGAGAAGTTCACTATTTTTAGTGACGCCTCGTATCAAGGATTGGGATGTGTCCTTATGCAAGACGGAAAGGTCATAGCCTATGGTTCACGACAGTTGAAGCCGAATGAATTGAATTACCCAACTCATGATTTGGAACTGGCAGCAGTAGTGTTTGCGCTCAAGACCTGGAGGCACTATCTCTATGGGGAGAAGTTTGATTTGTTCTCAGACCACAAGAGCCTCAAGTATTTGTCTACTCAGAAGGAGTTGAACATGAGGCAACGTAGGTGGATGGAGCTGATTAAGGATTACGACTTTACATTAGAGTACCACCCCGGTAAGGCTAATGTAGTCGCTGACGCCCTAAGCCGGAAGCCTCGAGGAATGATTGCTTCATTGATGTTGAGGGAATGGGAAGCTTTAGAGACAATCGCTGAATTTGATGTGCAGATTTCTGAGGGAAGTGCCGGGCAGCACTTTGGATGCCTCGTAGTACAACCAACACTTGTGAGTCGAATCATCGAAGCCCAGGGGGAAGACGAGAAATTTCAAGCATGGTTCGCCAAGATGTCAGAAAAGGACCCTATAGAATGGAAGGTTGGGACCGATGGAGGATACCGATGTCGAGAAAGATTGTGTGTGCCAGATTCTGGAGATTTGAGAAAAGATATTCTCGAAGAAGCACATAAATCGAGACTGACAGTACACCCAGGAGGAACAAAGATGTATAAGGATTTGAAGAGAAACTTCTGGTGGGAAGGGATGAAGCGAGAAGTAGCCGAGTTTGTGTCTAAATGTTTGACTTGTCAACAAGTGAAGGCCGAACATCAGAGACCCTCGGGATTGTTGCAACCCTTACCTATTCCAGGATGGAAGTGGGAGCACATAACTATGGATTTTGTGGTTGGATTACCCCGGTCACAACAGAATCATGACGCGATTTAGGTAATTGTGGATCGTCTGACGAAGTCTGCACACTTTATCACGTACAATATGACTTACCCAGTAGAAAGGATGAGTCGAATGTACCTACAGCAAGTGGTGCGACTGCACGGTGCGCCTGTGTCAATTGTATCAGACCGCGATGCACGTTTTACCTCGGGATTTTGGGAAAGTCTGCAGAAGGCTATGGGAACTTCGCTCAAGATGAGTACTGCTTTCCATCCTCAGACCGATGGACAGACCGAGCGTGTTAATCAGATTATGGAAGATATGCTCAGAGCTTGTGCAATCGACTTTGAAGAGTCTTGGGAGACGCACTTACCTTTGGTTGAATTTGCGTATAACAACATTTATCACTCAAATATTGGAATGGCGCCGTTCGAAGCTTTGTACGGACGGCCATGTCGATCTCCTTTGTGTTGGGCTGAAGTGGGAGACACAGAACTTTTGGGACCAGATTTGGTGAGAGAGACCAATGAGAAGATTTCACTAGTCAAGGAAAGGATGAAAACTGCACAGAGTAGACACAAGAGTTATGCGGATCGACGTCGAAAGGACTTGGAGTTCAGTATCGGTGATCACGTACTCCTAAAGGTTTCACCTGTTCGGGGAGTAGTGCGTTTTGGTCAGAAGAGAGGGAAGTTGGCACCTCGTTTCATCGGGCCATTTGAGATATTGGAGCGTGTTGGGAAAGTGGCTTATCGGCTCGCGTTGCCACCAAAGATGTCTGGTGTTCATAATGTGTTCCATGTCAGTATGTTAAGGAAATACATACGGGATCCTTCACATGTGGTTAATTTTGATGATATTGAGACAAGTCAGAGTGTTGTCTACAAGGATAGACCTGTGAGGATTCTTGATCAGAGTATCAAGAGGTTGAGAAGAAGAGACGTTCCTTTGGTTAAGGTTCAGTGGAGGCATCATGACGAAGGAGAGGCGTCGTGGGAGTTAGAGTCAGACATGAGGACTAGATACCCCGAGTTGTTTCAGGACTAGATAGCTCAGATTTCGGGGCGAAATCTCTGTTAAGGTGGGTAGGGTGTAACGTCCTGTATTTTATTATCATTAATAAATAAATATTGCGTTTCATTTCCATGAGTATTTTAATTTAATTTCTCTTTGTAATAATTATCTAGGGTCAAACTGTAATTTCCAAAATATTTTCTATGGTTTCAAAATCAATATCTATATTTTTGTACAAACCGAGAATTTATTCCTACGCTAATATTATTTTCTGCATTTTTTATATCAACCGAAAAATACCAGTTTTGATTTCAAACTGCGCCTTATACCGCGTCTTGGGTGAGGGAGCACGTGAGCTCAACCTCACCGGGAGAATTCTCCGTATTGCTTGGAGCCCAAATAAATTTCTCTATATATGTATATCACAGTTCTTCTCTCCCTCACAATTCACTCACTGTAACTCTCAATTTCTCTCTATCACTCTCTTGCTCTCAAGATCACACACACACACACAGATTATACATATGATATATACATACACACATAAATAGTTATATATATATATATATCAATATCAAGAACGGAGGAAGAAATTATTGGACGACGGATATTACGGCGGAAGTTCTCGGCTTTTAATTTTCTGTATAATCGTCTCTGTGAGTATCATAAACTCACTCTCAACGTATATATATGTATAATTCAGTGTATATATGTGTGTATATGTGTATATATATAGATAGACCATTGAAGCTTGAAATTGGAGTTTTGTAAATCTTAACCAAAATGAAATTTATGAATTGGGAATGAAAGATCTTAGTCCCAATAAGCTGTGGTTCGAATCCTACGCAATAATTCATCCGTATCACGACGAACGGTTGATTTAAAGTTTTGACACCCTCACTTTAATCGCGAATATCTAGAGATATAATCCGTATTAGTTAAAATTGATTGCGTATTCTTAATCTACGCGGAAAACTGAAGAGAACCATATATCACATGTCCTAGTACGAACAGATTCTGAAAATGGGTAAAATGCAGTTTTGAAACTGAAAACAGAGGAAAAACGAAGAAGATGACATTCTGCAAGAACTCGCGCGCGGGACCCGCTCGCGCGAGGCTCGCTCGCGCGGCCCGCTCACGCGGACCATCCCCCCCCCCCTTCGCGCGCGCGATCCGCTCGCGCGACCTGTTCTGCCCCTTCGCGCGCGCGATCCGTCCTTCCCCTTCGCTCGCTCGACCCGCGCGCGCGACATCACCTCTCCCTCGCTCGCGCGAGGTGGCCGTTTTGGGCAGTTTCTGTATTTTTGTCTAAGGGACTGTTTGGAAAATGTTTTGGGAAATTTCAAGGAACTGTTTGGCAAATATACTATTTTAAAGGCTCACTGTTAGAAATTGGACTTGAAAGAATGTTTAAGGCCAAAATTTATGCTCGTACGATTATCCGGCTTTGTGATTTATTAATGGTGTTATTTATGAAACATTGACATACATATTAGGGTTGAGGTTGTGTCAACATGCATGTGTGTGAGAAAGCGTGAAAAGAGTAAAGGGTGGCGGTCTGGTGTGCGACCTCAATATCGATCGGATAGTATTCCTGGTATTGGAGGCGACAGTGTTGTGTACGACTTAGATATCGATCGGATAGTATTCCTGGTATCTAAGGCGCGCGTTTCGGATATTGATCGGATAGTATTCCTGATATCCGAAGCGATGGTGATAGTGTGGTGTACGGCTTAGATATCGATCGGATATTATTCCTGGTATCTAAGGCGCTTGTTTCGGATATTGATCGGATATTATTCCTGGTATCCGAAATGATGGTATTGAGTGTGGCTTAGATATCGATCGGATATTATTCCTGGTATCTGAAGCGATAGTTTGGTGTGCTGTTTTGGATATCGATCGGATAGTATTCCTGGTATCTGAGATAATGGTTTGGTTGTGTTGAGTTTTGTTGAGAGAAAAGAGTCAGAAAGATGAGATATTACATTGTTCATGCATGGTCGCATATTTATTGCGTTCTTTATTCCCCCGTGGCTTATGTTGGAATTGGAACCTTGAATCTATTGCTTTTAAAGTTAAATTGTACCGTTGTTTATATGCTTATATATACATTGCGAGCACTTGTTTATTTTGCTCACCAGCTTTCATAAGCTGACGGCGTTGATGCGTCCTGGACTGTATGTCCAGAATTTTAGGGTCAGAAGCAGCCAGGGTATTTTGACTATGCTACTTAGAGTCAGGAGACTTTCCAGGAGGCTGCTTTATATTTCCTATGTCTTTTAATTTGGGTTTGTAATAAACTAGCTTTAGACATTTGAATAAGGCGTTTTGTGCCTAAGCTTATGACTGCTGTAATAGTTAGTAAGTTTTAATTGTGAAGGTTATGTGTTGTTAGTATCCTTTGCTCTAGAAATGTTGTTAAGTTATTTTGTTGCAGGGACAATTGGTCATACTCACTTGTCACGACCTACGAGTCCATAAAGGAAATTAAATGCTTTCCTGAATTATGCTACGTCGGGGCGTGACAAGTGCTCACCAAGAAGTCGCTCCGGCAACCTTAATAAAGTAAAATTAGACATTTATTTTTATTAAATTAGCCACAAATAATGAAGTAATGGTGAAATTTTCATTTATAAAAGTTTCATTATGGTTTTTTTTTTCTTGCGCTGTGCCCATGGGCACAGGTAGGGGTGGCAATTTTCGACACGACACGGCAATCCGACACGACCCGATACGAAAATAAACGGGTTTGGGTGACCCGCATAAGGGCACGGGTCATAAACGAGTCGACCCGTTTGACACGATTAATAAACGAGTTGAAGCTGGTCAACCCGTCTAACCCGTTTGACTCGATTAAGTATTTAAGTGCAGTTGGGGCATTTTTTTTTTTTAATTTTAAAAATAATTTTTAATAATCTGGAAGTCTAAAATAAAAGTAATATAAAAAAATATTTTAAAAATATTTTTTTTAAAATAATTATTTAAAATATATATAGATATATATAAACTAAAATATTTTTTTTTTTTGCTCACAAAAAAAAAAGTAGTTACGAACTTACCAAACAAGTAAATTCATATGCATTTAATAATTAATAACTAATGTAATAAAAATATAATAATTAATAACTAATAAGGGACGAAGGAAGCTGGAGCCTGGAAGCATCCATGCATCGAGCATTGCATAAAAAATAAAATAAAAAATAATTTTAAAAAAAAAAAGAAAGAAAAAAAAAAAGGAAGAAGCCCGCTAGGATTGCTGGATTGGGAGGGAGACAAATTAGTCAATTAGATAAATACAACTATTAATCTTGATTCTTGATGGATGGCAAGTGAAGAATTTTTTTATACAGTTAGTAAAACAACATTCCTTCTTATTCAGTTTGTATAGATGTGTTTGGGTGTTAAGTTTATAATAGTTAGATATTGCTATATTTGTAGTATTTTGATATTAAAGATGTACGTGTTAATAATTGATACATTTGATGGATGACTTGTTTGTGTTCTTAATAGGACTGTAAGCTTATTTCGAATAGCCGAACCGAGCTAACTGATCGATTTTCTTTAATTACTTACAACTAAAAAATTGATATGACCAGCCAAATTGGCAAAATCGACCAAAAGGCGAAAAAATCGACCGAACCGACCACTTCGGTTGGTTTTCAAAACAAGAAAAAAAATTGAAAATAAAAAAATAAAAATTCGATTCGATTCGATTCGATCTGATCTGATCTGATCCGAACCGAAATGAACCGAACCGATAACACCCTACACGGGTTAAATGGGTGATCCGTATATGACCCGACACGATTATAACCCGACACGATTATGACACGTTAAGAATGACACGATTATAACCCGACACGATAATGACCCGACACGACCCAATTGCCACCCCTAGGCACAGGTCATTACTAGTAGTATTTAAAGCAAAGATCTAAGGGTAATTAAGTAAACTCAGCATATAATCGAGTGGGGGAAAGAATGAGTTACCGACCACCCCTGGTTCAAACAATATAATAGGGTTTTTATGTCTTCCAAAACTCGACTTATTCTGATTGGAACTCTCTCAAAATCATCCCGCTAAGGGCTTCTAATAGATGGGCAGGGCAAATTGCTATCCTAAGCAACAATACACCAATAACTAAGTACCAAGTATATCGATCAAATGTTAGGAATCACTGAAAATCAACAGCATTATATTCCAAGCACAAAAAATCCCTATTCATTTTTTGAAATTTCATTGCTACAAGTTGTCTTTTTTGGTCTCAAGGCACTCCATCTACCCTTAAATATACCCATCTTTCCTTGAAAAATAGTTTGTATTCCCTTTTCGAATGTCTCTAACATGGTCCACTTTATATTGTCAAATTATTACACGAATTTTCTCTATGGATTTTTGTTATTTCATAATAACTAGTACTACTTATTACATTGCACTAAATTAGTTAACGGTAGATATGGTAAGATTTAAAAGAGTTAATAAAGGTTTCGCATGCCCATACTACCAGACGGTCCAATGGGGAAGCCCATCGTACCACAGGTCGTACCCTACTCAGGCCACCAAGGTTGGGCTGAAATGGTCCTCAATGACCTCCACACATCTCACTTTTTGACACACTCGATTGGAAAGGCCAAGTCCAAATAGACAACTCTAGATCTACGGAAAAATCTTATGGATAATTTTTTGGTGATAACTTTCATACAACTTTCATACAACTTCTTAAAAGATGTGTCTATCTCTCTCCTATGTCACTGTGGGGTCCAGTGACATCACAGGAGAGAGATAGACACATCTTTATAAGAGGTTGTATGAAAATTATATGAAAGTTGTCACCAAAGAATTACTCAAATCCTATTTAGTCTGTCAGAAAAGTACGATCGTATTTTATAATCAATAACAATAGCGTACATTACACTGATCTCCCTTTAAGTATCTGACAATTATAGAGACCTTCCCTGTGTTTTCAAAAATTACACTCACCTCCCTTTTATTTTAAAAATGACTGTTATACCCTTGGACAAATCATCAAAAAAATTATCCTCTATCTTTTAAAAATGAAAAAAAATAGCAATTATGAAGAAAAAAAAATTTAAAAAAATCATCGACAAAATTTCAGTATATACCAAATCAAGCTTTTACTAAAAAAATTTTTTTTTAAATATCAACAGTAAATTTTAAATACATAAAAATCATCTACAAAATTATATACAACCACTTTAAAAAAAAAAGAATAATAAGAATAATGGGAAAAAAAAAAAAAAACATCAACAATTTTTTTATAAAAAAAATGAATAATTATATTGTATTTTTGTCTGCTTTATATTTTTAAAATTGTGAACTTGATCCCAACATTGTGAATGAGCTGCTGTAATGAAACTTAATTAGTACATGCCTTGCACGGGCATTGCCCTAGTGTGTGTGTGTGTGTGTGTGTGTGTGTGTGTGTAAGACTCCATTAAGCATGTTTTTTTTAAATAAATAAAGTAGACAAAATTGCAATATAACTATATATTTTTTTAAAAAAATTGTTGATGTTTTTTTTTTTTTCATTATTGTTATTATTTTTTAATTTTAAAGTGGTAGTAGATAATTTTGTTGATGATTTCTAAAATTTTTAATTTACTATTGATATTTATAAATATAAGAGTAATGTTACGCTTCCCAAATTTCTTACCCAAAAGCGTTTTTCAACAAATGTGGCAGTGAACCCAGTTGATTTTGATTAGTTGTGATATTAAAGTGGTTCAACTATGGTCCCACTTCAACATCATTTGTGATGAAAATTTGGGAAGCATAGTATTACTACTTGGACAAAAAAGTTAAATGGTTTAAATTAAAAAAACTAAATTTGTAAACTATTGTAAGTTAGGCTAAAGATTATAAAACTAAATTTGAAATTTTTATAATTGTCATATACCTCAAGGGAAGTGAGTGTAATTAGCCCATAACAATAATGCTAGGCATACACATTTTTTTACACACTTTTTGACACACTATGCTATAAATACATGTACCTTATGCTGTTTGAATTTTTTATATTTTTCTGTGCACCAATTACACAACACAGGGTACATTCATTTAAAGCTGGGTGTCAAAAAGTGTGTAGAAAAGTGTGTGGGTGTAGTAGTGCTCAATCAATAACTATCGCCAATGATATTCACTACAAATAAAATTAGAGTTAATTACATTCTACCCTAGCGGTTTAAAAGTTATGTCAAATTTCGCATGATTTTTTTATGTGAAATTTCACATAACTAATTCAATTTTAACAAAAGTTATGAGAAATTTCACGTAACATGTGAATTTTTTACTAAAATAAAAGGCTGAGTTAAACCTAATACTAAAAAAATTTATTGTAGAGGGCATTTTACTAAAATTCCCGTTAATCAATCAATCTCCATGGTTGGGGTTGGTTTGGTTTCCAATCAAATATGTTCGGTTCGGTTCTGGTTCTCGTCTTACTTGAACCACTTAAGCTAGCATTTGGATAAACTGAATCAAACCAGTTGCGGCAAATCAACGAATTCCTAAAGGGGAGTCTTTAGCTTTCACAAATTTTGTGGCCATTGCTATGAACCAAATCTGAAATCTACGAAACAAAGTTCTCAATTGGAGTTTGGACCACTGGAAGTATCAGGAAAAGTTGCGATAACAATGATACACTCACATTTTCAACTACACCTCCAATCACATCTTATGCTTTAAATACATGTATCATATGCTGTTTGATTTTTTCACTCTTTTCTGTACTCCACTTATACAGCACAGGGTACATGCATTTAAAGTAATTATGTGGTTGGGGGTATGGTTGGATCGGAGGCACAGGTGTATCATTATTGAAGTTGGGAAACCACTGTCCTGATGTGGGTCCTGAAAGAAAACTATGTAAAACCCTTTAAGGTTCGCGCAGCGGAAAACAAAATTTTAATGGTTTTCTAAACCCATAATCAAGTCTATGATATATACAAAATACATACAACATCCACAGGGGGTTAATCGAATAGTTAGCCTTGTAGTGTGCGTTACAAAATATTAATTCCCTTTCGTCCCACGAACAGTTTACCAAATCGTCCAAGCGTACGATCTCTAAAAGTATCCACACGAGCAATACACACAAGAAGAATACTTTAACTCTCTCCAACAAACTGAAGAGGACTAAAATCCACAATATGTGACTCTACGGAATGTGTAGAGGTAGATTTTTTGGGAGAAACTTAGGTGTGCTACCATTTAGTGTAGTTTCCCATATCTCATATATATAATAATGCTATAAGTCCATTTCATAATCTAATTAGAAAACTATATTTGATTGGAATTAAGACTTCCTTCAATCAAATATAAACTAATAGTATTATTATATTATTTCCACATTAATAACTTAATATCAAGTAAACCCTCACAACTTCTTCCAATTACACATTGCCCTTTTGTGTGTGACCCTTTAGGTTCATACTAATCTGGTAGTAGGTACTAATATTTTTAAAGTATTACAATTAGAACCATTTCTAATTAATTTAAATTAGAACATCTTATAATTCTCCCTTGAAGAAATAATTAATATTAATATTTATTATTTATGGACTTCCACTATTCATGAGTGACACCTAGCAGTGTATCATAACACACCCCAAACAGTCTGAAAAATAGTGAACATTTCCGTTAACAATTACCGTACAATTCAATCATTCTATCACACCATGTCTCAATTAAATCTTTTGGGTAATAGACATATTCATCAAACATTGATTTAATTATATGTTCTCAAATTATTTAATATTTCTCTATTTGGTGAAATTAGAAAACTCTCTTCTAATTCTCACCCTGCCCTGGCCAGGGAGCTTAACTTGAGATATATAATAAAAGACCACATAAGACATTCGCTCCCTTACTTGAGATTGATAGATTCCTTGTTGTACATTCACATGTCTTTATGCATGACTTACTATACCCAACAGTATATGAATATACCTTTGATTAAAACATAAACACTGTGCACGTTAAAACATAACAACTCACACACAAGACAACAGTAATGTCCCAGGTCTAAGGATTACTTGTACCACTGCCACTGAGAATAATCCATTGATAGATAAGTAAAACTCCATTTGGATGTTCTTAATAGTTGATCACGTTCAGTGAACTTGTTCTACAACAAGCACCCACATATCTGTTCCAGTGTCTCCACACTGATAACTTAAGACTAGTCATATTTTATCAAATAATAAACATGACACGTGTTAGTCTAACCGGATTATTAAATGCCCAATTTAATAATCCTACGACTAAGAACAATTTTAGAATAAAGCAACTGAGAAGTATATGGTCTTGTTCCTTAACTCTTTAAGTACATGCCTTCTCAACTTTAATTCTATGGACATATCATATAAATGTTAAACAACAATAATGATATATAATAAACTTGCCCTTTATTAATATGAAACTGTTATTAAAAGGTAATATCCTAAAATACTACTGCAATCTAATTGGCTTTTAGAGCACACTACTAACAATCTCCTACTTGCATTGAAGCCAATCGACCATGTATCTCATACCCATCTTCTCAAGATGGCGATCTAATTGCTGATGGGTTAAGGCTGTAATAACCTGCATTTTTATTTAATTTAATTGTATTTGCATTGGCATATTTAAATTCAATTAGCATTGTCTGCTTTTAGTTTAATTTCAGTCACATGTTTGGAATATTAATTTCTTATCTAATTCACATTTAAATTTTATTGGGGGCCAAACTGCAATTTTACAAAATTAGCAATACCTGTGTGGATTTCAAAACTGTATTTCAAAAACGGTGAAAATAACTTCTATTGACTCAATCAGTATTTTTATGAAACCAGAAGATCCATTCTTAAGTTAAAATGAATTTCCTGTATTTTTGTGGTGACCACCGCGCCCCGAAAATACCAGTTTATGTTCAAAACTGTCCATGTTGTGTTTAACTTCCACAGATTTTGGAAGTGACCGATTTGGACATTTGCTTTATTTCCAATTATGGCAAGTGATGATTTCCTTGTGCCTTGTTTGGGAACATACAACTCATACGTGTAATTGTTGTGCCAAAAGCTGGGTTTCCCAAACACATCTACATTGCCCCCTAGGAGTCTACTCTTAGCTCTTGGTTAATCAGGAGAGTTATATCAGTGTGTATATACGTATCTCATATCTGCTGAATATTCATGTATATTAGGATTTAGAATTTTAGTTATCCAACTCATTTGTTGAGTAAACAACAAAGATCTTGGCCCCCAAGTTTGTGTCCTCTATATAGGCATATACATTTCACTCCTTCTCATTACACACACACCTTCTCCTTCTGCACAATACAATCACAGAGAGTTCTACAGAAATTATTTAGAGAGAGGAAGCTTCAAGACTCCATAGCCAAAGCTTGGAGTATTTTATTTTTGCGCTTATCTTTCTCAACAAACACACATCTCCTTATCACAGTGAGTATTACTAACTCACTCAAAATGTAATCCATTCTTTATTTACTGACTTGGGTAGTTAATTTGAAGGATCACCATTGATGTTTGTACATTGAAGTTCATAGCTTGAAAAATGGAGATTTTTCAAACTCAACCAAAACCTGTTTTGGTAGATGAATACGATAGATTACATGTCATATATGTCATACCCAAAGTTTTAAAGCCTAATTTGTTCATATGAAAAAGTATATAAGAAAATAAATTTTGACATGTTTTGGTTTTTCATAAAATTGGAGAGTTATGGTTAGAATCATGTTAAAATAATCATAGATTCTTAATCCTTGTTGAAAAAGGAAGAGATCCATATATAACATGATATATACACTTACAGAATTGAAAATGGGTCAAAAAGACCCCTGTTTTACTGAACCAGAGCAGTTTCTGCGGGGAAGATGAAGCCTCAGCTTCATCTCGCGCCACGATCGCGCGCGCGAGAATCGCGCGAGCGGCCCGCGCGAGCGACCCCTCGCGCGAGCGGCCCGCGCACGCGAGGTATGCTTCCCCAGACAGAAAGGAAAGTTTATATATATATAAAGGAAAATTTTGGCTGGTCGCGCGAGCGAGGGTCGCGCGAGAATCCCTTCGCGCGAGCGATCCGCGCGCGCGACCTTGGTTTCCATAGGCAGACAGAAAAGTATTTATATAATTGAAATTTGGACATATCGCGCGAGCGACCTATCGCGCGAGCGGCCCGCGCGCGCGAGGTCTGGCAGTTTCTGTTTTTGTCTGTTTTCTGTTAAGGGACTGTTTGGTTCAACTTTTTAATACTGTTAAGGTTCTGTTTGGGACATTTAGTTAATCAGAACTCTATTTGGTTATGTTTTGAATGATTAAAACATTATATTGCAAGTTATCAATCCCCGTACGCGTGTTGTTCCTTTAATTCAGTGTTTTGCTTAGGTTCAAGTGCATATCATTCATGTGGGGTCAGTGGTACATGCATGTGGGTGTCAGTCTGTGTGGAAAAGAGTAATGGTAGTGTGGAAAGAGTATGAGTTTGTGGTTGTAGTTTGTGGTCGTGGTTGTAGTTTGTGGTTGTGGTTGTGGTTGTGGTTGTGGTTGAGTTTTGTGGAAGAGGGTATCTTTGAAATGCGACGGTGGCAAATATGGACATTCCCTGACGCCCATGGAAGCGTTAAAGTGTGTGACGCCGAACTCGGACATTCCCTGGCACCCATGGTAGTGCTAAAGTGTGGCCTACGGACACTCCCTGATACTCAAGTCTGGATACTGCGTGAGGGGTTGCCCCGGTATTTGCATGGCGGTTAGGGTATTCAAAGTGTGAGGCATTGGACACTCCCTGGTACCCCGGACCAAAGTGTGAGGCAAACTGGACACTCCCTGGCGCCCCGTTGCTAAAGTGTGGCTATCTTAGTGTTTCAAAGATACCAGGAGTAGGATAGCGGGTTGTTGTGACTGTCGAGAGAAAAGAGTCGGCAAGATGAGTGTGGTGCATTGTCTCATTACACGAGTATTTGTTTTTATGAACGAACGACTTTTTATATATTCCTTGTTGATTTATAAATGAATTCTTTCTGCGGTTTAACTATTGATTTTACAAACTGATAATGGAAAAAGGTAAATGGGTATGTTTTACATTCAAAGTCATGTTTTTAATACTCACCAGCTTCTTGAAGCTGACGACGTTGATGCGTCCTGGACATTCGTGTTCAGGCTTTTCAGGTTATAACCAGGAGGAGTCGTACGACTATGCTAATTGAGAATGGCTGCTCTTGGAATATGAGAAACCGTTTATTTATACGCTTTAAGTTTACATGTTTAAGTTTTAAACTGTTTTGTTTTAAGGATGACTGTAACAAACACTGAGTTATTGTTTTGTTTTAAGGCGGTCTGTGCCTTAGTTGACCCCGTATTATATGATGTAATAAGTTAGAAAATTTTTGTAAGCCTTGATTGCTTTACTCTGATTATTATGTTTTGTTGTCCGACGTTTGGGACGGAATCGATCCTTCAAACTGTCGCGACCTACGGGTCCATAAAGGAAATTAAACGCTTTCCTGTTGATGGTTACCTACGGCGATGACTGACTGTTTAGATATCGCCTTGTACATATTGACTGTTTTGACTGTTAGCTCTATCTCTTTTTGCAAACTGTAATTACATGCATTAGAGTGTAGGGCAATGACCCCATTTTTGTAACATTAACTCTTGCATGCGTCCTAACCCATAAAGATAGGGTAGGCATTGATCTGACCATACATGCTTTTTGTATCAACTTGACAAGAAGTGATATATATAAAATATACTCTTTTGAATGTTGTTGTCATTTAAATTACTTCATAGCACTGTTGCATGCATTTCTCTCATTCTACTACCACTATCATGCATAGAATGGCTGGAGGAGTCAGGAGGAACAGGAACCTGATCGAGGGAGCACCCGAGGCTGCTGATCCTACAGGGATGTTTGAAGCGTTTATCAGACGGTTGGAAAGAATCGATAACACGAATGACAACCGAAGAGACCGTCAAACTGGGGACAAGTTGCTAGAGAGATTCCGTGCTCTAAGGCCCGAACAGTTTGCGGGTACCGCGGAACCCTGGAAAGCGGAACAATGGTTAAGACAGATGGACCGCATGTTTGAAGCTGTCCAGTGTAACGAGATGGACAAGAGGAGATTGGCTACGTTTCAGTTGACCGATGCTGCCGCAGATTGGTGGGATTCGGTCATAGCTACTATCGGGAATGGAGCTGCAATGGGAAAGACGTGGACTGCGTTCAAAGGGAGATTTCTAGAGAAGTACTTCCCGGCTACGGAGAGGCACAGAAGAGAGAAGGAATTCATGGACCTGACACAAGGAACCAAGTCGGTGCAAGAGTACACCACACAGTTCGAAAGACTATCTCGGTTTTCTCCACACCTGGTTGATACGGAAGAGAAGAAGATCCGGAAGTATAACCAAGGGCTGACACCGCAGATTCGTCGCCTGACTCTCGGCCACCATAAATCTTTTGAAGGACTTGTTGGTTTGGCTACCGATCTGGAAGAGGATGCTCGAGTGAAACGTAAACAATTTGAATTCCGACCGCCTCAAATGGGTAATTTTGGGAATAGACCACCGATGAACCGTACCCAAGGGCAAAAGAGGAATTTTGACAGAAGCAAGAAGACCCAGGCTATTACCTATCCGACTCAACCCCGATTAGGAGAAGGAAGTAGTAGTGGAAAGTGCTTCAACTGTGGCAACCCTGGTCATTTGGCTCGTGATTGCAAGGCACCAAGGCGTGCTACTCAGCAAGGGATAGTCTGCTTCAACTGTGGTGAACCAGGTCACATCAGCAGGTTCTGTACTGCTCCTAAGCAGGTGACTTATGGTCAACAGGGACAGACTCGCTTGAATGCTGTTATCCCAGATGCCGCTGGATATGATGGGACTGCGTACGAAGAAGGAGATTATGGAGAAGCTCAACCTGATCAGCAAGCAGTAGAAGGTACATTAACTCTGTTTAACTCCCATGTTAAAGTGTTATTCGATACGGGTGCTGCTCTTTCGTTCATATCTGTTAATATAATTCGGAGATTGGGTATTTTACCTCATCGCTTAGAGAAAGCTTTGAAGGCTACTTCGCCACTAGGAGCTGCAGTCAGATTAGGACATGTGTGCAAGGATTGTCCCTTACGGTTAGGAGACCATGAAATCCCTACAAGGTTGATCGTCCTATCGATGAAGGAGTTCGACATAATCCTAGGAATGGATTGGCTCTCTCAGAATCAAGTGAAGTTGGATTGTGCGAGGAAGAGAATTACATTCCCCGACAATGAGAATTAACCCTTTGATTTTCAATGTAACCCGACGGGAGATATGTTCCTCACGAGATGTTTAGCCAACATCGAAGTCGTCAGTACAGAGGTGACCGCTTCATCTATACCTGTAGTCAAGGACTTCGAAGAAGTATTTCAAGACGTTTCTGGTTTGCCGCCCGAGAGAAGTATAGAGTTCTGCATTGAGCTTATACCGGGTACCGTACCGATCACCAAGGTTCCCTACAGAATGGCCCCCACAGAACTGCTGGAATTGAAGGAACAAGTTCAAGAGCTCGAGAACCTAGGTTTTGTACATCCAAGTACATCGCCTTGGGGAGCACCGGTGTTATTTGTAAAGAAGAAGGATGGGACACTCAGATTGTGTATCGACTACAGAGAATTGAACCGCGTGACTATCAAGAACAAGTATCCCTTGCCCCGGATTGATGATTTGTTTGATCAACTACAAGGAGCTACGACATTTTCCAAGATCGACCTAAGGTCGGGATATCATCAGTTGAGGGTACGAAAGGAAGACATACCTAAGACTGCTTTCAGAACCCGATATGGTCATTATGAATTTCTGGTGATGCCGTTTGGAATGACGAACGCCCCGGCAGTGTTTATGGATCTGATGAACAGAGTGTTCAAACCTTATTTGGATCAGTTTGTCATCGTCTTTATAGATGATATTTTGATCTATTCTAAGTCAAGAGAAGAACACGAGAAACATCTACGGATTGCGATGCAGACGCTCAAGGACCATCAGTTGTATGCCAAGTTCAGTAAGTGTGAGTTCTGGTTGCAAGAAGTGAAATTTTTGGGACACAAAGTGTCATCTCAAGGAATTTCAGTGGATTCGTCCAAGACCGATGCTGTATCAAATTGGGTTAGACCGAGCAACCCTACAGAAGTTCGGAGCTTTCTTGGACTCGCAGGCTATTACAGGAGATTCGTTAAGGGATTCTCAAAGATAGCAGCACCTTTAACAGGGTTGACGAAGAAGAATTTGAAGTTCGAATGGACAGAGAAGCATGAGCGAGCCTTTCTAGAGTTGAAAGAGAGACTCACTACCGCGCCGGTACTAGCAATACCCAAGCCTGATGAAAAGTTCACTATCTTTAGTGACGCATCATATCAAGGGTTAGGGTGTGTACTTATGCAAGATGGCAGAGTTATTGCCTATGCATCCAGACAGCTGAAGCCGAATGAATTGAACTATCCCATTCATGATTTGGAGTTGGCAGCAGTAGTTTTCGCACTCAAGATTTGGAGACACTATCTCTACGGTGAGAAGTTTGATTTGTTCTCCGATCACAAGAGTTTGAAGTATTTGTTCACACAGAAAGAGTTGAACATGAGGCAACGCAGATGGATGGAGCTGATCAAAGATTACGACTTCACATTGGAATACCACCCCGGTAAAGCTAATGTGGTCGCCGATGCATTAAGTCGACAGACTCGTGAGACGATCGCCTCCTTGATGGTTAGAGAATGGCGAGCTTTGGAGACTATGGCGGAATTCGATGTACAGAGTGCCGAAGAAGGAGAAGGACAATTGTTCGGATGTCTTATCCTACAGCCTGTTCTTATCGACCGCATTATTGGAGCTCAGAAAGAAGATGAGAAGTTTCAAGATTGGTTCGTGAGGATGTCAGATAAAGACCCGACAGAATGGAAGGTGGGAGTCGATGGAGGATATCGGTGCAGGAATAGATTATGTGTGCCAGATTATGGAGAGCTTAGGAAGGATATTCTGGAAGAAGCACATAAATCAAGGTATACAGTTCACCCGGGAGGAACTAAGATGTACAAAGATTTGAAGAGAAATTTCTGGTGGGAAGGTATGAAGAAAGACGTGGCCGAATTTGTATCCAAGTGTTTGACGTGTCAGCAAGTCAAATCTGAACATCACAGACCGTCAGGATTGTTGCAACCGCTCCATATTCTTGGTTAGAAGTGGGAGCACATTACGATGGATTTTGTAGTAGGATTGCCACGATCGCAACAGAATTATGACGCTATTTGGGTAATCGTGGATCGATTGACGAAGTCAGCTCATTTCATTGCTTACAGTATGACATACCCGGTAGAGAAGATGAGCCGGATGTACGTACAACAAGTTGTGCGACTTCACGGTGCACCTGTGTCAATAGTGTCAGACCGTGACGCACGTTTTACTTCTGGATTTTGGGAAAGTCTGTAAGAAGCTATGGGAACTTCGCTCAAGATGAGCACTGCTTTTCACCCTCAGACAGATGGGCAAACTGAGCGTGTTAATCAGATCATGGAGGATATGCTCAGGGCTTGTGTGATCGATTTTGAAGAATCTTGGGAGACACACTTGCCGTTGGTTGAATTTGCCTATAACAACAGCTATCACACGAGTATCGATATGGCTCCGTTCGAAGCATTGTACGGACGACCATGTCGTTCCCCTTTGTGTTGGGCAGAAGTTGGGGATACAGAGTTGTTGGGACCAGATTTGGTTAGAGAAACCAACGAGAAGATTTCTTTGGTCAAAGAAAGAATGAGGACAGCTCAGAGCCGGTATAAGAGCTATGCCGATCGACGCCGGAAAGATTTGGAATTCAGTGCTGGAGATCACGTACTTCTTAAAGTTTCACCAACCCGAGGAGTAGTACGCTTCGGTCTCAAGAAAGGGAAGTTAGCTCCGCGTTTCATCGGACCGTTCGAGATTTTGGAACGTGTCGGGAAAGTAGCTTATCGACTGGCGCTACCACCAAAGATGTCTGGGGTTCACAACGTGTTTCATGTGAGTATGTTGAGGAAGTACATACGCGACCCCTCACACGTGGTTAGTTATGACGATATTGAGACGAGTCATAACGTTTCTTACAAGGAGAGGCCCGTAAAGATTCTGGATCAGAGTATCAAGAAGTTGAGAAATAAAGATATCCCGTTGGTGAAGGTTCAGTGGAATCACCATGACGAGAACGAAGCCTCGTGGAAAGTTGAAGCTGATATGAGGAAGAAGTACCCGGAGTTATTTCAGGACTAGATAGTCTTGATTTCGGGGACGAAATCCTGTTTAAGGGAGGAAGGGTGTAATAACCTGCATTTTTATTTAATTTAATTGTATTTGCATTGGCACATTTAAATTCAATTAGCATTGTCTGCTTTTAGTTTAATTTCAGTCACATGTTTGGAATATTAATTTCTTATCTAATTCACATTTAAATTTTATTGGGGGCCAAACTGCAATTTTACAAAATTAGCAATACCTGTGTGGATTTCAAAACTGTATTTCAAAAACGGTGAAAATAACTTCTATTGACTCAATCAGTATTTTTATGAAACCAGAAGATCCATTCTTAAGTTAAAATGAATTTCCTGTATTTTTGTGGTGACCACCGCGCCCCGAAAATACCAGTTTATGTTCAAAACTGTCCATGTTGTGTTTAACTTCCACAGATTTTGGAAGTGACCGATTTGGACATTTGCTTTATTTCCAATTATGGCAAGTGATGATTTCCTTGTGCCTTGTTTGGGAACATACAACTCATACGTGTAATTGTTGTGCCAAAAGCTGGGTTTCCCAAACACATCTACATTGCCCCCTAGGAGTCTACTCTTAGCTCTTGGTTAATCAGGAGAGTTATATCAGTGTGTATATACGTATCTCATATCTGCTGAATATTCATGTATATTAGGATTTAGAATTTTAGTTATCCAACTCATTTGTTGAGTAAACAACAAAGATCTTGGCCCCCAAGTTTGTGTCCTCTATATAGGCATATACATTTCACTCCTTCTCATTACACACACACCTTCTCCTTCTGCACAATACAATCACAGAGAGTTCTACAGAAATTATTTAGAGAGAGGAAGCTTCAAGACTCCATAGCCAAAGCTTGGAGTATTTTATTTTTGCGCTTATCTTTCTCAACAAACACACATCTCCTTATCACAGTGAGTATTACTAACTCACTCAAAATGTAATCCATTCTTTATTTACTGACTTGGGTAGTTAATTTGAAGGATCACCATTGATGTTTGTACATTGAAGTTCATAGCTTGAAAAATGGAGATTTTTCAAACTCAACCAAAACCTGTTTTGGTAGATGAATACGATAGATTACATGTCATATATGTCATACCCAAAGTTTTAAAGCCTAATTTGTTCATATGAAAAAGTATATAAGAAAATAAATTTTGACATGTTTTGGTTTTTCATAAAATTGGAGAGTTATGGTTAGAATCATGTTAAAATAATCATAGATTCTTAATCCTTGTTGAAAAAGGAAGAGATCCATATATAACATGATATATACACTTACAGAATTGAAAATGGGTCAAAAAGACCCCTGTTTTACTGAACCAGAGCAGTTTCTGCGGGGAAGATGAAGCCTCAGCTTCATCTCGCGCCACGATCGCGCGCGCGAGAATCGCGCGAGCGGCCGCGCGCGCGAGGTATGCTTCCCCAGACAGAAAGGAAAGTTTACATATATATAAAGGAAAAATTTGGCTGGTCGCGCGAGCGAGGGTCGCGCGAGAATCCCTTCGCGCGAGCGATCCGCGCGCGCGACCTTGGTTTCCACAGGCAGACAGAAAAGTATTTATATAATTGAAATTTGGACATATCGCGCGAGCGACCTATCGCGCGAGCGGCCCGCGCGCGCGAGGTCTGGCAGTTTCTATTTTTGTCTGTTTTCTGTTAAGGGACTGTTTGGTTCAACTTTTTAGTACTGTTAAGGTTCTGTTTGGGACATTTAGTTAATCAGAACTCTATTTGGTTATGTTTTGAATGATTAAAACATTATATTGCAAGTTATCAATCCCCGTACGCGTGTTGTTCCTTTAATTCAGTGTTTTGCTTAGGTTCAAGTGCATATCATTCATGTGGGGTCAGTGGTACATGCATGTGGGTGTCAGTCTGTGTGGAAAAGAGTAATGGTAGTGTGGAAAGAGTATGAGTTTGTGGTTGTAGTTTGTGGTCGTGGTTGTAGTTTGTGGTTGTGGTTGTGGTTGTGGTTGTGGTTGTGGTTGAGTTTTGTGGAAGAGGGTATCTTTGAAATGCGACGGTGGCAAATATGGACATTCCCTGACGCCCATGGAAGCGTTAAAGTGTGTGACGCCGAACTCGGACATTCCCTGGCACCCATGGTAGTGCTAAAGTGTGGCCTACGGACACTCCCTGATACTCAAGTATGGATACTGCGTGAGGGGTTGCCCCGGTATTTGCATGGCGGTTAGGGTATTCAAAGTGTGAGGCATTGGACACTTCCTGGTACCCCGGACCAAAGTGTGAGGCAAACTGGACACTCCCTGGCGCCCCGTTGCTAAAGTGTGGCTATCTTAGTGTTTCAAAGATACCAGGAGTAGGATAGCGGGTTGTTGTGACTGTCGAGAGAAAAGAGTCGGCAAGATGAGTGTGGTGCATTGTCTCATTACACGAGTATCTGTTTTTATGAACGAACGACTTTTTATATATTCCTTGTTGATTTATAAATGAATTCTTTCTGCGGTTTAACTATTGATTTTACAAACTGATAATGGAAAAAGGTAAATGGGTATGTTTTACATTCAAAGTCATGTTTTTAATACTCACCAGCTTCTTGAAGCTGACGACGTTGATGCGTCCTGGACATTCGTGTTCAGGCTTTTCAGGTTATAACCAGGAGGAGTCGTACGACTATGCTAATTGAGAATGGATGCTCTTGGAATATGAGAAACCGTTTATTTATACGCTTTAAGTTTACATGTTTAAGTTTTAAACTGTTTTGTTTTAAGGATGACTGTAACAAACACTAAGTTATTGTTTTGTTTTAAGGCGGTCTGTGCCTTAGTTGACCCCGTATTATATGATGTAATAAGTTAGAAAATTTTTGTAAGCCTTGATTGCTTTACTCTGATTATTATGTTTTGTTGTCCGACGTTTGGGACGGAATCGATCCTTCAAACTGTCGCGACCTACGGGTCCATAAAGGAAATTAAACGCTTTCCTTATTTATGCTACGTCGGGGCGTGACAAAGGCCTTGGTGAATGAATCGGCTACATTATCTGCTGATGGTATCTTCTGTATCTCCACATTACCTCTACCAATGATTTCTCTAATCATATGGTATCGACGCTGAATGTGTTTGGATCTCTGATGAGGCCTTGGTTCCTTGGTTTGAGCTATCGCCCCATTGTTATCACAGTACAGAGGCACTGGTGATTCAATGTTTAGAACTACACCTAATTCACTGATGAACTTTCCATACACTCTCCTTTGCTGCTTCTAAAGCAGCAATGTATTCTGCTTCGGTTGTGGAATCTGCTGTTGTATCTTGCTTACAACGCTTCCAGCTAACAGCGCCCCCATTAAGGGTAAACACATACCCAGATGTGGATTTTCTATCATCCACATCAGACTGGAAGTCTGAATCCATGTAACCATCAACTCTCAGTTCTCCTCTTCCATAAATTAGGAACATATCCTTAGTTTTTCTCAAGTACTTAAGGATGTTATTCACTGCAATCCAGTGATCCATACCTGGGTTAGACTGATATCTGCTTGCAACACTTACAGGATGACTGATATTAGGTCTAGTACATAGCATAGCATACATGAAACTTCCCACTGCTGAAGCATATGGTACTTTGCTCATGCTCTCTCTTTTCTCTGGTGTTTTAGGACTTATATCCTTTGAGAGATGAATTCTATGTCTGAAGGGCAGCATCCCTCTTTTGGAATCTTCCATGTTGAACCGATTCAACACTTTGTCTATATACAAGGATTGGGATAAACCAAGCAATCTTTTAGATCTATCTCTATAAACCTTTATACCCAGTATATAAGATGCTTCTCCCAAATCCTTCATGAAGAAGTTTTGTTAAAGTCATAGTTTGACTAATGATAGCATTCCTACATTATTCCCAATGAGTAGGATGTCATCAATGTACAAAATCAGGAACGTAATTGCTCTCCCACTGAGCTTCTCATACACACATGGTTCATCCATATTTTGATGAAAATCAAATGCTTTGATTGCTTCATCAAAACGGATGTTCCAACTTCGAGATGCTTGCTTGAGTCCATAAATGGATCTCTGCAACTTACACACTTTGTGGTTTTCACCACGGGATATAAAGCCTTCCGGCTGCTCCATGTAAATCTCTTCTTCAATCTGACCATTGAGAAAAGCGGTCTTTACATCCATCTGCCATATCCCATAGTCATAGTGTATAGCTACAGTAAGCATAATCTTGATGGATTTTAGCATGGCTACTGGCGCAAAGGTTTCTTCATAGTCAACTCCTTGTCTGTGTTTGTAACCTTTTGCCACTAGCCTAGCTTTGTAGGTCTCTACCTTTCCGTCCGAGCCTATCTTCCTTTTGTAAACCCATTTGTATCCAATAGGTAAAATACCTTGAGGCGGGTCTACCAAAATTCAGACTTGGTTGGAGTACATAGAATTCATTTCTGATTTCATGGTAACTTGCCATTTACTCGAATCGATATCTGACATCGCCTCTTTGTAATTAGTAGGATCACTCTTGTCGCCATTGTCTCCACAATGAAAGAGTTCCTCATTACCTTGATGGAGATCCAAGTATCTCTTATTAGGTATGGGAGTCCTACTAGTCTCATGTGGAGGTTGTGTTATAGAAGGTGTTACTATAATAGGGTTTGAGGACTCTTCCTCATGTTGGTCAATGTTGGTTTGTGGTTCAGAGGACATTTCCTTTAATTCTATCACTTTTCCATTGCTTCCATCTTGAATAAACTCTTTTTCAAGAAATACGGCAAACTTGCTAACAAACCCCTTTTGTTCGCCCGGGTGATAGAAATAGTATCCCAACGACTCTCTCAGATAGCCCACAAATCTACATTTTACTGACCTAGATTCCAATTTGTCCACTTCTAGTTTCTTAACATAGGCTGGACAACCCCAGATCTTAATGTAATTAAGACTAGGCCTCTTCCCATGCCACATCTCATGCGATGTCTTAGGAACAGATTTGGATGGCACCCTATTCAGTATATGTACTGCTGTTTGAAGCGCATATCCCCAAAATGATATAGGTAAATCTGTGTAGCTCATCATGGATCGTACCATATCTAATAAGGTACGATTTCTCCTTTCGGACACACCATTTAATTTTGGTGTTCCAGATGGAGTCCATTGTGATAAAATACCATTTTACTTGAGATGATCCAAGAATTCATTACTTAAGTATTTACTTCCTCGATCTGATCTAAGAACTTTAATATTTTTCCCAGTTTGCTTTTCTACTTCATTTCTGAATTCTTTGAACTTTTCAAAAGATTCAGATTTGTATTTCATTAAATACACATACCCTAACCGTGAGTGATCATCGGTGAAGGTTATGAAGTATGAAAAACCTCCTCTTGCAATTGAATTCATAGGACCACACACATTAGTGTGAATTAACCCAAGTATGTCGGCGGCTCTTTCCCCATGTCCCACAAAGGGTGATTTGGTCATTTTGTCCATGAGACAAGATTCACAAGTTGGATAAGCTTCATAAGCTAATGAGCCAAAGTGTCCATCCTTAACCAACTTGTTGATCCTATCATCACTAATATGACCTAATCTAAGATGCCACATATAAGTAGGATTAACTTCATCTCTAGATCTTTTTGGTGTTTTATCTTTTGCTTGCTCAATATAGTTAATACCATTATCCAAGTTTAAGAAATAAAGACCATTCAAATATATGCCAGAACCAACTAAATCATCATTTTAATAAAATGAGCATTTATTTTTCTCGAAAACAAATTTATAACCATCTCTAGATAAAGCAGAAATAGAAATGATATTCCTAATAATGTCTAGCCTAAATAAACAATCTTGTCCATACTTTTGTTTTCGTTCCAACTCGTAATAAGAATGTGGAATTGTAATGCGTTGTATTAGATTCTTGACTTGTGTAATCTTTAGTCAACTCTTGTGTTTATGGTTTGGATCATCGTAATATATTGGAGTTGTGTTGGAATTGGTTTAGAAGTCCATGGTTTAAAATCTGCAGGAAGTTTGGTAATCTGCTGTAAACCAGTCGACTGGCCCCTGATCAGTCGACTGGACCCTGGTCAGTCGACTGAACTACTGTGTTATTTTAGCTATTGCCTCGAATCATTGGAAAACCAGTCGACTGGATTATTGGGAAAATTTTGGTTTTCAATTCTGTCAATGGCAACAGTCGACCGAACGGGGTCAGTCGACTAAAGTTTTGAGGACCCAGTCGACTGAGTCTTTGACACAGTCGACTAGATCGGGGTCTGAGAACTTGGGCTCTCTGTAATCTGCATTTCCAGTCGACCAGACATATGATTAGTCGACTGGATCCCTGTTTTCCAGAATGAATTGTTCCTTTATGTATTCCTATGGGTAAAGCTTTTTATAACTCTGATTCTAAGGCGTTTTACTTATATTTTCCGCTGCTTTTTACTTTAATGGAATTGGATGAGCTTAGGTGGCGTGCCACGTGTCCTATTTCGCGCGTAGCGTGATGGGTCATGACAACTACCCTATATAAAAGAGGCTTAATTGGATTGTCAATTTTAATTTTGTCCTAATTTGCTATTTTTTTTATTTAATTGAAATGACACTTTTACCCTTACTTTTCTTTTTTGTTCCATTTTCCTTTAATCATTACTTTGAGTTTTTGTTATTTTGTGAGGGTAGGTTGGTCATTTCACCCACATAACAACCCTTATTACTATTAGGTCAACTTTTAAAATTTAATTATTCTAGAAACGATGATTCAATCAACTTTTCAAACAATAATTACAAATATTTACAATTAGGTTCAACTTTTAAATCTAAATTAATCTACAAATGATGATTTCAATCAACTTTTCAAGCAATAATTACAAAATATTTATAATTTACGATTTGGTTCAAAAAACACCAAAGTCAACAATTGTAGAGGCACAACCTCTTTTTGGCTTTATGGTTTGTATGCTTTTTCGTTCTTCCCAAATAAGTCACTAACTTGTTTGGTTTTGTTCTTATTTTTTTGGGCTTTACCAAACAAACCACTAACACCGAGCCTTAAGTTAATTTTGTAAATGATCATTTTCTACATATGTATATATATGTATACATATTATTATTTATGTATTTAAAGTGTGTACAATTATATATTGAATTAACAAACTACCCTTTTGTAAAATTGAATTACCAAATTACCTATTTGCATTTTGTAATTGCCCTTTTGTGTGTGTATATATATATATATGCATATATTATTTTATTATATAAAATTATCATTTACCCTTTTATAGCCTTTTGTTAAAGTTTAAAGTACGTACAATTATAAATTGAATTACCAAATTACCTTTTCTGCCTTTTGTAAATTACCCTTTTATATATATATATATATGTGTGTGTGTGTGTGTGTGTGTATATATATATATATATATGTGTGTGTGTGTGTGTGTGTGTTATAATTTAGGGTAAATTACACGGACCTCCCCTGAGGTTAGGTCAAATTACAGGGACCTCCCTCGTGGTATGCAAAATTACATTGACCTCCCTTGAGGTTTATAGTTATGTAACATTTGCCGCCTTCTGCTAGTCAACTATAAGTTGACCGTTAGTTTTTGGAGTTAAATTTTGTATAATGACAAGTTTATCCTTACTAGTGACAAAAAAATTAAAAAAAAAATTAGAATCTCTGGATTTTCTCTCTCTCTCTCTCTCTCTCTCTCTCTCTCTCTCTCTCTCTTTCTCTCTCTCTCTCTCTCACGAATAAACACATAGCCACACTATACAACTCAAATCTGAGTATGTTATATGTTCAAAGCTAAATCCTAGGCATCCAAATCTTACATTTCATTACTATCACACACACATATATATATATAAAGATATATATATATATATATATGTTAATATAGAAGTATTTTTACATACTAAAATCTTATACACACATAAATATGTATGTATTTCTTTATATACGTCAATATATATATATATATATATCTATATGAATGTACATACTCAAATATGATACACACATAAATATGTATGTATGTATATAAATATATGTGTGTGTGTGTGCGCGCGCGCGCAATATATATATATATATATATATATATATGTATATGTTTACGCATCTAAACCTGGCCAAATCTAATATTGGGTCTGTTAGAGAGAGGAAATGATAGTGAAATTAAATAGGGGCTCTTGACGACAGTTGTAAATCATGGGGTTCGATTGTTGAGGTTGAGTATGAATTTGGGAGATTCCTCAGAGATTGAAAGAGGGGAAAACCAATCAAGAAGAAATGGGATGAATCACACACATACAAATCTGTGATTCAAAGCCTAAGCATTCACTTTGGTTCTTAATTTATTAGTGTCGCCATGGCCCATGACACTTTCTTCCTTTTCTCTCTCGTCTCTTCTCTCTCTCACAAAAACCAAAACCACCAGTTATATATGTATTAAGGTATGCAGTCCGGATCTCCGACGGACTTAAAGGGACGGGTTTGGGACGGACCGCTTTTTAGCGACGAAATTTTCACTTTTAGCGACGAAAATTTTTGTCACAAAAAGTTATCACATTTTGTGACGAAAATTTTCGTCGCTAAAAGTGAAAATTTCGTCGCTAAAAGCGGTCCGTTTTTGGTCCACACGTTAGTGGTCCGCACTTGATCGCCTCCGTTAATGTATGTATGTATATATATATATATGTATAAGATTTGGACTTGTATATATATCAGATTTGGTATATAATATACGGAGGCGATCAAGTGCGGACCACTAACGTGCGGACCAAAAACGAACCGCTTTTAGCGACGAAATTTTCACTTTTAGCGACGAAAATTTTCGTCACAAATGTGATCACTTTTTGTGACAAAAATTTTTGTCGCTAAAAGTGAAAATTTCGTCGCTTAAAAGCCGTCCGTCCCAAACCCGTCCCTTTAAGTCCGTCGGAGATCCGGACTGTATGTTGATGTATGTGTCAATGCTGATACTTATTGTTCATCTCGTAGAGAGATATAGACACTGAAGGTTTAATTCACTTGATTCTATCATTCTGAGCACAAATTGATGGAGAGAAAATTAAAGAGATGAAGTTTAGAGAAACAAACTAGAGATATTCATCGTTCCCTAGGATTGGGGTATTTTTTTGGTACCTATTTTTGTTTTTGCTTTTTGGTTGATTTATTTTTGACTGAGATATCACAAAGAAAATGAGGATAGAATGGTAAATTTAATATTTCAGTCACTCCACTAACCTAACAAAGTGTGATAAGGGAGGTCAATGTAATTTTACATACCACAAGGGAGGTCCTTGTAATTTGACCTAACCTCAGGGGAGGTCCGTGTAATTTACCCTATAATTTATTATTATTGTATATGTATGTAGAGTGTGCACAATAATAAGTTAAATTATTAAATTACCCTTTTGACTTTTGTAAATTATCCTTGAGTATATACAAATATTATTTTTATTATTATACATATATATATATATATATTGAATATATTATTAAAAAAATAGCATTAGTGTTTTAAGTGTGCACAATTATAAATTTCCTATCATTATTTGGAAAAACCAAAAATCATTTTGCCTTTTATAAATTACCATTGTATGTGTGCATATGTGAGTATGCTTGTATAGTATTTTATTCTATAATGATATATATATATATATATATATACACACACGCAATAACCAAATTACCCTTTTTGTTACCAAATTACTCTTTTGCGTATCGTAATTAATTACACTTTTGTATATATATGTGTATATATATGTATATATTATCTATATGTTAAAGAAAATAGCATAAAAGTTTAAAGTGTGTACAATTATAAATTGAATAACCAAATTACCCTTATGGCTTTTGTAAATTTCTCTTTTGTTAAATCGAATTATCAAATTACCCTTTTATCTTTTGTAAACTATCTTTTTTGTATATACTAAAGGAGTGCCACTCACTATGTGAGTGTGAGAGAAAAAAAGTGGGGGTGGGTAGTTGAGAGATGTTGTTTTTTTAAAAAGTGTTTTGAAATTATATTTTAATACTTTGTGAAATTATTTTTAGAGTAATACTTGGGGCTCAACTAAAGCCACAACCATTTGCTCACAACCTCCATTTTGTGTCTATCTCTCTCCTAATGGGCACTGTGGGGTCACTGGCACTGTGGGGCCCATCAAGAGAGAGATAGACACAAAATAGAGGTTGTGAGCAAATGGTTGTGGCTTTGGTTGTGCCCCAAGTATTACCCTTATTTTTATTAGGAATTTGTATAGGTTTTATTGTAATTATTTTTGTTAAATTGAATTATCAAATTACCTATTTGCATTTTGTAATTGTCCTTGTGTGTGTGTATATATATATACATATGTATGTATATAAATGCATATATTATTTTATTATATAAAATTATCATTTTGTTTTTTATAACCTTTTCTTAAATTTAAAGTATGTACAATTATAAATTGAATTACCAAATTACATTTTTTGCCTTTTGTAAATTACCCTTTTGTATATATGTGTGTATATTTATATATGTGTGTGTTATCATTTATTATTATTATATATGTATTTAGAGTGTGTACAATAATAAGTTGAATTACTAAATTACCCTTTTGACTTTTGTAAATTACCCTTGTTTTTATACAAATATTATTTTTATTATATATATATATATATGTAAATTGAATATTTTATTAAAAAAAGAGCATTAAAGTTTTAAGTGTGCACAATTATTGTCACACCCCAACCCGCCCCCACGAGCTAGGACCGTGTAACAAAAGAGTTACCCAAAACAAAATACCCATTATTAGCAATAAAATACGAGTTAAACATAGGAAAATTGAATTTATTAACTTAAACCAGACTAAGGGTAAAATGGTCATTAATAAATTGTAGTCAAATTTTATATCAAAAGATAGCCCTTCGAGTCTCGGTTCCAGCGCAAAAAAACGGTGTGCAAATCCGAATTTTCTAGAAAGAGTTATGTCTGTTTCCGTAAAAGTCGACAGACCAAAAATAGACCTGCGGATTTTCCAGATCAAATTTCTACACCAATTTTTCCTGTTTAAGAGTTAAGAATCTGACCAAACCAAATTACTCACGCAAACCAATTGGCATCTAATACCAACTGATCCACTAACATATTCATAGCACCTTGAAATTAAGAAGAAATTAAACTAGTTTATTACAAATTTCTTACACTAACTGATTTCAATTCCAAAACATAAAATATGAGTTTCTAATTACAAATTAAGTAACCCACTCCCAAATTGTCCAGACTCTCGTGGTTTACGCTTCTCACCATGATGCTCATCTGAACCTGCGTGGTCATTAGCCACAAAATCGAATAAGCTTTCGCTCAGTGAGTACGTGGTGCTAATTATGCAATTGGAGTATTTAATGATTCATAACACCAATTAAACATCACAATAATAAATGGTCGCAGGCGTATCAAGTAATCAATCACCATCGTTCTGGACCCCTGATTCTGGCCCATTCTCACTTTTTCCGTCGCATATAGCAAAATCACTCATTCTCTCGTGACCGTAGTCAATTCGCTGTGGTCGTCACCACCGTCCCCTTTTCTCTGAGGACTTCATCATCATCCCCCTTTTCTCTGAGGAATGGACGTCCCTTATATATGGGCTAAATAATGGTGATTATTAATTGACACCCTTTGACCCAAATAAGCACATAAGCAACTCAACATGTCAACATGGCAATTCAACATTTTTAGACATGTTAAATACACACTAATCACATGCTTTTCTACTTAATCACAATTAAGCAATTAAGCATTCATTAACAAATAAATAACATTAAACATCCAATTTTGAGATTAGGACACTCACCTTACAAATAGGTCCAAAATAAGTCTAGAATTCTCAAATTTCTTCGCAAAACTAGCTTCTAATGATTCCAATGATAATCCTATACAATTTTGGTAAACTAAATGTTACCAACTCATTTGGGTCACGAAAAATCTATCAATTAAACTGAAAATAAATTATACCAAAAGGTTGGACTTACCCCCACGAATCCAAATATGACTTCACATCATGATTTGGGCAACGTACGGCGAAGTTATGGCGTCAAAAGTGACAGAATACCCCTCGTCTCCTCAGCTCTCGGCTCTCTCTCACTCTTGTGTCCCTTTCTTTTCCTTTTCTTATTTGTGTTGATACACTTAACCGACTTACTAATTTGCACATCTAATGTGATATATGCCAATTTGATCATATTTTCATTTATAACCCCTAAACTTTCTAAGTTCCGTTATGAACCCCCAACAATTATATTAACTACCCAAATATCTAAATAGGTATATGTCCATGTCACGTATGGACCCCAAATGTGATCCCAAATATTATATGAAGGCACTAATTAGCCTACTAATTATGTCATGTGTCCAATTACGCTCTCATAAGGGTACCCAAACTCGTCTCATAAATAATCATGATCTATAATAGAATATTAAAACACTGAACATTTTATCAATTAAACAATCATATGGCATCAACAACTATTATAATATACACATTTACATTTACATGTCTACCATTTAATCACACAAATGCACATTTATGCAATTTATATTATCCAAACCTCTCTTGGGTCACACTTTCATATCTGTCCCACCTCTAGTAGAACTTTCAATTGTGCCCTTTATCAAGCACGTATCACTTCGGGGTAACTGGATCTTACCCAAATCATCACATGCAATTAATTATACTAATTAATGCATGCAAAATAAATATTACTACCTTTTTCCAGGTACGGGTATTACAATTATAAATTTCTTTTCATTAATTGGAATTACCAAAAATCCTTTTGCCTTTTGTAAATTACCCTTTTGTTACCAAATTACCCTTTTGCTATCGTAATTAATTACACTTTTGTATATATAAAACCTTATACATATATAAGAGTCTAGCAGCTGAAACTTGATTTAGTCAATTACCTTATTGCCCTTCTGCATCTTCTCAAGACCATGATACCCTTTCACTATACCTAAATTACGTGTATATCGTGATACTCATCATAATGATATATTGATTTGTGTGAGGGTAATTATGTCATTTCAGATTATTATTACATGCAGGTCAGCTTTTGAAATTTTATTTAATATAATAATGAGGTTTCAATGAACAATCTTGTGTCTAATTACATTTGGGTCAACAATTTTTTTTTGGGATATATATTATTCACTTCAAAAAGTAAAAAAAAAAATTGGCTATTTTAGTGGTTATTTAGGAATTGGTCACTATTATTTACAATTTGGTCAACTTCTTCTCTCAAATTTAGGATTCATATATTGTAATATGTGTAATTGAATTTGGGTGAGCAAGTTTTGAGATATTTATTATTCACTTCAAAAAAAGTCAAAAAAAAGTGGCAATTTTAGTGGCTATTTACAAATTGGTCACTAATATTTACATTTTGGTTAACTTCTTCTCTAAAATCTATATATTTAGGAATTGGTCACTAATATACCAAAATTCACTTGTACTCATTTCTCATACCAAATTCATATTTAATACTCAAATGCATAGAAATAAAATAAACTTATATCCATATCTTATATTCAAATGCATAGAAATAATAAACGCATATCCTTCAAAATACCAAATGATGAAAACAAAAAAAAAAGACAAAACAGCTAATAAGAGGGGATTGGCACGTGCATCGCACGTGCCGGGTGTAACAACCTGCATTTCATTAATTAATTCCAATTTGAATTTCCATGATTAATCTGTATTTGCATTTTCATATTTTAAATCAATATGTATTGTCTGTTGTTATTAATTTCGATTATCATATTTGGAATTTTATTTCTTATTTAAAGTCATGATTAAAACTCTTGTTGGGGCCAAAATGCAATTTTTATAAAGTTGGTGATACCTATGTGGATTTCAAAATCTGTATTTCCAAACGGTGGAATTATGTCTCTTAAACTCAAACAGTATTTTTATGAAATCGGAAAATCACTACTTACGTTAAAATGAATTTTCTGTATTTTGTGACGAACACCGCACCACGAAAATACCAGTTTGTGTTTAAAACAGTCCGCGTCGCGTTTAACTTTCACAGTTTTCGGATTTGACGTAAAGTTAGATGTGACCATGCATTACTTTCCAATTATGGCAAACTAATCATTGTTGAGGCTTTGTTTGGAAATGCAATTGTGGATGCTCATTGTTAGTGCCATAAGTGGTATTACCCAAACACCTTACACTTGCCCCCTAGGAACCTATATGAACCTCTATATCAACTTAAAGTTCATCTAAACCATCCTACAGCAAGTTGTGTGGATATAATCTGTGTGTGTACGTATGTGTATTGGGAAGTTTTAGTTAATTAGAATTGTAACCCATTTGTTGAGTAAGGAGGACACTACTTGGGCTCCAAGTTGAACAATTCCTTCTCCTATATGTATACACCTTGGGCACTTCACATTCTGCACACACATCTCAGAGAGAAAAGAGAGAGAGCTGGAGAGTTATATTGCTGAATTTTTTTTTCTAGAGAGATAAAGCTACACAATCTCCATAGCCAAAGCTTGGGTTTGAAATTCTTAGTTTGCTTATCTTTCTCAACACACACTTCATCTCTAATCATCTGTGAGTATTATTAACTCACTCCCAATGTAAATCATGTCTTAATTTTGTTTATATAGCTTGATTTGGAAACCACCATTGTTAATTCCTCCATGGGAGCTTGCTTTTGAAAATCAAAATTTTTCAAAGTTAACCAAAATCTGTTTTTAAAATGAAATATGATAGATTACATATCATATATGCCATGTTTGAAATATTGGGACTCAATTTGGTCATATGAGTAAGTATACTATAATTTAAGTTTTGTCAAATTTTTTAGTTTTTCATAAAATTCATGAGTTATAGATGGAATCATGTTAAATTAGTTGTAGATTCTTAATCCTTGTGAAAAACCGAAGAGAATCATATACTACTTGCCCCGTTTACTTCCGGAATTGAAAATGGGTCAAAAGACCCCTGAAAATCTGAAACAGAGCAGTTCTGACGAAGAAGATGTAGCCTCTGCTTCATCTCGCGCCACGATCGCGCGAGCGAAGATCGCGCGAGCGGCCCACGCGAGCGACCCCTCGCGCGAGCGAGCCGCGCGCGCGATCCGCGTGGTTTCAAGCAGACAGAAAGGTTTTATAAAATAAAATGAAAATAGGCAGGTCGCGCGAGAGACCTTTCGCGCGAGCGACCCGCGCACACGAGGTGTCTGATTTCAGGCAGAAAGAAAAGGTTTTTATAATAAAACAAAATTTGGGCAGGTCGCGCGAGCGAAATATCGCGCGAGCGACCCGCCCGCGCGACTTCTGGCAGTTTCTAGTTTTTGTGTGTTTTCGTATAAGGGACTGTTTGGATAAATTTTAAAGCACTGTTAAGGTTTTGTTTGGGAATTTCATTAAAACAGAATTCCATTGGTTATGTTAGAAAGATTAAAACAATGTGTTATGACTTATCAATCCCCCTGCGTACGTTGTTCTTTTAATTCAGCGAATTCTTTTATGTTTAAATTCATGACATACATGTGGAGTCAGTGGTACATGCATGTGGGTGTCAGACAGTGTGGAAAAGAGTACTGGTCAGTGTGGGAAGAGTATGAGTATGAGATTGAGATTGAGATTGTGTGGTGGACACTCCCTGGTTATGGTGTACCAAAGTGTGACGTGTTGAGATTGCGGTGAGAGTATCGTTGTAATATGACGGTAGCAAAATTGGACACTCCCTGGCGCCCATGGTAGCGTTAAAGTGTGTGACGCCGAACTTGGACATTCCCTGGCACCCATGGTAGTGCTAAAGTGTGGCCTACAGACACTCCCTGATACCCGAGTCTGGATACTGCGTGAGGGTTCCTCCGGTATTTGCATGGCGGTTTAGGTATTCAAAGTGTGAGGCATTGGACACTCCCTGGTACCCCGAACCAAAGTGTGAGGCAAACTGGACATTCCCTGGCACCCCGTTGCTAAAGTGTGGCTACCTTAGTGTTTTAAAGATACTGGAGTGAGATAGTGGGTTGTGGTGTTTTGTCGAGAGAAAAGAGTCGGTAAGATGAGTGTGGTGCATTGTCTCATACACGATCATTTGTTTTAAATGAATGAACGACTTTTAAATATATTCTCTGTTATTTTTATAATTGAATTCCTTCCATGATTAAACCATTGATTTTATAAAACTTAAAAAGAGAAAATTTGTGAATGGGTATGTTTTACATTCAAAGTCATGTTTTTAATACTCACCAGCTTCTTGAAGCTGACGACGTTGATGCGTCCGGGACATTCGTGTTCAGGCTTTTCAGGTTACAACTATGCTGAGCCTTATGACTATGTTAATTGAGAACGGCTGCTTCTGGAAGAGAATCTGTTATTGTCATTGCATATTTTAAGTTATATGTTTAAGTTTTAAACTGTT
This sequence comes from Hydrangea macrophylla, assembly GCA_033977485.1. Lineage (NCBI taxonomy): Eukaryota > Viridiplantae > Streptophyta > Magnoliopsida > Cornales > Hydrangeaceae > Hydrangea > Hydrangea macrophylla. The sequence continues at coordinate 55,909,069 of CM066993.1, forward strand.
TTGTAATAAGGATGCCTGTAATAGACATTAAGTTATTGTTTTGTTTCCAGGCGGTCTGTGCCTTTAGATGACCCGTGCTGTAATATGTAATAAGTTAGAAAAATTTTATAAGCCTTGATTGCTCTGCTCTGATTATTGTTTATTGTTGTTCGACGTTTGGGACAGAATCGATCCTTCAAACTGTCGCGACCTACGGGTCCATAAAGGAAATTAAACGATTTCCTTATTTATGCTACGTCGGGGAGTGACACCGGGACCCTAGTGTGTTTATATATGCTAGTTGGAGTCCCGCGCGTTGCTCGGGAAATTTAATTCTGTCATATCGTGTGGTTAAGTGGTTGTTAAAAGTGTATAATAAGATGTTAAAATGGTTAAATAGGAAATTGTAAATGTAGCTATTTTTATCTAAAACTTTTCCTACGGAAGAGGTTGATAATTCCGACTATCTTGTAAATGAGTAGGTACCTAATAAATCACCACTGAAAATATATGACACAAGTAGGGTATTTCCCCTAAAAAAAAAAGACATGAATGTGTTTGTAAACCTTAATTGATATTCGAAACAAAGATGTGAATCATAAAGATGCAACAGAATGCTGATCCAAATGTAATTATACATATAAATCCTAAATTTGAGGGAAGAAATTGACCAAAATGTAAATATTAGTGGCCAATTCATAAATAGCGACTAAAATAGTCACTTTATTTGACATATTTTGAAGTGAAGTATAAATATCCAAGAACTTGCTGACCTAAATGTAATTACACATTACACATATATGAATCCTAAATTTTAGAGAAGAAGTTGACCAAAATTTAAATATTAGTGACCAATTTCCAAATAGCCACTAAAATAGCCACTACTTTTGACTTACTTTAAGTGAATAATAAATATCATCAAAACTTGCTGATCCAAATGCAATTACACATAATACAATATATGAATCCTAAATTTGAGAGAAGAAGTTGACCAATTGTAAATATTAGTGACCATTTCCTAAATAGCCATTAAAATAGTCACTTTTTTACTTTTTTGAAGTAAATAATAAATATAAAAAATATTGTTGACCTGAATGTAATTAGACATAAGATTGTTGATTGAAACCTCATTTGAGAGAAGAAGTTGATCAAATTATAAATATTAGTGGCCAATTTCTAAATAGCCACTAAAATAACCACTTTTTTTTTTTTTTTGACTTTTTTTGAAGTGAATAATAAATATCCCAAAAATTGTTGTGTCATGACCCATCCCGCTATGCGCGGAAATAGAACATATGGCACGCCACCAAGGCTCATCCAATTTCATTAAAGTAAAAAAAATAGCAGCGGAAAAACATAAGTTAAAACCGTTAAAATCAAAGTTATAAAAAGTTTTGCCCAATTGGAAAAGTTTCAAAAGAATTCATTTGAGAAAACAGAGGTTCAGTCGACTGGACCGGTCCCCCAGTCGACTGAAAGTTAAAAGCAGCAAGTTTAAAAAGTTCAAAGGCCACGTCCAGTCGACTGTGTCGGGGACTCAGTCGACTGGGGTTTCGAAGCTTCAGTCGACTGGTGCCTTATCCGGTCGACTAAACACTATGCATGCAGAATGACCTCTTTTCGTGCAGAAACCAGTCGAGTGAAATCATCCTTCAGTAGACTGAAGCCTTTGAAAGCTGAAGGGATTTTTCTGAAACACAGGGGTCCAGTCGACTGAAACAAGGTCCATTCGACTGATTTTCCTCAGGAATGCCCAATTCGGCAACATTCCAAACCAAGGTTTCTCCAATCAATTCCCAACCTCAACACGATTATAACCCATGATTCAAAACATATATATAGAAGTATTTACTAAGGATTACAAGTACTAATCCAACCCGAGATTCCATTACAAAAATATTACAAATCTCAATTCTTATTACAAAATTGGAAAGCGAACAAAAGTAGAACAATTCTCTGCCTCACTCCTCACGCTTCTTCTTTCCTCGCTTCTTATCACCTGTAATGGAGTAAAGCTCAATTGCTCAGCTATATACTGAGTGCACAATTCTAAATGTATGCTTATATGACAATTCATGGTTTAAAATATCTAAAATACATAGAAATAGTCTCTAGGATGAGTGGTACGCAATCATCCAGTAAATGGAACTGATGTCGTGGAAGGCACACTTCTCCCACGCACCCCATACACTAGTTGGGCCTTCCTTCACACCAGGTACCGTGTCCTGGTTGGGCCTTCCTCCATACCAAACACATCTCTCAATCCTCAAAGTTCGAGGAGCTTACCCCCGGATGAAATTGCACCAAACTCCCCTTTGACCCAAGTAGACACATAACATGCTCACATAAACAATTATACATGCTTTTATCGCAGTTTCACGTGCATAATTAACGGGCCTAATTGATACATGAATTTCGCCCGGATCCAAAATATCAAAGTCGATATTCAAAACATGAAATATCCATATATTTCGTAGATCTAGAATTCATACCTCGTGCGATTTCTCCGAAACTTTGAAGGATCAACAAGAGGCCAGAATAATCGTCGGATCTCAGATTATACGCGATTCCTACAAAGTTTTACTGGGTTTTTTTTTCCAAATTCCTAGAAATTAGATTTTTGAAAAAAGTTAGCCAAACGCGGCCTAAGAGGTATCAAAATGAAGCTCTTACCTCTTAAGAGCTCAATTCTCAAATCTGGAGAAAATCTAACAAACGAACGGTCGTCGATCGGCGTCGTGAAGCTCGTAGCTACCAAATCTCTATTTTCTCTCTCCTCCAAGGATTTCTTTTAGAAAGTTTGGACAAAATGAAATCCAAGTTTATCTATTTATAGGCATAACTTCCGTAAATTACGCTTACCTCCCCACGAGTTTCCAAAACTCCTAATTATCTCCCGAAACGTCTTATACGTCTACTTTATTATTTCACGAGTGAAAACTAAAATTTATAAACGTTTTTGACTAAGTTCCGTTTGGGTCCAAAAACAAGGATTCAAAACTAATCTCCGTGGAATCTCTATACCACCTACCTTTTTATATCACGATCACTCACGTTCTCACCACAGTTTTCAAAACAATCTACAGCAATATCCAAATTACCTTAAATTATACATAACAGGTATAATCACTATTCATAAAATACCAAATAAGTCAAATAACATTTAAATCATAAAATGTTATTTAGTCGTGCCAATACAAAATGGACTTTCAAGTTCCTGTGTCTCCACTGACACCTCACCGTTGACTTAGCGTCAACTCCAACTCAAATTATTAATAAACATTAATAATTTCACCAAAACTCAAATTTATGCATTGGTGTGACAACTCTCCCCTCCAAAAAGGAAGTTTGTCCCCAAACTTATACCTCATCAGTCGAAAAGATAGGGATATTCGTTCCTCATTCCTCTTCGTTTTCCCACGTAGCTTCCTCAACCGCATGACTACGCCATAGGACTTTCACCATCGGAATCATCTTAGTTCTCAAGACCTACTCCTTTCAATCTATAATCTCTATCGGTTGCTCCACATAAGTCAAGTCTCCCTGAATTTGCAACGGTCTGATACTATGATCTTACTCGTATCCGACATACACCGTCTCAACATCGATACATGAAATACATTGTGTACATGCTCCAACTCGGACGAAAGAGCTAATCGATAAGCCACTGGGCCTACTCTTTCTATGATCTCAAACTGTCCTAGAAATCTTGGATTAAGCTTTCCCCTCTTTCCAAATCGTACAATGCCTTTCGAAGGCAATACTCTCAGGTACACAAAATCTCCCACTTCAAATACCATGGGTCATCGCTTAGAGTCCGCATAGCTCTTATACCGACTCTGAGCTACCTTAAGTCGTTCCTGTATTAGCTTTACCTTCTCGGTAGTCACTTATATTAACTCAGGTCCTAGTAACTTTCTTTCCTCAATCTCTGTCCAACAAACCGGCGATCGACACTTACGCCCATATAAAGCCTCATACGGTGCCATCCCAATACTTGATTCAAACCCATTATTATAAGCAAATTCAATCAACGGAAGATGTTTATCCCAATCACTTCCAAAGTCTAATGCTCACAATCGCAGCATATCCTCTAATGTCTTAATCATACGCTCTGACTGTCCGTCAGCCTGAGGATGAAATGCGGTACTGAAACTCAACTTAGTACCCATTGCCTTCTGTAGACTTCCCCAAAACCTTGATATAAAACTACTATCACGATCAAATATGATCACAGTTGGAATCCCGTGTAGTCTCACAATCTCTTTCACGTACAACTCAGCTAGTCTAGATGGCTTAGTCGTCTTGATCGGTAGAAAATGAGCTGATTTCGTCAATCGGTCCACTATAACCCAAATCTTATCGTTCTTGTTAATCGAACATGGAAATCCCGAAACAAAATCCATCGTGATCTCGTCCCATTTTCATTCTGACACAGGTAATGGCTGTAGTAATCCTGCAGGTACTTGTCTTTCTGCCTTGACCTGTTGACACGTGAACATTCGAATACAAACTTGGCAACTTCACACTTCATACCTTTCCACCAAAAGTTCTCCCGCAAATTCCGGTACATCTTGTTACTTCCTGGATGCACTGAGTATCTAGTACTATGTGATTCCTCTAAAAGTCGCTCTTTCATATCCTTTTCATTTGGTACGCATAAACGGTTCCCAAGTATTAGTACTCCTTATTGCATCGTAAACCTCAGTCGCCTTCCCAAAGGTATCTCATCTCTCATCTTGCACAAATAGAGATCGTGGAATTGCTCTGCCTTGATTTCACCAATAATGTCTGGGTGGGCTATGATCACCATCATTAAGCCACCATCGGTCTCTGGGATCACATTCAATTCTAGACGTTCCATCTCCTTTACCAATTCCTTTTGACTAGTTAGCTCGTCGGCTAAGTTCCTTGCTTCTTCCAGCTTAATGCATCGGCTACTACATTAGCCTTTTGCGGATGATATTCTATCGAAAGATCGTAATCCTTCATCAACTCTAACCATCTTCTCTGTCTCATATTCAAGTCTCTTTGCATGAAAATGTACTTCAAAATCTTATGATCTGTGAAAATCTCGCATCTTTCCCCGTACAAGTAGTGTCTCCAAATCTTCAAATCATATATTACTGCGACAATTCAAGATCATGAATCGGATAATTAATCTCGTGTGTCTTCAACTGTCTAGAAGCATAGGCAATTACTTTACCCCTTGCATAAGTACACACCCTAAACCCTAATGCGAAGCATCACTATAGATCACAAATCCCACGGTTTCAGATGGTATTGTCAAGATAGGTGCCCTCGTCAACCGTGATTTCAACTCTTAAAAATTGTCTTCACACTCTTGACTCCATTAAAAAGTAATACCCTTCCTCATCAACTTTGTCATAGGCAATGATATCTTGGAGAAATTCTCAATGAACCGACGATAATATCCCGCTAATCCTAAGAAACTTCGAATTTCTGACACTGAAGTCGGTCTCTACCATTTAGTTACAGCTTCTACCTTGTGAGGATCAACTGAAACTCCATTCTTGTTAATCACATGACCAAGAAAAGTAATACAAGGCAGCCAGAATTCACACTTCTTCAATTTACCAAACAGTTGCTTCTATCACAATCTCTGAAGTATCAATCTCAAATGATTCTCATGCTCTAGCTCACTCGGCAAGTAGAGAAGAATGTCATCGATGAATACTATCACAAAGTCGTCCAGGTAGTCTTTGAAGACTCGATTTATAAGATCCATGAATGCGACTGGTGCATTTGTAACTCCAAATGGCATAACTAAGAACTCGTAATGTCCGTAACGTATTCTGAAAGCTGTTTTCTTAACGTCTCCAGCCTTCACTTTTAACTAATGGTAGCCCGATCTAAGATCTATCTTGAAAAATACTTGTGCCCCACGGAATTGATCAAATAAGTCATCAATCCTCGGCAAAAGATACTTGTTCTTGATTGTCAGCTTCTTTAACTCTCGGTGATCAACGCACATACGCATTGAACCGTCTTTCTTCTTTACAAACAACACTGGAGCTCCCCATGGCGATATGCTAGGTCGAATGAAACTTTTGTCAAGTAGTTCTTGTAGTTGGTTTTTCAATTCCTTAAACTCTACAGGTGCCATTCTATACGGTGTTTTTGATACAGGTCTTGTGTCTGGCATTATCTCAATGGTGAACTCAATTTCCCTCTCAATCATAATGTCTGGAAAGTCATCTGGGAATACATCCGGATACTCTCGTACCACTGGAATATCCTCTACTTTCAATTCGATCGCCTATCAATCACTGAACATAGAAATCCCTGACATCCCTTTCTCAACAACTTACCTGTTCGGATAGCCGAACTCAAGTACAGCGGCGTAGTAACCCCATTCCCTTGAAAACAAAAGTTTCCATACACCGGTGATCGAAAATTGACTTCTTTCCGTTTGCAGTCTATTGTAGCTTGGTTAAGAGCTAACCAATCCATTCCTAGTATCACATCAAAGTTGGAAGGATACTCATCGTCTGATTAGAAGTGTGCTATTTAGAATTAGTTTTAATCAACTTGATTCTATTGTAACTAACTCAGCCTTCTCTTCTAAGATTCAGTATATACTTGTAGAAACAAATGTTCTTCAGTGTGTGAAATAATAGAGCATTGACTCTTTCTTTCTAAGATCTGCTTATGTCTTCTTCATTCTAGATTCTGAAAAAGTTCAGAATTTCTTTTAGTTTCAGAAAATTATTTTTGCCATGAAGGATTGATGAGCTGGAAGGATACTCACCGTCTGATTTGCTTCTATCTTTTTCTTTTTCTTTTTCTTTTTCTTTTCTCTTTTGTTTTTGTTTTTTTTTTTTTTTTTTTTTTTTTTTTTTTTTTTTTTTTGCCTCCCTCCATTTTTATCAGTTTCTATTCATGTATGTTCTCTGTTTGTAATTGTGGAGTTAACTAATAATGGTTGTAACCACCAGATTTTGGATTTCTGGTTGTAATAAGATTTTTTTAATAATAAATTTCAATTGCTATCTCAATTTTAGTTTTTTTTTTTTTTTTTTTTTGTAAAATAAGGACTAATATATTGTATCATAATCAGATATTCTCTCTATTGTTTCCTGTTTCTGAAGCCTTAACAATGTGTAGGAAAGTTATCTTTATTGTATGTTGTCAAAACATGGCCTATATAGACTTATGTCCAGTTCAATTTAACTAATTTATTAACGCGGGCGATTAGTCCAAACCACACAAATTTAAAACCATGCTAACCATATTTCGGATCAACCCTAGATAAAACAGAAAAGTCATTATATATTCGAGGGCTGTACCAGAGTAGTTGTAGCGTAACCTTGTGCTTTTGGAACTAATTAGGGTTTGTTTGACAAAATTGAAAATTAAGTGTTGAATTTTAAGTACTGAAAATTTAAAGTAATTGCATTTGCAATACTAAAAATAGTGTTTGAAGCACATAAATAAAATACATTCAGTGATTGTTTTCAGTAGAAATTATTCACTTAAAGTTTTCAGTAATTTTTTGCTGCTTTTTCAATTAAGTGGTATATTATTAAACACACTGAAAATGAATAAATGCTAAATAATTTTTAATTTTAACACTTAATTGGATTATCAAACACACCCTAAGTATATCCAATCTCTCTACAAATTTCAAATCAAAATGAATAGTTATTGTTTGTATGTGTATACACTGTGAATACGTGTCGGTGTGCAAGTTAAAATGCAATAGAATATTTAAAAACAAGAATTTTATTCATAGATTTGAAACAAACCTATTTTCTCTAGAAATTTGGCCAATATGAGTTGTTCACAGTAATAGAAAAAACACAACAGCAAATTTTACCAAGTCTATGCATCATAGCCAACAAAAAAAAAGAAAAAAAAGAAAAGCATCTTAGCACTATACAAAGTGTAAGTGTTGGATTATTTTAATATAAATAATATAATATAATATTTATATGTGAAATTGATTTAATTTCTTTCGGTTAATTGCTTTATAAGTATGAGTACCCCCATTAATTTACTGGCCCCTAACGGTTAATAGCCAATCAGTTTATATTACCAACAGTTAATACTTGTTTGGTTTGATTTCCCAATAAATATCAAATTGATTTATCTGTTGGTCAAATAGTTATTCCATTAGCTCAGTGTCCAATGGATACAAGCTCTTATATAGAGCTATATGTATATTAGTGTACCTTTTTTTTTTCTAACACATCAATTCATATCATTAAAACAAACACAAGTAAAAAGGGCAGCCCAGTGCACGAGGTTCTCGCCATTGCGGGATCTGGGGAGGGTGAGATGTACGCAACCTTACCCCTACAAGCAGATAGGCTGTTTCCAAATTCGAACCCGTGACCTCCAGGTCACAATGGAGCAACCTTACAGAAAATAAAGATTATCCTACAACACATGGATAAACTTTGGCTAGCAATAATAGAAAAGCAAGTGAGGGATAAGATCCCCCTCCTCATTCAGAAAATAAAAAGAAGGAAAACACAGGAACATATCCACGTGCACCTAAGAGAGGCAACCAATGAGAGTTTATACCTACATGCTTGTAAGCTATGGGAACCCCCATCCACCGGAATACCAGGGTACCACCCTGGACGGATAGGAGGTCGTGGTTGCCGCTTTCCTTGAAGAGAGAATTTAGATATGTCGGAACTGGCTTGAGAATCCCAACTTTGGATAGGACAACACTGCATCTGCAAAAAAAATATCTTCAGATCTGGAAAAAACACACAGGAACAACCTTCACAAGAAAGGGAAAGAGCTTCACAAAGGAAGACGGAGAAAACCAATCAAGGCCTTATTTAAATTTGGGACAAACAAACAGGAAAAGGCCTTATTTAAATTTGGGAAAAAAAAACAGGAAAAGGGAAAGGAAAAGGTGGGCTGGCCAAGGAGGGACACTGTGGAGGAAGGGGGTGCGGCAATAACTTTAGGGTTGGGGAGAAGAAACTATCGCTTCTCTCTTTAGGAATCCCCAAGAGAGAGAGGGGGCAGTTTTATGGGGTTAAGTTAGAAGAAAAAAAAAATCTTTTTTCTTATATCCTAGCAACTTTTCTTTCTCTCATCAAGGATATGTATATGTCAAATCCTATCGCAGAATAAAGAGTATATACATAAAGTATTTTTGTCCTTTTTCTATAATCTTGTTTGGGTAAAGAAGGCACTAGTGGGCAAACTTCTTGTTTATCAGTTGTACAGACTTGATTGGCTTACAGCAAGGGTGACTGGGCTATTGTATCCCGGAGACGGCGTGCTAATTTCTACTGCACCAGATATTATAATCAGTAGAGGGCGCGTATCCTCTCAAGAGAGCATTTCGCGCCTCATCCCAGTCATCCTATATTATTAATTCTATTCAATGGTGAAATTGACGGTGATTCTATTGTGGTGGATTCTTTTGAAGGCATTATTTTGTATTATTCCCTAACAATTAGAGACGATACGAACGGAGAAAAATACCTAGTAAGAATTCAGATTTCTACTTGTGGTAGCTATTCCCATGGCTAAGGTATGTTTTCTAAATTTGCTTCCTTTAAGAAATGAACATATATTTGATGGAAATAGTGAGAGGTTAAAATTTTGATTATTTCTATGATTCTCATGAAAAGAAGTAAATTGGATTACGTGTTGATTAACAGAGAATTGTGATTACAACTGTGGTATGTTGTCATGTTTAAGAAAAAGGGAAAAAAATGTTTATTTCTTGATATGTGTCACTGGAAGGGGGATGTTAATTTTTATTTAGAATGATATGCATGTAGGGCTAATAATTAATTTATGAAGCTATCTTAGTTATGCTGGTTAGCTGATTATGCACTGACTTCGGAAATTTCTTATTGAAAAATATAGAGGAATACGTTAAGAGTATGACATATTTAATATGTTCAGGAATGGTGAGTTTACCTAATGATAATTTAAGTTGGGTGAAATATATGCTTAGTGCTTCATGCCTAGTCTCTTTATCGATGTATGTGAAGTCTAAAGTAATGAGATTTGAGCTGTGAATATGCATCAACCTCAATATATATGGTTGTTTTATATACTGAATTTTGACTGGAAAAAATGAAGAAGTGCAAATATACAATGTTGGAAACATCATTTTTATTTTGAGAATTGGTACTTAAAAGAGGTGTAAATTGATATGTGAATCTGAGTTTCCGGGACTTTCAAATTTTTTAGACACTCAAATTTTTTTGTTCTTATTTGGATTATCTGTAAATAGTGCAAAAAAATCATTGAAGGAAAAAATCGGTGTAAATGGAATTGTTTATTTAGTGTACTTTTGAGAAGTTACACTTCTTTAAAAAAAAACGTCTCCTTTATTCTTTTTTTGGTGCATTAAAAGAACGGTCTTAAAAGAGATTATGAGATTTTCTCTATGTAAGCCTTTATAAGCTTTTGAGCAATGATGGCCTTAAAAATGATTTCTATCTTTTTAGAAAATTTCAATTGTGACGTTTGGAGACTAGCTCACAAAAGTATACGAGCTTGTGAAATTTTTTAGAGGAGATATCAAATTTTCTTTTGATATGTGGACCAAGTTCTACCTCCTTGTATTTTGTGTCATAATACATTTATAGGACAACTTACTTTGGGAGTCTTGAATTGTGGGCTTTGGTTGTTTCCAAATATTGGGGGTTTTTACAAAAATAAGAGTATGATTTTATATCTTAAAATGTTTGTGAATTAAAATGATAAGAGTGGTGTCACTAATTTGACTACGTGTGTTTGCCTTGGATTTTATCCAAGATGAAAAAGTGTGATTGCCTTGAATAATATTTTTTAAGATGATTATTTTATGAATGCCTTAGACATACTCCAAGATGAATTCTTGGGTTAGCCTTGTTTTTAACCCAAGGTTGTTGGAACATCCCACATCGCCCATTTATGGCCCCTCTCTGCGGTTTATAAGGCTTTAGTTCATTTGTCCTTACCTCTTGGGTTTTAAGGAGTTGCATGGGCTGAGCCTTACAAGTGGTATCAGAGCTTGGTTGGGCTTGTCGTCCAGCGTATCGAGTGTCCGACTGCTGTGGTCCAGGGTATGCTGAGTGTCCTGCTCCTGTGGTTCAAGGGGTGTGTTGGAATGTCCCACATCGCCCATTTATGGCATGTTTTTGCGGTTTATAAGGTTTTAGCTCCCCTCTCCTTAACACCTGGGTTTTAAGGAGTTGACTGGGCTAGGCCTTACAAGAAAGGTTATTAAAATTGAGTTTATATATTGAATTGATTCAAGATGACATGAAAAGACAAAAATTTAAATTACAGGATTCCTTGGAATTAACCAAAACAAAGTTTTTGATACCTTGGGATTTCCAAGATGATTAGTTATTGATTAATTTTAATACCGTTACTTGTGTAATGAGATACTTTGAGAAATTATTAGTTATTGGTTTATTTAACTAGAGTTTTCCGCTATACTCGAAAGGTATAGTGATGAGATTAGAACATCCTACGAGGTGATTCATTGTATACCATTGGTTGTGTTTATATTGGGAGGTAGAGCTATTTGTTGAATGTCAATGAAGAAGTGAGTTCGTTTGTGATTTTCTATATTAAACTTAAATATTCGAGAAAAAATCTATACCACTTATTTTGATCCATTGTGTTTGTACCTTAATGATAATTGGAAGAGTAGAAATAAGAAACTACAATGGAGAAAACCAAGTTTATGGAAATAAGAAACTTGAATGTTGAATTGATTTCATATGTCTTTTGGTTAAATGCTTTCTAAGCATGAGTACTAATTTACTGACTCCTAACGGTTAATAGCCAATCGATTTATGTTACCGACAGTTAATACTTGTTTGGTTTGATTACCCAATAAATATCAAAGAGTAATATTTGGGACACAATTTTCATACAACTTTCATACAACCTCCCCAAAAGATGTGTCTATTTCTCTCATGTGGTGTCACTGGACCCCACAGTGACATAGGAAAGAGATAGACACATCTTTTAGAGAGGTTGTATGAAAGTTGTATGAAAGTTGTGTCCCAAGTATTACCCCTCTTATATAGAGCTATATGTATATCAATGTACAAAAAGAATCATTTTACTTATATCCTAGCAACTTTTCTTTCTCTCATCAAGGATATGTATATGTCAATTCCTATCGTAGAATAAAGAGTATATACATTAAATATTTTTGTCCTTTCTCTATAGTTTTGTTTGGGTAAAGAAGGCACTAGTGAGAAAGCTTCTTGTTTATCAGTTGTGTAAACTTGATAGGCTTACGGTAAGGGTGGCCGGGTTGTTGTATCCCGAAGACGATGTGCTAATTCCTACTGCACTGGATATTGTAATCCGTAAAGGGGCGCGTATCATCTCAAGAGAGCGTTTCGCGCCTCATCTCAGTCATCATATATTATTGATTCTATTAATGGTGGAATTAACGGTAATTCTATTGCGGTGAATTATTTTGAAGACATTATTTTGTATTATTCTCCAACAGTAAACATAAAAATGTATCATGTAATGTAACATTATAAATTAAACTTACAAGGAGTTTAGTTTACAGGGAGTACATGGTGACATTTATGATTGTGTTTTATATACACAAGCAATCTGGTCAGCTCGCAAGGGTTATAAAATTCAGGCTCATTCCTTCTCAATTTTATTTCTTCTGTCTTAATTTAGGAGTCTTATTTGAAAGTCGATATTCTTCAACTAAATATTTTTAAGTTTACCGTTTTTATATACCTCTTACTTTCCAGCGTGATGTAACACTGGAATTTTTAACTTAAAAAACGAAAGTAGAGAAAATTTTAAAAAAATTTCACCACCATAAAAACTAAATAAAAATTTAGTTTTTGTTCTTTTCTGTTTGCATTTGTTTGATCTCCCTCTCTCTCTCTCTCTCTCTTGGGTTCAGTTAACAATAAAATCAGTAGTCCAAAAAAAAAAAAAAAGGAAAGACCACCCTTAAGAATCTAAGATATGTGTTTATAAATATTATATCATTGAGCATTGAATTGTTTACATATTCGCTCTCCGTCACATATTGTTATTGCTAATGTTTTCGGTTATTTGAAGTAAAACATGTGCAAACCTTTAGGAAAAGCCTCACCTCATAAGCTAACTTTTAGGGTTGAGAAGGTCCAAAACCATCCAACACTGGTATCAGAGCCCAAGTTATAACATCTCGGCCCAATAGTCACAAGGGAAAGACTGGTCGATGGTTTGTCGATCAAAGGCCCAATGTGTGAGAGGAAGATTGTTAAGGTTTCCCACATCTGACGTGAAAGGAGCTGGTAGTCACTTTATAAGTGTTAGGGAAAGCTTTACCTCATAAACTAACTTTTTGGATTGAGAAGACCTAAAACCACCCAACACAAGCAAATGAGACGTAGAGAAAAGGTGGAACATTAATCAAAACTTTCCAAGAATTTGAACTTCATTTTGAAACGGAAAATAAAATGTGGAAGAAGAGAAGCCCATAAGGAACTGTGCCCCTTCAAAGGATGACTCCGTAGAGAATGAGAAAAACCGGATATTTTCTTCTCAAAAGCTTCAACTGTTAAATATACCAAAACATAGGCAATGTTATATGCTTTTCAATTTTTCATCTCAAAATTGCTTCTCAAATAATGTGGCAATGAGATCAAGTTTAATATAGTAAAACCACTTGAATTTTGATTGAAAGTTATTTACTTGATCCCACTATCACACCATTTAAAAAATATTTTTAGAATAAAAATTTAAAAATCGTAGTTTTTCAACCAAGGCCTTGAATTTCTTGAAATTTTCGAAAGTTTCTGACTTGAATTTCAAGAAATAAACCCGAATCGTACGGCTATAATCATCAGTACATAACAAAAAATACCGACTCCCACCAAATGATTCAGTGTTCATAGGTCCACGTATAACCAATTCAAGGCAATTAGTAGGCTTCCAAGCCTTTCCAGCAGGAAATGACTTTATACTTTGCTTCCATACACGCATATGCTTCACACAAATAATAAAGAGAAATCAATTTCAGGCAGCACAAGAACCATACCTTTTTGAGCAAGCAACTTCAAGCCATTGATATTTAGATGCCCATACCGCAAGTGCCATAAACTTAAAGAGTCATTTTTCTTTCCAACAACAAGAGCATGATTCTGTACACTTGAGACTTCAAGATGGAACAATTTATTTTCTGTCGTACGAACATTAACAGTTGTTTTGATAACACGTGAAGTCATGAACCACCATCAAACAAAATATCCCGTAGCCATTAATTGCCCAACACCAGTGTTCTAAAAATCGGTCTAGGCGATGCTTGGAATAAATTAAGTGGATTTTTGGCTGCGTTTTCAATTAAGTGGTACAAACTGAAATAATTATCAAGCGCACTGAAATAAATTAAGTGCTAAAAGTTTTCATTTTTATCACTTAATTGGGGGGAAAGCTTCTTATGAGGGATCCCTCATTTTATTAAAATGAGGACTTCTAATCCTGGCCGTTTGTGATCATTTACTGCACAGTGAATTTCACTTTCACTGCATTGATTAAATGATCTCCAACGACTAGGATTAGAAGTCCTCATTTTAATAAAATGAGGAATCCCTCATAAGAAGGGCTCTGCTTAATTGGGTTATCAAACACACCCTTAGTAAGTAATGTGCCAAACTAGGAACAAAGAAGACATTGTGGAGAAGTTAACCTTATTGTGGCTAGTGTTAACATCCACTGAAACTTTCCCTTCAACTTGAATTTTGCTTATTGTCTCCAAGCTTAACCTGCATCTTGTACGACTCATCAAGCTCCCTGAACATTGATCTTATGCCAGACATATGGTTAGAGCAGCCACTGTCCAAAAACCAGACACCATTTGACCCATCATTAGTATTGAAATGGGCCATGAACTTCATTTTCTTCTGTGTAGCTTGCTTGTTTTTGTTTACTCCGTCAGTATGCTTCTGTATGCCCAAATTTATTGCAGTAGTTGCATTTATCTCCATTCTTAGGGTTCTTGTATTCACTGAATGACTGCCTTTATCCATTTTGGCTGTCAAATCATCCTCCACCTCAGCCTCTGCCGCAAAATCCACCTCTGCCATGTCGGATGACTCCCCCTTCACCTGAAATGCCCTGACCTCATTCTTTTCTAGTGATCTGTTCATC
This sequence comes from Hydrangea macrophylla, assembly GCA_033977485.1. Lineage (NCBI taxonomy): Eukaryota > Viridiplantae > Streptophyta > Magnoliopsida > Cornales > Hydrangeaceae > Hydrangea > Hydrangea macrophylla. The sequence continues at coordinate 55,924,168 of CM066993.1, forward strand.
CTTTCTTCATGAGCTTGCAAAGAACCCATTCGTTCATCAAATGAAAAAACAGATCAATCCTTGGACTCCTCGATCGCGGCAACCACATGATAAAAAATTTGCAGTCAAAACTCCTCAAAACTTCGGCAACAACAATTTCACCAGTAAGTTGCTCTCTTATGATTTCATTTGACTTAACAATTGTAGTTGCTCTAGACAAAAATCCTGAGCTGATTCATTGGTTTTCATGAAAAATGTTTCAAATTGACAACGAAGGGACTGAAGTTTCACAGTAATTACCTTCAATGAGCCTTGGTACTCATTATGTAGTGTCGTCCAGGTTTCCTTACAGGTAGTTGCTGCTGCAATTCTTGATTAGACTGTATCATGAAAAGCTTGTTGAATGAAAAACAATGACTTGGGAGTCCTTTTTGTTATCATTCAGTCTTTGCTCCTCATCTGGATCTACAAACCCATTCTCTATCAAGTCCCAAAGATCTTGAGACTTGATGATTTTCCCCTTTGAAAAGAGGAATTAGTGGTTGAGACACTTACAATTCTGCATATTTATTCAGAGACTAAAGATGCCTATATATAGGCTTACAACTCAACTAACAAACCAAGAAAATAACCACTAAGCTGAGAAATAGCTGGCACTACTTATTGACCAAATCAAATAAAAACAAACTGAATTGCAAGACTCTTAACTGAGTTAGACTATGTCTCCAACAGTCCAAATGCTATGACATTTTGAATCACTTTTCAACAGATACAACATCAACTGAATCCATCAATCTTGACCCATTCTAAACAAGGCCAAGACTCAAACATCTAAACCACACATGCTTCAGCCCCACACATACCATTTAATAGTTCAAACCACCGCTGCCAAACACACCAGAATCAAATTTATTGAGCATGTTTCCCTCTCTTCTCGAGAAACAGGTAGGGTATGGGGCAAAGAAAATTACATGCTATCATTATATTTGTACAGTTTCTGTTCCCATACAGTTCTTGAATACTATAAAAAGATGGTGAATTGCTAAAAAAAAAAAAAAAGGCTGTATGCATTCATTACAAATTTCTTTCGGAAGCACTATACAGATGTATCGAAGAAATAAAAATCTGTTTGTTACAATTTAATTCACAAGACAACACTGTACATACACATACTAAAACTCTAAGAGTCATTTCTTCTCACATCCGCCATGTACTGTCTCCAAAACCAGTGCCTTCTCCACACTTCGTCCACCATAGCATCTTCATCTACATCTGTAGTCCAGGAATGAAAAAGTACACAAAGGATGCAGTAATAAGAGAAACTACAGCATGCGAGAAGAAAAGCCACTCGTGTAGGCTACAGAGAAAGTGTAGTGACGTCTGGACCATGAATATGTTCATAAACATGGTGAGGCTAATCCTCCAAACAAAGCCCAGGGCCCTGCAATCTGCTGGATATGAATCCCCCAACCAACCATGAGGTAACGTCAACGCAGACGCCCCAAATGAGTATATTGGCACTACACCAATCACAATGTACACCACTGACTTCTTCACATGGTGCAATGGTTCCAGTTTTGTATAGAATACTGCCCATATGCACAACTGAAAAAGAAAACATAAACAAAAATCAGGCAGTATGACATAAAGAAGTAGCTGCAATGTTACAGGTCAAAATAGATCATCTGTTGGGGAAAAAAATATCTATGTGAACAAACAAATACGGATTTGAATAAAAAAGACCAGGAAAAGAATTAAATCAAGTGCCTTTACCTAACCTTTTTATTCGTTCTTTTCTTTTTTCTTTTCTTTTTTTCCCTGCTAGGAAAATACTAGGTCTTCTGTCTGTTTATGACTAAAATATGTTGTTCATCCAGTGGTAAGAGGGGTTCGAGAATCTGAGTTTAACAAGGACTTCATGAGGTTTCTTTGGGAAGTCAATGTGTTACTTACTTGTTTTTAAACTTAGCACAAGCAGTAACTGTAGACATTTCCATTTCTCCATAGGTAGCATGACTTCGAAATTGCTAGTTTCATGTTTACACATGAATTTACTACCAAATCAGTAAATGTTTTTTATATAAGACTCTTACACTTCCAGTTCAATCTACCATTGTTATGTTTTGATGCTAATTACCAAAAATACTTTTTATGCTTTTGCGAGAGTTCGTACCTATGACTTACAATGTGAACTCAAAACCCAGTATAAAACTAAGAAGGACTACCAATAGGGGACCATGAAACACACATGAACAATAGATTATCAAGAAATTAGCTATAAAATATTTTCACTTTAAAATACTACATATGAGATAGAAAAATACCTGTGAAGAGAGCATAGCAATACATGCTAGAATGAACATCTTCCTCCTCCCGGTGTACCCGAAGAAGAAGGTGACAGCAATGGCAGATATACCCGACTCCACTAACAACCATCGACACCAAGAACGACTCATGCTCATGGAAGCCAATGGACAGGAGCAGAAATGGCCCAAAAGCGACAACTACGCCGAGACCCGACAACTGACGGAGCACCACAGCCACTGTCGTAATGCCTAGCATAGGCCGACTCCTGGGCTCAGTATGAATGAAAGAGAATCCTTTAAATGATCCTCTTTCACCCCGTCTACAGCAAAGGCTGCCAACACCAATCCCGAATGACATCCTTCATCCCCACGGGTGATACTGCGACGCGATGTAGTTGACTAAGAGTGCCAATGTCGCACCCCATGAGGTGGAGATGTCGAATATCAGGTCTATCTTGTTACGGGCTTCCTCGTCATCTAGTTGCCCATAAATCGTCGGAATAATCTACAAGAGAATACAAAGAATAGAAGAAATCAAAATAGCTGATATTCTATTATGCGATTGCTAAATGGTGAATGCCAAAGCTATAGAAGAGTGTTTTAATTCTCTGGATTTTTTTTTCTGCCAAAAATGTTCTTAAGTGTAATTATGGCATATATACAGAGTTGTCTCTGGTTCTCTCTGTTTTCAATTTAGGATTTGTCTTTGCGTTCTTTTTCCTTTGTTTTTGTTCTTTTTTCCATTGGGGAACATTGATTGTTTCCTATAATTATCCGTGGCTATATATGGAGTGTCTCTTTATTCTGCTTACATTTTCTGGGGGTTCAGTGGTTCTCTAAGGGTCCTTTTTTGGGTGGTCATTTTCTCTTCTCTTGGATGTGTGTGTGTTTTAGGCTGTCATATATGACCTAATGGAGCTTTTTTATGGATGTCTTTCATGGCCTATATGGTGTCTTGTTATCCATGGTTTTGACAACTGGATGATTTGGCTACTTGATATTTTCTGGTTTCTGGTTTCCATCTAGCTGCTGTTTATGATTGGATTGGCTTGAAGTATCTGGTTTTCATCTAGCTGCTGTTCAGTGTGCATGGCCAATTGGATGCTTATTTTGGGTTTTTTTTTTTCTTAATCTACCTGCTGTTTATACTTTTGGTTTTGGTCTGTGGCTTTTGGTACTGATTCATGGCACGATTCTTTTGTACTTTTGGGTTGGCTTGAATTATCTTATTAAGGAATTTCTATGGGCCTAATCTTTATGATTTTGCTATAGTGGCAGTTTCTTAGAATTATCAGAAACAATACATAAAGAACTCTATAGTACATAACATGTATTGTGAATCGATAACGTAGTACAAGTAACTTAGCCCTAAATGTATCCAATACCAAGGAAGAGATAAGAATATTCATTACCTTGTGTATTAGTCCGACGCCAAGGCCGGTGAGAATCATCCCCAGGACCTCTACCGAGACATGGGGGAACCATGACGCCAAGCAGATGCCGACCAGTGACAGAAGAGAGCCACAAAGCAGAATCACCCTTGGCCCCCAAATGCTGCCCAGCCTCAGTGCCACACACACCTAGGATAGCGGATATGTGTATGGGGGATGTGAATAGCAGCATCCACTGGCTCAAATATATGCAGTAGTTGCTTTGCTTGGCTCTTAGCTTTTTGGTAAATGTCTCGAGGGGAGATTCTTATTAGGAACGGATTCATACCCAATAAACCACCTGTGATCAAACCAAATCGAATTAAAACAAGAATCATCATGTTGAAACATGTTTCATCAGCGCCTCAGATTGTGATAAGGGACTTAGAGTTGGAAGTCTCTCAAAAGCTCAGAAAATTAAAAGAACTTCTCGAATCTTTTATTACAGTAACTTTAACAGCAATATTTATGTGAAGGTCATGGAAGCTAGACATATTCTGGAGACTTGCCAAAGAAGAATATTGGAAGAAAATTTTTATAAAGAAAAGCAAGTCTGAAATGGGTGAAGTATGGAGGCAATCAAGCAACTTATGATTGATATCCCCAATCCTTCCACTAACAGTGATGAACCTGTTTGGCTCCCTTCCCCAAATGGGAATACTCTACCTTAGACACTTTGGAGGTGATAATGTAACATTCTCCGGAGTTGACTGGGTACATTTGGTTTGGTTTGGTTTTGTTTGGTTTGGAGGCTATATCCCTAGACATAACTTTGTTTTGTGGCTTGCCATCCTTAGTCAAAAAATTGGCGACTCAGGACAAGGTTCAAAAAGAAGTTGCTGGGTTTTTTCGGAAGCTTCTCGATACTCTGGGTTCAATGTAGAGTTTTTTTTTTTTTTTTCCAGCAGACCAGGCACATTCCTATTGGCACTAGTTATGGGATTTAGAGCAAAACTTCTCATCAGATTTTGAGTCTAATCCTCTTTGACACAAATGTAATACTCCTTTCAACTTGTGTTTCGCTGATGAATTCCTTATTTTGTTTGCTGCTAAATAAGGAATCCATATCTATTACTCACCAAACACCATTGGGATTTTTCAAAATAGTGTCAAAAAGGTCTTAAGCCAAATGTGTATAAAAGTGCTATTTATTTTTCAAGTTGTAACGAGGAATTAAAGAATGATATTTGTTTTACCTTCTTTGGCATCGAAAGGGTAGTTGATACGAATAAAGCCATGATTCTGATACATGTTTGGGATAATTTATCGGAAGGACTCTCTTTGGGTGAATTAGTGTCATTTCATACATGATCAAAAATCAATGTTTTTGGGAACTTCCGAATCCAACAGGCAGTACGTGGACATGGAAGACGTTATTGAAGTTGAGTTCATTAACAAGCTTGTTAATTAAGCACAAAGTGGGAGATAGGGAATAGTTAAAACATGATTTCATTGGCCTTTATCAAGTAATGGCAGATTCTCAACTGAAACAGCATATAACTATTTACAGTTCCACAGCTAATGAATCCGTACTCGAAGCTTCTCATCCATACACTGTTTCTGTAACTAATTCCAGTTAGTTTCAGCCATTGTAACCACTTAACATTTTGTTCGCAACTAACTCTTAAGTTGGCATGTCTGTGTGCCTATATACATCTGGATTGTCGTAATAGAACTAAAAGAGAATGAAATGCAGATAGAGAGCTTGAGACTCATCTTCGTCCTCTCATTTTCTGTTTCCTTCTCAAACTCTAACGTGGTATCAGAAATAATAGACCTCTGCCTTCAACTATGGTCTCACAGACCTCAAATTCTTCAACCACCACTTCTGCGATAAATCATTCTTGATCTTAGAAACACATTCTTTGTGTTGCTTCACTTATTTACTTCTAACTTCCTATATGTACACAAACTGCATGTGGATAATCATTTCAATGTGCGATTTTGACTCTCACATGCTTCCATTTCATGCGTAAAAAATTGCAGTTCCTCTGTCTCTGGAGCTTGTGTGCTAAAATGTGGAAATTTTACAATTTCCAACTTTACCTCCATCACTTGTTCACCACTGAAATAATACCACTGATTATGTGGTGATGCCCCTTTCAAGTCATCTCATGGTTTTTCCCATATCATTTCATCCATTGATGACTTCAGTAGGTTCACCTGGTTATGTATATACTCTAGATGTAAATCCGTGACATTTTATTTCCTGTCAAATTTATAGCTCTTGTTGAAAGTGCTTTAAATTCCAAAAATTTAAGTTCTGAGGACAGATGGTGATGGTGAGTATAAGAAAACTGAATTTATCAATTTTTTTGTCCCTCTCAAGCATACAACTTCAAAGAACTTGCCCCCCTCCCATACCTCTCAGCAAAACGAGTTGCTGAAAGGAAGCAAAGACACATGGTAGAGACTAGCAATGGCATTAGTCTTTGCTCCACCTTAATTTCTGGTTTAATAGCTTCTCTAGTACTTCCACATTATTCCAGTAAAACTCTCCCTATGAAATTCTCTCTACCTTCACAACCTTTGCGAGTGCTGGTTATCCCTTCGCTTAGGCCTACATAAAAATAAACTACAATCCAAAACTACCAAATGTAATTTTTCTGCGATATCCCTTGGATTACAAAAGCTATCTATGTCTGTACTACGCTTCCAACAAGCCAAAGCCAAGCTTAATGCCAATGGGTTCACAAGCTAAAGCATAATGCCAATGGCAGTATTTCTAGAAATAAAGCTAGGCTGGTGTCTAAGTGGTTCCACCAAAAAGATGGCCCTGACTATTCCAAAACTTCTATAGCCCAGTCGTAAAATATACCACTATTATGGATGATCTTTACTACAACTTGATTTTAAAAAGCATTCCTCCATGGATGACTTCACCCTTCACTGGTGTGCCGACTCCATAAGTCTATCTTATCTATAGACTTAAACAAGCTCCCCCAGAGCCTAATTCAAAACTTTCACAACCCAGCTCCTTCAGTTCAATTTTTCTCAGTCTCAAGCTGATACTTCATTGTTCATGTGGTCCAGAGCTCCTCTCTTACAATCTTACTTCTATATATTGATGATATATCATCACAGGCAATGAGACTCTGTTCATTACTTCCCTCATACGGAGGTTAAGTTACGCTTTTGAAATTAAGGACCTAGGTCCTTCGAAACTATTTTCTGCACCTTTAAGACAAATACCACCTCCATTGGGATTGCAGTGACTCAATCCAAATATCTCAAAGATCTTCTAATAAAAGCCAAATGCAAGAGTCTGAAAAGCCATGCAAATGCTTAGCTACATAAGCTATGAAACACAGACTCTTCGAAAAGGCCGCCGCACCCGCACCTAGTGCGCCGCACCCGCACCTAGTGCGCACCCGTACTGGGTGCTCCGTGGATTCTTTGAGTTCTTTTGGTGTATGGCTAGGGCTTTATTGTTGGGTGCTTTTGAAAAAGCACACAAGTTCTTCATACAATTTTGAAAACTTTGGGGGTTTACAAGATAAATAATAGAAAATAATAATAACAATTATCTAGGGTATACACTATTGCACTAATAGTTATAAAACAATTTGTATGTACTACTATCTGAAAGTATATTTTTAATATTTTATCCAAGTACTCCTGCCGCACCCGCACCCGCACTTTTTAGAAATTTGGCGAATCCCTCACACCCGCATCCCCGTACCCGAATCCCCGCACCCGCATTGGTGCTACCTAGTACATAAGTATCGTTGAGAATTCTTCCCATCTTGGGCTTCCCCTCTTCAATGAAACTAAACTGAGATAGCAACTGAAATTTATTATTGAAAAATCATAATACAACAAGAATTCCAAAATCTGCTGGTTACAACCATTATTAAATCCACAGTTACAAGCAACATATATGAGCATTATAAACTATATATTAACGTCAATGTACTTTAAACAACAGAGCAGAATAGGCCAAAATATAATACTCCACAAGAGAAAGTTTCAATGGAATGCATATAACCAGTGTTGTGGATTGTATAAGCAGTAGTATGGAATTTACAACTTGTAGCACACAGTTGTATCAAAACAAAAGTTCACATAACCTCCAAATAATATAATACTGAGAGAAAATTAATCCCATTCATGTTTATGTGAACTAATCGAATGAGAGACTACAAGGAAATTAAAATCCAAGGGCCAATAATCAACTTAAAGTTAATGTTATTTTATTTAATATACAGAGATAGCATGCATGTCTATCAATGGAGGAAAAAGTGTAAATTCCATAATACTGGTTCATTTCATCCCAAGTACTTCAAGTTGGTTCATTTCCGATATACATCGACTGGGCAGTGCTAGTGCTTAAATACTAGTGGCTACCACTCTATATATATTACATCACAGCAACTCTATATACCACTAAAAAATTATGTGGTCTGACAATCAGTTCACATTGACGTGGTGATTTAGACCCATGAAATATAGTTATATGTATAAGAGAGAACAAATGACAAGGGCTTCATTAACAATAGTCTGTTTGGTTTCAAATTTCAATTCATTGTTTGACTTCATTTTTTTCAATTAAAGAAATAATAATTTTGCAATTCAGTGTTTGACAAAACAGAAATTGTGGTAGTAATTGCATAAATTTACTTTTAGCAAGAACTAACCCAAAGCCAGTTGGAAAATTTTCAAATACTGTAGCAATCGCACTTGCAATAGTGCCATAATTGCAACAGCTTTTATTTTCTGTGATTCAATCTCAAAAAAAAAAAAACCACAAGCTTTTTGGCAAAAGATGTTTGTGTCGTCACGTTTGGAAAATCGGAAATTTCTGCGGTTGACTCACATTTCACAATTTAGAACCACTCGCGATAATCTGAACAATAAATTCCTACAAGGTTCCAGTCAAAAACCTATGTTACTTGGAATCGGGCAAGGTTGTTCGATGCATATACATGTACAAGTGTCGGACTTTCCAATTTCATGAATCTAAGGAGACGTGGATATGGCAACAAGTCTAAGTTTTGCTTATATTTTCTAAGAGAAAATAGTGATTTATGCAATAGTAAGACTTTACCATGAGTTTCTAAACTTTATAGCAAAAGGAGGTGAATATAATACATACCATTTATTTTTTCAACTCCACTCATGCCATTGATGCTCTTTCTTCTGCGACAAAATATACCTATATTACACCATTGAAGTCAGAGGAAAAATAAAATTGTTTTTCCAATACGGCTAAAAATTTATTTGGGAAAATTGAGATTAACAGTAAGAAGAAAAGCAATAAAATTGAGACAAACTGTAAGAAGAAAATCAATAGCTAGTTTTAGTTTTTTTTTTTTTTTTTTTAAAAAACAACAAGGTCGACTGATTATTACAGGACCAAAAAGAAACAACATCCACAGATTCCCCAAAACCTGAACTGGCCCCCCGAACAGCAAAAACTCAGCTCACAACAAGGCCAATCCCACAAGCAAAGAACACGCACAAAAAAACAAAACAAAACAAAGCAAAAAAAACAACAAACAAACAAAAAAACCAAGAAAGCAAAAAAGAAAGCAACAGCATGAAAACAAAAAAAAAAAATTAAAAAGAAAAAAAAAAGGCACCCTAACAAACAGTAATAAGAACTCCACTTTAGAGGCTTCTAGATAATCTTTCATGACCCCCAGCAAATAGCTATAGTTTTAGTTTGATCTAATCTTTACAAACCAAACTAATCAAATTTTTACACTAAGAAGAAAAATGAAGATGGATTTGAAAGAGAAACCAAATGCATCAACAAAATCCAAATTTGAATGAGTAATACTAATACCTGAGGATTGAGGGGGCATCTTCACCCTTTTGAGTATATGATTGTTAGTTGTTTATAAGGAATTAAGCAACTTACTCAGCCTTTTTAACAGAATTACAGAGAACGGATTGGAAGGCGAGGAAGAAGATGAATTTCAGAGAGATTGGGGAAGAACACTTTTTTTTTTTTAGGTAATCGGGGTGCGGGCCACCTTAATTGGAGAAGAACATTTGAGAGAGAGAGAGAGGGAGGAGAGTATGTAGAGAGAGAAATTGAGAATCAAATCTTATTCATTGCATAATTCGCATGCCTCACAAATGCCCCAAACAAGTCTTTATAGCAATTTCACGAACCACCTATTTAACAAACAACCAACTCTTAACTAAAATTGAACTCTTTTTGTCTTTATAGTAATTTCCCTTGCCCGTTTATTAGCATAATTATGCGTAGCAGAGTGTAATTTTTGTCAAATTTTCTAACAAAATGGAGCATTTAGACTATATTGCTACGTCAAATTCTCGTGCAGCTTTCGGAGTGATTTCTTTGGTCAATTATGCTTAATCTACTATTGTACATTTTGGTTTTGCTCTTGTTATTATTGTTGTTGTTTTTGTTACTGTAATTGTTGTTTGTATTTTTCTTTGTTCTGTTTGGCTTAGTTCATTTGGCGATCACCCTCCTCTTGTGTTAGAGGATAGTCACTGTATCACTAATGGTGCGATTGATAAAACTGGAAATTAAGTGTCGAAAATTAAGTGCTGAATTTTAAGTACTGAAAATTTTAAGTGATTGAATTTGTAATACTGAAAACAGTACTTCAACTACTGAAATAGAATGCATTCAGTGATTATTTTCAGTAGAAAATTTTCACTTAAAGTTTTCAGTGATTTTTTTACTGCTTTTTCAATTAAGTGGTATGTTATCAAACGCACTGAAAAAGAATAAGTGCTGAATCTTTTCATTTTCAGCACTTAATTGGATTATCAAACATACCTTAAATTTTATTTGTACTTTTACTTCTAGTTTAATGCGTTTGCCCTTGTAGCAACAAAAAAAAAAAAAAAGTAAACCGATGGTAAGAGAGAAACCCATAGCCGTTGATTATAGCTTCTGGGTGTTCAGTTCATTATTCATAAAGTAAAGCCTTGTTTGCAATGGTAAAAAGAAGTTTGGAATGTCTAAAGTTAAAATAAAAAAATAAAAAATAAAAAATAAAAAATAAACAATAACAAAAACAAAAACAAAAACAAAACAATATTATGTTGATTTAAAAAAGAATAAGTTTTAAGGGACATTAGATAGTGCACACTCTTGTAAAAAAAAAATATTTACTCGTAGACGTGACCAAACATATAAATTTAAAAAATTGGTTCACTTAAAGAACTAGTGAGCCACCTTCCTAAACAATCCCTAAACGAATCAGGTAAAACCAATATTCGTTCATGTGTGGGGACCAAAGAAATACCTCTATCAACTGGATTATTTGGGACTAAGGCACATGCTATGCACAGTTACATTTTTAAGGGGTAAAAATGGAATGTCATTAATTTTTTCACCCACTTGTCTGCATAATTATGCGTACACCCACTTGTCTGCATAATTATGCGTAGCAAATTGTGAATTATGTCAAATTATCTAAAAGAATGGAACATTTGATTCATATTGTTTCTATTTAAAAATTTTATGGACCAAATTAACGCAATTGAACTACAATAACTAAAATGAGACAGGGACCAAACTTCAAGTATATTATGTAACTAAGCAAAAAAAATTTGTCATTTAAAAAAGAGTAAAGCTTGTATGATATGCTTCCTAAATCCAAATCTCAAATTCTTATCTCAAAAGATGTGGCAGTGGGCACACTGAATTTTGATTGGAGAATGTTGATGTGACACCACTATGATCAACGGGTCCACTAAATTTTGATTAGTGCCACATGATTTGAGATAGGGATTTAAGATTTAAATTTGAGAAGCATATCATTACTCTTAAAAAACAAAAAGAGTTGTACTAGTAAGAAGGAAAGTTTTGAATCAGAAAACAACTCTAAGAGCATTGCAGTGGGGGAAGAATGTAGGGAAACAGGAACGGACCCACAGTGGGGGCGAGCGGGGCAGTCGCCCCCACTGAATTTTCTGGAAAAAAACAGGTTATATATGATAGTTTTAAAAAATGTGGATTTTATTAAGATTTTTTACTAATTCGAGGGCTTTTTTTAAAGAGTAATAATGATATACTTCCCAAATTTCTATCCTAAAAGTGTTTCCTAAATGATGTGGCGGTGGGGTCAAGTCAGATACAGTGGGACTAGTTAAATTTTGATTGGAAGTTGTTTACCTCACCCCATTACTAGGCATTTGACAAGCACTTTTGAAATAGAATTAAGGAAAGCTTACTCTTTTGTAGTTAAATTTTAGAACTTTAAAGAACTTTGACATAGTTTTAATTGACAACTTGTTGATCACATTCTTAACTTTATAGTATTATATATTATGTGTATATGTTATATAATAAAAGACTAAAAAGCAAAACAAAGAACACATAGAGTCCCCTAGTGTCCCATAGGGCATTTCTAAAAATAAAAAAAATATTTTCACACATATGAAGTCTGAAGTTTCGCAGAAGTCCTCAAAAAACTCAAAGACCCCATATCCACCATTAACCTCCTCTTGCTCATTTTCCATGAGATAGACAAAAAAAAAAAGGCACAGAATTTCCAACCCCCTATATATACACGAAACTTATGAAAAAAATCATATAAAATTATACTATTTATAAAAAAATAATAATAAATAAATAATCAGTCAGGGACTTTGCTCTCGAACCCCCATAAAAACTTCGGCCCCTCGAAATTAAAGTTTTGGGTTCACCACTGAGGTTAAACTAGCTTAAATGGGATGGAATTCTGTTGCAACAATGTAGCTAAAATGGTAACTAACTTAGGTATATAGTAGTGAAAGTTAAGTTTACCATTTGGCTAAATTTGCTACTATACGTGAGAGTCGGCACTGACATAACCGGCTCTCTCACAGTCGACATTGAGAAAGCCAACCCTCTTCCAACCGGCTAAGACATTGTCGGCTCTCTCCCAACTGGCTAAGATATTGCCAGCCCCCACTCCAGCCGGTCAACACTTAGCCGCCCCACACACACGCCACTGCACACCCCTCTCTTACTATATACTCGCATCCTAGCCTAAGTTTACGCTACACACCCACAAAAAAAAAAAAAAAAAAAAAAATAAAAATTAACCGCTGAAGTTGCTCTGGTAAGTGTTCAATTTATCTAAGTTGACTCATTTATGCCCATGAAAAGAATGGCATGCCTACAATAATTAATGCTCTATGCGGCTATGTCTATATCAATAAATCAATCTTCTTGGTTGGAATTTCGTTTGGTCACTGAACAAGTTTTGTTCGGCTCTGGTTCTCATATTTCTAGAGCCAATTACAATCAGCTGGTTACTTGATTCACGTTAAGCTACCAATGGATAAACTGAATAAATCTGAAAATATAATAGTAATTCCTTACTTTTTCTTATATTATTTTTATCTTGTTCTAAGACAACAATTGTTCACTTGTAGAAAGAACAGTAGATTCGATTCAAACTCTCAGAGATCACCATGAGTTTTCCTGATCACTATCAGTTGGAGGTGGTTCAAGTTTATTTTGCACTGATTTTTGCCAATTAAGATGGTTTAAGTTTATTTGTAAAATATGATATATAGTAAAATAAGTGAGGTGTCTTTACTAATTAAAATAAAAGGTAAAAAACTGATTTTTAAACTTGAAATTAGGTGCCCTAATTAAAAAATGAATGGGCCTTTATCGCCAGCCAAATTAAAATGGACCATTAGTCCAATCCCTCAAATAATTCCCCTAGATAAACTCGTATTCAAAAGTGGCAAGAAACAAAGCTGGCTTGAATTCTCACTTAACTATGGTTCCCCCCATTCCACATTAATTTTAAGAATAATGCTATGCTTCTCAAATGCATATCCCAAATTTAATTTCCAATCAGCTTAATAGAGTTATACATACACTACAATGGTAATTATGCTACTACATGACACATCACACGGCACTACATGCGCTACATTTAGTGAAACTAATGATAGGTACACATAAAAAAGACACCCGCTAATATGGAGAACTAAAGCTCTTTTTTAATTATGAAACAAAAGAATTCAAAATAGCTTTTATTTCAAAATAGTCATTAACCTATCATCAGGTAAACAATTTGGGTGGTTAAATTTGGTATACTTGGCATTTTTCATTCATAAAACATTCGGAAACAAATTTGAAATATAAATTTAAGAAGGATATCATTACTCTTAAATTTAAGGGTAAATTATATATACACCACCTAGGGAATTGCCTTTTTTTTTTTAAACTAACACCCCCTAAACTAAAATTTCAACAACTTGACCCCTTAAACTATTAATTTTTTCCTCAAATTGACCCCCTCACAAATAGTTGAGGGGTTCATTCTTTGAGTTTTTTTTTTTTTAGTTTAAAGGGTATTAGTGAAAAAGTACAATATATAAAGCTGTGTCTATATAATTTACCCTAAATTAAAATGGCCAAATCCAATATTTTCCTTGGATAAAGACGTATTCAAATGGCATGAAGCAAACGTGGCCTTAAATTCACATACATGTGGTCCCCATCCACCCCTCTGGCTCTCAGGTCCTTTGCTTGCCCTTTGAAAACCTCTTCTCTAGGTAAAGTACCATCAGAAATATATTTATGAAAGGGTCCATTAAATGACATGATACTGACTCTTATGTTTCTGAGATACAACAGTAGGTCACTCTCAAAACCTTACATCGTCGTAAAACTCTGCACACCAATAAACACAAGCATAATTAATTTTTAGTCTACTTTTTTATAAAATTTAAAAATTAGTTTATTATTTTTTCTAAATTAAAAAAAAATGTCAAACTTCTTTTGTAATGAAAAATTATCAAATTTTACATGATATTGTGGAACAACTATTTTAAACTTTTAGAGCAACTCTACGAAAACGTTTGGGAACCATAACGTTGAGAGCAAGTCTTTCAAATGTTGGAAGCAATCATTATAATATTTTGGTATAAATTCGCAACGTTGAAAGTATAAAATAGACTAAAACACAAAATAACAATTCAAACTAAAGTTGATATTTTTTTTAATTTTGATGATGACCTTTTAATTTTTTTAAATAATTGTCTATATTTTTTTAATTTTAAAAAAAGTAATAAACTGACTTTTTAATTATAAACAAAAATTTTAATTATAAACAAAAAGTTCACTAAAATGTAATTATCCCTAAACCCAACGCCCAACGGCCTCATCTTATGCGAGGCAGTTTTGCTCATCTTAAAATTTTCATATTTTGCTCATTTTTATTTATTATTGGCTAATGTAGTAAGATTCAGTACTTTTATACCGTTAATTAATTCTCATTTAATCTTAAATCCTATTACATTAACTAATAGGAGAGGAGGATGAGCAAAAAGTATTCACCTTAAACCAACTCCAACCCACCACCCAATTTGAATGTCAATTCCATTATTTGGTATGACTAAGCAAATCACAAAAAAAAAAAAAAAAAAAAAAAAAAAAAAAAAAAAGCTACCACCCAATTTTAATGCCAATTCCATTATTTGGCATGACTAAGCAAATAACAAAAAAAAAAAAAAAAAAAGAGAGAGCCATTTATTGAACGAAGAAGACAGCCTACCAAAGCTATAATGATAGCATGAGCAGAAACTAGCAGTACTCAACTCAATTAGGCTTGCATTTGCTTCCTTCTTGGCACATGCAGATTAATAATTTATAAAATCTTGAAAAGAGCGAATGAGAATCACCATGTGGTTTCTGCATATATGTCACCAACCTCATATCTCAGCAGCGTTTTTTTTTTTTTTTTTTTTTTGAGATGGCATCTTAATGCTATGTTTCATAAAATTGAAAATTAAGCTTTGAATTTTAAGTACTGAAAATTTTAAGGGATTGAATTTGTAATATTAAAAAATAGTGTTTCAAGTACTCAAATAGGCTGCATTCAGTAATTATTTTCCGCTAAAATTTTTCACTTAAAAGTTTTAAGTCAAATTTTGACTACTTTTTTAATTAAGTAGTACTTTATCAAACGCACTAAAAATAATTAAGTGCTGAAAACTTTAATTTTCAGTTCTTAACTGGGTTATCAAACACCCTAAGTGTTTATGTTGTAGTTAAGCCTTTAAAATGAGTAATATTTTGCTTCCCAAATCCAAATTCACATACCAAATGATGTGGCAGTAGGACCACTGCGGAGTCACGTCAACATTCTCCAATCAAAATTCAATAGACACACTGTCACATTATTTGGAATATGAATTTGGAATTTGAATTTGAGATGCATAGTATTGCTCTTTTAAAATTGCAAAGTTCATTTTCTTAATTGTACAAATTCAGTAATGCATTCGTGTAAATCAACTGTGTTTTAATTTCAGGTAAGCAAAATATGTTATAAAATAAGAATTATCCATAACAGAAGGAGCATACACTATCCCGAAGGCCCCAAATGGGCAGTGGTTGTGGAAAATAAGTTTGATAATAATGTAATGGAAAGGTATCTTTGTCAAATTAAAAACATAAAGTTGTATTCCTTCTTGCTTTTTTTTTTTTTTTTTCCTTTCCCTCGCTAAAGCCATAAATAATAAAGCATAAGGCTCTGATTAGTTTGCATATTTAGAGAATGGACAGGATGATAAGGAGGAACTACAAAACTAGTCTCCCTTGTATTTTTCTTTAGATTTAAAAAATAAATAAATAAAATTATTGGCAAAGCCACAATGTGAGTTTCGACTCCTACACTAGTGTGAACCTTCCAATTTTTGTACAAGATGTTAATCTTAATTTATTCTACCTTCTACTAAACTGCACTCGTGTGAATCACAAACGATGGATCACTTTTAGGGGCTTTACAAACATGTGATTTTACAGGAAATCTTTGCCACAAAATAAAAAAAAAAAAAAAAAAAAATTAAAAAAATTTAATTTTGTAGTCAATGGGTATGGCTCGGGGGTGCATTACATTAATGAAGTAATTTCTGGTTCAGCAAAATCAAATGATAGGTAGAGTCCATTTTATTTGTATGGGAGTCCGTGACAAACCTAAAATTATTTCTAAAGCTACTTCTTTATCGAAACCAACATCATTTTTTTTATGCAAAATCATATGAATAGAAATGAGACTGGACTGAATTTTGGTTTTGTTTTTTTTTTTTTTTTTTTTCTTTTTTTTGTTTTTTTTTTTTTTTTGTGTGTGTACTTCCGAAAGTCCAGGTGCTTTTAGTAAAATTGAAATTGTTCGTGTGTTGGAAGAATTATTTGTAGTCCGGGACCACAACGTCACCCCATGTGATATGTTGTGGTCTGGTTCAATTAAATTAGGGGTGGACAAATAGTTCAGTTAACTGAAATTCGAACTGAACCGAACTAAAGTTTTCATTTCAATTTAGTTAATTCAGTTAAAAATTTCTGTTCAGTTTCAAACTGAACTATATTTTTTTTTCAGTTCGATTTTCAGTTGCACTGTTGCAAACCGAACCGAAAAACCGAATTGATTATTATTATTATTATTATATATTTTTATATAGTACTAAAAGTCTAACAGAAAAAATCCTAAACTTTCTTGAATTTCCTGCAGTAAAAACTAAACTCACTGTATAAAGAACAAAGAATTTATATATAAAATCTATACGTATCATAGTATTTGTATTCACTTATATATGAAAATGAACAAAGAAAGAGAAAAAATTAAAAATAAAAAATTCATATAGCATTAGTATGCTTATTAGTTATTATTGTCAGCACCAACTATTTATGTTGTTTGTTTGATTTTTTTTTTGTTTATAGACTTTGCAAATGTGGACATGTTGAAAAAAATGAAAAAAAAATAAAAAGGTGTAAAAAACTTCAGTTAACTGAATTAAAAAACCAAACTGAACCGACTATTTCAGTCACTGAACCGAAAAAACCGATTTAAAGTTCAAATCAGTTTCAGTTCCTATTTCTCCAAACCGAACCGAACCGAACCGAACAAAACTAAACCGAAATTGTCAAAACCGAACCGAACCGACCGAATGCCCACCCCTATATAAAATGTTATAATTGCCACAAAAAAATGTCACAATCACAGCTTTATTGTACAAAAGAAAAAAAAATCATATCATAATAAATAATGAATAATATAGCTTGTGATAGTGATATTTTTGTTTATTGGGTGCATTCAATTCTAGAAGTAAGAGCATGCTTGGAAATATGAGAGTCAATGTTATGTTGATTTAAAAAGATCTAATGAGCGTCTTCCCTCTTTTGTAGTGGATCCGGTTCAAATACGAGCGTCTTCCCTCTTTTTGCTTCGTCTATGGCATTATTGGTCATTCTAACCGAGAGTGTGATGAGGGAAGTTTTGATAATCGCTGTCACTCGTTGAGAGGGGTACAGTATGGGGTGTGATTGCGGGCTGTTGCGGGTTTTGAAGGAAGCATTGCTAGAAAAGGCAGGCACAAAGAGGAAGGGGACAACCCCTCTACGCATCACCATCACAGAGACGATGTTTCTCAACTGGGTTCGTCAGCCGACTCAAAATAAAAACCGAAATTTGTTAGTTCTTCTCGTGTGGTGGAGGCCACTATTGCTCAGGGTGATGTCATTGGTGGTACACCTTTGGAGGTGAAGGAAACAGCCGAATATTTAATGGGTGAATGTAGTTTGAAGAAATGGGGTGATACTGATCTAGAAGCTGAGGTTGGGTTCAGTGGTCAACATGCTATGGTTGAGGATGAAACTCAGTTGAAAAGTGTTACTATGAAGAAAGGACGGTACCGTATCCGAAATCGTACTCATATAAATGTGATGCCTTGTAATCAAATAACTCCAATGGCTGATGTGAAGGTGGTTCTGGGGGGAAAACGTTCTTTCGAGGAGTCTTTATAATTTTTGGATGACGACCCGGCTTCAAAGAAGTCACGATCTGATAAGTCATTATTATCTACAGAGGCGGTTGCTGCAGGACAGCACGGCCTACAACAATGAGTTGGATATGTTGGAACTGCCGTGGGTTTGCGAATCCACATACAGTTCGTGCTCTACGTTACCTTGTATGCACAGAAGCTCCCATGTCACACCCCAACCCGCCCTAGGCGGATTAGGACACGTGTAACAAAGCCCACACACCAAACTATACACTAATCATGAAGAAAAACATGTTTTAGACTCCATAAAAGAGTTTTCTTGGCACAAATCAGACCCAAGGGCAAAATGGTCATTAATAAGGTATAGTAAATTTTATACCAAAAGATAGGTCTTTGAGTCCCGGTTCCAACGCAAAAAACGGCACGCGAATCCAAGTTTTGTAGAGAGAGTTATGCTTGTTTCCGTAAAAGCTGACAGTCTGTTTTCATAGGGGTAGATCGATCCGCGAAAAGGGCGGATCGATCCATCTCTGGAAATTTCTAGCAGAATGTCCCCGAAAAGGAGTGGATCGATCCGCGAAAAGGCCGGATCGATCCGGCTTCTGCAGAACAGCTCCCTACTGCTTAAAAACATCATTTTTCAAGTCCAAACTTGTTCCAAACTTCCCAAAACTTTGTGAAACCATTAAAACTCATTCTCAAAGCATTTCCAAATGTTCCTAAACATTAACACAACATCTTCCAAACATGGATTGACAATCAAATACACAAATTCTTCTCATGGATCAAGATTTAACATTAAAACTCCACCCCTTTTTCCCAACATTTGCAAGTCAATACAACAAGGAGTATTCAAGCTTAAGTTTACGACCAAAAACATCCTAGTATCATTCAAATTCACCCTCAATATACATAACTTACAACTTGTAAACACAACTTATGGTTTGGTGCATAAACAACCAACAATACCCAACTTAGTATATTACAAGTCTCCCAAAAACACAAAATACATTTACATTGACGACAAAATACACATTTCAAATATAAACTAGCTAGGCATATGAACATATTCACATGGACACCACTCCCACGCCCAACCCGTCGCGCGGATCATTTCCTCTCCTCTTCCCATGCCGTACCTGCGATGGTTATTCAATAACCACAACAGAAATATATTTTCGTTCAATCTTTTGCTTAGTGAGGGAACTAATCATGCTATTGGAATGTTTAATATGCAAGTGCAACAATCAATATAAACATCAACCAATTGATCTCCGGAAAGTCAAGTAACTCAAGCCACCACCCCCGGGTCCTTTTCACCCCGGAATTTCTCACTCTTTTGGCGCATATAGCACAACACATACTCTCTTGTGACCCCGAAGGCGTCACCGGCATTTCATTGTGGTCGTCACCACGTCCTACTCATTGAGGACTTCCTATCCCTTACATATGGGACCTATAAATGGTGATCACTACTTGACTTTCCTTTGATCTACATAAGCATTTAAGCAACTTAACATATAAGCATATAAGCATGGCAATTTCATAACTTTGACATACTTTTTACCCAATTTCAACAACACATATAAACATAAACATGGATTAAGCATTCTAAGCCAACAATTATTACACAAACATATCTAAACACCCAATTTTGGGACTAGAACACTCACCTCTTTGATTTACTAGCGAATTAAGCTTAGAAATCCCAACCTCTAGCAAATTTTCAACCCAAATTCCACCTGTGTATTTCCTACATAAGGTTGGTGTCAAGAACATCATCTATTAAGAACGGCCGCCGTAAAAATGTTGCCGAAACTGAAAATAAAAGACGTGCATGTGATCCTCTTACCTCCACGAGTCCAAATCCGGTCTCGGTTCGTGAATCCGACGCCGGACGGCAAAGGAACGGCAAAAAACGTCGTCGAGAATTCCGTCGCCGACCCGAGCTCTCGTTGTCTCTTTCTTTTCTGGAGAATTCCAGCTTGTTACTTCTACAAGACACATATGCATACATGCATATGTGTTGGCATCATCTTTCGTTATTTACGTTTACCTCCCCCAACTTTCTTTAAGCTTTATTATGAAACCCACATGTTAATTACATTAACTACCCATCTTTTCTAAAAGGATTTAATCTAAGTCCCGCGTGGGTCCCAATCGTGGTCTCACATAATTCATGAGGTTGCTATTAAACCTACCAATTATTAATTTTATTTAAATACGCCCTCACATGGATACCCAAATTGGTCCCCTTACCTATCATAAGATATTATAATATCAATAAACATTTAAACAAGTAATCATATAAGCACATAATAATGACATCAAAATGCAAATTATTTTAATTAGACCCTCGTTGGGCCCCACTTTTATACCAGTCCCGCCTTTCACAGGACTTTCATCTGTGTCCGCATTTGAACACCTTTTCACATGTGGGTTCATAACCCCACCTTAATTCATCTCATGCATTAATTATCTTTAATTAACACACATTGATATCACATTAATATTATTTTTCGGGTATGGGTGTTACATCCCACCTTTTTATTTCTGTTGGAAACAAAGTTACTTTCAGCGAATATGGACAGCTTGAGTAGATCACTTGGTTTTATTGGATGCGTTTCAATTAGTTGTGTGGGCCAGAGTGGGGGTTTAGCTTTGTGTGTGGAAGGGGGGATATGGATGTTACTTTGTTGAGTTACTCTCAACACCATATTGACATTGAGGTGGGCGGGGGTTCCCGTTTGGGCAAATAGCGACAAACCGGATTTTACGGACATCCTGAACAGTCAAAGAGACGTTGCATGTGGAACTTGCTGAGGAACTTGGCTGGGACGTCCCAATGTCCATGGGTAGTCGGTGGAGATTTTAACGAGATTTTGGGTGGTTGGGAAAAAGAGGGGGGAAGGTCTAGGGATCGAAATCTTATGGAGATGTTCTGGGATACTTTGGATTACTATGCTCTTGAAGATCTTGGGTTCAGTGGTGGTAAGTTTACGTGGCAGGACAATCGTTTCTCAGGTAATTTTATTCAGGAGTGGCTTGAGAGAGTTGTAGCTTCAGGCTCATGGAGGCAGAAATTCCTGGGCTCTTCGGTGTCTCATCTTACTGCATCAAACTCCAATCACTGCCCTATTCAGATGGTTCTTGAGCGAGATACATTGAGGTTCCAGAGTCCCAAAGTGCGGATGTTTTTGTTTGAGGCTATGTGGGTCCATTATGAGGATTGTGGCAATGTTGTGACTGCGGCATGGGTGGGTGGCCGAGAGGTTGGAGTTGGAACAATGGAGAGGATAGCAAGATGTGGGGTCGCTCTTACTTCATGGAATTGTACCACCTTTGGTAATGTGCAACGTAAAATCAAGGAAAAGATGCAAGAACCTAGTGCCGTTAGAAATTCTCGTTCAAACGACAGATTAGGAATTAAAGAAAGGGAGCTCCTAAAGGAGATTAATGGCCTGCTTGAGAATGAGGAGATTATGTGGCGTCAACGGTCTAGGGTTTGCTGGCTCCATGAAGGGGATTCAAATACATCTTTTTTTCACCGTAAAGCTACTCAGCGCCAGAAACGTAACCATATTATGGGCATTGAAAATGGTCAATGGTACGATCGGGAAGCGGATTGCCAGAATGTTTTTCTAAATTATTTCCAGGATATCTTCAAATTGCAAAATGTTCATAGTGTGGATGAATTTTTAAATCCAGTTTACCAAAAAGTCTCTGAGGGCATGAATAGACAATTACTTCGTGTTGTCATAGCAGAGGAAGTAAAGGAAGCGATTTTCCAGATGCACCCGAATAAAGCCCCGGGTCCAGATGGTATGTCCCCGTTGTTTTTCCAAACTTACTGGGATGTGGTGGGTCCTGATATTGTGTGTTGTGTCAAAGACTTTTTCCAGCTAGGGTCGCGGCCCGTTGGAATTAACGCTACTCATGTTGTGTTGATCCCGAAGGTTAAGGACCCGAAGAGGGTTTCTGAATTCAGACTCATTAGCCTGTGCAATGTTCTTTATAAAATCATTTCAAAAGTGTTGGCAAATCGTCTAAAGGTGTGTCTACCGCATATTATCTCTGATTCACAGAGTGCTTTCGTTCCTCGGAGGTTAATCATGGATAATGTTTTGGTTACTTTTGAGGCTATGCATCACTTGAAATCCCGAACCAGAGGTAAAACAACTCTTATGGCTCTAAAGCTTGACATGAGTAAAGCCTACGATAGGTGGAGTGGATCTTTCTCAGATGCATTCTGATCGGGAGAGAACAAATCCTAATTATACGCCTTAATTCACATTTGTTAGCTATTTTGATCCTGTTTTTGTGTAGTTTTACTTTATTTTCTATTTTCTGTCAGGTTTTAGAAGGAAACAAGGAGATCTGGTTAAATAAGGTGAAAAAGCAGGCAGAAAGAAGCTGAAAAAAGTCATTCGCGCGAGCGGCCCGCTCGCGCGAGATCCCGGAATCTGCTCGCTCGATCCGCGCGCGCGACATGCCCAATTACGCGCTCGCGCGATCCGTACAAAAACCGAAGTTATGTATTTGACTATTCTAAAGAGCCCTATGAAAACGGAACTGCTTAATGACGTCCAGATTAGAAATAACCTCTTTTTTAGTGCAATACGAGTTGGAAAAGCTTCCAAAAACCCTTGTAAACTGTATATATATATATATATATATGGAGATTTTATAAGTATTTAGGGTTACACACCTAGAGAGCTATTCATATACATTCATTGAAGGCTTTGAAGGCAAGGGAAGGAGAAGAGCAAGCTTGAAGGTTTCTAATGGCTTACATCAACTCCATCTTCATGCTTTCAACCATCATGAGCAACTAAACTCCTAATCTAGGGTTTCAGTGAAACCCTAGCTATGTAAAGGGGGATTTTCTATGCTTTTCTACTCTAAGATTTTATGTTTTTGGATAGTGATTGTATGTTGGTGGATTATTTTACACATAATCAATTTTTTTACTAATAATCAAGATTATTTTGGATCTATTCTTGTCTTAGATTTTTCCTTATGCTTATTGAACTCAATAGTCCTTGATTTCTGTGATTGATAGGAGTATTTACATACAATGGTGCTTATGTGATTGTGAAGTTTACATCTTTTATAACCCATGCTTGGGAAAGATGAGTTATGCTACGCCCTAGTTATAGGTAGATAATTCATGTGAACCATAGATGGATTATGCTTAGATTGAACTAACAATATTCTCTTGACGATACTATTGGGCTTGTAGCTACGATAGATCATAACTATCCAAACATAGAACTTAGATTAGGAAGTATAGAACCCCAATGCATAGTTAGTGGTGGAATTGTAATCCTAGATCTCATCTCCATATATTTAAATCAACTTTGAATTTCGCATACAAGTTTATTTAGATTTGCTTCTAGATTTTGTTTCTATAATTTCATAGTTTACTTCATAGTTTAATTAGTAGTAATAATCAAATTCTAAACCAATCAAACTCCTGATTTTCTTATAACTAGATAGATTAGATTTTAGTAATTAAAGGATTAAAAGTTAACAATCTCTGTGGGTACGACCTTTACTTTCCACACTACAAATCTTTTGAAAGTATAGCGCAAATAAGCATACTTTTATATCTTGATTTTGACGAGATCACATTCTACTCCGATTAGGGTTCCACGCTCGATAGGTCTCTTTGTTTATGGAGTGTGTTGAGACGGTTTCTTTTTCGTTGTTGTTTAATGGATAGCCCACTCAAGCGTTCCAGCCTTCGCAAGGCTTGCGACAGGGGGATCCATTGTCACCGTATTTATTTATCATCGTGGCTAAGGCTCTCTCTCTAGCTCTTTCTCAAGCTCAATCCCAAAATTGTTTAGGGGGTGTTATTTTGGACCGTAGAGGTCCTGAAATCACTCACTTGTTCTTTACGGATGACAGATTCCTTTTTTGCAAAGCAACAGTGCGTGAATGCGAAGCCGTGGTTTCTATCTTCTAGGACTATGAAAATACTTTAGGTCAACAAGTTAATTTAAATAAGTCCTGTGCTTTTTTTAGCCCAAACACCAATCCTATTGCTGTGAACGATATCCGCACGCTGCTTGGGGTCTAAAAGTTGTCCCCTACAATAAGTATTTAGGCCTCCCGTCGTTTGTTGGACAAAACAAGAGATTTATGTTTCAGACAATCAAGACCTGGATTGATAAGAAGGTTCATGGTTGGAAGGAAAAGGTCTTGTCTCGGGGCGGGAGAGAGGTACTCATTAAGGCTGATGCTCAAGCTATCTCGACTTATGCCATGTCATGCTTTAAGTTACCAACCTCAGTGTATATGGATGTTTCTCGATCAGTGGCTAGTTTTTAGTGGGGAAAGCGAGGTGATAAACGCAAAATTCATTGGGCAAAATGGGAGCGGCTGTGTAGACCCAAGAATATTGGTGGTCTCAGGTTTGGTGACTTTGATGCTTTTAATGATGCAATGCTCGCTAAACAAGCTTGGAGGCTCTTTAAATAATCCAGATGCTCTTGTGCATAGAGTTTATAAAGCAAAATACTTTCCTCACGGGAATTTTTTGGAGGACCCATTGGGTCATTATCTGTCTTTTAATTGGTGCAGTATTTGGGGCTCTATAAAGCTACTTCGTATAGGTCTTTGGTAAAGAGTGGGTAATGGCAGAAATGTTCGAATCAGTATGGACCCCTGACTGCCCCATCCCTCCACTTTTAAGCCATTTACTCCGCTTCAATCTCACGTTCGTGATAGTTGGGTGAGTGACCTCATTGATCCTTTGTCGAGTTCTTGGGATGCAGAGCGGGTTCGTTCATTTTTTTGGGCTGAGGATGACGAGGCAATTTTAAATATACCCCTTGTTGGTGAGGGGTGCCCGGATCGTCTCATTTGGCATTGGCACCCCCGGGGCATTTTTACTATTCGTTCTGCTTATTATCTTGCTTTAACGAAAAAGCCGAGGCATGGAAAATCATCCTCTTCATCATCTCAATCCTTCCCGTGGCGTAAGCTTTAGGAGATTAGGGTCCCGAGCAAGGTGAAACACTTTGCATGGCATGTTGTGCACGAATATTTACCATGTGGGGAGATCCTAAAACGGAGACGTGTGACTGATTTGGGGAGATGCTTGAATTGTGGAGCTGATGTTGAATCGATTAATCACATCTTAGTGAGTTGTCGAAGAACAAAAGATTTGTGGAGCCGTGTTTTTAGCCTTAGATTCCACACCCGCGGGCTGTGCTATCGGTTTGATGATTGGCTTAGTTTTATCCTTGGGTTGGGGGATCTGTCAGTAGCTCAAAAATTCCTTATTTGTGCTTGGGTTATTTGGAATGATCGAAATAAGTGGGTTATGGAGGGAGTGCGCCGAGAGACTGAGGTGGCGGCTGATTGGGTGAGTTCTTATTTGGCGGAAGTTAATAGTGCCTTGGATCGAAATTTATCGAACGCTCCTCCTGTTGATCATGGTTTTTGTGCCCCCTCACATGGTAGCTGGAGGCCCCCAAACAGTGGTACTTTGAAGTTGAATGTGGATGAAGCTGTGTTCCAAGAGCTTAATTGTGTGGGGTTGGGTGGTATTCTCCGCGATGAGGATGGAAGTGTACTTCTTGACTTTTTGGAATTCCTCACTGGATTGGTGGATGCTTTAACAATCGAGTGCTTAGCTTTTCGAAGAGCTACAATTGTTGCAATCGAGGCGGGTTTTTGTGATTTCAGTGTGGAGTCGGACTCGTTAATGCTTGTTAATCATCTTAACCAGGATGACTACACTTTTGCCCCGTATGATCACATCATTGAGGACACTATTCGATTTCTCACTGGGTTTGTTGATGTTAAATTTCTACATGTTAGGCGTGAAGGAAATATGGTTGGCCATGAACTTGCTAAACATGCTACAGTTTTCAAATGTTTGAGAGTCTGGCTTGAGGAGTACCCTCCCCAAGTTGCTCAGGTTGTAATGTTTGAATCCTCTTCTATGTAATGAAATTTCCATGTTCTCGATAAAAAAAAAAAAAAAAAAAAAAAAAAGATGCAATGAATTGCATAGGTTGGTATAGCTCAAGTGGTAAAGAGCTTGGCATATGTAAGTACGTCCCCTCCAATGCATAGGTTCGGAGTTCGAATCTCATCCCCCTTTCCCATATAAAAAAAGAAAAAAAAAAGATCCAATGAATTAAAAGATAAATTAAATTAGACAAGGACTCATAAAAAAATTAATAAAAAAACTATTCACCAAACACTTAAATTTAAAGGAATTGGTTCACTTAAAAATCACAGAGCTACTATTTGTGAGTGGTGAATCTCTTCCAAAATATCTATTGTGATTGGATATAACTTGTATTATACTACGTACATAAGATTGCTACGGTATTTTACGAGACATTATACCATAAACAAACAATAATGGCGAATTTTTTTCAAACCTACTTCTTTAGAAATAAGTGTAACCTAGTGGTCTACAGTTGAGGATCCTCTGTAGCCATTTTGAGCTGTCAATTGGGCCGCACCACAATTTATGTTTTTTCCACTTTTTTGGCAAACAACAATACTAGGGGTACTAACAAATTCCACTAACATTCACACCCACACTCTATATCTCTCCTAGTGGCACTTTGAGTCCACTGCGGACCCCACAGTGCCACTAGGAGAGAGATAGAGTGTGGGTGTAAGTGTTAGTGAAATTTGTTAGTGCCCCAAATATTACTCTTTTGGCAAAATGTAGATCCCTTTCCTTAACACAAAATTCTGAAGCATTCACATGGATGGATACTTTTATTGTTACACAAAACAGCCACTGGGTGGAAGGAATACCAATTCAAAAACAAAAATGATACAGCTACACACTTATTGACACACCAAATGACCCATAGGTCCTTCTAAGCAAATTTTAAAACTTTTTGTGGGACCCACACACATAAAACCCACAATCCCTAAAATTTCCCCCCAAATCAGCCAAATCACACCCCTGGGAACCAGAGCCCCAGCCCTTCCTGCCCCCCCTGCACACCCCGATTCGGACCTGCCGTCCCTCCTTGCCGTGACCAGCCGTCGTCGTCTCTCCTTACCGTCGCCGGTGCCGTCTCGCCTCGTCCAGTAATCTCTCTCTCTCTCTCTCTCTCTCTCTCTCTCTCTTGACGAATACAAAGATTTTTGGGATGAGAACAGCGAGTGGTACTTGGAGACGAAGAAGCTTAATAACGATGTTCCGGTTGAATTTGATGGGTACGTGAGGTTGTCAGTTGATACCGAAGTGTTCTTCAGGGGAAAAAAGCAGATTGAGACTTTCAATGATCTTACTAGAGACTGCAAGAATGGTGTAAACACCTGCAGTTCTGCCAGCTAGTTTCCGATATGCGAATCTCTACACATATCTTTTAAGTATAATCTGTTTGTTTCTTGGGAAATTTGGTATTAATTGATAGTTTGAAATATGAGTAGCATTCAATATTGCTGAGTCTTGTGTGCTTTTAGATAAAAACATGGTTATTGTTCACTTGGTATTCTGTTAAAGTAGGCTGTGTTTGGTTTGCAGAGTACTTTTATTTTCTTGTATCATGATGGTATTAAATTTAAATCAGAATGTAGTTTTGTGTTCATGCTAATTGTTCTTGATTATTCATGTTTCTTCTTGAAGTCCATCTCTGAATTAGATCACCAAAGTGTTTCTTCCTCTGGGCATCACCACAAATTGGAAGAGAAAGAGAGAGAACTTACTGGACGAAGATGAGACGGCACAGGCGACGCATGGTCACGGCAAGGAGGGAACGGCGGGTCCGAATCGGGGTGTGCAGGGGGGGCAGGAAGGGCTGGGGCTCTGGTTCCCAGGGGTGTGATTTGGCTGATTTGGGGGGAAATTTCCGGGATTGTGGGTTTTATGTGTGTGGGTCCCACAAAAAGTTTTAAAATTTGCTTAGAAAGGCCTGTGGGTCATTTGGTGTGTCAATAAGTGTGTAGCTGTATCATTTTTTATACCAATTTAGTTGCTGGGGACCACAGGAAGATTTGACCTCAAATCTTATTGAAGCAGGCCATTAAATATCTTAAAAATTATGGTGAAAGTGATACCAATTAATTTTGGATGGTGGGGACATGAGAAGAGTAATGTTTATGTTTGAGTAATGATTCGTGCACATAAAGTGTGCACATAAAGATGTAGATCATTCATTTTAGGGGTCCTATGTGTGTAAGGATGGACCCCACCAAAATGAATGGCTCAGATCTTTATGTGCACACTTTATGTGCACATTTTATGTGCACATAGCATTACCCGTTATGTTTCTTATATCCAAATTTTAAATTTGGTCCATTTTAAATAATGTGGTAGTAGGATTACTAGAATTTAATTGGAGGAAGTTAAAGTGATTCTATAGCGGTCTTCAATCAAAATTCAGTGATCCCACTATCACATCATTTAGGATAAAAATTTAGAATTTAAATTTATAAAGCATAGCATTACTCATCAGAGAAAGATCGTAGAATTGAAATATTGCTAATTTTCACTGCTTGTACATGGGGGAAGGTGCAAATAATGTCTGTTCTCTTACCTTAAAAATACAATAATGGAACATGAATTTATGGATCTTATACCCATTTTTATTATTTTTCACTCATGTTGCAAAGAGAAGCTGTTGTACAAAAGTTAGAGAAATCACTTAATTATGTCATGAAGGATAAGGCAACAGATTATGAGTCCGTTTGTCTATGCTTGTGCGATTTTGATCGGCCTTAGTAGAATTGTTTCAAAGCATGACTACTTATTATAATTTGGGTGTTTGGTTAATATGTTGCGTAATTGGTCAAAATAGAGAATCGTGAAAAACACTCCCTCACTTGCTTATGACCTAACTGTATTTTGGGTCAGATCTGCTTATACATTTTACTGAAACAAACATATCAAAACATAAAAAGAAAGTTTGGACAACCAAAACTACTTAAAATGACAAACAAACAATAACAAACCAACTTTATAATCTTAACAAAATCAACCACACAACCCAAACAAACCAAGACTTGAGGGATAAACAACACACTTCAGATAAACATAAGCCTAAAAGATGATAGAGACAAACTTGTCACATAATTGACAACTCAAAAAGCAGGTCACTTCACCAAGGAAAGCAATTCCAACAAACAAAGCGCCTCAATTATTAAAACAATGAACATCCAAATTCCCACATGACAAAAAAGTGATTTCTTCATCTCACTCACAACGAAGCTTCCTGGCAGGATGGTTTAGGTCCGTTTGTATTTGTGTGAGATTTATTAAAGACACTTAATTTTAAGTAGGGATAAGTAAGTTTCAGTTTACTCTTTGTACATAATTTTAAAGTCAATTTATAGCCTTTTTTTTTTAAATAAAATTTTTTTTTTGGTAAAAATAAAAAACCATCAAATTTATAGCCATGTTATCACTCCTCTCAAATTACAGGCATGTTATTCTTGCACTCAAATTTGAGAAAATAAATAACATTGCTATTTTTTGAGACGATGAATATATATATATATATATAAAGGAGTGCATTAAAGAGGTATTTTTGAGTACGCATGCTATAATTTGACTGTAACATGAGAAATAGAAAGTGCATTGAAAATGCTATTATACCCATTTTGGAAGCCATCACTTTAAGGCAATCACGACATTTACAGACTTTACCAGTGTCTAAGTTTAGCAAGAAGTAATCCCATGAGTCCCTATTGTTGACCGTCGATCAGTGTGGAGTCCACTTGGGACCTATAAGATCGACACTCCACAATAGATCGTCACACCATGTGACGGACTCATGGGATAATTTCTCATATTTAGTGGGTAAATGGTCCTATATATTTGTAAAAATAAGATATCTGGTTACCTGATTCATGGGCCCTCGTGGGGTGACACTTTTGTGACGGACTCATTGGATAATTTCTACAATTTAGCGGGTAAATGGTCCAATATATTTATAAAAATAAGATGCATGATTACCCGATTCATGGGCCTCCCGTGGGTGACACTTGTTTTTCTGAGTTTGGAGAAATTATTCAATGTTCTCATAATAGAATATTAACCTTTAATATGGTTATAGAAATTATTGTCCGGGCCTGCAATACCACGCCATCACGTTAATATGATATGATCACTCAATCATAACCATACAAATTCTCAAATTCCCATAAACATGGACATGTGTATGGTTAAGTTTGAGTAATCACTCCACATCAGAGTCATAACAGGCTCATAGAATAAATTATCCCCTAAAAGCAGGAATAGTGAGCTTTTATCATGTCTTTATAAAAAAAGTAGTCACTCCACATCAGAATCATAACAGGCTCATTGAATAATTTCTCCCCTAAAAGTAGGGATAGTGAGCTTTTATCATGTCTTTATAAAAACAAGCCACATAACTCCATATTATTAAGACATTACATCATATCATCAACTGAAATTATGTCACAGAAAACACCAGGTAATTTTTTGGGGTGCTGCACCCCGGTTGCAGGATCGAGAATCTATTAGGGATTTATTTACTTTTCCCCGTGTTGTGTGCTTAAATCAGAATGATCTGCGTATCCAATTCGGATACAGTAAGTATCAAAAAAAAAAAAAAAAGTGAATACAAAAAACCTTAGAAGGTGTCAATGTAATTTATCCTACTTTTTCAATTTTCTTGAACCCTTTTCGTATTTTTCTATTCATTTGCTCATGGATGTTTTTCTGTAGAAGTGTCTCATATTTGATAATTATCCACCACCTGACCTCTTTGTAAATTAAAATAATAATTAAAAATGAAAAAAAAATGCATTTTCCATTTTTACCTAGTTCCTTGAACTTTTCATTTGCCCGATTTGACTATGATAAAACACGACTAGTTGGCATCATAGGGGGAAAAATTAGGTAAGAGATGCCATCTTAAGTGTTTATGTTGCAGTCAGGACTTTAAAATGAGTAATGCTTTGCTTCCCAAATTTAAATTTACATCTCAAATAATGTGGCAATATGATTATTATAGGGTTACTTCAATATTTTCCAATTAAAATTCAGTGGACACACTGCCACGTTATTTGGAATGTAAATTTGGAATTTGAATTTGAGATACATAGCATTGCTCTTTTAAAATTGCAAAGTTCATTTTCTTAATTGTATAACAAAATTCAGCAATGCATTCGTGCAAATCAACTGTGTATTAATTTTTGGTAAGCCAAATATGTTATAAAATAAGAATTCTACATAATAGTAGGAGCATACACTCTCCCGAAGGCCCCAAATGGTTGGTAATTTGGTGGTTGTGTAAAAGAAGTTTGATAATAATATAAGAGAGTAACTCCGTCAAAAAATGCTAACTAAAAATGTTGATATTTTATGTTTTCTTTTAAAAACACCCACCCACCTTTCCAAACTCTCAAATTTGCCCGAAACCCCTTTCATGAACCCATTTCTGCCAAATTTAAAAAAAAAAAAAAAAAAAAAAAAAAAAAAACCACCTTTAAATGCCTGACATTCACCGATCGAATTCCAAGCAATAGCTATATAATCATCATCCACCACCACCACCACCATTACAAAAAAGGCGGCCTGGCCCCTTTCCTCTTTTGTTGTGCTGCCCACACAGTACACACGCACTCTCTTTCTAACCTTCCGATTATCAGCTGAATAGCGATCATAAGTTCAGCTGTTAACAAAGTATTTTTAATCACTCTATTCCTAATAATCAATGTCCTCCTCGCCATTGCATCCATTGCTCAGGCATTAAACTGCACATCCATCCCTTCTTATGGATTTTTCATATTCCAAAAGCATACCCAGATAAACATATATATATATATATATATATATAAAGCACTATTTCTGGAGCATTGGCTCTCTTGAATTCCAATGAATTCAATTATTTACCAAACATTTTCAATCCAATTTTCCTACCTCCATTAATGCACAGCTCAAATCTATCATGATGACATAAATTATTTTACAATAATTGTAGTGCTTAAAGTGTGTGAGATGGGTTATGGAGATGAGACGTGGGTATGTGAGATGAGTTTTAGGTTTTGGAGGGTATGATTGGGTTTGGGGAAATATGAGAGCTAGTTTGGAAAGTGGGTGGGTATTTTTGAAAGAAATATATAAAAGTATAGTGGTTTTTTTGTTGAAAAAGTGTATTTTAAAATTGGAGGGAAAGTTTGAGAAAAACTTTTGAAAATTGGTTTTGAGTTTTGTCTTATTCACAAATCAACCCAAATGTTATTTTACTTGTCCCACATAGGAATATTAGAGGAAGTGGGAATGACATATATAAGTGGAGGTTGGAGTAAGGGTTGGGGCACTTAGGGGTACCAAGTCTTGTGAAAGGGGAGGACCTAGGCCCAATTGGGTTTACCACAAAACACACACATGCGCACACCGTCGCCCGGCTCCATTCCGGGCCGGGCTTGGGTGTGGGCCTACCTCTATATATATATATATATATCTTTTTATACAAAATTTATTTGAAAAATATTTTTTTATAATCAGAATGAGTTTTATTTTCAGTTGGAGACCAAGTCTCCCAAAAACTCCTTCACGTTTTTTACACCAGATTTTTTCTCCGACGTTCCCAGATTTCTATTCACGTTCTGCAACGTTATCTTTCCCCAACGTTCAGAATGCATTTTTTTTTTATATATACACAAACTGCTCTCATAAAAAGATAGACAGCTTTACAAAGAGAAAAAGAGTTACAGAAATTTTTTCAAAAACTGTTTTATTCACAGTTTCTGATCAACGAGTTCTGAAAAGGTGTGGGTTTTCCGATCTTCCTCCGTGCAAGGATTTTCGAGACAGAGGCGATTTCTGGGCTGCTTTATCCTGGGGACGTCATGGCCTTCATCCGAACTGCTTGCACAACTTGGACAAAGCCGCGAAGCGTCTTAAAGAGAGCGACTAAGTCCGCGACTCATCCCAAGAAAAACGTCAAAGACTATTGTTATTGGTAACATTGTTCTATTTTACAGTTTGTGCAACAACATTTTTGTCATCATCCATTGACGACATTATAGCTAGGGCCTACATTGCAACAAAATTGAAACTATAGGGCCTAAAGTGTCACAATTGAAAATCGAGGACCCAAAGTGAAACTTTTTCCAAATCAGAGGATATTAAAATATCTTTAATCCAAAATTGTATTCTTTCTTGCTTATTTTTCTTTCTCTCGCTAAAGCCATGAATATAATAATGCATAAGGCTCCGCTTGGTTTGCATATTTAGAGAATGCACAGGTAATAAGGAGGGATTAGAAAAGTAGTTTCTTTCCTGGTTTTCCTTAGATTTAAAAAAAAAATACATAAATAAAAATATTGAAAAAACGATAATGTGAGTTTCGACTCCTACACTCTTCTAATAAACCACACTCGTGTGCAGGGGCGGAACCACATGGAGACTGGGGGGGCCAAGGCCCCTGCAAAAATTTTAAAAATTTTGGGGGTCTATATAGAATTTTGAATATTTGAAAATATTTTATATAGTGGCCCCTCCAAATTTGTGACTTTACATGTAGAGGTTCTTAATACATAGTGTCCATTTGACTTTCATTATGTTAAAATGGTAATGTGTTAAAAATAACATTGCAGGATTAATAATAAAAGTCCCTATTAATAGTGAAAGGGAAGAATAATATCCCCTTATTCAGCTCAGGAGATAAACAATGTCTAAATCAAATTTGCCACAACTACTTATTCGACTCTTTGTCTCACTTAAAATAAAAAATATGTATAAGTGACCAAAAATTTTTTTTTCGGGG
This sequence comes from Hydrangea macrophylla, assembly GCA_033977485.1. Taxonomy (NCBI): domain Eukaryota; kingdom Viridiplantae; phylum Streptophyta; class Magnoliopsida; order Cornales; family Hydrangeaceae; genus Hydrangea; species Hydrangea macrophylla. Next base: position 55,958,329 of record CM066993.1, read on the forward strand.
GCGCTGCCCCCGAACCCCGCATGAAACTTGGCCCCCCCTAGCACAAAATTCTGGGTCCGCCACTGCTCGTGTGAATCACAAATGATGGATCCCTTCTAGGGCTTTACAACTATGTGATTTTATAGCCAATCTTTGCCACAAAATAAAATAAAAAATAAAAAAAATTTAATGATAAACATTGTTTCTTCAAAGTAGCTTTCGATCTTTCAATGATAAACATTTAAAAAAATTAAACATTGAAAGTTGGTGAAAATACCAAAGATGAGGGCCAGCTGTTTTTACTGCTCTGGATAAATTCCCATAGGAGTATATGTTCGAACATAGATGAAAGTTAAAACATCCATTTAATGAATAGGTAGGTAGGTGAACATTTAAATGAGAAGTAACCATTATATGATTCGAACATAGATGAAAGTTAAAACATCCATTTAATGAATAGGTAGGTTGGTGAACATTTAAATGAGAAGTAACCATTGCAGGTGAAAAGTAAAAAAGTGAAGTATAAAAATTAGTAATGTCACTCGTTAACTGGATTTCCATTGTAGGGTATTGAAGTGATCCCACAATAGTTAATCGATTCACTGGATTTTGATTGGTGTCACATCATTTAGGATAGAGATTTGAGATTTGGATTTGAAAAGCATAGCATTACTCATTGGTAAGCGTAATGCTATGCTTCCCAAATTTTTATTCTAAAAGTGCTTCCCAAATAATATGACAGTGGAGTTAGGTCTAATACAGTGGGACTAGTTAAATTTTAATTGGAAGTTGTCGACCTGTACACTGTCACATCATTTAAAAGCACTTTTAAAATAAAAAAATTAGAAAGCATAATATTACTCGAAGTAAATACTGGACCAGCTCGGGGGTGACATAATTGGTAAGTGTCAATTGTAAGTCTTTGCATTGGGACATAAACCTCTTGAGCCATCTGTATTGGGCTTTGGGTGTCCTTTTTATAAACAACAGGCCCTTTCTAAACTCTTTACTTGGGCCTTCCACCACCAGAGTGTTGGGTAAGCTATCAGATTAATGTACTTTCGTGGCTCATTCATGGAGGTTGATTGGGTTTTTCTTTAAATGTATATTTATTAATTTTGAAAATAAGTAAATATTCTAAATATTTATTTGTTATTTTATAAATCGTACTTTATGAATTCATAAACATATTATGATCTTCAATACCTATATGTTTACAAATGCTTTATAACATTGTTTTAGTCATTTTTCATATCACACTGATCCTTATCCGGGCATATCTCCCTCATGGTGTAATTTTATCCCACCAATTCGCAATAAAGCAAGAATTCAGATTCTAAAAGGACGTGATAGGATTATCATGCCCCCTTATTCAAGGTACCAAACGTGTTATCCCAATTCGCAATAAAACCATAATTCAGATTCTAAAAGGACGTGACAGGATTATCATGTCCCCTTATTCAAGGTACCAAACGTGCCCTAACAGTTCAAAGGCACTATGTGGTAAAATTTTATTTCGTGGATGATTTTTTTACATTGATTTCCTAAAATTTGATGGAGGAACAAATGAGAATATTGTCTCACTTTTATTTTATTAGTTAGTTTTTATTGTACATCACACAAATGGAAGTAATGTTCTCACAACTGATTCGAAAACCACAACCGCCTATAGATGAGATGGAATCCCAGGCCGTCATTGGTCTCTTTATTGTGTTTTATTGGTAAAGAGAATATCATTACACTTCATTTTGATAAAATTTCAATTTTATTGGTTTCCATGGGATTATCTGACCACATGTATGTGTCCTAGATACTTCAAGCGGTAATTAGATTTCAGTCAGTTTTATGTGGCAAATTTAAAAGTTAGTTTATTACTTTTTCAAAATTTAAAAAATATCAACAATTACTAAAAAAAATTTTAAAAGGCATCAACAAAATAAATAAATAAAAATATCAACTTTTGAAAAAGATGAATTTATGTTTTAGTCTACTTTATGTTTGCACCTTATAAACTTGCACCGTAACATTGTGAATATGCTTCTAACATTGTGATGAGTTGTTCGCCACATAACAACGTTATAAAATAGTTGCTTCCAGTGTTGTGAAGAGTTGCTCTCCAAAGAGTTGTAAAATTTGATGACTTTTAATTGTACAAAAAAAAAAAAAAAATGACATTCTTCTAATTTTGAAAAAGTAGTAGGCTTGACTTTTAATTTCTACACATAAAGAGATTGAAATTTATTTATCCCAAACTTCAATAATTCTCACTTAGCTCAATCTAACAACAATCCTCACCGCTAATCCTCATTTTCTCTCTCTACAATATGCTTATTCAACAATTAAAAGAAGTTTTAAGCTTTTAAACCCCTACAATGGGTGTAAAAAAAAATTGATAACCAGTTGGTTTGGTCGATTTTCATCAAGGGGGTGTTTTGGAAATTGAATCGAACTGGGGAACCAAGTGAATTGAACCCTGCAATCAATTTTGCACCCACCCCTACACAATTTAGCGTCAAATTTCTACTAAAACATAATTGCAACAGGTCCATTAGTGCAAACGAATTTTTTATGTTTAGGTTAAACGATCCCACCCTTTGGTCCAGAAGTCGAAAATCTTGGGATAGGTGATTTCTTTTCAATTGACAATCAAATTTAAACCAATTTAAACAGTATTACATCAATTTCATGACCACTTTACAAACAAACAAACTCCATTATTAGATTCAGAACGTCGAAATACCTCGCGATAGGCTGTCATGGATAGATTAATTAAATAATAACTTAATTCAATGTATAAATTTAATATCTATTCTAAAAATTAAAACAGTACAGGCTTCATAGAAAACACAAAGAAATTAGACTAATGGGCTAACCCAATCAACAAAGCAAACCAAAGGTTCACAATCCGAAACAAAGCAGTCCAAATGTTTTACAATCCAAAATTGAAAACCAATGGAAAAGTTCAAAGCCTAGCCCAAATAAACAATCCAGCCCAACCCAAGGCAGCCCATCAACTTCAATGAGTTTAAAACAAAACAGCCCAAACGGTTCAACATAATAAAATGAAAACCAATGGACTAGCCCAAACATAAAACTGCCCAACCCAAAGCAGCCCAAATGCATCTGCTCATATTAAAAAAAACATAGCCCAAAACCACGTGTCTACAGACTATAATTCTTAGTCGGGTTCATTCCGAAAATGAATATCCAAGAACAAGTTTTAGAGGTGCCCATTTCGTGGAACAATAATAATATACCCACACCTACATCCACACCCATAACTACATCTAATACATTCTGACCTTTGATTCTAGTGAGTTCTATGTAGGACTTACTAGAATTAAGGATAATCAAGGGTCAAAATATGCTAAATGTAATTATAGGTGTGAATGTGGGTGTGGATGTGAGTGTATCACCACTCTTCGTGGATTGAAGAAGCAACTGGTGGTGTGGGTCATCATCCCATTCACCAATGGTGGAAGCATATGGAAATTGATTTGGCATTCTGCCATTCTCTTACTGTCCCCATGGTTCGACATTTTGTTTTGAAGGGCCTATATATTGGAAACATTCCGACTTTTGATCTACACCTTCATATAAAAGAGCCTTATTTTCAATTCAATTGTCATTATTTGGTATTTTGTTAATTGTTTGTTTTTACCATTTTTGCCCCTCTCAAATACTACAATTCCCTAAATCTATACACTTTTTTGGGTCATTTAAGGATTTGTTTGGGGGTATTTCTGTAAGTTCAAGGAGATTATTAGCCTTAGATCGCTTTTCTTAATTTTATTAAATATCAAAATGAGGATGCAATCAACTTTTGAAAAAAAATTACCAGAAATGAGGGATTCAATCAACTTTTGAAAAAAAAAATTTTTTTACCATAAAAATGAGAATTCAATCAACTTTTGCTCTAATATTTACAAAAATTGTTTGGCACAACCAAGTGTTGCTTATTTTTTCTTTATTTATTTATTTGTTTATTTATTTTTTCCAAAACAAGCCACTAAATGGACCAATCAAGAAGTTCAATGTCCACCATATTGATGTGACTGTGGGCTATGCCATGTTTGGCTTTGTTTTTGTTTTTGTTTGTTTGTCTGTTTTTTTTTTTTTGTTGTTGATGTTTTGCGTTTCTTGTATTTTTTTTTTTCCTTCAAAAAGTGGGGTTGACATGTAAATTTACTTTACACACATGCTTATAAATAAAACTGATTGAACACTTTGATATAAATTGAATTTTATACGTATGCCTATGAATGAGAAATTTACTTTTATTACACTATATTATCGATCTTACATACACAATGTCTATAAATTAAATATTGCGCCTACAAATTTGATTTACACACACAATCAATTTTGCAATATTATCGATATTACACACACAATGTCTATAAATTTAATGTTACGCCTACAAATTTGATTTACACACAATCGAGTTTGCAAATATAAAATTAAATTTATAGGCATAGTACAAAACACACACACACACACAAAGAATAGGCTATAAATTAAATTTAGGCATGTGTGTGTGATAAATTTAATTTCTAATTCAAAATATATAATTCAATTTATAGGCATGTGTGTGTAATACCAAATAAAATTAAATTTATAGCCTATAAATTCAATTTAGGCATGTGTGTGTAATCCCATATTAATTTTATCAATTTTATTTTATTTTGTGTCTATAAATTAAATTTATAGATATTTCCAGGCATGGGTGTTCAATGTGTGGGTGTGTAAATTATGTTTATAGGCACGTGTGTGTGTGTGTGTGTGTGTGTGTGTGTGTGTGTGTGTGTGTGTGTGTGTAATATCAACAATATGAAAATAAAATAAAATTCACAAATATAATATTGTAGATTGTGCATAATATCCAAATATAAAATTAAATTTATAGGCTTTTCAAATTATAGGCATTGTACAAAAAAAAACACACACGAAAACACACACACACACACACACACACACACACACACACACACACACACCCACCTATAAATTTAATTCCTCAGAATGTGCCTATAAATTTCATTTCATATTTGATATTATACAATTTAGTTGCTTTTCGCAAGGCGTCTTCCTATATTTATGTATTTTAGTTATTTATTTATTTTGATATCACACATGCATGTCTATTAATTTAATTTTTATATTTTCATATTACACACACAATACCTATAAATGAAATGTCATATTTTGATATTACACGCACATGCCTATAGATTTAATGTAGACACATATTTCGTAATTTAATTTTCATTTGATTTTATATTAATATTGTAGATTGTGGATAATATAAAAATATAAAATTCAATTTATCGACATGTGTATGTAATATCAAAATATAAAATGAAATGTATTTAAATTGAATTTTACTATGAGTCCGCGCCTTGCACTGGCCGTCCCCCCTAGTATAGATAGAAGGGAAAACCGAAAATTCACTTATTCAAAGCTTTAAACTACAACTACAATACATAGTTGGGAATATTAAGGCAATGTTTGATTCATGGATTTTATGAGGGAAAATGAAAATAGTTCTCTCGTATGTTCCCTTATATTTTCCTTCATACTTAAAGAACATTGAAAATAAAACATTTTCTACAGATAATTGCAATATATGAAGAAAGGAATGGTATTCAAAATGTTTAATTTATTTATCGACTTATTCTCTTTTATTTCCTATTTTCTTCTTCTTAATTTTTTCTTATTAACCGAACAAAGGAAAATATATATATATATATAGAGAGAGAGATTTGCTAACTTACAGCATAGGAGACTTTTAGCGACGAAAAACAAGATTTTAGTGACGAAATTTTTTGTCGCTAAAAGTTGGAACCTTTAGCGACAAAAATTTCATCGCTAAAAACCTGTTTTTCGTCGCTAAAAGGGTTGTTGTATGATGCTAACTTACAAATCATGTTGTAAGTTAGCAGCCCCCATATTTTTATGTTTTCTTTTCCTTTTCTTTTCTCTTATAAAATCGAAGAATCAAACAAAACTTAAAACTCTTCTTTGTTCTCTTTTTGAAAGGTTCATTGTTTTATGGGGGTTAAGTGGCAAGAAAGGAAAGGAAGATAAAATAATTCTTATTAGACTGAAAAACAGGATATGTTTTTCCTCGTGTTTACGGAAAACCAAATATTCACTGATCCAAAGCTTTAGTCTGCAAAATTTTGTTGGATTCTTACATGGAGATTCTACTAAACACTTGCCACGTATTCAAACCATAGGTTATTGCACAAAGCCGTTAGGGAAATGCATGAGCTTTAAAAACTTCTTTAAGAATTTGCTTTTTGGAATTTTTTAAGGGGGCGCTCATCAATAAGACCATGTTTGTTTCCTAGGACTAAGGGGGATAGAGGGGGATTCGACTATTTCAATTAAAATGGACTAATTGTCCGGCGCTTGGATTACCAACAAAATTCGGGATTATTAGTCCATTTTAATTAAAGTGTATATTGTGGGCATCACCTTGGGTGTTGCCAACTTGGCAACAGCGACGCATACAAATCAAATGTGGGGAAAGAAACTATAAATATAACTGAGGCAAAGAAACTGAAATTGGTGGAGGAGTGCTTGAATGGAAGCATTGCGGATTGGTAGCAGCAAATCAAAATTGTTAGAAATGAATGGGAAAACCTAAAATCAATGATTGGGACATGATGAAGAAGAAACTTATTCATGTATTACGTCCCAACCAAATGTGGGGATTTGAGACAATACTTTTGATAAATTTGACTTTGAATTAGATAAATCAAAGTTTGATGAATTACTTGGATAAGAAATCATCTTTTGATGATTGCTATGAAAGTAGGTTTGAGAAAATCCTAAATCAAGAGGATGACAAGAAGGCGTCGATATTTGATTATTTTCTATGGAAGTGAGTTTAAAGAAAACGTAGATGTAAGTAGACGTCGTCAAGGAATTGAATAAGGAGCCACTATTTGAAGATTATTGTGGTAGTAAATTTGAGGACAAGGAAGGATATAGTTTGGTACTGTTTGGATCTTCAAACAAAAGCTCTGAATAGCCTGGTAATGCAATTTAATTTTTAGCCAAACAAATTATTAACATGTTAAGTTCGAATACCCTCTGTTAATAGTCATAGAAGTACTAAGAATTTAAATTACATAAAGATTATATGAATTGGGGTTGGTTTATGCAGCAATAATACACAGCTAATTGACTGAGAGAGATGATCAAGAACATGTAAAATCATGTGTCAAGGGGGCATTTGCAGGAGTATTATGTGAGTTTCTACAAATTAAGATCCCACAGTAATAGAGTGATCATAATGGCCATTATACGGTGTGATAGTGACATGTAAAAAAGCGTAGGGAGATAAAATAAAATACATGCTTTTAGATTAGATAAATCTGGGAAGGGTATAGGGAGATTAAGTTGGAGGGTGAGAATTACTTAGTTTTGGGAAATTCATGCGCGAATATTATTTAATTTTATCTTCCTATTTTACTATCAATTGAAGATACATGTATAAGATAGAGAGACTGAGAGAGGTACATATAGATGGCCAGAAAAATAAGAGAGATTTGATGGGGAGGAAGTGAGAGATTTAAGAAAGAGACACTTAAATAGAGAAGGACAGCTGTGAGACATTTAAAAAAATAGAGAGCGATTTTTTGCAGGGTATTACTAATAATGGGGGTTATATAATTGAAGGGTGAGATAATAAATCCGTTGTGATATATATATATATATATAATTGAAGAGAGAGATAATAAATCCATTGTGATATCAATCTTAGCCGTAGTCAAGAGATTTAGCTACTCATAAGTACGAAATAAAAATCCATAATCAAAGTGTTAAAACAACTTTAAAACTAAAAATAAAGGAAGAAAAAGAAAATACGAATTTAATTTTTTAATTTAATTTTTTGCTCAAATAACATTCATTAAAATTAACCAAAAATTATAGAGAAAACAACACAGACAACAACAAAGAAAATGAAAAGCATAACAACCAAAGGTACAATAGATAGGAAAGTATAAGCGACCACAGAAAACACTCCGTTAGCTGCACGAGAAATCCACCACTGCGCCACAAAGGTTGCCAGCCACGTAGAGAGATCAAGAACCCAGGGCATTTTCAAAAAAAAAAAAAAAAAAGAAAATACGAATTTAATTGCACGAACATCTAGCATAGTCCAGAGATTGGGATGACTTAAATTTCGTGGGAATTGATTCCATGTAGCCACTTGTTCGCAAGAAAATATCGTAGTTCAAGTGCAAACTAGTCGCGAGAAGTAGTACCCGGAAGTATGTGATCGATTTCCATAGAGACTATTATGTAAAACAGATTAGTTGGTGCTTTAGAAACTTAATCTACACAACTAAAAAGAAAGTAAAAGAAAAGAATGAGCAATAGACCAAAGTCTTCTAGTTTTGGCTATTTTCTTAACTCAACTGCAATGACTTTTAAAGAAAGATTAACTTCTAGACTAATGAAACAAAGGTGAAGTTCAAACAACTTTTAACAAAAAGTTTAAGATCAAGATTGTAATTTGGAAGATTTGTGCTTGGGAAAAATGAGGTAGGAAAGCTTGCTCTCCCTTCAACTCTAACAAGAACTTTAGATTGTATGTCCTAATTGTCCTTAAAGTAGCACTCCATTGAAACAAAATATCAAACTTGTAATGGTCAAGCCAACATGTTGTAGATCAAAGCTTCAAAAGAATTCATGAATTTAGACTTGGTCTTTTGAGAACTCAATTGATACTTGACATCAAAGATGAAGTTTCTACTAGAATCAAATCTAAATTCAAGAACCTAAGAGACAATTCAACCACACTCTTCATTAAGCACATGAGTTCAAGGTTGGAGCCATGGCTTTTCAACTCTCCAACCTTGAGGATTTAGCTATCCATATTCATAGCAACTAACATCAAAATAACTAAAGATGACAATTTAAACATTGAAACCAAATGTTACTACAATTATTCCACAGATTTTCTTACAAAACAAAGTGCAGCTCTAAAGCTAAGCTCACTGTGAGCAAGACAAAACTTAGAAAAAACTAAGAAAACAAGAGAGAAGACTAGAGAGAAGAGACCCTTACAAAATATAGATACATCCTACATAAAGGAGGTGCCTTGACCAACAAGCAAGCCACATCTCAAGTTCCTAGGGCTACTGAGGTGAAGAGAGCTGTCCTTTCAAAGAAATTGCAAGTTTTGAGAAGTTGAATTTTTTAGAATGGCAAACTTGTAAAACAGAGACTCTGAATTCCCAGGACTGGATCGATCCGCAGATCAGCCGGATCGATCCGATCCTACCAGTCCTGGTCTTTATTTTCACTAACATAAGCGGATCAATCCGCCAAAGGGGTTCCTTCAGACTTGATTCTCGGTTCCTTTTTGTTCTCAAAACATGCTCCAAAGCTTCCTTCTCTTAATAAACCTACAAAAAAAAGTGCATAAGAATAAGATGACAAGATGCTGCCATGCTTAAGACCTCCTAATTGGGGAATTAAAGTTACTAAAGGTTGCATTATCATATAGATGACAATGCATTCCTTGCGATAAATCACATCCCCAACCAGCATGTTCCTAGTGTTCTAAGAAAAGGGGATGGAAGCATGAATTTGAAGTTGGGGAGTTTGGTAGGGCAAAAGGGGTAATTAAATTTACGGAAGCAGTACCCCCGAGATTATTTTTTGGGTTATATTTATACATATTTTTCAGTAGATGAAATACTTAAGCTAATGCTATAAAAATTAATACAAACATGCACTCAAGAAATCTTCTACTATAATATGATACATACATCTCAGTTACAACACTTTGGGACCTTTTACTACTAATTTTAAAATTGTAACTAACAAATGGCACTTAAAAGTTACTACGAAAAGATATACTAGTAAAGTTAATACTGATTGTCACCAAAAGTACAAGAAAATGATACATTGTTACTACAAATTGAGACCAATGAATTGAACGTTTCATACTTGTCTTGTGGAATTTTTCTACGATCCAAATACTAATGCAATAGTGAATTTTTTAACTTGGGAGGGGGCTTAAGAGTAAATTTTTTTTAAAGGGTATATATGATATTTTTCGAAAACCAAAGGGGGGCTTAAGTCCCCCCCCCCCCCCCCCCCCCATAAGTCCATCCCTGTTGATATCGATACTAGGTGCCCTAAATGTATGAAACAGGCAGAAACAGTTATTCATGCACTCAAAATTTGCAAATGGGCTAAGAAAATTTGGAAAGCAATTTTAAGCTAGGTAGCACCGGTGTGGGTGCAGGGATTTGGGTATGGGAATGTGGATGCAAGGGATTCGCAAATTTTTCAAAAAGTAAGGGTACGAGTAGGCCTGGCAGCCCCAGCCCAAACCCATGAACCCGCCCAAGCTCGCCCATCATAAATGGGTTTGGGTAAGGGAGTTCTTCTTAATGGGTTGAATCTGGACCACCCAATAAACACAATTTTCATTAACGGTCGAGATGGGTTTAATTAAAGGCCCAATTAAAATCCAATTAGCACTCAGTACAACAACACCCAACCAATTACTCCTGCAATATTTGGACTACCCAAACAATGAATTATTGAATCAAAATGAACTGTTAGTCCTGTTTCTTGTGTCCCTAGATTATTCCAGCAAAACAAATTTAAAGACTTTCGTAAGGATAGTTTTTGAAATGAGTAATGCTATGATTGCCAATTTTTTTTTTCTCAAAAGTGTTTTCTAACACATGTGGCAGTGGACCCAGTTGATTTTTTTTTGGTTGATGTTGAAGTGATCCTACCATTAATGAAGAGGGGCCCATTGCCACATGTGTTAGAAAACACCTTTTGGGAAAAGAATTTGGAAAGCATATCATTACTCTTTTGAAATTACACATATACACCAAAAACTTCCAAAAATTTGGGGTGCCATGGCCTCTCATGAGATCTAGGTCCGCCAATGTCTGTCACATTTGTATGTAGTCATTCATCCATTATTCACTCATCTGATCACGCATTCGGTTCTTTACAAACTTCATTTTTGCAGTTGCAATTATGAAAAAGAACACTTGATCAATTGGTTAGTGAAAGACAATAGGTCTATTTGAATCTCATCCAACTTGCAATTTTGACACCCCTCTTTTATATTTTAGTGGTGTACAACATATAATTTTTTTTTTCAAATCATATAGCAATACAAATAATTTCTCGATTTTGAAAATTTCTGTATTTTGCAAGTTATAGTGTTGACCCCATTCGGTTACATATAGCTCCACCATTGGGATAGCAATATATATATATATATAGTTCTTGAAAATCATCATCGATGCTTTGAAATTGATTCCCATGCCAATTACCATTTGGATAACTCGGGGTACATAAGAATCTCACAAAAATCAAAATATGTCTATCTTTCTCTTAGTAGGGTCCACTGACACTGTGAGATCCACTCTCTCCTGGTGGAGTACACTCCAAAAGAGAGATAAACACATAAAGTTTATATATCTTGTTTTTGTGAGATTCGTATGTGCCCCAAAAATTATCCTTAGTATTTCAAAGGAGAAACTATTATCATGAACAAAGATACTTAAAAATCAGGGATTGTGAACAGGGGAGGATCTATGTAGGGGCAACACTATGTTTTGGAAATCTTTATATACCCTATAAAAGAAAGTTATATTTAAGTTAACACCTCTCCTAAAAATTTAAGTAAGCCCCCTATTCTATTAGCCTCGTTTGGCAAGCCGGATAAAACTGGGAGAGAGGTAGGGGTGGGCCTTTGTTCAGGGGGGCAGAAACTTATACGAGGGTTCGGGGGACAGCACCCCCAACCTGATTTTTTTTAGCTTAAAAAGTAAATTTTTTTTTTGAAAAGTTGAGAGGCAATTAAGGGGCAAAATGAATAAAGTACGAAATATGTAAAGTAAAAGAATTAAGTTGAAAAGTTGGGGGACAATTTATAAGGGGCAAAAACGACTAATGTATGAAATGTATAAGGTAAAAGAGTGATTTTGAAAAGTTAAGGGAGACGATTAAAAAATAAAAATGAATAATGTGTGAAATTTATAGGGCAAAATAGAGATATGAACTAAGTGTTTTTGTTACAAGGGAGCGATTTGGTGAGAATATCTACCACTTGCTCGTTTGTGCCACAGAATTTCAATGATATCGTCCCACACGTGATCAAGTCTCAAATAAATCAAACCACCAACTAGTGCACGAACTGGCTATAGATAGCCTTACAATTGATGCATGCAGAATGGAAACTCATGAACTACCAATACCTATTTACAAGGAAAATGGATAACATGGGATGATGTGTATTACCTGGGAAATGGGAACTAACTAGTGCCTAATTACATGGGACATGCATGCAAGTGGGGTCCTATTTACATGGGGTATGTATGCTAGTGCTCAAACTATCACACATTACATGGTTTGCATGGCTGGACCATAACAATCCCCACCGCTTGAAGTTTCCTTGTCCTCAAGGTTGAAGACGGGATATGACTAAGAAGTATGAAATTTCAGAGATAGGGCCGGGTGGGTTTGGTTCGGGAGGTGGGTTTTCGGTGAATGAGACATCTTCAATCATGAGGAGCTTGGGATCGCTACAACGATGGCCAAGTATAAATTTTTCATCATAGTAGTAACAAAGGCCTTTTTCCCAGCGTGCTCGACCTTCTTGACCGGTGATTTTTTTAAACTGTGTTGAGGAGGTGGTATTGGAGGGGTTTAGTTTGTCGGCAGGTGGTGGACCAAGGATACCGGCAGTAGAAGTAGTCGATGGAAAACAGATTTGTGGTGTACTAGGGAGAGTTGATGAACGGGGAAAAATGGTGGATTTGTTTTGGAGGGTATTGCGTTCTTAAATTAGTCGGGCCACACCAATTGCCTCCAATAAGGTATGAGATTTCTTGATTTTGACGTTGAGACGAACTTCATCTTTGAGACCGGCTGTAAAGCACCCAATTAAATAACTGTCGGGGAAGAGCATCAACAAGTTAGGAGAGTCTTTCAAACTCTTCCTGGTAAGCACCTACGGTGGTGGTTTGTTTCAACCGTGTAAGGGCCTCGGAGGGGTCATCGAAATCGGTGGGTGCGAAGCGGCGTAGTAACGCTGTGGTGAATTCATACCAGCCGAGTGGTCCTTTGGATTTTGTGAACCAACGGTGCCATTGCAAAGCAATGCCCTCAAGGTGGAAAGAGGCAAGCTGGACTTGTTGAGCGGGGGCAATACGTTGGAATTCAAAGTACTGTTCGGCCCGATATATCCAACCGCTAGGATCGTCCCCTGCGAATTTTGGGAAGCTAAGCTTGAGGTTGGTGGGTGGACGGTTTGGGTCTTGGGTGTGTGTTTGGTGGGAGTTTGAGCTTGAGACGAAGGGATTGATGTTGGCATTTTCGGGGGTGAGACGGAGTTGTAGAGTTTGTAACTAGGCAAGGATGGATTGAAGGGAAGTATGTACTTGATCGAAATTCGACTCATGACGAGCCAAAATTCCGCTCACTTCATTGCGGAATTCAGTGTTGGATTTTCCACGAGTGTCCATGAGATCGATCGGCTCTGATACCAATTGATATAGTTATCTTAGGAGACCACTGATATAATTGTCTTGGGCAGATTTAATGAGCTTAGAGAGAGAGAGAGGGGGAGACAAATGGAGAGTGAGAGACAGATTTAGAGAGAGAAGTAAGGTTTGGAAAATAGCATATTCATTCATATATCCTTACTAGTGCACGATCTGGCTATAAATAGCCATACAATTGATGCATGCAGAATGGAAACTCACGAACTACCAATACCTATTTACAAGGAAAATGGGTAACATGGGATGATGTGTATTATGTGGGAAATGGGAACTAACTAGTGCCTAATTACATGGGACATGCATACAAGTGGGGTCCTATTTACATGGGGTATGTATGCTACTACTCAAACTATCACACATTGCATGGTTTGCATGGCTGGACCATAACACAATGGTCCATTGAGATTTACATCCAATCTCTAATGGTACAAACACATTATTAATTTTCCTCCCCCTCTCTCTCCCTCTAGTCACTTGCCAAGGATTCCAAAATTGTAGAATAATGCTATAGTTTTCAAAATTTGTATTCCAAACTTGATTCGCAACACATGTAGAAGCTACTTCAAATATGAAAGAACATTATTTGTTGGCTTCATTTTCAAAATTTTTTTTTAAAGGAATGAAAGAAGATTGGGATGAATTTTTGGGGCATTTCGTTCATTTTTGAAGAAATGAAATCTCATTGGGGTTGCTCTTAGTCATCAGATTGCAAAATCAAAATCTTTACGATTGATATTCCCTCGATCAAATTTTTTTTGTTACTTCAATAGCCTGCTGCGCAATTAAGATTTAGAATTTTATAAAAATATATCTGGTCACCGAGTGACCATTTTGTATAAAAGTATCCATTCGAGTGAATGCTTCAATAGAGTGAACTGAAGTAGTTCAATGGATTATCCTAGTTGTTTATCATATGATTTCTGATATAAAAAAAAACTAACTACTTTAAAAGTTTTAGTTGTTAATAGATCAAATAGATCGATGGATGAATTTTTGAAATATTTTGAGGCTACCACGTGACAGTAATGTACAATCAATCACATGCACAAGTTACTTTGGTTAGGTCCACGCCACCAACCCACATACGCCCCATCCCAACCCACACACTTGACAAGCCTTATATTGACAAGCTTATAAATCATGGTTCATTTAAATTTGGACTTGCCTTCACGGCCCAAACATTTCATCTGCAATTTATGGATTGAGTTAAGGCAACCAGCCCATTACAGGTTTTGGCATTAAACTGGACCCATAATTTGAAATCTAGCCTCTTGGGCTTGTTGAAGCATAAGTAAGGTTTTGTTTGATCTTGGATTTAGTGAGGGAAATGAAAAGAAAGTACAGTGGAAAATCTTTTCCTTCGTTGGTAAATAAGGAAGATAATGGAGAAAATTCGAAAGAAATGAGCATAAGTTGATAATTATATTAAACATTTGGTCTGTTACAGTCATTTCCTTCTTTTATTCCTATATAGCGATTGCATTGTAGAAAATTTTAATTTTTTAATTAATTAGCATGAAGGAAAAGAGGAAGCAATTGCATTGTAGAAAATTTTAATTTTTTAATTAATTAGCATGAAGGAAAAGAGAAGAAAAAAATTAATTTTTTTCTCTTTTCCCTCACAAAATTCATGTACCAACAAAGCCTAAGGGTGGAGAAAATAATCAATGCAATAATTATATAAGACTTGATGTGACAAGCTAATAAAATATCTTTATTTAAACATAATCTCTCCTCTAATTGCTCATGAAACAACGATTTATTTCCTATTTGTTACAAGATTTTAATTTACCAAATAGTGCCACACTATAAGTAGAGCACTACTACACTCACACACTTTTCCACACCCAGTTTTAAATGTATGTACTCTATGTTGTGTAAGTGGTGGACAGAAAAGTGTGAAGAATTCAAACAGCACAAGGTACTTGCATTTAAAGCATAGTGTGTGGAAAAGTCTGTGGGTCTAGCATTTTCCTATAAGTAAAACCAGTTTAGGTAATTAGGATCGGATAAGGGCGGAGCTAGGATTTTTGATCAAGGGCGGCCTAGGCTATATGGGGGTTCGGGGATAGCGCCCCAGAGGCAAAAACTTTTTTGGTGTTCTTATACATAATTATGAAAAAAATGAAAGTGGGTCTCTTTTTTTAGAAAAAAAAAAAAAAAGCGATGTTTGTAAATATAATCAGGATCTATTCTTTATTTTATTTATTGAATTACGACATGTTTAGTTAAACATAAACACTATAAGGGACCAAAAGATAAGTTGAGCGGGGGCCTAACACAAAATATCTAAATTTTCTATACTAGAGTTTTAATTCTCAAAATCTCGGGGGGGGGGGGGGGGGGGGGGGGGGGGGGGGGGGGATGGCTTAGCCCACCCTCGCCCTATGTTGCCTCTGCTCCTGGGCTCGGACTTGAACTAGTCAAACCAACACTATTGCAATGACAATGTCCCTTAACATGTGCCTTAAGCCTTGCCCTATGTTGCCTCTGCTCTGGGCTCAGACTTGAACTAATCAAACCAACACTATTTCAATGACAATGTCCCTTAACATGTGCCTTAAGAGCATATTAATCGATATCCCATGCTATGCATGGAGTAGCACATATGTAAGGCACTACCAAATTATATGTAAGTCACTACATATTTTGTTACATATAATTTGGTGGTGACTTACATATGTGCTACTCCATACATAGCATGGGATATCGATTAATATAGGCCTGTAAACGGATTGGATTTGGATTCGATTCGTTCGATTCGATCTGATCTGATCTGATCCGATCCGAACCCGAACCCGAACCCGAATCCGAATCCGAATCCGAACCCGAATCCGAACGCGAATCTGACAGAAAATATCCGATAATAATATTCAAATCCGAATTCGAATATTTTGTTACTAAACAGATCGGATTCGAATTGGGAATATTCGACCCGGCAACCCAAAACTAATACTCCCTCCGTCCCTTTTTTTGTGTCCACCTTTGGGAGCTCAACTTTTTAAGGGGATGTACGCAACAAAATTCAAGTATAGAAATAACAAGAAAATTGAGGAACAAATATGATTTTATTGATTTCAGAAAATATGAGTACAATCTCTGTATAATTCTTTTACAATGAAAAGAAAATTCCTTTGATTCGATCTCCTTGACTGTTCAAGATTCAAGGGCTTCTGAAGCTTGTTCTTGAACCGTAGATTTGTCCTTCAAATCTTCACACTCGATGAAGTGCTTGTAGGAAAGCTTGAACGAGGGCCGGGGCTTGATCTCGAACAAACGAATGATTAATCTTCCTTCAACTTCTTGAAGAACGGATTAAACAGGCTTGACTTGAATCTGAAGAACAACAAACTGTATGTTTGTTCTTCAGAAAGGCTTGGGTGATTTGAATGTAAGAGAGAGCTCTCAATTTTTTTTTTGTGGAGAAATCTCAACTTATTGAAAGGCCAAAAGTCCTTTCTACCTGTGTGGAGACCCCTATTTATAGGCTTAGGGTGTAGAGTTTTAATTTGAGACTCAATACATCTTAACCGTCGATTTGAAGTCCTCCCTTGAGGGTTTGACATGTGTCACCACTTTAGGGACCAATATTAATTTATATGGTTTTATGTGGTGTATATGACACATGTCACAAATAAATTGGTCCACTTGTATCTTGTAGGGCCCACATTTGAAATAATTTTGATTTCTTGATTTTGACTAATCGGAATAATTAAATTTAATTAATTATTATTTAATCAATCGGTAATACCAAAATTTTAACGTCTACAAATGCCCCCACTTCATGGCACGTTGACATTATGTTCACCGTACACGCGCGACGGGACTTGAAGTTTTTTTTTTTTGACTTGCAAAATATATATATATATATATATATATATTTAGCACTTTTGGAATGGAAAGAACCGTCTTTGTGCTTCATAAGTGAATCCATTTCCATTACTACAAGCATTTGGCAAGTGCCTATTTCTTCCACAGGAGCCCTTACTCATGCTAATAACTCTGTTAATATGATTCTAACATGTATCAGTTAGTTTGTTTTTTTGTTTTTTTTTTTTTTTTTTAGAGCCAAATAAAAAGTGAGGATTTGATTGAAATTGATCCAAGTTTAGACCTTCCCAAAAACCCCCCATAGACTTAACTGGTGCACAAGCTAGCCGAATTGCACCAAACTTTCCAAACTGATCCATATAACATTAAATGGAAAATAATACCAATTGTTGCCTCATATTGGAATCCACGGTTTTTTTATTTTTATTTTATATTTCCTAATCATGTTAGGAATCTTCCTTCCCAAGCAAGAAAATAACATTAGGAACCTTGTAGATTTATTGTTGGACCTAAATCTCTATATATTCACGGTGAATATGGTGATCACAATTCAGTCCCAGCGAGAGCTTTAAAAAAAAACTGTAAGTTTCATTCTTTTTTTTTTTTTTTTTTTTTTTTTTTTTAAATCCATGTAGTAGCCAACAACCACTGTAATTGTTGATGGTGCATAGAAAAATCTAATTGCACAGCAATGTACCCAATAAAATTTATGAATCTGGATTTCATATTTTGCAGTCGAATTCTTTTATTTGAGAACTTTCTTCACTGACTTCGGCCTCTTTGCAAGGAACTTTGGCTCTGCAAGTAAGGCCTTATTTGTTTATTTATTTATTTATTTTTTTTAATAAACTGCTTTTGTTTCACTGCCTGTACCAACCTGCTTTGTATCTTGTTAAATCCATATACACACAATAGTATGTTTATTACTTACAACCAAAGACAAGGTAACTTGCTTGTAATTCAATACTTGCACGTGCTCATATCAATACACCTATCAATACACAATCAACTACATAATATTTCATATTTGTCTTCATCCTCCATGTGATTGCTAGTAACATAGGATTGCTCCTAATTCATAGAGCACGTGCCCTTAATGCACAATTTGAATCCTATCTAAATGCCCTTGCAACGACATCTGTTGATATGAAGCTCATAGATATCTTCTCTTAAACCAAATAATGATGTTCGAAAGGACTGATACATATAGTTCACACCCTCTTTTATATATATATATATATATATAAGCTTTGGTAATTGAATCACTATAAATCAACTAATCATGCAGGGTTTGGTTTTTTGACACTTTCCTCACTGATTGTTACTCTTCTTGTCACATACTACCAGTTACTCAGGCACGTCCATACATGGGGATGCGTCTAATTTGTCCAAATTAAGCTGTGTTGGTTGCTCAGGCACGTCCATACGTGGGGTATGCGTCTAATTTGTCCAAGTCAAACTGTGTTGGTTGCTCAGACACGTCCATACGTGGGGGATGCGTCTAATTTGTCCAAGTCAAACTGTGTTGGTTGCTCAGACACGTCCATGGGGGGGATGCGTCTAATTTGTCCAAGTCACTTCGTGGCTGGTCCCTTAGACACTCCCTCTCAAGTGGAATGCGTTTGACTGATTGGTACAGTGCGACGGGTCCCTTAGACACTCCCTTCGCAAGTGGAATGCGTTTGACTGATTGATACAATGCGACCGGTCCCTTAGGCACTCCCTTCGCAAGTGGAATGCGTTTGACTGATCAATACAGTGCGACTGGTCCCTTAGACACTCCTTCTCAAATGGAATGCGTTTGACTGATCAATACAGTGCGACTGGTCCCTTAGACACTCCTTCTCAAGTGGAATACATTTGAGTGACTAGTTCAACGTGTGGCACCTTATCTTTATTTATTTATTTATTTTCACTCTTTTTTTTTTTTTTTTGTTGTTGTTGTTGTTGTTTCAGGGATGGTGTATTTTAAGTGTTTCAACAAAGGTTCTATAACTATTTTGGATAACGAATCAGACAATGTCGAGAAGGGTACTACCTTAAATGTTGGGGATCCATTTTCAGACAAATGGATTCGTTCCATCCCCTTACTTGATGACTCCCTTCATCCTACGCATTGGACTACAAAGTCGTCTCAGGAGTTAGCCGGGGGCAATATTACAGAAGTGTTGTTGATGGCATCTTCTCACCATGAGGAAACAGACATCTCTGATTCCTTCATTCTTCTAAAACACCGGCTTCGTAATGGACAGGCCCAATGGGGTTCTTTATTTAGGCTCATCAACGAGTCTCCATTTTGTGCGGGTTATTGGGAATGGCTTGAAGATGTTCTTAGCCGAAATCGCAAGGTTTTGAAACAAGCCAAGGTGTATAATGCTGTCTTTGCTTCTTTATTCTCATATGATCGTCATGGGAGTGTTATGAGGGCTTTCTTCGAGTTTTGGTGTCATTCTACAAACACTCTACATACCTCTATTGGGGAATTTTCAATCTCTCTTTGGGATTTATATCGAATTGGCGGTCTTTCTGTGCATGGCAATATATATGATGAGGTTAATCCCAGTTCCAAAGAGATGACTGGGACAAACGATCAGAATAAGCTTCTCATTCCTGCTAGTTGCCGATACTTATTTGGTGCTTTTCACCAGCTTTGCAATAAGATAAATAAAGATAATGTGAAGATTAGCAATTGGGTTGAATTCTGGTTTAAAGGAAGCACAAAATACACCAAGAACACCAAGAGAGCAGCTAGGAATAAGACTCAATGGCCAAAAGAAACTCATAATCCTTCCGGTGTTATACCCCCTTTTTGACCTCATTCGAAGAAGGCAATCGAGGTCTTTGATCGATTGGGAATTAAGGAAGACTTAAGGGATCAAACATATTTGGCTGCTTTCCTTGCTTGTTGGTTATGCAAGTTTGTTTTGCCTGCCGAGAATGGAGATATCATCCGTCCAACAGTATTCAAAGTAGCTAGTATGATTGCATGTGGTGAAGAATTTTGCCTTGCTATTCCAGTCCTTGCTAGCATATATAAGGGTCTAAATTATTAGAGTTAGTTTTATTAGCTTTAGGGCAGTTTGGTCTTTTTACTTTATATTAGGGTAATACTGTATACCTAGATATATTATTATTGTCTCTTCTTTTGTATTGTATTCATTCATTCAGTTTTCATGTTATGAGAAACTCTAGCTCTCTTTTCTCTTTTCTCTTTGTTGTTTCTTTGATTATTTGATATATTCACATGGTATCAGAGCAGGTTCGAATCTCATCCACGATTTTCGCAGATCAGATTTTTTTTTCGGATGATTTTGGTTCGTGTTTGGATTTCTCGCTGATTCAGATTCGTTTTTGGATCTGTCACTGATTCTGGTTCGTATCTGTCTTTGATTTTGGTTCGTTTGTTTTGTGTTATTCAATTGCTTCGTTTTCGTAATGGCTGCTGAACGTGATGATTCGCTTCAAGCGATTAGTGTTAAACTCGATGGAAAGAATTTTGCATATTGGAATTATGTGATGAAAAATTTTCTGAAGGGGAAGAAGATGTGGGGTTATATCACTGGGGATTTTAGTAAACCTACGAATGAACAGGCTGATAAATTCGCAGAATTGCTTGATGTTTGGGAAACAAACAATTCGAAAATCATTACTTGGATCAACAACTCCGTTGCTCCCTCGATAGGTATGCAATTGGCAAAGTTTGAATATGCAAAGGAGGTGTGGGATCATTTGGGTAAATTGTTTACACAGTCCAATTTTGCGAAAAGGTACCAATTAGAGTGTGATATTCGTGCTCTTGAACAAAAAAATTTGAGTATTCAGGAGTTCTATTCTACAATGACAGATTTTTGGGATCAGTTGGCTCTCATGGAGTCGCCCGCATTGCGCGCGTTTGCACCATATATCGCTAGTAGGGAGGAACAACGTCTGGTTCAGTTTTTGATGGCTCTACGTGATGATTTTGAGGGCCTTCGTGGGTCCATTCTCCATCGTAGCCCACTTCCGTCAGTTGATTCTGTTGTTCATGAGTTAGTAGCCGAGGAAATACGTCTCAAGACTCAGTCTGGAAAGGGAATTCTCCCTGACTCTACTCCGTCTGTTTTAGCAGCCCCTTTTCGACCACAGCCCAACAATCAGAATAAGCCTTACTCGAGAGTTGGTAGCGATGTATGCAGCTACTGTAAGGAGAAGGGTCATTGGAAGGCTCAGTGTCCTAGGTTGGGTCGAGCAAACCAGCCCAATAGCAGCAACCAGCCCTCACATGGTCGACCACCACAACAACAACAACAACAGCAACCTCAACCTTCTCATTGGAAATCTGACAACCAATCTCAGCAGCGTTCGTATAGGCCTCCACAGCCTAACACTGCAGCAGTTGTACCACCATCAGACTCATTTGGACCCGGTTCCCCTTCCCCATCCACTCCGTCCATGACCTCCCTTGCTGAGCAATTTCAGAAGTTCCTTGCCACACAGCCACATGCTATGGCCACCTCTTCACTAGGTATGTCTTCAGGTATGTCCTCAGGTATTTGGGTCTTAGACTCTGGAGCTTCTAATCATATGTCACCTGACTTGTCGTCTTTTGCATCCTTATGTCCTGCTTCCTCTTTGCCTGTTATGACTGCTGATGGTACTCCCATGCCATTAACAGGTGTTGGGTCTGTTGTCACACCTCATGTATCTCTCTCTAGTGTTTACCACATTCCCAAACTTACTATGAATCTTGTTTCTGTTGGTCAGCTTTGTGATGCAGGTTACTTAGTCTCTTTTTCTTCTACTTTTTGTCATGTGCAGGATCCGCAGTCTCAGAAGCTGATTGGGACAGGCCATAGGCAAGGGGGATTATACATCTTGGACAAGCTCAATGTACCAGTGGTTGCAGCCTCTAGTGTTGACTTGTCATCCTTTCGTTTAAGTTCATCTTCGTCTAGTTTTTATTTATGGCATTCTCGCCTAGGTCATGTTTCAGCCTCTCGTTTAAAATTTTTAGCTTCTACAGGAAAATTAGAAGATTTACAAACTCATGATATTTCTGATTGTAGTGGTTGTAAACTGGCAAAATTTTCAGCTTTACCTTTTAATAGAAGTATTTCGTATTCTCTTGCACCATTTGATTTAGTTCATTCTGATGTGTGGGGACCCTCTCCTGTTACTACAAGAGGGGGGTCTCGATATTATGTGTCATTTATTGATGATTGCACTCGTTACTGTTGGGTTTATCTTATGAAACGTCGTTCAGACTTCTTTGATATTTACAATACCTTTCGTGCTTTTGTCAAAACTCAACATTCTGCTGTCATCAAATGTTTTAGATGTGATTTAGGTGGTGAGTATACCTATCATAAATTTCGTGAGTTGCTTGCTTTAGATGGAACTATTCACCAGTCCTCTTGTACAGACACTCCTGAGCAAAATGGTGTTGCTGAAAGGAAACATCGGCATATTGTTGAAACTGCTCGTTCTCTTTTATTATCTGCATATGTCCCTAGTGATTTTTGGGGAGAGGTTGTCCTTACTGCTGTCAATCTAATTAATAAAATTCCGTCCTCTCACTGCTCAGGTCTGTCACCTTTTGAAAAATTGTATGGGCATGCTCCTGATTATTCTTCCTTAAAGGTGTTTGGTTGTACTTGTTTTGTCCTTCGACCTCGTGTAGAGCGTACCAAATTGTCACCAAAGTCTGCTATTTGTGTTTTTCTAGGTTATGGTGAGGGTCAGAAGGGATATCGTTGCTTTGACCCAGTTACTAAGAAACTATATGTCTCTCGTCATGTTATGTTTCTCGAGCACATACCCTTCTTTTCTATTCCTGATAATCATCATGAGTTGACTAAATCTGATCTCATCCATCTTGACCCATTCTCTGATGATACCGATAGTGTGCCCTCTCGAGCCCCATGCACTACTGATATAGTCTCCCCTCATGGTTCTACTTCTGCTGATACTGGTACATTGTCGCCTGATGCTACCTCCCTTCCAGAGGCCACCCAAGCACCTACTGAGGCTGTGGAACCTCCTCGCTATCCTGCTCGCACTCGTAAGTCCACTCAATCACCTGATTTTGTTTATTCTTGTTATTCGGATTCTTTTGCTTCCTTTTTAGCTTCAGTTCATAATCTCTCTGAGCCTCTATCCTATAAAGAGGCAGCTCTTAATCCTCTTTGGCAGCAGGCTATGGCAGAGGAACTCTCTGCATTATATAAGACAGACACTTGGAGTTTGGTTCCCTTACCTTCTGGTAAGAGCGCTATTGGTTCTCGTTGGGTTTATAAAATCAAAACCAAGTCAGATGGGTCTGTTGAGCGGTACAAAGCAAGATTGGTTGCCAAGGGGTTTTCCCAGCAGTATGGTATGGATTACGAGGAGACTTTTGCTCCTGTTGCTAAAATGACTACTGTTCGTACTCTTATTGCAGTTGCTTCTATTCGTCAGTGGCATATAACTCAGATGGATGTTAAAAATGCTTTCTTGAATGGAGACCTCCACGAGGAAGTTTATATGGTTCCTCCTCCGGGTGTTCCTCATGGTCCTGGTGAAGTTTGCAGGCTTAAGAAAGCCTTATATGGTCTTAAACAAGCCCCTCGAGCTTGGTTTGAGAAGTTTTCCACAGTGATTACCTCATTTGGGTTTTCCCCGAGTGAGTATGATTCAGCTCTCTTTATCAGGTGTACCACTACTGGTCGTATTATGCTTTCTTTGTATGTAGATGACATGATTATTACTGGTGATGATGTTGATGGGATTGCAGTGTTGAAGTCTGAATTAGCTCGTTGTTTTGAAATGAAGGACTTAGGTCAACTACGTTATTTTTTGGGGATTGAAGTAGCCTTTTCTCCAAAAGGTTATCTTCTTTCTCAGTCTAAGTATACAGGTGACATTCTTGAGCGTGCTCGCCTCGCTGATAATAAGATTGTTGATACCCCTTTGGAGCTTAATGTTCGTCTTTCCCCTTCTGATGGCGTTCCTTTGCCTGATCCTACCTTATATCGCACTATTGTTGGTAGCTTGGTTTATCTTACTATTACTCGTCCGGATATTGCTCATGCTGTTCATGTTGTTAGTCAGTTTGTTACTTCCCCTACTACTGTTCATTGGGCTGCTGTTCATCGTATTTTGAGGTATTTGAGGGGCACTCGGTTTCAAAGTCTTTTACTTTCGTCATCTTCTTCCTTGGAGTTACGTGCATACTCTGATGCTGATTGGGCCGGTGACCCTACAGATCGCAAGTCTGTTACTGGATTTTGTATATTTTTGGGTGATTCTCTCATTTCTTGGAAGAGCAAGAAGCAAGATGTTGTTGCTGTGTCTTCCACAGAAGCTGAGTATCGTGCTATGGCTTCGACTACCCGTGAGGTTATTTGGTTACGCCGGCTACTTACAGATATGGGTGTCTACCTTCCTCGCCCTTCACCTATGTATTGTGATAATAAGAGTGCTATTCAGATTGCTCACAATTCAGTTTTCCATGAGAGGACCAAGCATATAGAGATTGATTGTCACATTACTCGTCATCATCTTAAGCATGGAGCTATTACTTTGCCTTTTGTTTCTTCTTCTGCACAGATTGCTGATTTGTTTACAAAGTCACATCCGATTCAGCGTTTTCGTTTTTTAGTTGGCAAACTCTCTATGCTTCTAGCTGCAGCATCGTGAGTTTGAGGGGGGGTATTAGAGTTAGTTTTATTAGCTTTAGGGCAGTTTGGTCTTTTTACTTTATATTAGGGTAATACTGTATACCTAGATATATTATTATTGTCTCTTCTTTTGTATTGTATTCATTCATTCAGTTTTCATGTTATGAGAAACTCTAGCTCTCTTTTCTCTTTTCTCTTTGTTGTTTCTTTGATTATTTGATATATTCACAAATGACATTGCTTCCTCTAACGAGCCCGGAAAATGTTACCCCACATTCCCTGTTCATTATGTGTATGGGTGGTTAGCAGAATATTTTGGCACTCATTTTCATCACCCTAATTCTCCTCTTACTCCGCGAATGACGAGATATTCTGGTGAAAGAATGGCAAAACATTTTGATGACATCGAAGCATATAATCTGTTTGCCTCGTGTAAAGACGTGAAAATGCACCACCTGGCTCTAGATAAGAAACATGGTGATATCTTGATTGATGACGGCAAACTCTCACTTAGCGATCATGAATATTTCGTTAGTATGAGATCGAGTTATTTAACTTTGCGGAGCAGTTCTGGCCTTATTGTGGAGCCATATAGCCCGCATAGATTTAGTAGACAATTTGGTTACTATCAAGATATTCCAGGGATATTGAAAGTTGATTACCGCACAGGTTCTTTGGAAAAGATATATCTTCACTGGGAATCCTCTATCAGGTCCAAGACCCAATCTGCTTTCAGGCTACCAAATACTTCTACCTTTCAAATGTTCTATACTACCAGGGCTTACATTGAGTGGTGGTCAAATCTTCATGATGACTTATTTTGCGAGAGCTCAATGACCGTAGTTAGGAGTAAGCGTCCTAAATCTCCAAAACATACCCTTGTTCAGGCTAGCAAGAAAGTGGCCGTAGATTTAACACTCACTCCTCCAGTTAAGCCCATAAATATGGGGCATTCTCACGTTCTTAAAGCAATAAGTAGTAGCGTAAACGGGGATAGTAGCGGTGATCGCAATTGGAAGCATCGGAGCAAACAATCGAGTTCCCATAATCTAGACGATGATAACATCATATTTAACGATGTAGACACCTTTCTTGCTGATGTCCCTAGCAGCTCTCAACCGATTTTGCCTGGAGAGATGCTGGTAAAAGGTTTTATTTATTTATTTATTTTTATTTTATTTTATTTTTTTATTTTATTATTATTATTAATTTTTTTTTGACAGGCTTATGGCTTCGAAAAAGGGCATGCCGATGAATCTTCGGATACTGAGACATCTGCCCGTGGACCCTCTTGCTTCGACTTAGTCACTCGTCAGGATAGGAGTTCATTAAATACAGCAACTGCCCCCATGTCAAAACTTCGCGGTTCGAGTTCTGGAAAAAATCTTGCTTGTCTTAAAGTTACTCCAGTTGATCATAATGTTAATATTCAAGCAGTTGCAAGTGACGAGTTTGCTATTTTGGCTACGTCTGGTTTATCAGCTAAAGATCAACTTCCATTAGTTGCCTCTACACTTCCTGAAGCCTCTACATACAACACAGGGGCTATGATTGTCAATGCACGACGCAAGGCTGCTTTGGCATTAGGCAACCATATCAAAAAGATGTTGGTAAGAGCTCCTTTAGATAAGGTCATATTGCTCAGACCCAAGCTTGAAGACCTTTACAATGAACTTTCAAACTTCAATGTAGACTTTTCAGCTTTAAAGAATCGTATTGAGACCTACTTACAGGGTGTCTCTCAGTATATTGATATTCGGGCTGAGTATGCTAACGCCATAACCTCTGAGGTGCAATCTCAGCGTTTAGAAATTGTTGGAAAGTGTCTCATTGATGCCACGGCTTTGGAGTTCAAAACCGTGGGACGGGTTCAGTCACTCCGAGAGGACCTATCTAGTGTAGAGCGTAGGCAGAGTGAATTGCGCAAGGAAATGGAGCGTTTGGATACGCAGGCACAACAACTTAGGACCTCGATTAAAGATGGTGACTTGCAAGTCCAACAAAGAAAGGAAGCAATTGTCAATCTTAAAGCTGAACAATCAAGCATTGAGACTGCTTTTGTTATCAAGACTGGCGAGATTGAGACTGTAACCAGAATGGAAAATCTATTGCAAGATGAACTTCAAGAGATTCAGGATTTGGTTTGGTTATCTTGATGTATTTATTTTGCTTTGTTCCTTTTTCTAGGTCCGAGCTTTTCTTCTTTTCTATTTACTTCAAATAGCACTAAGTTCTCCTTGATGAAATAAATTTCTTGTTCTTTCCTGCATTGGTTCTCTATTCATGTTTGACCTCCTTTCGAGCATAATAATGAATTCTAATATTTATATATATATTTTTTTTTGGTTGACTGAACTTAGAATGAATTCCAAGTTGCCTACGTACCCAGAATGGGATCAAGTCATGACGTAGTTCAAAACATTTATTTCTCGAAAGACAGATATTTATTTATTTTATTATTATTTTTTAATTTTTTTTTAAATTTTTTTTTTTTTTTTTTTAATTTTTAATAAATTTTTTTTTTTTTTGGTGTGCCGTACACAGTTTATACTTGTGCGGGCCAGGACTACGGTGTGCTTTTATGGATAGTATCTTTTTAGGAACTTCCCATTGATTGGACCTACACGTAATCCATCTTCGTCAACAATCTTGTAGGCACCGCTAGTGTAGACTTCACGTACGACATAAGGACCGTCCCACTTTGACGTAAACTTGTTGCCAGTGCGATGACTAAGTATAATGGGTCTTCTAACCGCTAATACTAAGTCTCCAACTTGAAAGGACCGATGTCGTACTCTCTTGTTAAAAGCTTTGGAGAGTCGTGCTTGATAGCATTCCATTCTTTGCTGCGCTTCAAGTCTCTTTTCATCCAATGCTTCTAATTCTTCGAGACGCAAACGTGCATTTTCTTCATTTGTTAGGCCTTCTTGTAATGCAATTCTCAATGATGGGATCTGTTGCTCTAGTGGCAAAACGGCCTCAACACCGTAAACGAGTGCATATGGAGTGGCTTGTGTAGATGTTCTATGAGTTGTGCGATATGCCCATAATGCCTCGCCAATCCTCTCGTGCCAATCTTTCTTTGACTTGGCCACCACTTTTTTAAGCAAGTTGCATAGGGTTTTGTTGAACGCCTCTGCAAGACCATTGGCTGGAGCGTTGTACATGGAAGAGTTCCGCTGTTTGAAACTGAACTCCTCGCATAACTTATCCATGAGAGAATTGTAGAAGGGTTTGCCATTGTCGGTAATGATGTATCTAGGGACGCCATACCGAAAGATGATATTAGTCTTGATGAAATCAACAACAGTTTCCTTCTTCACTTCTCTGAGTGGGACAGCTTCAGCCCACTTTGAGAAATAGTCAGTTGCTGCCAAAATGTACAAGTGACCTCTAGAAGACTTTGTTAGAGGTCCAACTACATCAAGTCCCCATGCTTCAAATGGCCAAGAAGATACAGTATGATGTAACGGTTCTGGATGTTGATGGATAAAGTTTGCATAAAACTGACAAGCTTGACATCTTTTCGCATATTCCATGCAATCTTTCACCATGGTAGGCCAATAATAACCCATTCTTTTCACACGAAAGTGAAGTTTTGGTCCAGACTGATGGGCCCCACATATTCCAGAGTGTGCTTCCTCCATAGCTTGAGTTGCTTCAACTTCTCCAAGGCGGCGTAGAAATAGTCCTTCAAAAGAGCGTCGAAACAAGGTATCTTTGTAGTATATGAACTGTGGAGCTCGCCGCTTTATTTCAGTCTTGTGACGTAAGTCCTCTGCAAGTTTTCCATGCTCCAAGTAGTCGATGAGAGGTCTCCGCCAATCGTCTGCTTCAATGGCTAAAACTGAGATTAGGTTGACCTCCTCTAACATGCAATCGAGCAAGTGGGGTAATACCCACCGTTGGCACACAGGGATGTCAATCTCTTCATCTTCCAATAATGCTAGCGTTGTAGCCAAGTTTGCCAAGGCATCTGCCAGTCGATTATCTTTTCTAGGAACATGTTCCAACACGACACTATCAAACTTTTCCAAAAGATGGGAAGCATATCGAAAGTATGGCACCAAGTCATCTTTTCTGACTTCGTAGTCTTTGAGAAGCTGGTTGATAACTAACTTTGAATCACCATAAATCTCTAAGTCAGGAATTTTTATTTCTACTGCCATTTCAAGGCCAATGATTAAAGCTTGATACTCGGCAACGTTGTTAGAGCACCTTTCACCGAGTGTAAAAGCGTATGTAAAAATTTGCCTTTGTGGTGAAACCAAGACTACGCCTGCCCCTGCTCCGTCGGATCGTGATGCCCCATCGAAAAACATCATCCATGGAGGAAGTATATCAATGAATAGTACATCTTCATCAGGAAAATCCTCTAAAATTTCCCAATCAGCTGGGATTGGGTGATCAGCCAAGAAGTCTGCTATAACTTGTCCTTTGACGGCCTTTCGAGGGACGTAAATGATTTCAAATTCATTGAATAAGATTGACCATCGTGCAAGTCGCCCTGAAAGAACTGGTTTGGACATGACGTACTTTATAGGATCGGCTCTTGCCACTAAGTGAACTGTGTGAGCTAAAAAGTAATGTCTTAACTTCTGTGATGCAAAGACCAATGCTAGACATGTCTTTTCAATAGGAGAATAATTTAGCTCTGTCACAGTCAAGCGACGACTCAAGTAGTATAATGCTTTTTCCTTGCGCTCTTCATTCTCTTGCGCAAGGAGAGCCCCAAGTGATTCTTCTTGCGCAGCAATATAAAGCACAAGCGGCTTTCCTACTATGGGAGCTCCTAACACTGGGGGATTAAGCAAGTACCTCTTTATGTTATCCAAAGCATTCTGACAAGCTTGATCCCATATAAAAGGTACGTCCTTCTTCATAAGACGACTGAAAGGTTGGCATCGTCCGGCTAAATTTGAAATGAATCTGCGAATAAAAGCGAGTTGACCTTGTAAGCTTCGTAATTCATGCAAATTCTTAGGTGGTGACATTTTTTGAATAGCATCAATTTTGGCCGGATCAACTTCAATGCCACGATGTCGAACAATGTAGCCCAAGAATTTTCCTGAAGTAACGCCGAAAGCACACTTAAGGGGATTCATTTTAAGTTGATATTTTCTCAACCTATTGAACACCATACGTAGATCATGAAGATGGTCTTCCCTATTCTTGCTTTTGACTACCAAGTCATCAACGTAGCACTCCACATTTTTATGGAGTACGTCGTCAAAGATCTTTTGCATTGCACGTTGGTATGTAGCCCCTGCATTCTTAAGACCAAATGGCATAACTTTGTAACAATAAATGCCTTTTGGGGTCCGAAAGGCAGTCAACTCTTCCTCTGTAGGGGTCATCCGTATTTGATTATAACCTGAGAAACCATCCATGAAGGAAAGAGCTTCATGTCCTGTAGTTGCATCGACTGTCAGTTCAGCAATAGGAATAGGAAAGTCATCTTTAGGACAAGCATTATTTAGGTCGCGAAAGTCGACACAAATGCGTATCTGTCCATTCTTCTTTTTCACCGGGACTATACTTGAGATCCAAGTGGGGTACTTTACTTCTCGAATAAACCCTGCTTCAATCAACTTATTGATTTCTTCTTCTATTTTTGGAACAAGCTCTGGTCTAAAGAAACGTTGAGCTTGTTTGACTGGTCGTGCTCCATGTTTGATTGCAAGGTTATGTACTGCAATTTTGGGGTCTAGACCTGGCATTTCTTTGTATGTCCAAGCAAACACATCCTTATATTCACACAACAATTCAAAGTATTTTTCCTCTTCTGAAGGTTCCAATAGCGTGCTGATTAAGATTGGTCTAGGTTCTTCTATTGTCCCTAAATTCAGCTCCTTCAGCTCGTCGACAGTAGGTTGCCCCCCGTCTTCGAGTGTTGAGGGTGCGTCATTAACATCATCCCCCATGGATTCGTCATCGTGTGCCTCTTCGAATGTAATATGATAAGATGATGTATAAGCTACTTCTTCATTATCAGCTTCTTGATTCCCAAGGTCATCTTGGTTTGTCAACACGATAGTTCGCCGTTTAGCTTTCAACACATCATCCACACTTACATCTAGCTCGGTAGTGCGTTTCATGCGAGAGGGAATCAAACTCCGAGTTTCAATATCTTCCTTTCTTTCAATTTTGATCCTTTCAGGGACGTCATTGTTACGTCTCCTTGTAGGCAAGCAATTTGTTTTGGTGATTCGAGAGGAGACTGAATTCCGTAATTGAGGGGTTTGATTTTCCTCCATTTGATTGGAAGTACCCAGCCTATTAAAAGCAGAAGTACGAGGTATGAGTCTCGCACGAGGGAATGAACGATTTTCATTAGGTACACGATCACCCAACCTATCGAAGACGGAAGTATGCGAAGATGATGTTCCAATGCGGTCAAACACCGAAACACGAGAAGTACGTTGCGAATTTTTCTCGTCATCAATTTCTTCTACCGTAATGTACTGGGAATTTACTTTCTTGCTTTTCCCTCTAACTGGAATACGAATAGGTTCATCAGGAGTAAATCCTAGACCAGTTTTGGGCAAGGTAATCATGTGTCCTTGTTGCCTCAGCTTATTTTGAGTTTCGGTGAGACCATGCACCTTCTCTCCTGTAGATTGAGGATTAAGGACTCCAAGGGGTGTAGGATTCGAGAAATCATAACCCGACTTTTCCATTAACTTATATGCTTTTGGATCAAACCCTTCAATTGTTCTTTTGTCAGGGAGTGTTCCATGTTCTATCGCTATTCCAGATGATTTAACAAACCCTTTTAAAGGAGTTTTCAATGAATCATCTCGTTCAACCTTGGTAAGCGGAATGGTTAAACTTTCTTTTATAAAGTGTATATCTTCTGGCTTTGCTCCTATGAGAGATTTTCTTTCTGCTTTCTCATCTTTAGAGAATTCAATGAAAGGTGACTCTCCTTCTTTGCGACAAGACAATGGCACATACTTGAAAATCGGTGATGAAGTCTTGACATTTACCGATGATTCCAGCTTTTGAGGAAGAATAACCTTTGAAAGCTCATCACTCTCGTTTGCCGTAATGTCAATAAGAGGAACTTCTACGTGTTTATTTTTTTTGTGCTCGCCATTTCCTTTTAAAGAAGTTTTTATGGAAAGAGCCTCTGATGATGCGTCAGTATCAGTGTCGATGTAAAACTTTGCATCAGCAAAGTGAGCTTCAACCTCGGTGAATGGCTTCATATCTCCTATCACTGTCTTTACGCCACCTTGATTGAACTTCAAGCACTGATGAAGAGTCGATGGGATGATTCCGTTCCAGTGGGTCCAAGGTCGGCCCAATAACAAGTTATATGATGTCTTCGCATCGATCACATGAAATAAAGTTTCTGCCTTTAATTCTCCAACTGTGAGAACGACACGAATCATTCCAATTGCTCGTTGGCCTCCTTGGTTAAATCCTTGTATGATGAGACGACTAGAAGATAGTTCGTCGATTGTTATACCAAGGCGTTTCATGATGAATTTTGGCATAATATTTACTGCTGATCCTCCATCAATGAGAATGCGATTAACCTTTTGTTCTCGTATGAAACCCGAAACAAAAAGTGGTCGATTATGAAGTTTTGACCCTAACTGCAGGTCCTCATCAGTGAAAGTAATTGCTGCACAGCAAGATACACAAGAACTCGAACTAACATTATTGTCGCCAAGCTTACTAATAACGGCAGCATGTTTGTTTGGCTCTTGTAGCACTTGAACTAGCGCAAAGCGCACCTGTTGTGGAAATTGTGAAGCCTCATGAAGACTAAACTTTGCTGGTAAACTTTGAAGCGTCTTTGACACTTCAACTTGTTCATTTGCATGCACAATGTCGATACTAGAAGTTTGCATCTGCTCATTTTCAGAATCATCTTCAGTATCAGCTTCTTGGGCAGAAATTGCGTAAGTTGTCGCAACTAGGTTATCATTGAAATACTCCTTAGGAAAATATTCCCGCAAAGTAGCGAAACTTGGCGACCGTTGTAACACATCATTAACATGTATCTCACGTTTTACCCATTGCTTCTTGTTATTCTTCTTGGGGCGCCAAAATGTATTTCTCTTTTGAAGCACTCTATCTTCATTGACAGTGGGTTGCAAGAGTCCTTGTTGCTTTCGTGCCTTTCTCCTTATAACAAGGGTCCATCCTTCATCATCTTCTTTCGATGATCCTTTATGAAAGACGGGACAGTTCAGCTGGCATTCTGGTGACAGTTGAATTTGCACCGGCTCAAAAGAGCCGAACTGGATTGACCTGACACTTGCCCCAGTGTGGGGAATGATGGTTGCTTTTGAGAGCGTTGTGCATACGCGTCATTTGGAGGCTGAGAAACGACGGCAGCATGATTTGACGCTGCTACTTCTTCTGTGTCCAACAGGATTTTGCCTTCTTTAGCCAAATTCATGATAACCTCTTTGAAAATAAAACACTTTTCAATGGGATAACCGACAATGCGATGATATTTGCAATATTTTGGGTCATTCACACGTCCCATCTCATTGGGTCGTTTGCATTCTGGGAGTTGAATCACCTTCTTCTCGAGCAGGTACTCCAATATGCCTAGTACGTCAACATCTGGAAAAGGGTACTCCTTTTCCTGCAACTCTTTTAGTGTTGATCGTTGCTTTTGACTTTCACGGGGTTGGTCTTGTTTCTTTACTGCTTCCACTTTATCCTTTGAGGGGATCTTTACGGGAACAGTAGTCACCACCATAGACCCTTTTGCTGCAGTCTTGCCCGTTTTGTCATTTTTCTTCACATCTTTCACCTCCTTACGTTGTTCCACAATGGGAGGATTTTTACCACCATGATTAGCAATGCTAATTTCCATGTCATGCGCACGTGTTGCAAGTTCTTCAAAGGTACGTGGTTTTATACCTTGAAGGATATAAAGGAGGCCCCAGTGCATACCTTGCATACACATCTCAACGGCAGATACTTCAGTGAGTCGGTCTTTACAATCTAGACTAAGTGACCGCCATCGGTTGATAAAATCCACCACGGGTTCGTCTTTCCATTGCTTGGTACTGGTGAGCTCGATCATGCTGACCGTGCGACGAGTGCTGTAAAAGCGATTCAGAAATTCTCGCTCCATCTGTCCCCAACTATCAATTGATTGTGACTCCAAGTCGGTGTACCAATCAAAAGCATTTCCTTTAAGGGTGCGGATAAACTGCTTGACGAGAAGATCCCCTTCAGTTCCAGCATTGTTGCATGTTTCAACAAAGTGGGCGACATGCTGCTTAGGGTTTCCCTTTCCATCGAACTGTTGGAACTTAGGAGGTTGGTACCCCGCAGGCATCCTCATGTCGTCAATCCTTTTCGTGTAAGGCTTTGAATACATGAGATTACTTTGAGGAGCGCCGCCATATTGTGCTCTTATTTATTTGTTATCATGTCATGGAGCTGTTGGACAGATAACGCACCAACGGATGTTGAAGTAGCAATTTGCTCTCCCTCTGGTTTAGTAGGCGGCACCTGTTGGTCATCCATTGTGGATGTAAATGGAGGTGTAAATCCAGGAGGGTGTTTCAGGCTTTGGCTTGACTCCCCTATGTTTTGACCCTCCAACTTGTTCATCAAAGAAGCTATTTGTAAGTCCTTTTCTTCAACAGTCTTCGTAAGTTGTTCAATTGCACGAGCCATTGTAGCTAGTTGCTCTTCGATTGAAGTTGTATTGGTCATCATGACCGGCATCTCCATTGTGTAGGAAGACGTATTAGAGTTTGTGCGCTTTGGGGAAGTAGACTTTTTCAGGCTACTTGGAGATGACCCTGAGGACGAATCTGAGTCTGATTCAGCATCTGAGACCGAGCGAGATGAACATGCTGACAAGTTCTTCGCGGTATCATCCTTTGTAACAACTGGAAATTTCTTGGGCTGCAACATGTCATCTGTTTTTGTCCCTATAGGATCAGTGTTGACAACTGCACGGGCCTTCACTTGTGCTAATTTCACTGAAGTGACTTGACCACCAGCAGAGGTAGCAATTTTTGTTTTGCTACGGGTGAATGGCCCTGAGGAGACGCTATCGGTGCTCTTCACAGAGGAGTTACTATTGCTACTTGCAGCAACAACGTTCTTGCCACTATTCTTGGTATCTTTGGGAAGTTGAACCTTCTTAGATGCCATTGAATGTTGCTAGAGTAGGATTTTGATACTTTGATGTAGGAGAAAGAGATGAAAGGCAGAGAGGTCCCACTGGGCGTGCCAGAAATTTGTACGCAACAAAATTCAAGTATAGAAATAACAAGAAAATTGAGGAACAAATATAATTTTATTGATTTCAGAAAATATGAGTACAATCTCTGTATAATTCTTTTACAATGAAAAGAAAATTCCTTTGATTCGATCTCCTTGACTGTTCAAGATTCAAGGGCTTCTGAAGCTTGTTCTTGAACCGTAGATTTGTCCTTCAAATCTTCACACTCGATGAAGTGCTTGTAGGAAAGCTTGAACGAGGGCCGGGGCTTGATCTCGAACAAACGAATGATTAATCTTCCTTCAACTTCTTGAAGAACGGATTAAACAGGCTTGACTTGAATCTGAAGAACAACAAACTGTATGTTTGTTCTTCAGAAAGGCTTGGGTGATTTGAATGTAAGAGAGAGCTCTCAATTTTTTTTTGTGGAGAAATCTCAACTTATTGAAAGGCCAAAAGTCCTTTCTACCTGTGTGGAGACCCCTATTTATAGGCTTAGGGTGTAGAGTTTTAATTTGAGACTCAATACATCTTAACCGTCGATTTGAAGTCCTCCCTTGAGGGTTTGACATGTGTCACCACTTTAGGGACCAATATTAATTTATATGGTTTTATGTGGTGTATATGACACATGTCACAAATAAATTGGTCCAATTGTATCTTGTAGGGCCCACATTTGAAATAATTTTGATTTCTTGATTTTGACTAATCGTAATAATTAAATTTAATTAATTATTATTTAATCAATCGGTAATACCAAAATTTTAACGTCTACAGGGGACAAAAAGAATCTACACCTACTTTCCACAATTGCTCATAATCATTACAATAACTTTTTTAGTTTTGTCTTAGAGTAAATTTTAAGGAAGGGTGGTTTTGGAAAGTAAGTAAAAATTGTATACCAATTTAAGAAAGTGGACACTAATTTTGGGATATCTCAAAATGGAATATAGGACTCAAAAAAAGGGACGGAGGGAGTAGAATTTAATCTACAGTTTAGCTCCCCTTGTTTTTGTGAAAATTATATAATACCCTACACTATAAAATTCTTTTGATGCTTAACGGATATCTGATTTTTTTTTTAGTGCTTAACGGATATCCGTCAAATATTCGAATCCTAACAAATTCGGATTCAGATTTTGGTTAACGGATTTTTATCGGATTCAAATTCGGATATTACAACTCCGATCCAGATCCGATCCGTTTGCAGTCTAACCAAATATAATAACTATTGACTTACAACTGAATTCTAAAAAGTTAATTGTTTCGGTGCATGGATATGAGTGCTATAAAGAGCCCAAATCACGATAATCGTGAGGTTGTTGAGAATAGATCTACATTATACATGTATGGAGATGGAGAAATAAGTATTTTAGTTGAAGAGTCATCTACTTCAAAATTTCATATATAATTGTCGCTTGACTGGGAGCAAATATATATATATATATATATGTCGCTTGAGTACTTGACCTTCCAAGGAATTTCCAAAAGATCAGTGGTCATAAAATCTACAAGAAATTCGAATCATACAAAAATGAAATACCAATCAGAAAGATCATAAGTGTTAGAATAATTTCCATTTATTATTTATGTTGTATCTTACCATTCTCTGTGTCTAGGTTCGTACTGTACTACATTGTACTACCTTTGTACTACACTTGTACTATGTCCTCTCACTAGCCTATATAAGGGTGCTCTCTGTAATGTTTTATACACATCAATACAATACAATATTTCCTCTCTCTCTCTATTCTTTCATGGTATCAGAGCCATAAACTCTTGGTGACCTCTTCTCACTGCTCTTAGTATTGCCGCCGTACCAAATACCATCACCAAATACCTCACTGCAATCAACGCACCAAAATCTACCACAAACCAAACCAGACCCTGAACCCCTTTGAATCTACATCAAAACATCACTATCCTTACCAACCCCTTTGACCCCACCACCATCACACCAAAATATACAATTATATTCTAACGATTGTATTCCCCTATAGTCCATTAATTTTGGCCTTTAGCACACAGTTTTGGGCCCCACCACCATCCGACCCCATCATCATCCAATCCTAGCAGTTCATTGTATTTACAATATTCACACCATCAATTCGCCACCACACCAGCCAACCAGACCCCACCAAACCAGACCCTCTTTCTTTTTTCTTCAGCGATTCTCACCAACATATAGCAAGACCACTGACCGAATCAACCCATCATCACCACCACTGCCAAATCTCTTTGGGACTTTCTAGCCAAGCGTTACACCACCGCTGATCTTGCTCACCAATACCAACTTCTAAGCACTCTCCACCGCATGAAGCAACAACCCGGGCAAACAATCAACAGTTTTCTCTCAGAAATACACTATGTTTGGGATCAACTCACTTCTTCTGAGCCGGATTTTCCAGATGCCACTAGTGCCGAGATATTCACAACTTATCGTGATCGTCAGCGCCTGGTTCTTTTCTTGATGGCTCTTACTGACAATTTTGAACATGTTCGTGCATCTCTCCTCCATCGCAGTCCTCTACCAACTCTCGACCAGGCAATCACTGAACTTCTCTCCGAGGAAACTCGCCTTGGCCCTCGCCAAACACCTGCTACCGACAGTGTTCTTGTTACTTCCAAAGAACTTTCTTCTACCACTGTCCTTGCTACTCATCGGGGGCATTCACCCAAGAATCGTTCTCAATCCAATTATCAATACAAGAATCATGCCCAATCCAAACATCATTACCCTCCAACCTCTGACTCCTCCAAACCATGGTGCAACTACTGCAAAATCGGTGGACACACTCTCTTGGACTGTCGCGTCCGCATCTGCAAATACTGTCAGAAGCAAGGTCCGGGTCATCTGCAATACGACTGCTCCCAACATCCTGCCAAACAGCACTCCATGCCTCGCAGTGGTTCATCCAAATCTGCTGCTACTACAGCCGACCATTCATCTAATGCTTTTGCCGAAGGACTCACTGCCTCTCACGTGGAAGATATTGTCAAACAAATCCTCGCTCAATCTGGTAATCCCACTCCTACTGCTCTCTCCGTCACTTCAGGTAATTCATCCTGGTTTTTTGACTCTGGCTGTTGTAATCATATGACACCGGATCCCACTCTTTTCACTACCACAAACTCTGCCTCTCACGCACCAACTATTCAAACCGCTGATGGTTCTCCAATGTCAGTTAGTCATATAGGCATGGTTTCCACCTCTAATACTTCACTTCCTCACACTTATTGCATTCCCAAACTCACTCTGAATCTTATATCTGTTGGACAATTGTGTGATCTTGGTCTTACTGTTCTTTTCTCCTCCTCTGGTTGTTGTGTGCAGGATCCACGGACGGGGCGGACTCTTGGGATAGGCCGTAAAGTTGGACGACTTTTTGAGCTCGTCAATCTCCACATCCCAACTCACCTCACCCACTCTATTCAAACAGCTGCTCCAGTCTCCACCAGTTCTCCTATTAGTCTCTGGCACTCCCGTCTTGGTCATGCCTCTATTGGTCGCCTGCAACCTTTAGTTTCTAGTGGTCAATTAGGACTTATTAATAAGGAAACATTTGATTGTCTTCCATGTCAACTTTCAAAACAAACAGCATTGCAATTCAATAAAAGTGATTCTTTTTCTTCTGCTCCGTTTGACTTAATTCATTCAGATGTTTGGGGGCCTTCTCCCACTGTCACTATGGGAGGATCAAGATACTTTGTTATTTTTATTGATGATTATTCTCGTTATACTTGGATTTTTCTCATGCGCAATCGGTCTGAGCTACCTCAACTATATTTTGATTTTGCTACTATGGTCAAAACTCAATTTTCTTGCAATATCAAAGTTTTTCGTGCAGACAATGCTGCTGAGTACACTGATACTGGAGTTCTTAATTTCTTACGCCAACATGGCTCTCTCCCACATCGTTCTTGCCCAGGCACCTC
Organism: Hydrangea macrophylla; assembly: GCA_033977485.1. Taxonomy (NCBI): domain Eukaryota; kingdom Viridiplantae; phylum Streptophyta; class Magnoliopsida; order Cornales; family Hydrangeaceae; genus Hydrangea; species Hydrangea macrophylla. Next base: position 55,997,490 of record CM066993.1, read on the forward strand.
CCAACAAAATGGCCGTGCTGAGCGGAAACACCGTGATATTCTAAACACTGTTCGTACCCTCCTTACTTCTGCCTCCTGTCCCGAACGTTTTTGGGGGGAAGCCGCTCTTACAGCTGTCTATACCAAGAATCGTGTCCCATCCCCAATCATTGACAATCAATCTCCATATGAACGACTCTATGGTCATTTACCTGATTATAGTACACTCAAGGTTTTTGGCAGTGCTTGCTTTGTTCTTCTTCAACCTCATGAACGCACCAAATTAGAGTCCCGTTCCCGCCTATGTTGCTTCCTTGGATATGGTATTGAACACAAAGGATACAGGTGTTGGGATCCTTACTCCAAACGTCTCCGTGTGTCCAGGCATGTTATCTTCTGGGAACACAAGATGTTCTCCTCTATGTCCAAATTTCACCTCTCACCCGATACTACTCCCCTTCTCTTCACTGATCCTTCGGTAGACTTGTTTCCAGAAAGTGCAGATACAGATCAACCTTCTACCATATCCACATCTCTTGAGTTACCTGCTCCTACTGATGATGCTCCTGAGTCACCCACCTTGCCCTCTCCTGAGCTGCCTGCCCCGACTGCTGGTCCTGCTCCACCTCTCCGACGAAGTGACCGGGTAAAAACTCCTTCTATTCATCTTCGTGATTACGTTGCTTTTTCTACAATTCTTTCTCATCATGAACCTAAGTCTTACCACGAGGCAAGCTCTAATCCTCTTTGGCAGAAAGCAATGGATGATAAATTGCAGGCACTTGAACAAAATCACACATGGGATTTGGTAGAATTACCAAGTGGCAAAAATGCTATGGGATGCAAGTGGGTTTACAAGATCAAAACTCACTCAGATGGATCCATTGACCGCTATAAAGCCCGCCTTGTAGCCAAAGGTTTTACCCAGGAGTATGGGATTGATTATGAGGAAACATTCGCTCCAGTTGCCCGTCTTACTTCTGTTCGCAGCCTCATTGCCGTGGCTGCAGTCCGCCGTTGGGAATTATTTCAAATGGATGTCAAAAATGCATTCCTAAATGGTGATCTTACTGAAGAAGTCTATATGCGTCCTCCTCCTGGTTATCATCATCATTCCCACCAAGTCTGTAAACTCCGTAAAGCTCTGTATGGCCTCAAACAAGCTCCACGAGCCTGGTTTGCAAAGTTCAGCACAATTGTTGAGCGCTTCGGTTTCACAGCCAGCTCCTATGATTCGGCTCTATTCATTCGGCGCACTAATTATCACTGGAGATGATACACTTGGAATTCTGGGCCTCAAAACTCATCTAAGCCAGCATGTTGAAATGAAAGATCTAGGCAAACTCAACTATTTTTTGGGACTTGAGATCACTTCCAATTCTGACGGCTACTATCTCTCACAAGCCAAGTACTCTTCTGATCTTCTTACTCGTGCGGGAATTACAGATAACAAGACCAGTCCTACACCTCTTGAGCTCAACTCCAAACTCACTCCTATGGATGGTACTCTTCTAGATGATCCCACGTTATACCGCCAACTAGTTGGGAGTCTAGTCTATCTCACAGTTACTCGCCCTGATATTGCCTATGCAGTCCATATTGTCAGCCAATTTCTCTCTGCCCCTCGATCATCTCACTATGCTGCTGTTCTTCGCATTCTCCGTTATCTCAAGGGAACAATGTTTCATGGTCTGCATTTTTCTGCTCATTCCTCACTCGAGCTCCGTGCTTATTCCGATGCAGATTGGGCGGGAGACCCTACTGATCGACGATCCACTACAGGGTATTGCTTCTTTCTTGGTGATTCTCTTATCTCTTGGCGAAGTAAAAAGCAAACGGTTATTGCTCGCTCAAGTACAGAAGCAGAATATCGAGCCCTAGCAGATGCTACTCAAGAACTACTCTGGCTCCGATGGTTACTCGAAGACCTAGGTGTTACTCATTCCAATGCCACTATTATCCACTGTGATAATCAGAGTGCTATTCAGATTGCGCACAATGATGTTTTTCACGAACGCACTAAGCACATTGAGATCGACTGTCACTTTGTGCGCCATCATCTCACCAGTGCCACCATTCGACTTGTCTCAGTATCTTCTGCTGACCAAACTGCTGATATCTTCACCAAAACTCATCATCCAGGACGTCTTCAGGATCTAGTTTCCAAACTCAAGATGATCTCAATCTTACCACCTTGAGTTTGAGGGGGGCTGTTAGAATAATTTCCATTTATTATTTATGTTGTATCTTACCATTCTCTGTGTCTAGGTTCGTACTGTACTACACTGTACTACCTTTGTACTACACTTGTACTATGTCCTCTCACTAGCCTATATAAGGGTGCTCTCTGTAATGTTTTATACACATCAATACAATACAATATTTCCTCTCTCTCTCTATTCTTTCAATAAGGATCAAAAGTACCAGTGTCAATGCAAAACGAAAGAAAGATTAGTAAAGATCCAATGACATTTTATCCACATCCAAAAAAAATTTTGTTTGAACATTGAAGATTTTCATTAATTATAAAGGGTTGTGATACAAGATCTAATTATGTTTCAGATATGCAAAGAAAGACAACACCTCTCCCCTCAAGTAAATAAAACAAACAGCCCAAAAAAACTGAAGTATCCCACAAAAGGAAAAAAAGAAAAAAGGAAATTGAACCATTAAGCAACATTGTACTCTGTACATTCTAATTAGAAATAAAAATAGCAGCAACTAATTAAACATAGAAATTATACGAATAAGAATGCATCAGCTCTATTGCTGCCCCATAGGCTCTTGCTTTCCGGAACTGCCAAGTTATATGAAGTTCCTAACTATCAGAATCATAAGATTCAGGAAAACTACTTACTATTTTCTTGATGATTTTTACTTAAATCAAATATTTAATTGTTTGAAATCCTACTTTGTGGAGTTACCCGGGTCCTTAGAAGCTTCTTAGAAATGTCAAGTAATAGATTTCCACGTAAAATTGCAGTAATTCTCATGTTTGATTTCATGCTTGCATTTGGGTGAAGGTCTCTTCTTCTTTTTTTTTTCCCCCCTTATCAAATTGGCAAACAACAAGTTCTTGATCTAAAGAAATCATATTTAAGCATATGGGTGACTTTAGGATTCCAAGTATTTAGGTACATTGCACTGCCTTTATCAGGTATAGTTTTAGTGTAAACTACACAACATTTTGGGATGGTGGGATCATATTCTTTATATCAGTTCATTCTTTTGCTTTAATATGCAATTCTATCTGCAATGAACATTGGTTCTTGGTTTGCTTGATTTTCCACTCTCTGCTATATATTAGTGGGGTACTTACTACTATGTTTCCCAAATGTTGAATCTCAAATGCTTTGTCAATTGTACCAATTAAGTTGAATTCTCCCTATACAGCTATTAAATTTGATTCTGAATCTATTCCGAATATATGGATTGTGCTAAAGATTCAAAATCCATTTTATTTGTCTCTAAAAAAAAGGGGCAAAAAAAGAAGATGAAATAAATCCATTGGATTTCACAAAGATGACCACACACAATATGAAAAATGACCACACAATATGAAAATGCATATAAAGCAACCCCCCCCCCCCCCCCCCGGCCCCTTCAAAATAAATAAATAAATAAATAAAAACTCATGTGTCATCTATTTGACCCAAAAGAAAAAAGTAGCTATCTATTTGGTACCTCCCAAGGAGCAGCAATTGCGATCCCCCCCCGCGGCCCTTGACCCAAAAGAAAAAAGTAGCTATCTATTTGGTACCTCCCAAGGAGCAGCAATTGCGATTCATTAACATGTCAAAAATATTAAGCCATAGGTAGGGCAGTCAAATATTAATCTTTTCATTTCCATGCATAACAAGTTATCAATGAAGTTTCTAATATGATTTTCCTATTCTTCTGTCTTCTTTCTGATGTCGATGTATTTGGCTGCAGGTACAATTACCCAGTCGTTTGAGATTGATGAGAGTGAGTGATTCGTTATCAAGCTGTAACAACTCACTCTAGGTGTTTCATGCTCTGTAATCAAATTATTATTATTATTATTATTATTATTATTATTATTTCCAGATTTTTGTTTTGGTAGAAAAAAAACTTAGAAAAAGAAGAAGAAAAAAAGACCCATTTAGCTGAACAGACAGTCCCTTGATGTTAAGTTCACTGTTTGTTAACTGCAAATTTTTTTGTTAAAAGTATGTGGCTTCTTTGTTTAATTCATTATGTATTTTTTTTTTTCTTTGAATGTTCCCTTTATTCAAGTTTATATTTTTTTTTAGTGAACAAAAATTTGAAAAAGAAGAAGAAAAAATAATTTGGTCAAACACATACATGGTTAGTAATTTTTTTTTGGTCGAATTTGGTGGTGCTTTTGGGCATGGGTTATAACTACCGCTTAAGAATTTTATTATGAAACTGTATTGTCAAAAGCACGCAAAGTTATTATGTGCCGAAGGCACGTGGAGTTAGTTATTGGCCAAAGGCAAGCGAGATACTCTTTTTTTTTTTTTTTTTTGTACAGTATACGGACAAAATCTAGTATATATAAAGCAGCTAAAGTATATATCCCAAAATTATGCAGTCCAAGATTAACTATAATGTATTTTTAAACTATATCTAATCTCATCAGTATCTAATATATCTATTTTTTTAATGTATATTCATTAGGTTTTATATATTCTAATACGATCAATTCTATAATGTCTTTGGTGTATATGTGTATGTTTGTGTGTGTGTATATATATAGACGGAGCACTTCTCGTGCGGACCGTTCGCAAGTTAATAACTTGCGGACTTTTTTCTCGGCCGTTGGATTGGTATGAAATGACCGATATATCCTTAATGAAATCATGATCCAACGACCGAGAAAAAAGTCCGCAAGTTATTAACTTGCGGATGTCTGCATGAGAAGCGGACTGTATATATAAATAAAGAGTAATACTTGGGACACAGCCAAAATACACAACCTTAGGACACAACCTCCATTTTGTGTCTATCTCTCTCCTGACGGGCCCCACAGTGCCAGTGGACCCCATAGTACCCACTAGGACCACTAGGAGAGAGATAGACACAAAATGGAGGTTGTGTCCCAAGGTTGTGTCTTTTGGTTGTGTCCCAAGTATTACTCATAAATATAGGTTAGTTACATTTACACCCGTAATCTATTCTCGGTGTCATTCTGTTGTATGGTTTGGAAGTTGACCCCAAGGTTCTAATTTGTCTCAATTTGTACATTTCGTCGAAGTTGTCGACAGATTTAGATGAAATTTAATGGATTTTGAACTTTTTTTGTGGATGGAATTGTTAATATAATTCTCACAGATTTTATCAAGGTTGCAACTTGATGCAAAGTAAAAATCTTGAGGTCCATAGGGAGCAAAATGGCACTCTAAGCCTTGTATAAATATGTGTGATGACTGATGAGTTACTTGGAACCGAATCCATCATTGGATTAAGGGTGTGTTTGATAATCTAATTAAGTGATGAAAATAAAAACTTTCAGCACTTATTTTTTTTCCAGTGCGCTTAATAACGTACCACTTAATTGAAAAAAGCAACCAAAAAACTACTGAAAGCTTTAAGTGAAAAATTTCTACTGAAAACAATCACTGAATGCAGTCTATTTCAGTACTTGAAAAACTATTTTAAGTATTGCAAATTCAATTGCTTAAAATTTTTAGTACTTAAAATCCAGCACTTAATTTTCAGCACTTAATTTTTAGTTTTATTCAGCGCACCCTAAGTCTTTGGGCACAAATAAATCTCACAAACACCACAATGTGTCTATCTCTCTCCTAGTGGGGTTCACAGAGTAGAGAAATAGACACATTATGGTATTTATAGATTGTGTTTGTGAGATTTGTTTGTGCCCAAAAACTTACTCTATCTGGAAACACACAGTTAGCTGCGGATGTAACCCACGTATCATTCAAAGACGCTCCACTTTATGACTCGTCCCATGGGTCACTTTTTTAACACTGAGCTAATCAATGCTATAATTAGGCTTCCATGTGATTAATTCATAAACATATATTGCTAATTAAATGAATTATAGATTAGTCAGCAATTGGTGTGGAGACAAATGGAATGTTTTGAGACAAATACAAATTAAATATTGTGAGTCTGTGACACCAATGATCAAAAGAGGGAATATCGAATCTCTAATAGTGGTTATTGAATCGTTTTGTTAACAAACTGTGTTTTTCTTGGGCATGCACATGCTTTCCATTGCAAACCTGACCATCACAATTAATTGATTGCAAAGCAAGGACAAGGAGAACCATTATTTAGTTCGTGCAAAACAAAGGTTGGGTATGTTACATTTTCCACCCTCAAACTTTATGGTCAATTTCATTTTGGCCCTAAAACTTTAACTTGTCTCCATTCAGTCCCCAAGTTGATAAATGTTTTAATTTGGGCTTAGTTTGGCCCCTCACGTGGCTTTTTAAAAGGAGCTTATGAAATTTATTACAAAGTTATTTGATAATTTAATACAAGTGTCACACTACTCTTCAAAAAGACATCATGAAACCAAAAAGCAATCTTGGACTTTTAAAAGCTCCATTATAGAGCTTTTAAAAGCTCCCTTTAAAAAAGCCCCAAGTTCAATTTTTGCAAATACATAAACTAGTTACCAAATGAATTAACATAAAATTGTGCTTTAAAAAATGAGAAGCACCATATGGGGCCAAACTAAGCCTTGGTCCAATTGCATTTTTCGTTGAAAAAGTCCACTAGTTGAGACTATTGTCAAACCATTCAAACTTTTCTAATTAATAAATTTCTAATTCAGTCCCCAAGTCCAATGTACACCCAGTACATAAAATTATTCTAATTTCTAACATTTGTCAAACCATTCTAACTTTTAGTTGCTCTTAATACTCTCTTTGATTCTGAATTTATTAGTTACATTTCTACTGTAACACGTCTGCAACTATTTTTTATTTTGAAAGGCGACAATTGGATACAACCCACAACACTATACAATATGGGATTTTATAACCAGACACAACCCAAGCCAATCCAAGTCAGACACAAACGGAAAATGTTTGGTACACACACTTTTTGATACACTATGTTTTAAACACATGTACTTTGTGCTGTTTGAATTTTTCACACTTTTCTGTGCACCACTTACATAGCACAATGTATATGCATTTAAAGCTGTGTCAAAAAGTGTATCAAAAAGTGTGTGTTTATAGCACTACTCAACCCAAACACAAGATAACACAAAAGTTCGATCAGACTCATTAAAGCAAATAACTAAAGGGCATCAACATAAAAGACACCTGAACACACCCAATTTGAACAACTACCTCCCCAAAAAACTAAAAAGAAAAGAAAGACAATGAACACATCAAACCACAACCAGGTAGCCGAAACAAGGCTCAGAAAGAACCATCCATGAATGACAGTTGACACCGCTGAATAGTTCATTTCAAACACAGCTCTCTGGTTGTTCCATAACTTCCTTTTTCCTGTATTTGAAATATAGAACTAGCTGGCCAAGTCCTAAAGGACCACCCACCATATTAGGAGACTGCCACCAATAAATCGAAAATTATGTTAGAAAAACGTCTCAATGTAATGGCTTGTTTAATAACGTTACGGTTTTCATTTTGTAACAAAATTGAAAACATGCTTGTTAATTGTTTTTTATTTTCTAAAAAAGAAGAAGAAAAAAAAAACGGAAACTGAAAACTGAAATAAAAAAACATACTGCGATGAAAAGGTCGTGGCTCAGTAGTCCGTAGGCCATCCATAGCACACTAGCTATGAAGGAGAAAAAAGACGAGTACAACGGCATAAACTCCACGCTCTTTGTCTTTATAACTTCCTTCTGCAATTATTAGTACTATAGATGAGTTTATGAAAATTATACAAGCACTTAATCTAACCTCTAGAAAAACATTAGGGCTTCTTTTGTATGTAGATTTGGTATAGGAAAAGGAAAACAAAACTATTTTCCAAACAATTTCCTCCCTTCTTGAATAGCACTAGAAATTTTTTAAAAAAAAAAAGTTAAAAAGAAAAAATATTTTTCTGCCATTTTTCTCCCATCATATTTGCCTCACTACTTTCCATATTCACAAAGAAAAAAAAATTTCGTTAATGTTTTCATTTCCTTTACCTAAATTATGAAGCCTAAATGATAATGGATGTACATCAGCTATGAACTCAAATAAACTAAATTGAGATCATATATGCACCCATACATACCCACCCATGTTGTGTGTGTGACTATGAGAGCATTTTTCCTTCTTGCCAACACAGGGTTGCTCAAACCGAAAAGAGATAATTGGAAACGTGACATACCACAACTACCAAAGGCGAAATGTACATTGCTACAAATGCAGCAACAGCAACACACCCCACAAATATCTTGCGCCGGTGGTGATCGTGGAATACGTACGCCGTTATAAATATGCTAGCGGTAGAAGCTAAAATTATTGGTGTAATTATAACCACCACCTTCTTCTGCACCCAGTGCAACATCCAAATATCAATATTTACATTCATATACATTTTAGCATGCATATATGTATCTCTCTCTAGTTATATATTCATATATGTATACACACACCCATGCATGGACATATGTATATATTGCAATTACATTGTGTTCACTTTATGTAACTAAGACATAATAATTACATAATTAACATGTACCGAAGTTGATCTCAATCCTTTTTCGAACAAAAAAAAAAAGAAAGAAAGAAAAAGAAAAAAAAAAAACTCTTTTGAGAAGAATCTACGTCAACGTGTGTGCGGATGTAGAAATGCGAAGAAATGACATAATAGAGGAATAACAGCTACATTTCCCTTCGCTGTTGAAAAGCAAAAGTAAAGAAGGAAAAAGGAGAGCTCCAAAATGATCCCCAACCCAGTAATTGTGACTAAGGGAATGTTTTCCACTTTTCCCAGTTATGGCTCACAACAGGCATACCATATATACCACATGTACATAATGCAATTCCATAGTGCCAACGCCTATGGAATGCATGAGAACTGTTCAGTGCTTTTGTTTGAGCATGGAACACCACAACCAGCTATATAGCCAAACCTATCACTAGCTTATTTAGTGTGTGTTGTGGAGGTGAGTGACCTTATTAAGAAAAAGTTTATCTTAATTGTGAGATTTGAATAAAGAAGGAATGGAATTAGAAGGGTGAATTAAGTGGGCTAAAAATTTGGGATTGAAAATGAAAAGTTTGATTTGCATTTTAATATAATCGAAACAGGGGCAGCGCATAGTGGGACAGGGCCGTGGTCCCCCAAGTATTTGGGATAATTTATCGGAAGGGGGACTCTCTTTGGGTGAATTAGTATCATTTCATACATGATCAAAAGTCGATGTTTTTGGGAACCACCGAATCCAAGACAGTATGGAAGCTGAGACCGTTAGCAAGATTGTTAATTGAGCACAAAGTGGGATATAGGGAATAGTTTAAAACATGATTTCAATGGCCTTTATCAAGTAATGGCAGATTCTCAACTACCACCAGTTCCACAGCTAATGAGTTAGTCTTCGAAGCTTCTCATCCAAATACGATTTCTGTAACTAATTCCAGTTAGTTACAGCCGCTGTAACCACTTGACATTTTGCTCACAACTAATTAACTCGTTAAGTCGGCAAGTGAGAGTGCCTTACCTAGATAACGCTACCGAACCGAACACCTAAATCGATGCCAAAGATATAACAATGTATGCGACGATCTTCTTAAAGAAGAGGGTCCAGTTCCATATATGAGCATTATAAACTATATATTAACATCAATGCACTTGTAAACAACAGAGCAGAATAGGCCCCAAAATATTAATATTATACAAGAGAAAGTTTCAATGAAAATGCTTTCCTACTCCGGGCATTCTAAACGTGATGCATATAACCAGTGTTGTGGATTGTATAAGCAGTAGTATGGAATTTACAACATGTAGCACACAGTTGTACCAAAACAAAAGTTCACATAACCTCCAAATAATATACAATACGAGAGAAAATTAATCCCATTCATGTTTATGTGAACTAATCAAATGAGAGACTACAAATTATTAAAACCCAAGGGCTTAATTCAATAATCAACTTAAAGTTAATGTTATTTTATTTAATATACAGAGATAGCATGCATGTCTATCAATGGAGGAAAAAGAGTAAATTCCATAATACTGGTTCATTTCATCCCAAGTACTTTAAGTTGGTTCATTCCCTATAAACATCGACTGGGCTGTGCTAGTGCTTACATACTAGTAGCAACCACTCTATATATATTACATCACAGCAACTCTATATACCACTAAATAATTATGTGGTCTGACAATCAGTTCACATTGGTGACGTGGTGATTTAGACCCATAAAATATAGTCATATGAATAACAAATGACAAGGGCTTCATTAACAATAGTCTGTTTGGTTTCAAATTTCAATTCATTGTTTGACTTCATTTTTTTCAATTGAAGAAATAATAATTTTGCAATTCAGTGTTTGACAAAACTGAAATTGTGGTAGTAATCGCATAAATTTACTTTTAGCAAGAACTAACCCAAAGCCAGTTGGAAAATTTTCAAATATTGTAGCAATCACACTTGCAATAGGTCATAATTGCAACAGCTTTTATTTCTGCGATTCAATCTCAAAAAAAAAAAAAAAAACAAAACAAAACAAAACACAAACAAAAACAAAAAGCAAACTTTTTGGCAAAAGATGTTTGTGTGGTTGCTTTTGGAAAATTGGAAAATTTCTGCTGTTGACTAACATTTCGCAATTTAGAACCACTTGCGATAATCTGAACAATAAATTCCTATAAGGATCCAGCCAAAAACCTATGTTACTTGGAATCGAGCAAGGGTGTTCAATGCATATACATGTACAAGTGTCGGACTTTCCAATTTCATGAATCTAAGGAGACGTCGTTATGGCAACAAGTCTAAGTTTTTCTTATACTTTCTAAGAGAAAATAGTGATTTATGTAATAGGAGGTGAATATAATACGTACCATTTTTTTTTCCAACTCCACTCATGCCATTGATGCTCTTTCTTCTGTGACAAAATATACCTATATTACACCATTGAAGTCAGAGGAAAATTAAAATTGCTTTTCCAATACGGCCAAAAATTTATTTGGGAAAATTGAGATTATCAGTAAGAAGAAAAGCAATAAAATTGAGAACTGTAAGAAGAAAATCGATAGCTAGTTTTAGTTTTTTTTTTTTTTTTTTTAAACAACAAGGTCGATTGATTATTAAAGGACCAAAAAGAAACAACATCCACAGATTCACCAAAACCTGAACTGGCCCTCCAAACAGCAAAAGACTCAACTCACAACAAGGCCAATCCCACAAGCAAAGAACACGCACAAAAAAAAACAAAAAAACAAAAAAATAAGAAAGCAAAAAAAGAAAGCAACAGCATGAAAAAAAATGCTCAGAAGAAGAAAGGAAAGCAACAGCATGAAAAAAAAAATGCACACCCAAACAAACCGTAAGAACTCCACTTTAGAGGCTTCTAGATAATCTTTCATGACCCCCAGCAAATAGCTATAGTTTTAGTTGGATCTAATGATCGTTACATACCAAACTAATCAAACTTTTACACTAAGAAGAAAAATGAAGATGGATTTGAAGAGAAACCAAATGCATCCACAAACTCCAAATTTGAAAAGAGTAATACCTGAGGATTGAGGGGACATCTTCACCCTTTTGAGTATATGACTCAAAATCTCCGGCGATGGCGATGATCAGCGGTGGTTCAAAATGATTGAAGTCCTGATGAGATGATTAGCGGTGTTTGAAATGGTTGAAATCTTGATGAGATGATTTGTGGCAGCTGGATTGACTTCCGGCAGCGGCTGTTGAAGAGTGAGAGAAGGCTGGTGTGGGGGTGGAGGTAGATTTAGTACATTGTGGGAGAGAGAAAGAGTGGAGACTAGGAGTGACCATGGATTCCAGAGTGATCCATGAATTTGAGAGAGAGGGATGTGAATTGGGTGCAGTTAGAGCATATGTTACGGAAATGTTAAGCGGGTGAGTTTGTGTTAAAAGTTAGTAAAAGTTAAATATGTTGTGTAATGGAGATGTTAGTTAACCCACACGTTAAGTGTGGGTCATGAATGTTAGCTGTTTGTTACATTGTAAATTTGGCGAGCCACCTAACGCAGTTGATTGGGCAAAAAAAATTAATTATATAATTGGAAGATGGGCCATGAATGTCAAATGTTTTTGAAATTATTATCGTTGGCTACTTGACTTTCTCTTTTTTAAGAAACTTTGTTTATGATTTAACACATTCATAGTGAGCTCTTTTGTATAGGGTAAGCTTTGTAAACTTTAGGGGAATTCTGTAGTGGGGCATGGTGGTATTGCCCCACGTGAGGTCATTTTAATGTTGGCCATTGAATGTAAAGGGAAATGATCCCAATGCAACACCTGACAGGAGTTTCAAAATTATTTAAAACTTATTTCACCTATTTAGCCTGTTACACACACACCTAGTCGGTTACACACACAAACCCAATTTCTCTATACCAGTGGCCCACATTCTCCGAACCTTCACCATCTCCATGCCACTTAGGTTTTTAAAAAATTCTACATTTGTACTAATTTTTTTTTTTTTTACAATTAGCCTCCCCTAAAAAGTACTATGTATTGACCCCCTGACATTTTAAATTTGTCATACTAAGTCTCATTTCTCTTATGCTTTTTATGTTAATTATAAAAATGCTCCTCTCTTATGTTTTTGGGATAATTTTTTTAGCATTAATTTATATCATCTATACAAAATATGAATAAATAGGTCCAAAAAAAATTTCCCTGAGTGCATGTCCTATGTTATGGGGTTTAGGCTGAGTGAGTTTATTTAGGCCTATGAAGCACGGACACGGGTGCGGGGGGTTTGGCAAATTTTCCAAAATCAAGAGTGCGCGTGTGCCGGTGTATTTATATAAAATATTAAAAATATATTGCAAATGTGTGTGCAAATTTGTGTACACCTAGCATTACTCTTACTGTATATGAACAATTCTAACACTACACACTTTGTTTTCAAATTTAATAATTTTTTAATTTTTTCCGGATTAACATCTAATAACAACAAACAAGCAATAAACCCATAAACATAAAAATTACATACGCAACTAAGAAACACAAAATAAGAACAAAAGTATAGTGATTTACCAACCTAGTATATATATATATATAGCACTATTTCTGGAGCATTGGCTCTCTTGAATTCCAATGAATTCAATTATTTACCAAACATTTTCAATCCAATTTTCCTATCTCCATTAATGCACAACTAAAATCTATCATGATGACATAAATTATTTGACAATAATTGTAGTGCTTAAAGTGTGTGAGATGGGTTTTGGAGATGAGGGGTGGGTATGTGAGATGAGTTTTGGATTTGGGAGGGTATGATTGGGTTTGGGGCAAAGATGATAGTAGTTTGGAAAGTGGGTGGGTATTTTTGAAAGAAAAAGTATAGTGATTTTGTCATCATCCATTGACGACGTTAGGGTTAGGGCCTACATTGCAATAAAATTAAAATTATAGGGCCTAAAATATTGCAATTGAAAGTCGAGGACTCAAAATGAAACTTTTGCCAAAATTGTATTCTTTCTTGGTTATTTTTCTTTCCCTCGCTAAAGCCATGAATATAATAAAAGTATAAGGCTCCGCTTGGTTTGCATATTTAGAGAATGGACAGGATAATAAGCAAGGATACACTTGCCCCTCCTAATTTTTTTTTCCTAAATTATTAAGCTCGCCCCCCTTAGATTTTGTTTTTAAAACTGATGTGTATACATAAATTTTTAAAAAGTTTGGTGTATTTATAAATATAAATTCTGGATTTAGTTTACAAATTGCTCCATACCTTATTGATTCAAATAGTTTGTATTTTTCTCTCCTTATATAGTTATCTCATTATCAAAAATGTACAAGTAAACGCCAAAAAAAAAAAAAAAAAAAAAATCGGGGGCGCTATTCCCGAACCCCTGTATGTTTTCGCCCCCATAGACTGGATTCCTGGATCCGTCCCTGATAATAAGGAGGAACTAGAAAAGTAGATTCCCTCATGTTTTTCCTTAGATTTTTAAAAATAAATAAATAAATAAAAGTATTGAAAAAACAACAATGTGAGTTTCGACTCCTACACTAGTGTGAACCTTCCAATTTTTGTACACCATATTAACCTAAATTTATTATACCTTCTAATAACCACACTCGTGTGAATCACAATTCACAAATGATGGATCACTTCTAGGGGCTTTACAGCCATGTGATTTTAATGATAAACATTGCTTCTTCAAAGTAGCTTTTGATCTTTCAATGATAAACATTTAAAAAAAAAAATTTGAAAGTTTGTGAAAACACCAAAGATGAGGGCTGGCTGTTTTTACTGCTCTGGATAAATTCCCATAGGAGCATATGATTCGAACATAGATGAAAGTTAAAACATCAATTTAATGAGAATAGGTAGGTAGGTGAACATTTAATGAGAAGTAACCAATGCAGGTGAAAAGTAAAGAAGAGAAGTATAAGAATTAGTAATGTAGTGGGTCAACTGGATTTCGATTGGAGCATGTTGAAGTGATCCCACAATAGTTAATAGATTCAGATTCACTGGATTTTGATTAGTGTCACATCATTTAGGATAGGGATTTGAGATTTGGTTTTGGGAAGTATAGCATTACTCATTGGTAAGTGTAATGCTATGCTTCCCAAATTTTTATCCTAAAAGTGCTTCTCAAATGATATGACAGTAGGGTCAGGTCTAATACAGTGGAACTAGTTGAATTTTAATTGAAAATTGTCAACCTGAATACAATCACATTAATTGAAAAAGCACTTTTAAAATAAAATTTAAAAAACATAACATTACTCCAAATAAATAATGGACCAGCTTGGGGTGACCTGATTGATAAGTGTCAATTGTAAGTGTCTGCATTGGGACATAAACCTCTTGAGCCATCTGTATTGGGCTTTGGGTGTCCTTTAACTTATATCCAACAGGCCCTTTCCAAACTCCTTACTTTGGCCTTCCACCACCAGAGTATTGGGTAAGCTATCAAGATTAATGCATTTTCGTGGCTCATTTATGGAGGTTGATTGGTTTTTTCTTTAAATGTTTATTTATTAATTTTGAAAATATATAAATTTTCTAAATATTTAATTGTTATTTTATAAATCGTACTTTATGAATTCATAAACATATTATGATCTTCAATACCTACATGTTTACAAATGCTTTATAATATTATTTTAGTCATTTTTTATATCACACTGATCCTTATCTGGCCATATCCTCCCCTCATTTTATAATTTTATCCCACCAATTCGCAATAAAACGAGAATTCAGATTTTAAAAGGACGTGATAGGATTATCATGTCCCCTTATTCAAGGTACCAAACGTGCCCTAACGTTCAAAGGCACTATGTGGTTAAAATTTATTTCGTGGATGATTTTTTACATTGATTTCCTAAAATTTGATGGAGAATATTGTCTCACTTTTATTTTGTGGACAATGCTATAGTGAGCAACTTCTCATATATAAGAAGACGAGTTTTAATCGTTGGATGAACATCTAGCCATAAGATTTTCAGAAATCTGGAGATGCATTTATTGCTAGATGCTCATCCAACGGTTAAAATATGCCTTCTCATATGAGAGCTTCTCACAATATATAGACTACCCTTATTTTATTAGTTAGTTTTTATTGTGCATCACACAAAGGGAAGTAATGTTCTCACAACTAGGGTTGACCAACTTCACCCGAGACCTGACAAAACCGATCTGACCCGACCCGACCGACCTGAAAGGAATTTGTCCGTTTGAGTGAGTTTCATGGGTGAGTCACGGGTTGAGGTCAAGTCACCTGCCAACTTCACGGGTGAGTCACGGTTTTTAATCTCTAAACCCGACAATAACCGACCCGACCCGACATGTAGATAAGAAGCAAAAAACCCCTATAATCAACTGCGGACTGCCTCCTCTTTTTCTCTTTCATTTTTGTGAGAATGAAAACCTCCATCAGACTCCCTTCTCTCTCTAGCAGAATTTTGCTCTCTCTCTCTCTCTCTCTCTCTCTCTCATACACTGATACACACGCACGTATCTCTCTCTCTCTCTCTCTCTCATATATTGATACACATACACGCATCGCTACAAGCCTTCAAGAACCCATCGATTCCTCAGATCCAGTCATGTTTGGATGATTATGAGAAACATCACACAATCAAATGCTGCCGATCTCTGTTTAGATTCCGTGAACCTCTTGCATGCGTCAATCCTTTGTGCAGATCATCGTCTACCTCCTTTCATCGCCGAGGTAAGTACCATTGGTCCATTACTTTGGATTTGTATTTTTCTGGTAGATCCAAGATGTAGTGGATTTGTTCCTCTATGTGACTGTTCTTTTTCCACTTCTTGATTTCATTAATGTAATGAGCATCATTTTAGTTTGTAAAATCATGATTTTGGGTCTTGTTTTCATATTGGAATAGTGAGAAATTCTCTAATTTGTCGAATGATAAAAGTTTGTCGGTTTCAACCCGAGCCTGACCCGACTCAACTCGAGCCCGACGAGTCGGTTTCACCCGATAACTTGGATGGATGATGGGTGACGAGCCTAGAACTCGATGCTGTTCGGGTGGATGAAAGGGTTGAGCCCAAACCCAACTCACCCGATCCATGGCCACCCCTACTCACAACTGATTCGAAAACCACAACCACCTATAGATGAGATGGAATCCCAGGCCATCATTGGTCTCTTTATTGTGTTTTATTGGTAAAGAGAATATCGTTACACTTTTATATTGATAAATTTTCAATTTTTTATTGGTTTCCATGGGATTATCTGACCACATATATGAATGCTAGATCCTTCAAGTGATAATTAGATTCCAGTTAATTTTATGTGATAAATTTAAAAATTAGTTTACTACTTTTTCAAAATTTGAAAAATATCAACAATAACTAAAAAAATTAAAAGTCATCAACAAAATAAATAAATAAAAATGTTAACTTTTGAAAAAGATGAATTATGTTTGTCCACTTTATGTTTGCATGTTAAACTTCCACCGAACGTTGTGAATATGCTTCTAACATTGTGATGAGTTGTTCCCAACATTGTGATGAGTTGTTTCCCACATAACAATGTTATAAAATTGTTGCTTCCAGCGTTGTGAAGAGTTGCTCCCCAAAGAGTTGTAAAACTTGATGACTTTTAATTGTACAAAAAAAAAATGACATTCTTTTAATTTTGAAAAAGTAGTTGACTGACTTTTAATTTCTACGCAAAAGAGTCTAAAATTTATTTATGCCAAACTTCAATAATTCTCACTTATAGCTCAATCTAACAACAATCCTCACTGCCAATCCTCATTTTCTCTCTCTACAATATGCTTATTCAACAATTAAAAGAAGTTTTAAGCTTTCAAACCTCCACAATGGGTGTATGAAAAATCGATAACCAATTGGTTTGGTCGATTTTCATCAAGGGGTGTTTTGGGGAAATTGAATCGAACTGAAAAAAAAAAAGTACCACCAAATGAACTCAACCCTTCAATCGATTTTGCACCCACACAAAATTGATCTAATAATCGATCCGATTTCACCCCTACACATTATCTCAAATTCCTACTAAAATATAATTGTAACAGGTCCATAAGGGTAAACGAATTTTTTTATGTTTAGGTTAAACGATCCCATCCTTTGGTCCAGAAGTCGAAAATCTTGGGGTAGGTGATTTCTTATCAATTGACATTAATCAAATTTAAACCAATTTAATCCGTATTACATCAATTTCATGACCACTTTACAAATGTCACTGACCCAAACACACTCCATTATTATATTCAGAACGTTCGTGGATAGACTAATTAAATAATAACATAATTCAATTTATAAATTTAATATCTATTCTAAAAATTAAAACAGTACAGGCTTCATAGAAAACACAAAGAAATAAGACTAATGGGCTAACCCAATCAATTAAAAACAAAGCAGACCAAAGGTTCACAATCCGAAATAAAGCAGTCTAAATGTTCACATTCTAAAATTGAAAACCAATTGAAAAGTCCAAAGCCTAGCCCAAATAAACAATCCAGCCCAAGCCAAAGTAGCCCATAAACTTCAGTCAGTTTAAAACAAAACAGCCCAAACGGTTCAAAGTATTGAAATTGAAAACCAATGTATTAACCCAAACATACAACAGCCCAACCCAAATCAGCCCAAATGCATCAGCTCATATTAAAACAAAAATAGCCCGGCCAAAACCACGTGAGTATAGACTACAATTCTTTGTCGGGTTCATTCAGAAAATGAATATCCAAGAAAAAGTTTTAGAGGTGCCCATTTCGTGGAACAATAATAACATACCCACACCCACATCCGCACCCACAACTATATCCAGTATCCTGACCTTTGATTTTAGTGGGTCTTATGTGAGACTCACTAGAATTAAGGGCAATCAAGAGTCAAAATATGCTAGATGTAATTATGAGTGTGGGTGTATCATTACTCTAGAAACAACTGGTGGTGTGGGTCCATCATCCCATTAACCAATGGTGGAAGCATATGGAAATCTATTTGGCATTCTGTTGTTCTCCCACTGTCCCCAAGGTTTGACATTTTGTTTTGGAGGGCCTATATAGAGGAAACATTCCAACTTTTGATGTTCTAAGAAAAAGGGGGATGGAAGCAGGAATTTGAAGTTGGGGAGTTTGGTAGAGGCGAAAGGGGTAATTAAATTTACGGAGGCAGCACCACGAGATGATTTTTTGGGCCTATTTATACATATTTTCAGTAGATGATATACTTAAGCTAATGTTATAAAATTAATACAAAAACTCAAGAAATATTCTACTATTATTTGATACATACATCTCAGTTACAACACTTTGGGACTTTTTACTACTAACTTTAAAGTTGTAACTAACAAATGGCACCTAAAAGTTACTACAAAAGATATATTAGTAAAGTTAATACTGATTGTCACCAAAGATACAAGAAAATGATACATTGTTACTACAAATTGAGACCAACAAGAACGTTTCATACTTGTCTTGTAGTATTTTTCAACGATTCAAATGCTAAAATATAAAATAGTGAAATTTTGAAGTTGAGAGGGGGTTTAAGTGTAAAATATATTTTTTTTTAGAGTATATATGATATTTTTTGAACACAGGGGGGGGGGGGGGGCTTGAGTCCCCCCTTTGCCCCTTCATATGTCCATCACTGTTGATATCGATACTAGGTGCCCTAAATGTATGAAACATGCAGAAACAATTATTCATGCTCTCAGAAATTGCAAATGGGCTAGGAAGATTTGGAAAGCAATCCTAAGCTAGGTAACACTGGTGCGGGTACAGGGATTCGGATATGGGAATACGGGTGCGAGGAATTCGCCAATTTTCTAAAAATTAAGGGTGCGAGTAGGTCTGGCAGCCCCAGCCCAAACCCATGAACCCACCCAAGCCTGTCCATAATAAAATGGGTTTGGGTAAAGGAGTTCTTCTTAATGGGTTGGGCTTGGACCACCCAATAAACACAATTTTCATTAACGGGTCGAGATGGGTTTAATTAATGACCCAATTAAAACTCAATTAGCACTCAGCACAACAAACACCCAACTATACTCCTGCAATATTTGGCATATCCAAACAACGAATTATTGAATCTAAACGGACTGTTAATGCAGTTTCTTTTTTGGTTTCCCAAGGTATCCCCAGGCCTTCCGCCCAGGACTAATCCTCCGAGGTACTGTCGGGCACCGAAGTGGGGACCTCTCCCAAGATAGTTTTTTGCATACACAAGGACTCGAACTTGAGACCCTTGCTTAAGCAGCCAAAGCCCCTTCTACTTAGGCTAACTGACTCTTGGTGTTAATGCAGTTTCTTGTGTCCCTGGATTCTTCCAGCAAAACAAATTTAAAGATTTTCGTATGGATAGTTTGTTTTGTAAATGTTAAAAATGTTAAAGACTTCCATATGGATAGTTTTTGAAATGAATAATGCTATGCTTCCCAAAAATTTCTTCCCAAAAGTGTTTTCTAGCATATGTGGCAGTGGACCCAGTTGATTTTTATTGGTTGATATTGAAGTGATCCTACCATTAATGAAGAGGTGCCCACTGCCACATGTGTTGGAAAACACTATTTGGGAAAAAATTTGGAAAGCACAGCATTACTCTTTTGAAATTACACATATACACCAAAAACTTCCAAAAATTTGGTGGGCCTCTCATGACTCCATCTATGTCCGCCAATGTCTGTGTCACACCCCAACCTGCCTCGGACGAGTAAGGACATGTGTAACAAAGTCCACATGTCAAAACATCCTTAATTCACTAAGAAAATCATGGATTAGACCTCATAACACAGTTTCGTTGACACAAAACAGACCCAAGGAAAAAATGGTCATTAATAAAGTATAGCAAATTTTACACCAAAAGATAGGTCTTCGAGTCCCAGTTCCAACGCAAAAAATTGCGCACGAATCTGAATTTTCTAAAAATAGTTATGTCTGTTTCCGTAAAAATCGTCGGGCTGAAATCAGACCAGCGGATTGATCCGCCCCAAAACCGGATCGATCCGATTTTAGCAGAATCTCATTTTCTGCTCCTCCAGATGCCCCGGATCGATCTGCACCAGACCCGAATCGATCCGAATTCTGCAGAAGTGTTTTCTTGCTGCTAAAACTCTGTTTAAACAGTTCCAAACATTTCCCAAGTTCTATTTTTGAATTCCAAACCTTCCAAAACTCTTAGGAACATCACCCAACCATTCATAAACATGACAACAACATGTTTAAGCTCTCACAAACATTTTAAACACAACCCAAACCTCAAACAAATGAAGAACTTGTCATAAATCTCCAATCAAACACAAGTAGTATAAGATGGAAATTTCTTTGTCAAGATAAATTTAGAAACCTTCAACAACTTGTCTTAACCAAAATCCATCACATGAGATTCCATAATTTCATTTCTAAATGATTACAAGGTCACTTAATCAACAAAATCCATAAAAAAAACCATTTCAAAGAACAAACTTGCATTCTCTTATCAATGCTTGACTCAACATGAGTCCAAAGGATCAAACACAATTTTAACTCTATGGAAGTGCACCCAACATACCAATAAGCTTCAAACCTCATTCTACAACATTATGAAGGTGGTGCTTAACATTTTACAACCTACCAAAAGAAGTTTGCATTCCAACTACAACTTGTTCTTCTAACAAACCATTACAACTACAACATTACAACCATGAGTTCCACATCCACCAAGACTAATATATTTACATATCTATGAACATATAAACAAGAAAATACTCCACCCGGATTCCCGTTCCCTTTCCTTCCCCTTCGCGATCCGTACCTGCGGTGGTTATTCAATAACCACACAGAAAATAGTTTTGTTTTAAGCTTACGCTTAGTGAATACTTTAACCGTGTCATGGAGTATGAACTGTGCATATGCAATATTTAGTAGCACAACGATAAGCTAGTCGCCGATATGTCAAGTAACTAATCACCATTGCAACGGACCCAAAATTCAGGGCCTTTTCTCACTTCAATGTCGCATATAGTGGGAACACACACTTTCACATGACCGTAGTCAAATCGTTGTGGTCGTCACCACCGTCCCCTTTTCTTGAGGAAATCATCGTCCCATTAATACGGGCTAAATAATGGTGATTATCACTTGACATCCATTGACCCATATAAGCACATAATCAAATCAACATATCACATAGCCATTTCAACAAATTTGACATGATAAGCTCTAATTAACACATGTTTTATCTACAAATTCAAGAATTAAGCATTCTATCATACTTAATATCACATAAGCCTCATTTAATACCCAATTTAGGATTAGAGTACTCACCTCACAAATTGCTCCAATTAAAGACTAGAACCCCAAATTCCTTGTAAATTTTAACTCTAATTAATTCTAATGATAATCCTACATACAAATATCACGTATATGTATCGTCACCTCAAAGAGCGTCGCGGAAAAATGTTAACAAAACTGAAAAAGAAAGATATAGAGATGATCCTCTCACCTCCCCGAGTCCGAATACGATCTTGGTTCACGAAACGGTGTACCGACGGCGACGAAATGGCGAAGAAACGACGTAGTCGGCGGAGCTTCCGTCAATAGCAGAATTTCTCCTGTACGTCTTTTCTCTATGTTGTTGATTGTGATGAAGAGGATGAGTCATTGTTAAGAGGTGTCAACCTCTTAGGCTTCATGTCATGTTTTGTCTATTTACGTTTACACCCCCCAATATTTCCTTAAGCTTTATTATGAAATACCCTAAACAATTGTATTAACTACCCAATATCTAAATGGGTATTTGTCTATGTCACGCATGGGTCCCAAACGGGGTCCCACATATTTTGTAAAGTTGCTAGTTAACCTGTTAGTTATGAATCGGGTTCCAATTTACTCTCACACGGGTACCCAAACAGGCACCATAAAAGATCGCAACTAAACAATAAAATATTAAAGTAATTAAACAAATAATCATTTAATCATATAAATGCAAGTAAATGAAATTTATTTAATCCGGACTTCCCATGGGTCCCACTTTATATTAGTCCAATTATGCCCTTTTATCAAGCATTTAACACGTCGGGGTAACTGAAACTTACCCAAATTATCACATGCTATTAATTATACTAATTAATGCATGCAAAGCATATATTATCTCATTTCTCCGGGTACGGGTATTACATTTCTCCCTCCCTTTTAGAAGTTTGTCCTCAAACTTTTCTTATCTCAAGAATCGAATAAGTGAGGATACTTTTCTCGGATCTCGTCTTCACATTCCCAAGTCGCCTCCTCTACCGAGTGATTATGCCATAACACGATAACCATAAGAATGACTTTGGTTCTCAACACCTGATCCTTCCTGTCTAGGAATCGAACTGGATGTTCAACATAAGTCAAGTCTTCTCGGATCATTAACGGTTTTGGAGTAATGTAGTGACTCTATTCTGATAAGCAACGTCGTAACATAGAAACATGAAATACATTATGAATGTTAGCTAACTCTTGTGGCAATTTTAACCAAGGGCCAACTCTATCCAAAATCAAATAAGGTCCTACAAACCTCGGATTCAACTTGCCCCGCTTTCCGAACCGTGTTATGCCCTTCAAAGGTGGTACTTTAAAGAAAACATAATCTACATCGAATTCTAACGGTCTTCTACCAATATCCGCGTAACTTTTATATTGACTCTGAGCTACTTGTAGCCGTTGTTTAACTAACTTGATTTTGTCGGTGGTGATTTGTACAATCTCAGGTAACAAAAGTTGCTTTTTTACAACTTCTATTTGTAAATAGTAGTTGACCGCTCATACAGCTTGACCAGTACACGTCACCAACGACTCCACGCGTACCAATATGGGCTCCACCAACAACAATTGCTACAAACAAGACCCACCCTACAGAGCCCACTGTGAAGCTCCACGACTGAGAAACTCGCCCCGAGGCCCACCTCAATGAGCCTACTCCAAAGCCCTACTTCGGATAAGCCCATTCCGAAGCCTCACCTTTCCGAAGCCTCCGCTAGCCCACTCCGAAGGCCCACTTCGGATGAGCCCACTCTGAAGCTTCACTTCAGAATTTGAAGCCTATGATTCCATTCCGAAGGCCCAAAGTAGCCTACTCTGAAGCCCCCACTAGGAATGACTCCACTCCGAAGCCTTATTAAAACAAAGCCCATCTCAAGTAGACTTCAAATATACACACACTCACCTCTCGGACACCCACCCTTGGTCCGGAAGCAGTACCTAAGGGTGGTTCAAGTCCACTGGGATTTCGGAAGCTCATGGCTAGGTGGCTAGAACCGAAGGCATCTCCGTAGCCTGCGCCCCATGGGCAAGGTTAGGGTTGGTCCCAAAGAGAGAGAGAGAGAGAGAGAGAGAGAGACACGTGACTTTCACGTGCCTGACCTCGACCAGTCTTACAACCAATGGGCGAAGCCCATTAGCGTAAAACTTTCTTAAACCCTTGACCAACAGTGCTCAGTTACTTCAAGCTTGCGCTGCACCAATAAAAGAGAACCTTGGTTCCGTCCCTCGCTTAACCCTCTGCAGCCTCGAAACTCTCCCTCGCTTAATCCTCTACACCAATGGCATGAGCCTCGGTATCTTCACTCGCTTAAACCTCTGCACCAATAGCATATCTTTCCCCCTTGACTAACCCCACAACCTTCGTCTGCCACCGAGGGACAATGCCTTCTCTATTTAACTTGTTTCTCCCGAAGCCCATAACAGATCAACATCTCATTCAATACCTCCACCTACCTTAAACATGAGCATTTTAAACCATCCATACCGTCCATCTACCTAGAACAAACGATCCACTCAGAGAATGCCAACTCAACTTCTCTCTACCACATCAAAACTTAGCAGCCTCATATGACTTGCTGTATAAATAGTAGTCTCATTTACTACATCCAACCGAACCAAGACAACCACACAGAATCCTTTACTACCACAAAGGATCAACAGTGACTACTCCTCCGACCCATTTACAAAATATTCCTATTACTGAGCACACTCAGACCCTTCGAGCCGCAAGGCCCCTCGCCTTACTTGGCCCTACGCCTTACCTTGACCCTTCGTCTCCACCAACACCCTCGGTTTCCCAGACCCTTCGTTTCACCCTACACTTCACCCCATTTTAATACTTGTTTACCGCCCTTTGAACGTACTCCAGCATACATAACTCCCAGACACTTACTGCTTTCTCTCTCTCTCACTTGGGGCTACTTCGGTTCTCATCCGATCTGAAGTCTCTCCGAATCCCATTACTCTGCTATATTTTTACATATTTAATATTCCACACCGTTTGCATTATTTATCATATTTTAGTTGTTGTTCCACATGTACTAACATGCTTATGTGTTATACCCATCCATATATCTCATACACATCACACAAGAACTCACACATTTTGGCGACCACAGTGGGAGGTATACTCGCAAGCATAGTTAGCGAACAGAAACAACAATCCTATGGTGTTGCTGATGCCCAACATCGTCTTTTGTAAGCCAAAGGGGTCCACACCCATTGGTACCACCCCATCCATCCCCGAAGGATATGTATATACATATATATTCAAAAAAAATCATTTGGTTAATTTGTTTGCATTTACTCCACTGGTACTTTTTGTCACATCCTATCATTTCTTAGCCATCTATCTATAATGTCCACACCCCGTTACCCCATTCACCTCTCAAACGCCTGATCTACTAGTACACTACTTGTACCCGTCTCCTAATCAAAGTATATAAAAAAAGGGACAGCTTTTTTGCACAGCCGCAGATTTGTGTGGTTAACATTTGTTGTTTCTTTCACAAAATCACCTTTGTTACATTTCTTTTCTCTGTTACAATTTATTTTCAAAGCAAAGAGTCATACTTTTCGCCAAACTGGAATTTATTGAAAATGATTTTTCAATAATTTCATTGAAATGGGTCATTTAAATTGTCTTTTTTTGGGAGGTTTAGAAAAGGACATGTTCCAAAATCATTTCAAAATAAGTGCTTGTCAACACGAGCCTTACCACACTAAATAGTTTTTCCATGGCCCATTTTAAACCAAACACGCCCAGGAAAGCTTTTGTTTGGTTTGGTCTTTATCTTGACTCAATGTTGGTCCAATTGGATTTCTTGATTTTTTTTTTTCTAAATTCAACTACACATGTTCTAGGAACACCCAATCAATTCCCTGTGCCTTCGTCTGTTGCCCCACCAACACATAAACAGACACCCAAATGTCACCTCAAAAATTTTCTTTTTATTTATTTATTTTTTTAAGACCCACGGCTAAAGACCACTTGGGTCTGTTTTCTATACTGAACCAATTTTCCACCATTTATTGCACAATCAGTTAATCAGATCACTCTCTTTTAGCCACTCACCTCTTTATCTTATATACATGTACTATTATTTACTTACATGTAACCCCACCCCGAGTTCCCAAGGGCCCCACCCCCATCTCGGCACCACCCTTTCCCCTCTACAACACTCAGTTCACTCACCAAAGAGCCACTCTCCATGGGCCCACGGGCCACTAGCATCCCTTTTAAAAAAAAAACCCCCACATTTTAGCTTCGCCAAGAGTTTCCTATGGGCCCCAGCCCTTTCTACTTTCTCGGGTCTCTCCCTCTACATTCTCTTTCCTCATTCTCTCAGCTCGCACCCCCGAACCTCTTTCATATATATATATATATATATAAATATAAAAAGCCGAAGCCTCAACTTTGGGTCCACCAAACCCCCTTCGTCCCACTTTCTCTCTCCTCCCACCCCCTCTAACCCTCTTATACACACATACATACATATTTTAGGCCCCTCCTCAACTTATGTTTTAGCCCCTCAAAGGGGTACAAGGCCTAATTTAGTACCATCAATTATATTTATATTGATATATAAGTATATACAATTCCAGAGGAAATATAAAAGTATATAAAATTCCAGAGGAAAGGCTCCTTGTTTTGAAAATTACACTTTTAGTGTGAGAATTTTATGCATTTTAGAAATAGGCCCTCCCTAGAATTTTGAAAACAATACTATACAATATTCACGTGTCACCAATTAGTCTCATATTATAAGAATATCCCTAAAAAAAAATCGCCAATTATGTATGAACAGACTCCAAAAAAAATGGTCTCGGGCCGCTGCCCCCGAACCCCGTATAGCTTAAGCCCCCTAATCAAAATTACTGACTCTGCCCATACATGTAACTACCCCATACGGTAGTCCATCTCCATAGAATTTTTGTATATATACATATATATATATATATATAATATGAACATAAAAAAAAGATTTCCTACAACAAGACTCCACCCCCCTGACCATTCGGGCCCCATAGCAAAATAAACAAAAAAAAAAAAAAAAAACGAGCCATCATTTGATACCCAACTACCCCCAGCACAAAAAAAAACAACCAAACCTAACATTGACCTACCCATCCCCCCAAGACCCTTCGGGTCATTACATGCCCCCATGACCTTCGGCCCCACCCCTAGTGTGGAAAAAAAACATATATATATATATATATATATATCACTCTTCGACTCTAGCAACTGGAAGAGCCTTAGGACTTTAGTAAAATTATATATATATATAAAAAAAACCCAAGACCCTTCGGCCCCTATCCCCGAACACCTTCACCCCTAGCCAAAAACAAAAAACCATTGACCCCACCAGCAAAAAAAAAAAAAGATAAAAAAGGGAGACCTTCGCCCCCCCTTTCCGAAAGTCCATTGCACCCCCCCCCCCCCCCCCAAAAAAAAAAAAAAGTCATGTTAAGCTTCGGCACCCCCATCCGAAATCAACCTTACACTTCTGCCCCACTTAAATAATGAATTATTTTATTGGTACATACCTTGAGTAAACATCACACTCCGAGTAAGTTTTGGGACCTTTGACCACAGGGGACTTCCTTTGTCCCTCACTTGGTGCTACTCACTTTTGCCCTCTTCTTTGTGACTAGTCACCTCCTCTCCACACATTCAGTTATACTCACCTTCGCAAACCTCACTTGCTCCTACTAACAATGGTCCCAAAAAATAAAAAATAATAAAATAATAAAAAGATACACCTTTGCCCCTCACTTGTGGCTTCTCACATTCGCACTAGCAAAAAAAAAAAGAAAAGAAAAGGAAAAGAGATTTCACTATCGCCTACTCACTTGCTGATACTCTCCTTCGCCCACACTCACTTGCAGCTACTAACCTTGTCCCCTAAATAAAAATAAATAAATAACTAAAAAAAAAGTCCCCCCCTCCTAACTCTCGACTTTCTCTCCCCTCTCTCCATATGTGTATATATATGAGTAAAACCTTGCCTACATACTACAAACAAGGATGCAAATCATTGTTCTAGCAAATAATAATAAAAAAAGGGAGGCAATTATTGTTGGGTCCCAACACAGGCTTAGTCATAGCATAGACTTGAGTAAGTCCAATATTTGTTCACAATATGGAAACAAGCATTGGCAACAAACACCCTTTCAGAACCCGACAACAAACACCCTTTCGGAACCCCCTCTCTCCTCATGTGGCCTACCCAACAACAAACACCCTTTCGGAACCCCCTCCTTATAAGTTATATGTACACTATCCATAATATATACACCCAACAACCCCTCCCCACACCCTCTCAGAAACCCTCCCCCAAACCCCCCCCTTCGGGATCCAACCCCCTCTCTCTCGGATCCCTCTCTCCGAGGCTCTCTCTCTTTCTCCGAAACTCTCTATCTCTCCGACACTCTTTCTCTCACTCAGAAACCCTCCCCCAAACCCCCCCATTCGGAACCCAACCCCCCCTCTCTCGGACCCCTCTCTCCGAGGCTCTCTCTCTTTCTCCGAAACTCTCTATCTCTCTAACACTGCCTCCCACTCGGAAACCCACCCCCTTCGGAAACCCCGCACCCTTCGCAACCCCTAAGGTATCGTACCCACACCCTTCGGAACTCCCACCATACGAAACCCCCATACCTTCAGATCTCTCTCTTTCCACCCAGACTCAAAAAACAAAAAAAAAACCTTCGTCGCCCTCCCCCTCTTCGGCGCCACCAACCTCCGGACCCCACCCCCTTCGGACTACCCATCTCTCTCCCTAGCTCTACTCTCTATCAAAATCCTCTCAAATTTTTCCATCTCTCGGATCAGTCCAAAAGAAAAAATATATATATTCTGTAGGCGCGAACCATAGCACATTTTATCTGTTGAATCTCCATCCGTGGACCGTGACACTTTTCATCCGCTAAATCTCCACTCTCTCTGGGAATCATCTCAAACTCCTCAATCTCTTCGATCAGTAAAAAAACCATTATGGAGGCGCAGACCAGGCACATTTCATCGGTTGAATCTCCATCTGCAGACTGCGACACGTTTCTTCCGCTGAACCTCCATCAGCGGACCACGATATATTTCAACCGCTGGATCTCCATTTGTGGATGGCGGCACGTCTCATTTGTTTAATCTCCATCAGCGAACCGCGACATATTTTACCCACCGAACTGCGGCATATTTCATCTGTGTGTCCACAACAAGTTTTACTTGTTAAATATCCATTTGAGAAATTGCGGCACACTTCACTCGTTGAATCTCCATCCGAGGCAATCTCAAGAGCTTTCATTTCGCACCCACAAGATTTTTCACACTACAGACTGACGAGTTCTTTAACTTTCGATTCTCTCTCACCCTCAACTCCCTCTTTCGACCCTACACCCAAACACCAAAAAAAAAAATAGTCTCCAAAGGCCTAAGCCAACCCCTCCCCCCCCCCCCCCCCCCCCTAAAATTATAAAAAAGCGGTACAAGTGCTGCTAAATATACCACCACCAGCTAATTCACCTCAAGATACAGATATAGTACAAAAGAGATACAGAAAAGGATTCATTACATGCAGGACCTCAAGATAATTGCCACAACTCTGCTTTACCAGCACAACAAACCACTCTCATTCTCTCAACATGGATACTTATTACCCAGCACAACCCACCCACACACAACCTTCACACAAATACATTATTACAGAAGGAATTCTATATTATCCACATGCAGTACAACCAGTGCAATACTATAGTACATCACAACGATCACTTGATTCCATGCCGTAACAAAGCCACCAGTTTCTTCTCCGAGACGGAAAAAGAAAATGTTTTACAACCCTTATCCCCTTTTTTTAAGGGGGAGAACGAAAATACTACAACATTTTTTGATGGGAGAAGGAAAACTCTCTACTCAAGTTATCAATTCTATCTCCCTTTACGATGGGAGAAGAAAATGCTCTACCTAAGCTGCCAGTTGTTATTTCTTTCTAAGGGGGAAGAGAAGGGATCCGCTGATCTAAACAATCTTTGTACCTCTCAAGGAGTCCACAATCATTGATAGACAGACAAATTGACCATCCGAGTTACAAGCACTGCCAATTTTTTGCTCAATTTTTAGATAACTCATTTTCCAAAAAGTCTTTTCCCCATACAAATATAAGGTCCAACGGTTGATCAACTTTATTCTCTCCCTCTAGTTATCGCTCCGCTGAGCAGGCCTCTTATAATGACCAGCTCCATAATGTACGACTAGTCACAATACACTTGTTGGTAGAACTAATGTAATGGACTGACAAATCTTGGCTCACCCTCACCATCACCACATCAACATAGAAGCCAAGAAGAAATAAGGGGAGCCTTCGGGAAGATCCAAAAATTTTCAACTTCACTATCCCAAAGACCACCATCAAAACGAAGTCCCTACAAACATGCTTGCAACAAGAAATGCTACCACCACTTGCTCTCTTGCCAGCAGCGAGCAACAGACACGTTGCCATAACCACCACTTACTCTCTCTCCAGCAACATGCTGCCACCACTTACTGCTCAGCAGCATGTTCCATTTGTTCCCTCACCAGTAAATTCACTATCTACCAGTGACATGATGCCACCAGCATTTACTCTTTGGACAGTGATATGCTGCTACATCTTACAGCCTCAAAATGACTAAGCAACCAAGCTACATGTCAATGACATTCACTCAGATAGGGTCTTTCTTGCACCTCAAAGTACCCCGCTGAAGCTTACTCGAAAGCTTACTCGAAAACTGTTCTTTGCATCGCTCGGGAAAGCGTTTACATTATTTCACTACTAGTACAACAAGGCACAAAGCTCACTGAGTCTATATCTCTAAGCAGGACAAGCATGAGAATTTTTTAAAATAGTGGCAACCAAGCATGCCCTACTCTCACCCTGTACCCTCTCGAAGTAGTACAAGTACTTTGATACATCGAAATGATACATCATAGCATGAGTAATCACCAACATATAGTCTACACTGCCGATAAACGCTCAATAACTCCACGACCACTATCAGTATAGTTAGGATTTATTCTCCATCTCTCCATAACGAACGAGCTCTACTCTTTATATGGTGGCACGAGCATCGTGCTCTCCCCCTCTAACCTCACTAGGGCGGTACGAGCAACATGTCTCTCTCCCTTTGAGAAGGGTGGCACGAGCATCAAGCTCTCCACCAGAGTGGCGGCACGAGCACCTGCTCTCCCCCTAATCCCCATATCTCCAAAGAAGGGCACGACCCTTACCTCCATGTCTCCATATGATGGCACGGGCATCGCGCTCTCCCCTTATCTCCAAATCTACATAGCGACACGAGCATCGTGCTCTTCCTCTCTGGCGACATGAACATTACATTCTCTCCTAATCTCCCTATCTCTAAATGGCGCGGTCATAATCTCCAATCCCCAAAGAGCACAACTCTAGTCTCTATATCTCCATACAGGTATCACGACCAATATGCTCTCCACCACATGGGTGGCGTGAGTGACACACTTTTTCCCTCCTAAAAGTAGGGTGAGCATCTTGCTCCCCATCTCTTTGCCTCACTAGGGTGGCAGGGGTACAAACCCTTCCCTTAACACTAGCAATAAGGGGCAGCGTGAGCAACAAGCCCCTCCATTCGTAAGCTTCCTACATCATTATGTCCAGACAAGCATCATTATCTCCATACAAATAAAATACAAGCTACTCCACCGTTTCACGATATCTCTTCACAAAAGAAAATGATAACTCATAGTTGTAGACACCCCAATTTTGACCAAACGTCGAATTAAGGAGAGTGTCACCTCCATATCCGATGATGATAAAGACTGAAAGATTTGAAGTATTCCAAGCTCTTCAGAAAGTTCTCCAAACGCGATAAAATTTTCACAGAAAAAGAAATACCGGGTATTCAGGAGAATTCAGGAGTGAAAACATCACGTTTGGCAAAGATCCCCAAAAATAAGTTTTTTTAAGAAAAAGGAGAAAAGAAAAGACCTTAAAGGGGAAGTTTAGCGAAATCCGGCACACGATAGTTTTTGCGACACTCAATGAGTGCTGTACGGCACTCACAGAATGCCGGACCGGCTCTCACTGAATGCCGCTGACATTTTCTAACTGCCGTTCGCTTTAACAGTCTGTATTTTGTGGTACAATACGTACATGTATGAGGATAAAACAAAAAAAATTGAAAAGTAATTTTGACAAAAACACGGCAATCAGTATTTTGAAACGGCTTTCACTGGGTGCTGCGTGGCACTTATTGAATGCCGTTGCGGTTGTCACGAAGTGCCGCAGCGGCATCCACTGACTGCCACAAAGGATTTTTAACTGCCGCCTTCTGCAGCAGTCTGTCTGTTTTCAGGAAGTACGTATTGTACCACCAAATGAGATATTTACACCTGTCTTTTTACTCTGAATTCACTGAAAATACCTGCGTTTTTATCTATAAAAGAATAGGGATCTTCCTTGGAATAGAGGAAGAGAGATACCATAATATACCACTATAACAACACATATTTGAGAGAGATAGAGAGTTTGGAGAGCTTGAAGAAGGGCTTGGAAGATCTTCAAACCAGATAAGCTTTGAGGATAGTTTGGAGGTGATCCTCTAACCATAAGTTGTTTCTTTTCATTCTTTCTTTTAAGCCTCTAATCTTCAAACTACTTAGTTTTCTTTGTTTCATTTCTTCTTGTTGTTTATACTTCCCTCTTGAGATTCTTAGAGATCCTCAATATCTCTCTTGAAAACTCTTGAGTTTGATCCCTTGATTCCATGTAAGCTTGTGCTTCCTATAGAAGACTTAAGGTTGATCATCTTTTACATAAGGACAAGTGGATGAATCCAAACCCTTACCATGGTTTGAGTTCCCTAACTTGGAGTTCTCATGGATTCTCTTTGTATTCCTTGAAGACTCATGAGTATTAGTCATATCTTCATCTCCAATGACCATCAAATGGTAGGAGAAGGTAGTTTGAGTCTAAGCCCATCTCCATGGTTTAGATTCATCATCTTGAGATTTTGAGAAGTCTATTCGTACTTCATTTGAAATCTACAAGTATAAGGGTCTTTAGTCTCCAATGACCATCAAATGGTTGGAGAAGTAGTTTGGATTAAGCCCAACTTTATGGTTTAATAGTTGGGGTTAATAAATAAAGTTGAACTTGACAATGAAAGTAGTGAGTTCACAACCAGTTTTGATCATAGATTTTTAGTTGATAATCTAACCGTTGGAATTAAGTGAAACCAACGGGAAAGTGTCTATAATTCAAAGTTCTACCACTGTAATTTTTGTTTTAAGGAGATTTCATGTTTAAAGTGGTTTGGTCATGAGTTTTGTGAAATCACTACAATCTGTCCAGAGTTTCAGAACAGTAACACTCTTTTGAAATAAGTAAATCAGAACCTTAATAAAGTATTTGTGACCCAAAATAATTTTTTCTAAGTATATTAATGTGTTAGGAAGTCACCCTAAAAAGAACAAAGCATTTCTAATTTTTTTTTCTATTTTTAGAAAATCGTGCAAGAACTCTGGACAGAAGGATGTAGAATGCTGAGTGATGTTTGGTTTTTGTCCAATTCTCGGAGATCCAAACGTTGAAACTTCGATTTATTTTTTGGGTTAAAAACTAGACACACAGAGGCATCTTGTGTCCAAAATTCATCAAGATCAAACCACGGGAACCATGCTTTTTATTTCTT
Organism: Hydrangea macrophylla; assembly: GCA_033977485.1. Taxonomy (NCBI): domain Eukaryota; kingdom Viridiplantae; phylum Streptophyta; class Magnoliopsida; order Cornales; family Hydrangeaceae; genus Hydrangea; species Hydrangea macrophylla. The sequence continues at coordinate 56,031,031 of CM066993.1, forward strand.
TGAAGTCATGATCTGCTCTCAGCAATTTCCAGAATTCTGCAATAGTTTTAATCAATCTTATGAGTAATGGCTTAGATGATATTTTCATGAGTTAAGGTTCAAACCATGTTTCAATAATGATTAGTTAAGCTTGAACTCAAAGTTTAAGTGATCTAAATCATTGAGTATTTCATAATTTATTCTTGTTCATGCACACATTCATCCATATGGCTTGATACTTGTAATTATGACTTATTTGCTTTAGATTTAATTACACTTGATAGATTTAAGCTAGAAGTCTAGGATTGTTATTTAAGATCCAACTTTATATCTTGTATATTATGTGCACTAACCTCTATTTTGTAGCGCTATTGAGGTACGATTTCTCAACTCTTCTCTAGTTTATTGTATTCTTTGATTTTAATTGATTTTCGACTTCAAGCGCGACACCTTAGAATTAGGACTTGCTTTACTTGTATATATGGATTAGAGACTCTATTCCTAGGTTTTATCTATTTGCATGCATTTGCACGTTTAATTTTTGCTGCCGGATCCCGGGTAAGTTCTCTAGTTCCCTATTTGTATATCATATTGCTTGCTACTTGAATTACGTGGCTTTTGAACGATATTTTGTAAATTGGTAATTTTACACCATTTCGACACGTTTGTGTAATATATACGTATATCTATGTATTAGTTGAGGGCATGCTTAGATTAGTAATTCAGTTAAAAGGATGTTGAGTAGAGGCCTATCACAAGATAGGATGAGAGATGGTGTTTTAGTCCGACAGGCTCCTTCCTCTCTCATTCCTTAATCCCCGGACCTAGTTAATCTTTGGTTTCGCAAAAGATCAGTTTCCTTTTGAAATGGTTTCTTAGTTTTCCTTTGAAAAATTAAGTGGCAACTCATTTGTTTTGAATTTGAAATTTAGAAAAGATTTTCAAAGAAAAGCTGTGGGTAAAAGAAAGAAAATTGCGATATCCACAATAGTCGAAGAGTTGGATGTAAGAATTTTCCAAACTCTTTTCCCTTTTTTATAGCAATTCTCCAAGGAAAACGCACAGCGAATACCGAGTAACACTAATATCTACTGGACCAAGCAATTAACCAGACTCGCCATCAATTAAAGATAAGATGTTCATCCATCATCAGAAAAGTCACCGAAAGATCAATACCACCTGCAAAAGATGAGATGTCCAAAGGATTATGCCCGCATCCTAGCCGCTTCACGCCTAGAATACGGACAGGGGGGCTAATGTAGATAGTAGTTGACCGCTCAAACAGCTTGACCAGTACAATTAACCAACGACTCCACGTGTACCAATATGGGCTCCACCAACAATAATTGCTACAAACAAGACCCACCCTACGGAGCCCACTGTGAAGCTTCACGACTGAGAAACTCGCTCCGAGGCCCACCTCAATGAGCCCACTCCAAAGCCCTACTTCGGATAAGCCCATTCCGAAGCCTTACCTTTCCGAAGCCTCCGCTAGCCCACTCTGAAGGCCCACTTCGGATGAGCCCACTCTGAAGCTTCACTTCAGAATCCGAAGCCTATAATTCCACTCCGAAGCTTTATTCTCCGAAGGCCCAAAGTAGCCCACTCCGAAGCCCCCACTACGGATGACTCCACTCCGAAGCCTTATTCAAATAAAGCCCATCTCAAGTAGCCCACAAAGGAAGCACACTTCAAATATACACACACTCACCTCTCGAACACCCACCCTTGGTCCGGAAGCAGTACCTAAGGGTGGTTCAAGTCCGCTGGGATTTCGGAAGCTCATGGCTAGGTGGCTAGAACCGAAGGCATCTCCGTTGCATGTGCCCCATGGGCAAGGTTAGGGTTGGTCCCAAAGAGAGAGAGAGAGAGAGAGAGAGAGAGAGAGAGAGAGACGTGACTTTCACATGCCTGACCTCGACCAGTCTTACAACCAATGGGCGAAGCCCATTAGCGTAAAACTTGCTTAAACCCTTGACCAACAGTGCTCAGTCACTTCAAGCTTGTGCTGCACTAATAAAAGAGAACCTCGGTTCCCGCCCTCGCTTAACCCTCTGCAGCCTCGACACTCTCCCTCGCTTAATCCTCTACACCAATGGCATGAGCCTCAGTATCTTCACTCGCTTAAACCTCTACACCAATAGCATATCTTTCCCCCTTGACTAACCCCACAACCTTCGTCTGCCACCGAGGGATAATACCTTCTCTATTTGACTTGTTTCTCCCGAAGCCCATGACAGATCAACATCTCATTCAATACCTCCACCTACCTTAAACATGAGCATTTTAAACCATCCATACCGTCCATCTACCTAAAACAAACGATCCACTTAGAGAATGCCAACTCTACTTCTCTCTACCACATCAAAACTTAGCAGCCTCATATGACTTGCTGTATAAATAGTAGTCTCATTTACTACATCCAACCGAACCAAAACAACCACACAGAATCCTTTACTACCGCAAAGGATCAACAGTGACTACTCCTCCGACCCATTTACAAAATATTCCTATTGTCGAGCACACTCAGACCCTTCGGGCCGCAAGGCCCCTCGCCTTACTTGGCCCTTTGCCTTACCTTGACCCTTCGTCTCCACCAACACCCTCAGTTTTCCCAACCCTTCGTTTCACCCTACACTTTACCCCATTTTAATACTTGTTTATCGCCCTTTGAACGTACTCCAGCATACATAACTCCCAGACACTTACTACTTTCTATCTCTCTCACTTGGGGCTACTTCGGTTCTCATCCGATCCGAAGTCTCTCCGAATCCCATTACTCTGCTATATTTTTACATATTTAATATTCCACACCGTTTGCATTATTTATCATGTTTTAGTTGTTGTTCCACATGTACTAACATGCTTACGTGTTATACCCATCCATACATCTCATACACATCACACAAGAACTCACACACTATCCAACATACCGGTGATCTACATTTTTGGCCATATAATGCCTCATAAGGTGCCATCCCAATACTCGTTTGGAAGCTATTATTATAAGAGAATTCTAGCAATGGTAAATGGGTTTTCCAATCCAACTTAAAATCCATAACACATCCTCGAAGCATATCTTCTAGAATCTGAATAACTCATTCGGATTGACCGTATGTTTGAGGATGAAAAGTTGTGCTAAAATGCAAGGCTGTCCATATTGCCTTTTGCAAACTTTCCCAAAATCTAGACACAAATCGTGTATCCCGATCTGACACAATTGATACTAGTGCCTCGTGTTATCTGATAACTTCTCTGACATAAAGCTCTGCCAAATTTGTCGGATCACGAGTTTTGATTAGTAAGAAATAGGCTGACTTTGTCAACCGGTCAACAATCACCCAAATGCTATCATTAGAATTAGGAGACTGTGGTAAACTTATTACAAAATCTATAGTGAAATGCTCCCATTTCCATTCTGGTATCTCTAATGGTTGTACTTCTCTGGCGGGTCGTTGATGTTTTATTTTCACTCGTTGACAAGTTATACACTTAGCCAGAAACTTGGCAATTTCTCGCTTCATACCACTCCACCAATACACTTCTGGCGAATCCCTATACATCTTGGTACTACCTGGATGCAGGAATACCTCGTGTTATGAGCTTCTTCCATAATATTATCTTTCAACTCTTGAATATTAGGAACACATAAACGATTAATATATCTCAACACATTACTCTGAAAACTGAACTCTGGCCGTCTACGCTCAGGTAACTCTTTAACTATTTTCTTAAAATTTGGATCCAAAAGCTGACTTATCTTGATTTCATCAATCAAATTCGGTTGTGCTATGATGGCTGCCATTAAGCCATCTTGAATTATGGGAATCACCTCAAGTTCCAGTCGCTCAAATTCTTGTACTAACTTTGCTCGAGCTATTAAAGCATAAGCCACATTTTTTGACGACTTTCGACTCAAAGCATCGGCTACCACGTTAGCTTTACCCAGATGGTACTGAATCTTCAAGTCATAATCTTTCATTAATTCAAGCCATCTTCTCTGTCTCATGTTTAGCTCCCTTTGGGTAAATAAATATTTTAAACTCTTGTGATCGGTAAATATCTCACACGTTTCCCTGTACAAGTAGTGACGCCAAATATTTAATGCAAAGATTACCACCGCCAACTCCAAATCGTGGGTAGGATAATTCTTCTCGTGTGTCCTCATTTGCCTTGAAGCATAAGCTATCACCTTATTGCATTAGAACACATCCTAGGCCCTGATGAGAAGCATCACTGTATATACTAAAACCTTCAGTACTTGATGGAATAGCCAATATCGGTGCTGAAGTCAACTTATCTTTCAACTTTTCGAAACATTCTTTATTCCACACAAAAGCTATATCCTTTTTCATTAACTGGGTCATTGGAGTCGCAATTCTAGAAAAATCTTGAACGAACTTTTTATAGTAACCCCCTAACCCCAAGAAGCTTCGAACTTCAGAAACGTTTGTCAGTCTTGACCAATTCTTAACGGCTTCTATCTTTTGTGGGTCTACGGAAACACCATCCTAAGAAATCACGTGTCCAAGAAATGTAACACTTGTTAACCAGAATTCACTTTTCTTTAACTTCCCAAATAATTGCTTTTCTCTAAGTTGTTGCAAAACCAATGACACGACTGGAACTGTGTTCTCTGAAGAGTACGTCCAAGTGTAGACTGTCGCGTCGCGTTTAAAACCGGTAAGACCGGGTCGAATCCCAAAGGACGGAAGATAAAGGCAGAAAACTCTAGATTGAATCCTAAAATGAAATAAAAGATGATTTCTTTTAGATGGGGGGAGTTATAACAGTCCTATAGAGCAAATGAAAGAAACAAAATAAAGTGAAGCGATAACTTAACTCAATCGAATTACAAACTGTGATATGAAATCAAATATGAAAAGAATTGGGAGCATGTGAATCCACAAAGTACCAGCCACTACCATGATTTTAACAAAAACGAACAGCTGGGGTTTTATCCTTAGAGTATTCCTTATTTCGAAAATGATTAAGTTAAGCATTCTAGACACTAAGTATGTGAATTGCATATTTAGTGATTTAATTACCTAGCTTATTTATGAAGGACTGAAATAAAAAGTTAATTAAAATCATGAACAATAACTAACAAATTGAGTATGAAATATTTAATGTGTTTGTTATAAGTGTTCACTGACTTAATTAATCAAAAGTACTCTTATTTCAAAATCAGATTGCAATTTGAACTAGGAAGATCAATTTGGGCTTAGTTTCTGAAACAAAAGTTACTGGAATACAAAAAGGAGTAAACCCAAGTCATAAACATGCCAATCGATTGACATAATGTCAATCGATTGATAAGAAATGACTGTCAATCGATTGACAAGTATATCAATCGATTAACTTGGAATCAATGTCAATCGATTGAACTCTGTATTCAATCGATTGACATTGACTCTTTTACAGAATCATGGCAGAGGACTGGGAACAATGTTTCTTCACATTATTCCCAACCAGGATCTACTCAAACATGTTTAATCTAATACAAACAGAAATATTTCGAAGGAAATTATAACCAAAAGGCATGAATTAAACTTTAAACACAATAAATTTTCAAAAATCAAATTCAAGTTAAACCAAGGTATCTTGCAATTACTCAAGCAGCATAACCAAAAGGAAAATGGAAATAGACCTGAACTTAAACTGAACTCGAAAAGACAAATCCTCCAACTTTATCTTTGCTTTGATCTGATAAAACCATGGAAATCCTACAAGACCATACAAAAATGAGCTAACCCCCTCTCCTTATCACTCCCCTCTATATATAATGTCAAAAATACAAGCTAGAGGCGTCCAGGTTCATTCCATAACGGTTGGTCGTCGCCTGATTGCTGAAATCTTGCGCCATTAAAACAGACTGTTTCCAGTTTAAGTCAATCGATTGACAAAGATGTCAATCGATTGACTAATATGTCAATCGATTGATAATTAGTTCAATCGATTGGTAAGGAAAACATGTCAATCGATTGATATTATGTCAATCGATTGGTATCAAGACTTCATCAATTTGTTTCTTGAGTTATTCCTTTCAACTTGTTATTCCTTTTAACTTCAGAACCTGCATTCAAAGAGCTAAACACAACAACATACCACGAAAAATACATCATTGTGTAAAGAAACAAATTAAAACACAAGTGCAGGTAATACTAGAGAAATGAGGTTAAATCCAGTCAGTTTTTACTCCTTATCGAGCTAATATTAAGCTAATATCAGCTCTCATCAACCAACCTTAAGTGTCGCTCGTGTTCCTCCCAACTTCTAGAATATATTAAGATGTCATCAATAAATACAATCACAAATTCATCTAAATAAGTCTTGAACACCCAATTTATCAAATCCATAAAAGCGGTTGGTGCATTTGTGACCCCAAACAGCATAACAAGAAATTCATAGTGCCCGTACTGAGTTCTAAAAGCAATCTTCTCAACATCTTCAGTTTTAACCTTTAACTGGTGATACCTGGATCTCAAGTCAATCTTAGAAAAGACTTGTGCCCCTTTTAACTGATCAAACAAATCATCAATACGAGGTAATATATACTTGTTCTTTATAGTTACTTTTTTAATCTCCCGACAATCGATGCACATTCGCATTGTCCCGTCTTTCTTCTTCACAAATAGAACCGGTGTACCCCACGGTGATACACTTGGTCGAATAAATCCCTTATCAAGTAACTCTTGCAATTGAGTCTTCAACTCCTTTAACTCTACCGGATCCATTCTATACGGTGCCCGTGAAATCGGTTGAGTCCCCGGCATCACATCTATCCCAAACTCAATTTCCTTCTCAATCAACACTCTTGAAAAATCTTCTGGGAAAACATTTGGAAATTCCTTGACCACAGGTATATCTTCAAGTTTTAATTCAGTACTTCTAACCTTGAGTATGCTACACAAAAAACCTTGACAACCTTTTTTTAATAAACGACAAGCTTTGACAGTTGACACTAAATAAGGCGGTGATACTACATCTGTCCCTTGGAAAGAAAATTCATCTTAATTTGGCAATTGAAATGTTACTCTCTTATTCTTGCAATCAATAATAACATGATTTGCAGATAACCAATCCATCAGCTCTCATCACGACCCCCAGCTAGCGCTTTGCTAGTCTCTAGCAATGAAGCGGAATTAACACAAACTAAGACGACCAACTATTGACGTTACAGTTTTATTGAGCTAAAACAAAAGGGAAATCCTAACTCACTGTCGCAGGAATCGCGGTTGCATTTAGCGTTTGCAACAAGCCTTTGAACCCTTAGGTTTACCCTAATGGACGAGTTGTGTCTCGTGAGGGTTTTCAGAGAATTTACCCACAAAATTCAAATGTCAAATTTTCCAAACTCGTCAAAGCTTCAATTTCTCTTTTATGCTAAAAATTCTGCTTAACAAGGATATGAATTCCTTTATCTTGCTATGGAAGTAAACAACATGTTACAAAGTAACTATTCAAGTTAAACTACATTCACAGCCTTTATATGTCCTTGTGTGTGTGGGGAGTTAACAACTACGATAGAAATCTTTATCTTAGAATTATTTAGATTGACATGTTTAAGACTTCATAGTTTCAACTCAATTCTCACACAGTTTACGCTCGAAATAAAAATCACTCTGAAACTGGCGTAAAACTTATGCACTCATAGTATGAAGCTCAAATGAGTAAATGTAGAGGCAATCAAACATGCTTACATACTAGACACTGAAGAACGCTTATTTGAGGTGCATGAGTCTCATAAATGGAATACCAATTACTACAGGAGCGATCTACTGTGGAAAACTCATTTCATACTCGAGATTTGTTAAAATTAATCCAGAATCCTTAGGACTTGTGACAGAAATATGAGGAGAGGTAAGAGATGATGGACTGTGAAGAATGAGTTCAAGCATGTAACATAGTAAAACCAACTCCACTTCACACCTTTTATTTATCAATTCTCCAATTTCTTTTATTTCTTGCTTTCCACTTTTCTTTTTTCTTCTTCTTTTTTTTATATATATATATATGCAATCATTTTTCCTTTTCTTCCCTTAACTATTTTCACAAAACCGTCACATGCTCGATTATAAATAAGTGATTTTAGGTAGAGGCCTTGATTTGTGATATGTAAGTGAGGTTTTAGACTTCCTCGAGTGATGAGGTGAGAAAACGATGGCCTAAATCATCTTCTGGACATTATAACTTATCTCAAGTATTTCCTGAGTTTTAAAAGTAGTAGATCCTGGACGTTCTCCTGATGCATCAACCAAATGAAACAAGAATGAGACTCTCAACGAGATAAAAGTGTATTTCAAAAATTAACACGAGTTTTGTGATTAACCCTCAGAATAAAAGAATGGCCCAAAACTCATTAGGGTTAAAAGTTTTACTATTAATCCATTAATTATGACAATCGTATTTCATTCTCATTCAAAGATTCTTGCGTGATTGTCAACTCGTGCAAAATGTTTTCAGGATATATTCGTGCTATGGACGTAAAACCAGATTAGTAACTAAGTAACATGTAATCGAAATCCATAATATAACAAGGAAAACATGAATGCATCATTGCACAATAATTTAGCTAGTAGAAACGAGGTTTTGATAGTTAGAAATTTTACAGCAGGTTTTTTTTTTTTTTTTTAAAAGGGTAACAACATGGGAGTTCTAAAATTAAACAGGTGTGTTATTAAGTTCAAGAAAACCCAGGTGTTGGATATCTACTTCCTACCCCCAACTGAAATCTGCATTGTCCCCAATGGAAGTATTTCAAGTAAAAGAAGATATCACCTGATTCAATCATTTCAGCATAATTCTGAGAATTCACCTGTTTGAATAAAACAAACTCCCCAAACAACCAAGATCAAGAGCAAATGGATAATAGTCGAAAGTATCAACAATAGAAGCAAAATCCATGAACAAAAAGAACTATCTGTAATGAAAATATCCAAAATCAATGAAGTCCAAGTACAGATATAAGCGAAAACCAACTATTCAACCCAGCTATCCACAAATATACCAACATATCCACAAATCAAACAAAAGAAATGCAAGAGAGATTACAAAATTAGAAACAACAAAATACTCTCTCGCTCTCCAACACTCCCTCCTAAGGCTCAGCAGGATCAACAGCTACCTCACCGTCACCCTCGGCAGCTATCCCAGTCTGGGCGACAGCCGCCGGGTCACTCACAACTGGTGGGGGAACAGCAGCTGGAGGAGGTGGCGGTGGAGGTGTCTCCAAGATAACGCCCTCTGGCTGAGCCGACGTAGAAGCTGGATCTGTCGGAGGAGGTGGCATAGATGAGCGCAAGGATTGCTCGATCCCAAGCAACATCGAAATCTGCTCAATCTGACCACCTAGCCGCGACATCTGGGTAGCTAATAATAACTGCTCTGCCGTGAGCTCTCTAACCATCGCATGAAGCTGTACTCTCGCGGTTCGCTCCTCTACCAAGAAGTCATAAATGGTCTGGAGAGATGGAGGGGTAGATGTAGAGGCTGTAGGTGGTGCAGAGGCTGTAGGTGGTGTAGGGGCTGTAGGTGGCTCACGCATCCTCAACTCATACTGACCCTCAGCCTCAGTCGGCGTCCCTGAGTCCTCATCCTCCTCCTCCTCAACTCTCACCGTATCCTGACCCTCCGCCTCAGTAGGCGTCCCTGGGTCCACGTCCTCCTCCTCTGACGTCACGTCTCCTCTCTTTCTCTTCTTTCTTTTACTACTCTCTCCTACCTTCCCCTTCCCCTTAGACAATTTTTTAAATTGCGCTGCTGACCGTCTAGCAGCCGACTCACCAAAAACACCAATCTTTGATTTTAACAGCGCCTCACCTGCCGGTATCACCAACCCTGCCTGCTCGCACACTCTATGTATCACCCATGCACCCTTGAGGTGCTGAGCCTTGCTGGGATGACGTGTGGGCTCAACGAAGAATTCGATGAAGAGCCGAGCGAGGCAAATAGGTAGACCGGTCCCAATAGCAAATAAAACTCTCGTATACCACCCAGCGAAATCTAACTTATATGTCGTGGGGAGAATGCAGCTGCAGATAGTCAAATGTAGTAGATGATAGTCCGTCGTCAGGTCGTGATCGTCGAATACTGTGATCCCCGAGTATTTCTTCACCTTCCCGCCTGAGATCTCTGTAGCCACAACATCATATGAAGGAAATGGACGGTCGGGATGAATAGGGTACATATGATCAGGAACCTCTGGGATACCAAGTGCCTGAGCGACTGTAGCTGGGCTGAACTCAATTGCCCGTCCTGATACACACGAGAAATATGTGTAAGGAACGTTCGGCACCTTAACCATACTGGCACATGCTGGCCGAATCCAGGAAGCATAAACTTTTTTCTGAATAGTGAGAATGGGAAGCCAGCTCGGAAGAGCGCGTAAACGCGTGAGATGAAATGGTAGCTTATCGTCGCTCCAGAGATTTTCCAACTGCCGCTCGACCATAACCTCTCTAGTTCTGAAATACTTAGTATACCAAGTATTTTCCTTGTCATTTCTAAACCCGTGAGCGAGTGGCGGGTCAGGAATCTCCAAAGAGGTTGACTTTTCCGGATGGGGCCCACTGTCCTTGGGCTTTGGAGCCATAGGAGCTGCAAAAATAAGGAAACCAGAGAGTTAGGATGAAAGAATTGGGGTTCTGCATCTCTGTTTATGTCAATCGATTGACATAAGTTGTCAATCGATTGAAGTTATGTTCCAATCGATTGAACCCTGATGTCAATCGATTGACATCAGTGAACATAGGGGGCTGCCCACAACAAGGTCTCACGTCCCCCTATCATTAATTTGATGGTCCTAAGACCATGAGGGGCTCCCTCTGCCGTTTTGAATAAAAAAAAAGGATGAGAAAAGGGAGTGGGTTTGGAAATCACCTCAATCGGAATCACAGCAAAAACTTTGCCCCTGATTAGTTGCCGAAGAGATTGATGATGATGATGAAGATGATGGTGATGACGTGAGACCCAAATCCCTCTCCTTTTTTCCTCACTCTTTGTCCATGCGAGGACAGAGGCGGTGGAGATGGTGCGGCCGAGATCGACGGTGGAGGTTGGGCGGTGAGGATGAGGATGATGAAGATGAAGATGATGAAGGAAGTTATGGGAGGGGTCTCCTTCTCACTCCCTCGGAATCGCCTTCTCCCTCTCACTCTCACAGATTTTTGAATTGAAATGAGGGAGAGGGAGAAGAACAGACATTACGTCTGGTGGAATTGTCAATCGATTGACAATAGATGTCAATCGATTGAACAAAATTCAAGTCAATCGATTGAACAAATTGTCAATCGATTGAATAAGAAATTCATGGGAACCCAAATGTTCCTCATGTGATCACCCCCAACAGTTTTAAGAATTCATTTTCAAGACAAAATCAAGATTTCGATCATTCAAACAAGGGTCAGACCCAACAATCACACAAATAGGAAGAATTTATTCCAAACATCATCAATTCATGGTTCAAAATGAGTTATAATCATCCAAAGAGTACAAGATCTTGGTCGAGAAACAAACAAACGAAAAGAAAAACAAGAAACAAAATTCTGTCTTATTCAACTGCTACAGGAATTATCAATTCTGCTCAGGTTCAGGGGAAGAAAAATCTTCCCCTACAGCATAATCCACAGAGAACTCCACGACTTCCCCGTCCGAATCGATTTGAATGTCTTCCAGAATTTCTCGAACTGCACAAAGCAAATCCCAGGTATTCATATTGGCGATTACCGCAATAGGGGAATCTGGGCAAGAACTGGAAAGTGGGGTAAAAATTGGCCTCTCTTGTTCCCTCTGTTCTGGAGTTCCTGGAGAATGGACCCCATGGTAGAGCAGATGTGGAAGGAAATGCAGTGGATTCATCCTAAAGCCAATCAAAAAGACAGAATAAGAACAAAAAAAAAAAGCAGAACAAAGAGAAGCACACAAAGAAAAGAAAACTAATATACAACAACAAAGGATTCTCCAAATTTTTCAAGAAGAATAATCAGGATCATCCAGTTGGATGGTCTCTGATTCTGGCTCGAATCTTTCCAAAAATGGTTTTAAACGTTGTCCATTGACTTTAAAAACATTACCATTCTTGGGATTAATGATTTCTATTGCTCCATGTGGAAACACTTCTTTGACAACAAAGGGTCCTATCCACCTTAACCTCAGCTTCCCGGGAAAGAGATGAAGCTTTGAATCGTAAAGTAACACTTTCTGTCCCGGTTCAAACTTCTTTCTCAGGATCGATTGATCATGCTTTGCTTTTAATTTTGACTTAAAAGTTCGAGCACGATCATATGCATCATTCCCGATCTCTTCCAATTCATTGAGTTGTAGTTTCCTCAATGTACCACTTTCATGGATATCAAAGTTTAGCAGTCTAGTGGCCCACTATGCCTTATGCTCCAATTCCACAGGCAAATGGCAAGCTTTTCCATATATCAGTCTGTAGGGAGACATCCCAAGGTTCGTCTTGTACGTCGTCCTGTATGCCCATAGAGCATCAGTTAAACGTGACGACCAATCCTTTCGATTGATGTTAACGGTTTTCTCCAGAATATGTTTGATCTCCCTATTGGCTAGCTCTGCCTGACCATTTGACTGTGGGTGATATGAAAGAGCAATCTTATGGTTAACCCCATATTTTTTCATCAATGCCGCAAAAGGCTTATTGCAGAAATGGGTTCCACGATCGCTAATCATGGCCTTCGGCGTTCCAAACCTTGACAAAATATTCTCTTTTAAGAATGAGATCATTGTTTTGTGATCATTTCTCCTTGTCGGAATGGCCTCAACCCATTTGGACACATATTCGACTGCCAAAAGAATATATTTGTAATGAGATGATGGCAGGAATGGTCCCATGAAATCGATGCCCCAGCAATCGAAGATTTCAATAGTAATGATCGGGGTCATCGGCATTTCATTTCTCTTTGACAAGCTTCCTAACATTTGGCATCTAGCACATGCTCTACAAAATGCATAACAGTCTTTGAAAACTGTCGGCCAGTAGAAACCACTACTAAACACTTTTTGAGCAGTTTTCTGGGCTGAGAAATGGCCACCACAGGCCTCTGAGTGACAGGAAGCTAAAATTTGAGAGATATCTTCCTCGGGGACACATCGCCTAATTACTTGATCCGCACAGTACTTAAACAAGTACGGATCATCAAAGTAAAACCACCGAGCAATGGATAGAAATCTTTTTCTGTCAGGGGTGGACCAATGAGACGGGGTCTCCCCTGTTGCCAGATAATTGACAATGTCAGCATACCAGGGCAAACTTGTTGCAGCAAAAAGTTGCTCATCTGGGAAAGATTCACTGATCGGAATAGATTGTGAAGAATTATCTTCAAACGTCAATCGTGAGAGGTGATCGGCTACAACATTCTCCACCCCCTTTTTATCTTTGATAACCAAATCAAATTCTTGGAGCAGAAGAATCCAGCGTATCAATCGCTGTTTTGTATCCTTTTTGGATAGCAGATACTTCAATGCAGCATGATCAGTGAAACAAATGATCTGCGAGCCAATCAGATATTGCCTGAATTTCTCCAATGCAAATACAATTGCTAGCAACTCCTTTTCGGTAGTAGAGTAATTACGTTGAGCTCCATCAAGGGTTCTGCTAGCGTAGTAGATCACAATAGGCTTCTTGTCTTTCCTTTGCCCTAAAATAGCTCCGATCGCTGTGTCACTCGCATCACACATCAGCTCAAAAGGAAGACTCCAATCCAGAGATTGCATTATCGGAGCTGTTATGAGGTGATGTTTGAGTTTATCAAAGGATTCCTGACATTTGCTGTTCCACTCAAATGGTTGGTCCTTAACAAGGAGTTGACATAGTGGTCTAGATACAACACTGAAATCCTTAATAAACCTCCGGTAGAAACCGGCGTGACCTAGAAACGATCGTATTTCTTTCACTGTAGTGGGGACAGGGAGATTGGAAATTATATCGATCTTTGCCTTGTCTACTTGTATTCCCTCAGCAGACACGATATGTCCCAAGACAATCCCTTTCGTCACCATAAAGTGACATTTTTCCCAGTTGAGGACCAAATTCTTTTCCTCACATCTTTTCAAGACTTTCTGGAGGTTTCCCAAGCAATCATCAAAGCTGCTTCCAAATACGGAGAAATTGTCCATAAAGACCTCCATAATTTTTTCCACCATATCGCTGAAGATGCTCAACATGCACCGCTGAAAAGTAGCAGGTGCGTTGTGACACGACTAAAAAGTTGTGCGCTCTTGTGCAACACCCAAGTGTAGGTGATCGTGCAAGTAATACTGGATAAGTCCAGGTCGATCCCACAGGGAAGGAATAGGAAGAATATCTACTAAGTTATAACCTAAAGCAAAAGAAAATAAGAATGAATGAATGGAGGTGTACTAACAAATCCTAATTAATTAAATCAAACTAAATAATAAACTAAAGTATAAAGAAACATAACTAATTAAACAGATAAACTAAAGGTGTTGGAAACACGTGAATCCACATTGATCCTAACCATCTACCATGCATACTCATTAATGCTCTATGGAGTTCATCCCTCTTCAGTATCCCGTATTTTTCTAAAGATGAAGAATCAATAGCCCTTTCATGACCGGGACTACATCATCACAAGTGATTTAAAATACTTAGAAGACGGTTTAAAACAATGGTAATTACTTGCACTCTAAATGGTGTTAGCATTCAAAGTGGTTTTCAAAAGTCATTGAAGAAAAGGCCTTAAGGCTTTAAGTTCTAAAAACTGTTGTGACAAACTGAGCTTATTGGGACAATTTGATGACAGATTTCAAAAACAAAAAGTCATGGAATACTTAAAAGAATCATCTCAAGATTCTGCAAGTTCGATCGATCGAAGCGCTCTCGATCGATCGGACAGCATCATCCTTCAATCGATCGAACTATCTTCGATCGCTTGACTATCTCTAGTTCGATCGATCGAAATACCTTCGATCGATCGAACCCAAGGTTTCTAAAGATTGCATGGCAGAGGCTGAGAATCAATGTTTCATCACATATTCCCAACGTCTAAACTACGAAAACATAATAAAACTAATGCAGGAATAGAAAACTAAAGTAATCAAAGCATCTAAACTAACAAACAATCAAATAGAGGGAAAGGAGAAGAAAAACCTGTAAATAATCTGAAAATAACTTGTAATAAACATGAAAGCAACTTTAATCTTCAATAATCTTCAGTAAATCAATGGAAAAGAGGAAGAAAAACAAGAATCTAACCTAATCTACACCTAATCTAACCCTAAAACTACCCTAAAACTGCTGTTTTCTGCGTTCTGGAGCGTCCTCCCTTCGTCTGGCGTCAAAACGACGTATATATAGGGTTCCCGCAGAGTTTACGCAACTTTTGGATGATTAAAAAGTTCGATCGATCGAGCTTAGTTCGATCGATCGAAGGTTCGATCGATTGAACTCTCTTCAATCGCTTGAACTCTTCTGATTTTGACAGCTCTGCACACCGATGGGAGAATGGCCATAACTTTTTACTCGGACCTCGGATTGACCTCCCGTTTGCGGCCACGCGACCGTAACTCAAAGATCTACATTTTATGTCTCTGGGAAAATCTTCCAAATCTGAACTCTTCATTGTCAAAATTGGCATTTTCTCAGCTGCTTCTGTTGTTCTCTTCACCAGAATCACTTTCTATGCAACGTTTGCTTTCCATGACCTGTAAAATAGTGTAAAAACACATGTTTAAGTCTCAACATCATAGAAAACACTTAATCATTGATATGCATCTAAATATAGGGACTTGGGGATAAAAGTATGCATAAAAGACCGTGTAGTACACTCTAAACATGCATTTTTCACCACGAATCACACCCCCCAACTAGCTCGTTGCTAGTCCCTAGCAATGAAGCGAACTACAGCAGTGTTTATTTAACTCTAAAAAATGAAAACAAAAGAAAGTAAAAATCCTAAATCACTTTCGCAGGAATCGCGATTGCATTTAGCGTATGCAACAAGCCTTTAAACCCCTAGGTTCCTCCTAGTGGACGAGTGTTGTCTCGTGAGGGTTTACAGTGAATCTACCCACAAAATTCATGTTTAAGGTAATGGTTCTAGTTTAAATGTTTTCAAGAAATATTTTTCCTCTCATTTAGCAATATAGTTAAGCTCAACAATCTCATGAAACTCTCTAGTATGCCATAGCAATGCAACACACACATTACAGTTAATCTACTATCAAAGTTATTAGAATATTCCATACCTATTAATCTTCAAGTGTGTGTGTGAATGGACAACCAAAATACAAAACTTTTAATTTCAAAGCTCGCATAACCTAAGATTCTATCAAGACGTTCATTTTGACTCAACTCTCACTGGGATTACACTCTCAAGATGAAATCACTCCGAATTAGGTGTAATAATTATCACTCATGATATGGAAGCTGTAAAGAGTAAATGTAAATGGAATCTAATGCTTCTCACATCTAAATAGAAAAACAAAAATTTTATAGTGCATAAAGTCTCATGAAAGGATACTTTTCACTAGAAGAGCGAGATACCGTGGATAACTCTCTCATTACCTTAACTTCAAATCCAATTTACTTAAAATCATCAGGACTTTGAAAAAGAGGTGCTAGATTAAGAAGAAAAAGGCTCGTGATATTCAATTGGGTCAAAGGATGTGATTGGAATGTCTACTATAACTTTTCAAACTTCCCACATCTCTAATCTCTCTCTTCTTCTTTTCTTTTATTTATTTTTTTCACACTCTTCTTTTCATTCCTTTTTTTTTTCTTTTGTAACAACCATTGGCATTTTTTTTTCTTTTTCTTCTCATGCTTTTCTTTTTTTCTTTCATTTTTTCTTTGCCAACTTTCCCTTATTCACACTACCAAACTTCTTGTCAAGATAACACATCCCAATCACTCCTAAATAAAGAACTGATGCTTGAACTCCTAATTTGGAGTTTGGTATAGACTTTAGGATTATGAAGACAAGGCGATTATGATAAGCTCAAGAGGTGAAGTAAAGGAATAGCATAGAGGTAGGCCAAGGCTGTATTATCCATGTATGGTCAAAAGATGGCCTATATCATCTTCTAAGTTCATTAGGATTATTCATTTCAGCAAATTCAAGAGCTCTAAATTTGGTAAATCCTGAACGTTCTCTTCTAGTGATCAGTCAAAATGAAGAAGAAAATGAGACTTTCAACGAATGAATATGCTTTTCAAAAAGTTAGAGTAATTTTATAAAACCCTCAAAAATAAAGAATGGCACAAAAGCTCACTTGGGTTATTAGTCTCCACTACAGTCTTTCAAGATACCTAAGCTATGCTTACTAATCCATTTTAGCTAAGTACAAGGTTGTCACAACGTGCTCAAAGTTGTTTGAAGATTAAAAGGCATAAAATATACTATAACTAAGATAGTAAAGAAACTACCATAGTGTATCACATACTAATAGCATACAGAAAATAACACTACTGCATCATAACTAACTACATTAACTAAGAGAGAAATACAAGAACCATGTTATTATATTAAAAAAATTAAAAAATTTTAAATTTTTTTTTTCAATTTTGAATTTACTGAGTCATGTTGCTAAGCAGGTGTATTGACATTAAAGCATAAAAAGAAAGAAACGAGGCATGCCAATGACTCACTCCCCCCAACTAAAAGTAAACATTGTCCCCAATGTTCTAAACTAAGCACATGGACATCTGTAAAGTAAAGCGAGAGAAGGAAGGATGTTACCTCGAGGCATTAATAACCAAATTTTTTTTTTTTTCAAGTTACCTGCAAAATCATTAGTAGCAACAAGGAAAAATAGAGAATATACTACAACCACTCAGTAAATAAATTTAGTTAATCAAGATTTTTATCATAGATTAACAACCGAAATTTTTGAGGATCTTCCCAATAAAATAATTTAACAGTGAGAAGAATGTTGGGATCCTCATAAAAATGCAACTCCCCCCAACTAATGTCAGGATCAAGGTCAGAGGAGATGATGCAAAACCTATGGCTTCCAAATTTTTTTGGGACAGTTATAAAAGGAATACCACACTTTTTAGGAATTATATGCAAGAAACGATCTTTGGTGTTGGTATTTTCTATAACAGCCTCTATTTTAATACTAAAAACAGGGGGAGGCCATGGTTCAATAAAAGGGCAAGGGTCGAAGTGATGTTCTAATGAAGCTTCACCACCCTCCGCTTGTCCTAGAACAGAATCTATGGAGATATAATCATAGGAATTGAATTTCTGTTCTATGCACATGGTTTTGGACTGGACTTGGATAAAGCTATCTATTTGGGCCTCAATGTCATAATCACTCAAGAAGGTCAAGCAGTCTAGAAGATTGCTAGCTTCTTGTTGAATTTTAAAATCATCTAAAGTGGGCCCAATATTTTCCAAGTTTTCTCTCAAAGAATTTTGAAAGTTAAAATTTTGTGAAGAACATGTGCTAGTATCCTTACCATCCTCTTCCACAACACATTCTGTTTGTTCACGAATGGGGTACACATAACATTCAAGCTCAGGACGAGAGCTTTGATTGATAGCAAGGATAGGTGATGGGCAACTTGGTGACACCACCTCTTCGGTCGAAAGAGGTGAGGGTTCATGAATATCACAAGAATCTAAATCAGATTTAGATTTTTCAATTATGTCCTCTCTAGGTTCACTTTCAAAGGTAGGGGTAGAGTCAACAGGGGACTCTTCCTTTCCTAATTGCGTGCAATCACCTAAACTCTCGTCATCTTTTAAAACCTCATTCTCATCCTTGTAACTCTCCTCACTATATATGTCATCTATTGAGGTGCTCTGGACAAAGAGATTGTGCAGTTTTATCCAGGCAGTGAAGGAGTTGATGTCTGGGGTTGTATGGTGAGGAGAAGATGGTTCTACAACTTCATGCTCAATGGTTTGGTTTTGGAGTTCTTGTTGGGTTATCACTTTCTCAAATGAGTTGTTAACCTCACTCGGTATGAACCCATCATTGTCCTCTAATTCCATTCCATTGTTAGTGTCTTGAAATTCAGGTTGTAGCGTTAAAGGACTGGTATAGTCTTCTAAAGGTTGGCTATCAAATGCTTGTTGATATCTAGCTCCTAATTTATCAATTGCACTCTCTAGCCTTTTCATTTCACTAAGCAGCAATTCTAACATACCATTATCCTCAACTTGGTTATTCTCCTCATTATAACTATATGAAGTTTCACCCCATTGTTGTTGGTAATAGTCCCCTTCCCATTGTGTTTGTGTGCAAGTGTTTGCACCCAAAAACCGTCATTGATTTTTGAGCCCGAATGGAGTTGAAGTTGGGTGAAGAAGACGCTGAGGCAAGTAGTGATGACTCATCGGACTCAAGAGGTAAGCCCGATGGGGGAAACAACTGTAGGGAGATGAGAAGAGTCCGATGGAAGCATGTGGCAAGTGTGAGCATCATCGGGCTATGAGAACATAACTCATCATGTTGAGAGCCCGATGGATTGTTTGAGCAACGTTATAACTGATCGGACATGATGAAAAGGAAGAGTTTGTCCGATTGATCATAAGAAGTTGAAGAGATATGATCGGACATGAAAAGAGTCATGAGCCCGATTCATCCAACAGGGGGAGGTCGATTGACGAAAGACAGGGCGTCGCTATTCATAGCTGGCATGATGACGTCATATCTGAGAGTTTTTTGGAAACAGGAGTCCATCTGGGAAAGGAGTTGTTAGTTGCCAGCTGGATTGGAGCATTTAATCCCTAAATTAAAGGGATTGATTCAAGTAAGTTCTGGATAAGGAAGGAGATGGTGATATAGAAGGATTCCTTCAAATCAGCCAGTCAATCAGTAGATTGGGGCGTAGGAAAAGGAATTATAGTTCAAATAGGAATCAGTTCAGGCCGCTATAAATATAGAGGCAGGCCTTCGAGCAAAGGACTCCGCGTCTCTTCGACAAAAGCATACACAGCATTCAGTATTCAGTATTCAGCACATTCAAGGCATTCAGAGCACTTTTTCTAAGTCTTTGTTTCTTAACTTTAATAGCAATTAGACCTGTCTTTTTGTTATGTTTATTCTCTGTTTCTTTTGAATAATCAGTCCATTCTGTTGTTCTTGAGATCTGTTTTAGTTTTCCAAGCATTTAATAAAATCTACTTTTATTAAACCGTTTGTGATTCGTTTAACTTGTTTAAACTTGATACTTTTTAGCTTGTGCGCTTCAGTACTGCTAAAGGACTTTTAGTGAGGGTACTTTCCTACTCACTACACACAATCACCAGTTTAGAAGTCAGATTTACCAAAGCCTTGTGTATCACTGGCACAAGCAGATAGGAAATTAGTTTGCACACACACACACACACCGAACCACAGATTGGTTCTGGCACGCCCGAATAAATATTATAGCAAACAATTTGGCACGCCCGGTGGGACCCACAGTGTCAAATCATGCCTCCGAAGAAAGATAAGACGACAAAGGACGATCAGCTTATGGATCCGCCCACGGAGGAGAGCACCGGCCGTTCTCCACAGGACGGTAGTATCACATTGGAAGCCATCTCGGAAGCCATGAGGGCCAACGTAGAGCCCATGTGGCAGGAGTACAACGCGCTCATAGGTTCTATGGGCAACCTCAAATCGGTCATGCAGCAAACGACCGATATCCATAAAAGTCAGGCTGATCTGATCCATGAAACCAGGACCACTCACGTGAAGTTGGACCGACTGACAGAAACAATCGGAAATTTGATTGAAACCTATAAGGCCGGAGGGAGAGGAGAACAGGTCAACGGTTCGGGCTCGGGTACCTCGCTGGAGTCCGATAAGCCGAAGAGCCCACCATATGTCTGTCCGAATCTAAGAGACGGAAATGGCTCAGGAAAGCAATCTGAGTCACAGACCGGCCACGCTGGCAGTATGGTGGTCACCGATCCCAACGGGTCGGCGACACCAGGGTTTGGAGGATCTGCTGGCCAGACTGAAAGTTCAGTCGGCCGCACACAGCCCCAAGGGAATGGCAATGGGGGGCAGAGGAACAATGGCGGGTTTTGGACCCATCAAGTCCAGAATAATCAACAGAACGGACCGCCGCCGTTGATACCCCCGATAAGGAATGTTCAGCCTGTAGTTCAACCCATCAATAGGGAAGAGCTGGTAGCGGCCATACACGAGGAGTATGGCCCGTTTATGCGGAGACTGGAAAGGCCGACTTACAGACGGCCGTACCCGCCGGAGATTGACCGAGTCATATTTCCTCAAGGGTATAAGGTACCGAATTTCACTCTATTCTCAGGAGAGAGTGAACAGTCCTCAGTTGAGCACATTGGCCGTTTTATTGTTCAGTGCGGCCATGTGGGTCACAGTGACCCATTGAAGTTGAGACTTTTCCCAAATTCGCTAACGGGCATGGCGTTTTTGTGGTACGTCAACCTCCCAGCCAATTCGGTGTTAACTTGGCAAGGGATGGAGGAGTTGTTTCACGGACAGTTCTATAGGACTGAGCCCGAGACATCATTGGCAGATTTGTCGCGAATGATGCAACTGGTGGGGGAGACCGTGGAAACATACATAGCCCGTTTCCGAAAGGCAAAATACCGCTGCAAGACTGTGTTGCCCGAGGAGGAGTATGCAAAGATGGCCATGGGGGGCATGTCCTTTGAGCTTCGCAAGAGGTTTGAAGGCAATGACTTCCGTGATCTGTTCGAGCTTGCCACACGGGCGGGTCACTATGAACGCATTCTCTTGGATGAGCAGGAGAAGAAGAACTCTTCCAAGGGAACATATTACAAAGATCCTAATTACGAGGTCCACTTGGCAGAGTGTGACCTTGAAACAGAATGCGATATGGCCGAACTAATTTGCAAACGGCCAATCGTATGTAACGCCTTGAACAAGCCTGTTAATAATAACGCTGCTGCAAAGAAGATGGCGTTCGAGGCGGGGAAAAACTATACTTTCGATATAACAATGGCTGATCAAATATTTGATGCCCTGTTGGCTGATAAAGTGATCAAGCTAAGTGAAGGTCATCGGATCCCAAAGGCCGATGACATAAAGAACAAAGAATATTGTAAATGGCACAATTCTTGGAAGCACGCTACTAACAATTGTGTTGTTTTTCGCAATTTTATACAGGAAAACGTCGAGAAGGGGGTCTTCAAATTCTCGGACAAAGCAATGGGGATCGATGCGAATCCTTTTCCTCAGATTACGGGCACAAACATGGTGATGCCCGACCTGACTAGGCTGTCAAGGCCGAGACTGAAGATTGACTTATCTGACGGGGAACTTGTGCCAACACAAAGGGAGGGTAAACAAATTGCTACTTCGGCCGCCAATGGGCCAAAGGTTACAATACATGACCTCCGAAAGAGTCATCAAGAACGCAAAATGGAAGTACAGAAAGCTGACAAAGGGACGGCTAAATCTAGCACCGATAACCTGATGGCCGATCTACGGCGACAGCTGGAATTCATCGAACAAGGCCTTTGCCCGAGGTGCAAGGCCGACATCAAGAAGGAAGTCTCGAGCCCGAGTAAGAGGCCGAGAAGCTATGAATATCGGGGCTCAAGCCCGAGAAGGTCCGTACATGAAAGATTGTCATTACCGTGGCAAGGCCAGGCCAAGCCCGAGTGGCGTGTAAAACATCCTTCAGAATACCAAGTCGGCCAGAGAGAATACGGCCGACTGGGGGAAAGTAGTTCCCAAGTGATTCCAAGGCCTCGGATACAAGCAACAATTTCTGGAAGGAGCCCGAGGATGGTGCTACCGCCTAGGGTAGAAGATCAAAAATGGCATAGAGCTGAACACTCCAAGTTCCCAGCACGGCCGCAATATAGCAAGTCCCAGAAAAGAAGATATCAGAGAATGCGACAGGCCGAGCGGGAACGCCAGTTGTTGAAGAATCAGGTAGGGGGTCCGAATGCTCCCACCGAACCTTGGAAGGAGAGAGTCCGACCAGAAAGTTCACAGGAAAAGGGGACAAATACGGTGGACAAGATGATTGAGTCCGATGGAGATAGGTCGGATTCTAGTTTTTCGCCAATCCAATTCGGGACAATTCCAGTAGGCCTGTCTTCTAACATGGTGTTCACGCTACCCTTGTCTTTCATGGCCAAGCCGGATCAACCATCGGCCATGGAAGGGGATGTGGTTGAAGGCTCAGCTGAGGACTCGGCCGTGAGGGAAGAAAACTTGTGGAACGGGGGAGAGGTCGTTAAGCCTAAAGTGGTGGAAGCCACTAGCAAAAGTGTGGACGCCACCGATGGGCAGACCGATCGGCCAAAGATTACTATCTTAAGGCCGAAGGAACAACAGACTGAGGAAGGAGTGAAGACCGGACCAGTTAAAGTGGTGTTTGAAAAGCCAACGCACCAGATGTCCCAACATCTAAAGCCATTGTATGTAAAGGGGCACATAGAGGGCGTCCCGATAAACAGGATTCTGATTGATGGGGGGTCTACTATCAACATCATGCCCCAAATCATGTTAAGGATTTTGCAAAAATCGGAGTCGGAGCTGATTCCGACAGAAATGAATGTCCAAAGCTTCACGGGGGCACCTTCAAGGACGAAGGGGATTCTACCCTTGGAACTGACCGTTGGCAGCAAAACGGTCATGACAGCGTTTTTCATCGTGGAAACTTCAGCGGCCTATAATGCTTTATTAGGCCGGGATTGGATACACCCAAACTATTGTATTCCCTCCACCCTTCATCAGTTGTTAATTTTCTGGAGAGGAGATGAGGTGGAAGTGGTGGGGGCAGACACCAAGCCCTTTGTAGCCCGGGTGCAGACGGCCGATGCAGTCTTGTATGAAGATGACATCGGGCCAGTGAAGTTGTTGGGGTGTAACAAATTGGGAAGGCCAAATACAGCGACCTTCCTTAAAGGAAGTTCGTCGGACATCAAGGCATATTTCCATAATCTCAGTCGGACAGAAGAATCAAGGCCGATCGAGATCGTAGAACAAGAAGACGTCCATGGGGATTACGACAATTGAAGAACGGAAGCTGCTGGCCTTAAGAGCCAGCATGGCCAGATGGTGTGCATTCTTGGCCGACCGAAGATTAGAAATCGGCCCTATTGACGGAACAATCAATCTGGCTGATTGCATTTACGAAGAAGAAGCCCCAAGAGAAGAAGAGATTCAGATACATGAGTTGGAAACGGCCACGGCTAAGCTGGATGATCTTAAGGCCGATATCCAGGACCCTCTCTTGGAAGTCAACTTAGGCGAAGAAGGGGAGCACAAGCCTACCTATGTGAGTCAGATGTTGGATCCTCAGGGTTAGGCCGATATGATTGCACTCCTGCATAAATATAAGGATTGTTTCGCTTGGGAGTATGATGAGATGCCGGGTCTGTCAAGAGAACTGGTGGAACACCGATTGCCAATTAAATCGGGGTTCAGGCCGTTCAAACAGTTGCCTCGGCGCATGTCACCAGAAGTGACACTGAAGGTGAAAGAAGAGATCGAACGATTACTAAACGCTGGCTTCATTCGGACAGCCCGATATGTCGAATGGGTCTCGAATGTAGTGCCAGTAGTGAAGAAGAATGGGAAGCTAAGGGTTTGCATAGACTTCAGAAATTTAAACTTAGCTACCCCAAAAGATGAGTATCCCATGCCTATGGCCGATCAGTTAATCGATTCGGCCACTAAACACAAAATTCTGTCATTTATGGACGGGCATTCGGGGTATAACCAGATTTACATCGCCGAAGAGGATGTCCCGAAGACTGCTTTTCGGTGCCCGGGGGCAATTGGAACCTTTGAGTGGGTTGTCATGCCTTTCGGACTCAAGAACGCTGGAGCCACTTATCAGCGGGCAATGAATTCAATCTTCCATGACATGATCGGGCAGTTCATGGAAGTTTACATAGATGATATAGTGGTAAAGTCAGGGAATTACACCGACCATTTGAGAGATTTGGAAAAGGCGTTTGAAAGAATGCGGGCTCACGGATTAAAAATGAACCCTCTCAAATGCGCGTTCGGTGTTACAGCAGGAAATTTCTTAGGGTTCCTGGTACATCAGAGGGGGATAGAGATTGATAAAAATAAGGCTCGGGCTATCCAAGCAGCAAAACCGCCTGCTAATAAGAAGGAACTCCAGAGATTGCTCGGGCAAATCAATTTCTTAAGACGATTCATATCAAACTGTGCAGGGAAGACCCAAATATGGACCCCACTATTGAAGATCAAGACCGATGAAGACTTCAAGTGGGAAGACAGCCATCAACTAGCCTTTGAAGGAATCAAACAGTATCTGTCAATGCCTCCAGTGTTAATGCCACCAAAAAAGGGTAGGTATTTAAAATTGTATATATCGGCTTCTGATTGCTCTATAGGTAGTATGCTAGCTCAAGATAATGAGCAAGGTAACGAGCAGGCCGTTTACTATTTAAGTAGAATTCTGACTCCAATCGAGCAGCGTTATGCGCCGATTGAGAAGTTATGCTTGGCTTTGTATTTTTCTTCACAGAAGTTAAGAACATATATGCTTCCTGTTTCCACTTATATAATATGTCAAACGGATGTGATAAAATACATGCTATCAAGACCAATCATGAGAGGCCGAATTGGGAAATGGACCTTGGCCTTGATGGAGTTTGCCATCCAATACCGTTCACAGCAATCGGTAAAAGGCCAGGCCATAGCCAATTTCTTGGCCGATCACCCAGATCCTGCTGATTTGGGAACACTGCCTCCAACACCTAGAGTATTGAGCACATCCTTAGTCCCATGGACTTTAATCTTTGATGGGTCCAAAAATGCAGAAGGTGCTGGGGCAGGGGTGGTAATTGTATCACCCAAGTACAAAAAGACAAAAATGTCTTTTCGGCTCAACTTCAAATGCACTAACAATCAGGCCGAGTACGAAGCACTTATAATCGGGCTAGAAATACTCCTTGAAATGGGGGCATCTTCTGTGCATATAAAAGGCGACTCGGGTTTGGTGATCGGACAGATTGCTGGGGAGTTTCAAATAAGGAGTTGGGAGTTATGCCCATTCCATGCAGTTGCTACTCAGCTCATGGAAGCATTTGATGACATTAGTGTCAGCTATATCCCAAGAACAACCAATACTGAGGCCGATAAGTTGGCAAAGACAGGATCAGCCTCACCTTCCCAGAAGAGTGCAGAAGACCAACTCATCACGGTCAATGTCCGGTCATTACCGTCCGTGGCAAAGAGGGGTTGGTACGCTACTACCAATTCGGTCTTGATGGAGGATAGCGATTGGCGAGTTCCTATTATTGAATACTTGAGTCACCCAAATGTCAGAGTGGACCGGAGAGTCAGGTTGTTTGCAGTCCGATTTGTGATACTAGATGGGGAATTATTCAAGAAACCGATCGGTGATGACGTGATTCTGAGGTGCTTGGGGAAGAAGCAGGCCATGCAGGTTATGGCCGAAGTACACGAAGGGATATGTGGAGCACATCAAGCCGGCACCAAGATGAAGTGGCTATTGAGGAGGTATAATTATTATTGGCCTGGCATGTTGAAAGACTGCATCAGCTATGCCAAAGGTTGTCAACCTTGTCAAAAGCATGGTCCGATTCAACATGTGTCGGCCAAAGTATTGCAACCCATAATCAAGCCATGGCCGTTCAGGGGATGGGCGATGGATTTGATTGGCAAAGTTTTACCGCCATCATCCGGCCAACATTGTTTCATAATAGTGGCTACGGACTACTTTACCAAGTGGGCCGAGGCCATACCTTGTAGAACGGTGACACAAGCCACCGTCATAAAATTCATTGAAGAACACATTATCCATAGGTTCGGCCTTCCAGAAACAATCACGGCCGATCAAGGATCTGTGTTTACAGGGTCGGAGACATCCGCCTTTGCAGAAAGTAGGGGAATCAAGATTCTTAATTCTACACCTTACTATGCACAGGCTAATGGGCAGGCCGAGTCTACTAACAAGATCCTTAAAGGGATCATTGAAAAGATGATCGTGGAGAATCCTAGGGAATGGGACAAGCTTCTGTCCGAAGCATTATGGGCCTATCGGACGTCAAAAAGATCAAGTACTGGGGTTACACCGTTCATGCTGACCTACGGGCATGACGCGATGTTACCTATGGAAGTTACAGTCCGATCGGCCAGAAGGGCTTTACAGAATCAACTAGAGCCCGCTGAATATACGGAGGCTATGGTAGCTGAGTTGGAAGGGCTTGATGAAATGAGGCTAATGGCCTTGGATGCATTAAAAGTACAAAAACAACGGGCTGCCCGAGCTTACAATAAAAGGGTGAGAGAGAAATCTTTTTGCACCGATGATTTGGTGTGGAAGGCCGTGTTACCTATTGGAGACAAGGATAATCGATACGGTAAATGGTCGGTCAATTGGGAAGGCCCGTTCATCGTTCACCATGTTAAAAGAGGAGGTGCTTACAGGCTTCGTGATTTAGATGGGACTATACATGTCCGATTAATCAATGGTCAGTATTTAAAGTCTTATTATCCAACGTTATGGGAGACCATTGATCTAGATTATAAACCTAATCCTAGGTTGGAGTATGATCAACTGATAAATTATGAGCCGGAGCCCGAATGATTTAGGTGAGTAGGGATTTTGTATTGATAGGCTGAGCACAGCTTACTTACAAATAATAAAAAAAAAAAAATTTTACAAAGTATATATAAACAGGAGTCGGTCTCTAGGCCGACCCGAAATTCCTAAGTTTAGCCTTCAAGTCTTCCCATGTCTTGATGGCTCCAGACCGATCTCGCTTGGCTTTTTCCAGCTTTTGGGCCCAAGCCCGGGATATGGGGACGCTGGCTTGTAACTGATCACTGCACTTCTGAGCGTCACCGCCTAGCGAAGAAAGGGCTTCGTCAATTTTTTCAAGAGCGGCGCTGTTGGTGATGACATCGGCCTCACATTGGGCAAGTTGAGCTTTTAATGCAGCAATACGGTCCCGCAGCCAAGTATCCCTTGCTAGAACCTGAGCCCGAGAGGCCTTCCCCGCTTCAAATTTGGCTTTGGCCCCTTCCAAGAAATTCAATGCCTTCTGCCGGGAGCCTAGGTGCAGTTCTGCATCAGCTTGCATTTTCGAGGCCGATCTGTCCATGAGACGGGCACTGGGAAGTCTCTCTTTTATCTCCAACAGTAAGGATAGTTGCCCGTCAGAAAGGGCAGGATCGGCCATGAGAGTGTTCAAGGCAGAGTCAATGTTAGCGGCAGCAGGAAGGTTGGAAAATTCTTGGTCCGCCAGTCCGAGGAGTAAGTCCTTGGATTGTTGCAGAAGGGAAGGAGAAACTGCTTCGGGCTCTAGGGGGCCGAGGTCAAAAGCTCCCAGGTCCAGGCCCAAGAAGAAGTCATTGAAGGGAATAACGGGCACTGGCTCTGAAGGATCGGCCTGTTCAAGAGAACACAGTTAGGTGTTGTTATAGAATCAATGAAGTAACCCAAAGTAACACAGCAATACCTGGGTGTGAGGACGAAGCGAGGCCATGATTGTTTCGCGAATGTCTGCCTCGCTTGGTTGAGAAGATGTTTGAGAAGAAGAAGGGAGGCCGGTTCCCATGTCCGGACTCATCGAGGCCATGGTCGTCTGTGGGGCTTCTGTTTCAGGGACAGAGCCTGAATTATCATCACCAGCCTCGACGGCAGACGCCGCAGGGGGGTTGATCTCGGCCACCACCGGTCCTGGTATTATGTGAGCAGGAGAGCGGACGGCGGTGGTAGGTTCCCCTTGTCCGGTTGGAGTTTCGTGTGCAGAAGGGACGGTTTGATTTACTTCCTCCCCAGCAGCCTCTGTGGTAGGTTCAGCACCGGCCTCACCCTCAGTGCTGGAAGAAAGAATAACTTGCTCAGGGACCTGGCCGACATGAGCAAGATCTTCATCTCCGTCTCCGCTCGAAGGAGTTAGTGGAGGCACGACGTGAAGTGGCATCACCCGAACGGCCACTCGTTCTAGATAAGCCGCTGCAGAGGCCGGTGATGTAGGGAGAGTTGGGGGATGAGTCTGAGCAACGTGTGGAAGTGGATCCTCTCCCGAATCTTCATCAGCAAGCTGCAAAGATAAAACAAAAGGATTAATATAGAATAAAAGGAATTCGGGCTCAAATCAAAAGGGGAAGAGCAAACCTGAGCAGAGGCCGGTGTTTTTTGTTTCTTTTGAGGCTGACCCTTGCCCGGAGTTTGTTTACGAGCCGGTCTCTTGGCGACTTGTTTGCGCCGGGTTGGAGCCGTTGCTGGTATAGGGACATCGGCCACAATGGCCGATGTTGCAGTGAAAGGAGCCAAGGCCTCAGCAGCGGTGCGTGGGAATATATTTCGAGCCCGTTCACCCCACCATTGGGTGAACTCTTCTGATATTACTGGTCGGGCAGAGAAAGGTGTAAAGTTGAACGCGGCTTTGAGCCGGGCTGACCTTTCTGTTATCCTCTTCACCTGCCCGTCGTTAACAATGAGGCCACGTTCAACCCAATCAACGTTAACGGTGATACCAGGAGGGACGGGCACTAATTGAGTGAGCCCGAATTGGCGGGCGTATAGAGGAGCAAAGTAGTACTCGGCCCCGCATTTATTGTTGGCCGACGGAATGCTTGGGCTAAAAATAATGTCTCTAGCTACTAAGTAGCTAGAAAAAATTTCATTATAGGTAGACTGGGTGCCCGAACCCCAGTTTGAAGGGTTATTGGAGAGCTGAAGAAAAGAAGAGAATTGAAGGGAAAAGAATGGGGTGAAGAGATTGACGTCCCGGGGGAAGCAACCCTGGTAAAAGAAGGAAAAACATTCCTCAAAAGAATGTGTAGAAGGAGATACATTCACGAATTGAATGGCGGAGATTGGAATATCGGCCAAGGGAGTGATGGTGGGTTGGAATTCCGGGAAGTATGAGTAAAGCCACAATTGCAGGAGCCACATCGGGCTCCCACCAGCACTGAAGCCCGAATGAACAAAGTCTGTTGTGCCTCGGACCAAATGTGCCCAAACCAGCGTAGCCATGGCCAGTGGCTGCCCCGATGCAAGGGCCAGGGCTACGGTTGTATATTCTTTGGTAATGGCTTGGGAGGCCGAAGAGAAGAGATATTTGTTGAGCCAGTAGATGATGAAAGCAGTGTGTTCTGCATCGGACACCGCCGTATCATCTGCCCCGATGCAGGCAGCAAGGAAACCTCCAAAGGCCGTGATCGGTCTGTGAGAAACGGCCCCGTCTCTGACAGTTTCCTGTTGTGGATAGGCAAAGCTGGCGGTCCCAACGTCAAGCCCGGGAATGATCTCTGGGCCATGGGGATGGAGGCCGAGCAGGTAGCTGATGTCTTTGACAGTGGGAGCCATTGGTCCGCAACGGAAAAGAAAGCCGTTGCAAGACGAAGACCAGAAGAGTAGAGCAGAGAGAAGGAGAGGCCGGTCTATTTCAATGCGAGACCGACTGAGCATGATTGCATCATAGATG
The DNA here is from genome assembly GCA_033977485.1 of Hydrangea macrophylla. Taxonomy (NCBI): domain Eukaryota; kingdom Viridiplantae; phylum Streptophyta; class Magnoliopsida; order Cornales; family Hydrangeaceae; genus Hydrangea; species Hydrangea macrophylla. The sequence goes on from CM066993.1 coordinate 56,061,396, forward strand.
CCCGTTTGCTTCCAGACGGCGGCCTTAGAGGCCGAAACCCTAGTTACCCACTTGTCCCAGTCAGTAGCGGGTGTCGGCCATCCTCGGATTGGTTGGTTAGCAGTCTGGACCTTGGCCCAATGAGCAGGGACTTGCAGGAATTCTTCGTTTCCTACGGGAGGAAAGAAAGGAAGAAAAGGCGCCGGAGGGTGGCCCAGAAACGCCGCACCTAAGCCTGGTGCGGCGGGAGAACCATCGGAAGAGCTGTAGGGGGTGAGGTATTCAGTGGATATGTCAGCGGCGTGAGCTTTTGCCAAAGCCCTAACCTCCTTGCATCGGTTTTGTGGTGGAGGAGCATCAACGAAGGTTTTCTTGCCTTTAGAGGTAGCCGGAGCGGTTTTGGGAGCCATGTCTATGAAGGGAAGAAATGTCGCCGGAGAAGATGAAGATAAGAGTGAAGCTCTGTATTTTGCTTGATTCCTGGAGAGGGGAAAATATGAACGTGTGATGAGTTTTCGGATGTTGGGTGATATTTAAATATCACGACGCCGTAATCATGGCGCATTAAATGTAGGGTGACTGGTGGGATTCTCCACAACCTGACGTTAGCTGTGTGCTTGACGCGTGGCATATTTGAAATTCAAAACGTCACATCAATCCAGGCGGGACGTTTAATATGACCTTTTGGGGGGCAATTGTTTGCACCCAAAAACCGTCATTGATTTTTGAGCCCGAATGGAGTTGAAGTTGGGTGAAGAAGACGCTGAGGCAAGTAGTGATGACTCATCGGACTCAAGAGGTAAGCCCGATGGGGGAAACAACTGTAGGGAGATGAGAAGAGTCCGATGGAAGCATGTGGCAAGTGTGAGCATCATCGGGCTATGAGAACATAACTCATCATGTTGAGAGCCCGATGGATTGTTTGAGCAACGTTATAACTGATCGGACATGATGAAAAGGAAGAGTTTGTCCGATTGATCATAAGAAGTTGAAGAGATATGATCGGACATGAAAAGAGTCATGAGCCCGATTCATCCAACAGGGGGAGGTCGATTGACGAAAGACAGGGCGTCGCTATTCATAGCTGGCATGATGACGTCATATCTGAGAGTTTTTTGGAAACAGGAGTCCATCTGGGAAAGGAGTTGTTAGTTGCCAGCTGGATTGGAGCATTTAATCCCTAAATTAAAGGGATTGATTCAAGTAAGTTCTGGATAAGGAAGGAGATGGTGATATAGAAGGATTCCTTCAAATCAGCCAGTCAATCAGTAGATTGGGGCGTAGGAAAAGGAATTATAGTTCAAATAGGAATCAGTTCAGGCCGCTATAAATATAGAGGCAGGCCTTCGAGCAAAGGACTCCGCGTCTCTTCGACAAAAGCATACACAGCATTCAGTATTCAGTATTCAGCACATTCAAGGCATTCAGAGCACTTTTTCTAAGTCTTTGTTTCTTAACTTTAATAGCAATTAGACCTGTCTTTTTGTTATGTTTATTCTCTGTTTCTTTTGAATAATCAGTCCATTCTGTTGTTCTTGAGATCTGTTTTAGTTTTCCAAGCATTTAATAAAATCTACTTTTATTAAACCGTTTGTGATTCGTTTAACTTGTTTAAACTTGATACTTTTTAGCTTGTGCGCTTCAGTACTGCTAAAGGACTTTTAGTGAGGGTACTTTCCTACTCACTACACACAATCACCAGTTTAGAAGTCAGATTTACCAAAGCCTTGTGTATCACTGGCACAAGCAGATAGGAAATTAGTTTGCACACACACACACACACCGAACCACAGATTGGTTCTGGCACGCCCGAATAAATATTATAGCAAACAGCAAGACTCCCCAGAAGGAAAGTCTTGGTGCATTTGGTAATCGTGGAAACTACTACTATATCCTACACTATCATTTTGGTAATATCCCCATTGCGATTGATAGAACTCTCCAGGTGGAGGTTCTTGATACGTTTGATAACATGGGGGACTAACACGATGGTTTTCCCATTGTGGTGATTGGTAGCACTCAGGTTGATAATGTGCATCATATGTGGGTGCTTGCCAACTCGGGGTATAGTTCTCATTACCTAATGTGTACCCATTCGTGGTATTTGTGTTGTATGGAGGGTAATATGGATAAGACATGTTTACCCAAAATATTTAAACAAAAGAATTTTTTTTTTTTTTTTTTTTCTTGTGAGAGAAAAAGTCCAGTGATTTTTTTTTTTTTTTTTTTAAGTAAAAGAAGAAAAATGGAAAAACTTAGTAAAATCCTAACCTAGTTGCCTTCCCCGGCAACGGCGCCAAAAACATGACACGACTAAAAAGTTGTGCGCTCTTGTGCAACACCCAAGTGTAGGTGATCGTGCAAGTAATACTGGATAAGTCCAGGTCGATCCCACAGGGAAGGAATAGGAAGAATATCTACTAAGTTATAACCTAAAGCAAAAGAAAATAAGAATGAATGAATGGAGGTGTACTAACAAATCCTAATTAATTAAATCAAACTAAATAATAAACTAAAGTATAAAGAAACATAACTAATTAAACAGATAAACTAAAGGTGTTGGAAACACGTGAATCCACATTGATCCTAACCATCTACCATGCATACTCATTAATGCTCTATGGAGTTCATCCCTCTTCAGTATCCCGTATTTTTCTAAAGATGAAGAATCAATAGCCCTTTCATGACCGGGACTACATCATCACAAGTGATTTAAAATACTTAGAAGACGGTTTAAAACAATGGTAATTACTTGCACTCTAAATGGTGTTAGCATTCAAAGTGGTTTTCAAAAGTCATTGAAGAAAAGGCCTTAAGGCTTTAAGTTCTAAAAACTGTTGTGACAAACTGAGCTTATTGGGACAATTTGATGACAGATTTCAAAAACAAAAAGTCATGGAATACTTAAAAGAATCATCTCAAGATTCTGCAAGTTCGATCGATCGAAGCGCTCTCGATCGATCGGACAGCATCATCCTTCAATCGATCGAACTATCTTCGATCGCTTGACTATCTCTAGTTCGATCGATCGAAATACCTTCGATCGATCGAACCCAAGGTTTCTAAAGATTGCATGGCAGAGGCTGAGAATCAATGTTTCATCACATATTCCCAACGTCTAAACTACGAAAACATAATAAAACTAATGCAGGAATAGAAAACTAAAGTAATCAAAGCATCTAAACTAACAAACAATCAAATAGAGGGAAAGGAGAAGAAAAACCTGTAAATAATCTGAAAATAACTTGTAATAAACATGAAAGCAACTTTAATCTTCAATAATCTTCAGTAAATCAATGGAAAAGAGGAAGAAAAACAAGAATCTAACCTAATCTACACCTAATCTAACCCTAAAACTACCCTAAAACTGCTGTTTTCTGCGTTCTGGAGCGTCCTCCCTTCGTCTGGCGTCAAAACGACGTATATATAGGGTTCCCGCAGAGTTTACGCAACTTTTGGATGATTAAAAAGTTCGATCGATCGAGCTTAGTTCGATCGATCGAAGGTTCGATCGATTGAACTCTCTTCAATCGCTTGAACTCTTCTGATTTTGACAGCTCTACACACCGATGGGAGAATGGCCATAACTTTTTATTCGGACCTCGGATTGACCTCCCGTTTGCGGCCACGCGACCGTAACTCAAAGATCTATATTTTATGTCTCTGGGAAAATCTTCCAAATCTGAACTCTTCATTGTCAAAATTGGCATTTTCTCAGCTGCTTCTGTTGTTCTCTTCACCAGAATCACTTTCTATACAACGTTTGCTTTCCATGACCTGTAAAATAGTGTAAAAACACATGTTTAAGTCTCAACATCATAGAAAACACTTAATCATTGATATGCATCTAAATATAGGGACTTGGGGATAAAAGTATGCATAAAAGACCGTGTAGTACACTCTAAACATGCACTTTTCACCACGAATCACGTTGCACAATCCGAATGGCATCCGGCGATATGCAAATGTTCCAAACGGGCAGGTAAAAGTGGTTTTCTCTTGATCAGCTGGATCAATTTCAATTTGGTTATAACCACTACAACCATCCAGGAAACAATAGAATTGGTGACCCGCTACCCTTTCGAGCATTTGATCCATAAAGGGCAATGGAAAATGATCTTTCCGAGTTACCGCATTCAACCTTCGATAGTCAATACACATGCGCCAGCTCGTGGTTACACGTGTGGGTACCAATTCTCCTGCTTTATTTTCTACCACTGTAATGCCAGCTTTCTTCGGCACTACTTGAGTCGGACTCACTCAAGGACTATCCGAAATTGGATAAATAACCCCAACATCCAGCAACTTCAAAACTTCCTTCTTCACCACCTCTTGCATGTTTGGGTTAAGACGCCTTTGCATTTGACGACAAGGTTTGGCATCTTCCTCAAGGTAAATCCTGTGGGTGCATATGGATGGACTAATTCCTCTTAAATCAGCAACGGTCCATCCTAACGCACTCCTGTGTTGCTTAAGCAACTGAATCAGTTTGCCTTCCTGTTCGTGATTTAAAACAGATGAAATTATCACAGGAAAGGTCTTCTCTTCTCCCAAGAATACATATTTCAATTCTTTTGGGAGCTCTTTCAGTTCCAACTCTGGAAATTGCTGGTTTGACGGCACAGCCAACTTGGTCTTTGGCGGTAGCTGCTCATATTGAGCCGTCCACATTGTTCTTGCAACTTCCTCTTCAATAACCTCCAAAATAGAGCATATCTAACTCATTCTTTCATCTTGTGGAGTGTATCTTTCCAATTCATAACATGAGTTAGTCATAACGGACTCCACAGGATCAGAGTGAGCAGTTGAATCAAAGCAATCTTGAATTACTGCTTCTACCCAATTCACCTCCTCTTCCTCATCATCAAAATCTTCAATTTTGGGATTTGAAAAGATCTTGATATTCAATGTCATGTTTCCAAAAACAACGGTCATAACTCCACTCCTTACTTTAATCGTCGCATCAATTGTCGCGAGGAAAGGACGTCCAAAGATCACTGGAATCTGTGATTTAGCATTGTAAACTGGTTCAGTGTTTAGAACAACAAAGTCAACAGGAAAGACAAAGGTGTCAATCTGGACTAAGACATCTTCCAACACTCCTCGTGGATATTTAATTGATCGATCTGCCAGTTGGAGAGTAATGCGAGTGGGCTTAAGTTCTCCTGACCCTAACTGTTGATAAACAGTGTAAGGTAAGAGATTAACACTCGATCCCAAATCGAGTAACGCATTGTTTACTTTCTTCTGACCGATTATACAAGAAACCGTTGGTGTGCCTGGATCCTTGTATTTAGGTGGCAGGTCGTGTTTTAAAATTGCACTCGCCTGGCATGCCAAGTAAGCACTCTTCTTAACACTTTGCTTCCTTTTAACAGTGCACAAGTCTTTTAGGAACTTGGCATAGGAAGGCACTTGTTTAATTGCGTCCAGGAGTGGGAGATTGATTTTCACCTGTTTGAATAACTCCAGAAACTCCCGACTTTTAGTTTCTTGTAGAGGTTTCTTCAACCTCTGAGGATATGGTGCCGGAAAAGGGCATTTGGGTGCCTCCTCAAGGAGAGGTTCTTTTCCGGGTCTTCTCTTTATTTCAGTATCCTCAAGAACTATTGTTTTGGGCTCAACTGTTTCGCCTTCTCTTCCTTCTTCCACCAATTCTTCTTCATTCTCTACCTCTTCTCCATTACTAACTACAGGTTGTGAGGGCAACGAGATTTTCTCAATTTCTTTTCCACTTCTCAACACAGTTACAGCCTTGGCTTCCTCATGTGGTCCAGATCCCGAGGGTCCTGTACCTGAGTGTTGGCCTTTAGGATTTGGCTCTGGCTGTGCAGGGAACATAGTTCGTTCTCGATCCCCTTGTTGGGCAGCTAACCTCTCTACACTTGTGTTGAGTTTACTCATTAGCTGCATCATCTGCTGCATCATGAGTGTATTAGGATCCTCTTATGCCTTCTTATGGGGTGGCACATAAGTGTTTGATGAGGTTTGGTTGTTGCCCCCCTGATTGTAGTTGGATTGAGGTGAATGATTTTGATATTGGTTCTGGTGATACCCTTGATTTTGTTGATAAGTAGAAGGAGGTTGGTAACTCTGGTGGTACCCTTGATTTTGAGGTCGGTATTGGTTTCCTTTATTTGGCTGCCACTGTTGAGATGGGTTTGCTGCAGCAGCACTGTTTCTTTGATCAAAACCAGGATGACTCCACCTATCATTGGGGTTGAAACGACCAGGGGCATTTACAGCATGTACCTCCACTGGACTCTGTTCTTGGTAAACAGGGTATATTTGGCAATGTTGAGAGGTATGCCCCATCTGTAGACAACTCGAACATGATTCTTCAGATGCAAATTGTATTACCGGGTCCTTCTTTGCTTCCAAAATTTCCAATTTACGAGCTAGTTGCTCGTATTTCTCCAGTAAGCCATCTTCCGTCTTCAGCTGATAAATACTCTTTTTACTTGAACTTGAATTGGGCTGAGTTCTCGTCACTTGAGTTTCCCATTCTGGTGCGTGTTCGGCTAACCATTCGAAATGAGCTTCTGCTTGGTCAGCATTTTTGCTCATGAACTCACCGTCACTCGTAGTTTCTACGAGCTTCTTTGACTTTGGACTTAGGCCATCATAGAAGAAGCTTATTGTCCGCCACTTCTCAAAACCATGATGTGGGCAGAGCAGTAGCAAATCCTTAAAACGCTCCCATGCCTCAGCGAAAGTTTCTTCCTCTTTTTGATTGTACATCTTGATATGTCTCAAAATGTCAGTTGTCAACCGATTAGGGAAAAACTTTTTGAGAAAGGCTTCATGAATTGCTGGCCAAGTCGAAATCGAATTCGGTTTGAGTGACAATAACCATGACTTCGCTTTGTCCTTCAAGGTGAAGGGAAAAAGTTTTAGTCGAATTATATCACTTGGGCAAGTCTGATCTGTGAAAGTGCCACAAACATCTTCGAAATCTCGAATGTGCAAGTACGCCTTCTCTTTATCCATCCCGTGAAATGTGGGTAACAGTTGAATCATCCCATTACGAAAATGGAAAGTACCCGTGTGTGGAGGGATACGGATACAAGAAGGTGTGGCAGTGCGATCAGGAGCCAAGAGTTCTCGTAGAGGTCGTTGACCGTCATCAATGAGGTCATGCCTATTCTCTCCTTGCTGGCTCTCCGTATCAGACATTGAGTTAGAAGTGGATGGAGTGAAAATGGGATTATCAGCACTATGGATAGGCTCTTCAAATAGATTTGTGATGAAGGCTCTGGTGGAATCAAAGGACATAGAAGGACACAACAATATGGCTCGTGTTCTGAAGAACAAAAAGAAAAAGAAAGATAGAAATAGGATAAGAAAAGATTGGATCAATCGAAAGACTCTGGCCTTTGTTACCGTCCCCGGCAACGGCGCCAAAAACTTGACACGACTGGAACTGTGTTCTCTGAAGAGTACGTCCAAGTGTAGACGGTCGCGTCGCGTTTAAAACCGGTAAGACCGGGTCGAATCCCAAAGGACGGAAGATAAAGGCAGAAAACTCTAGATTGAATCCTAAAATGAAATAAAAGATGATTTCTTTTAGATGGGGGGAGTTATAACAGTCCTATAGAGCAAATGAAAGAAACAAAATAAAGTGAAGCGATAACTTAACTCAATCGAATTACAAACTGTGATATGAAATCAAATATGAAAAGAATTGGGAGCATGTGAATCCACAAAGTACCAGCCACTACCATGATTTTAACAAAAACGAACAGCTGGGGTTTTATCCTTAGAGTATTCCTTATTTCGAAAATGATTAAGTTAAGCATTCTAGACACTAAGTATGTGAATTGCATATTTAGTGATTTAATTACCTAGCTTATTTATGAAGGACTGAAATAAAAAGTTAATTAAAATCATGAACAATAACTAACAAATTGAGTATGAAATATTTAATGTGTTTGTTATAAGTGTTCACTGACTTAATTAATCAAAAGTACTCTTATTTCAAAATCAGATTGCAATTTGAACTAGGAAGATCAATTTGGGCTTAGTTTCTGAAACAAAAGTTACTGGAATACAAAAAGGAGTAAACCCAAGTCATAAACATGCCAATCGATTGACATAATGTCAATCGATTGATAAGAAATGACTGTCAATCGATTGACAAGTATATCAATCGATTGACTTGGAATCAATGTCAATCGATTGAACTCTGTATTCAATCGATTGACATTGACTCTTTTACAGAATCATGGCAGAGGACTGGGAACAATGTTTTTCACATTATTCCCAACCAGGATCTACTCAAACATGTTTAATCTAATACAAACAGAAATATTTCGAAGGAAATTATAACCAAAAGGCATGGATTAAACTTTAAACACAATAAATTTTCAAAAATCAAATTCAAGTTAAACCAAGGTATCTTGCAATTACTCAAGCAGCATAACCAAAAGGAAAATGGAAATAGACCTGAACTTAAACTGAACTCGAAAAGACAAATCCTCCAACTTTATCTTTGCTTTGATCTGATAAAACCATGGAAATCCTACAAGACCATACAAAAATGAGCTAACCCCCTCTCCTTATCACTCCCCTCTATATATAATGTCAAAAATACAAGCTAGAGGCGTCCAGGTTCATTCCATAACGGTTGGTCGTCGCCTGATTGCTGAAATCTTGCGCCATTAAAACAGACTGTTTCCAGTTTAAGTCAATCGATTGACAAAGATGTCAATCGATTGACTAATATGTCAATCGATTGATAATTAGTTCAATCGATTGGTAAGGAAAACATGTCAATCGATTGATATTATGTCAATCGATTGGTATCAAGACTTCATCAATTTGTTTCTTGAGTTATTCCTTTCAACTTGTTATTCCTTTTAACTTCAGAACCTGCATTCAAAGAGCTAAACACAACAACATACCACGAAAAATACATCATTGTGTAAAGAAACAAATTAAAACACAAGTGCAGGTAATACTAGAGAAATGAGGTTAAATCCAGTCAGTTTTTACTCCTTATCGAGCTAATATTAAGCTAATATCAGCTCTCATCAACCAACCTTAAGTGTCGCTCGTGTTCCTCCCAACTTCTAGAATATATTAAGATGTCATCAATAAATACAATCACAAATTCGTCTAAATAAGTCTTGAACACCCAATTTATCAAATCCATAAAAGCGGTTGGTGCATTTGTGACCCCAAACAGCATAACAAGAAATTCATAGTGCCCGTACTGAGTTCTAAAAGCAATCTTCTCAACATCTTCAGTTTTAACCTTTAACTGGTGATACCTGGATCTCAAGTCAATCTTAGAAAAGACTTGTGCCCCTTTTAACTGATCAAACAAATCATCAATACGAGGTAATATATACTTGTTCTTTATAGTTACTTTTTTAATCTCCCGACAATCGATGCACATTCGCATTGTCCCGTCTTTCTTCTTCACAAATAGAACCGGTGTACCCCACGGTGATACACTTGGTCAAATAAATCCCTTATCAAGTAACTCTTGCAATCGAGTCTTCAACTCCTTTAACTCTACCAGAGCCATTCTATACGGTGCCCGTGAAATCGGTTGAGTCCCCGGCATCACATCTATCCCAAACTCAATTTCCTTCTCAATCAACACTCTTGAAAAATCTTCTGGGAAAACATTTGGAAATTCCTTGACCACAGGTATATCTTCAAGTTTTAATTCAGTACTTCTAACCTTGAGTATGCTACACAAAAAACCTTGACAACCCTTTTTTAATAAACGACAAGCTTTGACAGTTGACACTAAATAAGGCGGTGATACTACATCTGTCCCTTGGAAAGAAAATTCATCTTAATTTGGCAATTGAAATGTTACTCTCTTATTCTTGCAATCGATAATAACATGATTTGCAGATAACCAATCCATCCCTAAAATAACGTCAAAGTGTTGAATGACCAACGGTACTAGATCAACGCACAACCTTCTACCATTTACGTTAATCCCGCAAGCTTTAAAGACAGCCAAACTCACTAGTGGCGCTCGCGATGGAAGTGCAATAGATAAATCAAAATCTAGTAATTTTAAGGGTTTGTCTAAATTCCTAGTAAATTGATGTGATACGAAAGAGTGAGTTGACCCCGAATCTAATAACACATTGGTAGGTCGCAAGCAAATAGAAAGTATACATGAAACCACCATGTCGGCTGTAGTGGTCTCCCCAGGCATGAGTTGAAAATACCTTCCTTGTCGTTGCTCCCTCCCTTGGGATTGCTGCCGAGATGGTCTCTGTCTTAGTGCACTACCCACGGATGAGTTGGAACCTCCTAGTCTTCTCTTGGGACAATTACGTTCTCGATGCCCCAGGTCACCACATGAATAACACCTTATTCCACTATCATCTGTACTTTGTCTCGGAGTAATACTTTGTCTTGGAGGACTAAGACAATCCCTTGCAATGTGCCCCGGTCGTCGATAAATGTTGGAAATAATAGGAGACATATTACAAACTCCCCAGTGATATTTACCACAAGTCTAACACCTGGGTTTGTTGCCCCCACTTTTCGATGAACTACCACAACTCTGTCTTTTAGAATTGCACTGTCCCTGGAATTAACCACCCCGGCCTCTTGAACGTTTGACCTTGCCCTGATGGTAACATACCTCGTTCAGCAGTTAAGGCTACGTCTAGCACCTTTGAATATGTCGATAGCCGATGTGTATCCACTTTTCCCCTGATTTCTTTACGGAGCCCTTCCTCAAATCTTCTTGCCCGAGTGAACTCATTCGGAAGCAAATCCATTGCAAACCTGGCCAAACTTGTGAATTTAGCGGCATAGTCTCTAACGGCCATATTACCTTGATTGAGATGAGAAAATTCTCGGGACTTTAATTCACTAAAAGACCGAGGAATGTATTGTTTTGAGAACTCTCCATAAACCCATTCTAGGTAGTCGGCGTTCCTTGCCTTAATATTGTCGTCCACCAATTCTGTGCTTCCTCTTTCAAAGTATCGGAGGCAAACAAGACTTTCTGTTCCTCTGAACATGGCAAAGCACGAAAAATTCTTTTCATATCAGTCAACCAATGGTCGGCCTTCATTGAATCAGATTCTCCTTTGAACTGCCCTACCTTTTGCTTGTAGAACGTGACAATGGTTATCGGTTAGACCCTCTGTCCTGGATTTGACGAGCTCGGTCCTTCCTCAACAACTTGAGTTTCAGCCACTCTTACCAACTTTTCCATAACTACCTCTATTCTATCCATACGAGCCAAAGACGGGGTTTCACCTCCAAACATCCTTGCCTGGCACCCACTACAAGATATACACATACACGTTACTTTTAAATAAATCATGGTGCATGCTAAACAACATTTTAAAACATGCTAAGTAAATGTGTATGCATGATTGTGTAACTACGTGTCATTTTATTCAATTTACATATTGTAGTCGTCGTCTCTCGTCCCCAAAGGCTCTAACCTATTGCTCTAATACCAAAAATTGTCACACTCCAACCCACCTCGAACGAGTTAGGACACGTGTAACCAAGCCCACACGTCAAAACTTCCTTAATTCACTAAGAAAATCATGGATTAGACCTCATAAATCAGTCTCGTTGACACAAAAATAGACCCAAGGGAAAAATGGTCATTAGTAAAGTATAGAAAATTTTCTACCAAAAGATAGGTCTTTGAGTCCTGGTTCCAATGCAAAAAAACAGCACGCGAATCTGAATTTTCTAGAAAGAGAGAGTTATGTCCGTTTCCGTAAAAGCCGTCGGGTTGAAATCAGGCCAGCGGATCGATCCGCCCCAAGCATCGATCTGTTTTAGCAGAATCTCATTTTCTGCTCCTCCAAATGCCCCAGATCGATCCGTACCAAACCCGGATCGATCCGAATTCTGCAGAAGTGTTTTCCTGCTGCTAAAACTCTGTTTAAATAGTTTAAAACATTTCCAAAGTTCTATTTTTGAATTCCAAACCTTCCAAAACTCTTAGGAACATCATCCAACCATTCATAAATATGACAACATGTTTTAGCTCTCACAAACATTTTAAACACAACTCAAACCTCAAACAAATGAAGAACTTGTCATAAATCTCCAATCACACACAAGTAGTAAAAGATGGAAATTTCTTTGTCAAGATAAATTCAAAAACCTTCAACAACTTGTCTTAACCAAAATCCATCACATGAGATTCCATAATTTCATTTCTAAATGATTGCAAGTTCACTTAATCAACAAGATCCATAAAAACCATTTGAAAGAACAAACTTGCATTCTCTTATCAATGCTTGACTCAACATGAGTCCAAAGGCTCAAACACAATTTAAACTCTATGGAAGTGCACCCAACATACCAATAAGCTTCAAACCTCATTCTACAACATTATAAATGTGGTGCTTAACATTTCACAACCTACCAAAAGAAGTTTGCATTCCAACTACAACTTGTTCTTCCAACAAACCATTACAACTACAACATTATAACCATGAAGTTCCTCATCCACCAAGACTAACATATTTACATATCTATGAACATATAAACAAGAAGATACTTCGCCTGGATTCCCATTCACTTTCCTTCCCCTTCGCGATCCATACCTGCGGTGGCTATTCAATAACCATACAGAAAATAGTTTTGTTTTAAGCTTACGCTTAGTGAATACTTTAACCGTGCCATGGAGTATGAAATGTACAGATGCAATATTTAGCAGCACAACGATAAGCTAGTCGCCAGTATGTCAAGTAACTAATCACCATCGCAACGGACCCAAAATTCTGGGCCTTTTCTCACTTCAACATCGCATATAGCGAAAACACAGACTCGATCTCACATGAATGTAGTCAAATCGTTGTGGTCGTCACCACCGTCCCCTTTTCTTGAGGAAATCATCGTCCTGTTAATACGGGCTAAATAATGGTGATTATCACTTGACATCAACATATCACATAGCCATTTCAACAAATTTGACATGATAAGCTCTAATTAACACATGCTTTATATACAAATTCAAGAATTAAGCATTCTATCATACTTAATATCACATAAGCCTCATTTAACACACAATTTAGAATTAGAGTTCTCACCTCACAAATTGCTCCAATTAAAGCCTAGAACCCTAAATTCCTTGTAAATTTTAACTGTAATTAATTCCAATGATAATCCTACATACAAATATCATGTATATGTATTGTCACCTCAAAGAGGGTTGCGGAAAAATATTAACAAAACTGAAAAAGAAAGGTATAGAGACGATCTTCTCACCTCCTCGGGTCCGAAAACGGTCTCGGTTCGCGAAACGGTGTACCGACGGCGAAGAAACGGCGTTGTCGGCGGAGCATCCGTCAATGGCCGAATTTCTCCTGTATGTCTTTTCTCTATGTTGTTGATTGTGATGAAGAGGATGAGTCATTGTTAAGAGGTGTCAACCTCTTGGGCTTCATGTCAAGTTTTGTCTATTTACGTTTACACCCCCCAATATTTCTTTAAGCTTTATTATGAAATCCCCTAAACAATTGTATTAACTACCCAATATCTAAGTGGGTATTTGTCTATGTCACGCATGGGTCCCAAACGTGGTCCCACATATTTTGTGAAGTTGATAGTTAACCTACTAGTTATGAATCATGTTCCAATTTACTCTCACACAGGTACCCAAACTGGCACCATAAAAGATTGCAACTAAACAATAAAATATTAAAGCAATTAAATAAATATTCATTTAATCATATAAATGCATCTAAATGAAATTAATTTAATCCGGACCTCCCGTGGGTCTAACTTTATATTCGTCCAACTGTGCCCTTTTATCAAGCACTTAACACGTCGGGGTAACTGAAACTTACCCAAATTATCACATGCTATTAATTATACTAATTAATGCATGCAAAGCAGATATTATATCATTTCTCCGGGTACGGGTATTACAGTCTGTCACATTTGTATGTAGTCATTCATACATTATTCACTCATCTGATCATGCATTCGATTCTTTACAAACTTCATTTCTGCAGTTGCAGTTATGAAAAAGAACACTTGATCAATTGGATAGTGAAAGATAATAGGTCTATTTGAATCTCTTTAACTTACAATTTTGACACCCCTCTTTTATGTTTTAGTGGTGTACATCAACATATTGTTTTTTTTCAAATCATATAGCAGTACAAATAATTTCTCGATTTTAAAATTTTTTGTATTTTCAAGTTTTAGTTTTAAACCCACTGGGTTACATATAGCTCCACCATTGGGGATAGCAATATATATATATATACTAGCTTTTCAACTCGTGCAATGCACGGAAGAAATTTTTAAGGATGAATTGAAAATTGAATTGAGTGGTATTATAATTTATAAGGAGAGAAAATGTATAACGGGCCTAATTAACGATGAAATTAAGAATAAATAAAATGTGTAGAATAAATTTGGGAAGCCTCAATATGCATTTATCTTGGTTGCCCATTAGTTTGACATGTGGCATTTTGAGGCTTCCATATTATAATAATGTAATAAGATAGCTCATGGAAATCATCATCGATGCTTTAAAATTGATTCCCAAGCAAATTACCATTTGAATAACTCTTGGGACACATAAGAATCTCACAAAAATAAGATACATAAATCATAATAAGTCTATCTCTCCTGGTGGGGTCCACTCACTGTTGGATCCACACTCTCCTGGTGCAATCCACTGACACTGTGGGATCCACATATTGTGGATCCCACAGTGTCAGTGGACCCCACCAGGAGAGAGATAGATACATAAAGTTTATGTATCTTGTTTTTGTGAGATTCTTATGTGCCCCGAAAGTTATCCTTAGCATTTTAGAGGAAAAACTATCATTATGAACAAAGATACTTAAAACACAGGGATTGTGAACAGGGGAGGATCTATGTAGAGGCAATACTATGTTTTGGAAATATTTATATACCCTATAAAAGAAAGTTATATTTAACTTAACACCTCCCCTAAAAATTTAATTATGCCCCCTATTCCATTATGCATCGTTTGGCAGGTCGGATAAAACTTGGGGAGAGGCAGGGTGATTACGTCACAATCAAGTTCTTATTTAACCCTATTAAAAACGTAGTACGGTGGAAATAGGGTGTCGAGTCCACAGGGATTGGAGTGTAACAATACTTGGTGGGCGCTTAATAAACAATTATAATGCGAATAGCGATTAACAAACTAAGAATTAAAAATAAGTCTTTTCGACTATGGGTTTGATTCAATGGTTTCTAGATTAACTATAAAGACTATTTCATGTGAAAAGTAACTATGGACAAAGTTAAGAGTAAGTAAATGTTTGTGGATTTTGTAAATGGGGAACTTGAGGTTGGGGAGCATTCCCCCACCTTGGACCAACTACACGTGACCCTCTCACTTGAAGCACATTCTAGAGTAGAAAATTCCATTGTGGCAAACCATCAAACATGTGGTAGTCAACCAACATGCTAGATGGATGTTCCAATGCAACACATGGGTGTATGGTTAGAGTGTAGAGATTTAATCACTTCAAATGCTTGACATTAGAGGTGAGGTCTCCAAACATCAAACCATACCCCCATGAACTCTAGATATGCTTCAAAGTGTGAGAATCCTACAACAATAGACACATAGGTCCAATGGTGGGTTTATGATCCCCAACCTTGAAGGTCTAGCTACTCATAATTACAATAACAATATTATTAAAGAGAGGGGAAGGGAGATTATACCAACTAGATGAAATCACCATAAATGCTATGAGAAATCAAAACTTGCTCCAAGAAAATCTTCAAGCATTCAATACATACACACTCTCTTCTCTCTTTACAATAAATGGAAGTGAAGGTTGGTGGATGGGGAGTAATGGGGGAGAGAGATGAGAGCTTCTACCCTAAGAGCCAAAAACTAAAAACAAGCTAAAAACATACCTAAAAATTGAACAACCCTAAAAGAAAGTCATCATAAACTATATATAGTCCCAAAACAAAATGGCAAAGGTGTAATAAAAGGGAAGAATCATCAGCAGAGAGCGCGGATCGATCCAAGGCAAAAATGCCGGATCGATCCGCTTATTTAACTCGTCGTCAGAATCTTCAGCGAAACACGCAGATCGATCCGCGTTTAAAATCCGGATCGATCCGCATTCGGATTTCTGGGCAGAGAATTCAATAAAACTTGCGGATCGATCCATGTGAAAATGGCGGATCGATCCGCTCGGCTAGAATTTGATTTCTTCCTTTCTTCCTTTCTTTCTCACAACCAAAGCCTCCAACAATACCTCAATAACCTACAAGAAAAAGGGGAATTATTAGTAAAGAAAGAACATCTAGAAGAACAACAAACGCACAAATTCACCCATTAAATCTCCCGGTTAAGTGATAATTTGTGTCCAATACAATAAAGAACATGTATTCAAGAATGCAATATTGGGCATGAATCACACCCCCCAACTAGCATGTTGCTAGTCTCTTAGCAACCAAGCTAAAAAGCAAGAGATTCAAGAATAACCTTGTACGATAATTTATTCAAAATGGAAGAAAAACCGTTTTCGTGGGAAACACGATTGCATTTAGCGAATGCAACAAGCCGTTAAACCTCTCGGCTACCCGTAGAGGCGGAGTGTTGTCTCCGGAGGGTTCTTGGGATGATACCCACAAACATTTACTTCCTCATGATAGTTGCCCACTATCCAACGCCGATACTCACATAGTCCCAAGAATTTTCAACAGATTTTAGCACATATCACGCAAATCCAACCAGTTCTCAAACTATCAAGGTTACTAGCTAAAATTCATTAAGCTCAATCTTGGATGCGTGTGTGGTGTGAAGTGCGTAACTACAACTATCAAGAAGAAGGAAATGCTTTCGTAATCCGAATTTTGTTCAAAACGCGCTTCGACTCAATTCTCACAGGTATTACACTCTAAAAATGAATCGCTCAGAATGGGTAATACACTCGGGGCATGCGGGCAAAAAGAGTAATGTAAATAGAAATCAAAGTCACGCACATGCCAAAGATGAAAAACGTAAGTGTGAAAAAACGAGTAAAAATTAATCTCATGAAAGATACCATTCACTAAAGGATGTGGAATAACTCTAACTACTTGTCATGATCGTCTCAAACTCCAAATCGCACAATTTGAGAAACAATTAGGTCCTCGAGGGGTTTGTAAAGTGGGAAAGTGATATGAGGTGAAGGAAAATGGGAAATGCAATGAGATGTTTGAGTACAAACTTGGGATTTATTGGAATGCATGGATACAAATGACAACAAGAGATGAATCATCCAAAAATATTTCTTTGGAGCTCAAAAAGAGAAGTACAATTGACTATGAAGTTTTTTTTTTTTTTTTTTTTTTTTTTTTTTTTAGGACTTCTTTTCTTCTTCTTCTTTTTTTTTTTTTTTTCACAACAAAATGATTCAATCTCTTTTACAACTTTACAAACACGATCCCATGCAAAGCATCCCTATGGTGTAATTCAAACGCGGATATGGAAGGTGTATGGTTGAGTGAAGGAAGGGTATGTATGGTTGAGGCTAGAAATGGTGAAAAGAAGGACCTAAAATCATTATCTCGGGCGGTGTGATTCTTAGTTCTTCACTACAATGACAGGCAAGCAAGAGTTTTGCATTCCACAAAAAGGGTCCTCTAATGAACAATCAAACAAGAAGATGAGATTGTCTACGACTCATGTATGTTTTTTCAAAAAGAGAGAATTGAAGTATGTAACACTCACAAATGGGAGGAAGGATCAAAAGCTCACAAAGGCATCGTCTCCACATATGTTTCGAACAATTTCCGAATGACAATTGCATTAAACACCCTCCAAACACAAGTAGTCATGCAATGTGCTTGATAAACCAAGATTTTAAGCTTCATGCAATTGACTATGACCAAGATAGTAATGGAGCTAATAGGATTACAAAATATCATATACTAAAATCAGAAGAACATTCGCAAGAAAAATGTCATTGATCGGCATTAGCACGGGGCAACTATACTAAAATCAATGGAAACCCGAGTTTTTTTTTTTTACCTTCAATGGAGAGCATGCTCTCACACCCCCCAACTAGGAACAAACATTGTCCTCAATGACACAAGAAAGTATAAGGGGAAGAACAATATTACCGGACTCCAACGGACGCATGCGGTAAAACTGTGCCTGCAAAAGTAGAGTACACCAAGAAAAGAAGAAAAAGAGAAACGAAGTTGACATGGCACAAGAGTAAAGAAGTACGTAATAAGCCACAGAGTCAACAACACAATAGTTCAAACCATCCACAAAGTACAAATAACGAGAAGCAGTACAAACATTCACACCATAACAAAATATCCAACAAGTTCCCAAAAGAAGAAGACACCACGATAAACACAACCACAATTGTCATCCCTAGGCACCAACAAATTCTAAACTCACTAAAAAGAAATAATGCTAACGCACTACAATTAGATCCTATGGAGTTAGAACTTGAGGTAAATCCAGCTAATCATCCACGTCGTCGCCACCACCGCCTTGGCCGCCCGCTCCACCATAAGCACCTGAACCTCCAGCGCCACCATAACCACCTGAACCACCGTAAGGATTCTGGAAGTAGTAAGGAACGTCTGCGCCAGGGAACTGCATCTGGTAGAAATCGCTCTGGAAGCGCATCATCATGCCTATGTCCCGCTGATAATCCCCGTTGAAATCCTGAACCTCTCCACGTAATCCCATCAAGTCCCGGCCTTGCCTTTGCTGCTCCTCCCCCAAACTGTCAAGGCGCTGGTACACCTCGGACATGTCATAAGCGGGGCCAGCTTCCTCCTCGCGCGCACCACTAGGACCCTCTTCGGCCCTCGCCCTCTTAGCATGCGAATGAATCTGAGCATCACTCTTAGAGATGGTAGTAGAGTTGATTGGTGACGGCGCAGGCTTCAAAAGGTCAGAGTCTAAGGCGTTGCACCCATGATGAGTGCAAAGGCGGGTGATGAGTGTAGGGAAGGGCAGGCTGCCTGAGGTGGTGGTGTCGAGAGAAGAGGCAATCATCTGGTTGATCACTATAGTCGCAAAATCGACCAGTATAGAGTTATCACACACCGCATACAACAAGGCACCATGATCCCGCCGAACAGTCTTATGCTTGGTGGGTGCCACTGCCCCCGTCAAAATGAGGTTAACCAGGCGATAAAATTTGGTAAAAGAGGAGGGAGCTAACTGGTCAGAAATCCATTGTGTGTGCTGGCCGACAAAGCGAGTAGCCATGTCATGGGCGGAGGGACCCTGTTGCGGGTCAGCAATCATCTGTGTGTGATTTTGAACATGCGGGACGCCCAATAACACAGCCAAAGATGCGGTTGTTACGGGAATGGAAACACCCCGCACATAGGCCTCAAAAGAGTGAGCCCCAGTGGTGACAATACTAGCATAAAACATTCGGACCCATGTCTCATTGTACCCCCCAGAATACTCAAGTTGGGAGAGCCAGCGGCGTCTCTGAAAAATGGCCTCAACTTCAAACGGGAAGTCGGCAA
The DNA here is from genome assembly GCA_033977485.1 of Hydrangea macrophylla. Lineage (NCBI taxonomy): Eukaryota > Viridiplantae > Streptophyta > Magnoliopsida > Cornales > Hydrangeaceae > Hydrangea > Hydrangea macrophylla. The sequence goes on from CM066993.1 coordinate 56,080,830, forward strand.
AAACCACGCGGCGCTCGGGCAAAATAGGCTTTTTCTTCAAGAAATAAGACTCATACCAAGTCTTCTCGGTTCGCGCCCTAAAGCCCTCAAATCCCCGATTTGCCGGGGTAAGTTGGGTTCGGTTGTACTTAAGAGCAGACACCATTGTCCCTGTACAAAAGAAGAAGAGCACCCACGACAAGTAAGAAAATGATCTATAAAACGCGCATGGGGAAAGCTCACTAGAATGTAAGCAAAAGAGGGGTCAATGTGTTTAACCTACGTGAATGCACAAGAAAGAGCAATCTTAGTCTAGCAAAAATTTAAGCCAAATGCACAAGTTGAGAAATCATGATGATCAAATGCTAAGACTAAGAAAAGCAATCATACAAGAATTTTGTCAAACACCTAGTGTGCACTATGAAAATGTGTGGGCAATTTATGTGATGTGAAGTGTAATCCTCCCCCAAAATCATCACAGAATGAAGAACCAACAAGACAATATGCTAAGTGCTTTCAACCACTAACCATGTAAGTAAAAGTGTAAGAGATCAAAGTTCTAAGGGTTGATGTGTAAAAGAGTGCATAAATGAAGAAATCACCCAACCAATTGAACAAAAACATGTTCTTACAACAAGCTAATGGAAGAGAAAACAAAGAGCAAGGTTTGCCTTGAGTGGATCTTGGAAGAAGAAGCTTGAAAAGATGAGTTTTGAGGGGTTGGAAATTTTGGGGTAAAAGGGGGCTCAAGAGAAATGAGAAGTGATGCAACAAATGAGCCCTCAAAAAGATTAAAAAGACAGTTCTCCGGCATCGCGGATCGATCCGCGTGAAGAAGCCGGATCGATCCCCGGCAACGGCGCCATTTTGATTACGTCACAATCAAGTTCTTATTTAACCCTATTAAAAACGTAGTACGGTGGAAATAGGGTGTCGAGTCCACAGGGATTGGAGTGTAACAATACTTGGTGGGCGCTTAATAAACAATTATAATGCGAATAGCGATTAACAAACTAAGAATTAAAAATAAGTCTTTTCGACTATGGGTTTGATTCAATGGTTTCTAGATTAACTATAAAGACTATTTCGAATGTGAAAAGTAACTATGGACAAAGTTAAGAGTAAGTAAATGTTTGTGGATTTTGTAAATGGGGAACTTGAGGTTGGGGAGCATTCCCCCACCTTGGACCAACTACACGTGACCCTCTCACTTGAAGCACATTCTAGAGTAGAAAATTCCATTGTGGCAAACCATCAAACATGTGGTAGTCAACCAACATGCTAGATGGATGTTCCAATGCAACACATGGGTGTATGGTTAGAGTGTAGAGATTTAATCACTTCAAATGCTTGACATTAGAGGTGAGGTCTCCAAACATCAAACCATACCCCCATGAACTCTAGATATGCTTCAAAGTGTGAGAATCCTACAACAATAGACACATAGGTCCAATGGTGGGTTTATGATCCCCAACCTTGAAGGTCTAGCTTCTCATAATTACAATAACAATATTATTAAAGAGAGGGGAAGGGAGATTATACCAACTAGATGAAATCACCATAAATGCTATGAGAAATCCAAAACTTGCTCCAAGAAAATCTTCAAGCATTCAATACATACACACTCTCTTCTCTCTTTACAATAAATGGAAGTGAAGGTTGGTGGATGGGGAGTAATGGGGGAGAGAGATGAGAGCTTCTACCCTAAGAGCCAAAAACTAAAAATAAGCTAAAAACATACCTAAAAATTGAACAACCCTAAAAGAAAGTCATCATAAACTATATATAGTCCCAAAACAAAATGGCAAAGGTGTAATAAAAGGGAAGAATCATCAGCAGAGAGCGCGGATCGATCCAAGACAAAAATGCCGGATCGATCCGCTTATTTAACTCGTCGTCAGAATCTTCAGCGAAACACGCGGATCGATCCGCGTTTAAAATCCGGATCGATCCGCATTCGGATTTCTGGGCAGAGAATTCAATAAAACTTACGGATCGATCCATGTGAAAATGGCGGATCGATCCACTCGGCTAGAATTTGATTTCTTCCTTTCTTCCTTTCTTCCTCACAACCAAAGCCTCCAACAATACCTCAATAACCTACAAGAAAAAGGGGAATTATTAGTAAAGAAAGAACATCAAGAAGAACAACAAACGCACAAATTCACCCATTAAATCTCCCGGTTAAGTGATAATTTGTGTCCAATACAATAAAGAACATGTATTCAAGAATGCAATATTGGGCACGAATCACAGGGGCGGGCCCATAAGCTTTGTTTAGGGGGGGGGGCAGAAACTTATATGGGGGGTTCGGGGCAGTGCTCCCAACCCGAATTTTTTTTATTAGCTTAAAAGCATTTTTTTTTTAAAGTTGAGAGGCAGTTAAGGGGCAAAAATGAATAAAGTATGAAATATGTAAAGTACAAGAATTAAGTTGAAAAGTTGGGGGTCAATTAAGGGGCAAAAATTACTAATGTATGAAATATACAAGATAAAAGAGTGATTTTGAAAAGTTGAGGGGGGACATTTAAGAGGTAAAAATGAATAATGTGTGAAATTTATTGGGCAAAATAGGGATCTGAACTAGTGTGCTTGTTACAAGGGAGCAATTTGGTGAGATTATCCGCCACTTGCTCATTTGTGCTCAGAATTTCAATGCTATTGTCCAACTCATGACCAAGTCTCAAATAAATCAAACCACCAACTAAGCTTCTGAAATATCTCGCATTACTTAATTCTGTGCCATCTTTAAGCTTCAATTTTTCATTCAAATTCATAGGTGTGGCTGCCACTTTGCAATTAAGCATATTAAATCACTTGAGAAGATCTGTTGCATATTTCCTTTGTGACATACATAAAGATTCCATCTTCTCCTTGCTTCACTTCAAGCCCAAGGAGATAATGCAACAAACCTAAATCTGGCATTTCAAATTTCCTCATCATACAAGCTTTGAAATCAGCTACCGTGGATTGAGAGGACCCCAAATATATCATATCATTGACATAAAGACATATTATAAGAAAGTCATCTTTACCTTGCTTCTTCAAGTAAAGAGTGGGCTCATTCTCACTTTTTTTATTAAGACCACTTTCTTGAAAGTAGGAGTCAATTTTACTGTACCATGCCCTTGGAACCTACTTCAATCCATAACGGGCTTTTTTTTAACCTATACACATTTTCTTCCTCGTCACCAAATATGAAACCTTCAGTTTGAATAACATGAACTTCTTTGAAATCATCATTTAGAAATGCAGATTTAACACCAAATGTTGGGAATGAGCCCACAATCACAACAAGAAATTCACACCCACAAAGATGGAGATAAATAGAATATGAACGACACAACCACAAAAGAAAAATCAAACAAACCAACACAACAAGATTTAAATGTGGTTCAGCCCAACAATGCATACATCCACGTGCAAAGGCAAACACCTCAATTAATATGAAGATTACAAGCACTCAAAACCTCACGTGTATAATTCTCGAACCAAGTTATATGACACACACAATTGCTAGAAACTAATCTTTCCCTCACTAGTTTGCAGCCCTCTCTTGTGTCTGTTGAAGATTTCCAACAAATCTTATGAATCCCTTGAGTAAGCCCTATATTTATATAGATTGTAAAGCTCCAATCCTAGTTGTAGTAGGATTTACCCCTATGGTAAGTCTTGTACATTTAAGAAATACTCTCACAAACATTCCTATATAAACTAGGTAACTTCCACCATCAAAGGAATCCTTATTTGGCAAGGAAACCACCAAATAAGGAATCAAATCATAATTAGGAAATACTTCCACTAATGGAATTTTAGGCATAATCCTAACAATCTTCACCTTGCCTCAAATTCCTTCCCATCAGTCCTCAGAGTCTTTCTCTTGTAATCTTCAACTTCCACATCGATAGTGCATCACCTTTGCCATCCCCCAAGCTATTCAGCTACACCATTACCCAAGTTCACATCCCCCATGAACTTGATATCACCAACGTTTGGCTTGTCATCTTCACAGCACAGTGTATCCTCTATACCTTGTTGCATCAAGGTGTCCTTCATACGCACTTTCCACATGCTCAAATTCTTCTTGCCATCGAACTTTTCTATTGCCATTCACATATCCCCAAGCGAACTATCTCCAGTTGCCATGGATTCTCAACCTAGCTCTAATACCACTTGTTGGGATGAGCACACAACCACAACAACAAAAACTACACCCACAAAGATGGAGATAAATAGAACAAGAACGACACAACCACGAAAGAAAAATCAAGCAAACCAACACAACAAGATTTAAATGTGGTTCGGCCCAACAATGCCTACGTCCACGTGCAAAGGCGATCACCTCGATTAATATGAAGATTACAAGCACTCAAGACCTCATGTGTATAACTCTCCAATCAAGTTATATGACACACACAATTGCTAGAAACTAATCTTTCCCTCACTAGTTTGCTGCCCTCTCTTGTGTATGTTGAAGATTTCTAACCAATCTTATGAATCCTTTGAGTAAGCCCTATATTTATATAGATTGCAGAGTCCTAATCCTAGTTATAGTAGGATTTACCCCTATGGTAAGTCTTGTACAATAAGGAATACTCTCACAAACATTCCTATATAAACTAGGTAACTTCCACCATCAAAGGAATCCTGATTTGATAAGGAAACCACCAAATAAGAAATCAAATCATAATTAGGAAATAATTGCACTAATGGAATTTTAGGCACAATCCTAACATCAAATTGATAAATCGGCCAATTTAATTGAGCAGCTAAGGCTAAAATAATTCGTACCATTTCAAATCAAGTAAACAGAGAGAACGCCTCTTCAAAATCAATGCCTTGCTGCTATGAATACCCCTTTTCTACAAGCCGGGCCTTGTGCTGTGTGTCCTTCCATCAACATGGTATTTTGTTGTGAATACCCATTTTAGCCCAATAACATTTTTACCTTCAGGTAAGTCCACCAACTCCCAGGTTTCATTTTTCTGAATTGCCGCCGTCTCCTCCTTCATTGCAATGCACCATTCTTCTTTTCCTGCCGCTTCTTCAAACCATGTTGGATCTGAAACAAACAAAGCAAATGTGCAAGAGCAATACCTCAGTGTCCTTTTTGTTTTCCTTCAGTCTTTGCTCCTCATCTGGATCTGCAAACCCATTCTCTATCAAGTCCCAAAGATCTTGAGACTTAAATAAAGTTTTCATCTTTATGCTCCAAAACTCATAATTTTTCCCCTTTCAAAAGAGGAATTAGTGGTTGAGACACTCACAGAATTTCCATTGGCAGACATGGTTGCTCTCTTTGAAAAGAAATTCTGCATATTTATTCAGAGACTAAAGGTGCATGTATATATCCTTACAACTCAACTAACAAACCAAGAAAATAACCACTAAGCTGAGAAATAGCAGGCACTACTTATTGACCAAATCAAATAAAAACAAACTGACTTGCAGAGGACTCTAACTTAGACTATGTCTCCAACTGTCCAAATGCCATGACATTTTGAATCAATTTTCAACAGATACAAACAACATTAACTGAATCTCTCAATATTGACCCATGCTAAACAAAGACAAGACTCAATTATCAAAACCACACATGCTTCAGCCCCACACCAACCATTTAACAGTTCAAATCACCACTGCCAAACACATCAGAAAGTTTAACAAAATCAAATGATATTTAGCATGTTTCCCATATATCTCTTCTCGAGAAACAGACAGGGCATGTCGGGCAAAGAAAATTACATGCTTTTCTTGAATACTATAAAAAGATAATGAATTGATAAAAAAAGGCTGGTATGTATTCATTACAAATTTCTTTCAGAAGCACTATACAGATGTATCAAAGAAATAAAAATCTGTTAGTTACAATTTAATTGACAACACAACTCTGTACATGCACATACTAAGACTCTAAGAGTCATTTCTTCTCTTATCCGCCATGTACTGTCTCCAAACCAGTGCATTCTCCACACTTCGTCCACCATAGCATCTTCATCTACATCCGTCGTCTCAGAAATGAAAAAGTACACAAAGGATGCAGTAATAAGAGAAACTACAGCAAGTGAGAAGAAAAGCCACTCGTGTAGGAAGTGTAGTGACGTCTGGGCCATGAAAATGTTCATAAACATGGTGAAGTTGATCCTCCAAACAAAGCCCAGGGCCCCGTACTCTGCTGGATATGAATCCCCCAACCAACCATGAGGTAACATCAATGCAGACACCACAAACGAGTATATTGGCACTACACCGTTTATGAAAAAGAAAGCATAAACAAAAATCAGGCAGTATGACATAAAGAAGTAGCTGCAATGTTACAGGTCAAATTAGATCATCTGTTGGGAAAAAAATATCTATGTGAAGAAACAAGTACGGATTTGAATAAAAAAAAGACCTAGGAAAAGAATTAAATCAAGTGCCTTTACCTAATCTTTTTATTCTTTTTTTTTTTCTGCTAGGAAATAGTAGGTCATGAGGTTGTTCATCCAGTGGTGAGAGGGGTTTCCATAATCTGAGTTTAACAAGGACTTCATGAGGTTTCTTGGGGAAGTCAATGTGTTACTTGTTTGTTTTTAAACTCAGCACAAGCAGTAATTGTAGACATTTCAATTTCTCCAGAGGTAGCATGACTTCGAAATTGAGGTAGTAATCGCAAAATTTTACTTTTAGAAAGAACCAACCCAAAGCCAGTTGGAAAAAATTTTCAAATATTGTAGCTTGCAATAGGCCATAATTGCAACAACGTTTATTTTCTGTGATTCAATCTAAAAAAAAAAAAAGCGTTTTGGCAAAAGATGTTTGTGCGGTTGGCTTTTGAAAAATCAGAAAATTTATGCGTTTGACTCACGTACATTTCGCAATTTAGAACCACTCTCGATGATCTAAACAATACATTCCTACAAGGGTCCAATCAAAAACCTATGTTATTTGGAATCGGGTGACATGGGTGTTCGATGCATATACGTGTACAAGTGTTGGACTTTACAATTTCATAAATCTAAGGAGACATGGATATGGCAATAAGTCTAAGTTTTTCTTATATTTTGTAAGAGAAAATAGTGATTTATGTAATAGTATGACTTTACCATGAGTTTCTAAACTTTATAGCAAAAGGAGGTGAATATATATATATATATATATAATACATACCATATTTTTTTTTCCAACTCCACTCATGCCATTGATGCTCTTTCTTCTGTGACGAAATATCCCTATATTACAACATTGAAGTCAGAGGAAAATTAAAATTGTTTTTCCAATACGGCTAAAAATTTATTTGGGAAAATTGAGATTAACACAGTAAGAAGAAAATCAATAAAATTGAGACTAACTGTTAGAAGAAAATCAATAGCTAGATGACCCCCAGCAAATAGCTATAGTTTTAGTTGGATCTAATGATCTTTACAAACCATACTAATCAAACTTACACACTAAGAAGAAAAGTGAAGATGGATTTGAAAGAGAAACAAAATGCATCCACACAAACTCCAAATTTGAAAAGAGTAATACCTGAGGATTGAGGGGACATCTTCACCCTTTTGAGTGTATGACTTAAAATCTCCGGCGGTGGTTCGAAATGATTGAATTCCTGATGAGATGATTAGCGGTGGTTTGAAATGGTTGAAGTCTTGATGAGATGATCTGTGGCAGCTGGATTGACTTCCGACAGCGGCTGTTGAAGAGTGAGAGAAGGCTTGTGTAGGGTGGAGGTAGATTTAGTACATTGTGGGAGAGAGATAGTGGAGTCTAGGGGTGACCATGGATTCCAGAATGAAAGAGTTTTATAGGAATTTGATAAGAAAGGGTTGGTGAGAGAGAGAGATATATATATATATATATAAAAATTTTGAAATCTACAATACGCATGGAGAATTGAGAAGCGTAGGTCCAGCTGGGTTTTGGGAGTAGTTATAGGAAAGTATTGTAATAATAATGTAAAAAAAAATTACAGTAAAAGTAGTTCTAGAAAAGAAAGAATTAAAGAGAGCATGGGCTGTCATTTTTTTGTTTGTTTGTTTGTTTGTGTTTTTTTTTTTTTTTTTTAATTTATGTTAGAGATGGGTGAGTTGTGACTTGTGAGAGTTATGTTGACTTGTTGGGAGATATTCTAAGTGAATTGGATTGAGTGAACTTATTCAGTGAATTGGATTTTAAGCCTAAAAGAACCCATGGGTCATCGGGGCATGCGTGTCAACGGGACAGCCCGCGGCTTCTTTTAGACTTAAAATCCAGTTCACTCAACCAAGTTCACTTTAGATGATCTCCGTGGACATGTTTTCATAAATATTGTCTCAAAAAAAAAAAATCTTATTATTAAATTAAGATATATTTTAATTTAAAAACATAACAGGAGTAAAACGTTTTTGGCAATTTGAATTACGTTGTTTCGGACAACGCTAATAACAAGAATAACATATTTTTAAATAATGTTATAATAATGGCATTTTTATTAAAAACACCATTAATAATTAAATTTTTTATTTCCAAAAAAATTTCTATATCTAAAAGATGTGGCAGTGGACTCACTGAATTTTAATTGGAGGATGTCGAAGTGACACCACTGTGATCAATGGGCCTACTAAATTTTGATTGGTGCTACATCATTTAAAATGAAGATTTAAATTTTGTATTTAAAAAACATAGCATTACTCTATAAATTTGAGAAACATAACATTGCTCTTTAAAAAAAATATATATATAATAATAATTTGTTGAACAAGTAAGAAGGAAAGTGTCGAATAAGAAAACTACCCTAACCAACCAACGACCACACAACTCCTCTAATAAAGTCTTCAATTTATATAAGTTGACTCATTTATAACCATGAAAAGAATGGCATGCCTACGATAATTAATGCTCTATGTCTATATCAATAAATCAACCTCCATGGTTGGAGTTCGTTTAGTCACTGAACATGTTTTGTTCGGCTCTGGTTCTCAAATTTCTAGAGCCAATTGCAATCAGCTGGTTACTTGGTTCACGTTAAGCTACCATATGGATAAACGGAATCAATCTGAAACTATAGGAGTAATACTTTCGTACTTTTTCTTATATTATTTTTATCTTGTTCTAAGAAATTTAATATTAGACTAAAAATATATAATTATATTAAGTAAATACATTACATCTTTAAAGAGATTTAGCAAATAGATTAAATAATAAGGCGGACTAAAAATATTTAAAATATTATATTGTTTAGTAAAAAAACTAAATATCAAATACCCATGCTAAAAAATATTAAGAAAAATTACACATTTCAAAATATTTCATAAGAATATTCAATAATAAATTCTTGGACTTACAAACTACGTTAAAAAATTACATATTTGCAAAAAAAAATTCCAAGATATTCCATAAAACACTTTGAAATTTTCATAAGAATATTTGGTTTCTTTAAAAAATATTAAGATTCTATAGATAAATAATATTGAATGTCTGTACTACAAATATTTTATAAATGTCAAATATTTTTCTTAAATTTGATTTCATTCTATTTATTGATTGTTAAAACCGAAAGTGAAATGTAATTGACATTCAATTCCTTGAAATTTAGCCAAATAGGAGAACGAAACAATTGTTGCTATTTCATTCGTGCTTCAATCCATTCCTGAGTCCATTTCATTCCTATCTACCTACTTTTATATTTTTCCTATTATTTTAAAGTTTGCTTAATGTACATATACAAGTGCATCGTTCTGGAATGTATGCGGCTTATAATCGGCATATAAGTGAACTATTGTTGTCTTAGAATAGGGCCAGACTAAAATACACCCCCTCAAAAAGGGGTGGATGTCAACCCCCAACCACAGTTATCATAACTAACTCATAACAGTGAGCCACATTTCTCATAATTGAACCACATTTCTTATAACTGAGCCACATTTGTTATAACTAAACCACATTTGTCAGAACTAAGCCACATTTGTCATAATTAAAAAAAAAAATTTGGGTGATATAGCTCAACCTGTGACATCCAACCATTTTTTAGGGGGTGTATGTTAGATTTTTTCCCTTAAATTTCATACTTTATGAATTTTTTTTAGCATGATAATGTTTATCCAAAAATTTAATATTTATATTTTAAGAAAATAAATTTGTATTTTACAATGATAGTTATTTGTGTGAGAATAGAATTGACACTCCTCAGCTTTGGCAAGGAATGTCAAATCCTGCTTAAGTAGAAATAGCCAATTCACTATCTGGTCACACCAAACACAGAAATGTAATGAACCAAAAATGAACGTACCATTCCATTTTTATGTTTATTCCTATCTCGTATGTGTAGAACTCTTAGGCCACATATGTTTCATGGGATTAGGGCATTACACTTTTCCTTCACTAGCACGAGGGACTATTAACACCACACTTCTGGGATAAAAAAAAAAACCAAGTTATATAAGTGCACCCAAAAAATAGATTCTTAACTTAAGAATAATGTTATACTTCCCAAATTTGAATTCTAAATTTTGTTTTTAAATGACTTAACAATTGTACCACACGTTGTGATGGCGATTAGTGATACCACATGGCACTGCATGTAGTACAATTGAAAAAAATATTTGGGAACCTAATTTGTGACATAAGTTTGGAAAGTATGGCACTACTCTTTAAATTAAAATAGATCACTAGTCCAATCCCTCCAATAATTCCCCTTAATAAACTCGTATTCAAAAATGGCAAGAAACAAAGCTGGCTGGCCGGAATTTTCTCTTAATTATGGTTCGATCCCCCCATCCCACATTAATTTTAAGAATAATGCAATGCTTCTTAAATGCATATCCCAAATTTAATTTCTAAATAGCTTAATAGAGTTGTACATACACTACAACGGTAATTGTGTTGCCACATGACACATCACACGGAATTGCATGTGTTACAATTAGTGAAAGTAATGATAGATATACATAAGAAAGACACAGGGTCGGTCCTGAGTTTTGAGAGGCCTTAGACGAACAGCTAAAATGCGCCCTCTATATACTACTATAAACTAGTTACTATAATATACTAAACAAGTATAAAGCAAAAAAAAATGATATACACGAACTTACATATACAATCAACTAAGAAGAATTCGCTAAACAAGGAAAAAATATTTTAATCTAAATATTTAATATCATTGAAATATTATATATATATATATATATATTAAATTAAGAAAAAGAGATGGAAGGGGCTGGGTTATTGGGCCTTTGGGCTGAAATAATAATGGTAACTAATACTATAGTATCAGGTATTGGTGCTCCCGCCCTCAATTTTTCTTCATAGTTGGGGGCTTTAGGCCTACGCCTACTTTCCAAAGAGGAAGGGCCGGCCCTGGAAAGACACCTACTGATGTGGATAACTAAAGCTCTTCTTTAATTACAAAACAAAAGAATTCAAAATTAGCTTTTATTTCAAAATAGTTATTAACATATCATCTGATAAACAATTTAGGTGTTTAAATTTGGTATACTTGGCATTTTTCATTCATAAAACATTTGAAAACAAATTTGAAATTTAAATTTAAGGACAACATCACTCTTATTAAAGGGTATATTATATATAAACCACCTCATGAATTGCCCTTTTTTCTTCTCTTTTTTTTCCTTACTAACACCCCATAAACTAAAAATTTAACAACTTGACCCCTTAAACTATCAATTTTTCCTCAAATTGACCCCCTCGCAAATAGTTGAGGGGTTTTGTTTTTTTGAGTTTTTTTTTTTTTTTTTTTAATTTAAGGGATATTAGTGAAAAAGTGCAATACATGAAAGAGTGTCTATATAATTTACCCTAAATTAAACTGGATTGTTATATAGTCTATATAATCCCTCCAAATCCAATATTTTCCTTGGATAAAGCCGTATTCAAATGGCATGAAACAAACGTGGCCTTAAGCCGTATTCCTTTGCTTGCCCTTTGAAAACCTCATTAAAGTACCATAAGAAATATATTTCCATGCATGAAAGGGTCCATTAAATAACATTATAGTGACTTCTTATGTTTCTGAGATACAACAGTATGTCACTGTCAAAACCCTTTACATCGTCGTAAAACTCTGCACGCCAATAAACATAAGGCATAATTAATATTTAGTCTATTTTTTATGTAGAATTTAAAAATCAGTCTACTATTTTTTCTAAATTAAAAAAAAATATCAACTTCTTTTGTAAATGAAAAGTCGTCAAATTTTACATGACATTGTGGAGCAACTCTTTCAAACTTTGGGAACAACTCTACAAAAACGTTTGGGAGCAACTATTCATAACGTTGAGTCGTTGAGAGCAAGTCTTTCAAACATAACCACATCCCTTGTAGTCGAGTGATAAGTTTTGGGTATACTAACCAAAAGGTTTAGTGTTCGAGTCATAGGGAGCGTGGCCAATAGGAAATTCACCCGATGACTCCAGGACTTCGGGGGATTAGTCGAGGTGTGCGCAAGCTGGCCCGGACACCCCCGATTACCCAAAAAAAAAGTCGTTCAAACGTTGGGAGCAATTATCACAATATTTTAGTGCAAGTTCACAACTTTAAAAATATAAAATGTACTAAAACACAAAATAACAATTCAAACTAAAGTTGACATTTTTTTAATTTTGATGATGACTTTTAATTTTTATTAATAATTATTGATATTTTTTAATTTAAAAAATAATAATAAATTGACTTTCAGTTATATATAGGGGTGTCATTTGGAACGAAAATTCCGATTCCGACCGATTCCGATCCGAAAAATTCCGATTTTGGCAACTAAATATGCATTCCGAATTTCCAAATTCCAAAAATTCTGAAAAAAATCGGATCGGATCGGAATTGTTTTTAGAATTCCGAAAATTCCTAAAATTCTGATAAATTTTCGAAAATATTCCGAAATTGTATTTTCTGAAACTTTTCCGAAAATATTCCGAAATATTCCGAAATTGTATTTTCCGAAACTTTTCCGAAAATATTCCGAAATATTCCGAAAATTGTGTTCATCCTACATCGAAAAAACACAAAAAAAATGGGATGTAATGTGCTTCTATAAAAGGCGTACAAGTCTCAAGTGAAATCCCATTAAGCTTGAATTCCGAATATTCTGAAAAATTCTGAAAACATTGCGAATATTTCGAAAAATCCCGAATCTGATGAAATTCCAAAATTTTCGAAATTTCGGAATCGGAAATAATTTTGGAATTTTTGAAATTTCGGAACGGAATTCGGAATGCATTTTTGGCTTCCGAAAATTTTGAATTTTTTTTTCCGAAAGGGGTGTTTCCGATCCGTTCCGGCCAAAACACACCCCTAGTTATATACAAAAAAAAAAAAAAGTTAACTGATATATAATTATCCCTAAACCCAACGGCCTCATTTAATATGAGTCAAAATTTTCAAATATCTGCTGATGTATGACAACTGAGAAAAAAAATCAAACATCACTGCGAGTGCAGTTTTGCAAGGAGAAAAGGAAATCAAAAGAAATATAACACAGGCAAAATTTCTCTGTGGTTCACCCCACGGGCTAATCCACCACCACGAAGAATGACCCTTACTAATTGAAGAATACAAATCCTTCCTCATAGTAGATACCTCACAACACACTTTCGATCTAACTCTTTTCAGAGTTTTCTCTCTCTCTAATTCATATTCTTTTCCTTTTTTTTTTCTATACATATATATTATCCTATGTATATAAATTATATTGCCTAATCCTAGTAGGAGAAGGTTTACCCATTTGAAAACTCTTCTTCACCAAAAAACTTATCCCACAAGTAATCCCATATAATTAGGAGACTTGTCATCGTTGGAAACTTAACTAAAAGTGTTCCCCTAATCAATTTAGGAAAGCTGCCCTCGCATAGATTTCCCCTTCCCGCTCGGGCGGATCTCTTCCACTCCCTTCTTAACTCATCCCGACAACCCGCTCGGGCGGTCCGCCCGAGCGGCATTCCAACATTTGTGAAATTTTGCCCAATTTCCAACAAACTTCACCTTTGGCTCAATTTCTCAAATCTTCACCATCTTCGACATCTATGGGTTGTAGGTCTTCAATCTCTTACCTTGTCGTTCTTCGTTTCATCACCATCTATCCACACAATGTTCCAAAGTTCACATCAACCATGAACTTGGGAACTCCATCACCATCATCAATATTCACTCCATCATCACCAAATCGGAAAGACACAAGCTCAACCTTACTATTTGGAGATTCGCGTTTTGTATATGAGGTTGATGTCGTCGAAGTTACAAGAGCCGTTTCATCTACCTCTTATGTAGACCTCGTCATCGGCTTCCACATTCTTGTAGGCTTTGCGACTTCACCACCAACATCTGTGTTCCCCAAAAGGACATACAGATTCTTAACCTCTCTCCCCATCAACATAACATGTTGTCGTCTCTTCACCTTCAAAAGTCCGTGATGTGCTACAAATGAACAACCCTTTGAGTTCAACATACCCAAAGAGATTACATTTCTCTTCAAACTAGGAACATGACGAACTTGATAAACCGTTTCCCATAAAGATTGCTCCCTCCATTGGTTGGTAGGTGGAGAACCAATCTCTATGAGAACACATGTGTGAGGAACAAGTTGAATCAAGTACCCATTCATCCTTTTCTTCTCATTGCTTGTGATTGACAAAAGATCTTCCGTGATCCAATCGTCATCCCTTGCCATTGCAGCTATATACCCCATCCTTCTTAGGACCATCACGTTTTTCTTCATCCTTCATCCTTTTCCAGACAAAACTTAGCTATGTGACCCTTTTCTCTATAGTAGTAACACTCTATCTCCTTCGATGGCCTTCTTACTCGTCCACCTCCACCCATCTTGGTTCTTCCTACCATATGGCTTCTCCTTCCTATGACTCACTAGTACTTGTGATTCATTCGAAGATTTCGCATATTCCATATCTCCAACTTCTCGCTAGAGTACAAAGCTTTCTTCACCTACTCCAAAGTGACTGAATCTCTCCCATAAAGCAAAGTGCTGAAAAGATGCTTATGGGTAGATTTTTCCAAAGTCAACAAAATAATAGCTTTGTCCTCGTCCTCTAGTTTAACACCAACATTGGATAAATCACATAGCAATTGATTAAACTCACCAATATGGGATTGAAGATCCACCCCTTCTTTCCTCTTAAAAGAATAAAGCTCCTACTTCAACACGAGGCGATTGGTGAAGTTCTTTCCCATGTAGAGATCCTCCAGCTTCTTCCATAAGTCACTCGCCAAGGATTCTCCCATAACATCATAAACTACGTCATCGACTAAATTCAAACGGATGGTGCTCACCGCCTTTGAGTTCATCTGTTCCCATTTTTGTCGGTCATCCCTACCAGTTTGTCATCCTTCCCGTTGAACGCTTCTATAATGTTTTCTTGCACCAAAACATCCCTCATCCGCACTTGCCACATGCTGAAATTCTTTTTTTCATCAAACTTCTCAATCACCATTTGTGTTCCACCAACGTCACATGGATCTAAACATGGTTAGCTCTGATATCACTTGTTGTGCCCAAGCCCACGGAAATAATCAAATAGTGAACACACACGCGAAGGAGAAAAGGAAATCAAAGGAAAAACAACACACACAAGATTTCTATGTGGTTCACCCCACGAGTTAATCCACCACCACGAAGAATGACCCTTTTATTGATTGAAGAATAAAAACTCTATCTCACAGTAGATGCTTTACCACACACACTTTCTAACTCTTCTATGAGTTTTTTTTTTCTCTCTCTCTCTCTCTCTCTTGAATCCTCTCTCTAATTTATGTTCTCTTCCTTTTTTTTTCTTTTTTCTTTTTTTTTTTCTTTTTCTATACATCATATTGTCCTATGTATATAGAGGGTAAATATCACCTAAACCCCTTGAGGTTTGCTCCAATCACATTCTTCACTTCAATAATATCACCTACCTCCCTCCACGTTTGAAATGTGTACCATTTTTCCCCCTCCGTCTAGTGTCCATTTAATAAGTTGACGTAGCTTATATTTTGGTGTTATTAATGTGTCTAAAATGCCTAACATACCCTTTATCTCACTCAAATTCTCAAAAGTCAAATTTTGGTAAAAGTAACATATATATATATATATATATATCTCAAACTCTTCATCTCTTTCATTACCTGCATAAATGTGTATGTATATATATATATATATATATTCATACTTATATATAGCGATATATGAAGCAATACTAATTCTGTAAATGAAAGCTTCTTACTCTTGGATCCAAAATTCCAAATCCATTCATTGCAACAAAAAATGCATTTCCTACATCAAAACCCACAACATCATCTTCCTCCTCCTCTCATAACCCATTTCACAAAATCAAGGCTAAATCATAACCCATTTCACGATCGAGTTCGAGCCTCCAAATTTTCGGCGAGCCATCGAGACTAAAAGAGATGCTATAATATGGGTTTGCTAGAAAGAATTGAACTCTGATTGAAAAACTATACTTATGAACTAAAGTTTTTGAAAAATGGACCACCATTCCCATATTTGCAATTGCTCTGTACCGATTCACTCCCATTTAATCTAAATCAACAGCCATTTCAAATCAACCATTTCTTGTATATATGTATATATATCATATGTCCGAAGGGGATTACAACCAAAATAGAGAGAGAGAGAGAGAGAGAGCGCCATGGAGGGGCAGATTAGCAAAGAACTACAAAAAAAAAAAAAAGAACCACTCAAACTTTTGATTTGAATCACAATCTCCTAAATATAAAATTTTATTCAGAGATTGGAGAAGTAGATTCATGGCTAACTGGGAGAACATATGTATAGATTTACATATACATGTATAAAAAAATAAATACGTGAAGCTATCTATACACGTATAAAAGTGAAGCTACATGTCAATGTGCAAGAGTGTTGACTTCTCAACCTAACATATAGTATTTAAATAAGGGCATTTTTTTAACTTCTATATTTTTGTAACTTCCGTTAGCCTCCAGTATCTGACAGGGGAGGTAAGTGTTATTATGGGAATGTGAGAGGTGGTGGGTGTGATTATAGCAAATCTTAGGGGGTGTAGGTAATTTTTACCCATATATAGATTACATTGCCTAATCCTAGTAGGAGAAGGTTTACCCATATGGAAACTCTTCTTCACCAAGAAACTTATCCCACAAATAATCCCATATAATTAGGAGACTTATCATCCATGGAAACTTACCTAAAAGTGCTCCCCTAATCAATTTAGGAAAGCTGCCCCCAGCATACATTTTCCGCTCTCGCTCGGGCGCCCCCCCGCTCGGGCGAATCTCTGTGCGGGCGACAAAACAATTTCCACTCCCTCCTCAGCTCATCTCGAGAGTCCGCTTGGGCAAGGCTCGCTCGAGCGATCCGCCCGGGCTGCATTCCAGCATTTGTGAAATTTTGCCCAATTTCCAACATGCTCACCCCAAAATTGCACACTTTTTGCTCATCCTCATTTATTATTGGCTAATGCAGTCGGACCCAATACTTTACACCATTAATTAATTCTCATTTAATCCTAAGTCCCACTGCATTAACCAATGGGAGAGGAGGGTGAGCAATTGAGGGTGAGCAAAAATGTATTCACCTTAGACCAATTCCAACCCATCACCCAATTTTAATGCCAATTCCATTATGAGTAATGCTATACTTTTCAAAAAAAAAAATTCCAAAAAGTATTTTTCAATATATGTGGCAGTGTGACTGTGACCCTCTTCAATAATGATAGGATCGCTTTAACATCAATTAATCAAAATTAACTGAACTTACTGCCACATGTGTTGAAAAATACTTTAATCTTTTATTTTTTTTAAAGAAGTATAGCATTATTCTTTCGTTATTTGACATGAGTGACCAAAAAAAAAAAAAAAAAAGCAATGAAGCCATTTAGTGTACGAAGAAGACAACCTACCAAAGCTATAATGATAGCATGAGCAAGAAGCCATTTAGGACCTTGCATTTGCTTCCTTCTTTGCATATGCAGACAAATATTTTATAAAATGTTGAAAGGAGCGAGTGAGAATCGCCATGTGGTTTCTGCATGTCACCGACCTCACATGTCAGCAGTGTTGGCTTAATACTACGAGTAGTGTTATAGGCACAATACAAAGCACAACACAAAATACAACAGGGCTTTAAATATTTTGTATTCTGTGTTGTTTGAATTATTTACACTTTTTTATGCACCACTTACACAGCACAGGTTACAAGTATTTAAAACTTTGTTGTGCTTTGTGTTGTGTAATGTATTGTGTCTCTAGCATTACTCTAATACTACACGGTAATTAACCGACTATTACTATCAACTAAAAAGTGAATACAAGAAACCTCGGAGGGTGTAAGTGTAATTTATCGTACTTTTTTTTTTCTTGGACCCTTTTCTTATTTTTCTATTCATTAGCCCATGGATGTTTTTCTATATATAGAAGTCTCTCATATTTGATAATTAACCACCACCTCTTTGTCAATTAAAATAATAAAAAAGTAGAAGAAAAAACAATGCATTTTCCATTTTTTACCTAGTTCCTTGAATTTTTCATTTGCCTGATTAGACTATGATAAAACATGACTAGTTGGCATCATAGGGGGAAAAACGGGGTAAGAGATGGTATCTTAAGGCTCCGGTTTGATAAAATTAAAAATTAAGTGCTGAATTTTAAGTATTAAAAATTTTAAGAGATTGAAATTGTAATACTGAAAACTTAATTGGGCTAAAATTATTATCCGAGTATGAAGGAAATGTGCAATTTTATCTCTACTGCTATGAAACGAGCTATAGTATTTAGCAGTTGGTAGAATGAAGTTCCTGCATTTATAACAATCCTAATTTTTGTATTTTATGAAGTTCAATTGTTGAGTCAAGAGTTGTAATAATATTTGACAATAGCCCGTGCATAGCACGGGTTATCGACTAGTTATACATAACAGAAGGAGCATACACTATCCACAAGGCCCCAAATGGGTGGTGGTTGTGGAAAATATGTTTCATAATAATGTAATAGAAAGGTATCTTTGTTAAATTAAAAACATAAAATTGTATTCCTTTTTACTTTTTTTTTTTCCTTGCTAACAGAAGGTTGATCTGCTTGGCTAACAGAAGGTTGATCTGCTTGGTTTGCATATTTAGAGAATGGACATGAGAATAAGGAAGAACTAGAAAACTAGTCTCCCTCGTATTTTTCCTTAAATTTTTTAAAAAATATATAAATAAAAATATTGACAACGAAAATGTGAGTTTCAACTCCTTCACTAGCGTGAACTTCCAATTTTTATACACGATGTTAATCTTAATTTATTCTTCCTTCTACTAAACCACACTCGTGTGAATCACATATGATGGATCACTTCTAGGGGCTTAACAACCATGTGATTTTATAGCCAATCTCTGCCACAAAATAAAAAATAAAAAATATATTTTATTGTCAAAATATGGTTATGGGCCTTATGGCTCGTGGGTGCATTACATTAATGAAGTAATTTATGGTTCACCAAAATCAAATGTTATGTAGAGTCCATTTTACTTCTATAGGGTCCGTGACAAACCTAAAATTATTTCTAAAGCTACTTGTTTTTCGAAATCAACATCATTTTTTTTAAATGCAAAATCATATATGAATAGAAATGAAACTGGGCTGAATTTTTGTTTTGTTTTTGTTTTTTTTGTTTTTGTTTTAGTTTTTGTTTGTTTTTTTTTTTTTTGTGTATTCCCGAAAGTCTAAGTGCTTTTAGTAAAATTAAAATTGTTCATGTGTTGGGCAGAATTATTTGTAGTCCGGAACCACATCACCCATGTGATATGTTGTGGTCCGGACTAATAAAATGCTATAATGGCACAAAAAAAATGCAACAATCACAATTTTATTGTACAAAAGTCGAAAAAGCCATATCATAATAAACATTGAATAATATAGCTTGTGATAGTGATATTTTTAGTTATTTGGGTGCATTCAATACTAGAAGTAAAAGCATATTTGGAAATATAAGAGTCAATGCTATGTTAATTTAAAAAGATCAAATGAATTAAAAGATAAATTAAATTGGACTAGGACTCATTAAAAAAATAAAAAGACCATTCATCAAACACTTAAATTTAAAGAACTGGTTCACTTAAAAATCACAGAGCTACTATATATTTGTGAGTGGTGATTCTCTTCCAAAATATCTATTGTGATTGGATATAATTTGTAACATACCACATAAGATTGCTACGGTATGTTCTACGGGACATTATACCATAAAAAAACAATAATGGATAAATTTCTTTTCAGACCTAATTCTTTAGAAATAAGTGCAACCTATTGGTCTACGGTTGAGGATCCTCTGTAGCTATTTTTTGACCTGTCAATTGGGCAGCACACGCATGTAACATAAGCAGGACCACAATTTATTTTTTTTCCACTTTTTTTTGCAAAATAAAGATCCCTTCCCATGACAGAAATTATTGAAGCATTCACATGAATATGGATGGATGCTTTTACTGTTACACAAAAGAGCCACTGGGTGAAAGGAATACCAATTTAGTTGGTGGGGACCACAGGAAGATTTGACCTCAAATCTTAATGAAGTAGGCCATTAAAAGGAATACTAATAAAGTAAAGTTGTGCATTTAGTTAAAAACTTACGGTGAAAGTGATACCAATTAATTTTGGATAGTGGGTACCAGAGAAGAGTAATATTATGCTTCTCCAATCCAAATTTTAAATTTGATCCATTTTAAATAATATGGTAGTGGGATTATTAAAATTTGATTGGAGGTTGCTGAAGTGACTCCACATTGGTCTTCAATCAAAATTCAGTGATCCTATTACCACATCATATAGGACGGAGATTTAAAATATAGATTTAGAAAGCATAGCATTACCCATTAGAGAAAGATCTTAAATTAGAATTTGAGTGCTAATTTTCACCACTTGTAATGTCTGTTCTCTTACCTTAAAAATACAATAATGGAACATGAATTTATGGATCCTATACCCATTTTTATTATTTTCCACTCAAGTTGCAAATAGAAGCTTGTGTACAAAAGTTAGAGAAATCACTTAATTAAGTCACCAAGGATAAGGCAACAGATTATGAGTTCGTTTGTCAATGCTTATGCTTATGCAATTTTGATCGGGCTCGATAGATCGAATTGTTTAAAAGCACAACTAATTATTATAGTTTGGATGTTTAGTTATTATGTTGAGTAATTGGTCAAAATAGAGAATCGTGAAAATCACTCCCTCACTTGCTTATGATCCAACTGTATTTTGAACCAAATATGCTTATATATTTTGCTAAAACAAACAGATCAAAACATGAAAACAAAGTTTGGGCAACCCAAAGAACTGCTTACAACGGACAAACAAGCAATAACAAACCAGCTTTATAATCTTAACAAAACCAACCACACAACCCAAACAAAACCAAGACTTGAGGGATAGAAAAATAACACACTTCATATAAACATAAGCCTAAAAGATTATAGAGACAAACTTGTCACATAATTGACAACTCAAAAAGCAGAACACTTCACCATGGAAAGCAACCCCAACAAACAAAGTGCCTCAACTTAAAACACTGAACATCCAAATTACCACAAGACAAAAAACTGATTTCTGCACCTCACCCACCACGAAGCTTCCTAGCAGGATGGTTAGGTCCGTTTATATTTGTGTGAGATTTATTAAAGACACTTAATTTTAAGTAGGGATAAGTAAGTTTCAGTTTACATTTTGTATATAATTTTGAAGTCAATTTATAGCTTTCTTAAAATAAAAAAGTAATATATATATATATATATATATATTTTAAAAACCAACAAATTTGAATGTCATTTCAGAGCAACGCTTTATTAAAGACACTTAATTTTAAGTAGGGATAAGTAAGTTTCAGTTTACATTTTGTATATAATTTTGAAGTCAATTTATAGCTTTCTTAAAATAAAAAAGTAATATATATATATATATTTTAAAAACCAACAAATTTGAATGTCATTTCAGAGCAACGCTTTATAAGCTTGGGAGTACTCTTTGAAATGTTGAGAGTAACTCTTCAGAATATAGGGAGCACCTATCTCAAAGTTGGGTGCAACTTTTCACAAAATTGGGAGCTAATCTTCACAACATTAGGAGCAATTATAACAATATTTTAGTGCAAATTTACAATGTGCAAACATAAAACCAATCGACTAAATATTGTATATTTTAATAATTTCTCTTCTTTTATCTATTCTTTGAATTATTTTAGAGTTTGACCCTTGTTTTTGTTTGATTAAAATTTGTTTTTTATTAATTAAAATACTGAAATTTATTGATTTGATGTTGCTGAAAATTTTGGCTATATCAAAATTGTCTTTTCCATTAATGTATGGATTGGAGTAAGAAAAACTAAATTGGTGCCTCAAACTTGCATTAATAGCGTGTTAGAATTGTGGCTCGATTTGGAAAAAAGAAGAATGAATTTGAAAATTGACTTTATTGCCCGAGCGGTCCGCTTGGGCGGGCCGCGCCTAAGTGAGCTAGAGTGTGAAATTGACTTTTTTAAATGGTTTATATTGTAAATGTTAAAATTTGATAGGACCAATTTCTAAATTAATTTTCAAAATATTAAAACTACATATATATCCCACAAATTTTGGGAGGGCCATGCCCCCCTTTGGTCTCTTCTTGGGTCCGCTCTTGACTGAAGTTAAACGTCATGATGATTAATTGTTGATTTTAAGCAAGTCATGGGAGTCATACCACATTAGCATGACGATGTGGTGTGATGAGAGTCATGAGGCTCACTAAATAACTTCTAGGCTAGAGCACCTATAGACCTACTCTTTTTTTTTTTTTTAAATTTTTAATTTTTTTATATTTATTTGGATTATAGCAGGACATACACACACACCCATCACACCCCAACCAACCCCAAAGCCATACAAAGTCCCACAACAAAGTCCAATAAGGGTCGCTCATTCCGACTGACGAACAACCGGGTGCAAACAAAGGAATCACCGTAAGGGGATTCAAACCCTCAATCTCTCCACTGGGGAGAGAGATGTCATACCAATTGGGCTACACCTTTACACACCCAAAAAGCATTTACATCCTGAGGTGGACCAATGAGAAGACACTGACAGTGGACCCATGAGAAGAGACTGACAGTAGACCCTACAGTCTCTATCTCTCTTCTCATTAGTCTATCTCAAAGTGTGAATGATTTTTGAATGTGCAAGGGTGTGCCCCAAACATTACTCTTTCTATAATTAAACCAAATAGTACTAATATATATTATGCATTTTGTTTTACAACCTTTTGTGCCCAGAGGTGCATTGATAAGTGATACGAAATATAGACGTGACGGATATTTCTGGGCTAACGTCCTAACACATTGGGCCTTGTTTGGGCCGTCTAACATGAGAGGCCCAACTAATTTGAAGATTATGAGAGTCATCGCACCTGCGGGCTTGAGAGTTGCGAACTTCTGGCGGGCATTGAATCATTGACACTGCTTGGTTGCGGGATAAGGCTGACAATGAATATTATTATTTTATTAGATCTATTCCTATGTGTGGGAACCATTTTAGGAGAAATTTGCACGTGGTGATAATTCCATTTCAATCAAAATTGGGTAGTAAAAAATCTAATTTGGTATTTAATACCAAAATTTTATTTTATTTATTTATTTTTATATTTATCTGGATCCGGATTGGATGCACACACACTCCAGTTCCAACCCAACCCTAAAGCTCCACACTTGCCCATAGCAAAGTCTAATAAGAGTCACTCATTTCTACTGAAGAAAAAATGGGAGCAAACAACTAGAATCCCCTGATTTGAACCCTCTCCCTCTCTACTGGGAAGAGAGAGGCTATGCCAATTGAGCTACAACCCGCTCGGCGGAAAGAATGCATGTTTAAGCATCCAATCAAATTAACGCATTGATATTCCCTCCATGGTATTGATTCGAAGTTCAAATCTTCTCGTTCCCATGTCATAAAAAAAACTAACAATATAAAAAATAATGATGTGAGTTCAAATTTTGAATTCAAAAGATCAGCCGGACCATCTATATATAACCTCTTCTTATGAATTCAATTACTCCGTTCTAAGTCAATGTGGTCTTACTAATACATGATTTGAGATCCAAATTTAGGATCGACAACTTTATGCATATTTTAAGGGGTGATTAGGGATAGTCCATTTTAGAGTACTTTTTAAGCATTGTGTCCAACAAATAAATTTTTTTTAGTGAATGCTCCCTCGCATATAAAACTGGGCATAAAAACCAGTCAATTTTGTGAAATTTCACTAAAAAGTTTGCTAAATTTTACAAAATCGTCAGGAAAGTTTTGTGATATTGCACAAAATCATTGAAAATTTTTGTTTAATTCTATTAAATATTTGGGTTGAAGGATTTTTCACTAGTGTGTTTGATAAAACTGAAAATTAAGTATTGAAAATTAAGTGCTGAATTTTCAGTAATGAAATTTTAAGTGATTTGTATTTGCAATATTGAAAACAGTGTTTCAAGAACTAAAACAGATTGCATCCAGTGATTATTTTCAGTAGAAAATTTTCACTTAATGTTTTCAGTGAGTTTTTGGTTGCCTTTTAAATTAAGTGGTATATTATCAAACGCACTGGAAAAAAAATAAGAGCTGAAAATTTTCATTTTTACCACTTAATTGAATTATTAAACACACCCTAAAACAGTTTTCATTATATCGTTTAACCAATAACTTTTCCTAACAAGAGATTTAATACTAAATTTCTATATTTTAATTGGGCAAGGCTACACATCATGGATCTCATGTGAATATGTCGGTCTACATGTTCAAAAGTTTTTTAAGGCCCAATCTAATATATATATATATATATATATGAAAGCGGAAGCTTTTGCTTTCGCCATGTGGCAACTTCTGATGATTTTCATAATTTTTAATTTTTTTTTGCCATTCATATTACATTAAATCACATTAAGTAGTGATTGACTTGGATTTGGAATCACATTAAATCACATTATGAATTTTTGACACACAATTATACTTTTATCCCCCATTTTACAAATTAATGCCAACTTTATCCAAATTTCATAACTAAATTACAACCCTAACCGATACATATACTTTTACTAACGTTTCTTACTGGTCTATGATTAATTGTAAACCAAAGTATATAGCATTGATTATTTTTTTTGATTTTATTATTATTATTTTTATTTTTTATTTTGGGTCTCTATCACTCATGCTAGCATTGTTTAGGGCTCATATATACTACTAACAAAATAATAATTCCCAGTATTTACCATTGTAGTTTATTTGGCCAATTAGTTACAGCTGAATTTTTTTTTATTTGGTTTAACTCAATATTTTGCACTCTAGAATTATACACTATAATATATGTTATATGCATTTAGTTTTAAATTCTTGATTAAGGGTAATAATGGAAAGTGGGCAAAAGTTTACAAATATTTCCACCAAACGTATTAGCACATTTAGATGCACTTTTTATTTAAAAAATAATCATTCACTAAACAATCACTTCTTTTTAAAATGCCCATTTAGAAAAGTCCATCTTGAAAAACTCATTCTAGGAATGAACTTTTGTGTGAGAAGCTGCACCAAACACGACTTTAATACTGGTGGGACCACTTCAGTATCCTCCATTTGTGATGTAAATTTTGGAAGTATCTCATCTTCACATCAATTAGATTTAATTTAAAATTTAAAAATGTCAATCTATATGACTTTTTCATACATTTTGACATTTTCAACATTTTGCTTTTATTACTTTAGGGTCCATCTGATAAAACTAAAAATTAAATGCAAAATTTTAAGTACTAAAAATTTTAATCAATTGAATTTGCAATACTGAAAATAATGTTTGAAGTGCTAAAATAAACTGTATTTAGCGATTATTTTCAGTAGAAAATTTTCACTTAGAGTTTTCAGTGAATTTCTCAACATTTTCAATTAAGTGATACATTATCAAACGCACTAAAAAGAAATAAGTGCTTAAACTTTTCACTTTTAGCACTTAATTGGACTATCAAACACCCTTAGTTTGTTGAAAAATCCTTTAAATGTCGAGTTAAGTAAAATTTCACTTAATATTTATGTATGCCAAATGAAAATTCACTTAAAATTTTTGTTTGGTGGACCTTTCCCTAATCAAGAATCTTAATTGTCCTTAACTTTAAAAAAATCTTATCATAATATCATTTTCACTAATTTCTTCCCCAAAAAAAGTATTTTGCCACCTCAGCGGATATTTGGCCCTCATATTTGAAGACTATTTTATATAAACGATAAATAATTACGTCTACTAATTTCAAAGTAGGTATTACCAAACAACCCTTATTATCTTGGTTGAGAAGGGGTGTTTCATTTATCATGAACCTAAAACTAAAAATATACACTCTTCATTATCTTACCGTCTAATCTAATATATGTATATATATATATATATGAAAACAAAAGCTTTTGCCACCTAAGCTTTGATGTGGCACACTTCTCGATCTATTTGTGTGTTACATTTTTCACTAAATAATTCAAGAAATAACTAAGCTAATACATCTATTTTGAAGGTAACTTATGAATATTTTTTCCGCCAAATTAGCATATTTTTGTTGAATGAGAGATAAATGCAGTCAATGTATTATTTTACATATTTTACGCACATGATATAGATTAGATAGCTAATATTTAGGGATATAGCGGGAAAATTCCTCTACTACCATTATATTTTAAATTAAAATTGTGGTTAAAAGATAAACATTTAAAACTATCCGTATAACAAAAAATTAATTTTACATTGTTCTTTTGAAATTTTAAAATTTATTCACAGGATAAGCGTATATCTTATTAATCGCTTAAATCAAAATTCAAATTGTTCGAATTTGACTCAAGGTCTTTGGTTGAGTATATAATTTTTGTGATCCCATCCAACAAATATTATAATATTTTGTTAATTTGAAGTCTTTGTTCACTAAGTCAGACTTGATTGTATTTCTTCTTTGTAACTTGCTTTGGTATGGTGATTGATATCTTTATCTCTTTTTGACTGAAAAAAAAGACTGTTACTTGATTCAATCATGCGAACCAATCCCCTATTCTAGGATTTTTTTGCTCTAGAGCACATTTCAATTTTGAGGTAAGTTTATTTCTCTATTAATAATTCTAGCAATATATATATATATATATATATATATTTCTTTGTCCTACTTGAAGGAGGTAGAAATCAATTTGAAATGTTATGATTTTAATGGAAAGAAAAATTGGTTTTCTAAATTCTGTAACTCATGTAATTTCGTTTTGCTGCTTGGGCATGTGCCGAAAAACATATTTATTTCTTTGCATATGAGAAAGAGTGTGATGATGATTTTCTCATTTATATCGATTTAATTTCATTGTTAATTTGACGTGACTCATTTAAGGTGAGTGAAAAACATTATTTGAAACTTAAGGTTCTCATTCATTTGAATTTCTATTAGTAACTTCGGTTTCTTATCAATTTAGATCTCCAATCAACTTAAATTGTTACTATTTATTAATTTTTTTAATTGACTTTCATTATACAACTTATAATTTTTCCAGAAAAAGTGTGCTTTTTATTTTAATTGAAACCTTATCTACAAATTAATATTCTTGAGTAACATTTA
The DNA here is from genome assembly GCA_033977485.1 of Hydrangea macrophylla. Taxonomy (NCBI): domain Eukaryota; kingdom Viridiplantae; phylum Streptophyta; class Magnoliopsida; order Cornales; family Hydrangeaceae; genus Hydrangea; species Hydrangea macrophylla. The sequence continues at coordinate 56,108,386 of CM066993.1, forward strand.
GTTAAAATAAAATTTAGCAGTCAGCCTAAATCGTCCAAAAAAAGCCCTAAATGTTTGATGTATATTTTAGTGTCATCACACATTGAAAGACAAGCCCTGAAATTTCATGACTACAATATTTTTACTCTTCTAATTTCACCAACACTATTCTATACCCACATTTTACTTATTTATTTATTATTATTATTATTATTATTATTATTATTATTATTATTTTACTATTATGTTAATTGAGATATTGCTTTATTTTAAATATAAAATTTTCAAATTAGCTTCCCCCGTGCAAGCACGGGCTCGCTACTTGTTGTTATTAAGCTGGTGCCAATCTTGACGCAGCATTCCTAAAGGCCCAACTGCCACGGGCTCGCTACTTGTTGTTATTAAGTTGGTGCCAATGTTGACGCAGCATTCCTAAAGGCCCAACTGCCAAAGTAAACTTCTCGAAGAAAAAAGAACCTATGCCCTATTACTTTATGCTTTCTAATAAGCATTTTTGTGAAATTATAAGTTTGCCAAACATTTGTTAGTAATATTTTGTCAAAATAAAAGTAAATTTGTGTTTTGATTATTATTATTATTATTATTATTTTAACGTTTGCTAAACTTCTGGACTTATAGCATAGCTGCATAGGTAGTTTTGTTTATGAAATTTCATGGACCTTAATTGAATAAGCTTACAACTTGGTCCTACGGTAACGAAGTAGTAAACTTTGGACTTTTAACTAAAAAACCCTTCTTTAAAATGGTTGGAGTGCCCCTTTGGTTCCATTAGGTAATTTTACACCATTTATAAATGGCTTCAAATTTCAGTGATCCCTCTAAAGAAGGTATGGAAAATTTACCATTTATAAATGGCTTCAGATTTCAATGATCCTTCTACAAAAGGTATGGAATAAGTCAAAATTCTGCACATCCCAAAACAGTGATTGATAGGAATAAAGAGGAAATTATGCCCCAAAGGAAGCCATAATTGTATCTTTTTTGGATATTAAATGTTTAAAACTGATTTAGGCTTAGTTTGGCCCCTACATGGCTTTTTAAAAGGAGCTTATGAAATTTGTTACTAAGTTGTTTGATAATTTTATACAAGTGATAGACGACTCTTCAAAAAGACATCATAAAACAGAAAAGCAACCTTGAGTTTTTAAAAGCTTCATTCTAGAGCTTTTAAAAGCACCCCCAAAAAAGCCCTAAATTCAATTTTTGCAAAACTCATAAACTAGTTACCAAATGAATTAATATGAAATTGTGCATTAAAAAAGGAGAAGTACCAAAATGGAGGCCAAACTAAGGCTATGTTTGATAACCCAATTAAGTAGTGAAAATGAAAATTTTCAGCACTTAATTTTTTTCAGTGCGTTTGATAATGTACCACTTGATTGAAAAAGAAGTAAAAAATCCACTGAAAACGTTAAGTGAAAAATTAGAAGAGTGGGTGTAGTATTTCTCTTAGAAAACTTCAAACAGCACAGAGTACATACATTTAAAACAGTGAATATAATTTAGGGTGTGGTTAGAGGAGTGAGTGTAGTATTTCTATTAGAAAAATTGTTCTCATAGCTTTTGTTAGAGATGGCTAAGTTTTCCAAGGCTAACTAGCTTTTTAACTCATGCGATGTTAGGGGAGAATGTTGTGATTCTATAGATAGTATAAAATATTTATTATTTTTTTAATATACAAAAATGAGTTTTATTGGGAGAGTAAAATGGTTAATCTTATTGAAAAGTAGGTGATTTTTGGCGTAACTTCTCATACAGAAGTCTAGTTTTGGAATAGACTTTTGCAGATGGACTTTTTAAAATGAACTTTATTTAAAGCAAGTTTGGTGAATGAATGTTTTTTTTTTTAAAATAAAAAGGCATCTAAATGTGCAAATACATTTGGTGGCAAGTGGAAACATTTTAAAAGTACACTTATATCTACTTACCAGTATTCCCCTTAAAACTAAATGGATATAACATATTATAGTAAATAATTTTAGAGTGCAAAATAGTATTTAAAACAAAGGAAAATGTTTAGTACACCAGTTTTGTGCACCTAACTATCTACTTGCCAATGTATCGTGACAGGTTTGAAATTATTTCGAATTTTGTTTTGTAACTGATAAATAATTTTAAAAATTCACATTAGCAAGTGTATTAATTAGGTGTACCTAGCATTACTCCTAAAAAAAAAATTAAAAATGCTTATCTATAACTATCATGTCAAATGTACTAACGAACCAAAAAAAAATATTGTATAAGAAAAAACACTTTTAATTACACATTGTTTGTCCAAAAAAATAAAAGGGATTCGAATAGGCTATGCAAAATAATAGGGATTTGGCTCGGCTATGTAATTTAGGTATGAGAGTTGGATAAAGATGACATTAATTATAAAAAGGGATAATAGTGTAATTACAAAGCTCAAAAATTACAATTTTGAGAAGTCATAATTTTTGGCTTCTCCAAATGGGCATTTTGAAGATGCACTTCTTATCAAGAAATCCACTCTCAAACCTCACAAACCGATGTCACTTCTGCCTCCAAAAATTTTAGCCTAATTTTTAAGATGTGGCTATCGTGAATTGGATGCAAGTGAAACAAACAACATGGTTTATCCGTATCACATTCAATATCGTAGGAGATTATATCATAAATATATTATTCCATTAAATAGTAGGATTGCCCCTCTGTCCATTAGGTAAATTTTACACCTTTCATAGATGGCTTCAAATTACATAAAGAGTCATGCTACACCCACACAATGAACCACACATTTTTTTCACACACTTCTTTAAATACTTGTACCTTGTGCTGCTTGAATTTTTTACACTTTTTTGTGCCCCACTTATACAGCACAAGATACAAGCATTTAAAGATGTGTGTGAAAAAAATGTGTAGTTCATTGTGTGGATCTAGCATTTTTCTTACATAAATATGTTTTTTTGATGAATGAAATTCACTTAATCCAAAAAAAAAATATTGGTTTCAGATTTCAGTGATCTTTTTAAGAAGGTATGGAATCAATTAAAATTCTGCATATCCCATGACAGTTGTTGATCAAAGAGAAAAAACAATATTCCAAAGAACGTCATAATTGTATCTTCATCTTTATTTGGATATAAAAAGAAAATTTGGTGATAGAACCTTCAATATTAATTAGGTGGATTTGCCAAATATCCACACGATTAGGCAATTTTTTAAAAAGCCCATTGCCACCTTTTGTTATTTAGTGAAAATGCCATCGCTGGAAGTTTTCCCGACAAAAAATAGCTAAATTATATTATTGGTTAAATCATCATACTTTACACCTTTTTTTTATTTTTATTTTTATTATTTTTTATTTTTATTATAGTCTTTTTGGGTGATTTTCTTTTTGGATTTCATGTATTCGGATGAGATTTAAGCATTGGACTTGAAAATTGTACAAAAATAATATAACTTGGCACCTCGTTTTTCAATTTAATCTGTCAAAATAGACAATATTTTCTGTTGACTGACAGATAATATTAATGAAAACAATCATAATTTCTGCATTTTTTTTTTTTGGTATTTTCAGATGATTTTCTTTCATATTTCATGTATTTCCTTGAAATCTACATATTGGACTTGAAAATTTTACAAAAAAAAAAAAAAAAAAAGAGAAGTCGCAAGCTGATTTTGAGATTTTATCTTTCTGCAACAAGTATATTTTTTGTATTAAGAATAATAACTTTCTCAATTCTTAGGCTTTTGGGTGATTTTTTTTAATTTCATATTTTGTTTCGAGATCCATGCATTAAACTTGAAAACTTTACAAAAATAGGTAATTTGCAGCCTCATTTTAGGATTTTATCTGTTTGTAAATAGATAATTTTATCATTTTTTTGGACTATTTGTGTGTGTGTGTGTGTGTGTGTGTGTGTGTGTGTTTGTTTGTTTTTATCTCATGAATTTTTTTTCTTCGAAATCTATGCACCAATGGTGTCATTTTTACAAAAAGAATATGTTTTTGTTATAGGAATTTGAAACGTTTTAGGCATAAAAGGGTAATTTTGCCCAAAACAATAACAAAAGTCCTAACGAGTTAAAGAAAAGTAGCTTGGGTTTTAGTTTGGACGTGTTTTATTTGAGGAGTTTGTGGCTGAAGCCCCCATATAAACAGTGAGATTAATTGCACTTTGCACCCCTGAAGTTTGGGTGATTTTGCTCTTTGCACCCTAAAGTTTCAACCTTGGTCCCTAAAGTTTCACAAATGTGGCAAAAAGTCTTGAAGGGACTAAAGTGAACTCATCCCAAAATTTAGGGACCAAAGTGCCAAATTTGAAACTTTAAGGTCCAAAGTGCAAAATCACCCAAACTTTAGGGGTGCAAAGTTTAATTAACCCTAAAAACTGATTTAATGAGTCTCGGTCTATATAAACGCTACCATAAGAAGGGTCATTAGACTCCCTTGATTGAGCAAAATCGTTAGAAAATTCGTTATCATAGCTTTTGTTAGAGATGGCCAAGTTTTCTTACGAGAAATGCTATACACACATTCCAAACCACACCCCAAACCACACTCCTGCTTTAAATGCATGTACCCTGTGCTGTGTAAGTGGTGCACAGAAAAGTGTGAAAAATTCAAACAGCACAAGGTACATGCATTTAAAGCAAGGGGTGTGGTTTGGGGTGTGGTTTGGAATGTGTGTGTAACATTTCTCTTTTCTTACTCCACTTTCTTTCTCATTGTCCTTATTTTCTCAGGTATGAACAGTAAAAAAGAGTGCTGAAAATGGAGATTTTTTTTTAATGCATGTAACATTGTATATAATTTGTAATCTATGCAATTGATTTGGATATATTTGTTGCAGTTGTGGCAATGGCGCCTCAAGCAGATGGTAAAAAATGTGAAAAAGTTTTGCACGAAGATGGTTGTCAACTTTACGAATGTCGCAAGGAATGCTATCAAAAATACAAAGGACAAGCAGTTTGCATTCCTACAACTTTCGACACATACAAATGCAATTGCGTCTATGAATGCAACTGATCAGCCATTGGCACTTATGTTAGTAGAGTCAAACTACAAAGAAGAAGAAGAATAAAAACTTGATTATCTTTTTTCTCCATTGATCCAAATCATGTGTTCTCTTTGATCCAAATTTTATTCTTGCTCATTCATTTTTTTTTTTCAATCAGATATTCTCTCCCACACAATTTCTTCAGCATTTTTTAATCCCCCTGCATTAAGGGAATTCGGGAAGTAGGAAAAATCAAGTTTGGTACCATAAATGCAAAATATTAAACACTGTAAAAACTACAATAAATTTGTAAAGTTTAGTGTTACTCACTGACCATTATGGTCCTCCCAGACCACACATGGGAACTTTGTGAGAGAAATTTTGGGAATCATAGCATTCCTCAATACTTGGAAAGCAATGTTGCAGGTGCAACCCTGCAACGATGTAATTGCATAGGATTTTGTCATTTTCCGAAATCTAGAATGCAAGTGCACACTTGTGTATTAAATTTTTTTTTTTTAAAATAGCTTTATTTATATGATTTTACAGTATTATCTATTCTACATATACTGTTTTGATTCTTTTTAATGTAAATAATATAAATAGCAAGCATAAATGTTACATCAGCAATGCTGGTCTTTTGATAAATAATTAATTCAAACTTTGAAGAATATTCTCTTAGAGGTCATGTAAATGAATTGCATTTCAATCGGAATTTGGCCTTAATAATCAAATTTGGATTTTAGTTTGAATCCCGAATCCGAATTCGAATATAATTGTAGTTAACGGGTCGGTTGCAGATTTAACGCATCCGATCCGATAATCTTTCTTATATCATAATAATGACAATATTTATCATATTGCAATAAATATTAAATAGAAATCTAGCGAAAAAAAGTCCCTCCTTACCAAACTTTTTTGGATAAGGTCCATTGTAAATCTTAATATCTTAATGAGTAATGCAAGAGTCACAAAAGAGATGCTCACAAAAGTATGTGGCACACATGTGGCAGTAGGATCCACCACACTTAACTCTGTCACATAGGTGCAACATGGGATGCCACATCTTTTTGTGAGCATCTCTTTGTGACTCTTTTGTGACTCTAGTATTATTCCATATTAATATGTTCAAACATGCATTAAGTTTATTGAGATAAGTCTAAATCCCAGTTTTTCAGTTAATTTGGTGACTTTTTTTTTTTTGCCCCTGGTGTATGTATAGATGTATACATATGTAAATATATATATATACACACATATGCACATTAAATGAGTTGATAATGATATTCAAATTGAAAATAAAATCACATAATTCAATGCTTTAAATAGAATATATATATATACACACACGGTATATATGGATACAAATACACAGTAAATTATGCTTGTTGAATTTGAAACTTATCACTGCTAGTTGAAAAAAAAAATAGTTTTGATTTTCTGGATTAAACGGTCTGTTTTTTTTTTTGTCTTTTGTTTGGAGAAATTTCTCTCTATAAGTGTGTATCTATGAATGTTAAGTTGTTTGTGTAAGAGTAATTCTTTGGGCACATAAGAGTTGTACAAAAAGATTATATATAAATTCTTTGTCTATCTCTCTCCTGATGGGGTCTACTGATACTGTGGAGTCCACTGATATAATGGGATCCACAGAGGAGAGAAATAGACATATTTTGGTTTATGTATACTCTTCTTTTTGTGTAACTCTTATGTGCCCAAAGAGTTACTCTTTGTTTAATTGCCAATCGTTAATTCAATAAACACGAGAAATTTCATATTGAGTAAATGACAAAATACATATAAGAAGAATTTTTAAATCTAAAAAATCTTCACAATAGTAAGATTTCTCGCACTAACTCAGTTTATTGTAGTGATAAATTTCACAATGAGAGTAGTCAATAAAATTGACAAATCTGGCATTGGACCCATGTAGTGAGATGTTTCAATTTTTTGTCTTTTGTTTCAAATGTGGCATCGGACCATGTAGTGTGTATCTATGAATGTTAAGTTGTTTGTTTAATTGACAATTGTTAATTCAATAAAGATGAGAACTTCATACTGAGGAGATGATAAAATACACATAAGAAGCCTTATTCAATCTGAAGTCTACAAAACAGTGAGAATTTTCGCATTAACAATTAAATAGGTGTCATTTCACGCCAATGACTTTGTGAGAATTATTTCTCACTCATTTTAGACCGATTAGGTTTGGTAGTAAATCAACTCACAAACCAACATGAAAGTAGAAGAGAACAATGAATTTTACCAAACTCCTACCCCAAATTGGAAGAAGGAGATTTTCAGCAAAAAAAAAAACAAGAAAACACCAATCAATTTATTAACCAATTCACAAAACCTATTTGCATGAGTGATTGGTGTTTCCTATAAGAAAAAACACTTTTAATTAATGTTTGTCCAAAAAAAAAAAAGGGATTCGAATAGGCTATGTAAAATAATAGGGATTGGGCTAGGCTATGTAATTTAGGTATGAGAGTTGGATAAAGATGACATTATTTATAAAAAGGGATAACAGTGTAATTACAAAGCTCAAAACTCATGGTTTTGAGAAGTCATGATTTTTGGCTTTTTCCAAATGAGCATTCTGAAGATGCACTTTTTGTCAAGAAATCCATTCTCAAACCTCACAAACGGATGTTACTTCTGCCTCCAAAAATTTTAGCCTAATTTATATGATGTGGCTATCGTGAATTGGATGCAAGTGCAAGAAACAACATGGTTTATCCGTATCACATTCAGTATCGTAGGAGATTATATCATAAATATATTATTCCATTAAATAGTAGGATTGCCCCTTTGGTTCCATTAGGTAAATTTTACACGAGTAATGCTAGATGCACTCTCAAATGTACAACTAAATGTACAATACTGTTTAAAAATGTTGGACTTCATGCTGAAAAGTTTGCACACACTACACAACCCTTTTTTTGTGTACAGAGTTTTCAGCACAAGGTCTAACATTTTTAAGTAGGGTTGTGCATTTAGTTATGCATTTGAGAGAACTGCATCTACAGTATCTCATTTTACACCTTTCTAGATGGCTTCAAATTACATAAATATGTTTTTTTGATGAATGAAATTCACTTAATAAAAAAACAAAAAATTGGTTTCAATTCAGTGATCTTTCTAAAAAGGTATGGAATAAATTAAAATTCTGCACATCCCAAGGCAGTTGTTGATAGGGATAAGAGCACTACTAGACCCACACAGTGAATTACACATTTTTTCTACACACAGCTTTAAATGCTTGTACCTTGTGTTGTTTGAATTTTTTTACACTTTTTTGTGTCCCACTTATACAGCACAGGGTACATGCATTTAAAGCTGTGTGTGAAAAAAGTGTGGTTCACTATGTGAGTCTAGCATTATCCTAGGGATAAAGAGGAAAAACAGCATTCCAAAGAACGTCATAATTGTATCTTTATCTTTATTTGGATTTAAAAAGGAAAATTTGGTGATAGAACCCTCAATATTAGGTGGATTTGCCAAAAATCCACACGATTAGTGCTTTTTTTATGTGATATATTATGGTTTCCAGGCATTTGGACCAATTTTGGGATTTTTGGGTTTTGATCATTTTCACCGATTCTTGAGCTTTTCGAGAGATGGAGGTGATCTCCAAGAGTTTTTCTGTGCATATTTTTAATCATCGAGGACTATCATGCTACTGGAATCCTAAATCTGTTAGCCGACAAAATGAGGTGTAACACATATAGGCAATAAGTTATATTGAGAGATACAAAATGGGCGGATCTTGAATCTTGATTCAAGAATACCTCAGAGATACACGCTAATCAAGATGCTAAAATAGAGATATTCTAGTTATAGCAACATGATTCTAGCTAACTGAGAAAGTAACGAAATTTGAGAGCAATATAGAGATTTGGTCAGTTCTTACCATTAAGATCTTTAGATTATCAGCATCCAGTTGCCCAAACATTAACTATGAAGATACATTTGTGCTAGATTATTTAGGATAGAGTTTATTTTTTTTATAGGTTTTTCTTTTTTCCTTTTCCGTGACTCCGATCAAATGACTTTCTTAGAACTAATCAAACTGATATAATATGAAGCGTATTTATTATCATAATTCAAGTCTCAAAAAATATATTCTCACTTGCACTTTTTTAAAATCTAGAAAGCGCATTTGTTATGTTCTATTGCCTATCTAGAAAATGGGTTTTCCCATCACTATGGTTGTAAATTTTGCTATCAATTTGATTAATTCTACCATTTTTAAAGGTCATTTGATTAGTTGTATCAGTTTGATATAGTCCATATGGCCAGTTAGTGAAATGAGTAATGCTGCTTCCCAAATATGGGCTAAATAATAACAAAAGGTTTGCTTTCCTTTTCTGTTTCTTTCCAAAAGCTTAGAAAATGCCTGTGTTTTTTTTTTCTTCACTTTGTGTCCTCGGACACAGGTTATAACTAGTTAGTATATAGATTGTGGCTAATTTATAGGAACCAAAAAAAAAAAAAAAACTAAGACATAATAAATTAGGGCTGCCATCATTGGTTAGTAATTCAGATTTCAGAGTCTTGTTCTTGATAATCTATCTTTACAAACAATGTTGATAGTAAATTAGACTTGCAAATTGATATGCCAATATATTAGATTTTCTAATCACATCTTTACTAATTTGCGTTTGAATTAATTTTTGTTCTTGGTATATTTGTTCTTGATAATAATGCATTGCCAAATACTAATCCTTGACGCATTGACAAGCTGTAATTTTTATTTTTTATTTTTATTTATTTATTTATTTATATTTTGTTAGCTACTAAGCATGCAAACACATACACACCCCCACTGGCTGTGAGAAATTTTTGGGTACCTTCAAGATATCACGTGGCATGACACTTGGTACCTATACCCAATAGAAGCACGCCGAATAATAGAACCACCACAAAAAAATTTAAATGGCCCAATAATTAAATCTGGATTTGCATATTTGCACCTATATTCTTTTTTTTTTTTTTTTTTTTTTTATAATCGTGGGTGTCTGGGCAAGCTTGCGCGCACCTCGACTAATCCCACGAACCCAGGGCGTCTGGATGAATCACCTGTGGGCCGGCTGTGGCCACCCTCTTGAGTTTCGAACTTGAGAACTCTGGGTATAACACCCAGAGGCCTTGCCATCCGACCACAAGGGAAGTGGTTATATTCGCACCTATATTCAGTTGTTTGATAGAGATACTCATGCCACCTCATCAATCCAAGAAGACTCCAGCTCATCGATCCTGGACAATTCACACAATGCTCAGATCAACCTTTAAATTTTTCTACAGATAACAGCAGAGAATTCAATTAGATAGTAACAGATGGAATGTTAGTTGTGGTTTCTTCTAGAATTACAGTCTTGTATGTGTTGAGAAACTAAAGAGAAATGAATTGTTTTTCAGTCGTCTTCTTTCTTTAGATTTACTGTTATCATCTTCAACATTGTCTTCCCCAGAACTCCGTCACCGGCCAAGCCATTCACCAGAGAAGTCAAACCTCTTTCTCATCTATACCTTTACACTCATATACTCTCAAAAGGGTGAAGATGGCCCCTCAATCCTTAGGTAATATAACTCATTCAAAATTCATCATTATTCTTCTTCTTAGCGAAAATTTATATTTTATTTGTTCGGTTTGTAAAGGTTAGATGCTTCCATAAGTTATTTATGAAATTTCTTCTTACAGTTAATCTAAAATTTTCAAATAATTTTTGGAGCATGGTAATATTTTGGTTTTCTGTGTGATATAGGTAAGTTTCCTCGTAAAGAAATTTGCTCAATTGGCATGAGTGGAGTTGGAAAAAAAAAAAAAAAAATCTACAGGTATGTTTTATGTTCACCTTTTGTTCTCCTCTCTGCGCATATAGAATTTGATAAATGTCAATAAGTAATTCCTTTTGTCATTATCATGTTTTATGTTTTTGATGATGGTTGTGGATTTAAAGAACTTATAATCTCATTTGTGCATAATCACACCAGTGTTTGATGATCACTATCATCTAAGTATCATATGGATCCACATGGTACGTCCCACTTAATAGAGAAATTACTAGTGCTATTATTGGGTAAATTCTTGTGGATATTTGAAGAATGTGAATTGTGTGTTGTGGTTTATGTGGGGGTTATTAGTGCTTGTAGAGCCAGTGGTAAACATGATATATCTCTCTCGTTTTTTTTTTTTTTCCTTGAAGTGTATGAAATAGTAAAATTAAATAAGTACACTTTTAGAATTTTTCACTCAAGTCACTTAGCGCAGTCTTAGAAAGCAACCCCAGAGGAAAATAAATTAATTAGGCAATTTTAATGTAGTTGGATATTAAGATAACATTACATAATTGGGTTTTGCTTATGGTTCTTGCGGATAGGTAATAGTAACACGCTTGGTAAAGTGTATGCAGGCATAGACTCCACCGAAATGAATGACTTAAATTTTTATGTGCACACACAGTTTATGTGCACATAGCATTACCCTTACTTATGACTCCTTAAACTTGCAGTATTTAACCATGGCGCTCATTTCCAAACTAAAGGAAAGGTAGTTATCTTGAAAGTCAGTGAAATAAAAAGTGCCCTAAGATAGTACATGACTCAATCACGCTGAGAAAAATTCTCAGAATTACGAAGAAGTTAAATTGAATAAAGGACTTTTAACTTGTAACGGATAACTTGATTTGATTGTAAGTAACACTTATGATACAAGAAAACTAATAAATAAATAGTCAAAAGTCATCTTTAATCAGTACTTTTTATTGAATATAATTGAGCTTAATTAGTTAAATTAAAGTAGACCAATGGATCACCCTAATTTCTAAAAACTAGATCTACAAATTTTATCATACTGTTTTTTAAATTTTTTTGAGAGAATTTTACCATATTGTTAATCGATGATTTTTGGTAAAAAGATTTGGTATGTTACAAAATTACTCGTAATCCAAATTCACAACATGAAATTACTAGTTAAGATGTCCTTTTTAGAATGCAACTACTAAGTAAACCGATTTTGTACCCTTCCTTGAACATATTCCCTGATTGAATGAACATTTAAGAATATTGAGTTATAACAGTTCAATTAGTAAATTGGAACATACAATTAGCTAATCTATGGTTTATATATCTTAAAGTTTGCAGTAATTGCATGCCCTATAATGAGATTATGCAAAACTGATTTTTTATTTTTTGTATTTATATATATGTTCACCCCCATCTCATGCAACCTCAATTAGTAAAAATAGTGTAAGTATTTTCATGTTGAAACATAGGCAATGATAGGTTGAAAGAAATTATGTTCAAGTAAGTAAATAGCAAATATGTCATGGTTACAGGAGTATCCATCACATCTAGGCTTTATTTATAAGAGATAAGGCTCAACGTAGTAACATGACAACTCAAGTTGGGGTTTTTCATACTTTTCTTGGGCCAGTACTCACCAAGCCCAATAACTAAGCCTGTTTACTAGCTTAAGGACTACTGTATTCAACCCATTAGCATCCCAAAACAGTGCCAAAAATTCATCAAAAAGGGCCCCAAACTGTAATTAAAACTCAATTGTTTTTATCCCCCAACTTCTAGCCCTTTTCAAGGCCATTAGCTCATGGCCCAGCTCATTTCCTAGAACCAAAAGCCCCTAGATTTGGGTTAATAATATGACCCAAAACCCAGGCCGAAGGTGTTCCCAAAATCAGAATTAAAATAACTCAACCAGGTTAGGCAACTTGGGCAGATTTTGGCAGATTGAAGCAACTTATGAATCACGGGTACTCCATTTTCAGGGAGTACCAGTACTGGGTACCTGGAGAGTACCGACACGCGTACCACACTACTGGATACGTGTTAGTTACTCCTCCAGCGGTATCCGGTTATTTTAAATTAAAATAAAACATTGGGTACTTCTTGCCTCTTGGGTACAACTTGGGTACAGCACAGTCAAACAGAAGAAGAAGACAAATAAGATGAAGAAGACGAAGATGAAGACGAAGAAGGAAAAGATTAAGACGAAGAAGAAGAAGGAAAAGAAGAAGACGACTTACTTGGTCTTCGATTTGCCCAATGTTCTAAAACTCGCTAGGCGCTAGTCGGGCGGTGGAGGGGGGCCTAGCGCCTTGGAGCCTAGCCCGCCTAGGCAGAAAAATTATTTCAAAGCAAATTTAATAATATAGAGACAATTCTAATATTAAAAAAAGTTACATTATCAACAATGTAATTTAAATAGGTGCTTACCAACAAACTAAGCTTCCAACTCTTTATTATTAACACACATCATACACACACAACTACTGATACATACACATACACTGATATAAACAAGTTCTGAAAGAAAAAAAATAAAATAAAATTAATACACAGTATACTCACATAGCCACTGATATGCACACATACACTGATATAAACAAGTTTTGAAATTAATTTTTTTTTTAAAAATTAATTAACCTACATTTTTTAATATATAATAAAAATTACGCCTAGCCACCTAGGCCCGCTAGAACTGCCTAGGACTCCGTCTAGTAAATTAGGCGATTTTACAAATGCCTAGGAGAAACTCTGTACAGTAGGGGGCCGCCTTGTGCCTAGGCGGCCGCCTTGCCGCCTTGGATTTGCCCTAGGTATGTCTTCCTCCCCTTCGTCTCTCTCTCTCTCTCTCTCTCTCTCTCTCTCTCTCGGAGTTCTTCTTCTCTCTCTCTCTCTCTCTCTCTCTCTCTCTCTCTCTGTGTGTGTGTGTGTTGGTTCTCTCTCTGTGTTGGTGACTGCTGTGGCTGGATGTCATGAGACCAAGTAACTAGTCTAAACCCTAATGTGTGTTTGTATAATTAATATTTAAGTTATTATGAATAGACCCCTTATGTTGTTACAAATATTAATTAAATGCCTAGTTTCAATCTTTACTTATTTTCAAATAACACCACATAACTGATAAGTACCTATTATTTAAACCCCAAATCTATGGTTATTTCAAAACGACCCACAAAGAAAATTTAAATTTAATCTTTTTTATTTATTAAACATTTGTAGTCTTTCTATTTGTATATAAACATTTTAAAGAATACATTTTTATTCAAGGTACCCTAGCCGTACCTGTACCCTAAATTTTTGGAAATTGCCGTACCCCGTATCCGTATCGTATCGTACCTGTGTCACGTGTTAGTACCCGTGCTACATAGGTTCAAGCAGCTGCACTATTTTGGCCACATCTTTTTACTACAAGATCAAAATCATTCAAACTTTATGGTTTTGCAAAGAAGATTTCTAGAACTACAACTTTATTGTATTGAGAATTTCATGAATCACATGTCTTCCTGGCCAAAAACATGCCTAAAGTGTGAACATTGAAAAAAAAAAAACAGCAGCAGCCACCAATCCTGGCACTGTTCCAGTATTATGGCCACATCTTTTGAATAAAAAATTAGAATGATGCATGGTTTTGGGCTGTAGAAAGAGGACTGAAATGGCTACAACTTTGTAGTTTTGATAAAAATTCTGAATCACTTGGTGTTTGGGTCCTATATGATCTAGATGTTAGGCCAAAATGAAAACGTTTTCTTGGCAGATTCATGTTTCGTGGGAAATTCAGTTTCAGTTTGTTTCAACTAGTTAAACCCTCTCTAAAATCAATTACTCTAAGCTAAATAACATGGAAATTAAAGCATATCAATTATTCACTTGAATTGTGTACTATAAACGAGCGAATTGGAGTGGTTTTTTTATACTAAACCGTAACTCTCACCACTGTCGGCCACCAACGGCTCCACTTCCGGTCCCCTTGAACTTCCTTCAACCACCACTGAACCAACACTACCCAACCTTGACCAGCCTCTGCCCTTGGTCTTGCCCAAACAATCCTCAAGTCCTTTGTTTTCTCTCTTCGCCAAACAAGGCCGTATTCTTTCCCTAGAATAGCTCTCTCTCTCTCTCTCTCTCTCTCTCTCACTAATTGTTTGCTCTTTTTTCGTCCACCAAAGCTTAATTTGAGAGCCAAAATTGTGTTTCTTCTTTATGTATATTATCTTGAGAGAAAACAGGCATAAAAGGAAGCATGAGGTGGTGTTTTGAAATTTTTTGTTGTAAGAGACTCTATTTTCCTTTTACAAAAAATAGTGAAGGAATTAGTTGCTATGAACGATTGAGATATTGTCGTTTATTCTTCTGCAGGTGTGTATTATGATTATCTTCTCTCTGGCCATGGACCCATGGCGTTACTTGAAGAGAACCTGGGGATGGGTTGTATGCTGCTATTTTCATTAGGCTCGAGCACTGTGTATGGCCCACATGGCTGGGTTAGTGAGCTATTTCCAGCAGAAACCATAGTCCTAGGATCCACATTGTGGCCGCCGTGACCTTGCGTATAGGTTCGGTCATGATTGTGGTTACCCTCCACCTCATATGTGCCTTTCATCAGTTGACATTCGTGTGGTACATGGGTGTTACGATTGTGGGCGGGCACTTTCATATATTTCTTGGTCTCAAAGACAACAGGCATCCAGATTCATGCCATGCAAAGACAAGTCTGGGAAAAACATCAGTTTTAGGCCGATATATGATTGACGACGGCTCTTAGTTTAGATTTCCTTGCCACTCTTAGTTTATTGTTTTGCTTTCTTATGATTCTGGGTGATTACTCTCCATCTCCTATGTGCCTTTCATCAGTTGATTTCATGTGATACATGGGTGTTGCGATTGTGGCATCTCCTATGTGCCTTTCATCAGTTGACTTCATGTGATACATGGGTGTTGCGATTGTGGCACACTTTCATATATTTCTTGGTCCCAAAGACAACAAGCATCCAGATTCATGCCATGCGAAGACGAGTCTGGGAAAAACATCGGTTTTGGGCCGATATACGACGACTCCTAGTTTAGGTTTCCTTGCCATTCTTAGTTTAGATTGTTTTGCTGTCATGGTATCTAGAATCATAAGACAACAAAACAATCTAAACTATGAACGGCAAGGAAATCTAAACTAGGAGCCGTCGTCAATCATATATCGGCCCAAAACCGATGTTTTTCCCAGACTCGTCTTCGCATGGCATGAATCTAGATGCCTGTTGTCTTTGGGACCAAGAAATATATGAAAGTGTCTGCCACAATCGCAACACTCATGTACCACATGAAGCCAAGTGATGAAAAGCACATAGGAGGTGGAGGGTAACCATCCAGAATCATAAGATAGCGAAACAATAAACTAAGAGTGGCAACGAATTCTAAACTAGGAGCCGTCGTCAATCATCTATCGGCCCAAAATTGATGTTTTTCCCAGACTTGTCTTCTCATGACATGAATCTAGATGCATGTTGTCTTTGGAACCAAGAAATATATGAACGTGCCTGCCACAACCATGTACCACACGGACGTCAATTGATGAAAGGCACATAGGAGGTAGAGGGTAACCACAATCATGATCGAACCTGTACGCAAGGTCACGGCGGCCACCAATGTGGATCCTAGGACTATGGTCTCTGCTGGAAATAGCTCACTAACCCAACCATGTGGGCCATACACAGTGCTCGAGCCTAATGAAAATACAACTGGTAGTACTGACTTAGTTCAGATTGTTTTGCTGTCTTATGATTCAGGCTTATAGTACTGACTTCCAGCATTTTTGTTGTATTGCCTTTTACTAAATGTTTTGTTGAGGGAAAAAAATTGTACAACTACATTACCCTGGATGAGCTCGTTTGGGAACAGCTTATGCTTCTAGTTTCAGCTCGTGCTTTTGCATTTTCAACACAAAAAACTGCACTGATGCTTGTCCTGATTGACCCTTGTAATGCCCAAGTCTCAGTAATAAATCCATGTTTAGAGTTGCAGAAGATATCATAGTTCTTTCCCCCAGCCGGAAATCTAAATTGAGCTCACACATTTCCAGTTGAAGAACAACTACATGGCCGATAATCATGTTAACAAATTGAGTTATCATTTTTCAGAGAAAGGAAAACCCCTCCTTGGGTTTTGGCTAGTGTTTTTCTTCAATACTTTGTACCCACAAAAAAAAGGTTAAAATGTTGTAGGAACTCAAGAAAAGAGCAGGCAAAAGTGATGCACTATTTTCATTTCCTCTTTGTTTTCTGGAGGTTATGTTTAGTTTGCAGATAAATTTAGAGATCCCAAAGAAAGAGGAAAAGGAAATTGTTGAGGACAACTATTGCTCTAATATTTCCCTAATTTTTTTCTCCATATTTAAACGACATTAAAACTTAATGATTCGGATTTCACAAGAAAGTCATTAATTGGGCTATAATACATTTGTTCGTTTTTTTTAATTGTGCCAATAAAGCTATAAGTTTATAACTTTTAAAT
Source organism: Hydrangea macrophylla (assembly GCA_033977485.1). NCBI lineage: Eukaryota > Viridiplantae > Streptophyta > Magnoliopsida > Cornales > Hydrangeaceae > Hydrangea > Hydrangea macrophylla. Next base: position 56,125,659 of record CM066993.1, read on the forward strand.
ACAGTTAACTTTCTTCTAGTGGCCCGGTCCACCACATCACGCATGTGATGTGGTGGTCGAGAATCATTTATCATATTGTGTCATTTTTTTAGCTCTGCTTCTCTTCCAAGGGAGCCCTAGTTTAGAAAAAGAGAGAAGAAAAACAATTAAAAAAAGGATCTAGGCATAACAAAAGTATAAATTAAACAGGATTCGGAAACAATTGAGAGGAAAAAAATTGCATTTGTTTTCAAAAACCTAACTTTCAACAATCCCAAAATTGAAACCAAGATTCAATCCCAGCCTTTGATCTTACCGTAGAGAGAGAAGTAGATAGTGACGGTCACTGGGGTGTCAGTGGTGGGTGAGGTACTGGTGACGGCAGCGGGGGTGGTGGCTTGTTGGGGTAGGGAGTTCAGACTTCAAAGAAAGGAATACTCCTAGTTGTGTGTGTGTGTGTGTGTGTGAGAGAGAGAGAGAGAGAGAGAGAGAGAGAGAGAGAGAGAGAGAGAGATATGAGTTCAAAAAAATTTGAACATCAGAGAGAAGAGATAAGGCCTTAGCTTAGTGAATCTCAACCCATCAGATTCTCTCAATCCTGAACCTTGTTTGTCTTTGGTAAGATATCCTAGCCCCTGTTTGTCTTTGTCTTGGGGGAGATAAATCCATTTTTTATTTATTATATAGATTTTATTTTTAGTTTTCTATAATTATATTTCAATTAAAACCCTCAATTTTAACTCAATGACAGTTGATTTCAATTGATTAGGACAATCAATTCAGGGCACCAATGGTCAATTTACATAAATGATTGTCGTCAATCAATCGAAATCACTCTAAAAATGGAGGGTGATACTCCCTCTGTCCCAAAACTATAGTTTATTGAGAATATTCCATGATATAAAATACTCTTATTAACTAATTTTGAAATTACCCAACAAAAAGTAAAAGAAAAAGACAAGAAGTAAGGGTATTTTGGGACATTTGCTTTATTTTCATGCCATGTGAATGGCATTCAATGTGTCCCCCAAAAAAATTTGAATTCGCAAGGTCATGAACATATAAAATGTGATAGATAGAGTAAGATTTATACTCCATAACCAGGGTACATAATAAAACTTTGCGAAAATAGAAGATGTCAAAGTTTTTTCAAGGAAGATTTGTTTGTATATATACAGAAAAAGGGGGGCACGTATATACATCTATTGATTCCAAGATACCCGTCTCAGTCCTTGTAAGAGTGAAAAAAGTGGTAATGTGACTTTTAATATAACGGTCCTACCCTGGTGCCAAAAGTCCACCATCACCACTCAAGTGATGAGTGTTTAATTCCCCTTCTCCATGTATATATATATATATATATATAGAGAGAGAGAGAGAGAGAGAGAGAGAGAGAGAGAGAGAGTGTGTGTGTGTGTGTGTGTGTGTGTGTGTGTGTGTGTGTGTGTGTAGGGCCAAAATAAATGCCCAAGACCCATGTAAGAGCAACACCAATGGGACTAGGCAAAATACCACTTTACCTAATAGAATAGGAGAATGCCTAGCCAATATACCAAAGGCACTCCAACCACACTACCAAACCAAAAGCCACAACCTTTTTGCACAACCTTTATTTTGTGTCTATCTCTCTCTTGATGGGTCCCACAGTGCCAGTGACCCCACAGTGCCCACTAGGAGAGAGATAGACACAAAATGGAAGTTGTGCAAAAAAGGTTGTGGCTTTGGTTGTGCCTCTAGTATTACTCATAAAAATACTTAATACTTTTTAAAACTAATTTTAAATTAGAATGGAAAATGAAATAAAGAAATGCATTTCTGAGTGATGTAAAAATTCAAAAGTAATAACCTTAAATTTATAATAACAATAAGGGGGAATGACTGAAAATAACAATTATGGAACACTTGTTAAGTTTAAAGACAATTTAAAAATACACTTAACAAAAAAGATAAAAAGTTGACAGCTGGTGCTCGCATGGTATAAGTGGGCGAACCATAACATCTCCCATGCACAACCCGTCTCCCTCCAACGCCTCACGTGCATGCTATGCTTTTAGCCACTCACACCGTGTGAGTAACTGTACCATATGATATCTATTTCAAAAATATTTTTTAAAACTTTAAACCTCCATAACTTTTGATCTACAACTCCGTTTTTCACAAATTTTATACCATTGGAATCGTGTTGACGAGAGCTACAAAACTAGTACCATTGTTGATATTTTTGAGCAAAAAAAAAAAGCGACATTTTGCATGCCTTGTTCAGTTGTTCTTGAAAAACTTGAATTTTTACTTAATATTTGTTTACGCGTTCTGTAACATTTCACTTATTTTTCGCGTGGTACAATTTCACTAGAAGTAACTGTCTAAAGTTTAAAGTCCAATTTGATTATTAATTTCTTAAAAGTCTCTTAAATGCAAAGTTAAGTGAAATTTCACTTTATGTTCATGTTTGAATTAAGTGAAATTTCACTAAATATTCATATATGCAAGGTAAAATTTCAATTTTTGTTTTTTCATATTAAACAATGCATAGTTTGTTAAAGGAAGCAAATTTCATAGTCAATTATAAAACACAAATTTCAACCAAAACAAATGCATGAATTCTTGTTAAAATTCATCCTTTTTTTTTTCCTTCTCAAAACATAGAAATTTAGCATACATGAATATTAAGTGAATATTCACTGAATCTGTATATGCCTTGTTCCTGAAAAACTTTAAACTAAACTTAACATTCGTCACTCGTGTACTCGTTTAGTGATATTTCACTAAGTTTACTTGTATGCTAAATAAAAATTCTTTAACTATCCCAAAAATCACTAGAAATAACTCTCTAGAGTTTAAGGTCCAATTTGATACTTTGTTAAAAAGTTTCTCAAATGTCTATTTAAGTGAAATTTCACTTAATGTTCATGTACAAGTTTAGTGTAATTTCACTTAATATTTATGTATGCCAAAAAAATTAAACAGTGCAAATTTCACTTAATATTAATGTTTCATGTACTCTTTTTTTTCACATTAAACAGTGCATATTTCGTTTTAAAAAAATTAAATTCCACAAACAATTATAAAACATAGTTTTTCAACCCAAACAAATGCAAAATTCTTATGAAATTTCACTAAAACTCTCCTTAAATACAAAGTGAACATTCGTGTTTTTTTTCCCCCAAAACATATCAACTTGGCATACGTGAATATTAAGTGAAAATTCAGTAACCCATACACGAATATTATGTGAAAATTATATTTGGTTCATCTGGAACATGACATGTAAAAATATGAGTTTTTTTTCTTTTGCTCAAAAGATATCAACAATGATACTAGTTTTGTAGCTCTCGTCGACACGGTTCCAACGGTATAAAATTTGTAAGAAATAGAGTTGTAGATCAAAAGTTAAGGAGGTTTAAAGTTTAAAAAAATATTTTTGAAATGGATATCATATGGTACAACCACTCACACGATGTAAGTGGCTAAAGGAAGGAGGCGCGCATGAGGTGCTTGGAGTTACTTGAGATCTTCTATGGTACGTGCACTTATAGCGTGTGAGCATTGGCTTAGATTCCTTTTGTCCTTTTTAGAAAATGGTCAAACCAATTGGAGTTTTAAACTTTTGAGAGTTACTAGGGATTTTCCAATAATTTTCTATAACAATAAATAATAAACCCCAACACTGCTTAGATGACTAAACAATTACCCATTAATTTAATCAAACAAACCCAAACTAATTAAAACTCTAGTCTAACCCACTTATTAATTAATAATGCAACTCAATTAATCAAACCCAACCCAAACTAAATAAGCCCACAGTCCAAACCAAATTAACAAATGTAAAACACAAAGCACTCTTGGCCCAAACCCAAAATCAATCAAATTGAAGCCCAGAGAGACTGTGGGAGACACAGAGAAACATATGGACCAACTGCCATGAACAGTGAGCCTGTGGGAGGCACAGAGAGACGGTGGGAGACACAGAGAAACATATGGACCAACTGCCATGAACAGTGAGCGTGCCCTTTTTACCTCACCTCAGAACCACTCGGCAATTTGGCTCGCAAATTGGGAACGAGGCATTTTGGCTCGTGTGGTTGTTCTTTCCATTGGAGATCCAATTTTAGGGCTTGTCTAGGCATTTTGACAGTTAAGGGGTTTTGCCTAGTGTGATGGCTCAAACCCTTGAAGATGACCTAAAACAAAAATCCATCTTGAGATTGTACATCTCCATCCATCATAGGACCAAAAATCTATAAAAGCTTTACAGGACAGTCAAAAAGGCTCCAACACTAAAACCACAAACCAAGACACAGCTTTCAGCTACAAGATAGCTAGCCTCAAAAGGAGTCGCCCTTGAAGCTCCTATTTTGCAAGGAAATCAACTAATGAGTTCCTACTCCGACGACATATGCACCAATTTCACCTCTTTTGCAGACCTTTGAATATTCTGATGAGTAATGATATACTCACACAATTTTATAAATTTTTTCACATCCAATAATCTTGATTCTTGATTCTATCGGACCTATATAGATTTCATATGGATCTCACGCAGAAACACATGAGATCCACTTAAATCAAAGGCCAAAATTATTCGATGTTAAAAAGTGTATGGAATAATATGTGTATCATTATTATATTCTGATTAGATGCCCATAATATGGCCACCTTTGAATCACTTTCCACCATTAGATTTGCCTCATCCATCTTACACCACTTAATGAAGAGTTGTAGGCCCTCCATCAATGCTACCAATTCAGCGAAATTGGATTCGTACACAACAGACACAAATCTTTCTTTAGAAGTTTTATTTTGTTTTAGCTTGAAAACAAATATTTGACGGCTAATTCTTGGGACACAATTTTTATATAACTTTCACACAATTTCCTAAAAGATGTGTTTATTTCTCTCGTGTGTCACTGTGTCTATATCTCCTGTGTCACTGTGGAGTCCAGTGACATCACAAGAGAGAGAGATAGACACATGTTTTAAGGAGGTTGTGTGAAAGTTGTATGAAAGTTATGTCCCAAGAATTACTCATATTTGACTGGATGTGAAAAGGTAAATTTGATATATAAATAAATAAATTGAACTCTTCGATCTGTAATTTACTAATTTTGATCTCTTTTATTTAGAGTTTGACTCGCTAAACTATGATCGCCCATTCTTTATAGATTTCAGTCCTTTATTGTATCCGTATCGAGAAATTGATCCATTCTATAAGTTAACTTAAAAATTAGTCCCTTACCTATTTTGAAGACCAAAATACCCCTACTCCCATAAATCAGGTTTTGAAATTCAAAACCCAGATTTGTTATATATATATATATATAGAAAGAGAGAGAATTAAAAGAGAAAATTTAATAAATACCCCAACTCCCATAAATTAGGGTTTTTAAATTCAAAACCCTGATTTGTTATACATATATATATATAGAGAGAGAGAGAGAGAGAAAATTAACAAAGAAATTTTATCTATTATAGTGAGCAATTTATCACCTTTTTTAACGTATTTGATGAGAAATTTCTCACCAAATAAAACAAATTTCTCACCTTTTTTATCTATTACAATGAGAAAATTCTCACCTTCAAAACTCAAAAGTAAAAATCCACATTTTGTGAGAAATTTCTCACACTGTCAAAAATTCACACACAAACTGTCTAAACACTAAAATACAGCAACAATACACATGGATTTGGTGAGAAATTCTCAGTGTTTTGTCTTATCATTTGGCATATGTATATATGAATATATATATATACACATTTATGAGTTCAAACTCTCAATAGTTTAAAAAAAAATCAATAATAAGAACTCTCGATGTGTACGATTTTATATTTCTATTCAGTAAATTTCTATAGAGAGAGAGAACAAAAAAAAAGGAAAGAGAAACAACAGAGAGCACACAAGACCCTCGCCTTCCGACCGAAAATCTCACTCCATCGCCCAACCTCCGACCTTGTGAGCTGAGCGATCCCACTGCCCTAACCATGTTCCTCAGCCTCCTCCCCCAATCGACCATCTCTGACGCGGCTCATCAGCTGTTCTCGATCGATTCTCCGGCGAGGAGAGAGAGCATATCCGGCGAGGAAAGAGATCATAACTGCGAAGACAAGTCTCTAGTAAGCCTTTATTGTTCGCTTTCTCTCTATTTCGAAACACTGCAAACAGGCACTTGTAGAGAGAGAAAGAGAGAGAGAGAGAGAGAGAGAGAGAGAGAGAGAGAGAGAGAGAGAGAGGGTGATCATGAGAGACAGAGAGTGGGATAATGAGAGAGAGAGAGAAATAGATCTTGATTTGTTTGGGTTTTGAATTGAAATCCCTGATTTAAAGTTGATTGTATATACACAGATATGTATATATTTAATGAAGAGTAATTTTGTCCATAAAAAATATAACCATTTGGGGAAAATGACTAATTTCTAGTATATCTTATTGATTAAGGGTGAATTTAAGAGATAAAAAAGTCAAATACACTAAATTTTCTTTTGACCCAGTATGAGAGACTATATCTTATATTTCTATTCTTTATACAACTTTATTTTTGACTTTCAAAACTATGCCCTTTCAATAGTAATAAAATTATGATTACACCCTTTCAACTATACTATTCCCCTATTAATCCAGCTTGGCAAATTGTGCGCATAACTTTTAAGAATGTTAAACTTGCACATTAGGATACCTTCCCAACACATTTGACTTATGTTGAATTACAACAAATTAAGACTTCCCACAGGACTAATTTATTAACCTTTGTTGTCTTTTACTCGTATTACTCAAGCCACGGTCTCTACACCGACCACCACTTTTCGTAAAATAATTTTTTTTCCCTTTCTAAACGGTGATACAATTATTCTTATTCCTTCCCTGACATGTGGCATTTTGTAAGATTTTATCTTTGCAATTGCCATGTTGCATAACCCATTATTACTATTTGGAGGCTTCATAGGATCAATACCTTTGTTGACAATAAAAAAGAGGAAGTTGGGATTGTTGCATTAGCAACTTGTTGGAAATTGGGTTAAATATATCAAGTCGAGCTATCCCCGCTGGGGCTAGGCAGTGATGGTTTGAATATATGGTTGAAAGCTATAATCTCGTCCTCTTAGTATACGGCACCAGCGGGTCGCTCGGGCGAGCACGGTGATTTTGTATGCGCAAATTATGTTTCCTAATATGATTGAAGAGTGAATTAGGAGAGACTCCTATGTGATTGGGTATCCAAAAGGTGAAGGTTTCTTAATATAAAAGGAGTTCATGTTAGGATGGATTCTATGGATGCAAGGTTTCCTAATTATGTAGAAGTACTATCAAGGGAAGTTTCTTGGTGGAGAAATATTACCATATATGGGGTAATCTTCTTCTACTAGGATTTAGAAAGGCATTCTATATAAATAGGAGATCATGGTGAAGAGAAGAGTATCTTGAAGAGAGAAAATCAAGGTCCTTGAGGGAACTCAAATAAGAGAGTGTGGGAGCTTCAACTCAAATCAATGGGCGTGGCCCAATCGGGAAGGATGTGTGCAGTGAGTGCAATAGTGCATTCATGGTGGACACAGGATTGGAAGCCTTAATGTCCAACAAGGAGGGATTGGAATCGAAGCCTTTAATGTCCAACATGAAGATGGCTATGATGCCATGATGATGGTGAACAGGGACGGATCTAGAGAATCAATCCATGGGGGCTTGATATACGGGGGTTCAAAAAAAAATTTGGACCTGTTTATACATATTTTGGAGGACGGATTGGAATCAAAGCCTTTAATGTCCAACATGAAGATGGCTGCAATGCCATGATGATAGTGAACAGGGGCGGATCTAGAAAATTAATCTAGGGGGTGCTTGATATACGGGGGTTCAAAAAAAATTTTGGATCTATTTATACATATTTTGGATTTTTTATGCATATTTTGGACATGTTTATACATTTTTTGTGTATATTTTGGACTTATTTATACATATTTTCTAACATATTTTATAATTAGCACAAAAACTTAAGAGAGAGGGGGCTTAGTATGATAATTTTATAATGTCAGAGTGGAAGGGGTGTTGTGGGTAATTTTCATAACTAGGGGGAGGGGGGATTGAATGGAATTTCAGGGGGCGGGGGGTCGCTTGAAGGTAAAAAATTTTGGCTCATAGGGTAACATTAATAATTTTTGAAAATCTCTAGGGGGGGGGGGGGGGGGGGGGGGGGCGTTCGCCCGCCTCTGATGGTGAAGATGGCTACGATGCCATAGTGATGGTGATGATGATGCCTATGATGCCATGGTTATGGTGGAGGCTGATAGGAAGCCTTTATTCTAAGATAAGTTAGAATATAAAATGCCAAAACAGTGTGTGTGAGAGAAAGGCTTGTATTCATTGTTTATCAACAAAAAGAAGAAGCTAGTGTGTGGACACAGGCATGATGGTTGGCCGAACCACATAGAAATCTTTGAGTCTTCTCTTGTGTGGTATTGTTTTTTTTTTCATGTGGTGACATGTCTTGCTCTTACGATTCATATGTGTGGATGTGATCTTGATTAGTATGGTTTTGGGGCCCACCGGCACAACACAACTCAACTCCAATTCTTACTTTAGCTTGAATTTCTTAAAAATGTAATCTTGGTCGAGCGAGTCGCTTGGACGAGGTTGGTAGATTTTGGAGACTGGGCGGATGTTAGAGAGTATAATCTCTGGCAACAGAATCGTTGGAGCGAGAACACAAATTCTATGCGTGAGTCAAGTTTCCTAATTTGATTGAGGCTGCGGATTTGAATAGTTCCAAGGTGTTTTGGCTTCCTAATTTTTTTAGATTACTTGTTAGGGAGGTTTTTTTTGGTGAGAACACTAATTACTAAGTGGATAAAAGCTACTACTACTAGAATTAGGCAACGTTATTTATAAGAATAGGTACTGGTGGGGTGTGTGTGTGTTCTTGAGAAGGATCACTCAAGAGAGAGAGAGAGAGAGAGAGAGAGAGAGAGAGAGAAAGAGAGAGGAGCTTGTGTGTGATTCATAGTCTGCGTTCTCAAGGAGTAGAGAGTACTATACATGAGAGTTGTTGGTGAGGCATCTTAATCAATAATGGAGTATTCCTTCTTCACGTTGTGGATTAGCCCCTTAAATCTTGTGTGTTGATTATTCTTTGCTTCTTTTCTCTTTTCCGCGTGTTATAATTTGACTATTTTGTGGGCTCGTGTGTGATAAGTACCACTGTAGGCCATGACCAAGAATAATTTATGGGTAAATATCACCTACCCCTCTGATTTTGTCTTTCATACACTCACGTTCCTTAAATTTTGAAAATATCAATATCTGTCTCGTAAAAACGTTGTTGTGTTTGTATATGTATGCGCGCGAGTCAATATAAAATAGACTATATTCGTGTATTAATGCATGTTTATTTAGGCATTAATAATGTTTCGTCTTGTTAAGAAATAATCTCTATAGCCTATAAATACAAAGGACAAATGAATTTTTTTTCTTCCCTGTAAGCGCCTGCCACTAAGTCTTTATTTATTTATTATTATTATAGAAATATAAGGATTAGCATGTCTATCCATTTGTAGTGGATTTATTCCAACAAGTTTGATTTGTATTGAAATTGATCCCTATTAATGGATTGTGTTTAGTAATTAGTCATTTTCCCAATTTAATAGACTAATTTTGGACTAACTACGCTTTTTTGAATATCATATATGTTTAAATTTAGATAATTCTAAATTTGGAAACACAAGTGGGCGCAGAATTCCAGGCGTGACCAAGTGAGGGAGTTGTGCTTCCTAAAATCTTGCGCATTCCTAGAATAATGGATTTTTTTTTTTTTTTTTTTTTTTTTTTTTTTTTTTTCAGTTTTTGAAATTCTGTATTATGATATTGTTTTGAGATTGTATATATGTGCGTAAGTTTATTTGTATTTAATCAAATTTGTCATATCATTCTTCTAACAGAGATATCGGTTACAAGTTTTATTGTGTTTTGAGTGAGAAATTTCATTATTAGTATATTTGTGTATTGCGTGAGAAATTTCTCACTTAGTATAGTGTGCATGGATTTCAACGGTTAGTTGTCTAATTACTTTTCAAATTATATCATCGTGTGAGTTCGTATTTAGTGGTGTGTAAAATTTCCTACTTAATATAGTGTAAAATTTCTCACTTAATATAGCGAGAAATTTATCTAATATCTAGGTGAGTAATTTCTCAAATTATACACGTGTGAAATTTCACATATAGCTGAGTTCGTATTTAGTTCATATTTTTGTATTGATTCGCTCAACATCCATTCGTTTTTAATATTATATTCAATTGGATTTGAATAAACATTTCATGATAATATGATATATTTTGCACTTTTCAGTGAAGAATTTCTCACTCAAATTTGCACTTTGAGTGAGAAGTTTCTCAATCAAGTTCTTATTTTTCTCATGACAATATATGAATTTTCTCTTTCAGATTGAGAATTTTCTCAATCACATTCATAATTTTCTCATGGCAAAGTTGGTGAAGAATAAGTGAATAATCAATCTGGGATGTTTTGCATGGAAATCCATGAGAAATTAATTATAAAAAAGTTTTGTCATAGACTCATAGTTTACTATCTTTGTCTTTTGAATTATTCATCACTGTCTATCTTCTTTTTTTCTAACAATTAAGCTACAAAAATATGAGGTAATCCAAACTACCATTACAACGATTTAGAAATATTCAAACTTTGCCTATTATCATACGAAAAAGAAGCATACGAAAACTTAGTAACAATCATACAACAGATCACATGAGAAAATTCTCCATTACATGCAAAAGTATAATGATGATAATTACCCTAAAAAACTCTAAACGGTTTTCACTTTAAAACCAAAGTTCTACTAGAAAGTTACATGGGAAAAGAGAGTAGCCATACATGCTACAACGAGCACCTTCCTTCTACCGATATACCTTAAGATTTAGTTTACAACACATGAGGATATAGTAGTAAGGTGAATATAAACAAATAACAATATCGAACAATTCATCTTAGGGTGGCCCCTCTACGAGATTAATTTTGGGCTAAACACTCTATGTGGGGATAATGTCGTAATTTAACCCACCTATGTAGGGCTATTTTTAACACTTAGCCCTCGGTGGGGTTAATTTTGTACGTTTTTTGTGAAAAAAGGGAAGAAAAAATTGAATTTGTTGGATAAGATATAACATGTATTTCCGACTCTCGGCTCATCCAACATGTATTTCTGCCAATAACAATGTCGCCTGCAGACTTCTTCGACCATCTCTACTCTCTCCATGTCCTCAATCTCCGGGACAAAAAAGTCCATGAGTAAAGTTGTAACATCAAAAATCACAGTAAGGGTGACTAAAGTCCACACTTGGAGCGTGCAAAGCATGTGCAAGTCATGTGCAATGCACATAGTCAATACCTGGGCATGAAGACGTTCATGAGCATGGCCAGGCTCAGCTTCCAAGTCATAGTTAACGATTTCGTCCTTGTTAGGCATGAGTCCATTAGCCAACCCCTAGGCTAAGAAAATGTTGTCATCACAAATTGTCTTCTTTTACTTTTTAATTTTTTAATTTTTTATTCCGTGGGGGCTTTGGGGGGTGGAGTTAGCAAAAAGTGAACATTCATTGATAATTATAGAACTAGGTGAAAAGGTATTCTAAGGTGAATATAAACAAATAACAATATTGAAACAATTCATCTTGAATGCTATGTTCTCACATGGTAAGCTCTAATCGTCCAAAAGCACTATGAAAAGCTCTCGATGTGGAGCGGTCACTCTGAGATGTGGACCTGATAAAGTTATATACAATAGAATTTGCATAAGTAAACTGAAAAACATGCAGAAAAACATGAAAAACAACTAATGTGTTTACTACATTGAATAATTGTATATGAAAGTGTTTCATTGTTGTTCATGCTATGGGCATGCTAGGGTCTAATTAAAGACTCCATGTGTGTAATGATGAATAGATATTCCTGCATGTTTTGACTTCTAATCTAAGCAACTGAAACAAGTAGGAATAGCTTGTGAAGAAAAAAGGACTCTTAAGTTATCAACTTATCATACAACTTGAAACTATATATTTGGTGAGAAATTTACTGAAAAAATTGTCAAACTACTTTTATGAGAAGGTTTAATCGAAAACATGAAGAAACATCAGGAAATCACAAATTTTTTAGGTTTTTATTTTTTTGAACTGAGAATGTAATAAGATGAATATAAACAATAAGAGTATTTAAACATGTCATCTTGAATTGGTATAGATTTTAGAATTATACTATTGTCTATATGCTGTAGTTTTTTGGGATATTGCACTCACATGGTAATTAAGCTCCACTACTCCTGGAGTGCTATGATAAGGTCTGGACATGCAGAGGTCACTGTGAGTTATGGACTTGAAAAAATTTATATAAGGTGTAATTTACACAAATAAATTGGAAAATGTACAAGAAATCATGAATAGCAACTAATATTGCTAATGTTACTAATGAACAACCAAATGTTGGGATGCTTTTAGCTGTGAGTTCTCCTTGTGAATCTCATTTTTCCAAACACCAGATAGACACTCCCTAGAAGAAGATTAAGAGGTACTACTGAGGGCTGAACCAACACTTGGGACACTTGACCAGGGGACATCTAAATCAGACATTTGAGATGCAAGTCAGGCTAGTTTCCGGACTAGAAATGGACGGATGCCAAGCACCAAAGTAGCCGGCAGGTCGACCCCTGCTGAAAGGAAGTTTGTACTGCAACCCTCAACCGGCATCCAAGGCGTAAAGAGAACTTGAAATGGAGTAAGGAAGCCTCAACCAACCTTTCCTCATAACCAGATAGCTCCACCACTCGCTACGACTAGGGGAAGATAGGGAGAATGCTTCAACTGCGGGGTACCAAGACATATGGCTAAGGATTGTCAACAACCGACGAAGAACCTCCACAGGGACATTATCTTCTATAACTGCGGCAAACCAGGGCACGTTGCCAAAGACAGTCGATCACCTTCAGGAGGATACTATGGAGCAACTACTCAAGCTAAGCCCGAATAGGCTAGGCTCAATGCCATTATTCCAAAGGAAGCCGATTACGAAGAGGAAGCTTAGCAGAATATGGAAGGTACACTCATATTGCATGGCAGTCGAATTAAAGTACTATTTGATAATGGAGCTTTGAATTCGTTTATCATGGTGGTAACATGGTGGTGTTCTGAGTGTTGGTGATGGTGGTCCGGCTGTGTGGTGCTGGAGAAGAGAGAGAGATTGAGAAATTAAGAGTAGCCCAAACTGGAATGGTTGGCTTATCAACAGAGAAGATAAAGAATAATCACTCAAAAAGAATCCTATGGAGTAGAACTAAAAAGTGATGACATTTACCACATATACCGTTTCCAAATTTTAAATCATTTATAACATAGCTCAAGAATTGTTACCTTTTCTGAAGGGATTTGCATTGAGCCTGATAGTCTAAATTGTTCAAGGTTGAATAGAGATGGCAAATTTTTTAAAATAAGCACAAAGTCTAGATTTTCAAGCAACACTAAAGTATACTGTACATCAGCACCAAGGAACATGAAGCATGCAGCATTGCAAGCCCAAAGAAGAAACAAAATATAAACTTATAATCATGGCCCGAGCTTACTTTGATAGAGATCAAAGTGAAAACACTAATCATCTATTTGTTAATTCCCATTTATATATGTGTGTAACGGGATCTTGAGATTGGTACCAAGACTTTGTAGGAACAAAACATAGGTGTATAAATCTTAAAGCATAAAACACTAGTTACCTGAACAAACAATGGTTCTACATTTCTCCAAGAAGGCTGAGGGGTATTTCTATTGTTGATATAATTCCCTTTTTCCTATTAAGTTAAGTTCCATTATATTATAATGTTATAAAGGACAGAGAGTTTTCTTATTCAAAGGAATAAGAAAGATCTATAGAGAGAGAGAGAGAGAGAGAGAGAGAGAGAGAGAGCAATAGAACCATTGAGGTGTCTGATTTTCTCATAAGCGAAGGAAGTGTGTATTGGAAGCTCCTACACCCCACTACATCGATGTTGCTGAAAGGGTAATGTTTTAGTACAAACAATACTTCTTGCCCAGCATTTAGTCATGGGAAAAGCTATGTGAGTAATACTTTAAACACATATACTCACAAGTTTCATTATTATTGTAGTAGCTATAACCTGCCCTCTATTGGGCGCCAAAATAAATGTTTTGCCGCCAAGTTATTAGTGATGACTATTTAATTATCACACACTGGTTCGTGACAAAAAGGGTACCTTTTGTCAATTTGTGGTAGGCTTTTTCTCTCTCACTAGAATGCATGATTTAGTGACAAAATGGTAGCGGCCACTGAAAATTTTGCCACTAAATATTAGATTACTTGTAGAATTATGAACGTTTTCATGCCCAGGTATTTGACTCTGTGCGTTGCACATGATTTGCATGTGCTTTGCACGCTCCAATTCCGAAAATTCTGATTCCAAGAATTCCGAAATCGGAAAGGAAAATAAAATTCCAAAAAAATCGGAACGGAAATCGGAACACTTTTTTAATTTAAAAAATTTTTAAATTTTTTTCCGAAAGAGAGTATTCCGATCTGTTCCTGCTAGGGGTGTCATTTGGAACGGAATTTCCGATTCCGACCGATTCCGAGCCGAAAAATTCCGATTTTGGAAGCAAAATTTGTATTCCGAATTCCGAAAATTCCAAAAAAAATTGGAACGGAATTGGAATTATTTTCAGAATTCCGAAATTCCGATCCGAAAATTCCGAAAATATTTCGAAAGAATTCCGAATAGAATTTCCAAAAATATTCCAATAATATTCCGAGTTCTTATATTATACAATGTAAATATGTAATACATATATTATATAGGGGTGTTAAAAAATATTAACTAAGTTTTTTTCTAATTTTGAAAAGTAGAAAATCGGTAAAAGCCAAAAGGCCTTGAAAAGATACATGTGAGCCATTAGGTCTTTCAAACTTTGATATTATGGACTTAATGTGTTTTAAGTGTTAGTTGTTGGTTTAAAAAAAATGTGTTGTATTTTATGTTGGAAATTTGTAATAGCTGTGTGGATTATTTTTATTGTGTAGGTAGTGGTTGGAAAATTCCGAAAATTCCGAAATATTCCAAAAAATTCCGAAATTATCCGAAAATTTCCGATTCCGAAAATTTCCGAAAATTCCAAAAATTCGGAATCGGAAATGCTTTTTAGAATTCCGAAATTTCGGAATGGAATTCGGAAAGCATAAGTAGATTCCGAAAATTTTGGAATTTTTTTCCGAAATAGCCTATTCCGTTTCGTTCCGTTCCGGCCGAATGACACCCCTAATTCCTGCCGAAACACACCCCAAGTACTACTGCATATATAAAACATATTCACCCATGGCTTGAATCGTAACCTATTTTGAGGTCCTATTAACATGGTTATGTTAACTATCTCAAATAACAAAGTGCGATTATTTTTTTGAACGACAAGATGAGAAATATATTAATACGTAGTGAAATTATAAATCTGAATGGTAATTGTTATGAATATTACATATGGGTTGATATGATAGTTCATCACACCACTTCAATACAAGGACGTGGTGTCACACTAGTTCCATGTAGACAAACTTATAGAGTTGTACCAATCAGGCAATCACGTATCAAAACATGTGGAAATGTAACTTAGGAAATGAACCTTAGTCTTTTCTTTTTCACCAACGTAGAATTTTGAAGAAAATATAGTAATAAATTTATTGTAAGGAAAACAGTTTTGTTTGTTATGTTAAAAAGGAAAATGTGAACGAAACCAACATGTAGTGATAGAAAATTGCAAACTTTAAACTTTTTGAGTCTCACGTCTCCCTTTTTTATTAAGTTGTGAAATTGATTAATTTTCAATATTAATTAAGCTTGGATGAATAAACAAATACAAGATAACTAATTTTCCTTTCTAGTTTCCTTTCTTTTATTTGCCGGTCGCTCACTAAACCAATGAACCAAACAAAACACAATAAGGGTAGATCTTTGATTGTCATTTGTAATTTTTGGGTTGATGGTGAACCAATTAAGATTGAGTTAAACTAAGAAATAAGAAGAAAAAAAATCTGTTGAGACAAATATTGAGGATGTGCTGGATTACAGTTAGGCATGCACTATACACCTAGGGCTAGCTCTGGTTCCATTTTCAAAAACTCACTCCCATTTAGCTCTAGGGTTGTGATTAGTTGTGATTAAGCTTTTATATTTCAAAAGTTCACGTGTAGTAGCTAGAGTCCTACACTTCTATGTAATCATGTGTAGATAAGTGATCAATGTATAATGACAGATCATGTTTTCCCACTGCAACACAACTCTGTTATATATAAAATTCACATGGATGACGGTCCACGATAATCCGTTGAAATCCATCCGTTATACCGAAATCCATCACACGGGATAATTTTTCATTTGGATTTGGGATTGTAGGTGAGGAGGCCGGTATTAATTAGGATCCTATTATGGGAAAGTTAGAAATTATACACAATTGGATGAAAAGGAATGGATGAGAAAAAGTAATATACCGTAGGATTACAGTAACTTGAGTGATTGTAACGAAGGACTACACTTGAAGAATTTTTTTTTTCTTTATTCAATTTCTTTTTTGTCAAAAGACAAAAGTTGAAGATTTTTTTGGGACTGTTTGTCTTCTGAAAAAAATCAGTTGTGAGGTCACATTATCACACGCATAAATCTAAAATTTCCTTATCTAGTCTAGCACATAAAAAATACTACCCTAGAAGTCATGCCTGTACAATTGAAAATGACGCAAAGCATATGATTTTTGGTTTCCCATACCGCACTAATTATCTAGTCATGCCTGTACAATTTAACAAAGGACTATAGTTGAAGAATTTTTTAGTTTTCTTTATTCAAATTCTTAATTTTTGTCAAAAGACAAAAGTTGAAGATTATTTTGGGATTGTTTCTCTTCTGAAAAAAATTAGTTGACCCAAATGCATATATATGGATACCACACCAATCAGCATATACTTCACCCTTATTTAAATACTTACTCAGATGTGGATTTAAACGGATTATATTTGAAAATAATAGAGCTGTATAAGGGGAAAAAAATCAGTTTGTATGATTTTAAAAGAGTTGCCTGTGAAGCTAGTGTAGCAAAGCAAGCAATGATGAGATTATTCCTTAGTCTCCATGAATCACAGTAGGTACGCTAAGTAACCCGTGGAAGTCGTACTCGTACCAATCACACCGACAACTAAGGATGCTAGGTACGACTTGTGCTAATCGTACCCCACTGACTGTAGTAGATGTGGTCCAAAAAAATTCTACATACTGAGACACGAGTTGACGTTATATCGACACGGAAGTGATGCATCACATCGGACGCCAAGGGTGCCTCAAAATGTCACGCAATGAATCCCTCGCTTGATTTACCTTCGTTGCAGGTAGATCATATGAAGTGACTAATAACGATGCAACAATAACACCCTCGAACAAGAGGCCTGCTATGGGGTTCATTTATGAGGCAATGGGTTGTGCTAAAGAGCAAATTCAGAAGAACTTCAATAATATCATAAGAGGTACAGTAATAGATTTTATTTGGCTTAACTATATTTTACATCCTCCTAGTTAGTCTTTTGTGTTAATTTAGTCCCTGTAATTTCATAACTGTGTCATTTTAGTCCCTCAATCATTTTTTGTGACATTTTTTTTTTAGTTTCAATGACAAAATTATTCGTCACTAAAGGACTTATTTGACACACTTATGAAACTACAGAGACTAAAGTGACACTTTCTAAATTACATGGACCAAACTGACACAGGTGACAAACTACCAGAGTATAAAATGTATTTAACCCATTTTATATAATTATTCTTGAGTGCACCTTAATTTTGATAATTGTTTAATAAGGACTAATTCAGTACTTAAAATAAAACTTTGCAGGATATTACTTGAATCCTCAATATCACTATACTATAGTCCAATTTTAATTCAGATGCAGAGGATAAGGTTGGCTATATCAGTATGGTACCTCGGGTGAGAATAGTCATGTTGGTTATATATGGTGATGACAACAGTGCTGATGGCAACTTGGATGATAATTTTGGAATGATGAAGATCTATCTTAGTTTCTTTTGTGCTTTTACTTCTCTTTTGGTGGTGGTATTGAACTCGTAGTGTTGAAGGATGAACCATTTTGTTTGTATTACGAGATTGGTCACTTATGTTTTGTGAATGGTGATAGAATTTGATTAAAGTTGGACTAATTTATTTTAGAAATTTATTTTGTGCTATTTAACTTAGTCTGGCATTTTGCAGTGTCGAACTTAATTAAGTTGTATTATGTGCCATGCATTTTCTGTATTTTAGTAGGATCTTACGATCTTGATTTTGATTACATGTGTGAAATTTTAAAGTAATTTTTTCTGTTGGTCACTCTAGAATTTTAACTTTCACAAATAGTCCATGGCTAAAATACAACTCAGCACTAATTGTTGTTATCCAAAATATTTTGTGATGTATAAATCTGAAATGTGAAATCTGAAATACTTACTGATTGGAGATCCAAAATAAATACAGAATAAATTTGAGAAAGAATCCGAGCCCAGCGAACTGTTTCCTTAAGACGAATTTGCTCCCTCTCGGTGCACAAGATTGATGAACAATCGTCTCCCAGGATAGAACGGATTTACAGTTCTGTATACGTTGCACTCCAATATGCAGAACCCAGCGAATGCAAATATCTGTATAACACTCGAACATACTCAATTCTAATATACAGAGAGAGTGAAAGAATGAATAATTTTTGTGTCTTTTTAAATGAATGAACAAGACCCATATATATAGGTTGCAAGAGACTCACTACACCATATGGACCAATTTCTAACGGATATATCCGTTATTGATTTCTAACGGATATATCCGTTAGAAATGAGAATAATCCGTTAGTAATGACCCTTCATATAGACTTATATTTTTTCTAACGGTTTTAAAATCAATACTAACGGATATATCCGTTACGAATATTTACAGAAATTTACAAAAAAAAAAAAGAAGAACAAAAGAAACCTAAAAGAAAGCTTAAAACGGTGACAAATAGTTCCCAAAATTTTGCCCCCAAAATTTTCCCCCAATTATCCTCTCAGTCTCTCTCTCTCTATTTGCTACTCTCTCGTCCCTTCAGATTCAATCCTCTCAGTCTCTCTCTCTCTCTCTCTCTCTCTCTCTCTCTCTCTCTCTCTCTGCTACAACCAGAAGTTGCTTCCAATTGGTAGATCACAACCAGAAGTTCAATACTGAACTTTCTTCTCAGAGTTCATGATTTCAGTTTGGAGTAATCTCTCTCTCTCTGCTATCACAAATCTGTCTTCCAATCCTCATCCTCTCAAGATCTATTCTCTTCTCTTTCTCTTACGGCGGCGTCGATGGAGGTTTTGTTCTCTCTCTGTCACTCGATCTGTGCTCGACGATTTGTGTCGCTCTCTATTCACAGTTCTCTCAAGGGCCACCAAAGTGAAAGACATGTAGTTTCTCTTTTAAATTTATCTATATACACTTATATACACAAGCATATACATTTAGGGATTTTAAGGTTTTTTGTCTTTAAATCTTCATCCTTTGGGTTTAATTAGTTTGGATTTTAGGGTTAAAATCTAAGTGTTTTATGGTTTTTGTGTATGTTTGTGTGTATATACGTTCTAGGTGTGTATATCTGTGAGGTTGGTTTTTGATTTTTCTGGTGTCGAGAAAATAGAGAGGGAGAGATTGGAGAAGCATAAGACTGTGCGATCGATGGCCAGGGACTAGGTATACTAGAATGGGGACCTCGAGGTCCCTGACCACCAGATGTGGCATCGTCCGGTGAGGCAGGACTGTGTATATATATCGGATCTAAAACCTGGTAAGTGGCTATTCCAATCAACCAACTGATTTTCTGTTTCAACCTTCTTTTTTTCTTTTTCTTTGCTTATGACCAATGTTTACGCTTATTTCCCGCCCTGGTGATATTTCATAAGTAATTACTGATCGGTGTCGTTCTCTATAGGTAATTATTGCAAAAATATTTTTTAATATGCTGACAGAGAATCTTCTCTTATTCAAGAGATTATGTACATATTCCCTATATGAATATATATCTTTTTGTGTAAGTTTTTTTAGTTGAATTTAGAAACTGCATTTTGCTAGGTGTTGGAGACAGAATGAAAAGGATAAACTTATAACAATGTGGGAAAGTGAAATTGCTAGGTGGGACATTTTGAGAATCAAACTCGAGACCTCCAACACTCAAAGTGAGAATTATACCACTAGAACAAATGCCCAGTTTTTTTATGGTCATGTGACTGAATTGTAACGGATTGGACATTATTAGTTAAATTTATCCTTGCCTACTTCTTCACTTATTAGAAGAAAGAAAAGTAAAAAATTGTTTTTCTATTTATGAGCCCAGTGGTAGAGAGGATTCCATTGGTGCTCTATCAGTTGAATGGTCGGTGCCCTACTTAGGTATATACATCTTGAGTTTTAGTTCTATTTAGATTCCTTGTGTGTGCTTTTCCCTCTGCTCTCTCCTCTTAGTTATTCATTATTTTTAACTATAAAAAATGATTACCGAGTTTAGAAGTTAATGAAAGTAATGAGGTTGATGATAACAAGTTAACAACTTTACCAGCGCAAGGAAATTCTTCTTGACATTTGCCTTCCTTTCATCCAGATGGTTGCAATACATGCCCAGTGTTTGATTAGTATGATCTACTTTCCAGATTTTGTAAATTGGAGGATTCATAGAGTTGGATGACGATGCTGTTCATTTTGTTGTTGCACTTGGACTGTATAGGAGGATCTACATCCTCAATCTTTTGGTCTAACCAAGCCACAACATCAAAAGAAGGGAAAGGGCGGTCGGCATGGATAGAATACAGGTGATCAGGTACCTCAGCAATACCTAAAGCTCTGGCCACTGTGGCAGGACTAAACTCGATCTGACGCCCTTGAACACAAGAAAAATAGGTGTATGGAACATTCGGGGCCTTAACCATACTCGCACAGGCTGATCGAATCCAAGAAGCATACACTTTCTTTTGAATGGTAAGGACGGGGAGCCAGCTTGGAAATGAGTGCAACCGAGTGAGATAGAATGGTGGCTTGTCATCGCTCCAAAGATTTTCAAATTGCCGCTCAACCATGACATCCCTGGTTTTGAAATATTTCAAAAACCAGGTATTTCCCTTGTCATTCCTAAACCCGTGAGCCAGTGGTGGGTCAGGAATATCAAGCAAAGTGGATTTCTCTGGATGGGGCCCATTGTCCTTAGGCTTGGGAGCCATAAGAGCTGAAACTGAAAGCAAACCAGAGAGTTAGGATGAGAAAAGAAAGACTCTGCTCTCTACTTTATACCAATCGATTGACATAAATTGTCAATCGATTGAAGATAAGTTCCAATCGATTGAACCCTAATGTCAATCGATTGACATCAGCGAATGAAGGGGGCTGCCCACAACAAGGTCTCACGTCCCCCTTTCAAGCACTTTAGTGGTCTTAGGACCATGAGGGGCCCCTTCTATCATTTTGATCAAGAATTAAGGACAAATATAGGTGTGGGTTTGGGGGGTTACCTCGATCAAGAATTGTGGCAGAACCTACGCCTAGAGATGATTGTGACTGAGATTGATGATGATGTGATGGTGATGATGCTGAAATTCGTGGCTCAAAATCACTCTCCTTCTTCTCTCCCTCTGTCTAGGCGATGACAGTGGCGGTGGAGATGGTGAGGTCGACGGTGATGGTGAAAATGAGGATAATGATGGTGATAATGAAGAGGATGGAGAGGATGGTAGTGAATGGGTAGGGGTTCTCTCCACACGCCCAAATCGCCTTGGTTCTCTCTCTCTCTCTCTCTCGTTGGTTTTGAATGAAATGAGGGAGAGGGAGAAGAACAGACTTTACGTCTAGAAGAGTTGTCAATCGATTGACAAGATATGTCAATCGACTGATAAAACAATTCAATCGATTGATGTTCAAGTTCAATCGATTGAGATTAAAAGTTCATGGCAACCCAATTATTCTTCAAGTAATGACTCTCAACATTTTGAAAATGCATTATAGAGGTAAAATACAGGATTACAAGCATCCAAACAGGGAAAGACACCTATCAACACACAAGTAGGAAGAATTTATTCAAAAATCATCAATCTTATTGTTCAAATTGGATTATTATCATCCAAGGGTACAAGATCTTGGTTGAAAGACAAACAAACAAAAAGCAAGAAAACAAGAACAAAGTCTGTCCTATTCATTTGCTACGGGAGTTATCAATTCTGCTCAGATTCTGGGAAAGAAAGGTCTTCTCCTTCGGCATAATCCACGAAGTACTCCACGACTTCTCCATCCGAATCGATTTGAAGGTCTTCCAGAATTTCTCGAACCACGCACAACAAATCCCAGGTATTCATATCAGCGATTGCCGTATTATGGGAATCTGGGCATGAGCCAAAAAGCGGAGTAAAAATTGGCCTTTCTTGTTCCCTCTGTTCTGGGGTTCCTGGAGAACGGACCCCATGGTAGATCAAATGTGGTAGGTGATGCAGTGGATTCATCCTATAGCCAACAAAAAGATAGAATAAGAACAAAAGGAAGACAAAAGGAAGTAAAGAAACACACAAAGAAAGAGAGAAACTATTATACAACATATATGATTTTTCAACTTTCAAGAAGAATAGTCAGGATCATCCAGTTGGATGGTCTCTGACTCTGGTTCAAACCTGTCCAAAAATAGTTTTAGGCGTTGCCCATTAACCTTGAATGCATTACCATTCTTGTGGTTTACAATTTCCACTGCCCCGTGAGGAAAAACCTCTTTGACAATAAATGGTCCTATCCATCTCGACCTCAACTTACCAGGAAAAAGATGAAGCTTCGAATCATAAAGTAACACTTTCTATCCGGGTTTGAGCTTCTTTCTCAGGATTGATTGATCATGCTTAGCTTTCAATTTGGATTTATATGTGCGAGCACGATAGTAAGCATCATTCCGGATCTCCTCCAATTCATTAAGCTGTAGCTTCCTCAATGTACCACTTTCATGTATGTCAAAATTGAGCAATCTGGTGGCCCAGTATGCCTTATGCTCTAGTTCCACAGGTAAATGGCAAGCTTTTCCATAAATCAGCCTATAGGGAGACATTCCAAGGTTCGTCTTGTACGCTGTCCTATATGCCCACAAAGCATCAGTCAAACGTGACGACCAATCCTTTCTATTGATGTTGACAGTCTTTTCCAAGATATGTTTAATCTCCCTGTTGGCTAGCTCTGCCTGACCATTTTACTGTGGGTGATATGATAAAAGCAATCTTATGGTTAACCCCATATTTTTTCATCAGTGTCTCAAAAGGCTTATTGCAGAAATGGGTCCCACGATCACTAATCATGGCCTTCGGTGTTCTGAATCTTGAAAGAATATTCTCTTTTAAGAATGAGATCACTGTTCTATGATCATTTTTCCTTGTCGGAATGGCTTCAACCCACTTGGACACGTACTCGACCGCCAAAAGAATATATTCGTAATGAGAGGATGGCGAGAATAGTCCCATGAAATCAATGCCCCAGCAGTCGAAAATTTCAATAGTGATAATCGGGGTCATCGGCATTTCATTTCTCTTAGACAAGCTCCCTAACATTTGGCATTTAGCATATGCTCTACAGAATGCATAACAGTCTTTGAAAACTGTCGGCCAGTAGAAACGACTGCTAAACACCTTTTGAGCAGTTTTCTGAGCTGAAAAATGACCGCCACAGGCTTCTGAGTGGCAGGAAGCTAAAATCTGAGAGATATCTTCCTCGGGAATACATCGCCTAATTACTTGATCCGCACAGTACTTAAATAAGTATGGATCATCAAAGTAAAACCATTTTGCGATGGATAAAAACCTTTTTCTGTCGGGGGTGGACCAATGGGATGGGGTTTCCCCTGTTGCCAAGTAGTTGACAATGTCTTCATACCAAGGCAAACTGGTAGCAGCAAAAAGTTGTTCATCTGGGAAAGATTCACGGATCGGAATGGATTGTGAGGAGTTATCTTCAAACGTCAATCGAGAAAGGTGACCGGCCACAACATTCTCCACCCCCTTTTTATCTTTGATAACCAAGTCAAATTCTTAGAGCAGGAGAATCCAGCGTATTAATTGATGTTTGGTATCTTTTTTAGAATAGCAGATACTTTAACGCGGCATGATCAATGAAGCAAATGATCTGCGAGCCAATAAGATATTGCCTGAATTTTTCCAGTGCGAATACAATTGCCAGCAACTCCTTTTCGGTAGTGGAGTAATTTCGTTGAGCTCCATCAAGAGTTCTGCTAGCATAGTAGATCACAGTAGGCTTCTTGTCCTTCCTTAGTCCTAATACAGCTCCAATCGCTGTGTCACTTGCATCACACATCAGCTCAAAAGGAAGACTCCAATCCGGAGATTGCATTATCGGAGCTGTTGTGAGGTGATGTTTGAGTTTATCAAAGGATTCCTGGCACTCGCTATTCCACTCAAATGGTTGGTCCTTAACAAGGAGTCGGCACAGTGGCCTAGATACAGCACTGAAATCTTTAATAAACCTCCGGTAAAAACCCGCATGACCTAGAAACGATCGAATGTCTTTCACTGTAGTAGGAACAGAGAGATTAGAAATTATGTCAATCTTCTCCTTATCTACCTGTATTCCCTCGGCAGAAACTATATGCCCCAATACAATTCCTTTTGTCACCATAAAATGACATTTTTCCCAATTGAGGACCAAGTTTTTATCCTCACATCTTTGTTACACTTTTTGGAGATTTCCCAAGCAATCATCAAAGCTACTTTCAAAAACGGAGAAATCGTCCATAAAAACTTCCATGATCTTTTCGACTATATCGCTAAAAATGCTCAGCATGCACCTCTGGAATGTGGCAGGTGCATTGCATAAGCCAAAAGGCATCCGGCGATATGCGAATGTTCCAAAAGAACAGGTGAACGTGGTTTTTTCTTGATCAGCGGGATCAATTTCAATTTGGTTATAACCACTATAACCGTCCAGGAAGCAGTAAAATTGGTGACCCGCTACTCTTTCGATCATTTGATCCATGAAAGGCAATGGGAAATGATCCTTTCGAGTCACTTCGTTCAATTTCCTATAATCAATACACATGCGCCAACTTGTGGTCACACGTGTTGGTACAGTTTCACCATCCTTATTTTGCACCACTGTAATGCCGGTTTTCTTCGGCACTACTTGAGTTGGACTTACCCAAGGACTATCTGAAATTGGATAAATAACCCCAACATCCAGCAATTTCAGAACTTCCTTCTTTACTACCTCTTGTATATTTGGATTTAGACGCCTTTACATTTGGCGACATGGTTTGGCGTCTTCCTCTAGGTAAATCCTGTGGGTGCATATGGATGGACTAATTCCTCTCAAATCAGCAACAGTCCATCCTAACGCACTCCTGTGTTGCTTGAGTAACTTGATCCGTTTACCTTCCTGTTCTTGATTTAAAACAGATGAAATTATCACAGGAAAGGTCTTCTCTTCTCCCAGAAACACATATTTCAATTCAGGAGCTCCTTCAACTCTAACTCTGGAAATTGCAGGTTTGACGGCATATCCAACTTAGTCTTTGGCGGCAATTGTTCATATTGGGCCGTCCACATTGCCTTTGCAACTTCTTCTTCTACAACTTCCAATACAGCACATATATGGTTAATTTCTTCATCTTGTGGAGTGTATCTGTCCAATTCATAACATGAGTTAGTCATAATGGACTCTGTAGACACCCCATTTTTGCCCAAACAAAAAAAAAAGGTTTGTTTTTGTAAAAAAAAAATGATTTCAAAAAATGCAAAATCATTTCAATGTCAAAATCAGAAATTTTGCAAAATAATCACAATCAGAAACCAACATAGCCGTGTGGACTGTCCACTCCCAATGATTTTCTTCCTCCACAAAAACCTATTCTGACAATTTACTCGGTGGAGCAAAAACAAAAAAATAAAAAATAAAACATAAAACATAAAAAAAAGAAAGCACTCAAAAACAAAATAATAAAAAAAAAGAATGAAAACATAAAAAAAGAAAGCACTCAAGAAAAAAAAAATAAAATAAAATAAATAAAAACATAAAAAAAGAAAGCACTCAAGAAAAATGTAATAAAATAAAATAAAAAACATAAAAAGATGGAGCACCAAAAAAATAATAATAAAAAAATAAAAATAATAATAAAAGAGGAAACATCTGTGCCTATAAAAGGCAGTGTTTTTCAACGGAAAGATGATGAGATCAGAAAAGATTGGTGAAGAAGAAAAATTCCTCTCTCTCTCTCCATACAACTCTCTGTGTCTCCTCCCTTTGTCTCTCTCACCTTACCATCAAAATACCAGTCTCATCCTCACCACTACAGACCATCAACCACTATACCACTGTCAGACCACCACCTCCACAAACCCACTTCATCTCTCTTTTACTCTTTCACCTTCACAACCTGTCACTATTCACTACCACTGTTTGGCAGCCTCTTCACATATAATTTTCTCTCCCTTTCACACTATTGTACAGAAAATAAAAAAAATATAATCCACGTCATACTTGGGATTACTTGATTTCCAATATAAAAATCACGCCCGACTCGGGATTGCATGGTTCCCAATACGGAAATCCCATGTGGTTTCTAATACAGAGAGCCATGCCCTACTGGGGATGACGTGGTTGCTAATACGGAGATCTATGTTTTACTGGGGATTACGTGATTATTTTTTTTAGCATAGAAATCCATGTCTAAATAATAAAAACACTTTTCAATAAACATGGGCACCGTCCCTTTCTTCCGGTATAAAATCAAAAATACAAAAAAAGAAGACAAAAAGAAAAAATACAAAAAAATGGACTTTCTCAAAATAAAACTCCAATGCCACCTTTGCTTGGAATCTGCAAACGGCTCAGGTAAGATAGGTAAGTCTTCTTATCCTACACACACATCACATTTTTTTTCTTTCTTTTGGGCATCGACCCATACTTCCGGCATAAATAAAAATACATAAAAATCTCATTTGTTTCTTTTGGGCACCGATCCCTACTTCCAGCATAGGAATAAAAGAACAGAAAAATAAAAATTCAAAATATATTTTTTTAAATTTGGGCACCGACCGTTACTTCCGGCATAGGAATAAAAGAACAGAAAAAATGAAAAATACAAAAATATATTTTCTTTCTTTTGGGCACCGACCCTTACTTCCGGCATAAAATAAAATACCAAAAAATCACTTTTTCAATCATTTGGGCACCGACCCTTACTTCCGGTACACTTTTTCAATCATTTGGGCACCGATCCTTACTTTCGGCATAAAAATAAAAACACAAAAAAGGTTCTCTTTTCTTTTCTTTCTTTTGGGCACCGACCCTTACTTCCGGTACATTTTTCAGCTATTTGGGCACATACCCTTATTTCCGGCATAGGAATAAAAGCATAGGAAAAAAAAAATAAAAAATAGAAAAGTACAAAAAAAAAATACATCATTCTCCAATCACTTGTATATTCTCATTTCAATCTCAATCACTTTCCAAAGGTTAAAATCTAGGACTATACCACATGGGTTAAAGTTCCTAGTTACACCGACTCTTTTTCAAATCACTATATCACACGTGCACGGTCAAACGGGACCACTTTTCTTTCTCTAAAAAAAAAATTCATGCATACACTCGCACACACATAAGTCAGAACTACGTTTGGCCTAATTCCCGTCTTGGGATACGTAAGCAACTCTCAAAGAGTGCAGCCATACCTATCACAATTTTCCGTCTTATTCACTTTCTAAAAAAACAAAAAAAAAAAAAAAAAACTTTTTTTTACTTTTTCAATCAAAATGCCCTATTTTAATAAAAATCACTAAAATTGGCTACCGTGTTCGCACGGATGTTCGAGGGTGCCTAACACCTTCCCTAGACATAATCGAGTCCCCGAACCCACTTTAAGATCTCTGGTTTTCGCATGGCTATCAAGAGTCACACTTTTAAAGGGCCCATTTTCTCAAAACTTTTTTTTTTTCAAAAGTCAAAGATGAATTACTTTAATTGTCTTTGCAGGGGTCCTAACACCCAAAATGTTAGGTGGCGACTCTGACCTTTTTCAAATAGGCCCTACAATACTCTTTTTACCACTCCCAATAAACTTCAAGTCGCAATTCACCCACTCTCAGGAAGCCGGGCCCACACCGACGGCCTGGCCGTGCCGAAAACGCGGGCGCGACAGCTGGCGACTCTACTGGGGACATACTTAAGAATACTCAGGCCATCACTTTAGTGATTCTCATTACAATGGGGCATTTCTTTTGTAGTAACAATTTTTTTTTATTTCACATTTTCTTTGTAAATTCATATTCTTTGCACAGGTGTTCGCAACTCATGCTGAAATAAAACTGCAAGGCCAATGCGAAAATTGCAAAGGCCAATGCCACGATCTTTAATTATCACGCACACTACACACTGGCATGCAAGCATAACATAACTCTTCCTTAAAAGGAAACCTTTAAGATTAGATAGGAGGATTTGTAAGTGGCATGGCCGTTGCGGTAGTACCGCCGGTACCAGCACCGAAAGTTCTCCCGCTCGAACCACCAACTTGAGAAAGTGCTTCGGCGTTGGAGGTTTGAAGGTTTGGGGATCGGACCTGATTTAGGTTTGCATTAGACATCAGCCTCTCCACATACTCTCACTCTCTACACATGCATCAATATTGATACAGCCTCTCCACATGTTCTCTCTCTGTCTCACTCTCATCCTTTCTTTCATCTTCTCTTCTTCTTCCTTCCGCCTCTTGGCAGAAACTCGTTTCCCCTCTAAAAAAAACCTCACCCAACAACCGGCATTCATTGCAGGGATCAGCCAGACACACAAATTGCCAATCCAACTTTCACTACTAAGAAAGATGATACTATAGAAATTTCATTTGCCAAACTGACAACATCTGCTCCAGCAATATTTACCACAACAATTAACATGGCTCAATCGGTTGATTTATCCAACTCTGTTTCAAGACAAATCCCCATCCACTCATTCAAAGCTTCAAGACAATCAATCTTTCACTTCCAAGATCCAGTCACAGGACACAAATTCTTTGATCATTGTGATTGTGATGAGTGTTACTATGATGAACTTTATGGTGACAACGATTTTCCTCGAAAAGCAAAGAAGAAGTCCTCTCAGACACTTCTTCAAGAACGATATGAGTCTGGAGATTCCAGTGTTGGTTTACTCAGCGAGCCCTCAGGAAAATTTGATTACTATGTGCTATATTCTGATAAGCAACAAAAGTCCTCCCAACCCAAAGTGGCCTCGGATTATAACCAGTCTGGAAATTCTTACAATAAAAAGGGTAAGAAGGGAAATGACAGAACATCTGGCTCTGGCCAAGTCGCTCCGGTAAACTTCATCCAACGGTCCAATCTTCCAACCTATCAACAAGCCATGCCTCTGTATCATCAACCAGTAGTACATCATGTGGCCCAGGGCCAGTCTCAACCCATCATAAATCAGTATCAGGGCTACAGACGACCACCTTAGCCATTCCAAAACACGGGTTATCAAAGGAAAGGGCTCGACGAGAATTGAAAGTTCTCTCCCTTGGCAGAATCACCGAGCTCCATCTTAAGCAAGTTGTTGCCTCAGGGAGTCATTAAAATAGTTCCAGCCGGACGAATCCCAAAAACTCTCCCCAAAATATATGATCATAACAAGCGTTGTGAGTTCCATTCTGGGATGATCGGGCATTCAACAAACGAGTGCTTCACCCTGAAGCACATAATCCAAGACTTGATAGATGAGGGAAAAATAACTCTTCAATAGACAGAGCAGCCTGCTATGATACCTCCAATGTACCAGCATGCCTTTCCCCTGAACCAGCAGCTGATGGTGCAGCAAATAACCCAGGGTTCGTCGTGGCCCCTCGCACCTCAGTATCAGGGTTACAGGTTGGGATCGCCGCAACAAGTCCAGAATATAAACTTCCAAAGGAAACCATTGGACAGAAGTCGGAAGTTTTCGCCACTAGTAAAATCATCGAGCTCTATTCTGGGCAAGTTGCTGGCCGAGGGAGCCATTGCGATAGTCCCTGTGGGGCGAACTCCAGACCCTCTCCCGAAGACGTATGACCTTACTCGACATTGTGAGTTCCATTCCGGAATGATCGGGCACTCAACAGATGATTACTTCACATTGAAGCATAAAATCCAAGATCTGATCGATGAAGGGAAGATAACTGTCAAGTCACTGGAGCCACTTACCGATGTGGCCAACAACGTATTCCCTCAGCACGGAGCTGCAACGCCAACTATCAATGTGGTGATGGTCGAATATGAGGAGGTTTCCATGTCAGTCACTAAACATCCCCCACCAAGATGGGTCGGTAACTCGATTTCCGTAAACCTGGAAAAGGGATTCTTGAACCTCAATATGAATTCTGCACTGACAAGCTCTCCTTCCCCTGTTTCTATACCAACTCCAACTGTTCTCATTTTATCAATCCAAAGGGTGATCGAGCCCGTCTCTATACTTGTACATTCCCTTTCACTTATGTCTGCATCACCAATTCCTCCCCAAGGGAAAGTCTAAAAGGTAACCAAGCCTATCTCCATATTCGCATGCTCTCTTCCATCTACTGGTCCCCACTCAGGAAAAGCAATCGGGCCAGTCTCTGCACAGGTCAAGCCAGTACTCGAGGTCCTCATTACTCCAATGACCCCGATAGTCCTCTATACAGCCAAATGAGGACACTTCTGCCATACCAGGGGTGTATCAGATCACGGATCAAGATGTGGGAGGGCCCAATCATCATCAACAAGGCATTATCCAGAGGAGCTTTGATACTTCCAAAAATGGATGGTGATGTGTTTCTAGAGCCGATCAATGCTGACTCGATCAAAAGATTTTACGCTTAACGTTAAACTTGTGTGTCTAAATGCTTTTGTGGACACCGGGCTTCCGCCTCTTCTTTGTTTGGGTTTGAATTTTGAGATTTGTTTGATTTTGAATCAGAGGAAGAAAATGGTCTATTGAAAACAGATACAGAGTCACCACTTGGTCTTTAAGGAACCAAGAAACCTAATTTTGACTCACCCAAGCGGATAAGGGCACCGGCCCTTCATAACCAAAGAACTTGGTTCGGGGTTTTGGTACGAGAGAGGAAGGAGCCTTTGTCGCGACTAAAACACCCTCAACTCGCCCCATCTTTCGACGGGCCTCAATTAGCATCCAAATAATCATATTTTACTATATTTGGTTCGACAATTAATATTTATGTTAAGTATATTACATTACATAAGAATCTTGAAATTGGAAGATCTAAAGATAAGATATCATTCATAAGATCTAAGTCAAATATCATGCAATGTAAAGTAAAAGATCACACAAATAAACCTAGGAAAAATTGTCTAATCATGTATCAAGTAATCAATACTTCCTAATCTAAAGGGGGACATGAATTGTTCTCGAAATAAATAATCAAAGAAATCAAAATATGCTTAGCAATCTAGTATGATGCATGTAATTCTTTGAGAAAAGAAGACCTCTCAATTCCCGGGCCGGATGAGAAAGGATGATTAGATCAAGGGGAAGCATGAACGTGTGATCAAGTTCATTCCTTATAATCTTCTTAGATTAAGAGTTACAAAAACCCCAAATCTTGCATGAATGCAATGTATGTATCTAAAATGTGCAAAGGTTGTAGTATGTTTTGGGTACATGGATTTCTAGAATGACTTAGAAGTCTAAAATGTGTATGAATGAATGAATGTAATCAACATGGGATATGTACAAATGTAGTATGAACTACTCCCTAAGATATGAACTAATTTGGAATGCATACAAGCATCAAATCAAAGAGTGAAAATTAAAATGTGCTTGTTGTGAATAGTGGACAGAACAGTAGCACGATCTTGTGGAAATTGAAAAGAGGGGTTAGGAATGTTTTTAATGCATGATTTGTTATGGCGATCTTCCTTATTGTGTCTAGAACACTACCCAAAAGGCCAATCTTAAATAACTATCACAGATTGAGAGAAATCATATAAACATCGAAGGTCACTCAGAAACAGAGTCCGTACCGTCGACTGAAATGTTAAAATATCTTAGAAAATGAAAACAAATGATCTAGAGGCCCATTTTATACATAGAGTTCCCTACGACATTGAAGTTTAAGGGAAAAATAAGTTAGGACCACCCCGTTTGGAAAGGTTTTCTGGAAAAGAAGTTGGAAGTGAACCTAGCTGCTGTGACAGCAGAGGCAGAGTGTCTGGAAGGAATGTTTGGGTCCAAATGGACCATTTTCAAGTACTTAGTCAAACCAAAAATCATGGGTGTTCTCCAATGAGTTAGGAAGACTTTCCAAGTGGTCTTGCATCCATATGTTGAGTATTGAGTTCTAGGAAAATCTTTGAACTCAGCTCACTCACTATTTTGACTCACTGTTTTGAAGATTTTGGGGAAAATAAGGTTTTCTTTCTTGAGATCAAAATGAGAGGGATTGAGGGGGGTTTTGAAATAGAGGTTTTGAAAGTGTATTTTCAATACTCAATAAAGATTATGACCACTTAAAATGCCAACATTCAACTCATCATCAAGAACCTCCAAGATTGTTGGAGAAACTTATTTTCATATGAACACAACTTCAAGGATACCTTGGAGGTATTGAAGTTATAATCATCATCTATCAAACATGTTTTTGAGGTTAAGAGCTACTATCCATAAGGATTCACTCACCTCAAACTTCATGTCATCATTTAGATGATGAAGAACAAGTAAGTAAATAAAGAAAAATAAAAAGAAATGAGATAAGAAGGGATGAACATATATATAAACAAGTAAGTAAATAGCAATCAATAGATGATAATCAATGTGATTTTGGACTTTTAGCTTGGTGTTTCAGTCATAGATTTTGACATTTGGACATGGAAGTAGCTTCCTATCTCATGAATGCTCAAGAGTGAGGGTTGGATTGGACTTTGAATGTGAAGTATATAGAAGGATAATGGAAGAAAACAAGAATAAAACTCACTTTCTTATGGAAAATCAATGGGAGAAGCTCCCTTTCTCTCTTCTAAACCTATCTCTATCTCTCTTCTTCTCTACAACTTCTCAAGCTTTGCACTTGGCCCCCCCAAAATGAAGAGCAATGGGGGGTTTATATAGGCCAACTTGGGGTGGTTTTGGGGTTTTAGAAGTATTCCCATTGGTCCCAAACATCTGAAATTATAAAACTACGTCGTTTTGGTTTTCAATTAATCAAAATGAAACCCCAAGAAAAATTACAAAAATGCACTGTTCTGGAGGGGAGTGCCGCGGTGGCACTGGGCCAGTGCCGCGGCGGCACTGCTCCTCCTTCGTCCAGATAATGCTGTTTAGGCCCCCTGAGGTTCCGGTATTCGCGAAAAGGCCCTATTTCGTCCGAAATTCACAGAAAATGCGTATGAACTCCAAACTGAGGTTGTGATATACCGTTGGAAAGGTAATAGAGTCTACTTTGCATAAAAATTAGTTTGGAGATAGGTCACTTTGAAAAGTTTTGCGGTATTCGCGATAAAAGCCGATTTGATCGCCTTTTTCGTCTTCGGAAATTGATAATAAACTTGTTTTAAATCCGAAAATTGCGTGCGATATACCGTTGGAAAGCTATTGACCTATAGTATTCATGAAAAATATTTGAAAATTGTTACGGCGCCCCGGTTTTAAAGTCAAATTCTGGTCAAACTGGTCAAACCTGGGATTTCCGGGAAGTTCTGGGAACTTCCGAGAGCTCCCAAGGGCTGACGTTTTCGCTCGATTTTCTTTTAAAACTCATTTTAATACTTTTCTAATGATTCTGGTGAATTCGGACGATTTTGGTCAAACTTGGTCAAACCTGGTCAAACCTTAGTCAAACCGGTCAACGTGGACTTTCCGGGAACTTCCGGGACTTCTGGGGGTCTCTGGGAGCTGACGATTTCATCCAATTTTTATTTTAAAACTCATTTGAGTACTTTTCTTACGACGTAGCATGTTTCCAGAACTTTGGGACCAAATCTGGGAGTTTTATGGCTTTCAGGGGCATTTTGGTCATTCTGAGCATTTTGAGAAATAGAACCAACTTCCAAGAGTCCTTTTGAGTCCTTTTTCGATCATTGTGAACCACCAAGCTATGGGTCTCCTAAATCTGATAGCCGACAAAATAGGGTGTCTACAGTTTGCCCCTTTTTGGCATGAACTTGCGAGGCAACGCATGTCGCAAGCGAGTGCCAAAGCTTTGAAGAGACAGGACTTTTTGGAGGCTATAGATTTAGGATAAAAAGCGTTGCAAAAGATGCAAGGATGCTGAGGTTAGTGCTGGTCGTACTCCGCGTGAGCTGCCTACGTATCCCAAGGGGAATTAGACCAGGACGTAGTTCAGGGCACAAAGGAATAAATCACACATGCACATACACAACAATCAGGCGGATGCTATGCTATATGAGGATGATATGCAATGCGTGGATGTGATATGATTTCGTACATGAGTCCTATCATGCCTAGCGTTCTGATCCTAGTATGAACAGGTGCCGTGGGGTGTGCCACTCCGAGTGGGCTGGTGTTGTGCTAGTGTTCGTGACTGTGATGTAGTGGATGACTCGGATGAGGACATCAAGGTTTAGAAGACTCTGGGTCTAGGGGCAAACTTCTGGAACTTGGGAATTGTGTGTTGCAAATGAGTGAGATGGATCAGGTGCACGTTGTCTAAAAAGACAACAGCTAAAGGTGACCGAGGGATTTTGTGATGAAAAGGGATAGATGAGGAAACTCATGATAGACGGGAGACACGGAGCCATGGAAGGACTGTGCTTCATGTGGGCGATGCCCTGATTGTTCCTGATGGTTGATTTTCTGGAGTTGGTTCCTCTTCTGCTACTTTCTGCTGGGGGTAGTGGGAATTAGTATCTTTCGGTTCCTGTCCTCGGGGGATGATGTAGGGTTCTCGGGGAATCTCTTTTCTTGATCGGGAACCAGGACCCATCTTTGAATCTCTCGCGGTTGATCAAAATCTGTCGGCGCTCAATCCAAGAGAGCCTGTCGAGGCTTCCGGGAGCTGGTATCTTTCTGCTTCTGTCCTCGGGGGATAATGCAGGGTTCTCGGGGAATCTCTTTTCTTGATCGGGAACCAGGACCCATCTCTGAATCTCTCGCGGTTGATCAAAATCTGTCGGCGCTCAATTCAAGAGAGCCTGCCGGGGCTTCCGGGAGCTGGTATCTTTCTGCTTCTGTCCTCGAGGGATGATGTAGGGGACTCTCTAAGAATCTCTCTTCAATTCTTGACCAGGATCCATCTTTGAATTTCTCGTGGTTGGTCAGATTCTGTAATGTTCAATCCAAAAGAGCTGGTTAGGGCCTTCGGGAGCTAAAGGATAATGTACTCTGCTAGGAAGAAGGAAATACGTCCATTAAAAGGGAGTAAAGGTATCATTCTATTTGTGATGAGGGATACGGAGATGGTCCGCGACAGTTAAGGTTTTGATATTGAAAGAGGAGGGTGATCAACAATCACTCATGGACTTATGTTGCTAGGATGAAAGAAGATCATCAACAGCCACTCATGGACTTATGTTGCAATGAAGAAAGATGAAAGATCAACAGCCACTCATGGACTTATGTTGCTAGGAGAAAGGAAGATCATCAATAGCCACTCATGGACTTATGTTGCATGAAGATAGATGAAAGATCAACAGCCACTCATGGACTTATGTCGCTAGGATGAAAGAAGATCATCAACAGCCACTCATGGACTTATATTGCATGAACGAAGATGAGCAACAGCCACTCATGGACTTATGTTGCTAGGAGAAAGGAAGATCATCAACAGCCACTCATGGACTTATGTTGCATGAAGAAAGATGAAAGATCAACAGCCACTCATGGACTTATGTTGCTAGGAGAAAGGAAGATCATCAACAGCCACTCATGGACTTATGTTGCATGAAGAAAGATGAAAGATAAACAGCCACTCATGGACTTATGTTGCTAGGAGAAAGGAAGATCATCAACAGCCACTCATGGACTTATGTTGCATGAAGAAAGATGAAAGATCAACAGCCACTCATGGAATTATGTTGCTAGGAGAAAGGAAGATCATCAACAGCCACTCATGGACTTATGTTGCATGAAGAAAGATGAAAGATCAACAGCCACTCATGGACTTATGTTGCTAGGAGAAAGGAAGATCATCAACAGCCACTCATGGACTTACGTTGCATGAAGAAAGATGAGAGAACAACAGCCACTCATGGACTTATGTTGCTAGGAGAAAGGAAGATCATCAACAGTCACTCATGGACTTATGTTGCTAGGAGAAATGAAGATCATCAACAGCCACTCATGGACTTATGTTGCTAGGAGAAAGGAAGATCATCAACAGCTACTCATGGACTTATGTTGCATGAGCGAAGTTGAGTAACTTTCGATGGTTTGGAAAGGGATGAAATTTTCCCCAAGTTTGGACGCTTCTCATGCTGACGCCTTGACTGGTGCAGTAATAGTGTTTTTGGTACTCTTGCTAGCATTGTCATTGGAATGCTCTTTATAACTTGATTTGAAAGATTCATTATTCGTCACTGTTGACTTACTTATTTGAGACTACGACCGACTCTTCTCCTGAAAAAGACTATGATAGACTCAAAACTGACAGACACCGACACGCGAGGGTGACACATTCGACACTGAAATGAAACAAGCTCGACTTGCCAAAACTTAATGTGCTCTTGTCATATATGATGTACCATTTCTCTTTTGTGTTTACTTCTCAACTTAACGTGTCATCACTTTGATGGTGAATCTTATTTTTGAAAATTCCTCCCTACTGATCTAATCAATTTCTTTGCTTCTCCCAAAATGTGCTTTGAATTAGTGCCTTATCTTATGGAATAAAAGATGCTCCATTTCCATCTGTTCAAGGCAATGTTTGTGACTTGAAGGATTACCATTGGTGTATAGGGATCGGGTGGCAAATGAAGTTTGCCCCTAGTTTGAAGGGCATGAAGTGGGATCGGTAGGCAAACGAGGTGGGTGACCAAAGTTTGCCCCTAGTTAGAATGATGGCTTATTGGAGGTTTTAGGCAAACGAGGTAGGTGACCGAAGTTTGCCCCTTGTATGAAGGGTAGATAGTAGAATTCAGGCAAACGAGGCGAGTAGCCAAAGTTTGCCCCTAGTGTGAAAGGTGATTTTCTGGCTTGAGGCAAGGACCGGGACTTTAATCTCTCAAATGCTCATAAGTTTTGCCTAGGCACTAGTGAGGTGACCTAGCGAGCTCTTTTCTCTCTTTTGTTATTGCTCACCTTGGATTTAGCTCAAATTTTTCCTAGGCGTCCTTTCGGATTTTCGTCCTAGCGAGCCATCCTTTTTTTTTTTTTTTTGAAAGTCTGCCTACGTACCCCCAAGTGGGGATCAGGTCCAACGTAGTTCGGGCCATGGTCGGGAAGAAGCGGGTTGATTTTTAGGTATGTGGGGTGACCGAACCGTTGTGTTTACCTACGTATCCTTAAGTGGGAATCAGGTCAAGCGTAGTTTAAGCCAAAGTTTTGAAAGAAATTAGTTTGATTATGATGGTGTCGACCGAACCGATGTGGTTTCCTACGTATCCCCGAGTGGGAATCAGGTCGAGCGTAGTTCAAGGCAGGGCTTGAAATAAGGGGTTTGAGGTATGAGGGTTTTTCAAACCAATCATCAAAGAAGTTCAAACTTGAGCCACTTATGGTAGCTTGGAAAAAAAGGATTCAGTTTCAATCTCCCTTTCTTTTCTTTTTCTTTTTCTTTTTGTTTTGTTTTGAGGATTGATCCTTTTCACTTTCGCCTAGCCAGTCAATTTTGCTTTTTAATGTAGTCGATTCTTGTGAGATCTTTCAATTGCAATCTCAGAATTCCAGAATGTGCATGTCAGCTCTCGGAATTTATTTGTGGTCATTCCATGCCTTTTGAATTATGATCTTGGCACGTTCTTAAGATGTATCTTGAAGTGTATAATTCTCTGTATCCCCAAAATTTTCTTCCTTTCATTTTCCCCATCATTTTGACTGGCTAAGGTCAGATCTTTGAAATCAACACCTTTTTCAACTCTAACTTTTGCCTAGGTGCCCTTTCGGGTTTTCAACCTAGCGAGCTTCTTTTTTTTTTTTTTTTTTTTAAGTGGAGACGAAACTCACTGAAATGTTTGGCCACCATCAGAGACCAAGTCCGCACAGGTTCGCATGGCTATCAATTGGGTTGGGCCAAAGGCGTTGAAATGGTAGAAATGGTGGAAATACTTGTCTCTCCCAAAAACTCTGTCCAACTTGCCCAAATTTTCATGTTTTCCCATAAGCTCTATCCAAATTTCCAAGATTTTCCAATAATTCTAGCAACTCCATTGAAACTTCCCAAAAATGCCTAGGTGTACCAATTTCTCCCAGAAATTCTGATTTCCCAATTTCTCCTAGAAGCTCAGTCCAAATCAACCAGAAATCCATATTTCTCCTAGAAACTCAAATGACTTCTAGAAATTTCTCCGAATCTTCCAAATCTCTGTTTCTCCCAGAAACTCTGTCCAAAATTCCCGAAGTATCCCGGAAATCCCTGTTGTCCCTTGGTGATCACACTGGAAAGTAAGGTTAGCACACTCTGTATGCCTAGGACCTTATTTGTTTAGCTGCTATCTGTTAAAAATAGGAGCATCATATAGATTAGGGCTGGCATCCGCATGTTTGTCTCATATGCATACACAATTCGTGTCAGTCTACATGCACGCACATCTCGTCAGTTTCACATGTGTCAGTCTCTACACATCAAATGCATACATGCATCATCTTTACTCATGTCAATCATTATATAGAGGTCATATATATACTACGACTGTCATCAGTTCACATCGATGAATTCTTCAAAATCTTGATCATCTCTCCCCTAGGAGTCCCTAGAAGTATTTTGCGCCTCTGCTAATTTGGGCTTTTACTTCTATTTGCAGAAAAAATGTAGCCCCGGGTAAGCGCACTTCTATACCTCCCAGAATTCACTATCTTAATCGAGGGCTGGACCATCATCGATCCACCAATGGCCTACAAAGCTTTGGAAGAGAAAGTGAACAAGCTACAAACCACTGTTGAGCAGTTGAGTTTAAGGGTTAGTCGATTTGATAAAATGGCATGTAGCATTAGCAAAGAGTTGCTTGAAATGGGGAGCAGGATGGAGGATGCCATCAT
This sequence comes from Hydrangea macrophylla, assembly GCA_033977485.1. Taxonomy (NCBI): domain Eukaryota; kingdom Viridiplantae; phylum Streptophyta; class Magnoliopsida; order Cornales; family Hydrangeaceae; genus Hydrangea; species Hydrangea macrophylla. Next base: position 56,164,860 of record CM066993.1, read on the forward strand.
AGAAGAAAAGTTAAAGAATGATGAACCCCAACACCAGTCCAAGAGGCCTAAATACTCTCGACACTCCCCGGATGTCAACACCCTGTGCAGCCGACCCATGGCATACCCTCATTGGCCATACCAATCCTCCAACCAAACCATTAATTGCCCTTACCAGAAAAAGCAACCCCGTACCTTTGCCAAACTAGATATCTCCCCATCCATAGCCTTAGGCCGTCTGCTAAAAAAGGGACACCTCCAACTCCTTCAGCCTCGTATCGGTCCCCACCACCTAACTGTGACCTGTCCAAACGATGTGCCTACCACCAAGGCCCAGGCCATGACACCGACTAGTGCATACGTCTCCGCCATGATATCCAGGACCTCATCGACCAAAACATCATTGAGCCACCACCCATTCAACCCCGTGTCACCTAAGCCCCTGGCTTACCTATTCGAATGATCCTCTTCGCTGAGGCCCATGAATGTTGAACCTGTGCTGGTGAAGTGATGGTGTTTGGGACTCTTGCTAGAAAACCAAATGAAGATGCTCTTTAAAAAAAAAGAAATAAAAAGAATAAGTGAGTCACTGTGACATTCCATTTGAGACCAAGTCGAGTCTAGTCGAGTCTGTTGTATGTTTATTCTTGTGGTCGAGTCTGTTTGTCATCGAGTTGTTAATGAGTCTGTAATCCTTCTCATCGCGTTTCAGACACAGTCGGAGGGGGGAAATGCAAGAGTGCAATGCAGTGAACCAGACACAGTAAAAAGATGATTTTAAGGATGCTTCTTATGAGTCAAACCTCTGTATTATTTTGTTTTAAAAATAAAAATCCCCAGCAGAGTCGCCAGATTGTGGACACCGGGCTTCCGCCTCTTCTTTGTTTGGGTTTGAATTTTGAGATTTGTTTGATTTTGAATCAGAGGAAGAAAATGGTCTGTTGAAAACAGATATAGAGTCGCCACTTGGTCTTTAAGGAACCAAGAAACCTAATTTTGACTCACCCAAGCGGATAAGGGCACCGGCCCTTCATAACCAAAGAATTTGGTTCGGGGTTTTGGTACGAGAGAGGAAGGGGCCTTTGTCGCGACTAAAACACCCTCAACTCGCCCCATCTTTCGACGGGCCTCAATTAGCATCCAAATAATCATCTTTTACTATATTTGGTTCGACAATTAATATTTATGATAAGTATATTATATTGCATAAGAATCTTGAAATTGGAAGATCTAAAGATAAGATATCATTCATAAGATCTAAGTCAAATATCATGCAATGTAAAGTAAAAGATCATACAAATAAACCTAGGAAAAATCGTCTAATCATGTATCAAGTAATCAAGACTTCCTAATCTAAAGAGGGACATGAATTGTTCTCGAAATAAATAATCAAAGAAATCAAAATATGCTTAGCAAACTAGTATGATGCATGTTATTCTTTGAGAAAAGAAGACCTCTCAATTCCCGAGACGGATGAGAAAGGATGATTAGATCAAGGGGAAGCATGAACGTGTGATCGAGTTCATTACTTATAATCTTCTTAGATTAAGAGTTACAAAAATCCCCAAATCTTGCATGAATGCAATGTATGTATCTAAAATGTGCAAAGGTTGTAGTGTGTATTGGGTACATGGATTTCTAGAATGACTTAGAAGTCTAAAATGTGTATGAATGAATGAATGTAATCATCATGGGATATGTACAAATGTAGTATGAACTACTCCCTAAGATATGAACTAATTTGGAATGCATACAAGCATCAAATCAAAGAGTGAAAATCAAAATGTGCTTGCTATGAATAGTGGACAGAACAGTAGCAAGATCTTGTGGAAATTGAAAAGAGGGGTTAGGAATGTTTTTAATGCATGATATTTTATGGAGATCTTCCTTATTGTGTCTAGAACACTACCCAAAAGTCCAGTCGTGAATAACTATCATAGATTGAGAGAAATCATATAAACATCGAAGGTCACTCAGAAACAGAGTCCGTACCGTCGACTGAAATGTTAAAATATCTTAGAAAATGAAAACAAATGATCTAGAGGCCCATTTTATACATAGAGTTCCCTACGACATTGAAGTTTAAGGGAAAAATAAGTTAGGACCACCCCGTTTGGAAAGGTTTTCTGGAAAAGAAGTTGGAAGTGAACCTAGCTGCTGTGACAGCAGAGGCAGAGTGTCTGGAAGGAATGTTTGGGTCCAAATGGACCATTTTCAAGTACTTAGTCAAACCAAAAATCATGGGTGTTCTCCAATGAGTTAGGAAGACTTTCCAAGTGGTCTTGCATCCATATGTTGAGTATTGAGTTCTAGGAAAATCTTTGAACTCAGCTCACTCACTGTTTTGACTCACTATTTTGAAGATTTTGGGGAAAATAAGGTTTTCTTTCTTGAGATCAAAATGAGAGGGATTGAGGGGGGTTTTGAAATAGAGGTTTTGAAAGTGTATTTTCAATACTCAATAAAGATTATGACCACTTAAAATGCCAACATTCAACTCATCATCAAGAACCTCCAAGATTGTTGGAGAAACTTATTTTCATATGAACACAACTTCAAGGATACCTTGGAGGTATTGAAGTTATAATCATCATCTATCAAACATGTTTTTGAGGTTAAGAGCTACTATCCATAAGGATTCACTCACCTCAAACTTCATGTCATCATTTAGATGATGAAGAACAAGTAAGTAAATAAAGAAAAATAAAAAGAAATGAGATAAGAAGGGATGAACATATATATAAACAAGTAAGTAAATAGCAATCAATAGATGATAATCAATGTGATTTTGGACTTTTAGCTTGGTGTTTCAGTCATAGATTTTGACATTTGGATATGGAAGTAGCTTCCTATCTCATGAATGCTCAAGAGTGAGGGTTGGAATGGACTTTGAATGTGAAGTATATAGAAGGATAATGGAAGAAAACAAGAATAAAACTCACTTTCTTATGGAAAATCAATGGGAGAAGCTCCCTTTCTCTCTTCTAAACCTATCTCTATCTCTCTTCTTCTCTACAACTTCTCAAGCTTTGCACTTGGCCCCCCCAAAATGAAGAGCAATGGGGGGTTTATATAGAGGCCAACTTGGGGTGGTTTTGGGGTTTTAGAAGTATTCCCATTGGTCCCAAACATCTGAAATTATAAAACTACGTCGTTTTGGTTTTCAATTAATCAAAATGAACCCCCAAGAAACCAAACCAAACCAAACCAAACCAAGCCTTGTGTCCCAATCAATTGGGGTCGGCTATATGAATCCTTTTTCTCCATTCTGCACGATCAAGAGCTATATGCTCATTTAAATTATATATATTCATATCTTGTTGCACTACATATTCCCAAGTCAGTCTAGGTCTACCTCTCCCTCTAACCATTCCAGGCACTACGATCTTATCACTCTTTCGTACAGGTGCATCTACAGGTCTTCGTTGCACATGTCCGAACCATCTAAGTCTATTCTCCCTCAACTTGTCCTCAATATGTGTCACTCCTACAGTCTCTCGGATGTACTCATTTCTAATTCTATCTTTCCTAGTCTTACCACACATCCATCTTAGCATCCTCATCTCCGCTACACTCACTTTGCTAATGTGTTGTTTCTTAGTTGCCCAACACTCTGTCCCGTAGAGCATAGCTGGCCTAATAGCTGTCCTATAAAATTTTCCTTTCAATTTTGCTGGTATTCTCCGATCACATAATACTCCAGAAGCACTCCTCCACTTAAGCCAGCCCACTTTAATTCTATGGGTCACGTCATCACCAATCTCTCCGTCTCTACTGATTATTGAACCTAGATAGCGAAAGTGTTCCCTCTTTGGGATCTCATGATCTTCGATCTTCACTGCTTCGTTGTCTCTACTTCCACTGTTGCTAAAAGTACATTCCATGTATTCTGTTTTCGTCCTACTTATCTTTAGCCCCTTAGTCTCCAGTGCTTCTCTCCAAGCTTCTAGTTTAGTGTTGAGTCCCCTTTTAGTCTCATCAACCAAGACAATATCATCTGCGAACAACATACACCATGGGACCTCATCTTGAATGTGTCTAGTCAATTCATCCATAATTAGGGCGAACAAATAAGGGCTCAAGGCCGACCCCTGGTGCAGGCCTACGGTAATTGGGAATTCGCTTGTTTCTCCGGCTGGTGATCTAATTGTAGTAACCGCTTCATCATACATATCCTTCACCACGTCAATATAACCCTTAGTCACTCCTTTCTTCTCTAGCACCCACCAAATTAAATCTCTAGGCACCCTATCATAAGCTTGCTCTAAATCAATAAAAACCATATGTAGATCTTTTTTCTTCTCTCTATACTTTTCCATTAGTCTTCTAAGTAAATAAATTGCTTCCATAGTTGATCTCCCAGGCATAAATCCAAACTGATTTTCTGACACTGATGTTGCGCCTCTTAAGCGATGCTCCATCACTCTCTCCCATAGCTTCATAGTATGGCTCATCAACTTAATACCTCTATAGTTGTTGCATTGTTGTACATCACCTTTACTCTTATATATAGGCACTAGGATGCTCTTCCTCCAGTCATCAGGCATTTTTCTAGTCATTAAAATCCTATTAAAAACTTTTGTAAGCCAAGATGCCCCCACATCTCCCAAGCATTTCCAAACCTCAATGGGGATCCCATCTGGTCCTAAGGCCTTGTTGGGTTTCATCTTCTTCAAAGCAAAATCCACCTCAAACTTCCTTATTCTCCGATAGAATCTGTATTCTCTAGTTTCATCGTAACTTCCAGTTTCTTCTTCCATTGTGTTATCCATATGTTTTTCATTCAATAACTTCTCAAAATAGCTCTTCCACCTCTCCTTAATCTCTTCGTCGTTCACTAATACCCTAGAGTCATCGCTTTTTATACACTTAACCTGATTAATGTCTCTTGTTTTCCTTTCTCTCGACTTAGCAAGCTTATAAATACATTTTTCTCCCTCTCTAGTGTCTAGTTTGGTGTAGAAGGCGTCATAGGCTTCCATTTTAGCAACTCTGACTGTCCTTTTAACCTCCTTATTTGCACATTTATAGCTTTTGAAGTGTTCCTCACTTCTATCATTTTGCCACTTCTTAAAGCAATCCTTTTTGGTTTTTACTGCAGCTTGTACCTTTTCATTCCACCACCAAGTATCTTTAGAAGCCAACCCTCTTCCCTTCGACTCTCCGAGGACCTCCTTCGATATTCTCGTGATGCACCTTGCCATTCTATCCCACATAGTATTGCTTCCATCTTCCAAATTCCAAGGTGCTTCTGCATACATTCTCTCTTGGAATATTGCTAGTTTCTCGCCTTTAAGGTTCCACCACCTAGTTCGTGGGTTTATAGGGTCTTTTCTAGTATGACATTGTCCTTTTATATAGATATCTAAAATAGTAAGTCTATGTTGAGATGTTAAACACTCTCCTGGGATGACCTTACAGTCTTTACATGCTAAGCGGTCTGCCTTTCTCATAAGGAACAAATCGATCTGGCTTCTATTAGATCCACTCTTAAAGGTTATCAAGTGTTCTTCCCTCTTTTTAAAAAATGTGTTTGCTACTACAAGATCATATGCTACTGCGAAATCTAAAATACTCACCCCTGCCTCGTTCTGATCTCCAAAACCATACCCCCCATGCACCCTCTCATATCCAGTTCTATCTTTGCCTACATGGCCATTAAAATCTCCACCTACAATTATCTTCTCTCCTCCCGGTATTTCTTGCATTAAAGCGTCCAACTCATCCCAGAATTGTCTTTTAGTGTGATCATCCAATCCTACTTGGGGGCGCGTATGAACCCCCAAGAAAAATTACAAAAATGCACTGTTCTGGAGGGGAGTGCCGCGGTGGCACTGGGCCAGTGCCGCGGCGGCACTGCTCCTCCTTCGTCCAGATAATGCTGTTTAGGCCCCCTGAGGTTCCGGTATTCGCGAAAAGGCCCTATTTCGTCCGAAATTCACAGAAAATGCGTATGAACTCCAAACTGAGGTTGTGATATACCGTTGGAAAGATAATGGAGTCTACTTTGCATAAAAAATAGTTCGGAGATAGGTCACTTTGGAAAGTTTTGCGGTATTCGCGATAAAAGCCGATTTGATCGCCTTTTTCGTCTTCGGAAATTGATAATAAACTTGTTTTAAATCCGAAAATTGCGTGCGATATACCGTTGGAAAGCTATTGACCTATAGTATTCATGAAAAATATTTGAAAATTGTTACGACGCCCCGGTTTTAAAGTCAAATTCTGGTCAAACTGGTCAAACTTGGGATTCCCGGGAAGTTCTGGGAACTTCCGAGAGCTCCCAGGGGCTGACGTTTTCGCTCGATTTTCTTTTAAAACTCATTTTAATACTTTTCTAACGATTCTGGTGAATTCGGACGATTTTGGTCAAACTTGGTCAAACTCTGGTCAAACCTGGTCAAATCTTGGTCAAACCGGTCAATGTGGACTTTTCGGGAACTTCCGGGACTTCCGGGGGTCTCTGGGAGCTGACGATTTCATCCAAATTTTCTTTTAAAACTCATTTGAATACTTTTCTTATGACGTAGCACGTTTCTAGAACTTTGGGACCAAATCTGGGAGTTTTATAGCTTTCAGGGGCATTTTTCTCATTATGAGCATTTTGAGAAATAGAACCAACTTCCAGGAGTCCTTTTGAGTCATTTTTCGATCATTGTGAACCACCAAGCTATGGGTCTCCTAAATCTGATAACCGACAAAATAGGTTGTCTATAGCTTTGATCAAAATAAAGAGAGGCCTTCATCTCTACTATCCATTTTACCAGTAAACTCATTCATTAACCACTTTGAGCCTACTTTTTTTTTATTATCCTCCACACAGGGGCAGTTTCTCCACTACTAAATATATGCATTGTCTACTTTTTATAAAGTACATACTTTTCTTTCAAAAAAAAAATCACAAATTCAAAAAAAATTTAAAAATAAACAAAAAAAAAAAAACTTTCTCCATCATTCAATAATTAGCATCTTGCTTTAAAATCTCATGATTCATTGGATGTGACTGCCTTGTAACTTGTTGAAGCCAAATTGGACATCGCAATTAGACTTTTGGATGCAACACGTGTCCAATTTACCATGCAATCACAGTCTATGACAGAACATGCCAAAAGGCTTCAAGTCTACGATTGATCATTACAGTATCTGACACTGCTCATCATCGCAAGTGCATGCTGCTCTACCACTCCTGTAGCATATGAACAGTACACTCTCGGGGGCAAAAATACCTCAACTCAAGGCATGTCACACATTACCAAGTACCAACTGGGGCGACCCACTGCTTCTCATGACATTGCACAAATTTCAATGTTGCACATACATGATTTCTAAAATCTAACTATACTTGTGTCAAAATAATGAGAGGCAATCATTTCAACTATCCAAACACTATTATCCACTTGCTAGCCCACTTGAGCCATACAATAAAAATTTCTCTTCAAATTCAAACCCCCAGAGGATCACCTCCCCACACTGGGGCAATGCAAAAAAAAAAGAGAAAAGAAGCTTGAAAAAAAGAGCTCAATACAGAAGCTGGAAACAAATCCACAAATACTATCCGACTTGGATACTCACTTCAAACTGGGGCAATTCCCCCCAAGTCGCATTCCACTCAGTAATACTCACCCCACACCAAAATGGGGCAGGTAAAAAAAAAAAAAAAAACAGAGCATAAGGTGATCTCGGGCATTTTAGTCAACCTTTAAAAAAAAGAGAGAAAAACTTTGAGCCTTCATGCGATCCTTCATTTCATAACCCATGACCCTGGCCTACACTACAACCCACTAAAAGTCCACTCTGATTGACACAAGTCTTGTTGGATTCATTAAACCATACTTTTGCATCATTCCAAAGACATGGGCCGTCATATACTGTCAATTTCAAGATAGTCCGGCGGGCGTAGTAAAAAAAAAAAAAAAAAGGGGCGCTATGAGTCAAGACTATGGAAAAACTGTCGGCGCAGAAATACAGACAAAGACTGGGCATTCACCGAATACTGGGGCACTGAGCTCATACGGTCAAATACGTTGCCTTCTAGTGTTCTAACAAGCAACAAGACAGACAATATCCACTAAATTATGAACATTCCTTCGCAGATAATAAACTCGTGCATCAAATACTTTTGTAAATACTCTGTACATTGCATTAAAAAAACAAAAATTATTCATACTTTACAGCATAGCAGAAAATGCATATCTTTTGTAATAGAGGCAACTGGTCCTGATACCTCCATCATCCTTGTAAGGAGAATACTCACCACTGGCCCAAACCACCAAAAGCCTAACCACTGGCCCAACTTCCAAAGCCCAATATTGGCCCAAATTCCAAAGCCCAACTACTGGCCCAACTTCTAAAACCCAACCACTGGCCCAACATGCTTCCAAAGCCCAACTTCTAAAGCCCAGCCACTGGCCCAACGTCCAAAAGCCCAGCCACTGGTCCAACTTCAAAAAGCCTAACCACTGGCCCAACATGCTTCCAAAGCCCAACTTCTAAAGCCCAGCCACTGGCCCAACTTTCAAAAGCATCACCACTGGCCCAACATACTTCCAAAGCTCAACCATTGGCCCAACATACTTCCAAGACCTCTCACTACATGCAGCCTTTGCTCAGGCTCGCAACTCTACAACCACCTCTCAGTTCAGATCTACATGTCAAATCAACCTCCCATCTATGGATCATCAAGAAGTACGTCCCGTACACGGAACCAACCTGATCATCTCATCCAGTCTCAGGTATAAGTCTGTCAAAGGGGCATCATGTTCATACCTTTAAGCTCAGGAGTGAGTCCGTCAAGGGGCATCTTTTCTATCTCACTCAGCCTCAGCCTCAACCTCAACACCAGGTATGAGTCCATTAAGTGGCATCCTTTTCATTTCATTCAACATCAGAAATAAGTCCGTCAAGGGGCATCCTGTTCATATCATTCAGCATCAGGTATAAGTCCATCAAGTGGCGTCCTGTTCATATCGCTTGACATCAGGAATAAGTCCGTCAAGGGGCATCCTGTTCATATCATTCAACATCAGGTATAAGCCCATCAAGTGGCATCCTGTTCATATCACTTGACATCAGGAATAAGTCCGTCATGGGGCATCCTGTTCATATCATTCAGCATCAGGTATAAGTCCATCAAGTGGCGTCCTGTTCATATCACTTGACATCATGTATAAGTCCGTCAAGGGGCATCCTGTTCATATCATTCAGCATCAGGTATAAGTCCGTCAAGTGGCGTCCTTTTCATATCACTTGACATCAAGTATAAGTCCGTCAAGGGGCATCCTGTTCATTTCATTTGGCATCAGGTATAAGTATGTCAAGTGGCGTTCTGTCCATATCATTAAGCATCAGGCATTTTCTCCTACTATCCCACGCTCTATAGTAATCAGGCCCCTCGTGGCATTTTTCTCTCTCATATCCGTGGCCTTTTAATCTCTCATATCCACTACAATCACGCCCTATTGTGACATTTTGCTCTTCACTTTCCTAACATGGCATCCTCTTCGTTACACGAACTACGCTCGGTCTGATTCTCCTCGCAAGAGATACGTAGGCAGCTCTAAAGGCTCGACCATGCACTTACTACATTCTTGGTTAAAGTTTGAGATTACGCGGCTTGGCACTTCTCGACTACACCATATCTCACCATCTCTCAGCTATCCAGATCCACACGAACTACGCTCGGTCTGATTCTCCTCGCAAGAGATACGTAGGCAGCTCTAAAGGCTCGACCATGCACTTACTACATTCTTGGTTAAAGTTTGAGATTACGCGGCTTGGCACTTCTCGACTACACCATATCTCACCATCTCTCAGCTATCTAGATCCACACGAACTACGCACGGCCTGATTCTCCCGACAGGAGATACGTAGGCAGCTTTAAGAGCTCGACCATACCCTTACTTTACCACATTTTCGGTTAGAGTTTGAGATTACGCAGTAACGCACTTCTCGACTACACCATTCATCTTCTACTCAATTCTCACATGAATCCCCAACAAAGTTGTTCACCCTTTCTGGTAATACTCTCAATCCCCAGCGGAGCTATTTGCCTACGATGGCATTTCACACTCACTTGCCTACATTGGCATTTCACATATACTTGCCTACATTGGCACCTCAAACTCACTTGCCTACATTGGCATTTCACATTCACTTGCCTACATTGGCATTTCACATTCACTTGCCTACATTGGCACCTCATACTCACTTGCCTACAATGGCATTTCACATTCACTTGCCTACGTTGGCACCTCATACTCACTTGCCTACTTTGGCACGTCTTTTACTTATTCTCATCACTTAAAAGAAAAGGGACAAAAATGGGTCATCTAGTTTCTTTGTCACGATTTGCTTCGCAAAACATAACAAAAAGGGGCAGCTGTAGACACCCCATTTTTGCCCAAACATAAAAAAAAGGTTTGTTTTTGTAAAAAAAATGATTTCAAAAAATGCAAAATCATTTCAATGTCAAAATCAGAAACCAACATAGCCGTGTGGACTGTCCACACCCAATGATTTTCTTCCTCCACAAAAACCTATTCTGACAATTTACTCGGTGGAGCAAAAACAAAAAAATAAAAAAAAAACATAAAACATAAAAAAAGAAAGCACTCAAAAACAAAATATTAAAAAAAAAATGAAAACATAAAAAAAGAAAGCACTCAAGAAAAAAAAAATAAAATAAAAAAAATAAAAACATAAAAAAAAAAAAAAAAAAAAAAGAAAGCACTCAAGAAAAATATAATAAAATAAAAAACATAAAAAAATGGAGCACCAAAAAAATAATAATAAAAAAGGAAACATCTGTGCCTATAAAAGGCAGTGTTTTTCAACGGAAAGATGATGAGATCAGAAAAGATTGGTGAAGAAGAAAAATTCCTCTCTCTCTCTCCATACAATTCTCTGTGTCTCCTCCCTTTGTCTCTCTCACCTTACCATCAAAATACCAGTCTCATCCTCACCACTACAGACCATCAACCACTATACCACTGTCAGACCACCACCTTCACAAACCCACTTCATCTCTCTTTTACTCTTTCACCTTCACAAGCTGTCACTATTCACTACCACTGTTTGGCAGCCTCTTCACAGATAATTTTCTCTCCCTTTCACACTATTGTACAGAAAATAAAAAAATATAATCCACGTCATACTTGGGATTACTTGATTTCCAATATAAAAATCACGCCCGACTCGGGATCGCATGGTTCCCAATACAGAAATCCCATGTGGTTTCTATTACGGAGAGCCATGCCCTACTGGGGATGACGTGGTTGCTAATACGGAGATCTATGTTTTACTGGGGATTACGTGATTATTTTTTTTTAGCATAGAAATCCATGTGTAAATAATAAAAACACTTTTCAATAAACATGGGCACCGTCCCATTCTTCCGGTATAAAATCAAAAATACAAAAAAAGAAGACAAAAAGAAAAAATACAAAAAAAATGGACTTTCTCAAAATAAAACTCCAATGCCACCTTTGCTTGGAATCTGCAAACGGCTCAGGTAAGATAGGTAAGTCTTCTTATCCTACACACACATCACATTTTTTTTCTTTCTTTTGGGCATCGACCCATACTTCCGGCATAAATAAAAATACAAAAAAATCTCATTTCTTTCTTTTGGGCACCGATCCCTACTTCTAGCATAGGAATAAAAGAACAGAAAAATTCAAAATTCAAAAATACATTTTTTTAAATTTGGGCACCGACCCTTACTTCCGGCATAGGAATAAAAGAACAGAAAAAATGAAAAATACAAAAATATATTTTCTTTCTTTTGGGCACCGACCCTTACTTCCGGCATAAAATAAAATACCAAAAAATCACTTTTTCAGTCATTTGGGCACCGACCCTTACTTCCGGTACACTTTTTCAATCATTTGGGCACCGATCCTTACTTCCGGCATAAAAATAAAAACACAAAAAAGGTTCTCTTTTCTTTTCTTTCTTTTGGGCACCGACCCTTACTTCCGGTACATTTTTCAGCTATTTGGGCACATATCCTTATTTCCGGCATAGGAAAAAAATAAAAAAAATAGAAAATAGAAAAGTACAAAAAAAAAATACATCATTCTCCAATCACTTGTATAATCTCATTTCAATCTCAATCACTTTCCAAAGGTTAAAATCTAGGACTATACCACGTGGGTTAAAGTTCCTAGTTACACTGACTCTTTTTCAAATCACTATATCACACGTGCACGGTCAAACGGGACCACTTTTCTTTCTCTAAAAAAAAAATTCATGCATACACTCGCACACACATAAGTCAGAACTACGTTTGGCCTAATTCCCGTCTTGGGATACGTAAGCAACTCTTAAAGAGTGCGGCCATACCTATCACAATTTTCCATCTTATTCACTTTCTAAAAAAACAAAAAAAAAAAAAAAAAACTTTTTTTTTACTTTTTCAATCAAAATGCCCCATTTTAATAAAAATCAAAATTGGCTACCGTGTTCGCACGGATGTTCGAGGGTGCCTAACACCTTCCCTCGACATAATCGAGTCCCCGAACCCACTTTAAGATCTCTGGTTTTCCCATGGCTATCAAGAGTCACACTTTTAAAGGGCCCACTTTTCTCAAAACATTTTTTTTTTCAAAAGTCAAAGATGAATTACTTTAATTGTCTTTACAGGGGTCCTAACACCCAAAATGTTAGGTGGCGACTCTGAACTTTTTCAAATAGGCCCTACAATACTCTTTTTACCACTCCCAATAAACTTCAAGTCGCAATTCACCCACTCTCAGGAAGCCGGGTCCACACCGACGGCCTGGCCGTGCCGAAAACGCTGGCGCGACAGACTCTACGGGATCAGAGTGAGTAGTTGAATCGAATTAATCTTGGATTATCGACTCTACCCAATTCACTTCCTCTTCCTCATCATCAAAATCTTCAATTTTGGGATTTGAAAAGAGTTTGATATTCAATGTCATGTTCCCAAAAACTACGGTCATCACTCCACTCCTTACCTTGATTGTTGCATCGATCGTCGCAAGGAAAGGACGTCCAAAGATCACCGGAATCTGCGATTTGGCATTGTATACAGGTTCGGTGTCTAAAATGACAAAGTCGACAGGAAAGACAAAAGTGTCAATCTGGACTAAAACGTCCGCCAAAACTCCTCGCGGATATTTAATCGATCGATCTGCGAGTTGGAGAGTAATGCGAGTAGGCTTAAGTTCTCCCAATCCTAACTGCTGGTAAACAATGTAAGGTAGAAGATTAGCACTCAAACCTAAGTCAAGCAGAGCGTTGTTCACTTTCCTTTGACCGATTATGCAAGAGACCATTGGTGTGCCCGGATCCTTGTATTTAGGAGGCAAATCGTGTTTTACAATTGCACTTTCTTGGCATGCCAAATAAGCGCTCTTTTTAACACTTTGCCTCCTCTTAACAGTGCACAAGTCTTTCAAGAACTTGGCATAGGAAGGCACTTGTTTAATCACGTCAAGGAGTGGTAGATTAATCTTCACTTGCTTGAGTAATTCCAAAAACTCCTGACTTTTGGTTTCTTGTTTAGGTTTTAACCTTTGGGGATATGGAGCAGGAAAAGGGCATTTGGGTGCTTCCTCAAGGAGAGGTTCTTTTCCGGGCCTTCTCTTTACTTCGGTATCCTCGGGAACTGTCATTCTGGGCTCAACAATTTCACCTTCTTTCTCTTCTTCCACCATTTTTTCTTCTTTCTCCAACTCTTCCTCATCTTTTACTATAGGGTGTGGAAGAAGAGAGACTTTTTCAATCTCTTTCCACTTCTCAACACAGTCACAGCCTTAGCCTCCTCGTGTTGTCTTGAACTCGAGGCTTGGCCTTTAGGATTTGGCTCTGGTTGTGCTGGGAACATACTTCGTTCTCTATCCCCTTGTTGAGCGGCTAACCTCTCTACACTTGTGTTGAGTTTACTCATTAACTGCATCATCTGCTGCATCATGAGTGTATTAGGATCCTCTTGTGCCTTCTTATGAGGTGGCACATAAGTGTTGGATGAAGGTTGGTTGTTGCTCCCCTGATTGTAGTTGGATTGAGGTGAGTGATTTTGTTTTTACTGATTCTGGTGGTACCCTTGATTTTGTTGATAGGTAGGAGGAGGTTGGTAACCCTGTTGGTATCCTTAATTTTGAGGTCGGTATTGATTTCCTTTGTTCGGCTGCCACTGTTGAGGTGGGTTTGCTGTGGCAGCATTGTTTCTATGGTCGAAACCAGGATGACTCCACCTATCATTTGGGTTGAAACGACCAGGGGCATTTATAGCGTGCACTTCTACTGGACTCTGTTCATGATAAACAAGGTATATTTGACAATGTTGAGAGGTATACCCCATTTGTAGACAACTAGAACATGATTCTTTGGAAGCAAATTGTATCACTTGGTCCTTCTTTGCTTCCAATGCCTCCAATTTACGAGACAGTTGCTCGTATTACTCCATTAAACTATCTTCCGCTTTTAACTGATAAATACTCTTACGACTTGAATTCAAACTAGTTTGAGTTCTTGTCACTTGAGTTTCCCACTCTGGCGAATGTTCGGCCAACCATTCAAAATGAGCTTCGGCCTGATCTGCATTTTTGCTCATGAACTCACCGTCACTCGTAGTTTCCACGAGTTTCTTCGATTTCGGACAAAGGCCATCATAGAAGAAGCTTATTGTTCGCCACTTCTCGAAACCATGATGTGGACAGAGCAATAACAAATCCTTGAATCGCTCCCATGCTTCAGCGAATGTTTCTTCCTCTTTTTGATTATACATCTTGATTTGTCTCAAGATATCAGTCGTTAACCGATTAGGGAAGAACTTTTTGAAAAAGGCTTCATGAATTGCTGGCCAAGTCGAAATAGAGTTTGGTTTGAGCGACAATAACCATGACGTCGCTTTGTCCTTCAAGGTGAAAGGAAAAAGCTTTAGTAAGATTATATTACTTGGGCAAGTTTGATCTGTGAATGTGCCACAAACGTCTTCGAAATCTCAAATATGCAAGTATGCCTTTTATGCCTTTTCCTTTTCCATCCCATGAAATGTGGGTAATAGTTGGATCATTCCATTATGAAAATGGAATGTACCCGTGTGCGGAGGGATGCGGATACAGGAAGGTATGGCAGTTTGATCAGGAGACAAGAGTTCTCGTAGAGGTCGTTGACCGTCATCGATGAGATCATGCCTTTTTTCTCCTTTTGGCTCTCCGTATCAGACATTGGATTAGAAGTAGATGGAGTAAAAAATGGGATTATCAGCACTATTTATGGAATCTTCAAATAAATTTGTGACGAAAGCTTCAATGGAGTCAAAGAACATAGAATGACACAAACAACACAGCTTGTGTTTTGAAGAACGTAAGGAAAAAGAAAGATAGAAATGGGATAAGGAAAGATTGGATCAATCTAAAATCCCTGGCCTTCGTTATCTTCCTCGGCAACGGTGCCAAAAACTTGACACGACTGGAAATGTGTTCTCTTAAGAGTACGTCCAAGCGTAGACGGTCGCGTCAAGTAATAACCGGTAAGACCGAGTCGTATTCCCAAGGGACGGAATGGGGGAAAAGAAACCTAGATTGAACCCTAAAGAAAATAAAAGATGCTTTCTTATAGAGTGGAGATTCTAACAGCCCTATAGAAAAAGAAACAAATTAAAGTAAAGCGATAACTTAACTAGATAGAACTAAAAACTGTGATTTGAAATTAAATATGAAAAAGAGTTGGAAACATGTGAGTCCACAAGGTACCAGCCACTACCATGATTTAACAATAACGAACAACCGGGGTCTTCTTCTTTTAGTATTCCTTATTTCGAAATTGATTAAGTAAAGCATTCTAGACACTAAGTATGTGAATTTTACATGCTTAGTGGTTCAACTACCTCACTTATTTATGAAGGACTGGAATTAAACTAACTAACTCTATGAACAATGATAAACAAATCGAGTATAGGATAATTGACATGTTCATCATAAGTGTTCATTGAGTTAATTAATCAAAAGAGCTTTTATTTCAAAATCAGTTTTCAATTTGAGCTTAAAAAGGACAATTTGAGCTTAGTTACTGAAATAGAAGTTACTGGAATACAAAAAGGATTCAACCCAAGTCATAAGCATACCAATCGATTACTATTGTTGCCAATCGATTGGTATGAAATGACTTCCAATCGATTGGTTAAAGTACCAATCGATTGGTTCGGAATCTATAGCAATCGATTGGATCCTGTTTCCAATCGATTGCCACTGATTCTCAGACAGAATCATGGCAGTGGGCTGGGAACAATGTTTCTTCACATTATTCCCAACCAGTACTCTAAGCTAGCATGTTTTGCACTTCGTGAATGAAAATAAATTGAGAAATGGAATTGAATGGAGACATGGATTACATCTGTGAAACTAAAACTATCAAAATCAAACTAAAACTATATTGAGGTTTACAATCAAGCAATTTCTACAGCAAGAATGCAGAAAGAAAGGAACCTGAACTTGAAATTGAATTCGAAATGTACAATCTTTACTTGAGCTTGTTCAAAAACCAAGAAAATATGAAGAAATCCTACAAAATAATACACCCATAAGCCAACCCCTAACCTTTTTCACTCCCCTCTATATATAGTGTAATATCCACGAGCTGAAGGCGTCTAGGTTCATTCTGTAACGGCTGGTCGTCGTCCTGATTGCTGAGATCTTGCACCATTAACGCAGAATGATTCCAGCTTTCACCAATCGATTGACAAAAATATCAATGGATTGGTAAAAATTCCAATCGATTGGTATGATGTCAATCGATTGGTACCCAAACTTCATCTTCTTGTTTCTTGATCTATTCCTAACCCCGAGGCAACGGCTTCGCCTAGGCCCAACTAGCGGCGGGGGCAAACCCCCTAGGTGGCTAATGATGGCAAGCCTCAAATGACCCTGCAACCACCCATGTTCCAGGTTGGTTTCCTACGGCCATTCTCTCCCGCACACCCGCCTTAGCAAAATGCTTGGGGGGCAGGGACTGGGCTAAAATAGGAAATCACACCGGTCATTAAAAGGACTCAGAATCCTAACATTCCTAAGTACTTACAGTGATCAGAGATAACCGGACGGTGAAACAGGATTTTCCTATAACACCCCCGGGCCATCCCGGACAGTAAGCAGGACAAGTTCCTATGATACACCGGGCGGTCACCTTCGAAACAGGTCGGTAAGACCAACTGTTCTACCAGTTACGGTCCTAAACCATTTGCTAAGGCAGGGATCGGTCAAAACTAGGTGGACACTGGCAATCACAAATAGGCACACAAGTACAAAAATAGTAAACAGCTTATGGAAAGTCACAAGTACAAAAACAGTAGACAGTTTATGGAAAGTTGGTCTCAAGGACCTTTTCATTAATTAAAAACTGTTTGTACAGGGCCTGGGGGGCAATTATAGTAGCCTCCCCAAAAAAAAAAATTTATTACAATATAGAAGAAAACGAGTCGGGACCTCAGTCGTCCACCTCGACCACGTCTTCGGTCTCCCCAGCCTCCTCTCCCAGGTCAGCTCCTCTTCCCGGTGCAGATACTCCGCCCGGGGCAGCCTCCTCAGCAGGGCCGGCATCAGCAGCGGGGCCCTCGCCCGCAGAAGGACCTATATCCTAGAAGTCAGAATCAATCCCCTTATAGGACGAGATGTCCCATTCAGGGTGATCCCGGGATATCCTGTGCTTCAAGTCTTTGTAGCCCTGAAAGAAGCCATCATCAAAAGCTTCCTCCCAGGCCCCCGCCGCAGCCGCCTCCTCCAGCTCCTTCTCCCGTGCCTTCGCTACCGCTATGCTGGCCCGACCAGCCTTTAGGTTAGCCTGAGTGGTAGCCAGCTCTGCCTGGGCACCGCCAAGGCTCAAGGCCAAACCTTTCACCTTGTCCTTCTCCACGGCCAGAGCAGTGCCCCTGGCCTCTGAGATCGCCCGCTACTCAGACAAAGCTGCTTCATCAGCAGCGGCCCTCTTGGCCAAGGAAGGTAGGAAGGACTCAGCCCCGACAGCCATGCACCCGACCTGCGAGAAGTTAAAACCGACCGGTCAGAGAACAAGCACAGTTGACAAAATAGTTGAAGAAAAGGAAACAAAGGTAAGAGAACTCACCATGTGAGAGAGGGTGTACAGCCAGCTCTGGAAGACCTCAGGAGACATGTTTTCACATGCCTCCACTTGGCTGGGGAGTAAACCGTGCTTCACCCGCTCCCTGATCTCAACTGAGGCGGACATCGGTGCCACGGCTGGCACCCCCGCCCGGGGGGCATTCTCTTCAACTATCACCACGTGGGGCGTTGAAGTCCCCACTAGCTCCGGACAGTTTGTTACACCGTGCCGGATCCACTTCAGCTGGCGGTCTCCACCCGAGGCCTCGGTGGCGTGCCTTTTTCCTTGGGCCACCGCCATCCGGGTGGCAGTAGCAGCAGTAGCAGCGGCCTGCCTCTCCCTCAGTTGCTCCATATTTCTCTTCGGAGCCATCTCTGTAGAAGGAAAAAATTGAACAGTTAATAACCAATGTAGAAGATGGGGGAGTGAGTACCACGGGAGAAGGCAGTGTCTGAGCACTTACCAGGAATAATACCAGGGAATATTGGAGCTTCTGTGGGCTGGACTGGGTCGTCAGTAGCTCGAAAGTCGCCGGTTCGGGTCAACACGTTCCAGATGTTTACCAGCCGGTCTGCCAAACTCCTGATCCTAGCTTGGCACTCGTCGGGAATGCTCAGTGGGCTGGTCTATCCCGTTGCAAAGCCAAGTACAAAATGGTTAGTCTCAGAAACAGGAAGCAAAGCAAAGAAGTAAGCAATTTTAGCATTTGACACTGTATCAATGCCAAAAAAAATTAGAATTGGCATACTAAAAATAGTATGGTGCATTGGAGTGCTCTAATAGGAGAGAATATTTGGCAATGCCAAATTCGTGGCACATCAGTTTTTCTTTTTTGTTACTGTGCCCAAAAAAATGGTGGTTATATCAAACAATGACATTTAAAAAAAAAATGAGAGCATTTTTGCTTACCCAAAAATTAGTTCATCAATGCTCATTGTTTAATCTTGGGTCCCACTATATTGGCTAATGGGATGCTTGGGTGAGCATTGGTAAACCAATTTTTGGGTGAGCAAAAGTATTTTCAAAAAAATTTACCATTAGAACAGAATTGTCGAAACATAGCATTTGACCAATGGAAAACAGTGTGAAATTATAACTTTGACATGAAAAAAAAAATGTTATATTAGAGATGCTCTATTGGCACACTGTAATTAAATTAGATAACTAATATAATGTCACACATTGGATCCACACATGTGAATCTAAGATATGTGGCATGTCACCAAAGCTCGTCCCAAATCATTAAAGTTGTGAAAATCAGCATTGTAGACACCCCATTTTGACCTGCCAAAAAAAGAAATAACTGTCGCAAGGGGCCCACCAGGCACTCCAATCGAAGAAAAAGCTCCAGAATCCAAAAAGGGACTCCAGAGGTCAAATCAAAGTCAATACAGAGATGACAGCTCATCCACCGGAGTTCCGGAATCCGGGATCATTCGATTGCGATAATCGATGACATTTTCAACCAAAATCAAAGTTTAGCACAAAATTCAAGACCAGAATCAAGTCCGAGACAACCGAAGGTTGAATTCAATTACATCAGGGCAAAGCAGGAATCAATTCCATCCTATAGGACTTCAAATCATCAAATTTTGATAACCGACGGAGAATCGGGCTTCGATCGAAGTTTCGACGCCCCAAAATCAAGGAAAAGAGACACGATCATCAATCCAGAAACACCGAAAGTCTGACTAGACATAACTAGATGGAAATATAGAGAAAAACAAGAATTCGGCGACTTGAATCAGTTTAATCGGACAATCAAAGAAGAAACGACGTCCAATCTAAGTTTTGAAGCATAATCTGGAAAACACAAGGGGCAAAACGGGCATTTTGTAAGTCTTAGATTCTCAATCAAACTGCTCCGATTCAAAGAGAACGTCAATACGATTTCAAATCATCTTGAATCAGGAAGATCGGATGGTCGGATCAAAAGATATCGACAGTCGAAGTTTAGACGGTTTGGATCAGACGTCGATAGTCTGGAAAAAAAAAAAAAAAGCAGAGGCATTTCTGGGTTTCAAACGAATTCCGATCCAGCCACACAAATTTGAAGAGGACATTAAACCAAGCCTAAATCTTTTCAATTCGGACGTCCCAAATCGTCCGATCGACAGTCTCGATCGAAAGTTGCCACACACCACTTCGCGTTCCGCCTACATGGAATCAAAACCCATTTAGGGTTTGGAAAACTTTCTATAAATAGAAAGCTCTCCCATGCACAAAAAAAAAAGGAGGGGCAGCCTCCCTCTTCTTAGGTCCTGTTTGGCTCAAGCCAAAACTCCTCCTAAACCCTTAGGCTTTGTTTGGTTGTTAACCAAACACAACCTCATCAGCACCACCACACCACCACTATCTCCACCACCAAAAACCCACTGTCACCACCACATTACCCAACTCCCCTCACAAACCCAACCTCAAAGGACCCTCGGATAGCCAGAAAAGCAATTTAACCAAACAGAGCCTTAGCCACTACCCAGAAATTGAAAATCCAACCAAACAGGACCTTAACCACTTTTACCTCTCTCACCACCCATACCATGGCCTTCCTCTCATCAAACTGGAGCCAACCGCGGTGGTCTCACCACCAAATCATTCCCACAGAAGCCCCACGCGCCTCCCAAACACCTCACGCGTCGCCGCTATGCAGAAGTAACTCCGGCGGTCTTTCTGGCAACAACCGCCAGAAACCACCACCGCCAGCCCAATCGTCTGGCCAAGACGATCCATACCCCAGCGGCCTCACCTCCAAAGGTTACCATAGAAGCCTCAGCCCTCCGCTTCGCCTCACCACGTGCAGGCAACAGTCAGCGCTGACCATCAGCTGACCTACCAACCAGACACTGCCACGTGGCAAGGAATGCTGAGTCAGCAGTCCAGTGGACAACCACGTTGCTACCACGTCAGCGCTGAGTCAGCATTGACTAGCTAATCAGAAATTGACGTGTGGCGTGTACTGTCGCGTGTACTGCCATGTCAGGTTGACCAACCAATGATAGGTTGACATGTGGCATAGACTGTCATGTCATCACGTTGACCAGCCATTTAGAGACTGCCACGTGTCCGATTGACTGCCCAATCAGCATATCCAGCAGCGGCCCAATCAATGCCCCGTCAGCTTTGACCAGCCAATCAGAAGGTGCCATGTCATGCCCCGGAGCAGCATAAATAGAGAAAAATAAATTTCCTTTATGGGTCCATAACGAATGACAGGTGAAAGTCACTAATAATCCACACCACGCAGTACTAGTCTAAAAGAACAGCAACAGTAAACAACTGAGAATAACACACAGTGCTAACTATTACAAAATATCAGAGTGTGGTCCACAGGATCACAATAGGTCTGGAGACAATAAATGCCCAAGTACCCGTTAACTAAAGGTTCAACGGAACAACCAGAATGTAATCTAACTATAACATCTTCAGTCTTCAACTGGCATAAGGATAATCCTCAGCGTAGTAATCCTTCCTGGCGTAACCATCATCGGTGGGGCCTTTCTCAGGAAAATAGTCATCAGTGTACTGGTCGTTACCTGTAGAATAAGAGACAGGATATTCTGGATGGGGAAAGTCCAGGCAATAAAAGGCCGTCAACTTACTGAGAGCTGAGTGAGAATTAACTAACAGGGTACCAGTTATCTGAAGTAAACGCAAGCTTATGAAAACACGAGTTAACATCTTATTATAAAAATAACATTATCTTGTTCCTTATTCATCCTTGTAAACCGACCCTTAACGTCTTGTTAATAAAATACCGAACTCAACCTATTCTGATTTCATGAACAGACTCAATCGTTTAACTCTAGGGATACACCCTTATTCTGTCCATCGCTTTTAAGAGCAATATATCCTGCTCACCGCATGTCATGGACTCCACGTCAGTCTGTCCCCAGCTTTTAAGAACAATGGTCCTGTTCACCGCATTTCAGGGATATAACGTTTCGAACAAGGCATATCAATCTATTGCCATGACTCAACGTCATCTACTAGTGATCCCAGCTCACCGCTTTTAAGAAAAATGGTCTTGTTCACCGCATTTCAGAGCATATCATAGATCATCCAGTCTATCTTGAGACTTCTTGGTCCAGCTTACTGCTTTTAAGAACCATGCATCCGGTTCACCGCATTTCAGAGCATATCATGACCAATCGTCCATCCACGTACCATTCCCATAACTTACCAAACCTACTTACATTCCATTCTACATCGACACATGACAACTCCCAATGTGGCCTGACTACTCGGATTAAAAGAAAACGGATATCAAACTCAAATCAGAATCAACACGTCATACACGTCTTCATATTCCTTTTTATTTATCCATTATCCATAAATCTTTGGTGTCACATTACTCCTGTCTAACCCACAATCGCAAAAATGGAAATCCGAATCAGAAATCGAACAACTAAACTTCTCATATTATAAACAGGAAAAGGAATCCATGTTCTGATCATGCCAATCGATTGGGACAAAGGTTCAATCGATTGGGACAAAAAGTTATACCAATCGATTGAGAAATATGGCAATCGATTGGGATGTCAATCGATTGGAAAACATGGCAATCGATTGGGATGTCAATCGATTGGAATTCTATCCAATCGATTGGGATACGACTGATATCAATCGATTGGGATTTATGCCAATCGATTGGCACTACGTCTTCTCCAGCAGATTGTGAAAATAGCATATATAAACGTACACTACATGCATTTTACCCATCTAAGCTTCATAATAACTTATATAAACATCATATAGAGGGACCAAGTGAGTTAGAACTCACCTATGGTGTGTTTGGCTTGTGTTTAAGCTTGAAATCTCTAAGCTCTCTCTCTCTCTCTCTCTCTCTCTCTCTCTCTCTCTCTTCCTTCTCTTTTCTCCCTCTCTGTCTCTCTCTTGCTTCTCCTTCTTCTTTCTGCTTCTTCTTCTTCCTCCCAGCTGCCAAGGGCAGTAAGTGTGTGTGAGGGTGTGTATAGATATAGATATATAGATAGATATATGTATATCTCTCAAGAGGTATGTCTCTCTCTCTCTCAAGGCTGCCAAAATGACCCAAGGCCATAAATATGGTCATATATATAGAGATATGGGAGTGCCACACGTTTAAAGCTCAAGAAAAGAAGAAAATATATCCCAGCTTATGTCAATCGATTGGGACACAAGTCAATTGATTGGGAACAGATATTTGTATTTCAATCGATTGGAATAATGTCAATCGATTGGGATTAATGGCAATCGATTGAGATGTTGACACGTAGTCAGTTTTAGTCGGTAAAATGTCAATCGATTGGGAATATGTCAATCGATTGGTATCTGAAAAGTGTCAATCGATTGGGAAAACTTATCAATCGATTGGTATCAAAATTCACCAAAAAGGAAGAGAAAGTTTATACGAGTATAGAAATGAAATACCAGGTCTTATTAATACGCCAAAATATAGGGTATTACATCATCAACTACTCAACAAAAGATTTCGTCCTCGAAATCAAAGGCAACAAGATCTAAAACAAAAACGAAAACTTCTCGCGCATCTCTGACTCTAGTTCCCACGAAGCTTCTCCTTCATCATGATGCTTCCACTGAATTTTGACTAACGGAATCTCCTTGTTCCTGAGTTTCTTGATCCCTCGATCCAGAATACGAACAGGTCCTTCATTGAACGTAACGTCGCTGTTGACTTCGATATCCTCAAAGTTGATCTCGTGCGCTGGGTTGTGAACGCACTTCCTCACCATACTGATATGAAAAATGTTGTGCACTCCTGACATCTTTGGTGGCAACGCAAGGCGATAAACAACTTTTCCAACACGTTCCAGAATCTCAAATGGTCCAATGAACCTTGGTGATAACTTGCCTCTCTTCTGACCAAATCTGACGATGCCTCGAACAGGTGAAACCTTGAGTAGCACTTGGTCTCCAACTGCAAATTCTAAGTCTTTGCGTCGCTTGTCAGCATAACTCTTATGTCGGGTCTGAGCTATCTTCATCTTCTCACGTACGACTTGAATTTTCTCACTGGTTTCTCGTACCATCTCTGGTCCAAGAAGTTGGGTATCTCCGACTTCAGTCCAACACAACGGCGATCGGCAAGGTCTTCCGTACAAAGCTTCAAACGGTGCCATCCCGATACTCGAATGATAACTATTGTTATAGGCGAACTCTATCAACGGTAAGTGCATCTCCCAAAAATTCTTGAAATCAATGACACAAGCACATAACATATCTTCCATCACTTGATTAACTCGTTCCGTCTGTCCATCTGTCTGTGGATGAAAAGATGAACTCAAGTTCAGTATCGTTCCCATTGCTGTCTGGAGACTCTTCCAGAATTCTGCTATAAAGCGCGAATCTCGGTCTGACATGATAGAAATAGGTATTCCATGTAACCGTACTACGTATTGCAGATACATCCAGCTTAAACGTTCCACTGGATACGTCATACTATAGGAGATGAAATGTGCCGTCTTCGTAAGTCGATCCACGATTACCCATATAGCATCGTGATTCTGCTGTGACTTCGGCAATCCTACCACAAAATCCATGGTTATATGTTCCCATTTCCATTGGGGAATAGGTAACGGCTGTAGAAGTCCAGGCGGTTTCTGATGTTCTGCCTTCACTTGTTTACAAGTAAGACACTGAGCTACATACTCCGCTACATCTCTCTTCATTCCTTCCCACCAAAAATTTCTCTTCAGATCCTTGTACATCTTTGTACCTCCAGGATGAATAGTCATTCGTGACTTATGTGCTTCATCCAATATTTCTTTCCGAAGATTTTCTTTGTCAGGTACACAGAGTCTACCCTTACATCGTAAAGCTCTGTCTGTACTAATACTCCAGACTTCTGGTTCCTTGGCTGACATCTTGGCGAACCATAACTTTAAATCCTCTGCTGTCTGTTGAGCTTCTTTGATACGGCTGATCAAAGTTGGTTGTACCATAAGACATCCAAAATGTTGTCCTTTCATTTGTTCCCTTGGCTGAAGATCCCATTCAGCGATTTCTTCCAATGCTCTCCATTCTCGAATTAGAAATACAGCGATCACTAGTCGAGGTTTACGGCTCAGAGCATCTGCTACAACATTTGCTTTACTGGGATGGTATTGCAAAGAAAAGTCATAGTCCTTGAGTAACTCCATCCATCTCCGCTGTCGCATGTTCAACTCCTTTTGAGAGAACAAATACTTCAGACTCTTATGATCGGAAAACAGATCAAACTTTTTTCCGTAGAGATAGTGTCTCCAAATTTTCAATGCAAACACTATTGCTGCTAATTCCAGATCATGCGTAGGATAATTCTTCTCATGTACCTTCAATTGTCTTGATCCATATGCGATAACATTTCCACCTTGCATCAGTACACACCCAAGTCCTTGGTACGATGCATCACTGTAGATCACATACCTTTCTCCACTCTTAGGTATGGCGAGTACTGGTGCAGAAGTCAATCTCTCTTTTAACTCCTGAAATGCACCCTCATGCTTATCCGTCCACTCGTACTTCCTCTCCTTCCTTGTTAAACTCGTTAAAGGTCCTGCTAGTTTGGAAAATCCTTCTACGAAATCTCCGGTAATATCCCGCTAAACCAAGAAAACTTCTGACTTCTGTCGCATTTGTCGGTCTGTTCCATCTTAAGACTGCATCAATCTTAGATGAGTCTACGGAAATACCATCCTGAGATATAACATGTCCTAAGAATTTGACCTCTTGTAGCCAAAACTTGCACTTGCTAAACTTTGCATACAACTTGTTATCTCTAAGTGTCTGCAAAGCAATCTGTAAGTGTTTCTGGTGATCCTCTTCTGTCCTTGAGTAGATCAAGATGTCGTCGATGAACACAATAATGAATTTATCCAGATATGGTCTGAATACTCTATTCATTAAGTCCATAAATACTACTGGCGCATTTGTCAATCCAAAAGGCATAACTAGAAACTCATAATGCCCGTATCTCGTCCTGAAAGCAGTCTTCGATACATCCTCTAATCGAACTAACAGCTGGTGATATCCAGAACGCAGATCTATTTTGGAAAAGATCCTTGATCCTTGTAACTGGTCGAACAAATCATCTATCCGTGGAAGTGGATATTTATTCTTGATCGTAACTTTATTCAACTCCCTGTAGTCCATACAGAGTCGAAGTGTTCCTTCCTTCTTCTTCTCGAACAGCACTGGTGCTCCCCAAGGTGACGTACTCGGACGAACAAATCCTAAATCTTCAAGCTCTTGAACTTGCTTCTTCAGTTCCAACATCTCGGTTGGTGCCATCCTATATGGAGTCTTAGATATCGGCAATGTACCAGGTACTAATTCCACACAAAAGTCTATTTCTCTTTTCGGTGGAAGTCCTTTAATATCTTGGAATACATCCTGAAAATCTTGTACAGTAGGAATCTGATCCATCGTAAGTTCTGTACTAGTATCCTCAGTCGTAGCCAAACAATTGGTAAGAAACATGTCGTTCATCGGCTGGCACTGAAATCTAATTGTCGGGTATCCATGTATTGAAAACACAATCGTTCTAGTAGGGCAGTCCAAATTGGCACCGTACTTAGTTAACCAATCCATCCCTAAGATAACGTCAAACTCTGACATCGACAAAACTACCAAGTCTGCTGGAAGATTTCGATCTCCTAGAGTCAATGGGCAGTCTTTACACACTTTACCCAACTTAACAATCATTCCCAATGGTGACACGACATTCAGTGCTGGCTCAAGTGTCTGGGGTTCTAAACCCAACTGACACACAATCTTAACAGCAATAAAAGAACGTGCCGCTCCAGTATCAAATAAAGCTTTAACTGGACTATGAAAGAGTACAAGCGTACCTTCCAAATGTTGCTGCTCATCAGCATTAAAGCCTACTTCTCCTGGAATGATAGCATTCATTCTGGTCTGATCAGAAGGTCCTTGGATTCCCTGCACTGGGACTTCGTAGTGTCCTCCTCGTGGTGCACGACAATCCCTGCTCACGTGCCCTGGCATATTACAGTTGCGGCAGACAATATCCGGCCTGCGATTAGGTCTATGGGCAGTGCAGTTCCTTGCAATATGTCCGGGTTTTCCACTGTTAAAATAACCTCCAGTGTTGCTTGGCGGGGCTGTCAGTAATGCCTGTGGCTGTGACCCCTGCTGGCGATATTGTTGAGGTCGATTATAACTCTGCTGCGGTTTCTTGGTTCCTTCCCAGGTTCTCTTGTTACTCTGGAAATTCCCTTGTGGTTTCCAATCTTGGGTATTTCTCCGTGCCTGATTCGGAAAATTCCTGTGTTGTGGAAAGCTTTTTGACGGCTGGAGTCTATTCATCTGTGGTCGCTGTATTGGATAAGCGTCTTGTTCCAAACTTACAGCAAGTCTGATCAGTCCTTCAAAACTCTGATCCAGGTGACCAATCGTCATATGTCGGAGGTGGGGGTTCAATCCTTGGTGAAATCTCTTCACTTTCTTCTGTGGCGTATCGATCATATGTTGAGCGAATCTGGACAGTCGCTCGAACTGAGTGGTATATTCTCTCACCGTCCAATTTCCTTGAACTAAACTCATGAAATTCTTTTCCTGCTGATCTCTCTCATCCTCTAGAAAATACTTCTCCAAAAATTTGCCTTTGAATGTCTCCCATGACATAGCTCTAGCAGCGTTGATTCCTATAATGGCTTGCTCAGCCTCCCACCAATCTGTGGCGGCATAGGTAAGTTGAAACGTAGCAAGGCGACGCTTCTCCTGCTCGCTGCATTCTAACGCTTCGAAGATTAATTCCATCTCTCTGACCCATTGTTCAGCTCTCCATGGTTTTGCAAATCCGTCGAACTTCTCGGGACGTAACCTACGAAAATTTGCTAACAATTTGTCTCCAGTCTGTCTTGGTGGCGGGGGTGCAAGAGGTCTCTAGTGGGTAGAGTGATTATATGTATCCCCCACATGCTCCATCCTCTGCATAAATGCTTCGAAAATTCCCGACGGATCCATTCCTTCCGGAATAGGTGCTCCATTACGCGCTTGGTGATTTTTCAAGGGTCCTACCATAATAACAAGTGCCGCCTACAAGAGGTTCAAGATTAGCTGAAAGTCTTCTCGTAGAAACGAACTCAAAATAGAACGAGAAACAGCAAAACTAACAATTCTACTAAATAACGTAGCACAACGCAACATCCAAACAATAACAAAAGTACTGCTCGTATATATACCAAAAGATGTACCGTATAGTACACACTAGTCAAACTGTGTACCATATAGGACAAGAGTTACAACAACTAAAGTCAGCTAATACTATACAAAGCTATGGTCAATAGCTATCTCTCAAGCTCCCAAATCTGGTGGACAACATGTCCTAATATAAACTAACAAAATCTACACCCTACCGATCTTGACTCAAAAGTCGTCAGCATCTGATCCTGCTGGTGGTGCCTCGTCCTCTGGGTCTATATCCATCTCCTCGAGTGGATCATCCTCAACTGGTGCGACAAGATCTCCGACTACTACCCCTATATCCCAATCCTCTATCACCTCTGCATCATCGTCCTCCATCACGTCTGCTATCGCATGGTTAGCGACATCAACAGCTACTGCGGCAAAACCATCAGCTATGTCAAGAGCTCCTGCTATAGCTACCTCTCCCATAACAATTCCTGCTGGGTGAGTGATCATCTCTGCTATCCATCCTACTGCCATATCGGTCATGGCTGCCATATGCATAATGGGTCCGGCTGGTATCTGAAGCACGACGGGTACCTCTGGCACAACTACCTCCTCATCGGGCACATTCTCGTCTATAACCATGTCTGCCTCAATAGCCTCTTGGTCCTGTACTAGATCCTCTGGCTCAAACTCTGGCTCCTCCGGATCATCCTCCAGCTCATCATCATCATCTGTTATGTCTCCATCATCTATCTGCTCCCCCTCTCCATCCTCATCAATATCCTCATCGGGCTACTCATCCTCTGGCTCTAGATCCTCCTCATCCTCAATCGGCTCAGGCTCTGGCTCTGGGACGGGTACGTCGGGTACCGGTGATGGTGGTGCTGCTGGAGCTGGTGCAACTACGGGCTCTGGTGGTCCGGCTACAATAGCTCTCAACTCAATCTCATCCATCTCTGGCTTACTCAAAACTAGTCGTAACATCTCCTGACAAATATCTCTGCCAACTCTCGCTAAGTGGTAAGCGTCCATACGCATCTGTGTCGGGTGAGTACTCCCGGTCACATAAAGCGCTCTCCACATATCCTCCTCTAAATGTCGACTAGCTATCTGGCACACGCGCTCACGGTAAAACTCTGGGTCAGCTGGCTCCACGGTATCCCCATGGATCACGTGTCCTCCATAAGCATCGGTAACAAACTGATGGAACTCAGGATCCATGCTATCCTGCAAAGAAAACTATCTATCGTCAAGAGGACGATCTTATCTCATACCCATATCTCATCTCAAGGAATCTTAACAACACTAGGACCAGATGGTGTGGAATGATCGGTGAACGACAATATCATAACCTAGAGTACCAAACTCAGGTTCTGATACCAAAAATCCTGTCATGCCCCAGAGCAGCATAAATAGAGAAAAATAAATTTCCTTTATGGGTCCATAAGGAATGACAGGTGAAAGTCACTAATAATCCACACCACGCAGTACTAGTCCAAAAGAACAGCAACAGTAAACAACTGAGAATAACACACAGTGCTAACTATTACAAAATATCAGAGTGTGGTCCACAGGATCACAACAGGTCTGGAGACAATAAATGCCCAAGTACCCGTTAACTAAAGGTTCAACGGAACAACCAGAATGTAATCTAACTATAACATCTTCAGTCTTCAACTGGCATAAGGATAATCCTCAGCGTAGTAATCCTTCCTGGCGTAACTATCATCGGTGGGGCCTTTCTCTGGAAAATAGTCATCAGTGTACTGGTCGTTACCTGTAGAATAAGAGACAGGATATTCTGGACGGGGAAAGTCCAGGCAATAAAAGGCCATCAGCTTACTGAGAGCTGAGTGAGAATTAACTAACAGGGTACCAGTTATCTGAAGTAAACGCAAGCTTATGAAAACACGAGTTAACATCTTATTATAAAAATAACATTATCTTGTTCCTTATTCATCCTTGTAAACCGACCCTTAACATCTTGTTAATCAAATACCGAACTCAACCTATTCTGATTTCATGAACAGACTCAATCGTTTAACTCTAGGGATACACCCTTATTCTGTCCATCGCTTTTAAGAGCAATATATCCTGCTCACCGCATGTCATGGACTCCACGTCAGTCTGTCCCCAGCTTTTAAGAACAATGGTCCTGTTCACCGCATTTCAGGGATATAACGTTTCGAACAAGGCATATCAATCTATTTCCACGACTCAACGTCATCTACTAGTGATCCCAGCTCACCGCTTTTAAGAACAATGGTCCTGTTTACCGCATTTCAGAGCATATCATAGATCATCCAGTCTATCTTGAGACTTCCTGGTCCAGCTCACTGCTTTTAAGAACCATGTATCCGGTTCACCGCATTTCAGAGCATATCATGACCAATCGTCCATCCACATACCATTCCCATAACTTACCAAACCTACTTACATTCCATTCTACATCGACACATGATAACTCCCAATGTGGCCTGACTACTCGGATTAAAAGAAAACGGATACCAAACTCAAATCAGAATCAACACGTCACCCACGTCTTCATATTCCTTTTTATTTATCCATTATCCATAAATCTTTGGTGTCACATTACTCCTGTCTAACCCACAGTCGCAAAAATGGAAATCCGAATCAGAAATCGAATAACTAAACTTCTCATATTATAAACAGGAAAAGGAATCCATGTTCTGATCATGCCAATCGATTGGGACAAAGGTTCAATCGATTGGGACAAAAAGTTATACCAATCGATTGAGAAACATGGCAATCGATTGGGATGTCAATCGATTGGAAAACATGGCAATCGATTGGGATGTCAATCGATTGGAATTCTATCCAATCGATTGGGATACGACTGATATCAATCGATTGGGATTTATGTCAATCGATTGGCACTACGTCTTCTCCAGCAGATTGTGAAAACAACATATATAAACGTACACTACATGCATTTAACCCATCTAAGCTTCATAATAACTTATATAAACTTCATATAGAGGGACCAAGTGAGTTCGAACTCACCTATGGTGTGTTTGGCTTGTGTTTAAGCTTGAAATCTCCAAGCTCTCTCTCTCTCTCTCTTCCTTCTCTCTTCTCCCTCTCTGCCTCTCTCTTGCTTCTCCTCCTTCTTTCTGCTTCTTCTTCTTCCTCCCAGCTGCCAAGGGCAGTAAGTGTGTGTGAGGGTGTGTATAGATATAGATATATAGATAGATATATGTATATCTCTCAAGAGGTATGTCTCTCTCTCTCTCTCAAGGCTGCCAAAATGACCCAAGGCCATAAATATGGTCATATATATAGAGATATGGGAGTGCCACACGTTTAAAGCTCAAGAAAAGAAGAAAATATATCCCAGCTTATGTCAATCGATTGGGACACAAGTCAATCGATTGGGAACAGATATTTGTATTTCAATCGATTGGAATAATGTCAATCGATTGGGATTAATGGCAATCGATTGAGATGTTGACACGTAGTCAGTTTTAGTCGGTAAAATGGCAATCGATTGGGAATATGTCAATCGATTGGTGTCTGAAAAGTGTCAATCGATTGGGAAAACTTATCAATCGATTGGTATCAAAATTCACCAAAAAGGAAGAGAAAGTTTATACGAGTATAGAAATGAAATACCAAGTCTTATTAATATGCCAAAATATAGGGTATTACACGCCATGTGTCTTTGACTGACACGTGGCTTGCTGACGTGGCACTTGGGTCCCACTTTTGGTTTTTCTTATTTCTGCGACGTTTTCTCGATTACGATCCTTTTGAAGTTCCAGATTCTTTCTCAACAAACATCGACTGAATTTCAATAGCCCCTTCTACACAGGTAACATACTCAAACTCGTACTCTTAGTGGTCTGGGGCTCCCTATAAATCCACTGGTTGGTTATTCCGCATTTTTCTTTTCTTTTATTTACTTATATGCTTTAGTGGTCTGGGCTCCCTATAAATCCACCGGTCGGATATTCCACATTTTTTCTATCTCTTTAATTTTCTCTTAGTGGTGTGGTTTCCCTATAAATCCACTGGTCGGATATTTCGCCTTCTTTTTGCCAATCGGAAGGAGACCCTCGAACTCCACCCGATTGGACTTTATATCCTGCATCAACCGGAAGGAGATCTAATGACCCACCCGGCTGGACTTTATCAAACTGTTATATCCTGCGCTAGTTCGGAATGAGACCTTCGAACTCCACCCGATTGGACTTTATATCATGCGCCAGCCGAAAGGAGATCTAATGACCCACCCGGCTGCACTTTATCTCCTGTTATAGATATTCATTGATAAATCAGGAAACACAAAAAAAAATTATGATGATACTTCTCTCCATTCGCTGGGCACCGACCCATACTTTCGGTAAAACCTTTTTCAAATCACTGGGCACTGACCTGTACTTCCGGTAGCTTTTCTAAACCCCTGGGCACCAACCCATACTTCCAGTACACTCTTTTACACCACTGGGCACTGGCCCGTACTTCCGGTAAAACTTTCACATAACTTTTTTCATTACTTGGGCACCGTCCCTTTCTTCTGGTATATAAAAAAAAAAAAAAAAAAGAAGACGAAAAGAAAAATACCAAAAATGGGCTTTCTTAAAATAAAACTCCAATGCCACCTTTGCTTGGAATCTGCAAACAACACAAGTAAGACAGGTAAGTCTTTACACTCTTCATGGGCACCGATCCTTACTTCCGGCACATAAAACAAAAAGACAAAAAAATCATAAAAACAAAAAATACAAAAAAACCTCATCGCACGGTCGATCTACCCTGACTTTTTACTCAAAAACACTTTCTTACAACTCACTACTTTCTCAAAGGTTAAAGTTCCTAGCTACACCGACTTTACTCAAAATATTATTTTATATACTCACAGTCTAGATCGACCAAAAAACTCATACACATACACAGCACAGAACTACGTACGACCTGATTCTCGAGTCGAGATACGTATGCAACCCACACTTGGGTGTGGCCATAACTTCACTTTCAAACTATCTCGTATCGAGATACATAACTACATACTTTCAAAACTATCTCGTGTCGAGATACATAAATCGGCAACCGCGTGTCACGGATGCTCACGTTTAAATTATAGTATATGTATTCTACTACTTCTTACTTACGCCCCGTTACTATGAAAACCACTAAACTGGCAATCGTGTGTCACGGATGTTCGAGGGTGCCTAATACCTTCCCTCGACATAATCGAGTCCCCGAACCCACTTCAAGAACTCTGGTTTTCGCACGACTATCAAGAGTCACACTTTAAAAGAGCCCACTTTTCTCAAACTGTTTCTCAAAAGTCAAAGATGATTACTCTAATCGTCTTTGCAAGGATCCTAACTCCCGATAACATTAGGTGGTGGCTTTAAAAAGTTTTACTAGGCCTACTCCCACTTGTACGTACTTTCACACATTTCCTTTCGCGCTTTGGTTTGCTGCTTTGAGCCTTTTACCCTATTTTATTTTAATTCCTTTAAAACGGCCGCGACCCTCGAGGGGACCACCCCCCACCATCAGGGCGGGCGCGACAGCCATACTAAAAGTTTTGGTCAAAAAACTCGTAACACATTATTTTATTCTTTTTAAAGGTTTGAACACACAAATACCCAAACACGCCTTAACAAAACTCGTTTTCAAAAGTAATATTTTTGTAGGTCAAAAGGTCCCCCAAATGTACCCTTTTACCTAATTAGAAGTTAAACCGAACACCGAAAGTAGGAAAAACAAAGTTCGGGCAGAGGTGTGTTTGATCGGTCGAATGGAACCTCGGCAGAATTCCTCCGCTTGCTGCAGAATTTTGCCCAAGTCTCATTCAACCCACTCGAACCTACATCTCTTCCAACCATTTTAAAATATTGTATACATTCGAAAAACATGTAAAACCCAAATCTTCATGAGTTCTTAACACAATTTTAAAATACTTTAGGAAGGTATTATCTATAATCAATTAATGTCGAACTCAACGTGTAGAAACTCCAAGTTCGTCGCCCTAATCCAACTATGCAAGGTACAGAAATACAACCACAACCCAAAATCAACCAACATAACACGTTCCCTATATATCAAGAATTGAATTCAATATCCTTAAATTACATAATTTCGAACAAGCAGCCAACTACAATATTCTACTAATTTCACCTATTAAACATAAATCTATTAAACAAGAGTTCAATTATATCTCACGCCCACGAATACTCACCAATTCCATTTCATTCCTTCTGAGCTTCTCCTTGAACACCTACGATGGTTATTTAGTAACCACTACAATATATAAGTTATATGCCTGTGAATAACACTCATTATGCACATGGACAATAAACATGTCCAATTTTATCTCATTACAACAAATATAGTCTCTGACAATTACTAATTCACTTCTACGGGCAGAGGTGTGTTCGATCGGTCGAATGGGACCTGGACAGAATTCCTCCGCTTGCTGCAGAATTTTGCCCAAGTCTCATTCAACCCACTCGAACTTACATCTCTTCCAACCATTTTAAATATTGTATACATTTGGAAAACATGTAAAACGCATTCAGGTCATAATCCAAATCTTCATGAGTTCTTAACACAATTTTAAAATACTTTAGGAAGGTATTATCTATAATCAATTAATGTCGAACTCAACGAGTAGAAACTCCGAGTTCGTCGCCCTAATCCAACTATGCAAGGTACAGAAATACAACCACAACCCAAAATCAACCAACATAACACATTCCCTATATATCAAGAATTGAATTCAATATCCTTATATTACATAATTTCGAACAAGCAACCAATTACAATACTCCACTAATTTCACTTATTAAACATAAATCTATTAAACAAGAGTTCAATTATAGCTCACGCCCACGAATACTCACCAATTCCATTTCGTTCCTTCTGAGCTTCTCCTTGAACACCTATGATGGTTATTTAGTAATCACTACAATATATAAGTTATATGCTTGTGAATAACACTAATTATGAACATGGATAATAAACATGTCCAATTTCATCTCATTACAACCAACTATAGTCTCTGACAATTACTAATTCACTTCTATTACTACCGACTAGCCCGCAGCTCTACTCCCTAAGCCCAAATGACCTAGTCATGACCTACACCTCTACACGTGCGGTCCCATAGGCCTCTGGTGGCTGTGATCATCACCACATCGATTACCTCATGGTGGTATAGAACTAGCAATTCCATTAACCCAAATAAGCAATTCAACATGCTCATTTAAACATTACACCGTGGTTTCACATTCAAATTAGGCCTAATTTAATCACATGAATTTTGCCCAATAATAAACTAAATAAGCTTTATCAAGCTATAATTAACATTCTTTTTACATCCTAAATGAACCCAAACATGGAACCATCCATATATCATAATTAATGTCACTCACCTCTTGGTTTTTGCTCATATTCGCATAATTAATATCCTAGTAAAGCGCAAGTATAAATTCTATATAAAATTTACAAGTTATGAGCTAAACCCTCGAATTGGGTCGCAACAAAATTGTCTCAAAAATCAATAAGAATGGTACCTACATGTCAGACTCACCTCCAAGAGTCCGAATATGTAGCATATTTCAATAACTGATGTTAAACGACACGTTATTTGGCGTCAATGACGAGCTTTCTGTTGAGATTTTCGTTATTCTTTCTTTTCTGTAAATTCATTTTGTTTGAATGTAATGAAGAAGAAGTTGATGGCTGAGTCATAGGCCATGTGTCATCCCAATTCCAACTTTGTGTTTCTATACTAATCTCCACAAGGTTTTCGTAAGTTTTGCGATTATACATCTACTAGTTATAAAACATAATAAAACTATTCCAAACTTAAATAGGTGTTTGTCTATGTCACGTATAGGTCCCATAAGTGGTCCCACATAATATTATGAAGTTGCTAATTAATCTACTAATTATGCAACGTGTTCAATTCGCTCTCACAAAGGTATCCTTAACAGATCACATAAGTGATTTCTAACAATTAACATATTATTAAATTAACATAATATAATATTCAATATGCTTTAATAAACACTAAGCGCATAAGAATTATTCCACATATCTGTCCCATCACACGAGGACCACTCATAACTGTCCCAAACTGAGACTGCTACATTGGACAATAACTGGATTCCCAACTGAACATCCCTAATCAACTTAGTGAGTTAAAACCCACTTAGCACATATGATCACCTCATTATTATATTACTAATAATGCATGCTAAAACGTAGTTAAATATAATCCGCGGGAGCGGGTGTTACATATAAACTATGGCATTTAGAAATCAAAATTATCTTGGCATACCTATGTTACCAATGGCAGAGGTACATAGGGTCCAGGGTGGGCCCAGACCCACCCTGGACTTTTCATAATTATACTTTAGCTCTGAAAAAACTCTATTATTTAGTATTAGCTCCCCCCCCTCCCACCTCTCTCAAACAGCCAGGCCACCCTGGACTGTGCATAAAGATACTTTAGCCTTGAAAAATCTCTAGTATTTAGTTTGTGCCCTCAAACATTAGACCAAAAGGACTAACGCCCAACTCAGTCTTATAAGTTCTTTTACCAAACCAAAAAGTCAGTATCATTCTAACATATTGAAATTATTGTATTATATACAGTCCGGATCTTAAGCGGACTCAAAGGGATGGACCAAGGGACAGACCACTATTAGTGACGAAAATGTCTCTTTTTGCGAGGAAAATTTTCGCTGTTAACAAAAATGTCACTTTTAGCGACAAAAATTTTCGTCGCTAAAAGTGGTCAGTCCCTTTGAGTTCGCACTTGATCCTTGTCAATATTATATATATATATATGTATACATCACCTTTCATATGAGGGAGTCCTCATTTTAACAAAGTAAGGACTTCTGTTTACATCCGTTAAATGTAGTTTTAGTCTGTAAAATTACTTAGTACCCTTAATGAAAACTGAATCTAAAGGCTATAAACAGAAGTCCTCACTTCAACATAGTGAGGGAGTCCTCATGAGAAGGGTTCTCTATATGTATATATGGACCACATTTTGTCACAGCCCGGTCCCACAATAGTGGCACCGAAGCTTGTGGCATGCCACTGAGGCCAATTCACTTCATTAACGTTCCCAAAAGAATTAGTTTAAGAATATGCAGCGGAAAAGAAACATAACTCTCGTTCTAGTACGTACCGGAGCCAACCGAAAATAAACTTTTCACCTAGAGGCTTCAAAATTCAATCCAACTAATTTTCCCTTAAAAGAGTCCCAAAAGAAGCTTAAGTTTGTAATTAGAACATTTTAAAAGGTTTGGAAGTAGGAGAACAAACAAATGGACAGGGGGTTTTTTGATCGGTCGAAGGGTCAAGCTCTATCGGTCGAAAATCCCTCGGCCAGATGCCTTTGCTGAGAAATGAGACAGAGGGGTGTACGACTGATCGAATGAACCCCTTCGACCGGTCAAAAGTCCCTTGACAACAAAACCACCTGTTTTGGTCCAACTTTCAACGCGACAAAAAGTCCCTTATCTAATTCCATTTCTTCCGAAACTTTATGAAAGTTATTTAGACATATCTAACAACATGTCACTTGAAGGAAAACGTTTACGAAACACGTTAAGGACACATTTGGAAAAAAATCTCATTTGTGCTCCAAACTTGGAATAAACAAGGACATCAACTCGTTTACGTACTTGAACCCAAGCTCATGAGTTCTTTCACAACTCCAACATAACAAAAGACCTATAATAGTATATTACAATGTTTCAAAACATATCCAGAGCTTCTATTCTCCAAATTCCCATTACCAGCTATTATCCGATTCTATTACAAGTTCCTTAACGAAACAAATGAAATAAATGATCCGATTACAAAACTACGAGATAAACATGACAAGTCACCTTCTAAGTGAACTCCCGACATCTCGTGATTACTTCCCCGATTCCTCGTCGGCATTCACACCTGAAATGGTTATTTGAATAACCACACATATTCGATTCATTTTAAGGTAACGCTTAGTGAATAAAACAAAAATGCACATGAATGATGAATATGAGTTCATTCACATCTCTACATTTCATACTAGTCTCCGGAGTCTCACGTGTACGTTCTACACTCCTAGTCCGCGACTCCTCGCCAATAAATTCACGCGACATGTTTATTTTCTTCAAACATACGACCTTATTTCACTTTTAAGACTTTGATGTAATAATTTTGTTTGGTATTTATGTCACTTTTCTACTTTTATGTCACTTTAGGTTAAAAGTGACATAAATAAAATGGTATTTATGTCACTTTTAAGTATTTATGTCACTTTTTATTAACATATGTGTTGGTTTTATGAAACATTTATGTCACTTTTAAAACATTTATGTCGCCTCTATTTATGTCACTTTTTACTGGAAAAAAAGTGACAAATATCTATTTATGTCACTTTTTAAGTGACATAAATAGCCTTTTTCCTTGTAGTGATAGTTACTAGTTTTTTCGCTTCCTCTCTTTGATTAATATGTCTACCTAAAGCAAGCTTTGAGAGTAATTCAGTTTAACTAGTTAGATAAAACAAAGGTAAAAAGAAATTGATTGATATGTCAATGAGATTTGTGCAGTTTATGTATATACAGACTCATTCTATGAACTTTTTTCCTTATGTTACCCTGAAATGAATCATAGCATTTATTTGTCCAGCTACAATTCCCATTCTACTACATGCTCAATTCGCATTCAACTACCAGTTCAATAAGAAGATCAAAGCGGTAAAAGTAGAAACTCAAGGAAAATAAGAAGATCGAAGCAATGTTCTGTGTCACAAGAAGCTTGGGATGTTTGAGTCTGATTAGTGAAGTTTTTTTTTTCTTTTGGGGTATATTGTTATTTTCATTAAAAGATTGGGCAGATTTATATATATATATATTTTCTCTCTGAACCGAATTGCAATTAGCCATTAAACACCTTTCTCACCATCCAGTAATGGTTCGCATGAACACCAACCATTCCAAGAATGATTTTCTCATGCCTTATTTTATTTAAAGGCCACTAGGGTACGACTAGCATTTATTTGAGGTGGTCTTTTATACGATGGTAAGTCGTAATGCCTTATTTTATTTAAATTTTGATTGTTTGATGAGATCATTAGCCTCATAATTTTGCTCAATTTCAATTGTTTGGAGACATTCTCAAGTTGAGTTCGTTATTTGTTGAATGTCACTATAGTTGGAATTATTGTGTAGTGCCTTTATGCACGGGCAATATCTATTAGCTATATAAAGCACACGTATGAACATGTAACAACAATAAACATAAGTCAAGATCCAAAATAATTAGCTGTCAAATAACCATTTTCAACATCACAATATAACTCAGTTCCAAATTAATGCCATAATATAACTCAGTTTCTTAAACATTAACATCTATATTATATTGTAAGACTTTATCCTACTAGGACACATTAAAAATATGACTAGGATGGTATTTATATGACTAGGATGCTGACTAGGATCATCTAGGGTATACACTATCTACCTCACTTTACACTCATTCCCCTCTCTTTCTCGACACCCACCCACTGATATATATCTCTCTCTCTCTCTTCCAGCTCTCCACCCCCTCCAAACTCTCTCTCTCTCTCTCTCTCTCTCTATCTCTCTCTCTCTCCTCCAGTTCGGTGGTCTAGAGATACCCCCACCACCATCCCCTTTCTCTGTCTCAGACCATATCGAGTAAGCACCCACATAGGTGGTCCAGATCTACCTCTCTCTCTCTCGCTCTCTCTCTCTCTCTCTCTCTCTCTCTCTCTCTCTCTCTCTCTCTCTCTCTCTCCTTCCAGTTCTCCACCGCCTCTCACAAATTAGTGGTCCAGATCTCCGGCGCCTTCTACAAACATTGTGATCTACGAGAAGGAAAGATTGCTCTAAAATTAGAAAAGAAATTTTTGGGAAGAAAAAATCGCTGTCTGAGAAAAAAAAATTGATGTCAGAGAAATGTGGTGAGCGATCAATTTTCGGGTGGTCTTTCATTGGGGTGATTTTTTACCCTTGTTTTTGGGTGGTCTTTCATGTGGATTTCAATTTCTGTGAATAACCATTGAATCTATATATGTTGCAAAGGAAAAGACCATGAAAACAATTTCTGAAAGTATTGTGGTTAAAATATGGAGCTTGATTTGACAAAAATGGGTTGAGCAGTTTGTTTAATTGGTTCTTTTAATTTCTTTTTTAAAATGTTTGATCTAATCAAGTGAAGATGAGTTTCTGTAATTCGTAGATCCCTTAACTGGATCTTTTTTGTAATAGCAGAAAGTCATTGTTCATTGACCGTCCTTTTCACGTATGTTGTGTAGTCAATGGCAGGGGAAGGGGTATATTGTTGTACTATTGGTTTTGCTTGGCCGACCTTTTCAGATGGTTCAATTTAGAAGTTTGGTCTATTGTTTCACTAAAAATGAGAACTTCTATGCTCTATCATACTTGGGCTTATACTTGACTCTACTATGTTTTTGAGTTGATAATCATAATAGATTTATTTGTGAACTCCAGTTAACGAAGTGCTTAGAGTAATCATCAATTCATCATGATCTTGAATTTGTATAATTTGGTTAGAAGAGAATTCATTGAACCGCTACTAATATGCCATCTATTGCTTTGAGTTCTTCAGGTTTCTGATCACTGGCTACAATAGTACTATTGATGATGTTTTAACATTTGAGTTCACTATTGATGATGTTTTAACATTTGAATTCTTCACATTAAGTTACAATGTGCGGGTTTATGTATGTGTGACAGCGTGTGTGTATAGTGTGTGTGTGTGTGTGTGTGTGTGAGATTGTGGCATTATCCATGCATCATTTTAATTAGATTACCAAATAATAGAAGGGCTATGGTTCTCAAATTTTATATCCCAAATGTTGTGTAACGCCCCGAAAATCGAAGCGCGAGGAAAGAGAAATGATAGAGAGAAAAGAATTAAAACCCAATCATAAATGCGGAAGCAACTTTGGAATTCTACGGGAATTCCTACAAAGATGACGTACTAACATATAAATCCAAGATGGGCAACGAGTCAAATGAAGGCAAAAGCTTTTAAAAATTTTATTAAACAACTATCCACACAAGCATGAGTTCAAGGGATGTAACGAGGAGTTTTGTGAAGTAAGTACTCTGAAGCGAGGTATTATAATATAAGAAGGAATGCTCATTCAAACATTGATATCGCATGGGAGACTTACGCTCTTAATCTATGTATTCTGCTGAGAGTTGGATCAAGTAGAGAAAGTTCGATTGAGCAAACTTTGGGCAGAGAATTCACTATACAGAAGTTGGATTAAGCAGAAAAAGTTCGACTGAGCGAACTCTGGGCAGAGAGTTCACTCCACAAAAGTTGGATTAAGCGGAGAAAAGTTCGATTGAGCATACTCAGGGCAGGGAGTTCACTCCACAGAAGTTGGATTAAGCACAAAAATTTTGATTGAGCGAAATTTCACATGAACTCTACATAATATTCAAAAGGAGTTTCTAACAAGAACAATATCGACGGCAAGTCGACGGAAAGAGGGTTAATAAGTAGAATTTAACAAATCCGGCTAGGATTAGAGGCACAACAAATTTCACGATAAGTTTAACACAATGGACTAAAACAACAAGAGCAATAATAAGTAAAAGTGTCCCCACACAAATACTAATTAACATGGAAAATTCCCAAACTCAAAAAATAGTAAACAAGTGACGCCAGGTATACCGAAACTCACTCACAACGAGCTAAACATGAACAATCCCAAACGGGAAGCATAAGGCATTAAACATAAAGCGTAAACACAAACGAGGTTCATCGATCTTGACAGCGATTACAAACTAGGCTAGATATGTAAATCAAGGATCTTACATGCACTCGATTTCAACATCAATATGAATTGCATCTTTAATCCTACAAAGAGCTAAACATTGGCTCTAGCAACATGGTGAATGAAACGTATTGTGACACATGAACGATATACAATTAAAAATGGAATTAAAGTACATTTTCAAGATACAAATCTTTACAGGATCTTTGAAAGAGTATTGTTGTGCCTTCTTTGGAAAACCTGTCAAAATGTTTGTCGTTTATGTGAGAACGATGGCTCGTAGACATATAATACCAATACACTATAACTTTCATATCAAAGAAATAATTTTGAAAGAACATTTTTATTACTTCGGTTGTCCCTCGGACAAATAAATGTACCAAGCCTTCTCGGAAAAACACTATTTAAAGCTCCATGTACAGGGGCTGCCAATGGTAATATGATGTGCAATGAGCCTCTTCGGCAATGAATGCTATGAGGTCACACAAGCATGTAATGTCACTCCCCTCATTACCGGACTGCGAGCCACCCCTAACTGGGAATGTAGCATACCATTTCTCTGAGCGCTACCCGAATATGAAATGGAGTTTGGATAATTCTCTTAGGCTATCCACCCTGTCTCACCTCACAACCCG
Organism: Hydrangea macrophylla; assembly: GCA_033977485.1. NCBI lineage: Eukaryota > Viridiplantae > Streptophyta > Magnoliopsida > Cornales > Hydrangeaceae > Hydrangea > Hydrangea macrophylla. The sequence goes on from CM066993.1 coordinate 56,207,511, forward strand.
CATCCGGATTTTTCACAAAGTCCCCATTTATGGGATCTTCCAATGCATTTCATGTTTATGCATGGGATTTGGCCCAACTTGGCCCCAATGCTAGTATATATGTTTCACACATGAATGTTCATGTTCTTGGATGCAAATGAAAAACTTAAATACGTATTCAAAGAACTTAGCATATGGATTTCTATAATACTTGAAGAAAATCTATAAACACATACACATGCATTTGATCTCAAGTTTAAGAAAATAAGCATCCACACATTCACTAACATACTCCTAACATTCCTTTCACCCAAAGCTTAAACAATTAGGCATGTTAACACTTAATTCACATAACACTTAGACGTATAAGCATTTAAACCAATTATCACCATTTAGGCATATTAAGCAATTAAGTAACCTAAAAACTTAAACTCTCCTAGGCATTTTATCAAACACCTAAACTACACATATGCTAGAACTTAAAAATTTTACCAATTTGGAGTTCTAGTTACAAATTCATTCACCAAGACCACATATATATATATACATATATACATCTATACATATATATATATATCAAAGAGATAAAGTAGTAGATTATATATCTACATATATGAAGAAAACACTTAGGATGACAAGATCTTCAAGAGAGAAGGCTCCTAGAAGTCCAAGCACTTCATTTGGTGAAGAAAGAAGCCATTTCCAAGCAAGGTCTTCCAATACCTCACGGATGAACTTCTTGAAAACGGACTTTGATAGCGGCATCTTGTATCTCTCGTCGAGTAAAACAATATTGCCCAAAGGGGTAGGGCTAGATATCTCTCTAAGGCACCTAACAAGAAGAAAGAAGGAGAGAAGCCATGGGAGTTTTCTCCCAAAGCTTAAGGTAGAGATGAGAGATAAGAATAAGAAGAAGAAGAAGAAGAAGAAGAAGAAGAAAGGAAAAAAGAAAAGGTGAGGGAAGGGAGAGAGAGAGGGTCGGCCATGAGGGAGGGAGGAGAGAGAAAGAGTGTGTGTGTGTGTGTGTGTGTGTGTGTGTGTGAGTGATGTGAGTGGTGGTGGGGCCCTTGTCTCTCCAATAGTTAAAATGTGCACTCACATATGTACCCACTATTATAAGAACACACTCACACCTACTACCATTTTAAATTTAAATGTAATACCATATCTAATGATACATGTTAGGAAAAAAAAATTCAAAGTTTAAATTGGGTCCACACTTGGGTACCCAAAAGTCAAAATTACCCTCTTTTAAAAATGTTGGGTTATTACATGTTGTTCTAAACATAGGGATTTTATATTTTATTTTGTTTTTTCTGTTTACCTATTTGATGTGCTGTAAAACAAATTCATATTATTGAATGAAACCATTTAGATGACTTATGACACTGAAGTTGGCTTATTTGTTTTTAGTATATAGTCCTTTATTTGTCTTTAGTATATATAATTTGAAATCATTTTATATATATAGTCTTTTATTCCATTTTCCTAAATTGTGTTGTCCTAATATAACCTTTTAATTGCCTTCGCCATTATAGACGAGTCAACACATTGATTTCAATGGAATCTCTTTTAGTGGTAATTTGGTATTATTTGATACAGACCTAGATAGCACTTCATTTGCTTTCACTAAATCGTGTTGTCCCAATATAGAACTTTAATTGTCTTCCCCATTATAAACGAGTCAACACATTGATTTTCATGGAATCTCTTTTATGGCAACTATTGCTGTTTTATTGTTTCTGCAGTGATCCTTTCTAATTGATTTATGGGTAGTATTGGGATTTCAATGTTAATTAGTACCAACTAATGACCCAGTAAAGTGCTTTGCTAAACATGGAGATTTGTATTGTGTTTTATTTTTTCTGTTTTCTTATTTGTTGTGCTATAAAACAAATTCATATTATTGAATGAAACCATTTAGATGGTTTATGACACCAAAGTTGGATTATATATATATATATATATTTAGTTTATAGTACTTTATTAGCCTTTTAATTGCCTTCCCCATAATAGACGAGTCAACACATTGATTGTAATGGAATCTCTTTCAGCAGTAATTTGGTATTATTTGATACATAGATAGATAATTGTCACACCCCTAACCCGCCTCGGGCGAGTTGGGACACGTGTAACAAGCCCACACATCAAAACACCCTCAATTTACTAAGAAAGACATGTATTAGACCTTATAAAACAGCTCCGTTGACACAAAACAGACCCAAGGGCAAAATGGTAATTAATAAAGTATAGCAAATTTTATACCAAAAGATAGGTCTTTGAGTCCCGATTTCAACACAAAAAATGGCGCGCGAATCCGAATTTTCTAGAGTGAGTTATGCTTGTTTCCGTAAAAGCCGTCGGGCTAAACCCAGACTAGCGGATCGATCCGCCCCAAATCCGGATCGATCCGGTTGTAGCAGAAAGTCATTTTCTGCACCTCCAGATGCCCCGGATCGATCCGCACCAAACCCGGATCGATTCGGATTCTGCAGAAGAGTTTTCCTACTGCTAAAACCCAGATTTCTACATGTTAAACATATCAAAACCCAACCAAACTTCTTGGCACTTCAAAAACTATTTCAAAAACATTCATAAGTTCGTTCAAACACTAAGAATCCATTCAACCCAAGATTATAACACAACCTTGCATCTACTTCCCAATATTTAGCTAAGCATGAACAAAATTCTATCAAAACTTGACTAAACCATATCATTCCCTTTAAACACATCCAAAACCAATTGGAAAGCACTCCCAAGTGTCTCAAAACTTTACCCAAACATCATAAGAGTTTTTCAAACCATTTCCAAACATTTGAAAAGAAATTTAAACATACATACTCCATAAGTTCCAACTAGGAACATTAATTTACATTCGAAACCATGTTCTTCCAACACATACACAAACATTTATACATAAGGAGAACTAAGTTAGTTTCCAACCAAAAACTACTAGCTCCATCCAACTTCACTCCCAAAATACATAACTTGCAACTTGCAAGTACAATTCATGGTTTGGAGCATAAACAACCGGTCATACCCAAATTTGCATATTGCAAGTGCAACTCACATCTTACAACATAATTTACAATCACTTTAACTTAACATACTACAAATCACCCAAATATACATTGTTCAAGTGTTTCCCAAAACAAAAGTTATATTTCACACTAAAACCATCTAAGCATAGAATCATATTCGCAACTCCCAAACTTAACCCGTCGCATGAATCACTTCATCTCCTCGTCTCGTTTGGTACCTGCGATGGTTATTCAATAACCACAACAGAAGATATATTTCGTTTAAGCTTTCGCTTAGTGAGAGAACTAATCATGCCAATGGAATGAAAAGTATGTAAATGCAACAATCATCAAAACAACAATGTATTGATCTCTGAAAAGTCAAGTCATTCCAGCCACCACCCCCGGGTCCTTCTCACCCCGGATCTTTCTCACTTTTCGGCGCATATAGCGCATCACACACTCTCTTATGACCCCGAAGGCATCACCGGCATTTCATTGTGGTCGTCACCACGTCTTACTCATTGAGGACTTCCTATCCCTTACATATGGGACCTATAAATGGTGACCACTAGTTGACTTTTCTTTGATCCATATAAGCACATAAGCAACTTTAACACATAAACATAGCAATTTCATAATTTTGACATGCTTTTATCCAAATTCATCAACACATACATCCATGAACATGAGTTAAGCAACTATAAACAACAATTATCACACTAACATAACTAAACATCCAATTGAAGAATTAGAACACTCACCTCCTCAATTCTTGTTCTAGAGTAATCCTACACAATTTTAGTACAACAAACATCGTCTATCAAGAACGGTCAGCGGAAAAATGTTACCAAAAATGAAAATAAATTACGTGCATGTGATCCTCTGACCTCCACGAGTTCAAAAATGGTCTCGGATCGTAAATCTGACGCCGGACGGCGAAGAGACGGCAAGAAACATCTCGTAAATTTCCGTCGCCGACTTGGAGCTCTCGTTCTCTCTTTTTCATAAATTCCCAGCTATGTTTTGATTCTAAGAAGACACATATGCTATACATGCATATGTGCTGTCATGCATTTTTCACAATTTCATTTACCTCTCCCAACTTTCTTTAAGTTTTATTATGAAACTCCCATGTTAATTACATTGACTATCCACCTTTTCTAAAAGGATTTAATCTAAGTCTCGCGTGGGTCCCAAACGTGATCCCACATAAATTATGAGGTTGCTATTAAACCTACCAATTATCAATTGTTTTCAAATACGCCCTCACATGGATACCCAAACTGGTCCCTTTTCCTATCATAAGACAGTAATATCTTTAAGCATTAAAACAAATATGCATATCAACATATAATAACATCAAAACGCAAATTATCTTAATTAGACCCTTGTTGGGCCCCACATTTATACTAGTTCTGCCTTTTACATAACTTTCATCTGTGTCCGCATTTGAACATTTTTTTACATGTGGGTTCATAACCCCACCTTATACCATCCCATGCATTAATTATCTTTAATTAACACATATTAATATCAAATTAATCTTCTTTTCGGGTACGAGCGTTACAATAATACTTCATTTGCTTTCCCTAAATCGTGTTGTCCCAACATAGACTTTTAATTGTCTTCCCCATTACAGACGAGTCAACACATCTTTAAGTGTTAATGAGTTTTCTAATTTTTAGGGCTTTTCCTTTCCAAAATTTCGCCCCTAATATTAGGGTGATCAATTGAAGTGGCAAAGTCCCATTTATTATTTTCTCTCACTAATTTGTAGGAGTTAACACTTGATACTTTTCATGCTAATGTAGCTCTTTATGTTTCTATACAAGGATGATAGATGTTAGAAAGTTTTGAAGGTTGATAAATTACCTTGCATTCCAACATTAAGTTTGTATTACTAATGAATTAATAATTATTTTTTGTCAAATTTACATGCCAATTATGATAGAGCACATGAGGTACTTTAACCATGCATCAAAGTTAGAGACACTGGTTCAACACCAAGTTTATAGAACTCCCGAAATATATGGTAAACGAGACTACTGGTTGTAATTGTTATTCTAATTGTAGAACTCCCGAAATGTTTCTATTGATTGTAGCTAATGTCAATTGATCTATCAATAAGTTTCACTAAATGCTCAAATAAATAAATGAATATATGGTTGGTTGATCAATTACTATGATTTATGCTCAGATTAGTTTGTTGAAGTTGGTTCCTAGCAGTGTTTAACTTTGTAATAATTTGAAGGTTGTTATTGTCATAACTGTTAAGGGTTGTTTGGCTTAATAGCTTAGATGTTGTGTTACAAAGTTGTTTTTTTTCGTAATATATCAGGAAGTGTCAAATTTAGGGAAACTTATTTAGTGTCGAATGCACGTTGAGTTAGTTATTAGCAGAGCAAAATGATGGTCATAAAGCAGGTGAAGTTGTTTTGTTAGTGCCTTTAGGCACATGCAATACCCTAGAGAGAGAGATGGTGTCTTCTTTTATCATATCAACATGTCATTTTCCATCAAAGGAGGGTCAAGAGGCTTCTGCTAAAGTGCGAAAGCACGTGAAGGTAGCTTTTTGCACCCCCATTCACTTTTTTCGTATGAATTACTTCAGTGTTATGTGATGTTTTATTTTCATTGTAATCTCTATTTATAGCAATTTGAAGTGTCGCATGCACATGTAGTTGACTAATGGCCGAACACATGTATGATTTGTATTGTTCGGTAGTGACTTTAGCCACGGGCAATATCTAGTCATAATAGATCTCGTTTCTTTAAACATCAACAGTACCTATTAAAGCCATAAATTTCATTTGTTTAAGAATTAAAAACTAATAGTTAACTTGTTTAATAGTTAGTAATTAATACTACCAAATATACTAGAGTTCAATTATAAAAAAATTATTTTTCTTAAACCAAACAGGGTATTTAATTCTAATTAGAAGTTCATAATTTTATTAATCAAACGACCCCCTAGTTGGGCTAATTTTATTTAATTATTTTACAACCCAAATGAATTGGAATTGAGTCATTGACCAACGTAAACTAAGCCCAAGTCAAATCTAGCCCGCATGCAGTGTATGAACTTGCTTGGTATGCTATTTAAAAAAAAAAAAAAAAAAAAAGACAAATGAAAACATTCCTTGTAAGTTGTAATAGCATGGAGTTGAACACCAAACCTTTAAGTTCAAAAATAGTGACACCTAACCATCCTACCAGCTGAAAAATTTATTTGCATGTTCCCCAAAACTTATTTGTAGACAGTTAGACATTGGCCAAGTCACCAACCACAGCCGCTGGCAACAATTCCGACATTGGTTAATTTTGGAATATCGTAAATGTACCGAACTGAAAATTTGTGTTTTTTAACTCATTTCTTGACGAATTTAAGTGATTCTTGAGCCTATTTTGCTGAAGTTTTTATGAGGGATACAACCATATAATTAGTTTTCACAAATCACTATACTCCTCAATGGATCATAATATGTAGGGGTGTAAGAAAAAATCACAAACCAATAACCGATTGGTCAGTTCCTAAATGTATGTACAAGCTAAACTGACCGAACTCCTAAAAACAACTGATTTACACTCCTATTGGTCGGTTTTCAAACACAATAAAAAATAAAAAAATGACCGCCCAACCGATTGACCGATTTACACCCCTAATAATATGGATTTAAAATTTTGGAAATAAACTTAATTTTCACTCACACACCTACTAATTTGGGACATCACCTACACCATTAGATTTAAAGGTTATGTCTTATTATTATTATTATTATTATTATTTTTAGGGGAAAGGTTATGTCTTATTAAAAATGGTGGATCTTAGAGGGAGACTCATTTTTTCCCCCTCTTTCTAGATCTCACCATCTTTTTCACTCATGGTTCTTTCCTTCATGTACTACTGACTCCATAATTTCTTTATATATATATATACATATGTATGTATATACGTAATGTTGTAGGAAGGTTGTGAGCCAAGTTAATATATATATATACATATATATATATATATGTATATACGTAAAAAGGGTAATATTTGGCTCACAACCTCTCTTTTGTGTCTATCTCGCTCCTGATGGGTCTCATAATGCCAGTAGACCTTACAGTTCCCACTAGGAGAGAGATAAACACAATGTTGTAGGAAGGTTGTGAGCCAAGTATTACCCTTTTTAATAATATCTAATGGTATTTTTATCACTAAAAAGCACTATAATCCCACAATTAAAAATAATACTGAGATGGAATATAATATATTTATGATATGTATAAGTTCGGCCTCAGGCTTAGGCTCGGGTTGAAAATCTCTCTATCTAAGCCTAACTCAAATTCAATTCAGGCTTGAACAATTTAGGCCAGGCCGGCCCAAGTGGCAGCCCTAACCTAAACAAGGTAAAACCAGGTGGTCGTATCACGAAGGTTTCAGCTTAGGTCGTTTAAGGCTTTGTTTGGTTCTTGGACTTAGTGAGAGAAAAAAAAAATATATATATATATATAATGAAATTATTTTCCTTTGTTTGGTTAATAAGGAAAATAACGAGGACTTATGAAATAAATTAAATATTTTGAATGTTGTATGCCATTTTTCTTCCTTTTATTCCTATATTACAATTCTATTTATGAAACATAGGTTGGAATAGCTCAAGTGGCAAAGAGTTTGACATATATAAGTTCCCTTTCAATGCATAAGTTCGGGGTTTGAATCTCATTCCTCTCCCCCATATAAAAAAATAATAATAATAATAATTGTATTTTTGAAAATTTTAATTTTTCACGTAAGCACGAGGGGAAGGGCTTCTTTCTTGTTTTCTCTTTCCTTTTACTTTTCCATCATGAAATTCAACAACCAAAAAGAGCCTAAAAGTGTCACATGAGATCATTATCAACACTCCCATCACAACTGTTAAATCAAACAGTAAAATTGTCACGCCCCGGAGTAGCCAAAAATGGGGAAAATTTAAAATTTCCTTTCTGGACCCGTAGGGAATGACGAGTTACATAAAACTGACCTGTCCGTGCAACATACTAACAAAAATATATATCGGAGTAAGAAATTTGCAAAAGCATCTAATGGTATTCATGGGAGAACTTAGAGTGTTTTGCTACTTAGACTATTACAGAAGTTCCAAATGAAAACCACAAAAGATAAGTTTGGGTGATTTACGCCACTTAAATTATTACATCATCCAAAAGATAGTTAAAACATAAAAGAAGTCTTAGTGCGGAAGTAGGCCAGGGTCCTCCTTCTAACTGGCAAACCCGTAACCCTCGTTATCGAACTCTTCTTGATAGTCTGCCTCAGGATCACCCTCCTGATAGTTCCCATCCTGAGGATAGTGATATGCGTCTTCATTGTTACCTTGATAGTTCTCCTCATTATAACCTAGACGTGAAATGTCCAGGGCAGGGAAGGAGCCGTTAGCTTTTGAAGCTAAGTGAAATCGTCTTAACCGATCACTCCTAATACATTGAAGGATATGCACATATGACAATATCTTGGATCAACATTAAATAAGCATATGACATGATAGAAATGACGACACAATGTATCATTGATATATTCGACTTTAACTCGACCATGAACACCGCAACTGACTCATGTGACTTGTTACATTACCAGTGTAACGCCGTTAGCTCAGAGTAGAATGATTACGTTGCTATCGTCGCCTAGCAGGGCCCTATAGCAGTTTTGATTTTAAAAAGAGTGTAATCATTGGACTCTTAGGTCCTCGTGACCTTGCCGGGAGAATAGAATAGTTACAGCGCTATCGTCGCCTAGCAGGGCCCTATAGCAGTTGAAAGGTAACTATTGTATTCTGATGGATACATTGCTATCGTCGCCTAGCAGGGCCCTATAGCGTATCAATCATCAATTCATGCATAACTTCAATGATTTCAATGAAAACTCTGGCTATCGTCGCCTAGCAGGGCCCTATAGCAGTTTCATTGTTGTTCCCATTTACTTGACTGTACCACTCGGACCACCGCGGCCCATTCAATGTATATAACAATATGACTGGGTTAGTCCCCGTGACTAACCATGCAGACGTCAACATTGACATCATGACTGGACTATGTTCATATGAATGTGCATGTGACTATATAAACGTGAAATCATAATAAGCAAGAATATCAACGAATATTAACTAAGCATGGAGTGTAGCTATCTAATATGCGTTCATTATATAAGGCAAAATCTCATTATTTACATAAACCGTACTTACCAGTTTCGTCCACGCAGGACGTACTGGGTATACATATATGTACAAAGAATAATTCTATAATGTACCAAGTGAGTTAGGACGACTCACCTTGATGCGGGTACTTAATAATAAGCGTAGCGGTTCCTACAAAGTATAAAATTACATAGAACGTTGATTAATAAGTTTACTAGAATCAGGGGCATAATGGTAATTGTGCCGGGTGGGTTCCTAAACCTCAACATGATGATCTAGGCATCATTCTGAGTCCAACGCCATTGACTAGACTCAAATCGGAGTCCGTCGCATAAAAGACTGGGTTTTCTATACCAGTTTGGGCCCTAAAGATAAGCTATATTTTTTACCGTGTCGAAAGGTCACCAAACTTTAAGGGGATGTTCTAGACATTATTCTAAGACTCTAGGAACTGACCGCGTATTTTTTTGAGCTACGGTTTATTTATTACGAATTTCTGAAGTTTAAAACATCGAATAATAGACTGCGGGGCCCCATAATTATAAAATATGATTTAGGGAGATATTTGACCCTTATAAATATTTTTATTTAATACTAGGCCTTAAAATAGGCTAGGGGTATTTTTCTTGAAATTTTCGGAGTTCGCTAGGTATTTTAAATAATTAAAATACAACCAAACGAATACTTTATAAGTAATTAATAATTATTAGAAATACTAAAATTAAGTTTTATACATAATAATTTATAATATAGAGGTACTAGGCCATAGAAAAATTTAATAAAATTTTCCTATACTTGAAAAGTGGTCATTAGGTATTTATTACCTAATTATTTTAATTTAAAGTATTTACTTATTATTTATTTAAACCAATAAATAATAAGTATATATAATAATAATAATCATAATTTCGTAATATAAGAATATTATCAAAATAATGTTACAATTTATTAAAACATAATTTATAGTATTATTGAAACCATTTTAGATTTTTAAAACTATTTAAAATCATTTATAATTATTTATATTTACTAATACAAAATATATCCTAAATAATATATTTATACACTAATCTTGATTAATATATACTAATTATTACCAAAACAGTTTATTAAAACACTAATCTAGGTTAAGAGATTGATTAGTAGTATAAATTAACTTAACTAAGGATTAATGGGTTAATTAATAATATAAAATACTAATTATTACTAAAGCATATTGTTATAATACCAATTAAGTTAAACAGAATAATTAGCAATATAAAAACAGATTATTAATACACTAATTATGATTAACAGAATACTTAACTATTAAAACAGATTAATAAATCCTTAATTGAGGTTATCAGCATAATTAGGAATATAAAATAAACTAATTAGTTATTAAATCTAAACCCGCGGGTTAAACCATATTCGACCCGTACCCACGGGTTATCCATATATGCATAGAGGCCGATCCAACTTAAAAGATCCGACCCACTACCCACTTTATAATTATAATCCGAACCCATGACCATCTACACACTCGTCTTAAACCGACCCTACCCGAAACCCGACCCGACCCGACCCGACCCATGGGTTAATGATATAACCCGAAGACCCATCGGGTCATTTCTTCTCCGGTGAGCCAAACTCGCCGCCGGCGAACCCGTTTTGGCCGGAAAACTTCCCAAGCTTATAACTCACGCATTTCTCCATGGAAATGCGTGATTCCAACGCCAAAGTGACCGGAATGGGACCCTTAATCACATACTAGGAGCTGGTTCTATGGTATATTCGTTTTGGGTTCCTACCAAGGCATTATTCTTTTTCGGTTTTGAAAGAATAATGCCATACATGGCCATCCAAACGGGGTCCAGGCTTCAGGCCGTTCATAGGGGGTCTTCCTGGGAGCCTAAGGGTTTGTTTGGTCTAGCTTTTAAAAGTCATAGTGGTGTTTGGGAAAATGAGCTTCGGTGTGGGCTCTTTAATGGCAGATTTGCCATTTTCGGAGCCTAAGGCTTTGTTTGGTTTGCTTGTGAGGACCCAGGGAGGGTGTGTGAGTGTGTATGAGTGTATAGAATGTACAGAAATTACAATGAGGGGGAAGGGGGTGTTACCAAGCCTCGGGTCCTCTCTTTCTCTTCTCCGGCGTCTCCGGCGGCTCTCCTTTTCTTTCTTCCTCTCCTTGTTGCTTCTCCGGTGGTTTGTGTGTGTGTGGGGAGAAAGGATGAGGCAGAGGGGTCAGTGAGATGAGGTGGTGAGTGTTTGTTCTCTCACTCTCGGTGGTTCTTTATACACACAATCACATATACATACACACATGCATAACCAGCTCGTGCACCTGCTGAGGGATTGATTGAGGTGACTGAGCTTGGGAGAGAGGAACCGGCGTGGGAGCTTGCTCGGTCCGTCTGTTTCTTTCTTTTCTCTCAATGGTCCGAAACATACACAAACTCACCCATGCACGATATCTCCACGAGGTGTCAAGACAGCTTGTAAATCATGTAGGCTACGTGGTTTGGATGGTGGGAGGTGTTTGGGTAATTGGTTTACATGGGTTGGGTAAGAACACTAATGTGCAATCCAGTCCAGATAATTGCAGATTTTACGGGTCCGATTATAAATAACAAAAATTTACGGGTATTACATCATCCACCACTTATTAAAGATTCCGTCCCCGGAATCAGAGCTAGTTATACATTAAAAAGGTAAGGAAACTTCTCACGCATTTCTGATTCTAACTCCGAAGAAGCTTCTCGCTCATCATGATGTTTCCACTGAACTTTTACTAGAGGGATTTCCTTAGTCCTCAGCTTCTTAGTTCCTCGTTCTGTGATCTTCACTGGTCCTTCATTGAAAGTCATATTGTCGTTTATCTCGATATCTGTGAAGTTGATCTCATGAGACGGATCGTGCACGACTTTCCTCAACATGCTGATATGGAAGACGTTATGAACTCCCGACATCTTGGGTGGTAGTGCGAGTCTGTAAGCAATTTTTCCCTCGCGTTCCAGAATTTTGAACGGTCCAATGTAACGTGGCGAAAGCTTTCCTCTCTTTTGTCCAAATCTGACAATTCCTCGTACGGGTGATACTTTTAGGAACACGTGATCTCCAACACTGAATTCCAAGTCCTTTCGATGTTTATCCGCATAGCTTTTCTGTCTGCTCTGAGCTGCCTTCATCTTTTCCCTGACGATGTTGATCTTTTCATTCTTTTCTCGAATCATCTCTGGTCCTAGAAGTTTGTTCTCTCCAACTTCTGCCCATCACAAGGGTGATCGTCACGGTCTTCCATAAAGAGCTTCAAATGGTGCCATCCCTATGCTCGTATGATAGCTGTTGTTATATTCGAACTCTATCAACGGTAGATTCTCTTCCCATGAACTTTCAAAATCTATCGCACATGCTCGGAGCATGTCCTCCATAACTTGATTGACTCTCTCAGTCTGTCCGTCGGTTTGGGGGTGAAAAGCTGAACTTAGCTTCAACGAAGTTCCAAGTGATGTCTGTAGACTTTCCCAAAATCCTGACGTGAAACGTGAATCACGATCTGACACGATTGACACGGGTACTCAATGTAGTCGAACAACTTGTTGCATATACATCTTGCTCAATCTCTCGACGGGGTAGGTCATACCATAAGCGATAAAGTGAGCCAATTTGGTGAGTCGATCCACGATTACCCAAACAGCGTCATGATTTTGCCATGACCTTGGCATTCCGACAACAAAATCCATCGTAATGTGTTCCCATTTCCATCCGGGAACGGGTAGTGGTTGTAACAATCCTCCTGGTTTCTGATGTTCGGCCTTGACTTGCTTGCATGCTATGCATTTGGATACATAATCCGCTACTTCTCTCTTCATTCCGTCCCACCAGAAGTTCCTTTTTAGATCCTTGTACATTTTTGTTCCTCCGGAATGAACTATCATCCTTGACTTGTGTGCTTCGTCTAATATATCTTTCCTTAGGTTGTCCTCATCAGGTACACAAAGTCGATTGCGACATCTGAATCCTCCATCTGCTCCTATATTCCACTCGGCGGGGTCCTTTGCCGATGCTTTCTCAAACCATTGACGGAGTCCTTCGTCCTTTCCTTGTGCTTCAAGAATACGACTTATGAGCGTTGGTTGTACTATAAGACATCCAAAGAGTCGTCCTTTACTCGACTTAGAAATCTAAAAATCAAACTCCGTTAGTGTCTCTAACACTTTCCATTCTCTGATCATAAGAGAAGATACGATGAGTTTTCGGGGTTTCCGACTTAGTGCGTCAGCAACAACATTTGCTTTTCCAGGGTGGTATTACAGCGTGAAATCGTAATCTTTTAACAATTCCATCTATCTGCGCTGTCTCATGTTCAACTCCTTTTGAGAGAACAGGTATCTCAGGCTCTTGTGATCTGAAAATATATCAAACTTCTCTCCGTAGAGGTAGTGTCTCCAAATTTTGAGTGCAAAGACGATTGCAGCTAACTCGAGGTCATGCGTAGGATAGTTGAGCTCATGTGGTTTCAGCTGTCGTGATCCATACGCTATTACTCTCCTATCCTGCATAAGCACACATCCAAGTCCTTGGTGTGATGCATCGCTGTATATGGTGAATTGTTCGCCGTTCTTTGGTATTGCAAGCACTGGTGCCGTGGTTAGTCTTTTCTTTAATTCTTGAAATGCGCGTTCATGCTTGTCGTTCCATTCGTATTTCAAGTCCTTTCTGGTTAATCCAGTAAGAGGGGCTGCGATTTTGGAAAATCCTTCCACAAATCTCCGGTAGTATCCAGCTAGACCAAGAAAACTTCTGACTTCTGTTGCTATGGTCGGCCGATTCCAATCTAAAACAGCTTCGATCTTTGATGAATCCACCGCTAATCCTTCTTTTGAGACAACATGTCCCAGAAATTTGACTTCCCTTAGCCAGAACTCGCACTTGCTGTATTTAGCATACAAGTGGTTGTCTTGTAGAGTTTGAAGTGCTATCCTCACATGTCCTTCGTGTTCTGCCCCTGTCTTAGAGTAGATGAGTATATCATCTATGAACACAATGATGAACTGATCCAGGTAAGGTCTGAAAACTCGATTCATTAAATCCATGAACACTGCTGGGGCATTGGTCAATCCGAACAGCATGACCAGAAATTCATAATGTCCATACCTGGTTCTGAAAGCCGTCTTGGGTACATCCTCGGATCGAACGAGCAATTGGTGGTATCCGGATCGTAGATCTATCTTTGAAAACATGGTAGCTCCTTGTAACTGATCGAATAGATCGTCAATCCTCTGTAGTGGGTACCGATTCTTGATTGTGACCTTGTTCAGCTCTCTGTAGTCGATACAGAGTCGAAGTATTCCATCTTTCTTCTTGACGAATAATACCGGTGCTCCCCATGGTGAAGTGCTTGGACGAACAAATCCGAGATCCTGGAGTTCTTGCACTTGCGCCTTTAGTTCTTGCATCTCCATTGGGGCCATTCGGTAAGGTGTCTTTGATATTGGTGAGGTTCCAGGCATCAACTCGATACAGAAATCGATGTCTCTCTTAGGTGGCACTCCTTTAACTTCTTGGAAAACATCTTCAAAATCTCGAACTACTGGAATTTGGTTAATAGGAATCTCATCACTTGTGGTTCCGAGGGTAGCTAGGCAGTTGGTGAGGAAAACGTCACACGAGGGATTGCACTTGAAATCAAATGGTTCACCATCAGATACTGAAAAGAGTATGGATTTGCTAGCACAATCTAACTTGGCATGGTATTTCGCGAGCCAATCGATTCCTAGGATTACATCGAATTCCTTCATCGACAAAACTATCAAATCAGCGGGGAGATTCTGATCTTTCAAGTTTAGAGGGCAGTCCTTGCATACTTTTTCCAACTTAACGCTCTTTCCTAGAGGTGACGTAACATTCAAAGCTATATCCATTGTTTGAGGCACTAAGCCTAAGCGGTGCACGATTCTAATTGCGATAAAAGAATTGGATGCGCCAGTATCGAACAGAGCTTTCACTTGACTGTTAAAGAGGGTTAGGGTACCTTCCAGATTCTCCTACTCTTCCTCGTCAAATCCTGCTTCCTCTGGAATAATAGCATTGAGGCGAGCCTGTCCTTGAGTCGACGCTCCATAATAACCTCCTCGGGGTGCCTTGCAATCCTTGGACAGATGCCCCTTCTTGTTGCAGTTGAAACAGACCACTTCAGAGCGACTGTTCCTCCTCGGGGCACGACAATCCTTAGACATGTGCCGGGGAAATCCACAATTGAAACAGACTCCAGGGTTATTACTTGTGGACCCTGATTGTCCTTGGGGCGGAGTCAGCTTAAATGGCACAGCCGGCTTGTTGCGGAATAGGGTTGTCTGCGGCTTCTTCTCACCATTCCAGCTTCTCTTGAATCCTTGATTGCGAGCCGGGGCTTGTCTCGGTCTCTGATTAAATCTCGGAGGGGGTGGTCGATTTACGAAACGCTTTTGTTCACGACCGGTGATTTCCTCGAAGCCATGGGCCATTCCTAATAACGCTTTGAAAGTCTGATTCAGGTGGCCATAGGTCAGCTTCTGCAGAGGTAGGGAAAGTCCCAGGTGATACTTCCGATTCTTCTTCTCCGGGGTGTCAATCATGTGGTGCGCAAATCGAGAGAGACGCTCGAATTGCACTGTGTACTCCCGTACAGTGCGGTTACCTTGTACCAGTTCAATAAATTCTTTCTCCTTTTTGTTTCTTTCAGTCTGGGGGAAGTAGTTTTCCAGGAATAACTCCTTGAATGTTGTCCATGACATCCGTTGTGCAGCTCCTCTCAGGGTTGCTTTCTCCGATTCCCACCAGTCGGCTGCAGCGTAGGTCAACTGGTACGTAGCCAGTCGACGTTTCTCAACTTCTGAACATCCCAGTGTATCAAAGATGATGTCCAATCCGCGAAGCCACTGCTCTGCTTCCCACGGCTCAGTCATTCCATTGAACTTATCTGGTCGCATCGCACGAAATCGCTCCACTGTGCGATCCTCTTGTGGTCTAGGCGGGATTATGGGATTGACGTTAGCATTGTTGTTTGGGCCGTGATTGTTCCCGATGTGTTCCAAGCGTTGTAAGAATGCTCTAAAGATTCCAGTAGGATCCATTCCAGCAGGAATGGGTTCTGGTACTTCTTCAAACGTCGATTCCTCCTCGGGCGGTCCGCCATTGAGTATTTGGTTTACCTACAGAAGTATTCTACTAAGAATTTGTATGCAGGATTCACTGGGATATTTTATGGACATAATTATAAGTCAATTAAATAAACAAAACAAGCATAGAGACAACTGTAGTACTAAAACATCTTTTTCATTTAATATTAGAAGTGGTGATTACAAGATTTGAACTAGCCGAGAATACATGGTTACAAAATGGGGGGTATTACCCTATCGCATGCATTCATACAATAAGATGGGTCATTAGCCCAAGATAACTTAGATACAACTAAACTACTAGTATATAATAACAGGTTGTCCCAAGTTAATCATCCATATCTGACTCGGATGTGATCTCTCCCATATCAGAGTCGTTAGGCCCATCTTCGTCCACAATGGGTTCACCCAAACCCCAATCTTCAATTTCAACATTGCCTTCGCCCTCTTCATTATTGTCCATAGGCTCTTCGATTATAGGGTGGACCTCCATAGGTTGTTGGGGTGCTTCCTGTTCAGGTTCTTCCTCAGGGTTCTCTTCTTCTGGATCATCCTCCTCGTCATCCTCTTCTTCTGGATATGCACCTAGTTCATCGTCAGACATTTCTGCATTAGCAGGGTTAACAGCAGGTGCTACTACTGGGGGTGCCACACTTGCAGGGGCATTCTCATTTGGTGGCCAGACAAGATTGTTTCCTGGGTAAATGGAGGGCTCTTGCAGTATCTGATTTACTAGTGGTTGGAAGACAGTGTCATTCATGGCCAGCCTCCTTATCTCCCCATGCATTAGTCCCTTTGCATATGCAGCATGTATGGTTTCGGTTTGTAGTCGGTGAGGGTCGGTGATATGGAATACTTGGCGCTGAATTCTTAGTCTGCTTTGGAGGCGTCGCTGGGCTTCCTGTCTTACCCTTTCCATAAATTCTTCTGGGTTAGTTGGTGTGATTCCATCCGGATAAATTGTGTGTCCTCCGAATTCATCATTCACGTGGTATCCCGTTTGTTGGAATGGCACTCGGTTTGTGGGTATTCCCTGATATGAAGAGGAGAGTTGTCTGGTAAGTACGGGGGGCGGTGGGGGCATTTGATAGGCACTATTGTGCATCCTTTCGAAGTCTTCAGGGTTCTTAAGCAGCCTGACCATCTCGTCCTGGACTTTCTTGGCAATTTCGGCCTCGTAGATCGCCTCTAAGCGTAGAGTGTCATAGTTATAAACGTTGCTCCTGTTTATTTCCACCCATAAGTTTCTTTTTCCTTCGTCCCTAGCTAATTCCTGGATTTGGTGATGATAAGTATCTGGGTTTGCTGGCACTACGCGGTCGGAGAAGATCAAACGTCCTCCGAAGGGGTCCTGAACGTAGAGGGGCACCATTTCCTGTTTCAAAAGGACTATCTTATTAAGGTGCTAGTTTGAGGTATCTTAAAGTTTATTACTTATTAAATTGTAAAAGAGGATAATATAACACGGGAAATCAGAAACTAATAAGTAGGTCTTTCATTAATGTGGGAATATTTACAGAAGAGGAAATTTTGAAACATAACTTTTACATATATATCCGTTAAAATGTGGGATTATAATCCCAAATACAACATTAATACAAAATAAGCTAACTAAGGTGTGCTAATCTTCTAGTTGTGTGAATTCCTCCGAGATGTCCATCTCTTCGGGCGGGGTGAATGACATCCATCTCTCATTGTCCCACCCTATCGGCCAGTCAGGGTCGTACGTGTACAATATTCCCTTCTCAATGAGATCTTCATCAGCCAGGTAAATTTCTACTTCTTCATCTTCAGAGCTGCCTATTGGACTGACAGGAGTCTCTAGAAGAGTGATTTCTGCCTGTGCTTCTTCTAAGCTGATGGTCACGGGGTCGTTAGGAATATCAGAGGTTCCATCCACCTCTATTGGCACTAAGCAGGGTGCTACAACAATATGACGTACGGTTGGGGGAACCTTTTTCATAAGGAAGAGGCATCTCATCAGCTTTCCTATCTTTTTGCAAGTCTGATGGCGGAAAGCAGCACCAAAGCAAACTAACCCTTGGGGAAAGGCTCCTTTGTAATTATCCATACTACCTGTTTGACAGAAAGACTATTTTAGTATTGGTTGTCGTTCCTAAGTACCTTAAGGTTCTTAACTTAAGGGTGTCGGACAGTCAACGCGCACAACTAAACCTAGTGCTCCGATACCAAAAATCCTGTCACGCCCCGGAGTAGCCAAAAATAGGAAAATTTTAAAATTTCCTTTCTGGACCCGTAGGGAATGACGAGTTACATAAAACTGACCTGTCCGTGCAACATACTAACAAAAATATATATCGGAGTAAGAAATTTGCAAAAGCATCTAATGGTATTCATGGGAGAACTTAGAGTGTTTTGCTACTTAGACTATTACAGAAGTTCCAAATGAAAACCACAAAAGATAAGTTTGGGCGATTTACGCCACTTAAATTATTACATCATCCAAAAGATAGTTAAAACATAAAAGAAGTCTTAGTGCGGAAGTAGGCCAGGGTCCTCCTTCTAACTGGCAAACCCGTAACCCTCGTTATCGAACTCTTCTTGATAGTCTGCCTCAGGATCACCCTCCTGATAGTTCTCATCCTGAGGATAGTGATATGCGTCTTCATTGTTACCTTGATAGTTCTCCTCATTATAACCTAGACGTGAAATGTCCAGGGCAGGGAAGGAGCCGTTAGCTTTCGAAGCTAAGTGAAATCGTCTTAACCGATCACTCCTAATACATTTAAGGATATGAACATATGACAATATCTTGGATCAACATTAAATAAGCATATGACATGATAGAAATGACGACACAATGTATCATTGATATATTCGACTTTAACTCGACCATGAACACCACAACTGACTCATGTGACTTGTTACATTACCAGTGTAACGCCGTTAGCTCAGAGTAGAATGATTACGTTGCTATCGTCGCCTAGCAGGGCCCTATAGCAGTTTTGATTTTAAAAAGAGTGTAATCATTGGACTCTTAGGTCCTCGTGACCTTGCCGGGAGAATAGAATAGTTACAGCGCTATCGTCGCCTAGCAGGGCCCTATAGCAGTTGAAAGGTAACTATTGTATTCTGATGGATACATTGTTATCGTCGCCTAGCAGGGCCCTATAGCGTATCAATCATCAATTCATGCATAACTTCAATGAGTTCGCTAGGTATTTTAAATAATTAAAATACAACCAAACGAATACTTTATAAGTAATTAATAATTATTAGAAATACTAAAATTAAGTTTTATACATAATAATTTATAATATAGAGGTACTAGGCCATAGAAAAATTTAATAAAATTTTCCTATACTTGAAAAGTGGTCATTAGGTATTTATTACCTAATTATTTTAATTTAAAGTATTTACTTATTATTTATTTAAACCAATAAATAATAAGTATATATAATAATAATAATCATAATTTCGTAATATAAGAATATTATCAAAATAATGTTACAATTTATTAAAACATAATTTATAGTATTATTGAAACCATTTTAAATTTTTAAAACTATTTAAAATCATTTATAATTATTTATATTTACTAATACAAAATATATCCTAAATAATATATTTATACACTAATCTTGATTAATATATACTAATTATTACCAAAACAGTTTATTAAAACACTAATCTAGGTTAACAGATTGATTAGTAGTATAAATTAACTTAACTAAGGATTAATGGGTTAATTAATAATATAAAATACTAATTATTACTAAAGCATGTTGTTATAATACCAATTAAGTTAAACAGAATAATTAGAATTTAGCAATATAAAAACAGATTATTAATACACTAATTATGATTAACAGAATACTTAACTATTAAAACAGATTAATAAATCCTTAATTGAGGTTATCAGCATAATTAGGAATATAAAATAAACTAATTAGTTATTAAATCTAAACCCGTGGGTTAAACCATATTCGACCCGTACCCACGGGTTATCCATATATGCATAGAGGCCGATCCAACTTAAAAGATCCGACCCACTACCCACTTTATAATTATAATCCGAACTCTACACACTCGTCTTAAACCGACCCTACCCATGGGTTAATGATATAACCCCGAAGACCCATCGGGTCATTTCTTCTCCGGTGAGCCAAACTCACCGCCGGCGAACCCGTTTTGGCCGGAAAACTTCCCAAGCTTATAACTCACGCATTTCTCCATGGAAATGCGTGATTCCAACGCCAAAGTGACCGGAATGGGACCCTTAATCATATACTAGGAGCTGGTTCTATGGTTTATTCGTTTTGGGTTCCTACCAAGGCATTATTCTTTTTCGGTTTTGAAAGAATAATGCCATACATGGCCGTCCAAACGGGGTCCAGGCTTCAGGCCGTTCATAGGGGGTCTTCCTGGGAGCCTAAGGGTTTGTTTGGTCTAGCTTTTAAAGGTCATAGTGGTGTTTGGGAAAATGAGCTCCGGTGTGGGCTCTTTAATGGCAGATTTGCCATTTTCGGAGCCTAAGGCTCTGTTTGGTTTGCTTGTGAGGACCCAGGGAGGGTGTGTGAGTGTGTATGAGTGTATAGAATGTACAGAAATTACAATGAGGGGGAAGGGGGTGTTACCAAGCCTCGGGTCCTCTCTTTCTCTTCTCCGGCGTCTCCGGCGGCTCTCCTTTTCTTTCTTCCTCTCCTTGTTGCTTCTCCGGTGGTTTGTGTGTGTGGGGAGAAAGGATGAGGCAGAGGGGTCAGTGAGATGAGGTGGTGAGTGTTTGTTCTCTCACTCTCGGTGGTTCTTTATACACACAATCACATATACATACACACATGCATAACCAGCTCGTGCACCTGCTGAGGGATTGATTGAGGTGACTGAGCTTGGGAGAGAGGAATCGGCGTGGGAGCTTGCTCAGTCCGTCTGTTTCTTTCTTTTCTCTCAAGGGTCCGAAACGTACACAAACTCACCCATGCACGAAATCTCCACGAGGTGTCAAGACAGCTTGTAAATTTATTTTTCTTAAACCAAACAGGGTATTTAATTCTAATTAGAAGTTCATAATTTTATTAATCAAACGACCCCCTAGTTGGGCTAATTTTATTTAATTATTTTACAACCCAAATGAATTGGAATTGAGTCATTGACCAACGCAAACTAAGCCCAAGTCAAATCTAGCCCGCATGCAGTGTATGAACTTGCTTGGTATGCTATTTAAAAAAAAAAAAAAAAAGAAAAAAAAAAAAGACAAATGAAAACATTCCTTGCAAGTTGTAATAGCATGGAGTTGAACACCAAACCTTTAAGTTCAAAAATAGTGACACCTAACCATCTACCAGTTGAAAAATTTATTTGCATGTTCCCCAAAACTTATTTGTATACATTTAGACATTGGCCAAGTCACCAACCACAGCCGCTGGCAACAATTCCGACATTGGTTAATTTTGGAATATCGTAAATGTACCGAACTGAAAATTTGTGTTTTTTAACTCATTTCTTGACGAATTTAAGTGATTCTTGAGCCTATTTCGCTGAATTTTTCATGAGGGATACAACCATATAATTAGTTTTCACAAATTACTATACTCCTCAATGGATCATAATATGTAGGGGTGTAAGAAAAAATCACAAACCAATAACCGATTGGTCAGTTCCTAAATGTATGTACAAGCTAAACTGACCGAACTCCTATAAACAACCGATTTACACTTCTATTGGTCGGTTTTCAAACACAAATAAAAAATAAAAAATAAAAAAATGACCGCCCAACCGATTGACCGATTTACACCCCTAATAATATGGATTTAAAATTTTGGAAATAAACTTAATTTTCACTCACACACCTACTAATTTGGGACATCACCTACACCATTAGATTTAAAGGTTGTCTTATTACTATTATTATTATTATTTTTAGGGGAAAGGTTATTTCTTATTAAAAATGGTGGATCTTAGAGGGAGACTCATTTTTTTCCCCCTCTTTCTAGATCTCACCATCTTTTTCACTCATGGTTCTTTCCTTCATGTACTACTGACTCCATAATTTCTTTATATATATATATACATATACAGTCAGGCTCTAAAGAGGGCGTCCTCTTTTTATTAAAGAGAGGGCTTCTGTTTTGGCCGTTGGATCGTGTTTTCATTAAGGACAGTTTTGCCATTTCACAGTTTTTAAACACAATCTGACGGCCAAAACAGAGGTCCTCTCTTTAATAAAGAGAGGTGGTCATTTTTAGAGAATCTTTGTATACATATATATATATATATGTATATACGTGTCTATGTATATTGCATAAACATGAAAGCTATGTAAGCCTTTTGATAGATTTAAAGATAAAATAACTGCTATAGGCAAACTCTCGCATTTATTAGAGTTTGGAAATAATCTCTTCCCTTCATGATCTTGGTTGCCCAAAATAACTCCTTCTCATTTACTCTATTAATGGTTAGCCAAACATGGCCTTAGAGCATCTTTAGTGATGTATAACCGATTAGGGTAAATTTAAGATAAGGTGCTATAGGGATGGTAGAATTCCCACAATGATGTAAAAGCCCAACCGGCGAAGGGAGTGCCGACAAGGGTGGGCCAGCCTTTTTTATTTATTTATTACCATTTGGTCATTTTTTTAATTATTATTTTAATAAAATTTACATTTAAAAATATATGTATATATATACCCCAACCCTGCCGGCTAAAGCCTAACTTGTAAAAAATTTAGGCCAGGCCAGGCCGGCCCAAGTGGCAGCCCTAACCTAAACAAGGTAAAACCAGGTGGTCGTATCACGAAGGTTTCAGCTTAGGTCGTTTAAGGCTTTGTTTGATTCTTGGATTTAGTGAGAGAAAAAAAAAATATTTATATATATATATATATATAATGAAATTATTTTCCTTTGTTTGGTTAATAAGGAAAATAACGAGGACTTATGAAATAAATTAAATATTTTGAATGTTGTATGCCATTTTTCTTCCTTTTATTCCTATATTACAATTCTATTTATGAAACATAGGTTGTAATAGCTCAAGTGGCAAAGAGTTTGACATATATAAGTTCCCTTTCAATGCATAAGTTCGGGGTTTGAATCTCATTCCTCTCCCCCATATAAAAAAATAATCATAATAATAATAATTGTATTTTTGAAAATTTTAATTTTTCACGTAAGCACGAGGGGAAGGGGCTTCTTTCTTGTTTTCTCTATCCTTTTATTTTTCCATCATGAAATTCAACAACCAAAAAGAGCCTAAAAGTGTCACATGAGATCATTATCAACACTCCCATCACAACCGTTAAATCAAACAGTAAAATTAAAAGCTTTGGTGGAGCACCTGATTCGCATCATAGAGGATATCCCCCTCCCTCCCTCCCTTCGCCAATTCGTTAACAGGACATTACACTTTCACGAGCTTCACAAAAACCTGTTGTTCCCAACAATTCTATTTATCTATCTATCGATCGATCGATCAACCTACCTATATCATCTTCTTCACCTTCAGGTATGCTCTCAACACCCATGACCTCCTTTTCATTATCTTAGATTTGTCTTGTTCTGCAATTTTTATTTATTTATTTATTTTTTTTATTTTTAATAGCAGTCGCCGGTAATCTCGATTTCACCTTTTTTTTTTTTTTTTTTTTTTTTCTTTTCTCTTTTATTGGCGTTTTAATTCTTTATTGGAGCCATTCCCTCTCTATCTGAGTTTTAGAGACCCCAAATTTTTAGAATTTGTTCTGGCGATATTCACAGAACTCTCCAAAATGTTCCAATATCACGATCATTTGATCCTTCAGCATTCTTTTGGGTGGTGCTTCAGATAAACAGCACAGAGAATAGATCTGTTCTTCATGTAGCTCTTCGTGCTTCAAGGGATGCAGTTATACAAAGTGATGGGAAGAATGTGGTACCAGATGTTTGGCAGGTTCTGGACAAGATCCGGGAATTTTCTGAGAGGATCCGCAATGGTTCCTGGGTAATCTTTAACTCCTATTTATGGTCCGTTTCGGTAATGTTATGCCCAAATATTGACCATAGACAGACATTGATAGGTTGGAGCTACAGGAAAAGTGTTGAAAGATGTTATCTCTGTGGGTATTGGGGGCAGCTTTTTAGGCCCTCTATTTGTGCATACGGCTCTTCAAACAGGTTGATTCTGTGCACATTACAATTGCAGCTCCATGATATTATGTGGCCTTTTTTCTCTTTGAGTCGCTTTCTGATGTTTTCAGATATCTGTTCTCGTATACTTCTGTGTGTTGTTTTGCCTCATCAAATTGTTAAGTGAAATCTTGCCTTACAGATCCCGTGTCTGTTGAATCAGCAAGAGGACGACAGCTGCGATTGTAAGTGTACACATATCGAAGATGCTCAGTTATGCCCAGTAGCATTGTCAATGAACTGGTTGATTCTACATTTCAGCTTGCTTGCAGCATTATGTTTATATTTGTATGACCGGATAAGTTAAATAAATAAATTGGCGTCATGTGTAAATAGAATTACATAATTTCTTGTTTTAAAATCCACTTGTAAAGGAATGCAAATTGTGTTGCATGTGCATTTGCTCATGCACGAATATGGAGAACTTTTATCAGCATACATGGCCAACATTCAACTGCTTAATAGTATTATATTTGACGTGTCTCTCACCCCAAAAAATGCTCAATGTTCACTCAAAAAAGTTCTTAGTCACCGTCAGACCATTGTAATATGTTGAACATCCATTTTGAAAGTTCAGGTTCATGGGGTTTCATGTTCTAAATCATTATATTTCTTTTGTTGTTTGCAGTTGTGGTGGTCTCAAAAACTTTTACCACAGCTGAAACTATGTTGAATGCTCGGACACTAAGGGAATGGATCTCATCTGCTTTAGGGTCAGTGACTCTTGAACTATAGGTGTAGTGATAATTCCAGGTTTCAAAAGTTAGCACTAGGAGAGTTTGTAAAATGGGAATTAGTGGTTTTGACCAAGAGTTGAAGTGATTTTGAGAGTAAGGCAAACAGTGCTTGTAAGGGAAAGAAAGAATGGGATGTTGTTTCCCTATGCATATCTGGAACATGTTAGGACATGAAAAAACTTGGGGGTACATTTGCAATATTCTGGATAGTCTTGAAAAACTGTGTGTGCCTGGGTGTGGGGGCTTCTGGTTTGATCATATTAATATATAACATTAAGATGTATTATTTTTCAGGCCTCAAGCAGTTGCAAAGCATATGGTTGCTGTCCAGGGGCGGATGTAGGAAGGCCCTAGGGGGGGCAATTCAACTTTTGAAAATTTATCTTTTATCCTACATATTTCAAATATTATTCATTTTTGTCCTTTATTTGCCCCCCCTCAACTTTCAAAATAATTCTTTTATCTTATATATTTCATATATTATTCATTTTGCCCCTATTTTCCCCCCTTCAACTTTTCAAAATTATTCTTTTACTCTATATATTTCATATATTATTCATTTTTGCCCCTTATTTGCCCCCCCTCAACTTCCAAAATAATTTTTTTTCCTTATATATTTCATATTATTCATTTTGCCCCGTATTTTCCCCCCTCAACTTTTCAAAATAATTCTTTTACCTTATATATTTCATACTTTAATCATTTTTGCCCCTAAAATTTCTAGTTTGTCTTTTTTAAGCTTTAAAAAATGTAATTTGCCTCTTTTAAGCTTAAAAAAAAATCGGGTCGGAGGCGCTGCCCCCGAACCCCTGTATAAATTTCTGCCCCCCCTGAACAAAATTCCTGGGTCCGCCCCTGTTGCTGTCAGTACCAATCTAACGGTATTATCGTGTCTCTTCATTTCTTGCCTTCAGATCATAGTTTGTTTCATATGCGCAATCACTCAAGTTAGGCCCTGACTTGGCAGTTGGCACATATGTGCATGTTTGGGGAGAGCTTAGGGTGGGATTGCCATCGTTCCCCTTTTCTTTCCCTTTTTATTGGGTACTTGGTGTGGTTGAAAGTCACAAATCCATGTATATGCTGATGTTCTTTTTGTACATCTGTCTTTTCCTATGCCTTTTTCATTTTTTTTACTCTGTGAAAAAAATTAATCTTACTTTAACTTTGTACATTTTCATTAGATAAGTTCTTATCGGATCACCAGAAAAGATAAACACTACGTTAGAAATAGGAAAGTTCATTTATCAACAAAAAAGAAGAAGAAGAAGGGAAAGTTCAATTTTGACTAAATCTGCTTGGTACCAATGTTCTATTTTTGAAAGGCAAAAGCGCTGAGCAAGGCGTTTTACCACACTCCGTGGGGCGTGAGGTGAGAGCATTTCGATTTTTAATCTGAATATTAGAAAAAAAATAAAAAATAAAAAATAAATAAAAAAAAGAGAGAGAGAGAAAGAAAGAAAGGAAACAACAGCTATAGAAGATTAAAAGAAGGCTGAATTAAAAAGGGTACTAAAAAAAAAGAAAAAAGAACAGTAAAAAGCCCTAAATCAGAGAAGGGAAAAAAAAAAAACACACACACACACACACACTAAAAATGCAGAGTGGTATAGAAAATGCAGAGAATAGAAAGAAGGAGAAGAAGAAGAGAAAAACAGAAAAAGCCCTATACAGAGATATGTGGAGAGAGAGAGAGCAGAGACCTCACCTGGCTTCACACCTGGGTGTTATGTGTTTAATGTGAGTGGGTGTCTTTCTGCCTCTAATGCTAAAGCCTGAAAAATTGTAATTTTGTAATTGTTAGTAGCATCCCGTGAAAGCTCAAACCTCATAGTCATAGCAAAAGGAATAAAAGGCGTGCCTTTTACGCTTTTCTCAGTGCCTCAGACAAAAGGCTTAAGCTTTACAGGACCAAGGCTTTACAATTACAGCCTTGAGGCTTTTTTGGGCTGCCTCGCCTCAAGGCGCGCCTTTTAAAACATTGCTTGGTAACGCTGGCGGTGTAAATTACCGCTCTAATAGGTTAAATGAGAGAACTAAAAATAGGGGGAAACTTTATTTTTCCGTTTTAACCAGTTTGCTATCTTCTTTTCACCATGATTGAAAGAAATTGGTTTACTCATTTTCGTTGAGATTGACACATGTTTGCTCTTGTTTCTTTATTGCATGGACATGTGGACACTGTTCTTTTGTTCCCTGTAGGCACTTAATTTCCATACATGCTTCCTTTTATATGTTAAGCTGACTGAGTGTTTCCATGTAATTGTTTTACTAAAAAGAAATTCAAGACAAAAATGAATGAGATATACTTACTTGAACTTCTTGTGTGATTATTTTTAATCCTTTATGCAGCTTGTAGAAAAGTTTGGCATTGATCCGAATAATGCTTTTGCATTCTGGGACTGGGTGGAAGGCCGATATAGTGGTAAGTACATTCGTGTATCCCCTTCCCTCTCTACGCAGCAGATTTTAATAAGACAGCTAAGTGGTCTTTGAACTACTGTTTGCAGTTTGCAGCGCTGTTGGAGTGTTACCTTTACCTCTTCAATACGGTTTCACAGTAGTTGAGAAGTACTGTAACTTTCAATTATCTTTTATTTAATTGCAGTTTTATTTTGTTGCTATTTTTAACTTTGTTTTAACACTCGATCTGGATCTATTATATAAAATATGTGTACCTGGTGTAATTTTTCATGAAAACTCAGACTAGGGAGAATGTAGACTTCAAAATGCCTAACATCGTAACAGGCGCAACATATCTTCCCCTCTCCTAGATACATATCAGAGAGAGTCTATACTGTCTATAATTATTTCAAATATAATGAGTATCGTGCAATTGGCCTAAACAAATCAATAGTGAAGGTCATAGTTAGTAGAATGGAAAAGTTCCAATAACTGGTAAAAAGAGAGATGAAAAGAATGTACTGCTGGCAGCATATTTTTAAAATCATGCGTAAGATCTATCTTTTGCATCATTTCTGGAGCTATGCAATTGCTGATACATATGGTTTAATAATCACCAAATGATATATTTTATCTCCTGAAAAATATGTGCTATGTCCACATATTCATGTTACTGTCCTTTTCTAGAGTTTTCATGTCAATTTGGTTCCATCTAACGTTATATGCGTCCCCGGTCTACGTCCGTGTTACACAGACCTAAGAAGTTCTCTGCAGACTCAGTCCCTCCATCCCACGATTCTCACCCCACCAGATCTTATATTTCCTTTGTGTAGTGTCCTAATCTGGGTTGACATGATAAAATTTTAAATTCTCCATTAATTCCACAAGTTACGTTTAGCTAATGATGAATTAAACTTCTTACAGAAGTGAAATGTTGATATGACTGTTAATTGTCCGTCTCTACGAGCCACATGTACAGATTTGTCTTTTATGACTATGATTGTGTTGCTACGGAAATTTAAGAAAGATATGAGGAATTCTTTGCATCTAAGATATGCTATACACGCAATAATCTCAAATTTTCGACCTAATTTTTTTGAGCCAATATAAGTAGAGCACAAGGTGGTTGTTATTGTTGTTGTTGTTGTTGTTGTTGTTGTTGTTGTACTCCATCCTTTTTTTTCAGTTAAAGTTGTTCTAATCCTCCTTCAATTTGTATTGGTGCATTTTTCATCGTTCGACATTTCATTTGAGTAGGTTTTGGTTGAGAGTTGCCTGATGTTATTCGTTTGTACTTAAAGGTTCCTGAAGGGAGCTTCAAGCATTGATCAACATTTCTATTCAGCACCTTTTGAGGAAAACATACCTGTACGCGCCCTGTGACTTGGTTTTTTCTTCCTATTGTATTGTATGTTATACTGAACATGCCTTAGAAGAGTCTTTGTTAAGTCTTTTATTACCTGCAAGCATTCGTCTAGATTCTGTTGGCATAACTGTTTGTCTTGATCGCCCACGTGCACCCAGTGAATACTGGGTTTTCTGCCTCACATTTTGGTAACATGTACCCTACAATACCAGAGTGGACAAGAGCACAAGATAGGTTATTTCAGGAAAATGATATGGCCAAGAATGCCTACATCTACATTATAGCAACTTTTGTGTACTCAAAATTGGTTTAAAGTATTTTGTGGTGACCCTAGGTAACGCAGAAGGGATATTGGGTGCTAGAGTTTAAGTGTTAAGTCCCAATATTAGTTTTGTTTCAGAAGAAAACTTTCTGCAATGTCAAAACTTCGTCAAACGTGTGAATCGAGTGGGATTCTGTTCTCCATGCACCAATTCTCAGATGAGAGAGAGAACCTGTACTCTTCCCAATGAATCAGATATCCTACAATATTCCATTATGCTTCTGTTGATTATTCTGATGGTCTACACTAAACATGCTTTTGTATCAGATGTTATATGGCATGTCGGCTGTTTCATAATGTTGCGCCATTACTTCAGGTGCTTTTGGGTTTGTTGAGCGTATGGAATGTTACATTTCTTGGATACCCAGCGAGAGTGAGTTCATTATCTCTGATAGATTGCTTGATCTACCTCCTTTTGAGCATTCTCTGATATTTTTTCATTAGTAGCCATGCCCTAGCTTTGAACTTCTATGATTCCTGCAGGCCATTTTACCTTACTCTCAAGCGCTAGAGAAGCTTGCCCCTCACATTCAGCAGGCATGATTGCTCTAACTTTTCTGCCTGCATAATATGGAGACTTATTTGTAATTCTTACACCTGCTGAATTTCACTCCAACTTAGGTTAGCATGGAGAGTAATGGGAAAGGGGTATCAATTGATGGTGAGCCTCTGCCCTTTGAGGCTGGTGAAATTGATTTTGGTGAACCAGGAACAAATGGTCAGCAGACTCAGCACAGCTTTTACCAACTAATTCACCAGGTAACTTACATGTTCTGCTTCATATAGTAAGACTGTTAAATAAAATAAAACATAATTCAGTAAATTTTTGTTTTTGGTCTCTAAATACATAATTATATCAATGTCTCCTTAATTCAGATGTACTTCTATGGATCCTGCTATCCATAGTTCATTCCTAAGAAGAAGTTTCAGAAAAAGAATTGTTTCCCCTCACACATTAAGGAATATTGCATTTATGAGACTAGCAAAATGCTAGTTCTTTCTCCAAAAAAAAATTTGTTAGTTTAAAAACACATTTTTTTTCCAGAATAGTGTGTATAGCATGGCTCTATTATAGTGTTTGCTATTTGTCACTGGGCATATTCTACAGAATATCAATTTCAACTCTGAGGGTATATAAACTCAGTACTTGTTTGATGGTGGTGAGTCGGTGACTATAGCGTTGACCTATGTTACCCAGACTCGGGTACGGGTGTCGGGTACAGGCTCGGGTATGGGTGTCGGGTTCGTCCAATTTTAAAGATTTTACACTATTTTGAAGGATCGGAAAGAAAAGTACCCTTATCCGGGTGTCGTGTCGGGTACGGGTACTCCATGAATTATAAAGGGTCCGGGTAACATAGGCGTTGACTAATTTTTTCAGTATATCGAATGCAGTATACCTATGAAATTCCTCTAACCCATTTGGAACTTTCAGGGGCGTGTTATTCCTTGTGATTTTATTGGTGTTGTGAAGAGTCAGCAACCTGTGTACCTGAAAGGTGCATAACTCTTTCTTTTACACACTTTTTAATTTAACATTATATGAACAAATTGGATTGCTCATGGCTTATGAATGGGGGTAGCGTTTGATCCCTTACCAACAAACCATTCCCCCGCCCACCCCCCCCCCCCCCCCCCCCCCCCAACAAAAAAAAGAGGTTGTGGCGCTTCTCTGTGTTCTGAATTTATTGATTGAATTTGTTATGCAGATGAAGTGGTTAGTAACCATGATGAGCTCATGTCTAATTTCTTTGCACAGCCTGACGCCCTTGCTTATGGGAAGGTAAAGTAAAGGCTTTTCCTCGACTTGTCTGTTTCCCAATCGATATTTTGTTTAGTTCCACACTTTGGCAACTTTAGAAGTTTATTTGGTCAATATTTGGTATTAAGAAAGCACCCCACCCCCAAGCCAAAAAAAAAGTAAAGATGAAAAAAGAAGAAAGGGAAGAATTGGCTTGGGTTTTGTGCAAATAAGGCTGAAGTTGAGGGTTTTTTTTTATTTTTTTTATTTATAATCATCATAAAATCCTTGTAAAAGTTTCAAACTGGTTGTTTTGCTTGAATAATGAGTTGCTAACTTTGCATTACCCTATAATATATTAAGGCTTTTAAAGGTACATTAAGTATAATATTTGAGAAACCCCAAAATGTTGTTTCTTTTTGTTCCTTCTTTAAGTGCTTAGATTCATAACTTAAATCAAGATTATTCACTTATCTGCTTTAACACAAATGTAACTTACCAAACTTCACTTTGTAGACCCCAGAACAGTTGCGGAATGAGAATGTAGCCCAGCATCTTATTCCTCACAAGGTGACATTATCTTTCAAGTATTCCTTTCAGCTTCCATTCAAGTATCTTTTGCTTACAGTTGGAACTTAATCTTGACAGTTAACATTATCTTTCTCAGACCTTCTCTGGCAATCGACCTTCCCTGAGCCTTCTACTTCCCTCGTTAAATGCTTATAGTGTTGGACAGGTATGATGTCTCATGAGCCCTTTTCTTGTTTCTTGAAGCAGTTTGCACATGTTGACTATCATAGGGAATATACTAGAAGCTCAAATACAGAAGAAACTCGAGTACATGCGGTCTTCATATCATATGGCCTTAAGTTTTCTTAGGTTTGCTCAACTAGATGCTTAAGAGCCCGTGTGGTTAGCTTTTAAAAAGCTACAAATTGGAGCTTTCCAAAAAAGCCGTTTTCCCGCTTTAAAAGTGAATCAGATTTTTTTATTTAAAAGCTGTGAAAATGCTAATCCAAACTTATATACCCTTGACCACCACAGCATACATTTTTTCCTTTTCAAGTGTGTAATGTTTAACCTGGGTATTCATGACATTCATATTTCTTCTGGCTACGAGTAAACCAAATTTCTCTCTATCCATTCTTCAGTTGTTGGCGATCTATGAACACAGAATTGCTGTCGAAGGCTTCATATGGGGTATCAATTCTTTCGACCAATGGGAAGTTGAGTTGGGAAAGGTATTGTACTTACTTCAAAGAATCCTAAATTTTCCTTGTATTTTTCCAGAAATAGTTGCTCTACTGATCACACCATTCCAAAATGAAAAGGAACACTTTTTCCTCTTTTGTGAGGGGTTTTTTTTTTTTTTGGTCTCTACTTTTATTGTATTTTTTCCCTTGCGGTTCTGAAAAATACTTTCGATATACTAAAATGCAGTCGCTGGCTACCCAAGTCAGAAACCAACTTCATGCATCTCGTAAGAAAGGAGAACCAGTTGAGGGATTCAATTTCAGTACTACAACAGTGTTGAGGTATGATATTTCACCTTTTTATAGCCATGCCATTGAACCATTTCCTAAAGGAAACTCTCACCAACGGATATTAATGTTCAGAGTTCGTTCTTTTGGTTATTTTACTGTTGAGGCAAATCAGTTAGCTTGTATTAGAAAAAAGCTCGAACCCAACACTTACAAACAAGTAACAGGACACGTTCTTCTCAAAGAGGATTTTTGTTAGTGGTAGTTCTCAAAACTGCCTTTCTCGGATTTGTTGTTGAGATTTGTGCAAAAGTTATATAAAACAGCACTACAGAAAGAAGGAAAATCAAAATTTGGAGGGTTTCAAGTTGTCCTCCTCGGTAGTTAGCCAAAAAGAATACTAACTTGTTGGTATAAGCCCTGATTGCTTTAGTTTTATTTAGCTACACCCTTTTGAACTTAAAAAGAAAAAGGGGCAAAATCCCCCATGTTTCCTTGATTCTTGTTGCAATTTTACTGATCTTTTCTCACTTGGCAGGCAAGTGCGGACATCCCTTCCGATTTTTCCACTGCTTTACCACGCATGTAACTCTCTTTTTCCCCCAAGGCAACAGTCGGCAATAAAGTGAGATGAGTTCATTGTTTAGGACTCATGTATCGGCTTCAAGGAAGTAGGAGACAGATAATTGTAACTCACTCATGTATAACTTATTCCTGAAACTTGGTGTTATGTTATCCTTGTTCATCTGTTGCAATTTTTCTGGAGGTGATGAACATATAATTTCAGTGATGGTGTTTATCATTTATAATAATACCTGATGTATACTTTAGTAGAAGTTCCAAATCTTAGAAGTTTATCTTTGTGTATTTAGAATTAGAAAACTAGATATCTAGGATGGTAGTGAGTGAACCTTCAGTTTGTAGGGTACTCCATGCCTAACGGGCTTGAGACTTCTTTTCATCATGGGTAGTAATGGACATACCAACAAACTTTCCCATAACTGGGAGGTGGGAGTGAACCTGCTGCAGTTGTACTCTGGGGGTATTGCTTGGGAAATCAAAGAACTAGTTATGTAGTTCGTTGGGGTGGACTCATGATTTTTGATCCGGGGAGCCTAATGTAAGTATAATTACCAGTGACAGGATTTCATATCCTGCAAACGTTTCACTATAGCATCATTGTAACTTCGTTGAATCTCTCTTTCTCAATATGACAAGCAAACTATCATTTAAAAATTAGTCTCGCATTCGATTGCACAAGCAAATTTTCACAATTTTCATAGCTGAAAATACCCTCTGCATTGTAGCCGGTGCAATGGATAAAACCAATGTTAGTTTAAATTTTAACTCACAAATTAAATCATAATTCACAATTCATATTCATCTTCACATATTCACTGTTCACAATTCATGTTCACAATTTCATAAAAACGTTAAAAATGTCTCATGTCTCTAATCCAATAATCACATCTAAATTCCAACAATAACATGAAATCAATCATAATTTTCAATTCCTAACCTGAGATTTGGACCAAAATTCAATAATTATGGGACTATTTTAATATTCTTCAATCAAAATCAAGTGGGCCACTAACACATGTATTTGATAATCATTTGGGATACAAAATTTGGGAGTATAACATTACTCAAACTATATTTACACATCCAATTCAAAGTAAACATGCAATATGAGGAGGTCCTATTCCCAAAAATAAAAAACCTAAATTACTAAATATAAATTTGTAATTTAAAAAAGTTCAGGGGGCCTGGGTCCACCCTGACCCCCACTTGCGTCCACCACTGATGGTTCGTAAGTGTGGACACGCGAAATCGGACCACTTCTCTCTCTCGTTTGAGATTGTTTTGAAACTTGATTTGAATCAAAGGAAGAAAATGAAAGGTCTGTTGAAAACAGATACAGAGTCGCCACTTGGTCTTTAAGGAACCAAGAAACCTAATTTTGACTCACCCAAACGGATAAGGGCACCGGCCCTTCATAACCAAAGAACTTGATTCGGGGTTTTGGTACGAGAGAGGAAGGAGCCTTTGTCACGACTAAAACACCCTCAACTCGCCCCGTCTTTCGACGGGCCTCAATTAGCATCCAAATAATCATCTTATACTATGTTTGGTTCGACAAATAATACTATGATAGCATATTACATCACATAAGAAAATTTGAAATGGAAGATCTAAAGATAAGATATCATTCATAAGATCTAAGCCAAATATCATACAATGTAAAGTGAAAGGTCACACAAATAAACCTAAGAAAAATCATCTAATCATGTATCAAATAATCAAGACTTCCTAATCTAAAAGGGGACGGATGAGAAAGGATGATTAGATCGAGGGGAAGCATGAACGCGTGATCAAGTTCATTCCTTATAATCTTCTTAGATTAAGAGTTACAAAAAAAACCCAAATCTTTGCATGGATACAATGTATGTACCTAGAAATGTGCTAAGGTTGTAGTGTGTTTTGTGTACATGGATTTCTAAAATGACTTGGAAATCTAAAATGTGCATGAATGAATGGATTAAATCAACATGGGATATATACAAATGTAGTATGAACTACTTCCTAAGATATGGGCTAATTTGGAATGCATATGAGCATCAAATCAAAGAATAAAAGTTGAAATGTGCTTGCTGTGAATAGTGGACAGACTGCATGTGTTACTTTGCAACATTATAATGGGAGGTCAAACGTGCCTAGAACAATGTAAGAAAAATCAGAGATCATCCTTATTGTGTCTAGAAAATAACCCAAAAAGACAAACATCAATAGCTATCACAGATTAAAAGAAATAAATCTGAATGTACACATGACTCAGAAACGAAAACTGCACTGTTGACTGATTTTGTATGATTTTTCATAAATCAAAGAAAAGGTTTATGATGACCCATTATATACCAAACGTTTCCTAAGACACCCAAGTTTTATAAAACAAATAGAAAAGATATATGTACAGTGATGAAAATATCCAGAATAAGAGCAAGAAGTTGGGTGAACATTCTGTGAGAACAGAGGCAGATTATGAATATGAACTTCTCACATCCAAAACAAATACTTTCACATCTCTATAATTGATGGGAAAGATTGGGGACAAACTATGATGTATTGGGAAGATTTTCCAAGTGGTTTCATCATCATAACTCGAGTATTTAATTCAAAACAAATCTTTGAATCTGAACAGCTCACTGTTTTGGATCATTGTTTTGGAGATTTGGGGAAAACAAAGTTTTGTTTCTTGAAACCAAATGAGAGGGATTGAGAGGGGTTTTGAAATAGATGTTTTGAAAACACATTTTAAATACTCAACAAGGATTATAACCACTTAGAACACCAACATCAAACTCATCATTAAGAACCTCCAAGATTGTTGGAGAGATTTATTTTTATTTTGAACATAACTTCAATACATTTCAAGAATACCTTGGAAGTATTGAGGTTATGATCATCATCTATCAAACATGTTTTTGAGGTCAAGAGCTACTATCCATAAGGATTCACTCACCCCAAACTTCATGTCATCACTTAGATGATGATGAACTAGTAAGTAAATAAAGAAAATCAAAAAGAAATGAGATAAGAAGAGATGAACATATATATAATCAAAGCAAGTAAATAGCAATCAATAGATGATAATCAATGTGATTTTGGACTTGTAGCTTGGTGTTTCACTCATAGATTTTGACATTTGGACATGGAAGTAGCTTCCTAACTCAAGAATGCTCAAGAATGGTGATTGGGGGTGTTTGGGATGTGAAGTATAAGAGAGGTAATGGAAGAACACAAGATTAGAACTCACTTTCTATAGCAAAATAGTAGGAGGAAGCTCCTTTTCTCTCTTCTAAACCTATCTCTACCTCTCTTCTTCTCTACAACTTTTCAAGCTTTTGCACTTGGTCCCCCCAAAATGAAGAGCAATGGGGGGTTTATATAGGCCAATTTGGGGTGGTTTTGGGGTTTTAAAAGTGCTCCCATTGGTCCCAAACAACTGTGAACACAAAACTATGTCATTTTGACTTTCAATTAATCAAATTGGACCCCCAAAAAAATTACAAAAATGGACTCTGCGAGGGTTGAGTGCCGCGGCGGCAGTGGGCCAGTGCCGCGGCGGCACTGCTCCTCAGACGCCCAGAAAATTACGTTTAGGCCCCCAGAGGTTCCGGTATTCGCGAAAAGGCCCTATTTCGTCCGAAATTCACAGAAAATGCATACGAACTCCAAATTGAGGTTGTGATATACCGTTGGAAAGGTAATGGAGTCTACTTTACATAAAAAAAAGTTCGGGGATAGGTCACTTTAAAAGGTTTTGCGGTATTCGCGATAAAAGCTGATTTGATCGCCTTTTTTGCCTTAGGAAAATCATAATAAATTCGTTTTAAATCCAGAAATTATGGGCGATATACCGTTGGAAAGCTATTGACCTCTAGTGTCCATGAAAAATGTTTGAAAATTGTTTTGGTGCCCTGGTTCCAAAGTCAAATTCTGGTCAAACTGGTCAAACTTGGGATTCCCGGGAAGTTCTGGAAACCTCCGGGAGTTCCCGGGAGCTGATGTTTTCGCTCGATTTTCTTTTGGAACTTGTTTTAACACTTTTCTCATGATTTAAAATGATTCCGGTGAATTTGGACGATTTTGGTCAAACTTGGTCAAACCTTGGTCAAACCTGGTCAAACCTTGGTCAAACCGGTCAACGGGGACTTTCCGGGAACTTCCGGGACTTCCGGGGGTCTCTGGGAGCTGACGATTTCATCCGATTTTTCTTAAAAACTCATTTTATCACTTTTCTTACGACGTAGCATGTTTTCAGAACTTTGGGACCAAATCTGGGAGTTTTCGGTCTTTCAGGGGCATTTTGGTCATTCTGAGCATTCTGAGAGATAGAGCTGACTTCCGAGAGTCTTTTTGAGTCTTTTACGATCATTGTGAACCACCAAGCTATGGGTCTCCTAAATCTGATAGCCGACAAAATGGGGTGTCTACAGTTTGCCCCTCTTTGGCATGAACTTGCGAGGCAACGCATGTCGCAAGCGAGTGCCAAAGCTTTGAAGAGACAGGACTTTTTGGAGGCTATAGATTTAGGATAAAAACGTTGCAAAAGATGTAATGAAGAAAGAAAGATGCTGAGGTCAGTGCTGGTCGTGCTCTGCGTGAGCTGCCTACGTATCCCAAGGGGAATCAGACCAGGACGTAGTTCAGGGCAAAAAGGAATAAATCACACATGCACATACACAACAATCAGGCAGATGCTATGCTATAAGAGTGATATGCAATGCATGGATGTGATATGAATTGTGTCATGAGTCCTATCATGCCTAGTGTTATGACCCTAGTATGAGCAAGTGCTGTGGGGTGTGCCACTCCGAGTGGCTGGTGTTGTGCTAGTGTTTGCGACTGTGATGTGGTGGATGACTCGGATAAGGACAGCAAGGTTTAGAAGACTCTGGGTCTAGGGGCAAACTTCTGGAATTATGGGAAGTGTGCTTTACAAGCGAATGTGATCGGATGTGGGGTCTTTGAGGATGACAACTAAAGATAACCCATAGGTGAGGGAGTTTATGATAACCTACAGTATTATAATAACCAAAGTGAGGAGGCTCATGATAAGTGGGGTAGCTCACGATAATAGACAAGTGAGATAACCGGAGCGAAGAGGCTCACGATAAGTGAGGAAACTCATAATGACTGACAGGTGAGAAAGCTCATGATAATCAGTGGACACGGGTCCTTAAATTGTGAATAGACAGTGCTTGCCATGGGAATCGGGGTGATTTGACTGCGGGTGATGTTTTGGCCGATCCTTATGATGACAAGTCCGAAGAATCGGTTCGGACTTCTGCTATCTTCTGTTGGGATGGTAGGGGACTCTCTGAGAATCTCTCATCAATTCTTGACCTAGAACCAGGATCCACCTTTGAATCTCTCGTGGTTGGTCAGATCTCGCAATGCTCAATCCAAAAGAGCCGGTTAGGGCTTATTGGTTTCTGTCCTCGGGGGATGATGTATGGTTCTCGGAGAATCTCTTTTGACGCTCAATCCAAGGGGGGGGGGGGGGGCGGTCAGGGCCTCCGGGAGCTGGTATCTATCGGTTTCTGTCCTCGGGGGATGATGTAGGGTTCTCGGAGAATCTCTTTTGGCGCTCAATCCAAGGGGGCCGGTCAGGGCCTCCGGGAGCTGGTATCTATCGGTTTCTATCCTCGGGGGATGATGTAGGGTTCTCGGAGAATCTCTTTTGGCGCTCAATCCAAGGGGGTCGGTCAGGGCCTCCGGGAGCTGGTATCTATCGGTTTCTGTCCTCGGGGGATGATGTAGGGTTCTCGGAGAATCTCTTTTGGCGCTCAATCCAAGGGGGCCGGTCAGGGCCTCCGGGAGCTGGTATCTATCGGTTTCTGTCCTCGGGGGATGATGTAGGGTTCTCGGAGAATCTCTTTTGGCGCTCAATCCAAGGGGGCCGGTCAGGGCCTCCGAGAGCTGGTATCTATCGATTTCTGTCCTCGGGGGATGATGTAGGGTTCTCGGAGAATCTCTTTTGGCGCTCAATCCAAGTGGGCCGGTCAGGGCCTCCGGGAGCTGGTATCTATCGGTTTCTGTCCTCGGGGGATGATGTAGGGTTCTCGGAGAATCTCTTTTGGCGCTCAATCCAAGGGGGCCGGTCAGGGCCTCCGGGAGCTGGTATCTATCGGTTTCTGTCCTCGGGGGATGATGTAGGGTTCTCGGAGAATCTCTTTTGGCGCTCAATCCAAGGGGGCCGGTCAGGGCCTCCGGGAGCTGGTATCTATCGGTTTCTGTCCTCGGGGGATGATGTAGGGTTCTCGAAGAATCTCTTTTGGCGCTCAATCCAAGGGGGCCGGTCAGGGCCTCCGGGAGCTGGTATCTATCGGTTTCTGTCCTCGGGGGATGATGTAGGGTTCTCGGAGAATCTCTTTTGGCGCTCAATCCAAGGGGGCCGGTCAGGGCCTCCGGGAGCTGGTATCTATCGATTTCTATCCTCGGGGGATGATGTAGGGTTCTCGGAGAATCTCTTTTGGCGCTCAATCCAAGGGGGCCGGTCAGGGCCTCTGGGAGCTGGTATCTATCGATTTCTGTCCTCGGGGGATGATGTAGGGTTCTCGGAGAATCTCTTTTGGCGCTCAATCCAAGGGGGCCGGTCAGGGCCTCTGGGAGCTGGTATCTATCGGTTTCTGTCCTCGGAGGATGATGTACTCTGCTAGAAAGAAGGAAATACGTCCATTAAATGGGAGTAAAGGTATCATTCTATTTGTGACAGAGATGATTTGCGGTGTTTTGACACTGATGGAGGGTGATAATCAGTAGCAACTTATGGACTTATGTTGCTAGGATGAAAGAAGATCATCAACAGCCACTCATGGACTTACGTTGCATGAACGAAGAAAGACATTCAACAGCCACTCATGGACTTATGTTGCTAGGGTGAAGGAAGATCGTCAACAGCCACTCATGGACTTATGTTGCATGAAGAAAGATGAAAGATCAAAAGCCACTCATGGACTTATGTTGCAAGGAGAAAGGAAGATCATCAACAGCCACTCATGGACTTATGTTGCATGAAGAAAGATGAAAGATCAACAGCCACTCATGGACTTACGTTGTAAGGAGAAAGGAAGATCATCAACTGCCACTCATGGACTTATGTTGCATGAAGAAAGACGGAAGATCAACAGCCACTCATGGACTTATGTTGCAAGGAGAAAGGAAGATCATCAACAGCCACTCATGGACTTATGTTGCATGAAGAAAGACGGAAGATCAACAGCCACTCATGGACTTATGTTGCAAGGAGAAAGGAAGATCATCAACAGCCACTCATGGACTTATGTTGCATGAAGAAAGACGGAAGATCAACAGCCACTCATGGACTTATGTTGCATGAAGAAAGACGGTTAGCTTTTGGCAGTTTGGAAAGGGATGAAATCTTCCCCAAGTTTTGACGCTTCTCATGCTGACGCCTTGACCGGTGCAGTAATGGTGTTCGGTATTCCTGCTTGTATTGGCATGCTCTTTATAACTTGATTTGAAAGACTCATTATTCGTCACTGTTGACTTACTTATTTGAGACTACAACAGACTCCTCTCCTGAAAAAGACTATGACAGACTCAAAACTGACAGACACCGACACGCGAGGGTGACACATTCGACACTGAAATAAAACAAGCTCGACTTGCCAAAGCTTAATGCGCTCTTGTCATAAATGATGTACCATTTCTCTTTTGTGTTTACTTCTCACCTTATCGTGGAATCACTTTGATGGTGAGTCTTATTTTTGAAAATTCCTCCCTACTGATCTAATCAATTTCTTTGCTTCTCTCAAGATGTGCTTTGAATTAGTGCCTTAGCTTATGGAATGAAAGACGCTCCATTTCCATCTGTTCAAGACAATGTTTGTGACTTGAAGGCTTACCATTAGTGTATAGGGATCGGGTGGCAAACGAAGTTTGCCCCTAGTTTGAAGGGCATGAAGTGGGATCGGTAGGCAAACGAGGTAAATGACCGGAGTTTGCCCCTAGTTTGGAGGAAGGTTCATTGGAGGTTTTGGGCAAACGAGGTAGGTGACCGAAGTTTGCCCCTTGTGTGAAGGGTAGATAGTAAAAGTCAGGCAAACGAGGCGGGTAGCCGAAGTTTGCCCCTAGTGTGGAAGGTGATTTTCTGGCTTGAGGCATGGACCGTGACTTTAATCTCTCAAATGCTCATAACTTTTGCCTAGGCACCAGTGAGGTGACCTAGCAAGCTCTTTTATCTCTTTTGTTATTGCTCACCTTGGATTTAACTCTAATTTTTGCCTAGGCGTCCTTTCGGATTTTCGACCTAGCGAGCCATCCTTCTTTTTTTTCTTTTTTGAAAGTCTGCCTACGTACCCCCAAGAGGGGATCAGGTCCAACGTAGTTCGGGCATGGTTGGGAAGAAGCGGGTTGATTTTTGGGTAGGTGGGGTGACCGAACCGATGTGGTTGCCTACGTATCCCCGAGTGGGAATCAGGTCGAGCGTAGTTCAAGGCAAGGCTTTGAAAGGAATTGGTTTGATTATGATGGTGTTGACCGAACCGATGTGGTTGCCTACGTATCCCCGAGTGGGAATTAGGTCGAGCGTAGTTCAAGGCAAGGCTTGAATTAAGGGGTTTGAGGTATGAGGGTTTTTCAAACCAATCGTCAAAGAAGTTCAAACTTGAGCCACTTGTGGAAGCTTTGAATAAAAGGATTCAGTTTCAATCTCCCTTTCTTTTCTTTTTCTTTTTCTTTTTGTTTTGTTTTGAGGATTGATCCTTTTCACTTTCGCCTAGCCAGTCAATTTTGCTTTTTAATGTAGTCGATTCTTGTGAGATCTTTCAATCGCAATCTCAGAATTCCAGAATGTGCACGTCAGCTCTCGGAAATTTTTTTTTTGTGGTCATTCCTTGCCTTTTGAAATGTGATCTTGTCACGTTCTTAAGATGTATCTTGAAGCGTATGATTCTCTTATTTGTTTCATCAAAATTTTCTCCAACATTTTGACTGGCTAGGGTCAGATTTTGGAAATCAACACCTTTTTCAGCTCTAACTTTTGCCTAGGTGCCCTTTCGAGTTTTTAACCTAGCGAGCCTTTTCTTTTCTTTCCCCCCCCCCCCCCCCCCCCCCCCCCTTTTTTTTTTTTTTTTTTTTTAAAGTGGAGATGAAACTCACTGAATTGTTTGGCTGCCATCAAGGGCTAAGTTTGCATTGCTTTCAATTGGACAGATTTCGTGGCTCTCAATTGGATTGGGCTTAAGGCTTCGAAATGGTGGAAAAAACAAGGGTGTTGGGCAAGCCCCAAGTCAGTTTCAAGTATGTCTTTTCAAGATTAAGGCAAGAGCATCTTTATATTCTTAAAGTAAGACTATTCAATTCCAGCTCTTCATCAGTGTCAGCGCAAAATTGACTTTGACCTTTCGGGATTTTTTTTTTGTTTGAGTAAAAAAAAATTACCGCCCCCTTTTTTTTTTTTTTAGCACATCAATATCCATGGTAATTTGAAAAGTGACACTTCAGTTCAGCGATTCATGCATCTATGACTAGGCACATCAGATTAGGCAAAATGAGACTTCATTCTATCAGTAGAGAAGGATTACAGACTCATTAACAACTCGATGACAAACAGACTCGACCACAAGAATAAACATACAACAGACTCGACTTGGTCTCAAATGGAATGTCACAGTGACTCACTTATTCTTTTTATTTCTTTTTTTTTAAAGAGCATCTTCATTTGGTTTTCTAGCAAGAGTCCCAAACACCGTCACTTCACCGGCACAGGTTCAACATTCATCGGCCTCAGTGAAGAGGATCATTCGAATAGGTAAGCCAGGGGCTTAGGTGACACGGGGTTGAATGGGTGGTGGCTCAATGATGTTTTGGTCGATGAGGTCCTGGATATCATGGCGGAGACGTATGCACTAGTCAGTGTCATGGCCTGGGCCTTGGTGGTAGGCGCATCGTCTGGACAGGTCACAATTAGGTGGTGGGAGATCGGCACGAGGCTGAAGGAGTTGGAGGTGTCCCTTTTTTAGCAGACGGCCTAAGGCTAAGGAGGGGGAGATATCTAGTTTGGCAAAGGTACGGGGTTGCTTTTTCTGGTAAGGGCAACTAGTGGTTTGGTTAGAGGATTGGTATGGCCGATGAGGGTATGCCATGGGTTGGCTGCGCAGGGCGTCGACATCCGGGGAGTGTCGGGAGTATTTAGGCCTCTTGGACTGGTGTTGGGGTTCATCATTCTTGAACTTTTCTTCTATGATGGCATCCTCAATTCTGGTCCCCATTTCAAGCAGTTCTTTGCTAATGCTCCGTG
Source organism: Hydrangea macrophylla (assembly GCA_033977485.1). NCBI lineage: Eukaryota > Viridiplantae > Streptophyta > Magnoliopsida > Cornales > Hydrangeaceae > Hydrangea > Hydrangea macrophylla. The sequence continues at coordinate 56,250,824 of CM066993.1, forward strand.
CCATTTTATCAAATCGACTAACCCTTGAACTCAACTGTTCAACAGTGGTTTGTAGCTTGTTCACTTTCTCTTCCAGAGCTTTGTAGGCCATTGGTGGATCGATGATGGTCTAGCCCTCGATTAAGATAGTGAATTCTGGGAGGTATAAAGGTGCGCTTACCCGGGGCTATGATTTTTCTGCAAATAGAAGTAAAAGTCCAAATTAGCGGAGGCGCGAAACACTTCTTATGGACTCCTATCAGGGAGAGATGATTAGAGTTTTGAAGGATTTAATGATGCAAACCGAGGTTACAGTAAGTATACGACTTCTGTACAACGATTGAGATGGGTGGGGATGATGATACGTATGTATTTGATGTGTAGAGACTGACATGTGTGAGACTGATAAGATGTGTATGCATGTAGACTGACACAAATTGTGTATGTATATAAGACAAGCATGCGAATGCAAGCCCTAATCTATATGACGCTCCTATTTCTAACAGATAGCAGCTAAACAAATAAGGTCATAGCCATACAGAGTGTGCTAACCTTACTATCCAGTATGATCACCAAGGGATAACAGGGATTTCCGGGATACTTCGGGAATTTTGGACAGAGTTTCTGGGAGAAACAGGGATTCGGAAGATTCGGAGAAATTTCTAGAAGTCATTTGAGTTTCTAGGAGAAATAGGGATTTCTGGTTGATTTGGACTGAGCTTCTAGGAGAAATTGGAAAATCAGAATTTCTGGGAGAAATTGGTACATCTAGGCATTTTTGGGAAGTTTGGATAGAGTTGTTGGAATTTTTGGGAAATCTTGAAGATTTGGATAGAGCTTATGGTAAAACATGAAAACTCGGGTAAGTTGGACAGAGTTTCTGGGAGAAACAAGTATACCGGAATTTCTGGGAGAAATTGAGATTTCTGGGTAATCTGAGAGATTTGGACAGAGCTTCTGGGAAAACAGGTATAACTGGGTAAGTCGGACAGAGTTTCTGGGAGAAACAAGTATATCGGAGTTTCTAAGGAAAATTGAGGTTTCTGGGTATTCTGGGGGAAGCAAGAATATCTGGGGGGACATAAGTATATCGGAGTTTCTGGAAGAAATTGAGATTTCTGGGTAATCAGGGGAGAAATAGGGATTTCTAGGAAATCTGGGTGATTCGGACAGAGTTTCTAGGAGAAACAGGGATATCCTGATGAGTTGGGTAGAGTTTATGGAAGAAATAGGAATATACGACGAGAATAGGTGATGATGGTGATCATACTGTCTAGCAAGTTTTCATACTCCTATGTCTCAGGACCAGTAAACAAGGTTTGCGGTGTATATCTTTGTGAGCATAGAGCATACATCCTTATCATGGTGCCTAGGCAAGTCAACCCAATGTGATCACATGTGAGTGATTGCCTTGGGAATCATAAGAAAGAGGTTCTGTTCTATGTCACATAAGCGTCCACACCGCGCAGGTAATCCCTCCAGGGCATACAGCAGTTATATCACATTGTCCTATCTGAAAAAATAAATGAACAGTCCTATGAAAGGTTCTACAGGAATCTATATGCAAAGGCTGGGTTTAGTCAAAGAGGGTCCGTTGACGAGAGTTCCAATATACCGTCGGGGGAGACAGTACGGAGGTTTTTACTCTTTTTGATATACCTTGGAAGGTACAGTATCAACGGTGACTTGTGCCCTGGCACAGCAAGACCTGAACAATGTCAGCGCCGCGTTTCAGACACAGTCGGAGGGGGGAAATGCAAGAGTGCAATGCAGTGAACCAGACACAGTAAAAAGATGATTTTAAAGATGCTTCTTATGAGTCAAACCTCTGTATTATTTTGTTTTGAAAATAAATTCCCCAGCAGAGTCGCCAGATTGTGGACACGCGAAATCGGACCACTTCTCTCTCTCGTTTGAGATTGTTTTGAAACTTGATTTGAATCAAAGGAAGAAAATGAAAGGTCTGTTGAAAACAGATACAGAGTCGCCACTTGGTCTTTAAGGAACCAAGAAACCTAATTTTGACTCACCCAAACGGATAAGGGCACCGGCCCTTCATAACCAAAGAACTTGATTCGGGGTTTTGGTACGAGAGAGGAAGGAGCCTTTGTCACGACTAAAACACCCTCAACTCGCCCCGTCTTTCGACGGGCCTCAATTAGCATCCAAATAATCATCTTATACTATGTTTGGTTCGACAAATAATACTATGATAGCATATTACATCACATAAGAAAATTTGAAATGGAAGATCTAAAGATAAGATATCATTCATAAGATCTAAGCCAAATATCATACAATGTAAAGTGAAAGGTCACACAAATAAACCTAAGAAAAATCATCTAATCATGTATCAAATAATCAAGACTTCCTAATCTAAAAGGGGACATGAATTGTTCTTGAAACAAATAATCAAAGAAATCAAAGTATGCTTAGCAAACTAGAATGATGCATGTTATTCTTTTGAGAAAAGAAGACCTCTCAATCCCCGGGACGGATGAGAAAGGATGATTAGATCGAGGGGAAGCATGAACGCGTGATCAAGTTCATTCCTTATAATCTTCTTAGATTAAGAGTTACAAAAAACCCCAAATCTTTGCATGGATACAATGTATGTACCTAGAAATGTGCTAAGGTTGTAGTGTGTTTTGTGTACATGGATTTCTAAAATGACTTGGAAATCTAAAATGTGCATGAATGAATGGATTAAATCAACATGGGATATATACAAATGTAGTATGAACTACTTCCTAAGATATGGGCTAATTTGGAATGCATATGAGCATCAAATCAAAGAATAAAAGTTGAAATGTGCTTGCTGTGAATAGTGGACAGACTGCATGTGTTACTTTGCAACATTATAATGGGAGGTCAAACGTGCCTAGAACAATGTAAGAAAAATCAGAGATCATCCTTATTGTGTCTAGAAAATAACCCAAAAAGACAAACATCAATAGCTATCACAGATTAAAAGAAATAAATCTGAATGTACACATGACTCAGAAACGAAAACTGCACTGTTGACTGATTTTGTATGATTTTTCATAAATCAAAGAAAAGGTTTATGATGACCCATTATATACCAAAGGTTTCCTAAGACACCCAAGTTTTATAAAACAAATAGAAAAGATATATGTACAGTGATGAAAATATCCAGAATAAGAGCAAGAAGTTGGGTGAACATTCTGTGAGAACAGAGGCAGATTATGAATATGAACTTCTCACATCCAAAACAAATACTTTCACATCTCTATAATTGATGGGAAAGATTGGGGACAAACTATGATGTATTGGGAAGATTTTCCAAGTGGTTTCATCATCATAACTCGAGTATTTAATTCAAAACAAATCTTTGAATCTGAACAGCTCACTGTTTTGGATCATTGTTTTGGAGATTTGGGGAAAACAAAGTTTTGTTTCTTGAAACCAAATGAGAGGGATTGAGAGGGGTTTTGAAATAGATGTTTTGAAAACACATTTTAAATACTCAACAAGGATTATAACCACTTAGAACACCAACATCAAACTCATCATTAAGAACCTCCAAGATTGTTGGAGAGATTTATTTTTATTTTGAACATAACTTCAATACATTTCAAGAATACCTTGGAAGTATTGAGGTTATGATCATCATCTATCAAACATGTTTTTGAGGTCAAGAGCTACTATCCATAAGGATTCACTCACCCCAAACTTCATGTCATCACTTAGATGATGATGAACTAGTAAGTAAATAAAGAAAATCAAAAAGAAATGAGATAAGAAGAGATGAACATATATATAATCAAAGCAAGTAAATAGCAATCAATAGATGATAATCAATGTGATTTTGGACTTGTAGCTTGGTGTTTCACTCATAGATTTTGACATTTGGACATGGAAGTAGCTTCCTAACTCAAGAATGCTCAAGAATGGTGATTAGGGGTGTTTGGGATGTGAAGTATAAGAGAGGTAATGGAAGAACACAAGATTAGAACTCACTTTCTATAGCAAAATAGTAGGAGGAAGCTCCTTTTCTCTCTTCTAAACCTATCTCTACCTCTCTTCTTCTCTACAACTTTTCAAGCTTTTGCACTTGGCCCCCCCAAAATGAAGAGCAATGGGGGGTTTATATAGGCCAATTTGGGGTGGTTTTGGGGTTTTAAAAGTGCTTCCATTGGTCCCAAACAACTGTGAACACAAAACTATGTCGTTTTGACTTTCAATTAATCAAATTGGACCCCCAAAAAAATTACAAAAATGGACTCTGCGAGGGTTGAGTGCCGCGGCGGCACTGGGCCAGTGCCGCGGCGGCAGTGGGCCAGTGCCGCGGCGGCACTGCTCCTCAGACGCCCAGAAAATTACGTTTAGGCCCCCAGAGGTTCCGGTATTCGCGAAAAGGCCCTATTTCGTCCGAAATTCACAGAAAATGCATACGAACTCCAAATTGAGGTTGTGATATACCGTTGGAAAGGTAATGGAGTCTACTTTACATAAAAAAATGTTCGGGGATAGGTCACTTTGAAAAGTTTTGCGGTATTCGCGATAAAAGCTGATTTGATCGCCTTTTTTGCCTTAGGAAATTCATAATAAATTCGTTTTAAATCCAGAAATTATGGGCGATATACCGTTGGAAAGCTATTGACCTCTAGTGTCCATGAAAAATGTTTGAAAATTGTTTTGGTGCCCTGGTTCCAAAGTCAAATTCTGGTCAAACTGGTCAAACCTGGGATTCCCGGGAAGTTCTGGAAACCTCCGGGAGTTCCCGGGAGCTGATGTTTTGGCTCGATTTTCTTTTGGAACTTGTTTTAACACTTTTCTCATGATTTAAAATGATTCCGGTGAATTTGGACGATTTTGGTCAAACTTGGTCAAACCTGGTCAAACCTTGGTCAAACCTGGTCAAACCTTGGTCAAACCGGTCAACGGGGACTTTCCGGGAACTTCCGGGACTTCCGGGGGTCTCTGGGAGCTGACGATTTCATCCGATTTTTCTTAAAAACTCATTTTATCACTTTTCTTACGACGTAGCATGTTTTCAGAACTTTGGGACCAAATCTGGGAGTTTTCGGTCTTTCAGGGGCATTTTGGTCATTCTGAGCATTCTGAGAGATAGAGCTGACTTCCGAGAGTCTTTTTGAGTCTTTTACGATCATTGTTAACCACCAAGCTATGGGTCTCCTAAATCTGATAGCCGACAAAATGGGGTGTCTACAGTAAGTGAACTATATAACTGTGCATTCAAGTGTTTAGTGAGTGTCAATTCCGTGCACATGAGTCTTGACCCAGTGTAAAAAAAAATTAAAATTGGTGCTTTGTCAAATCTCCATAACCTTAGGTTCTATTAAGATTAAAATTGAGAGAATCCTGTTTCACGCATCTCCAATGTACATTCAAGTGTTTAGTGAGTGTCAATTCCGTGCACATGAGTCTTGACCCAGTGTAAAAATTTTTTTAAATTGGTGCTTTGTCAAATCTCCATAACCTTAGGTTCTATTAAGATTAAAATTGAGAGAATCCTGTTTCACGCATCTCCAAACTAGTTTGAGTGTCCCCAGTTGAAACCCATCTATACTGTTAGTTCAATTTGAGTATCAATTTGCTAGCCTTCAACCCAGGCCTGTTTCCAACTTCCAAGGGCACCCGATCCAAATTAGTCCAACAAAAAAATAAATAAATTTGAAACTATGTTTGTAGGGCTTTACCCTAGGTTAGAGGGAGCCCTTTCAGAAATTCTCAGTGGCCTAAGCCAGAAGTCTAGGCCAAAGAGGGGTTTTGGAAATAGTTTTCAACCAGCAATTGACGCGCTTCGGTTAGAACCTCCCTAGCTGCGTCATTGCCCCACTTCAAAGTAATCACTCGAAAGCCCACTTCAGAATACCCACAAATAAAGCCCACTACGAATGAGCCTACCCCAAAGCAAGGTGGCCCCATTCTCACCTGCTGCCCTCTCCGCTCACTCCACTATCACCCATTTGGCACGTGGACATTATCCCCAACTTAAACCTTGGTCAATCCATCGATCACTAGTCAAGGCTTGCCATCACTTGGAATGACCATTCGTGTCATCTCTTGGAACGACCACTCACCACGGAATTGGCCATCGCTATGGAATTGGCCATCGCTTTGAATGACCACTCACCACGAAATTGGCCATCGCTATGGAATTGACCATTGACCATCGCTTGTAATAACCACTTGCTCTCAAGCGTCACTTACGACCCTCACGCGCCGCGACATATCTCTCCTCGATACTCCCCATAATACTCACAAGCACACACTTACATGTGTATTCTCCACCTTTGGTCATGAAGCAGTACCAAGGGTGGTCAGATCCACTGGGAACTCGAGAGTTCATGGCTCGATGGTTAGAACCAAGGGCACCTCCCTGCCTAAACGCCTAACAAACAAAGATAGGGTTAGTCCCAAAGAGAAAAAGAGATACGTGACCATCGTCACGTGCCCTGCCCCTCCAATTTCACAACCAATTAGAGAGGCCCGTGATCACAAGACCAGCTGAAACCTTTGACTCGCACCCTGCCTAGTCACTTCAACCTCGTTGAGTATTCTGCAGACCAATAGCATCATCTCGAAGAACCCCAATGCTAACCTTCTGCACCACCACCAGTAAAAATCATCGTAATGAATCATCGACGATTCACATTTCCCCTCACTTAAACCTTTGAACCAATAAAAGAGAACCTCGGTTCCCTCCCTCGCTGCATCTTCTACACCAATGGCATTCCTCCACTTTTGTCTCCCTTTTACCAACCAATGGTATTGGTTCACCTCCAAACGACGATACCCCTTCTTGCATCACGTGCCTTCTCAGCACACTGGCTTGTCCACATCCTCATTTAATGATTGCAACTACCTCAAACAGACGAACCACTCCGAAAATGTCTACTCGGCTATTTCCAGAACCTCACAAATCCTGTATAAATACCAACCTCATTCAATACATCTACCAACCCAAACCTAACCTGGATCTTAAGCCTTAACCCAATTTTAAGCTTCAACTCCAGCACTTAAGGCATCTATCGTCTTCTCCAAAATCCCCAAGAACACCCTCAGCCATTGCTCAACCTTCCTCTACCTACCTCTCTTAGCCTCATAAAACTCCCTTCCATACACCAGTCTCCACCCAAGAACCAGACTCTTTACTTTACTGCTTTCTCTCTCTCTCTCTCTCTCATTTGGGGCTACCTTGGTTCTCACTCGAGCCATGTGTAATACCCATTCCCGCGGGCATAATTTAATTACATTTAGCATGCATATTAATATTTTATTAAAGATGTGATTATTTGTGTTAAGTGAGTTTTAACTCACTAAGATGATTAGGGGTGTCCAGTTTAGAATTCAAAGATAGGCCAAGTGGCAGTCCCAGTTTGGTACAGTTATGTTAGGTCCCAGTTTGGGACAGTTATGTTAGGTCCCCGTGTGATGGGACAGATATGGAAAATTAATCATTATGTGCTTAACTGTTTATTAAGGCATATGTGAATATTTTAATATGTTGTTTTTAATAGCATGTTACTTGTTAGAGACCACTCCTATGGTCCGCTAGGGATACCTTTGTGAGGACGAATTGGACATGTTGCATAATTAGTAGGTTAATTAGCAACTTCATAAAATCATGTGGGACCACTTATGGGACCCACGCGTGACATAGACAAACACTCATTTAAGTTTGGGATAGTTTTAATAAGTTTCATTAACTAATAGGGGTATAAATGTAAAACTGAGGAAACCTGGGGAGTCAAACATAAAAATGGTAAAACTGAGGAAACCTGGGGAGACAAACACTCGACAACGGAATCGACGCCGACGTTCACGACGCCGATTGACGCGCTTAACGACGTGCAATTTCAAAACAGGCTACATATTTGGACTCCTGGAGGTGAGTCTAACGCGTGGGTACTAATCTTATTGCTTTTTGAGATAGTTTTTTTGCGCCCCAATTTGGAAGCTTAGCTCATAATTTGCTAATTTGATACAGGAATTGTAACTGGTAATCACCAGGCTCTTAATTCAGCAAATAGGAGCAAAATCCTTGAGGTGAGTGACAATAATTGTGAAATATGGATGATCAGACATTTGAGATTATCTCTATGATGATTAGCACGTCTATTACTATAATTTCGTATATCTAGTTGTTAGTGGGCAAACCCATGTGGTTACTAAGACCTATATAATTTGTGAATTGCACGGTGTAATGACTACGTGAGCCTGTTGAATTGTCAATGTGGGTCAAAGGAGAACTTGAACTTGCCATCGAAAATGTGACTAGGTGCCTTAATGGTCATGAGGTCCCACGTCTGACAGAAAGAGGCGTGGGTCTCGGTTAGTTGCGCGGACTAATAGAGTAGTCGCGGGCTAACGTGAAATGGTGGCCAATGCTTGCGTTCCCGGAGACCATAGTTATGTGTAGAAAGATAAGATTGAACATGTCTATTATTCATGTTTATAATTATTGTCATTCACCAGCATATAACTGATATATTATAGTGGTTATTAAATAACCATTGTAGGTGATAAAGGCAAGTTGGTGAAAGATTGAGGGTTTGGAACTCAGTAAAGAATTGGCGAGGCAACGTGGGTGTGGTGCTTTTAGCTTGGTTAATATAGAGAATGTCTTGTATAAATGGTGAACTTGTATCTTGTTTTAAACTTGTAATATGGTTAGATTTCGGTTTGTACTTGGGAAATCATGTTAATAGTTTGGCTAAGTGGTTTATGTAAAACTAGTTGGGAATCTCAACAATGTTAACTTAGTTACTGGTTTATATAAGTTTGGACTCTAGAATCATGTATTGAACTAGTCGTAAGATTATCTCGTGTAATATATGAGTGGTATTGTGTTGAACACATTTGGTTTGATCGCATTTTTATCAGGTCTTGGGTACGTTTGAATTGGTGTTGGCTTTTACACAAAGCTGCGGTAGAATTTATGATTCTGCTGCATAAACCAGTCAACCGGACACGCGATCCAGTCGACTGGATAGTGAAGCAGAAGGTTAAAATTCTGGGGTTGAGGGTGTTCAGTCGACCAGACTCAATGTCCAGTCGACCGGGCCTCAAAATTTTCAATCGACCGGACCATTCAGTCAACTGGATCGGGGAATTCTCAGAAAAATGCTCTCTGTAATTTGGTGTCCAGTCGACCGAGTTCCCGATCAGTCGACTGGATACTTTGTTTTAAAAAATGCTTTGTTTTCAAGAGTGCTTAATTGGGTATAGCGTTTTATGACTCTGATTTATTGTTAATAATAGATCCTTAGGAGTATAATAGGAGCCTTGGTGGCGTGCCACGTGACATGGAATCGTATGTGCAGTTCCGGGGCGTGACACCATGTCCTCTCCGACTCCCATTTCTCTACTGCATTTTTATATATTATTATTCTACTACACTTTCTGCATTATTTTATCATATTTTATCTGTTGTTCCACCTTTACTAACCTGCTTACGTGTTATACCCATCCATATATCTCATACACATCACACTAGAACCTACCACAAATAGAAGCATTGTGGTCCAATTCTATAAATACATAAATAAATATGTTCAAAAATTGGCTTACGTGCTATGCACTATCATGATTTTTAGGGGCAAAAAACATAACACTACCAATCTCTCCACTAACTTATCAACGTAGTTGCGCACAGCAGTGAGTGAATTTCGTTAAAATTTCTGACAAAATAGGACATTTAGATCATATTGCTTCTATTTAAAAATTTTATGGACCAAATTGATGCAATAGAAACTATAAAGACTAAAATGAGATAGAGACCAAACTTTAGAGATATGTTTTGTATTTAAGCTCTCTTTCACATGTAGGAGGGGGCACTATTATATATGCATGATGTTTAATGTTGGAGAGGGGATTTTGGTTATATTATGCATAAATGCATAATATTCTCTTTTGTAGTGTAATTGTGAAAGGTTGAGTTGCTGTACGGGACTGTTTGGTAACAGTTTCTGCTTATGCAATAACCGCCAAAAAAAAAATTAAATACATAAATAAATAAAAATTAACCGCAAAAAACTACTTTAGGCCATAAACCGCCCATGATTGTTTTTAGTTAGTCCCAAATCCTGTGATTGACTTGCATATTTTTGCAATTGAATTTCAAAAGTTTGGCTTTCCAAATGATTTCATTTTAACTTTTAGAGTTCCAGTTTAACTCATGGGTTCCAAATCTATTCCCAAACGAGATCTAAACCCTACTAGATAGCAAAGATTGGAAAGAGTATAGAGAGAGACCTATCAGGCCTTGCTTCAAGCTTTGGTGAACATCCATTCCTACCTCAATTAGATTTAATCTTTTAGCATATTGTTGATATGAATTTGGTGCTTGTAGCAAGTTGACAGTGGAACTAGCTATAGCATACCTATGATCTGCCACGAACTTCGTACTTTTAAAACACCAATGATTCACATCGTCCAACATGTAAACTTCTAGTTAAAAATAACATTTATATAGACATTCCACCATAATTTAATAGTAGTTAAAATTAGGCTATGGTTGCAAATATAATGAAAAATAGTTTGCAAGTAAAATTTACGTTTGGTCGATAGCTAGATTTTAGGAACCTATAGCAAAAGAGAGCAGATGAAAAACTAAATTTACATAGGATTTGATGAACTATAAGTGCTTCTAAACTCTACATGGAATTTGATAAATACACAACATACTAGTATATAAGCATTTTACAAACTTAACACTTTGTTTGGATGGAGAGAAGTAGAGAGAAAAGAAGAAAACCTTATCAAAGAGAGAAAAGAAAGTTGAGTTCTCTCCGGAATCTCTCCGATTTGGGGAAAAAAAATGAACTCTTCTCTCCATTTTCTTCTCTTCTCTTCTCTCCATTTTCTTCTCTTCTCTTCTTTCTCCATTTTCTTTCTAGTTTCTCTCCATTTTCTTCTCTTCTCTCCTCCCTTAAATTACGAAGAGTAAGTGGTCCAAACAAAGTGTAACTACTAAACTCTACATTGTATTTTTCATACAAACATTTTTGAAGATGGGAAAGGGAAAAGAGCTCATCAGAAATCACACCAAGAAAAGCACAAATCAGCTTTAGTTGTAAGATCACATAGTTTCAATCAACCCACCAACTATTTGACAATACTACTCAAAAAAAAAAAAAAAGATGAGAACTACCCAGAAACCCCAAAACACCAAGTCTGAACACAAACCAAAGAGAAAAAGGAAAAAAATAAAAAAAAACCCCCCAAAATGATACAGACATGATCCTCCAATATCACAGCAATCATGGAGATTTAAACGCCAGTAGATCCAAAACCACCAGCACCTCTAACAGTTGAATCCAAATCATCAACCTCCGAGACTTCAGGAGTCATGATCTTCTCAATGATCAACTGTGCAATCCTATCCCCAACTTTGACTTCAAAATCAGTATCAGAATGGTTGAATAAGATAACCCCAACTGGGCCTCTGTAATCAGCATCTATTACGCCAGCTCCAACATCAATCGAATGCTTCCATGCCAATCCCGATCGCGACGCTGCAATGTAACGGAAACCCATCTCAGAAAATCCCACCAACAATATATATATATATATACATATAATAGAACCCTCATATATGTGTGTTAATATACATATATATATACGCAGAGAGAAGAAATAAAATTACCAATACGAGCGTAGGTTCCATCAGGTATGGCTATGCTCAGATCTGTCGGAACCAGAGCTTTGCCTCTGGCTGGTACTTCAGTCTCTATTGCACTACACATATATCAAAATGAAAACCCATAAATTTTTAACCCATATCAAAATGTAGCTATATACATATATATATATATATATACGCACACACACAACTTGGTGGTGAAATTACCTGGAGAGATCGTAACCAGCAGAGAGAGGGGAGGCTCTGGAGGGCAAAATAGCTTTGTCGGAGAGCTTTTTGACTCGCAAAAACTGGGTGATTTGTGGATAAGCTTCAGAGACTCCATTTTGATGAAGCTTCTAAATCTTTTTTGGGGAGGGTTCTTCGATTTCAGGGCTAACAATTTGAGGGTCGTGTTGTGCCATTGTTGTGAATCGAGAGCAATACGAGAATCGATTTGGGAGTTTGTAGAGAATGGAATTGAAGAGTTTGGAAGATGAAGAATTGGGTTTATGTAGATAGAGATTGACCGCCAAATATGGTCTAAATATAATGGCGCCAAAACTTCCCGCCATTATTTTATAGACTCCTCGTGTGATAAGAAACTGAGAAAGAAAGGGTCTTCTCTTCACCTTTCCTGGTTTTCAACTTATAGTAGTATGAGTATTAGTCAGCCAACCCTCTTCTAAGTTCTAGTCCACAATACGGAGTAATAACTTTTTAGTAATGCTAGATGCACTCTAAAATGCACAACCAAATGCACAACCAAATACACAACCCTGCTTAAAAATGTTGGACTTCGTGCTGAAACGCTTGCACACCCTGTACACTCCCTTTTTTGTGTACAAACTTTTCAGCACGAGGTCCAACAATATAAAGCAAAGTTGTGCATTTGGTTGTGCATTTGAGAGTGCATCTAGCATTGCTCATAACTTTTACTTCTTTTTTTTTTTCTGCATGAGTCGGGCACGTGATTTATCTTAGATACAATTATTATTGGGTAAATTACACCAATACCCCCCTCAACTATGACCTTTTTTCAAATATCCCCATCAACTATAAAACTCTAGCAACCACTCAACTATTACAAGTTTTCACTATCACCCCTTTACTTAGGTTGTCGTCCAAAAAGACGAACACTTTTGTATCATGTTACCAACACATGGTGTTGCTGCAGAAACTAAAAGGAACAATTTTACCAATATTAATAGCCTTTGACGTTTTTCTTGGGATGAGTCGCGGACTTAGTCGCTCTCTTTAAGACGCTTCGCGGCTCTGCCCAAGTTGTGCAAGCAGTTCGGATGAAGGCCACGACGTCCCCAGGATAAAGTAGCTCAGAAATCGCCTCTGTCTTGAAAATCCTTGCACGGAGGAAGATCGGAAAAACCCACACCCTTTCGGAAATTGTTGCTCAGAAACTGTATATAGAAATTGTGTAGAACAATTTCTGTAACTCTTTTTCTCTCGGTAAAACTGTCTGTTTCTTTTTATGAGAGCAGTTTGTGTATATATAAAGAATATATTTTGAACGTTGGGAAAGTTAACGTTGCAGAACGTGGAGAGAACTCTGGGAACGTTGGAGAAAGAATCTGGAGAAAAAAACGTGGAGTTGTTTGGGAGACTTGGTCTCTAACTGAAAAAATTATTTTCCAAATAAATTTTGTATAAAAAGACATATAAGAGTAGGACCACATCCACATCCACATCCGGCCCGGAACAGAGCGGAGCCGGGCGGGGCGGCGGCGACAACGCGCGTGCGCGCGTGTGTGTTTTGTGGTAAACCCAATTGGGCCTAAGTCCTCCCCCTTCACAAAACTTGGTACCCCCAAGGGGCCCAACCCTTACTCCAACCTCCACTTATATATGTACTTCCCACTTCCTCTAATTTTCCTATGTGGGACAAGCAAAATATCATTAGGGTTAGTTTGTGAATAAGACAAAACTCGAAACCAAATTTCAAAGTTTTTCCCTCAACCTTTCCCTCCAATTTTAAATAAACACTTTTTCAAAAGAGAGCATATTGCAAGTAAAATTTATGTTTGGTCGATAGCTAGATTTTAGGAAACTATAGCAAAAGAGAGCAGATGAAAAACTAAATTTACATAAGATTTGATGAACTATAAGTGCTTCTAAACTCTACATGGAATTTGATAAATACACAACATACTAGTATATAAGTATTTGACAAACTTAACACTTTGTTTGGATGGAGAGAAGTAGAGAGAAAAGAAGAAAACCTTATCAAAGAGAGAAAAGAAAGTTGAGTTCTCTCCGGAATCTCTCCGATTTGGGGAGAAAAAAAAATGGACTCTTCTCTCCATTTTCTTCTCTTCTCTTCTTTCTCCATTTTCTTTCTACTTTCTCTCCATTTTCTTCTCTTCTCTCCTCGCTTAAATTACAGAGAGGAAGTGGTCCAAACGAAGTGTAAAACTACTAAACTCTACATTGTATTTTTCATACAAACATTTTAAAAGATGGGAAAGGGAAAAGAGCTCATCAGAAATCACACCAAGAAAAGTACAAATCAGCTTTAGTTGTAAGATCACATAGTTTCAATCTACCCACCAACAATTTGACAATACTACTCAAAAAAAAAAAGATGAGAACTACCCAGAAACCCCAAAACACCAAGTCTGAACACAAACCAAAGAGAAAAAGGTAAAAACAAAAAACCCCAAAATGATACAGACATGATCCTCCAATATCACAGCAATCATGGAGATTTAAACGCCAGTAGATCCAAAACCACCAGCACCTCTAACAGTTGAATCCAAATCATCAACCTCCGAGACTTCAGGAGTCATGATCTTCTCAATGATCAACTGTGCAATCCTATCCCCAACTTTGACTTCAAAATCAGTATCAGAATGGTTGAATAAGATAACCCCAACTGGGCCTCTGTAATCAGCATCTATTACGCCAGCTCCAACATCAATCGAATGATTCCATGCCAATCCCGATCGCGTCGCTGCAATGTAACGGAAACCCATCTCAGAAAATCCCACCAACAATATATATATATACATATAATAGAACCCTCATATATGTGTGTTAATATACATATATATATATACGCAGAGAGAAGAAATAAAATTACCAATACGAGCGTAGGTTCCATCAGGTATGGCTATGCTCAGATCTGTCGGAACCAGAGCTTTACCTCTGGCTGGTACTTTAGTCTCTATTGCACTAAACATATATCAAAATGAAAACCCATAAATTTTTAACCCATATCAAAATGTAGCTATATACATATATATATATATATATATATATACGCACACACACGACTTGGTGGTGAAATTACCTGGAGAGATCGTAACCAGCAGAGAGAGGGGAGGCCCTGGAGGGCAAAATAGCTTTGTCGGAGAGCTTTTTCACTCGCAAAAACTGGGTGATTTGTGGTTAAGCTTCAGAGACCCCATTTTGATGAAGCTTCTGAAGCTTTTTTGGGGAGGGTTCTTCGATTTCAGGGCTAACAATTTGAGGGTCGTGTTGTGCCATTGTTGTGAATCGAGAGCAATACAAGAATCGATTTGGGAGTTTGCAGAGAATGGAATTAAAGAGTTTGGAAGATGAAGAATTGGGTTTATGTAGATAGAGATTGACCGCCAAATATGGTCTAAATATAATGGCACCAAAACTTCCCGCCATTATTTTATAGACTCCTCGTGTGATAAGAAACTGAGAAAGAAAGGGTCTTCTCTTCACCTTTCCTGGTTTTCAACTTATAGTAGTATTAGTATTAGTCAGCCAGCCCTCTTCTAAGTTCTAGTCCACAATACGGAGTAATAACTTTTGAGTAATGCTAGATGCACTCTCAAATGCACAACCAAATGCACAACCCTGCTTAAAAATGTTGGACTTCGTGCTGAAACGCTTGCACACCCTGTACACTCCCTTTTTTGTGTACAAACTTTTCAGCACGAGGTCCAACAATTTAAAGCAAAGTTGTGCATTTGGGAGTGCATCTAGCATTGCTCATAACTTTTACTTTTTTTTTCTGCACGAGTCGGGCACGTTATTTATCTTAGATACAATTATTATTGGGTAAATTACACCAATACCCCCCTCAACTATGACCTTTTTTCAAATATCCCCCTCAATTATAAAACTCTAGCAACCACTCAACTATTACAAGTTTTCACTATCACCCCTTTACTTAGGTTGTCGTCCAAAAAGACGAACACTTTTGTATCATGTTACCAACACATGGTGTTGCTGCAGAAACTAAAAGGAACAATTTTACCAATATCAGTAGCCTTTGACGTTTTTCTTAGGATGAGTCGCGGACTTAGTCGCTCTCTTTAAGACACTTCGCGACTCTGCCCAAGTTGTGCAAGCAGTTCGGATGAAGGCCACGACGTCCCCAGGATAAAGCAGCCCAGAAATCGCCTGTCTCGAAATTCTTGCACGGAGGAAGATCGGAAAAACCCACACCCTTTCAGAAATTGTTGCTCAGAAACTGTATATAGAAACTGTGTAAAATAATTTCTGTAACTCTTTTTCTCTCTGCAAAACTGTCTGTTTCTTTTTATGAGAGCAGTTTGTGTATATATAAAGAATATATTCTGAACGTTGGGAAAGTTAACGTTGCAGAACGTGGAGAGAACCCTGGGAACGTTGGAGAAAAAATCTGGAGAAAAAAACGTGGAGGAGTTGTTTGGGAGACTTGGTCTCCAACTGAAAATAAACTCTTTATAATTAAAAAAAATTATTTTCCAAATAAATTTTGTATAAAAAGATATATAAGAGTAGGACCACATCCACATCCACATCCACATCCGGCCCGGAACAGAGCGGGGCCGTGCGGGGCGGCGGCGGCGGTGCGTGCGCGCGCGTGTGTGTGTTTTGTGGTAAACCCAATTGGGCCTAAGTCCTCCCCCTTCACAAAACTTGGTACCCCCGAGGGGCCCAACCCTTACTCCAACCTCCACTTATATATATACTTCCCATTTCACCTAATTTTCCTATGTGGGACAAGCAAAATATCATTAGGGTTAGTTTGTGAATAAGACAAAACTCAAAACCAAATTTCAAAGTTTTTCCCTCAACCTTTCCCTCCAATTTTAAATATACACTTTTTTAAAAGAGAGCATATTGCAAGTAAAATTTACGTTTGGTCGATAGCTAGATTTTAGGAACCTATAGCAAAAGAGAGCAGATGAAAAACTAAATTTACATAGGATTTGATGAACTATGAGTGCTTCTAAACTCTACATGGAATTATATAAATACACAACATACTAGTATATAAGTCGGACAGAGTTTCTGGGAGAAACAAGTATATCGGAGTTTCTAAGGAAAATTGAGGTTTCTTGGTATTCTGGGGGAAGCAAGAATATCTGGGGGACATAAGTATATCGGAGTTTCTGGAAGAAATTGAGATTTCTGGGTAATCAGGGGAGAAATAGGGATTTCTAGGAAATCTGGGTGATTCGGACAGAGTTTCTAGGAGAAACAGGGATATCCTGATGAGTTGGGTAGAGTTTATGGAAGAAATAGGAATATACGACGAGAATAGGTGATGATGGTGATCATACTGTCTAGCAAGTTTTCATACTCCTATGTCTGAGGACCAGTAAACAAGGTTTGCGGTGTATATCTTTGTGAGCATAGAGCAGACATCCTTATCATGGTGCCTAGGCAAGTCAACCCAATGTGATCACATGTGAGTGATTGCCTTGGGAATCATAAGAAAGAGGTTCTGTTCTATGTCACATAAGCGTCCACACCGCGCAGGTAATCCCTCCAGGGCATACAGCAGTTATATCACATTGTCCTATCTGAAAAAATAAATGAACAGTCCTATGAAAGGTTCTACAGGAATCTATATGCAAAGGCTGGGTTTAGTCAAAGAGGGTCCGTTGACGAGAGTTCCAATATACCGTCGGGGGAGACAGTACGGAGGTTTTTACTCTTTTTGATATACCTTGGAAGGTACAGTATCAACGGTGACTTGTGCCCTGGCACAGCAAGACCTGAATAATGTCAGCGCCGCGTTTCAGACACAGTCGGAGGGGGGAAATGCAAGAGTGCAATGCAGTGAACCAGACACAGTAAAAAGATGATTTTAAAGATGCTTCTTATGAGTCAAACCTCTGTATTATTTTGTTTTGAAAATAAAATTCCCCAGCAGAGTCGCCAGATTGTGGACACGCGAAATCGGACCACTTCTCTCTCTCGTTTGAGATTGTTTTGAAACTTGATTTGAATCAAAGGAAGAAAATGAAAGGTCTGTTGAAAACAGATACAGAGTCGCCACTTGGTCTTTAAGGAACCAAGAAACCTAATTTTAACTCACCCAAACGGATAAGGGCACCGGCCCTTCATAACCAAAGAACTTGATTCGGGGTTTCGGTACGAGAGAGGAAGGAGCCTTTGTCACGACTAAAACACCCTCAACTCGCCCCGTCTTTCGACGGGCCTCAATTAGCATCCAAATAATCATCTTATACTATGTTTGGTTCGACAAATAATACTATGATAGCATATTACATCACATAAGAAAATTTGAAATGGAAGATCTAAAGATAAGATATCATTCATAAGATCTAAGCCAAATATCATACAAAGTAAAGTGAAAGGTCACACAAATAAACCTAAGAAAAATCATCTAATCATGTATCAAATAATCAAGACTTCCTAATCTAAAAGGGTACATGAATTGTTCTTGAAACAAATAATCAAAGAAATCAAAGTATGCTTAGCAAACTAGAATGATGCATGTTATTCTTTTGAGAAAAGAAGACCTCTCACTCCCCGGGACGGATGAGAAAGGATGATTAGATCGAGGGGAAGCATGAACGCGTGATCAAGTTCATTCCTTATAATCTTCTTAGATTAAGAGTTACAAAAAAACCCCAAATCTTTGCATGGATACAATGTATGTACCTAGAAATGTGCTAAGGTTGTAGTGTGTTTTGTGTACATGGATTTCTAAAATGACTTGGAAATCTAAAATGTGCATGAATGAATGGATTAAATCAACATGGGATATATACAAATGTAGTATGAACTACTTCCTAAGATATGGGCTAATTTGGAATGCATATGAGCATCAAATCAAAGAATAAAAGTTGAAATGTGCTTGCTGTGAATAGTGGACAGACTGCATGTGTTACTTTGCAACATTATAATGGGAGGTCAAACGTGCCTAGAACAATGTAAGAAAAATCAGAGATCATCCTTATTGTGTCTAGAAAATAACCCAAAAAGCAAAACATCAATAGCTATCACAGATTAAAAGAAATAAATCTGAATGTACACATGACTCAGAAACGAAAACTGCACTGTTGACTGATTTTGTATGATTTTTCATAAATCAAAGAAAGGGTTTATGATGACCCATTATATACCAAACGTTTCCTAAGACACCCAAGTATTATAAAACAAATAGAAAAGATATATGTACAGTGATGAAAATATCCAGAATAAGAGCAAGAAGTTGGGTGAACATTCTGTGAGAACAGAGGCAGATTATGAATATGAACTTCTCACATCCAAAACAAATACTTTCACATCTCTATAATTGATGGGAAAAATTGGGGACAAACTATGATGTATTGGGAAGATTTTCCAAGTGGTTTCATCATCATAACTCGAGTATTTAATTCAAAACAAATCTTTGAATCTGAACAGCTCACTGTTTTGGATCATTGTTTTAGAGATTTGGGGAAAACAAAGTTTTGTTTCTTGAAACCAAATGAGAGGGATTGAGAGGGGTTTTGAAATAGATGTTTTGAAAACACATTTTCAATACTCAACAAGGATTATAACCACTTAGAACACCAACATCAAACTCATCATTAAGAACCTCCAAGATTGTTGGAGAGATTTATTTTTATTTTGAATATAACTTCAATACATTTCAAGAATACCTTGGAAGTATTGAGGTTATGATCATCATCTATCAAACATGTTTTTGAGGTCAAGAGCTACTATCCATAAGGATTCACTCACCCCAAACTTCATGTCATCACTTAGATGATGATGAACTAGTAAGTAAATAAAGAAAATCAAAAAGAAATGAGATAAGAAGAGATGAACATATATATAATCAAAGCAAGTAAATAGCAATCAATAGATGATAATCAATGTGATTTTGGACTTGTAGCTTGGTGTTTCACTCATAGATTTTGACATTTGGACATGGAAGTAGCTTCCTAACTCAAGAATGCTCAAGAATGGTGATTGGGGGTGTTTGGGATGTGAAGTATAAGAGAGGTAATGGAAGAACACAAGATTAGAACTCACTTTCTATAGCAAAATAGTAGGAGGAAGCTCCTTTTCTCTCTTCTAAACCTATCTCTACCTCTCTTCTTCTCTACAACTTTTCAAGCTTTTGCACTTGGCCCCCCCAAAATGAAGAGCAATGGGGGGTTTATATAGGCCAATTTGGGGTGGTTTTGGGGTTTTAAAAGTGCTTCCATTGGTCCCAAACAACTGTGAACACAAAACTATGTCGTTTTGACTTTCAATTAATCAAATTGGACCCCCAAAAAAATTACAAAAATGAACTCTGCGAGGGTTGAGTGCCGCGGCGGCACTGGGCCAGTGCCGCGGCGGCACTGCTCCTCAGACGCCCAGAAAATTACGTTTAGGCCCCCAGAGGTTCCGGTATTCGCGAAAAGGCCCTATTTCGTCCGAAATTCACAGAAAATGCATACGAACTCCAAATTGAGGTTGTGATATACCGTTGGAAAGGTAATGGAGTCTACTTTACATAAAAAAAAAAGTTCGGGGATAGGTCACTTTGAAAAGTTTTGCGGTATTCGCGATAAAAGCTGATTTGATCGCCTTTTTTGCCTTAGGAAATTCATAATAAATTCGTTTTAAATCCAGAAATTATGGGCGATATACTGTTGGAAAGCTATTGACCTCTAGTGTCCATGAAAAATGTTTGAAAATTGTTTTGGTGCCCTGGTTCCAAAGTCAAATTCTGGTCAAACTGGTCAAACCTGGGATTCCCGGGAAGTTCTGGAAACCTCCGGGAGTTCCCGGGAGCTGATGTTTTGGCTCGATTTTCTTTTGGAACTTGTTTTAACACTTTTCTCATGATTTAAAATGATTCCGGTGAATTTGGACGATTTTGGTCAAACTTGGTCAAACCTGGTCAAACCTTGGTCAAACCTGGTCAAACCTTGGTCAAACCGGTCAACGGGGACTTTCCGGGAACTTCCGGGACTTCCGGGGGTCTCTGGGAGCTGACGATTTCATCCGATTTTTCTTAAAAACTCATTTTATCACTTTTCTTACGACGTAGCATGTTTTCAGAACTTTGGGACCAAATCTGGGAGTTTTCGGTCTTTCAGGGGCATTTTGGTCATTCTGAGCATTCTGAGAGATAGAGCTGACTTCCGAGAGTCTTTTTGAGTCTTTTACGATCATTGTTAACCACCAAGCTATGGGTCTCCTAAATCTGATAGCCGACAAAATGGGGTGTCTACAGTAAGTGAACTATATAACTGTGCATTCAAGTGTTTAGTGAGTGTCAATTCCGTGCACATGAGTCTTGACCCAGTGTAAAAAAAAATTAAAATTGGTGCTTTGTCAAATCTCCATAACCTTAGGTTCTATTAAGATTAAAATTGAGAGAATCCTGTTTCACGCATCTCCAATGTACATTCAAGTGTTTAGTGAGTGTCAATTCCGTGCACATGAGTCTTGACCCAGTGTAAAAAATTTTTTAAATTGGTGCTTTGTCAAATCTCCATAACCTTAGGTTCTATTAAGATTAAAATTGAGAGAATCCTGTTTCACGCATCTCCAAACTAGTTTGAGTGTCCCCAGTTGAAACCCATCTATACTGTTAGTTCAATTTGAGTATCAATTTGCTAGCCTTCAACCCAGGCCTGTTTCCAACTTCCAAGGGCACCCGATCCAAATTAGTCCAACAAAAAAATAAATAAATTTGAAACTATGTTTGTAGGGCTTTACCCTAGGTTAGAGGGAGCCCTTTCAGAAATTCTCAGTGGCCTAAGCCAGAAGTCTAGGCCAAAGAGGGGTTTTGGAAATAGTTTTCAACCAGCAATTGACGCGCTTCGGTTAGAACCTCCCTAGCTGCGTCATTGCCCCACTTCAAAGTAATCACTCGAAAGCCCACTTCAGAATACCCACAAATAAAGCCCACTACGAATGAGCCTACCCCAAAGCAAGGTGGCCCCATTCTCACCTGCTGCCCTCTCCG
Organism: Hydrangea macrophylla; assembly: GCA_033977485.1. NCBI lineage: Eukaryota > Viridiplantae > Streptophyta > Magnoliopsida > Cornales > Hydrangeaceae > Hydrangea > Hydrangea macrophylla. Next base: position 56,272,606 of record CM066993.1, read on the forward strand.
CTCACTCCACTATCACCCATTTGGCACGTGGACATTATCCCCAACTTAAACCTTGGTCAATCCATCGATCACTAGTCAAGGCTTGCCATCACTTGGAATGACCATTCGTGTCATCTCTTGGAACGACCACTCACCACGGAATTGGCCATCGCTATGGAATTGGCCATCGCTTTGAATGACCACTCACCACGAAATTGGCCATCGCTATGGAATTGACCATTGACCATCGCTTGTAATAACCACTTGCTCTCAAGCGTCACTTACGACCCTCACGCGCCGCGACATATCTCTCCTCGATACTCCCCATAATACTCACAAGCACACACTTACATGTGTATTCTCCACCTTTGGTCATGAAGCAGTACCAAGGGTGGTCAGATCCACTGGGAACTCGAGAGTTCATGGCTCGATGGTTAGAACCAAGGGCACCTCCCTGCCTAAACGCCTAACAAATAAAGATAGGGTTAGTCCCAAAGAGAAAAAGAGATACGTGACCATCGTCACGTGCCCTGCCCCTCCAATTTCACAACCAATTAGAGAGGCCCGTGATCACAAGACCAGCTGAAACCTTTGACTCGCACCCTGCCTAGTCACTTCAACCTCGTTGAGTATTCTGCAGACCAATAGCATCATCTCGAAGAACCCCAATGCTAACCTTCTGCACCACCACCAGTAAAAATCATCGTAATGAATCATCGACGATTCACATTTCCCCTCACTTAAACCTTTGAACCAATAAAAGAGAACCTCGGTTCCCTCCCTCGCTGCATCTTCTACACCAATGGCATTCCTCCACTTTTGTCTCCCTTTTACCAACCAATGGTATTGGTTCACCTCCAAACGACGATACCCCTTCTTGCATCACGTGCCTTCTCAGCACACTGGCTTGTCCACATCCTCATTTAATGATTGCAACTACCTCAAACAGACGAACCACTCCGAAAATGTCTACTCGGCTATTTCCAGAACCTCACAAATCCTGTATAAATACCAACCTCATTCAATACATCTACCAACCCAAACCTAACCTGGATCTTAAGCCTTAACCCAATTTTAAGCTTCAACTCCAGCACTTAAGGCATCTATCGTCTTCTCCAAAATCCCCAAGAACACCCTCAGCCATTGCTCAACCTTCCTCTACCTACCTCTCTTAGCCTCATAAAACTCCCTTCCATACACCAGTCTCCACCCAAGAACCAGACTCTTTACTTTACTGCTTTCTCTCTCTCTCTCTCTCTCATTTGGGGCTACCTTGGTTCTCACTCGAGCCATGTGTAATACCCATTCCCGCGGGCATAATTTAATTACATTTAGCATGCATATTAATATTTTATTAAAGATGTGATTATTTGTGTTAAGTGAGTTTTAACTCACTAAGATGATTAGGGGTGTCCAGTTTAGAATTCAAAGATAGGCCAAGTGGCAGTCCCAGTTTGGTACAGTTATGTTAGGTCCCAGTTTGGGACAGTTATGTTAGGTCCCCGTGTGATGGGACAGATATGGAAAATTAATCATTATGTGCTTAACTGTTTATTAAGGCATATGTGAATATTTTAATATGTTGTTTTTAATAGCATGTTACTTGTTAGAGACCACTCCTATGGTCCGCTAGGGATACCTTTGTGAGGACGAATTGGACATGTTGCATAATTAGTAGGTTAATTAGCAACTTCATAAAATCATGTGGGACCACTTATGGGACCCACGCGTGACATAGACAAACACTCATTTAAGTTTGGGATAGTTTTAATAAGTTTCATTAACTAATAGGGGTATAAATGTAAAACTGAGGAAACCTGGGGAGTCAAACATAAAAATGGTAAAACTGAGGAAACCTGGGGAGACAAACACTCGACAACGGAATCGACGCCGACGTTCACGACGCCGATTGACGCGCTTAACGACGTGCAATTTCAAAACAGGCTACATATTTGGACTCCTGGAGGTGAGTCTAACGCGTGGGTACTAATCTTATTGCTTTTTGAGATAGTTTTTTTGCGCCCCAATTTGGAAGCTTAGCTCATAATTTGCTAATTTGATACAGGAATTGTAACTGGTAATCACCAGGCTCTTAATTCAGCAAATAGGAGCAAAATCCTTGAGGTGAGTGACAATAATTGTGAAATATGGATGATCAGACATTTGAGATTATCTCTATGATGATTAGCACGTCTATTACTATAATTTCGTATATCTAGTTGTTAGTGGGCAAACCCATGTGGTTACTAAGACCTATATAATTTGTGAATTGCACGGTGTAATGACTACGTGAGCCTGTTGAATTGTCAATGTGGGTCAAAGGAGAACTTGAACTTGCCATCGAAAATGTGACTAGGTGCCTTAATGGTCATGAGGTCCCACGTCTGACAGAAAGAGGCGTGGGTCTCGGTTAGTTGCGCGGACTAATAGAGTAGTCGCGGGCTAACGTGAAATGGTGGCCAATGCTTGCGTTCCCGGAGACCATAGTTATGTGTAGAAAGATAAGATTGAACATGTCTATTATTCATGTTTATAATTATTGTCATTCACCAGCATATAACTGATATATTATAGTGGTTATTAAATAACCATTGTAGGTGATAAAGGCAAGTTGGTGAAAGATTGAGGGTTTGGAACTCAGTAAAGAATTGGCGAGGCAACGTGGGTGTGGTGCTTTTAGCTTGGTTAATATAGAGAATGTCTTGTATAAATGGTGAACTTGTATCTTGTTTTAAACTTGTAATATGGTTAGATTTCGGTTTGTACTTGGGAAATCATGTTAATAGTTTGGCTAAGTGGTTTATGTAAAACTAGTTGGGAATCTCAACAATGTTAACTTAGTTACTGGTTTATATAAGTTTGGACTCTAGAATCATGTATTGAACTAGTCGTAAGATTATCTCGTGTAATATATGAGTGGTATTGTGTTGAACACATTTGGTTTGATCGCATTTTTATCAGGTCTTGGGTACGTTTGAATTGGTGTTGGCTTTTACACAAAGCTGCGGTAGAATTTATGATTCTGCTGCATAAACCAGTCAACCGGACACGCGATCCAGTCGACTGGATAGTGAAGCAGAAGGTTAAAATTCTGGGGTTGAGGGTGTTCAGTCGACCAGACTCAATGTCCAGTCGACCGGGCCTCAAAATTTTCAATCGACCGGACCATTCAGTCAACTGGATCGGGGAATTCTCAGAAAAATGCTCTCTGTAATTTGGTGTCCAGTCGACCGAGTTCCCGATCAGTCGACTGGATACTTTGTTTTAAAAAATGCTTTGTTTTCAAGAGTGCTTAATTGGGTATAGCGTTTTATGACTCTGATTTATTGTTAATAATAGATCCTTAGGAGTATAATAGGAGCCTTGGTGGCGTGCCACGTGACATGGAATCGTATGTGCAGTTCCGGGGCGTGACACCATGTCCTCTCCGACTCCCATTTCTCTACTGCATTTTTATATATTATTATTCTACTACACTTTCTGCATTATTTTATCATATTTTATCTGTTGTTCCACCTTTACTAACCTGCTTACGTGTTATACCCATCCATATATCTCATACACATCACACTAGAACCTACCACAAATAGAAGCATTGTGGTCCAATTCTATAAATACATAAATAAATATGTTCAAAAATTGGCTTACGTGCTATGCACTATCATGATTTTTAGGGGCAAAAAACATAACACTACCAATCTCTCCACTAACTTATCAACGTAGTTGCGCACAGCAGTGAGTGAATTTCGTTAAAATTTCTGACAAAATAGGACATTTAGATCATATTGCTTCTATTTAAAAATTTTATGGACCAAATTGATGCAATAGAAACTATAAAGACTAAAATGAGATAGAGACCAAACTTTAGAGATATGTTTTGTATTTAAGCTCTCTTTCACATGTAGGAGGGGGCACTATTATATATGCATGATGTTTAATGTTGGAGAGGGGATTTTGGTTATATTATGCATAAATGCATAATATTCTCTTTTGTAGTGTAATTGTGAAAGGTTGAGTTGCTGTACGGGACTGTTTGGTAACAGTTTCTGCTTATGCAATAACCGCCAAAAAAAAAATTAAATACATAAATAAATAAAAATTAACCGCAAAAAACTACTTTAGGCCATAAACCGCCCATGATTGTTTTTAGTTAGTCCCAAATCCTGTGATTGACTTGCATATTTTTGCAATTGAATTTCAAAAGTTTGGCTTTCCAAATGATTTCATTTTAACTTTTAGAGTTCCAGTTTAACTCATGGGTTCCAAATCTATTCCCAAACGAGATCTAAACCCTACTAGATAGCAAAGATTGGAAAGAGTATAGAGAGAGACCTATCAGGCCTTGCTTCAAGCTTTGGTGAACATCCATTCCTACCTCAATTAGATTTAATCTTTTAGCATATTGTTGATATGAATTTGGTGCTTGTAGCAAGTTGACAGTGGAACTAGCTATAGCATACCTATGATCTGCCACGAACTTCGTACTTTTAAAACACCAATGATTCACATCGTCCAACATGTAAACTTCTAGTTAAAAATAACATTTATATAGACATTCCACCATAATTTAATAGTAGTTAAAATTAGGCTATGGTTGCAAATATAATGAAAAATAGTTTGCAAGTAAAATTTACGTTTGGTCGATAGCTAGATTTTAGGAACCTATAGCAAAAGAGAGCAGATGAAAAACTAAATTTACATAGGATTTGATGAACTATAAGTGCTTCTAAACTCAACATGGAATTTGATAAATACACAACATACTAGGATATAAGCATTTTACAAACTTAACACTTTGTTTGGATGGAGAGAAGTAGAGAGAAAAGAAGAAAACCTTATCAAAGAGAGAAAAGAAAGTTGAGTTCTCTCCGGAATCTCTCCGATTTGGGGAAAAAAAAAATGAACTCTTCTCTCCATTTTCTTCTCTTCTCTTCTCTCCATTTTCTTCTCTTCTCTTCTTTCTCCATTTTCTTTCTAGTTTCTCTCCATTTTCTTCTCTTCTCTCCTCCCTTAAATTACGAAGAGTAAGTGGTCCAAACAAAGTGTAACTACTAAACTCTACATTGTATTTTTCATACAAACATTTTTGAAGATGGGAAAGGGAAAAGAGCTCATCAGAAATCACACCAAGAAAAGCACAAATCAGCTTTAGTTGTAAGATCACATAGTTTCAATCAACCCACCAACTATTTGACAATACTACTCAAAAAAAAAAAAAAGATGAGAACTACCCAGAAACCCCAAAACACCAAGTCTGAACACAAACCAAAGAGAAAAAGGAAAAAAATAAAAAAAACCCCCAAAATGATACAGACATGATCCTCCAATATCACAGCAATCATGGAGATTTAAACGCCAGTAGATCCAAAACCACCAGCACCTCTAACAGTTGAATCCAAATCATCAACCTCCGAGACTTCAGGAGTCATGATCTTCTCAATGATCAACTGTGCAATCCTATCCCCAACTTTGACTTCAAAATCAGTATCAGAATGGTTGAATAAGATAACCCCAACTGGGCCTCTGTAATCAGCATCTATTACGCCAGCTCCAACATCAATCGAATGCTTCCATGCCAATCCCGATCGCGACGCTGCAATGTAACGGAAACCCATCTCAGAAAATCCCACCAACAATATATATATATATACATATAATAGAACCCTCATATATGTGTGTTAATATACATATATATATACGCAGAGAGAAGAAATAAAATTACCAATACGAGCGTAGGTTCCATCAGGTATGGCTATGCTCAGATCTGTCGGAACCAGAGCTTTGCCTCTGGCTGGTACTTCAGTCTCTATTGCACTACACATATATCAAAATGAAAACCCATAAATTTTTAACCCATATCAAAATGTAGCTATATACATATATATATATATACGCACACACACAACTTGGTGGTGAAATTACCTGGAGAGATCGTAACCAGCAGAGAGAGGGGAGGCTCTGGAGGGCAAAATAGCTTTGTCGGAGAGCTTTTTGACTCGCAAAAACTGGGTGATTTGTGGATAAGCTTCAGAGACTCCATTTTGATGAAGCTTCTAAATCTTTTTTGGGGAGGGTTCTTCGATTTCAGGGCTAACAATTTGAGGGTCGTGTTGTGCCATTGTTGTGAATCGAGAGCAATACGAGAATCGATTTGGGAGTTTGTAGAGAATGGAATTGAAGAGTTTGGAAGATGAAGAATTGGGTTTATGTAGATAGAGATTGACCGCCAAATATGGTCTAAATATAATGGCGCCAAAACTTCCCGCCATTATTTTATAGACTCCTCGTGTGATAAGAAACTGAGAAAGAAAGGGTCTTCTCTTCACCTTTCCTGGTTTTCAACTTATAGTAGTATGAGTATTAGTCAGCCAACCCTCTTCTAAGTTCTAGTCCACAATACGGAGTAATAACTTTTTAGTAATGCTAGATGCACTCTAAAATGCACAACCAAATGCACAACCAAATACACAACCCTGCTTAAAAATGTTGGACTTCGTGCTGAAACGCTTGCACACCCTGTACACTCCCTTTTTTGTGTACAAACTTTTCAGCACGAGGTCCAACAATATAAAGCAAAGTTGTGCATTTGGTTGTGCATTTGAGAGTGCATCTAGCATTGCTCATAACTTTTACTTCTTCTTTTTTTTCTGCATGAGTCGGGCACGTGATTTATCTTAGATACAATTATTATTGGGTAAATTACACCAATACCCCCCTCAACTATGACCTTTTTTCAAATATCCCCATCAACTATAAAACTCTAGCAACCACTCAACTATTACAAGTTTTCACTATCACCCCTTTACTTAGGTTGTCGTCCAAAAAGACGAACACTTTTGTATCATGTTACCAACACATGGTGTTGCTGCAGAAACTAAAAGGAACAATTTTACCAATATTAATAGCCTTTGACGTTTTTCTTGGGATGAGTCGCGGACTTAGTCGCTCTCTTTAAGACGCTTCGCGGCTCTGCCCAAGTTGTGCAAGCAGTTCGGATGAAGGCCACGACGTCCCCAGGATAAAGCAGCTCAGAAATCGCCTCTGTCTTGAAAATCCTTGCACGGAGGAAGATCGGAAAAACCCACACCCTTTCGGAAATTGTTGCTCAGAAACTGTATATAGAAATTGTGTAGAACAATTTCTGTAACTCTTTTTCTCTCGGTAAAACTGTCTGTTTCTTTTTATGAGAGCAGTTTGTGTATATATAAAGAATATATTCTGAACGTTGGGAAAGTTAACGTTGCAGAACGTGGAGAGAACTCTGGGAACGTTGGAGAAAGAATCTGGAGAAAAAAACGTGGAGTTGTTTGGGAGACTTGGTCTCTAACTGAAAAAAATATTTTCCAAATAAATTTTGTATAAAAAGACATATAAGAGTAGGACCACATCCACATCCACATCCACATCCGGCCCGGAACAGAGCGGAGCCGGGCGGAGCGGCGGCGACAACGCGCGTGCGCGCGTGTGTGTTTTGTGGTAAACCCAATTGGGCCTAAGTCCTCCCCCTTCACAAAACTTGGTACCCCCAAGGGGCCCAACCCTTACTCCAACCTCCACTTATATATGTACTTCCCACTTCCTCTAATTTTCCTATGTGGGACAAGCAAAATATCATTAGGGTTAGTTTGTGAATAAGACAAAACTCGAAACCAAATTTCAAAGTTTTTCCCTCAACCTTTCCCTCCAATTTTAAATAAACACTTTTTCAAAAGAGAGCATATTGCAAGTAAAATTTACGTTTGGTAGATAGCTAGATTTTAGGAAACTATAGCAAAAGAGAGCAGATGAGAAACTAAATTTACATAAGATTTGATGAACTATAAGTGCTTCTAAACTCTACATGGAATTTGATAAATACACAACATACTAGTATATAAGTATTTGACAAACTTAACACTTTGTTTGGATGGAGAGAAGTAGAGAGAAAAGAAGAAAACCTAATCAAAGAGAGAAAAGAAAGTTGAGTTCTCTCCGGAATCTCTCCGATTTGGGGAGAAAAAAAAATGGACTCTTCTCTCCATTTTCTTCTCTTCTCTCCATTGTCTTCTCTTCTCTTCTTTCTCCATTTTCTTTCTACTTTCTCTCCATTTTCTTCTCTTCTCTCCTCGCTTAAATTACAGAGAGGAAGTGGTCCAAACGAAGTGTAAAACTACTAAACTCTACATTGTATTTTTCATACAAACATTTTAGAAGATGGGAAAGGGAAAAGAGCTCATCAGAAATCACACCAAGAAAAGTACAAATCAGCTTTAGTTGTAAGATCACATAGTTTCAATCTACCCACCAACAATTTGACAATACTACTCAAAAAAAAAAAAAAGATGAGAACTACCCAGAAACCCCAAAACACCAAGTCTGAACACAAACCAAAGAGAAAAAGGAAAAAACAAAAAACCCCAAAATGATACAGACATGATCCTCCAATATCACAGCAATCATGGAGATTTAAACGCCAGTAGATCCAAAACCACCAGCACCTCTAACAGTTGAATCCAAATCATCAACCTCCGAGACTTCAGGAGTCATGATCTTCTCAATGATCAACTGTGCAATCCTATCCCCAACTTTGACTTCAAAATCAGTATCAGAATGGTTGAATAAGATAACCCCAACTGGGCCTCTGTAATCAGCATCTATTACGCCAGCTCCAACATCAATCGAATGATTCCATGCCAATCCCGATAGCGGCGCTGCAATGTAACGGAAACCCATCTCAGAAAATCCCACCAACAATATATATATATATACATATAATAGAACCCTCATATATGTGTGTTAATATACATATATATATATATACGCAGAGAGAAGAAATAAAATTACCAATACGAGCGTAGGTTCCATCAGGTATGGCTATGCTCAGATCTGTCGGAACCAGAGCTTTACCTCTGGCTGGTACTTTAGTCTCTATTGCACTAAACATATATCAAAATGAAAACCCATAAATTTTTAACCCATATCAAAATGTAGCTATATACATATATATATATACGCACACACACGACTTGGTGGTGAAATTACCTGGAGAGATCGTAACCAGCAGAGAGAGGGGAGGCCCTGGAGGGCAAAATAGCTTTGTCGGAGAGCTTTTTCACTCGCAAAAACTGGGTGATTTGTGGTTAAGCTTCAGAGACCCCATTTTGATGAAGCTTCTGAAGCTTTTTTGGGGAGGGTTCTTCGATTTCAGGGCTAACAATTTGAGGGTCGTGTTGTGCCATTGTTGTGAATCGAGAGCAATACAAGAATCGATTTGGGAGTTTGCAGAGAATGAAATTAAAGAGTTTGGAAGATGAAGAATTGGGTTTATGTAGATAGAGATTGACCGCCAAATATGGTCTAAATATAATGGCACCAAAACTTCCCGCCATTATTTTATAGACTCCTCGTGTGATAAGAAACTGAGAAAGAAAGGGTCTTCTCTTCACCTTTCCTGGTTTTCAACTTATAGTAGTATTAGTATTAGTCAGCCAGCCCTCTTCTAAGTTCTAGTCCACAATACGGAGTAATAACTTTTGAGTAATGCTAGATGCACTCTCAAATGCACAACCAAATGCACAACCCTGCTTAAAAATGTTGGACTTCGTGCTGAAACGCTTGCACACCCTGTACACTCCCTTTTTTGTGTACAAACTTTTCAGCACGAGGTCCAACAATTTAAAGCAAAGTTGTGCATTTGGGAGTGCATCTAGCATTGCTCATAACTTTTACTTTTTTTTTCTGCACGAGTCGGGCACGTTATATATCTTAGATACAATTATTATTGGGTAAATTACACCAATACCCCCCTCAACTATGACCTTTTTTCAAATATCCCCCTCAATTATAAAACACTAGCAACCACTCAACTATTACAAGTTTTCACTATCACCCCTTTACTTAGGTTGTCGTCCAAAAAGACGAACACTTTTGTATCATGTTACCAACACATGGTGTTGCTGCAGAAACTAAAAGGAACAATTTTACCAATATCAGTAGCCTTTGACGTTTTTCTTGGGATGAGTCGCGGACTTAGTCGCTCTCTTTAAGACACTTCGCGGCTCTGCCCAAGTTGTGCAAGCAGTCCGGATGAAGGCCACGACGTCCCCAGGATAAAGCAGCCCAGAAATCGCCTCTGTCTCGAAATTCTTGCACGGAGGAAGATCGGAAAAACCCACACCCTTTCAGAAATTGTTGCTCAGAAACTGTATATAGAAACTGTGTAAAATAATTTCTGTAACTCTTTTTCTCTCTGCAAAACTGTCTGTTTCTTTTTATGAGAGCAGTTTGTGTATATATAAAGAATATATTCTGAACGTTGGGAAAGTTAACGTTGCAGAACGTGGAGAGAACCCTGGGAACGTTGGAGAAAAAATCTGGAGAAAAAAACGTGGAGGAGTTGTTTGGGAGACTTGGTCTCCAACTGAAAATAAACTCTTTATAATTATAAAAAATTATTTTCCAAATAAATTTTGTATAAAAAGATATATAAGAGTAGGACCACATCCACATCCACATCCACATCCGGCCCGGAACAGAGCGGGGCGGCGGCGGCGGTGCATGCGCGCGCGTGTGTGTGTTTTGTGGTAAACCCAATTGGGCCTAAGTCCTCCCCCTTCACAAAACTTGGTACCCCCGAGGGGACCAACCCATACTCCAACCTCCACTTATATATATACTTCCCACTTCACCTAATTTTCCTATGTGGGACAAGCAAAATATCATTAGGGTTAGTTTGTGAATAAGACAAAACTCAAAACCAAATTTCAAAGTTTTTCCCTCAACATTTCCCTCCAATTTTAAATATACACTTTTTTAAAAGAGAGCATATTGCAAGTAAAATTTACGTTTGGTCGATAGCTAGATTTTAGGAACCTATAGCAAAAGAGAGCAGATGAAAAACTAAATTTACATAGGATTTGATGAACTATGAGTGCTTCTAAACTCTACATGGAATTTGATAAATACACAACATACTAGTATATAAGTATTTGACAAACTTAACACTTTGTTTGGATTGAGAGAAGTAGAGAGAAAAGAAGAAAACCGTATCAAAGAGAGAAAAGAAAGTTGAGTTCTCTCCGGAATCTCTCCGATTTGGGGAGAAAAAAAAATGGACTCTTCTCCCCATTTTCTTCTCTTCTCTCCATTTTCTTCTCTTCTCTTCTTTCTCCATTTTCTTTCTACTGTTTCTCAATTTTCTTCTCTTCTCTCCTCGCTTAAATTACGGAGAGGAAGTGGTCCAAACGAAGTGTAAAACTACTAAACTCTACATTGTATTTTTCATACAAACATTTTAGAAGATGGGAAAGGGAAAGAGCTCATCAGAAATCACACCAAGGAAAGCACAAATCAGCTTTAGTTGTAAGATCACATAGTTTCAATCAACCCACCAACTATTTGACAATACTACTCAAAAAAAAAAAAGATGAGAACTACCCAGAAACCCCAAAACACCAAGTCTGAACACAAACCAAAGAAAAAAAGGAAAAAAAAAAAAACCCCAAAATGATACAGACATGATCCTCCAATATCACAGCAATCATGGAGATTTAAACGCCAGTAGATCCAAAACCACCAGCAACTCTAACAGTTGAATCCAAATCATCAACCTCCGAGACTTCTGGAGTCATGATCTTCTCAATGATCAACTGTGCAATCCTATCCCCAACTTTGACTTCAAAATCAGTATCAGAATGGTTGAATAAGATAACCCCAACTGGGCCTCTGTAATCAGCATCTATTACGCCAGCTCCAACATCAATCGAATGCTTCCATGCCAATCCCGATCGCGGCGCTGCAATGTAACGGAAACCCATCTCAGAAAATCTCACCAACAATATATATATACATATAATAGAACCTTCATATATGTGTGTTAATATACATATATATATATATATACGCAGAGAGAAGAAATAAAATTACCAATACGAGCGTAGGTTCCATCAGGTATGGATATGCTCAGATCTGTCGGAACCAGAGCTTTGCCTCTGGCTGGTACTTCAGTCTCTATTGCACTACACATATATCAAAATGAAAACCCATAAATTTTTAACCCATATCAAAATGTAGCTATATACATATATATATATATATGTACGCACACACACGACTTGGTGGTGAAATTACCTGGAGAGATCGTAACCAGCAGAGAGAGGGGAGGCCCTGGAGGGCAAAATAGCTTTGTCGGAGAGCTTTTTCACTCGCAAAAACTGGGTGATTTGTGGATAAGCTTCAGAGACCCCATTTTGATGAAGCTTCTGAATCTTTTTTGGGGAGGGTTCTTCGATTTCAGGGCTAACAATTTGAGGGTCGTGTTGTGCCATTGTTGTGAATCGAGAGCAATATGAGAATCGATTTGGGAGTTTGCAGAGAATGGAATTGAAGAGTTTGGAAGATGAAGAATTGGGTTTATGTAGATAGAGATTGACCGCCAAATATGGTCTAAATATAATGGCGCCAAAACTTCCCGCCATTATTTTATAGACTCCTCGTGTGATAAGAAACTGAGAAAGAAAGGGTCTTCTCTTCACCTTTCCTGGTTTTCAACTTATAGTAGTATTAGTACTAGTCAGCCAGCCCTCTTCTAAGTTCTAGTCCACAATACGGAGTAATAAATTTTGAGTAATTGTAGATGCACTCTCAAATGCACAACCAAATGCACAACCCTGCTTAAAAATGTTGGACTTCGTGCTGAAACGCTTGCACACCCTGTACACTCCCATTTTGTGTACAAAACTTTTCAGCACAAGGTCCAACAATTTAAAGCAAAGTTGTGCATTTGGTTGTGCATTTGGGAGTGCATCTAGCATTGCTCATAACTTTTACTTTTTTTTTCTGCACGAGTCGGGCACGTGATTTATCTTAGATACAATTATTATTGGGTTAATTACACCAATACCCCCCTCAACTATGACCTTCTTTCAAATATCCCCCTCAATTATAAAACTCTAGCAACCACTCAACTATTACAAGTTTTCACTATCACCCCTTTACTTAGGTTGTCTTCCAAAAAGATGAACACTTTTGTATCATGTTACCAACACATGGTGTTGCTTTAGAAACTAAAAGGAACAATTTTACCAATATCAGTAGCCTTTGACATTTTTCTTGAGATGAGTCGTGGACTTAGTTGCTCTCTTTAAGACACTTCGCGGCTCTGCCCAAGTTGTGCAAGCAGTCCGGATGAAGGCCACGACGTCCCCAGGATAAAGCAGCCCAAAAATCGCCTCTATCTCGAAAATCCTTGCACGGAGGAAAATCGGAAAAACCCACACCCTTTCAGAAATTGTTGCTCAGAAACTGTATATAGAAACTGTGTAAAATAATTTCTGTAACTCTTTTTCTCTCTGCAAAACTGTCTGTTTCTTTTTATGAGAGCAGTTTGTGTATATATAAAGAATATATTCTGAACGTTGGGAAAGTTAACGTTGCAGAACGTGGAGAGAACCCTGGGAACGTTGGAGAAAAAATCTGGAGAAAAAAACGTGGAGGAGTTGTTTGGGAGACTTGGTCTCCAACTGAAAATAAACTCTTTATAATTAAAAAAAAATTATTTTCCAAATAAATTTTGTATAAAAAGATATATAAGAGTAGGACCACATCCACATCCGGCCCGGAACAGAGCGGGGCCGGGCGGGGCTGTGGCGGCGGCGCGTGCGCGCGCGTGTGTGTGTTTTGTGGTAAACCCAATTGGGCCTAAGTCCTCTCCCTTCACAAAACTTGGTACCCCCAAGGGGCCCAACCCTTACTCCAACCTCCACTTATATATGTACTTCCCACTTCCTCTAATTTTCCTATGTGGGACAAGCAAAATATCATTTAGGTTAGTTTGTGAATAAGACAAAACTCAAAATCAAATTTCAAAGTTTTTCCCTCAACCTTTCCCTCCAATTTTAAATATACACTTTTTCAAAAGAGAGCAGATTGCAAGTAAAATTTACGTTTGGTCGATAGCTAGAATTTAGGAACCTATAGCAAAAGAGAGCAGATGAAAAACTAAATTTACATAGGATTTGATGAACTATAAGTGCTTCTAAACTCTACATAGAATTTAATAAATACACAGCATACTAGTATATAAGTATTTGACAAACTTAACACTTTGTTTGGATGGAGAGAAGTAAAGAGAAAAGAAAAAAACCTTATCAAAGAGAGAAATGAAAGTTGAGTTCTCTCCGGAATCTCTCCGATTTGGGGAGAAAAAAAAATGAACTCTTCTCTCCATTTTCTTCTCTTCTCTCCATTTTCTTCTCTTCTCTTCTTTCTCCATTTTCTTTCTACTGTTTCTCAATTTTCTTCTCTTCTCTCCTCGCTTAAATTACGGAGAGGAAGTGGTCCAAACGAAGTGTAAAACTACTAAACTCTACATTGTATTTTTCATACAAACATTTTAGAAGATGGGAAAGGGAAAAGAGCTCATCAAAAATCACACCAAGGAAAGCACAAATCAGCTTTAGTTGTAAGATCACATAGTTTCAATCAACCCACCAACTATTTGACAATACTACTCAAAAAAAAAAAAAGATGAGAACTACCCAGAAACCCCAAAACACCAAGTCTGAACACAAACCAAAGAAAAAAAGGAAAAAAAAAAAAAAAAAAACCCCAAAATGGTACAGACATGATCCTCCAATATCACAGCAATCATGGAGATTTAAACGCCAGTAGATCCAAAACCACCAGCACCTCTAACAGTTGAATCCAAATCATCAACCTCCAAGACTTCAGGAGTCATGATCTTCTCAATGATCAACTGTGCAATCCTATCCCCAACTTTGACTTCAAAATCAGTATCAGAATGGTTGAATAAGATAACCCCAACTGGGCCTCTGTAATCAGCATCTATTACGCCAGCTCCAACATCAATCGAATGCTTCCATGCCAATCCCGATCGCGGCGCTGCAATGTAACGGAAACCCATCTCAGAAAATCCCACCAACAATATATATATACATATAATAGAACCCTCATATATGTGTGTTAATATACATATATATATATATATATACGTAGAGAGAAGAAATAAAATTACCAATACGAGCGTAGGTTCCATCAGGTATGGCTATGCTCAGATCTGTCGGAACCAGAGCTTTGCCTCTGGCTGGTACTTCAGTCTCTATTGCACTACACATATATCAAAATGAAAACCCATAAATTTTTAACCCATATCAAAATGTAGCTATATACATATATATATATATATACGCACACACACAACTTGGTGGTGAAATTACCTGGAGATATCGTAACCAGCAGAGAGAGGGGAGGCTCTGGAGGGCAAAATAGCTTTGTCGGAGAGCTTTTTGACTCGCAAAAACTGAGTGATTTGTGGATAAGCTTCAGAGACCCCATTTTGATGAAGCTTCTGAATCTTTTTTGGGGAGGGTTCTTCGATTTCAGGGCTAACAATTTGAGGGTCGTGTTGTGCCATTGTTGTGAATCGAGAGCAATACAAGAATCGATTTGGGAGTTTGCAGAGAATGGAATTGAAGAGTTTGGAAGATGAAGAATTGGGTTTATGTAGATAGAGATTGACCGCCAAATATGGTCTAAATATAATGGCGCCAAAACTTCCCGCCATTATTTTATAGACTCCTCGTGTGATAAGAAACTGAGAAAGAAAGGGTCTTCTCTTCACCTTTCCTGGTTTTCAACTTATAGTAGTATTAGTATTAGTCAGCCAGCCCTCTTCTAAGTTCTAGTCCACAATACGGAGTAATAACTTTTGAGTAATGCTAGATGCACTTTCAAATGCACAACCAAATGCACAACCCTGCTTAAAAATGTTGGACTTCGTGCTGAAACGCTTGCACACCCTGTACACTCCCTTTTTTGTGTACAAACTTTTCAGCACGAGGTCCAACAATTTAAAGCAAAGTTGTGCATTTGGGAGTGCATCTAGCATTGCTCATAACTTTTACTTTTTTTTTTCTGCACGAGTCGGGCACGTTATTTATCTTAGATACAATTATTATTGGGTAAATTACACCAATACCCCCCTCAACTATGACCTTTTTTCAAATATCCCCCTCAATTATAAAACTCTAGCAACCACTCAACTATTACAAGTTTTCACTATCACCCCTTTACTTAGGTTATCGTCCAAAAAGACTAACACTTTTGTATCATGTTGTCAACACATGGTGTTGCTGCAGAAACTAAAAGGAACAATTTTACCAATATCAGTAGCCTTTGACGTTTTTCTTGGGATGAGTCGCGGACTTAGTCGCTCTCTTTAAGACGCTTCGCGGCTCTGCCCAAGCACGTGAAGTTGTTTTGTTAGTGTCTTTAGGCATGTGCAATACCCTAGAGAGAGATGGTGTCTTCTTTTATCATATCAACATGTCATTTTCCATCAAAGGAGGGTCAAGAGGCTTTTGCTAAAGTGCGAAAGCACGTGAAGTTAGCTTTTTGCACCCCATTCACTTTTTTCGTATGAATTACTTCAGTGTTATAAGATGTTTTATTTTCATTGTAATCTCTATTTATAGCAATTTGAAGTGTCGCATGCACATGTAGTTGACTAATGGCCGAACACATGTATGATTTGTATTGTTCGGTAGTGACTTTAGCCACGGGCAATATCTAGTCATAATATATCTCATTTCTTTAAACATCAACAGTACCTATTAAAGCCATAAATTTCATTTGTTTAAGAATTAAAAACTAATAGTTAACTTGTTTAATAGTTAGTAATTAATACTACCAAATATACTAGAGTTCAATTATAAAAAAAAATCTATTTTTCTTAAACCAAACAGGGTATTTAATTCTAATTAGAAGTTCATAATTTTATTAATCAAACGACCCCCTAGTTGGGCTAATTTTATTTAATTATTTTACAACCCAAATGAATTGGAATTGAGTCATTGACCAACGCAAACTATGCCCAAGTCAAATCTAACCCGCATGCAGTGTATGAACTTGCTTGGTATGCTATTTAAAAAAAAAAAAAAAAAGACAAATGAAAACATTCCTGGTAAGTTGTAATAGCATGGAGTTGAACACCAAACCTTTAAGTTCAAAAATAGTGACACCTAACCATCCTACCAGCTGAAAAATTTATTTGCATGTTCCCCAAAACTTATTTGTATACATTTAGACATTGGCCAAGTCACCAACCACAGCCGCCGGCAACAATTCCGACATTGGTTAATTTTGGAATATCGTAAATGTACCGAACTGAAAATTTGTGTTTTTTAACTCATTTCTTGACGAATTTAAGTGATTCTTGAGCCTATTTCGCTGAATTTTTCATGAGGGATACAACCATATAATTAGTTTTCACAAATTACTATACTCCTCAATGAATCATAATATGTAGGGGTGTACGAAAAAATCACAAACCAATAACCGATTGGTCAGTTCCTAAATGTATATACAAGCTAAACTGACCGAACTCCTAAAAACAACTGATTTACACTTCTATTGGTCGGTTTTCAAACACAAATAAAAAATAAAAAATAAAAAAATGACCGCCCAATCGATTGACCGATTTACATCCCTAATAATATGGATTTAAAATTTTGGAAATAAACTTAATTTTCACTCACACCCCTACTAATTTGGGACATCACCTACACCATTAGATTTAAAGGTTATGTCTTATTATTATTATTATTATTTTTTTTTTTAGGGGAAAGGTTATGTCTTATTAAAAATGGTGGATCTTAGAGGGAGACTCATTTTTTCCCCCTCTTTCTAGATCTCACCATCTTTTTCACTCATGGTTCTTTCCTTCATGTACTACTGACTCCAGAATTTCATTATATATATACATATATATATGTATATACGTGTCTATGTATATTGCATAAACATGAAAGCTATGTAAGCCTTTTGATAGATTTAAAGATAAAATATCTGCTATAGGCAAACTCTCGCATTTAATAGAGTTTGGAAATAATCTCTTCCATTCATGATCTTGGTTGCCCAAAATAACTCCTTCTCATTTACTCTATTAATGGTTAGCCAAACATGGCCTTAGAGCATCTTTAGTGATGTATAACCAATTAGGGTAAATTTAAGATAAGGTGCTATAGGGATGGTAGAATTCCCACAATGATGTAAAAGCCCAACCGGCGAAGGGAGTGCCGACAAGGGTGGGCCAGCCTTTTTTATTTATTTATTACCATTTGGTCATTTTTCTAATTATTATTTTAATAAAATTTACATTTAAAAATATATGTATATATATACCCCAACCCTGCCGGCTAAAGCCTAACTTGTAAAAAAATAAAAATAATAATTAAAAAAAGAAGAAAAAGAAGGTTTTGGCCAGCTATGTCTTTGTCAGCTGGGAGTGGTCGGCAATCCCTCTGTCGGCTAGAGCATAGCCGACTTTGCTTCTGCCGTTTACCTGTATGATAAAAAATTTAGCTGAATTGTAAAGTTAAGTTTATCTACGATATACTTAACTTTCTTACCATAACAAACACACCACCGTGGAGTGTGTATGCTAAATTAACTTAACTTACCCTACCAATATAACACCAATAGAGATGCTCTTAACCTAACCACTCCTGGATGTGGTTCATATAGGAAAACAAAAAATATTTCTTGAAGATATGTATGAATCTTTTAATATCTTTTTCTTTTCCTTTCTTTTCTTTTTATTTATAAGCCCTTATAGAAGCATGAAAATGTGGCAAATTGTGGTCCGTACAAGTGGCCAAGTTATGGTCCTTACAAGTGGCTTGCTCCTGTTTCTCTACTAATAACTCAAATGTACAGATTAATTGAAAATTTTGTATTTTTTAACCGTCCTACTGTAATCAGGAAAATATAAAAATATACCAATAGTCTCCATCAATAATGATGGTTTCATTTTAATCAAAATAACTATATTAGACAAAGTGAATATTTTGAATGCTGCTACATTCTCTAAGTCACTGACTTATATTATTACCAAATATTATTTAAAATATTCTGCTACTAAAAAATTGTATTATGTACAATAGTAAATGTACTAAACAAGTATAACATGTACAATAGTAAAAGGGACGGGTATTACAACTCCTATACCATTTAATTTTATCCACTCCTACTCCACTCCAACTCACTCATACTCTATTTATCAATTTATACATCAAATTAAAACAAAAAAAAAAATCTACAATCAGTAGTCCATTCACAACAAAAGTATATTTGAAACACAAATATAACAATGATTAAAGTGTTGTAAAATATAACAAAGTAGCAAACTGTAGTATGATTAAACACAATTAAGAGTAGGAGTGGAGTAGATTACTAACAGGTTAAATTACTTTTAGTACTAAGGGGGATTACTTGTAGTACTAAGGGTAGTTTAGTAAATTTGTAACATAATCAGGTCGGAGTAGTAGTTAGGGGGTCTTCCCAAACCCACTCCTACTCTTGTAGGAGTTTTATTTCTTCATACTAACTCCACTCCTTTACAGTTTTATTAAACTCCAACTCATTACCATTAGGAGTAGAGTGGAGCGGATTACCAACGGGACGGAGGAAATTGCCATCCCTACCAATTCGACTTGTGTTTTAATACCGAAGCCCTAGTCCGACTTGAGTAGAGGTGTCAAACGGGCCGGGTTGGCCCGGCCCGAGCCCGGCCCGCTAGGCCCGGTTCACATACCCCGGGCCGCGGTGGACACACATTCTTCCGTCCATGGCCCGGCCCGGCCCGGCCCGAAATGAAGAAAAAGCCCGGCCCGAAGCCCACCACGGGCAAGGCCAAAAGTCGAAGGAAGCCCGCTAGCCCGTCCGGCCTGGCCAGATGTCCGGCCCGCTAGGCCCGGGCCACCGGTCCGGGGCGGACACACCCCCTCCTTTCCCAAGCCCGGCCCGGCCCGAAGCCCGATCGGGGCCCGCTTTGACCGGGCCCGGCCCGGCCCGTTTGACACCTCTAGACTTGAGCCTAAATTTCTGTAGATAAACAATATCGTGTAGCATATCAAATTTCAATTTTCGTTTTAGATTTGTAAAAAAACCTTCTTTCTATCAATTTAGTTTTTTTAATAGAGTAATACTTGGCTTACAACCTTTGCTCACAACCTCTCTTTTGTGTCTATCTCGCTCCTGATGGGTCTCACAATGCCAGTAGACCTTACAGTGCCCACTAGGAGAGAGATAAACACAATGTTGTAGGAAGGTTGTGAGCCAAGTATTACCCTTTTTAATAATATCTAATGGTATTTTTATCACTAAAAAGCACTATAATCCCACAATTAAAAATAATACTGAGATGGAATATAATATATTTATGATATGTATAAGTTCGGCCTCAGGCTTAGGCTCGGGTTGAAAATCTCTCTACCTAAGCCTAACTCAAATTCAATTCAGGCTTGAACAATTTAGGCCAGGCAGGGCCAAGTGGCAGCCCTAACCTAAACAAGGTAAAACCAGGTGGTCGTATCACGAAGGTTTCAACTTAGGTCGTTTAAGGCTTTGTTTGGTTCTTGGATTTAGTGAGAGAAAAAAATATATATATATAGATATAATGAAATTATTTTCCTTTGTTTGGTTAATAAGGAAAATAAAATAAAAAATTTGTTCAAAACTTAAGCCTAAGTTGCTTTCTCTGATATACAGTGCAAAAATAAAATAAAATAAAAAATTTGTTCAACAAACCTATCGATGACCCAAAAGTCTGCAACAAACCTAGCGCTGACCCAAAAGTTTGCATCAAAAGATGAGAGTATGGAGAGTGTTAGCAAGTGTGCAAATTCTAGAAAATGAAAAGACGATTTTAATCTAAATGGTAAATCAAAATAAACTACCCAACAATTTATTGAAATAAAGAAAAAAGTATAAGGAAAAAGAAGCAAGCCAATGGATGATTGGAAACCAACCTTAAAACATTGAAGTAGTAGTCTGACAATAGACTCAAGGCCTAGCAACAATCTTCAGCAGCAAAAAGCAAAGAGATAAAAGAGCCGCAAGCTGTAACTGGGCATAGTGAGTTGTTTGGGTGAGATTCTGCTCATCACAAAGGATAAAAGAGAAGAAAAACAATTGGGATGCTCTTCAAGGACCAAACAATTAAATTATAGTGACTGGGCACACCCGCATGGGGCACTTGGAATCAACTCTAGTAGATATTTGCATAATGGGTAATCCAACAAAACCCATATCGTATATTTTTATGGACTAAAAAACAGCACATGTATTGGTCTTGAAAACACCCAAGATTTCATATCCTAATCATACCTTCTGAGTTTGTTCTCTTTACAAAAATGTCAAGAGGAGAAGAAATGAAGCTCACCATATTCATGACACATGCTAGCCATCTATTCAAGTAGACATTCTACAATTCAAATGAATTAAAATGGAGGGAAAAAAAAAAAGAGGGAAAAGTTTAAACATAAACCTTATTAAGACTTGGAAGTTGAAATGAAGTTCTGATTACCTCATTCCAGATAGTTGGGAGAAATGGGGTCTGACAAAGAAATTGGAAGATCTTTAGCCAAATAGAGATTGGAACTCCAGGAAAAACCCCAAAAAAAAAAAAAAAAAAATGAAGCTTTACACATCTCATCCCAAAAATTTAAAAAAAAAAAATTTTAAAAAAAAAATGCACACAGCAGAGCAAAAAAATGGTCACTTTTAGTAGAAATACTTTTAGCAGATTATAATTCCTAATAAACTCACTCTCTCTACTCTTTTTCAATAATGATCCCATTCAGGACATGATTTTTTTGGGCAAGTCATGGGTGTGTGGTATGGGCTAAAAAACAGAGCAAAAATATGGGAAAGTGTTGGGTGCATCTGTGAGAGAGCGAAAGTGTTGGGGCATGAAGCAAAAAAAAATGGTGGTAAACAATAATAAATGAAGAATTCAAATTCAATTTCATGAATCATAGCATTACTTTTGATACCCTCTTTTGCAAATGGTAAGAAATACTTCAGAAAGAGAAATGGCGATGTCCGACGGTGGCGTTGAGAGAGAGAGCGAGAGGGGTTGGGATAGAGAGACTGAGAGTTACCAGAGGCGGTGATCTGTAGTGGTTGATGCCAGAGGCTGTTGTGGGGGTGGAGTTCTCGCGTTAGAGAGAGAGAGAGAGAGAGAGAGATGGGTGTGAGATGGAGAGAAGAAAGAAGAGTTTCAAAAATATTTGAATTGCCACAAATCTGGAACATTTTAGGGAGAGAATCTCAGCCGCTGGTTAAGATCTGAGGGTTCAAAATGTCTCTTGCAAAAAGGGGTTTTTTGTCTTAGCAGCATTATAAATGTGGCAAGCCCGATATTATATATATATGGCACGCCGAAATTCCTTAGCAGCATTTGTCTATATTTATGAATTTAGAAGCTAAACATGGGATATTTTTGTTCACCTATTTTTTATTTATTATTGCTCATTTAAATATTTATTAATTGATATGTGTCTCATTTCAATAATTATATTGATAGTACAAGAATAAAATGAGACACATATCACTCAAGTAAAGGTCTGAGTGAATAGTTGTGAATCAAAAATAAATGAGCAAAAATGCTCTCGAACTAACTAGTCATATAAGTTAACTCAATTATTAAAGGGAGGAAAAAAAGTTGTAAATTGCTTATTTGAGCATTCTGTGAATTTGGCATGTTTGCTCATCTTACGTACTTTAATGGGTAAATTAATAATTTGTATAGTGCTTAAAATAGAAAAATATGATATTAAATTAGGCAATTTTTTTTAAAAGTTAAGTTATTTTGAAAATTATTGTTTGTACTACCTTCTTAAGAAGTCTAGAGACTAAAGAGTGAGAATACATATATGAAGAGATCAATTAATTAACTATATATCTTCATTCACTTCACAGTTTATGAATTACCATGTTCAAATTCATGGTGTGCCTAAACGTTCTATATTCATCTATAGCTTTGTGTTATTGTGTAAGTTACAATTTTGATACAAAATATCAAATTACGTTCTGTTATTGTTAACAAGATTCTGGGTATTCACATGACCCTTTTAGTAGGGCACTTGTCTAATTTGTCTTAAACGATCTACACTGGTTTAAATTTTTTTTGGACCTAGTTATACATATTTTGCATATATTTTAGACCTAATATGACAAAGGGGGAATTATTAGAAAATCCTAAAAATAACTCTCATAAGTGTCAAACTCCAATTTGTTTGACCATTTGTTAAAAAGGACAAAAGGAATCTAAATCAGTGCTTGTACGGTATAAATGCGCGCACCATAGAAGATCTCGTGAGTACACACGCTCTCCCACGCGCCCGCCCACGCGCGTCCACGCGCCCCACTCGCCCAACTTCTCCAAAGGCTGCTCGCACCGTGCGAGAAGCGTACCGTAGTATTTCTAATTTCGAAAAATGTTTTTAAACTTTAAACCTCCATAACTTTTGACCTATAACCCCATTTTTCGCAAATTTTATACCGTTGGAATCGTGTCGACGAGAGCTACAAAACTAGTACCATTGTTGATATGTTTTGAGGAAAAAAAAATTCATGTTTTTACATACATGAATAATAAGTGAAATTTCACTTAATATACATGAAATATTAAGTGAAATTTCACTCAATTCTAGAGCTTTAAAAGCTCTCCTTAAAACAACCCTACATTCAATTTTTGGCAAAGCTCATAAACTAGTTACCAAATGAATTAACATGAAATTGTGCTTTAAAAAAGTAGAAGCACCAAAATGGGGGCCAAACTAAGCCTTAATGTTCATGTACGAGTTAAGTGAAATTTCACTAAATATTCATGTAGGCATGCTGATTTGTTTTTTGTTTTTTTTAAACAATGCATATTTTGTTAAAATAAGCAAATTTCATAATCAATTATAAAACACAATTTTTCAACCAAAACAAATGCATGAATTCTTGTTAAAAATCGTCTTTTTTTTTTAATTTATTGTTGATATGTTTTGAGAAAAAAGATTATCATGTTTTTACATACATAAATAATAAGTGAAATTTCACTTGATATACATAAAATGTTAAGTGAAATTTCACTGAATACATGAAAAATATCGAAAGCTCTCCCCAAAAAAATCATAAGTTCGATTTTTGCAAAGCTCATAAACTAGTTACCAAATGAATTAACATGAAATTGTGTTTTAAAAAAGGAGAGCACCAAAATGGGGGCCAAACTAAGCCTTAATGAGGTAGCAATGGCTTTATTGCTATTCGTCTTTTTTTAATTTTTTTTTTCTCAAAACATTTAAATTTGGCATACATAAATATTAAGTGAAAATTCACTAAACATGTACATGCATTCTTCCTGAAAAACTTGAAGTTAAACTTAACATTTGTGTACTCGTTCAGTGAGATTTCACTTAGTAGGTCAAGTGAAAATTCACTAACTATTCCAAAAGTTGCTAGAAGTAACTCTCTAGAGTTTAAGATCTAATTTGATACTTACTTTGTTAAAAAGTCGCTCAAGTGTCAATTTAAGTAAAATTTCACTTAATATTCATGTACAAGTTCAGTGAAATTTCACTTAATATTCATATATGTCAAGTGAAATTTCACTTTTTTTTTTATCTCTTTCATATTAAACAATGCATATTTTGTTTAAAAAAAATAATCAAATTTTACAAATCAATTATAAAACATAGTTTTTCAACTCAAATAAATGTTAAATTCTTGTGAAATTTCACTAAAACTCTCATTAAGAACAAAGTGAACATTCGGTTTTTTTTCCTCACAATATATCAACTTGGCATATGTGAATTTTACATGAAAAATTAATAACCCATACACGAATATTATGTGAAAATTCTATTAAGTTCATCTGGAACATGGTATGTAAAAATAAGAGTTTTTTTCTTTTGCTCAAAAGGTATCAACAATGGTACTAGTTTTGTAGCTCTCGTCGACACGGTTCCAACGGTATAAAATTTGTAAGAAACAGAGTTGTAGATCAAAAGTTATGGAGGTTTAAAGTTTAAAAAAACTTTTTCGAAATGGATATGATATGGTACAGCCACTCACACGGTGTGAGTGGCTGAAAACCAAAAACGCGCGCGAGGGAGATGGTTTCATGAGATTTTCTATAGTGCATGCACTTATACCATGTGAGCACTGACAAGATTCCTTTTGTCCTTTTTAAAAAATGGTCAAACCTTTTGGAGTTTGAAACTTATGAGGGTTACATGTAGGGATTTCCCAACAATTTTCTATATGACAAATTTATAATAATTTTCGACCTATTTATACATATTTTGTATATATTTTAGACTGACAAACTGTATAATATCAGGGGGCTTTTAGACCTATTTATACATATGTGGGTATATTTTAGACCTAATATGACAAATTTATAATGTCAGGGGGGGCTTTTATAATTTTTAAGAAGGCTTAACTGTAAATTTTTTTTAAACTTAGTGTGCAATTTTTGAAAAGTCGGGGTGGGCAGCCCCCCTTTTGCCCTTTGTATGTCTGCCCTGCCAATATCCACCTCTAATATGTTCAGAGTCTTGTCAATATTTGGCATGTATTAGATCATGTGTGAAATACAAATATAAATAAATAGCACATTACTAAAGAAGGTCTTATCTTTTCTATTTTTACTCAAAATATGTCTCGATCATTTGAACAAACAAAGTTTATTGTGAACTCTTCTATAATTTTTTTAGAAGGAATATATTTTAGCAAAGTTCTTTAAGCAATTCAAATTTTTTTCTCTTTGTGATCCACCTATATTATGTGTCGTACACTTTACTTAATGATATGGGTAAGAAGAAGAACTATTTGCTCTTCATTTTAATTTTAGGTAAAATGCATTTCACACCCTTGATTTGCAATTTGGTTTGTCATCCTTTGATTTTAATAATTTGGTCCTTTAAGTTACATACCAATTACAATGTCACCTTGAGTTTTCATTTTAAAAAGTGACAGCAACACCTTACATGGAAGGTTTACATGGCACCAAGTGGCAAGTTTTCACAAGCTTTTCAATTGGAAACTAAGAGAAGGTTGTCTTTGCAAATTGGCATAAAGAACTAAAAAAGGACTAAGCCATTACAAGATGAGGGACCAAACTGTAAACTAGTGTGTAATTCAGGGACTTATAATACCTTGTTATTATTGTTATTATTATTATTATTATTATTGTTATTGGTTTCTATTATCTTTTTTTTGTGTATTTATTGGTTTCTATTATCGGCATAAGAGGATAATGGTTAAATAAAAGGACATGTTTGGCAATAGCTTCTCCTTAAATATACGATTTAATTGAAGAAAATTGCTTTTAGAAAAAAAACCATCAAAGGTAGCTTTTAACCAATTGAACTTTTTTGCAACCGTCTCACATTTTTATCTGATTAAAATGTAGAAAAAAAATTGCCAAACACTTCGTTTAGTTTTTATAATTCTATATTATGACTCTAAAGCAACATATAGAGTCATAGTTGGTAAAACTTAGAAGAATAATAAACAGTTAAAGACTTAAAGTGAAGTTGTTGCATCCATGGGCCACAATTGAATCATTCTTGAGGAAATGGTACACTCACATCACAGGCCAACTGTGGGGATGGGTCTTCCCGGGTCCCTTACCTGTATCCAGCCTTGTGCTGACGGATTCTCTATATATAATGGCCCAACAATTGTAATAGTAATCTCTAATAGTAATATTTGGGTGACAAATACTTACAAACATATTCTATCTCTCTTTTGGGTAGTACTGTGGGGTCTGTATAATTTCAGTGGACCCCATAGTATCACCCATGAGTAGGGATGGTAATGGGGTGGGTTTTCCGGGTTCCCCGCCCCGCCCCTAATAAGTAGGGTATGAGGGTGGTTCAATAGGGTTAAGGGCGGGTATGAGATTGAATTCCAAAACCCGGGTCGGGGTCGGGGTAGGACAATAATTTCCCGAACCCGCCCCGATTAGATAGTTATTTACATAAATGCCCTTTTCTTTTATAATATTACCTACATTAGCTAGCAATAAATACTAAAGTTTAGGGTTGTATACACTATACATAGCAGCACCTCAACATCTAGAGAGAGAAACCCACATTTGAGAGAGAGAGAGAGAGAGAGAGAGAGAGAGTGAGTGCGCGGAAGGGCCACCGTGGACGAATCGAAGAACCACGACCACTGCTTGCGGCGTCGACGGAGGGGACTAACGATCGGATATATACATCTATCTGCCTATGTTTGCGAAGTTGAGAATCCTTAAAGTGTTGTGGATGTTTCATTTGATTTTCTCTAGTTTACATATTTTCTATTCATGTTTATTTCTTCTCTGGTTTGCATATCTTTTGTTTCAACTATTTTCTTGATGTTCGATTTGACTTGGAAAAAAAGCTAGATACAAGAATGTACTGAAAATATAATATAATTCATAAGAAACGGACATCCGATTTTGAATATAAACTTTTATCTCTCACTTCTACATTTTTTTTCCTGAAAATAATATTTAACATTACTCTTGTTGGGTATAGCTTGCTTGTATGTGTATGTGCGATTAGTGTGTGTGTGTATAATATACATGTGTGTACATGTGGGTTTTGATGTGTATACTGGTGTTTACACCCTAATATAAAAATTATATTTTTAATATTTTGACCGGTTATATTGTGTGTAAGTGGAAAATTAACCCCACACTAGTGTGGAGTTTTTGCTAGTGGGGTAGTGGTTAAGTTAAATGGATGTGGAAGTTACATGAAGTGGGTGGTTACAAGATGGGAGTTACTTGCAATATACAACTGTATATAAGTATTGGACCACCAAGAGATAAGGCAGGCTCACACATAGCCACACAGCCCCCTGCGGCTGCACCTTGTGCTCATTTCTTTTCTATTTTTTAGTCATTGTTTTTTTTTTTTTTTTTCTCCTTCTTGCGTTGTAATTATTCCTCAGTCAATGTTCCTTTGTTTTCCTTCAAAGCAATCTAAATACAATCAATGTTCACTTTGAATCTCAGCATCTTGTTATTCGTGTAATGGTGTTCATTTGCTTAGTGTATTCATTTTCTTCTAAAGCCTTCAATGGTGTTTCTGCTACAATTTATACTTTTCAATCTGTTCCAACTCAATTTAAATTTTAGTCCAATCATGTTTCAACTTTCATCACTTAGATATAAATTGCTCACATTAGAGTGGTTGGACCTTAAGAGAAGGGTCATCCCTACTTCCCAACATTGCTTGATCCCTCTCAAACAACACTTTGGGATCGTTTTGGTCACACCTTTGGGTCTTTGTATGTAATAACCTGCATTTTCATTTATTTGCATTGTCATATTTAATATTCATTGTCTACTTTTATTTTAATTATAATTCTTGTGTGTAGAATTTATTTCTTGCTTTATTTCATATTTGAAATTCTTATTGGGGCCAAACTGTAATTTTACAAAATTAATAATACCTGTGTTGGATTTCAAAACGGTGGAAATATTTTCTTTTAACTCGATCAGTACTTTTATAAAACCGGGAAATCGATTCTTATGTTAAAATGAATTTTTTTGTATTTTTGTGGTGATCAACGCGCCCCGAAAATAACAGTTTCTGTTTTAAACTGTCCACACTGTACTAAACTTCCACAGATTTTGGAAGTGATGTAAAGTTGGACATGGCATACACTTTACTTTCCATTTATGGCAACTAATCATTTGTTAGGGCCTTGTTTGGATAATGCTTTATTGTATGTGTAATTGTTGTGCCATAAGCTTGTTTTTCCAAACAATATCAAATTGCCCCCTACTAGCCTAGTGTTGCCTCTTCAAAATCTGTAGAGATTGCGTATACGTATGTATATCTGTGTAATGGTATATATCACAGCTTATGTAAATTAGTAAAACTAATACAATTTGTTGAGTAAACAACAATTTGCTTGGCCTCCAAGTTCATTAATTACATCTTCTATATATATATATATATATGCTACACTCTTACACACTCCTTTGGTTCATCCTTTATTGAAGACTGAAATCCCAGAGAGAAAAGAGAAAGAGTTTGAGAGTTTAATTGCTGAATTTTTAGAGAGAGAAGCTTCAAAACTCCATAGCCAAAGCTTGGAGTAGAGTTCTTTATTCTTGTATCTTTCTCAACAATTACTTCAATCACAATCACAGTGAGTATTATTAACTCACTAGGAATGTAATTTCATATTTATTTGCTGTGTGTTTGTTTAATTTTGTAAACCACCATTGATGATCAAACGTTTGAAGTTTCATAGTTTAAAATCATAACTTTTCAAACTTAACCAAAATCTGTTTTTATAGATAAATATGAAAGATTTCATGCCCTAGATGTCATGTTTAAAGTTTTAGAGCCCAATTCATTCATATGAAAAAGTGTATAAGAAATTAAGTTTTGACAACTTTTAATTTTTCATAAAATTAGAGAACTATGGTTTGAATTATGTTAAATTGATTACATATTCTTAATCCTTGTTGAAAAACAAAGATATCCATATATAACATGATATATATACTAACAGTTCTGAAAATGGGTCCAAAGACCCCTTAAAACTTAAAACAGGGGAAAACCAGCGAGGAAGACGAAGCTACTGGCTGAACTCGCGCGCGCGATCAAGCGAGCGGCCCGCGCGAGCGACCCGTACGCGCGAGGTGGCTGGTTCTAGGCACACAGAAAAGTTTTACAAAAGAAAAATGAAAATTTGGCAGATCGCGCGAGCGACCTTCGCGCGGGCGATCCGCGCGTGCGATCTCCCTGTATTCTGGCATATGGAAAAGTTTAATAAAGAAAAGGAAAACGGGCATATCGCGCGCGACTTCTGGCAGTTTCTAGTTTTGCTTGTTTTGTGATAAGGGACTGTTTGGGATAAAATTTATATATTGTTTGAGTACTGTTTGAGAAATTTATTAAATCAGAATCTTAATTGGTTATGTTTGAACGATTAAAACGTTGTATTGTGACTTATCAATCTCTGTACGCACGTCGTTTGTATAAATCAGTGAATTGCCTCATGTTTTAAAGTTTCATGACATACATGTGGAGTCAGTTGTACATGCATGGTGAGTGTGAATGTTGGTCAGTATGAAAAAGAGTAATGGTCAGTGTGGCATAGTGAGTGCGGTTGAGATTGTGTTATGGACACTCCCTGGTAAGTGAGTACCAAAGTGTGTTGTGATTGAGATTGCGGCGATGGTGTCTTTGAAATGCGACAGTGGCAAAACTGGACACTCCTTGACGACCATGGTAGCGTCAAAGTGTGTGAAGCCGAACTTGGACATTCCCTGGCACCCATGGTAGTGCTAAATTGTGGCCTACGGACACTCCCTGATACCCGAGTCTGGATATTGCGTGAGGGTTCCTCCGGTATTTGCATGGCGGATTAGGTATTAAAGTGTGAGGCATTGGACACTCCCTGGTACCCCGAACCAAAGTGTGAGGCAAACTGGACATTCCCTGGCACCCCTGTGTGCTAAACTGTGGCTATCAGAGTATTTCAAAGATACTGGTTTGTGATAGTGGGTTGTTGGGTTTTGTCGAGAGAAAAGAGTCGGTAAGATGAGATGGTGCATTGTTCTCATACACGGTCATATATATGTGAATTATATCTTTTAAATAATATTGTGCTTGTTTCCTAAAATGAACTCCTCGCTTTAATATAAACCTGTTGAATTAAATGAGAAATGAAAAGAGGTAAATGAGTATGTTTTACATTCAACGTCATGTTTTTAATACTCACCAGCTTCTTGAAGCTGACGACGTTGATGCGTCCTGGACATTCGTGTTCAGGTTTTTCAGGTTATGATCAGGCTGAACATTATGATTATGCAAACTGAGAACGGCTGCTTTGGATGATAGAACTGTTATCAATTTCCTATGTTTTAAGTTATAAATTGTTTTGTAATAAGGATGACTGTAATAGATATTAAGTTATTATTTTGATTTAAGGCGGTTTGTGCCTTTAGAGACCCCGTGCTGTAATATGTAATAAGTTAGAAAAATATTTGTAAGCCTTGATTGTTCTACTCTGATTATTGTTTATTGTTGTTCGACGTTTGGGAGGGAATCGATCCTTCAAACTGTCGCAACCTATGGGTCCATAAAGGAAATTAAACGCTTTCCATATTTATGCTACCTCAGGGCGTGACAGGATTTAGTGGTATCAGAGCCAGGTTATTATTTATCTCAAGATAGTTTAGCCAGGTTAGGGTTTACCAGTTTAGACCCGATTCCACAATCTGGTAGCTTAAGCTTTGCACCCCGATGATACGACAGGGAGGGTAGACTCAGAACCCAAACGCCTAAGATTATCTCTTTTCTGATCTAAGTTAGTACTTTTTATCAGGTATGGACCTAGCTCAGCCGCTCTATGTACCAGATGGGTTTGGAGGACATTTGGTGACTCCCGAGGCAGTGGTCCCAGCCTTCATCGACTTGTATCATACCGCCATTGAGCAGCTGGCCACGACTACTATAGTATCAGATCTGTGGCACCAGGTTCACGTGGTAGGGATAGTTGATTTGGCGCGTATTCGCCATGAGATACGCTATTTCGCGGAGGCTCAGCGTTTAGTGCTAGTTGAGATTCTGGGGCTAGTTGATAGCGATGCCCTCTATTTTCCCTTTGAGATCTAGGTTGTGCATGCCCATCTCGCACAGCTAGAGATGCCTCCGCCAGTGGTTCCCATTGCCGAGGACGATGCTGAGGCCGTTCATTTAGTTCAAGTAGGTAGAGAGGGTGAGAAGATGGCATAGGTCTAGATGACCTCGCCACTGAGCTCGAAGAGAAGCTAGCACTTGAGCTAGTTCTGCCTGAGGAGGTGCCAGTTAAGGCAGATGCCCCAGCGCCTGTTTCCTCGTTGACCTCTCAGAGCTCTGATTTTGATTTGGTAGGCCCGTTCCTTGTTCAGCGATTTTGCTCCGTCGACTCGCTAGATCGCCTGATAGTTGCTTATGGATACAATTGACATCCTAGATATGATTTTGTACATATTAACTGCTTTTGACTATTAGCTCTACCTCTTTTTGCAAACTGTAATTACATGCATTAGAGTATAGGGCAATAACCCCATTTTTAGCATTAACTCTTGCATGGACAATATGTGTCCTAACCCATATAGATAGGGTAGGCATTTACCTGATCATACACGCTTTTTGTATCGACTTGACAAGAAGTTATATATATAAATACTCTTTTGATGTTGTCATTTAAAACTGCTTTATACTTCTGTTGCATGCACTTTCCTTATTATCACTATCATGCATAGAATGGCTGGGAGACCGAGAAGAGACAGGAATCTGATCGAGGGAGCACTCGAGGCTGCCGATCCTACGGGGATGTTCGAAGCATTTTTCAGACGTTTGGAAAGAATCAGTAATACGAATGATAACCAACGAGGCTATCAGACTGGAGATAAAATGTTGGAGAGATTCCGTGCGCTAAGGCCTGAGCACTTTACGGGTACCGCGGAGCCCTGTAAAGCGGAACAGTGGTTAAGACAGATGGACCGTATATTCGAAGCTGTCCAGTGCAATGAGATGGACAAGAGAAGGTTAGCTACTTTCCAATTGACTGATGTCGCCACGGATTTGTGGGATTCAGTCATAGCTACCATCGGGAACGAAGCTGCGACGGGAATGACATGGACTGCATTTAAGGGGAGGTTTCTGGAGAAGTATTTCCCGGCTATAGAAAGGCACAAGAGGGAGAAAGAATTCTTGGATTTGACTCAAGGAACCAAGTCGGTGCAAGAGTACACTACTCAGTTCGAGAGACTGTCCCGGTTTGCCCCTCATATGGTTGATACTGAGGAAAAGAGTATCCGTAAGTATAACCAAGGCCTGACACCGCAAATTCGCCGCCTGACTCTCAGTCACCTAGATAAGTCATTTGAGGGATTGGTTGGCTTGGCTACTGATCTAGAAGAGGATGCTCGAGTGAATCGGAAGCAATTCGAATTCCGACCGCCTCAAAGGGGTAATTTTGGGAATATACCATCAATGAATCATACCCAAGGGTAGAAGAGGAATTTCGATGGGAGCAAGAAGACCCAAGCTATCTCCTATCCGACTCAACCCCGAGTAGGAGAAGGAAGTAGTGGTGGAAAATGCTTCAACTGTGGCAAACCTGGTCATCTGGCTCGAGATTGCAAGGCACCAAGGCGTGCTGCTCAGCAAGGAATGATCTGCTACAACTGTGGTGAACCAGGTCACATCAGCAAGTTATGTACTGCCCCTAAGCAAGTGACTTATGGTCAGCAAGGTCAAACTCGCATGAATGCTATTATTCCTGATGCTGCTGGATATGACCAAACTATTTATGAAGAAGGAGATTATGGAGAAGCTCAACTTGATCAGCTAGTAGTGGAAGGTACCTTGACTTTGTTTAACTCCCAAGTTAAAGTTTTATTTGATACGGGTGTTGCTCTTTCATTCATATCTGTTAATACAATTTGGAGACTGGGTATCTTACCTCATCGTTTAGAGAAAGCTAGCAATTAAGAGCTGCAGTCAAGTTAGGACATGTGTGCAAGGATTGTCCCTTACGGTCAGGAGACCGTGAAATCCCTGCAAGGCTAATTGTCCTATCAATGAAGGAGTTCGATGTAATCCTAGGAATGGATTGGCTCTCTCAGAATCAAGTGAAGTTCGATTGTGTGAGGAAGAGAATTACATTCTCCAACAATGAGAATCGACCCTTTGATTTTCAATGTAACCCTTCGGGAGATATGTTTCTCACCAGATGTTTAGAAAACATCGAAGTCGTCAGTACAGAGCTGACAGCGTCGTCTATACCTGTAGTCAAGGACTTTGAAGAAGTATTTCAAGAAATTTTTGGTTTGCCGCCCGAGAGAAGTATAGAGTTCTGTATTGAGCTTATACTGGGTACCGTACCGATCATGAAGGTTCCCTACAGAATGGCCCCCGCCAAACTGTTGGAATTGAAGGAACAAGTTCAAGAGCTCGAGAACCTAGGTTTTGTACGTCCAAGTACATCGCCTTGGGGAGCACCGGTGTTATTTGTGAAGAAGAAGGATGGAACGCTCAGGTTGTGTATCGATTACAGAGAACTGAACCGCGTGACTATTAAGAACAAGTATCCCTTGCCTCGGATCGACGACTTATTTGATCAACTACAAGGAGCTACGACATTTTCCAAGATAGACCTAAGGTCGGGATATCATCAGTTGAGGGTACGAAAGGAAGACATACCTAAGACTGCTTTCCGAACCCGATATGCTCACTATGAGTTTTTGGTGATGCCGTTTGGAATGACGAATGCCCCGGCAGTGTTTATGGATCTGATGAACAGAGTGTTCAAGCCTTATTTCGATCAGTTTGTCATCATCTTTATAGATGATATTTTGATCTATTCTAAGTCAGGGAAAGAACACGAGCAACACCTACGGATTGCGATGCAGACACTCAAGGACTACCACTTGTATGCCAAGTTCAGTAAGTGTGAGTTCTGGTTACAAGAAGTGAAATTTTTGGGACACAAGGTGTCATATCAAGGAATTTCTGTGGATTCGTCCAAGACAGATGCTGTAGCAAACTGGGTTAGGCCGAGCAACCCTACAGAGGTTAGGAGTCTTTTGGTACTCGCAGGCTATTACAAAAGATTTGTTGAAGGGTTTTCAAAAATAGCTACACCATTGACTGGGTTGACGAAGAAGAATTTGAAGTTTGACTGGACAGGGAAGCATGAGCACGGCTTTCTAGAGTTGAAAGAGAGGCTTACTACCGCGCCGGTACTAGCTATACCCAAGCCTGATGAGAAGTTCACTATCTTCAGTGACGCGTCATATCAAGGATTGGGGTGTGTACTTATGCAAGATGGCAGAGTTATCGCCTATGGATCTAGGCAGCTGAAGCCGAACGAGTTGAACTATCCCATTCATGATTTGGAATTGGCGGCAGTGGTATTCGCACTCAAGATTTGGAGACACTATCTCTACGGTGAGAAGTTTGATTTATTCTCCGATCACAAGAGTCTGAAATATTTGTTCACACAGAAAGAGTTGAACATGAGGCAACGCAGATGGATAGAGCTGATCAAAGATTACGACTTCACGTTAGAGTACCACCCTAGTAAAGCTAATATGGTCGCTGATGCTTTGAGTCGGCAGATTCGTAAGACGATCGCCTCCTTAATGGTTAGAGAATGGCGAGCATTGGAGACGTTGGCAGAATTCGATGTATAGAGTGCTGAGGAAGGAGAAGGACAATTTTTTGGATGTCCTATCCTACAGCCTGTTCTTATTGATCGCATTATTGGAGCTCAGAAAGAAGATGAGAAGTTTCAGACATGGTTTGTTAGGATGTTAGAGAAAGATCCGACAGAATGGAAAGTGGGAAGTGACGTAGGATATCGGTGCCGGGATAGGTTATGTGTGCCAGATGGTGCGGAGCTTAGGAAGGATATCCTGGAAGAAGCACATAAGTCGAGATATACAGTTCACCCAGGAGGAACAGGTTATGTGTGCCAGATGGTGCGGAGCTTAGGAAGGATATCCTGGAAGAAGCACATAAGTCGAGATATACAGTTCACCCAGGAGGAACAAAAATGTACAAGGATTTGAAAAAAAAATTCTGGTGGGAAGGTATGAAGAAGGATGTGGCCGAATTTGTATCCAAGTGTTTGACGTATCAGCAAGTCAAAGCCGAACATCAGAGACCGTCAGGATTATTGCAACCACTACCTGTTCCTGGTTGGAAGTGGGAGCACATTACCATGGATTTTGTAGTGGGATTGCCTCGATCACAACAAAATCATGACGTCATTTGGGTAATTGTGGATCGATTGACGAAATTAGCTCATTTCATTGCTTATAGTATGACTTACCCGGTAGAAAGGATGAGCCGGATGTACATACAACAAGTTGTGCGACTTCACGGTGCACCTGTGTCAATTATGTCAGATCGTGACGCGCGTTTTACTTCTAGATTTTGGGAAAGTTTGCAAGAAGCTATGGGAACCTCGCTCAGGATGAGAACTGCTTTTCACCCACAGATAGACGGACAGACTGAACGAGTGAATCAGATCATGGAGGATATGCTTAGGACTTGTGTTATCGATTTTGAATAATCTTGGGAGACACACTTGCCTTTGGTCAAATTTGCCTATAACAACAGTTATCATACGAGTATCGGGATGGCTCCGTTCGAAGCATTGTACGGACGACCATGTCGTTCTCCATTGTGTTGGGCAGAAGTTGGGGACACAGAATTGTTGGGACCAGATTTGGTTAGAGAAACCAACGAAAAGATTTCTTTGGTCAAGGAAGGATGAGAACCGCTCAAAGCAGGTATAAGAGTTATGCTGATCGACGCCGAAAAGATCTGGAATTTAGTGTTGGAGATCACGTACTCCTTAAGGTTTCACCGAC
Source organism: Hydrangea macrophylla (assembly GCA_033977485.1). NCBI lineage: Eukaryota > Viridiplantae > Streptophyta > Magnoliopsida > Cornales > Hydrangeaceae > Hydrangea > Hydrangea macrophylla. The sequence continues at coordinate 56,308,805 of CM066993.1, forward strand.
CCGAGGAGTAGTACGCTTCGTTCTCAAGAGGGAGAAATTGGCTCCGCGTTTCATCGGACCGTTCGAGATTTTGGAACGTGTCGGGAAAGTGTCTTATCAACTGGCGCTACCACCGAAGATGTCTGGGGTTCACAATGTATTTCATGTGAGTATGCTGAGAAAGTACATACGAGACCCCTCGCATGTGGTTAGTTATGACGATATTGAGACAAGTCATAACGTTTCTTACAAGGAGAGGCCCGTGAAGATTCTGGATTGGAGTATCAAGAAGCTGAGGAATAAGGACATTCCGTTGGTGAAGGTTCAGTGGAATCACTATGACGAGAACGAAGCCTCGTGGAAAGTTGAAGCTGATATGAGGAAGAAGTACCCGGAGTTGTTTCAGGACTAGTTAGTCTTGATTTCGGGGGTGAAATCCTGTTTAAGGGAGGGAGGGTGTAATTACCTGCATTTTCATTTATTTGCATTGTCATATTTAATATTCATTGTCTACTTTTATTTTAATTACAATTCTTGTGTGTAGAATTTATTTCTTGCTTTATTTCATATTTGAAACTCTTATTGGGGCCAAACTGCAATTTTACAAAATTAGTAATACCTGTGTTAGATTTCAAAACTGTATTCCAAAACGGTGGAAATCACTTCTTTTAACTCGATCAGTACTTTTATAAAACCGGGAAATCGATTCTTACGTTAAAATGAATTTTCTGTATTTTTGTGGTGATCACCGCACCCTGAAAATACTAGTTTCTGTTTTAAACTGTCCGCGCTGTACTAAACTTCCACATATTTTGGAAGTGATGTAAAGTTGGACATGACATACACTTTAATTTCCATTTATGGCAACTAATCATTTGTTAAGGCCTTGTTTGGATAATGCTTTATTGTATGTGTAATTGTTGTGCCATAAGATTGTTTTCCCAAACAACATTTGTCACGCCCCGGAACCACCCAGATGATCCTAGGACACGTGACACGCCACCAAGGCCTTACAAAAGTGATTAAAGTTCCAGAAATAAATTTAAAATAAACTTAAACCAAATAAGCTCAACAATAATAATAAAATAAAATAAAATAAACAAAACCCTATCTTTGCAATTAGCCAAAAACCCTGTTTTAACAAGTAATAAATTCCCAAATAATATTACCAAATCACAAGTTGAAATCAACATTAATGCTTTAAACCATTTAGAATAAAATCAAGTCACGAGCATGAGCTTCCAAGTACAAGCAAGAGTTTTTAAATACTTTAAGAGAAATACTAAATATAACAATTTACAACCAACCCAATAAATAAATCTCCAAGTTCAAACGTCACAATCTAATAACATTAGTCATAGTAACACTATGATCAAATAATCCCAACTAACACAGTCCAACTTTATATTACAGGAAACTAAAGTGTAAAGTTTAACTAGGAATATTACATAAGTCTTAAACCAACCAAAGTATGACCCGTACTATAATCTAGATTAAACCGATTAATTACAACTATATTGCAAGCTTTAACTAAAAAGCAGGTAACTATTAACAAAATTACAACAACTTCCCAAAATCTCGCCAAGCCACTCCCCAGCTCACTTTCCCGATTCCTTGCCACGATCACCTACGATGGTTATTCAATAACCATTACAATATATAAGCTATATGCTTAGTGTGTAATGCTAATCATGATTATGGATAATTGACATGCTCAATCCAACATATTACACAAAACTATAATCTCTGGCAACTACTAGTTCACTCCTACCACTACCGGCTAGCCCGCGGCTCCACTCCCCAAGCCCACTACCCTCACACGTGCAGTCCCATAGGCCTCTGGCGGCCGTGGTCGTCACCACAAAGATTACCTCATGGTGGTATAGATCTAGCAATTTCCATTGACCCAAATAGGCAACTCAACATGCTCACTTAATCATTACACCGTGCAATCACAATCAAATTGGGCCTAATTTAACCACATGAATTTTGCCCAATAATAAACTAAGTAAACTAGGTTAAGCTAATTAGGCATGCTTTGGCATCAAATTGAACTCAACATAAAAATCATCCAAATATCAAAATTAACATCACTCACCTCTTGGGTTTCGCTCCTAGTTGTGAGATTAAAGCCCTATTGAGAAACAGGTACAAACCCTATAAACAAATTACAAGTTATGAGCTAAAACCCTAAAATGGGTCGCGGAAAAACTATCACAGAACTCAATAAAATTAGTACCAATAGATTAGACTCACCCCCAGGAGTCCGAATATGTGATCAGAATTAAAAACCAACGTCGTTCGGCTCGTCAACCGTCGTCGAGAACGTCACCGTCACGTTATCGCAACTCTCGTCCTCGTCTCTGCTTCCTAGTAATCAAACTAAATTTTGTATGTAGAGATGATTAGTCATCTCTAGGTGTCAAACTTATATAAGTTTTCATTTTTATTATGAAACCCCACTAGTTTGCCAATTTTGCAATTACGCCCCCCACTAATTATGAAACTGTATTAAAACTATCCTAAACCTAAATAAGTATTTGTCTATGTCTCGCATGGGTCCCATAAGTGGTCCCATATAATTATACGAAATTGCTAATTAGCCTACTAATTATGTAACGTGTTCAATTCGTGCTCACAAAGGTACCCCTAATTGACCCCAAAAGTGGTCACTACCTACTAACATGATATCATCAACAATAAAATAATAAATCATTTAAGCCTTAATAAACATTTAGGCACATAGGGTGTTCCACATATTGCTGCCCCATCTCAACTGGGACCCATCAACACATATCCCAACTTGGGATTGCCTGCATATTGGCCACAACTGGGTTCCTAACTGGACACCCATAAGCAACTTAGTGGGTTAATCCCACCTCCAATAAGTGTCACATAACACATCAATTCAACATCAAATTGCCCCCTACTAGCCTAGTGTTGCCTCTTCAAAATCTGTAGAGATTGCGTATACATATGTATATCTGTGTAATGGTATATATCACAGCTTATGTAAATTAGTAAAACTAATACAATTTGTTGAGTAAACAACAATTTGCTTAGCCTCCAAGTTCATCAATTACATCTTCTATATATGCTACACTCTCACACACTCCTTTGGTTCATCCTTTATTGAAGACTGAAATCCCAGAGAGAAAAGAGAAAGAGTTTAAGAGTTTAATTGCTGGATTTTTAGAGAGATAAGTTTCAAAACTCCATAGCCAAAGCTTGGAGTAGAGTTCTTAATTCTTGTATTTTTCTCAACAATTACTTCAATCACAATCACAGTGAGTAACTCACTAGGAATGTAATTTCATGTGTTATTTGCTGTGTGTTTGTTTAATTTTGTAAACCACCATTGATGATCAAACGTTTGAAGTTTCATAGTTTAAAATCATAACTTTTCAAACTTAACCAAAATCTATTTTTATAGATAAATATGAAAGATTTCATGCCCTAGATGTCATGTTTAAAGTTTTAGAGCCCAATTCATTCATATGAAAAAGTGTATAAGAAATTAAGTTTTGACAACTTTTAATTTTTCATAAAATTAGAGAGCTATGGTTTGAATTATGTTAAATTGATTACATATTCTTAATCCTTGTTGAAAAACAAAGAGATCCATATATAACATGATACATATACTAACAGTTCTGAAAAAGGGTCCAAAGACCCCTTAAAACTGAAAACAGGGGAAAACCAACGAGGAAGACGAAGCTTCTGCCTGCACTCGCGCGCGCGATCGCGTAAGCGGCCCGCGCGAGCGACCCCTCGCGCAAGCGACCCCCGCGCGCGAGGTGGCTGGTTCTAGGCAGACAGAAAAGTTTTATAAAAGAAAAATGAAAATTTGGCAGATCGCGCGAGCGATCCGCGCGTGCGATCTCCCTGTATTATGGCAGATGGAAAAGTTTTAATAAAGAAAAGGAAAACTGGCATATCGCGCGCGACTTCTGGTAGTTTCTAGTTTTGCTTATTTTGTGATAAGGGACAGTTTGGGATAAAATTTATATACTATTTGAGTACTATTTGGGAAATTTATTAAATCAGAATCTTAATTGGTTATGTTTGAACGATTAAAACGTTGTATTGTGACTTATCAATCCCCGTACGCACGTCGTTTGTATAAATCAGTGAATTGACTCATGTTTTAAAGTTTCATGACATACATGTGGAGTTAGTTGTACATGCATGGTGAGTGTGAATATTGGTCAGTATGAAAAAGAGTAATGGTCAGTGTGGCATAGTGAGTGCGGTTGAGATTGTGTTGTGGACACTCCTTGGTAAGTGAGTACCAAAGTGTGTTGTGATTGAGATTACGGCGATGGTGTCTTTGAAATGCGACAGTGGCAAAACTGGACACTCCCTGACGACCATGTTAGCGTCAAAGTGTGTGAAGCCGAACTTGGACATTCCCTGGCACCCATGGTAGTGCTAAAGTGTGGCCTATGGACTCTCCCTGCTACCCGAGTCTGGATACTGCGTAAGGGTTCCTCCGGTATTTGCATGGCGAATTAGGTATTAAAGTGTGAGGCATTGGACACTCCCTGGTACCCCGGACCAAAGTGTGAGGCAAACTGGACATTCCCTGGCACCCCTATGCTAAAGTGTGGCTATCGGAGTATTTCAAAGATACTGGTTTGTGATAGTGGGTTGTTGGGTTTTGTCGAGAGAAAAGAGTCGGTAAGATGTGATGGTGCATTGTTCTCATACACGGTCACATATATGTAAATTATATCTTTTAAATAATATTGTGCTTGTTTCCTAAAATGAACTCCTCGCTTTAATATAAACCTGTTGAATTAAATGAGAAATGAAAAGAGGTAAATGAGTATGTTTTACATTCAAAGTCATGTTTTTAATACTCACCAGCTTCTTGAAGCTGACGACGTTGATGCATCCTGGATATTCATGTTCAGGTTTTTCAGGTTATGATCAGGCTGAACATTATGATTATGCAAACTGAGAACGGCTGCTTTGGATGATAGAACTGTTATCAATATCCTATGTTTAAAGGTATAAACTGTTTTGTAATAAGGATGACTGTAATAGATATTAAGTTATTATTTTGATTTAAGGCGGTTTGTGCCTTTAGAGATCCCGTGCTGTAATATGTAATTAGTTAGAAAAATATTTGTAAGCCTTGATTGTTCTACTCTGATTATTGTTTATTGTTGTTCGACGTTTGGGAGGGAATCGATCCTTCAAACTGTCGCGACCTACGGGTCCATAAAGGAAATTAAACGCTTTCCATATTTATGCTACGTCATGGCGTGACATTGTACAAAGCCCCTGGCATGCCAGGTCACGTCACCAAATTAAATTTTAGCCAAAATAATTTGGCACGCCCAGTGGGACCACCGAGTGAGTGATGGAGAATGTGTCACGTGAAGGTTTATACAAGCGCTTGGACAAGATTTGGGAAGAAAAGTTTCGCGTTATATATTCTTGTTTTGACCCATCTTTTGACCCGTTGATACGCGAACAAAATTTAGTTACAATCGCGAGGAACGAGATGCCACACTCAAATAGTTACATTTGCGGATCAAGAAGACACGCAAATTTTTTAATTTGTCTAAAGTGCCCCTCGCTAGTGTGGATCATGTCGAAACACTCGGGGGGCAAGATTCACGTAGGCCAATTAACTTCATTTTGGCCGATAAATTTGTTGAAGGTTTTGAGCAACCCTACTTTTGAAGAGTTGTTCAAACAATTCGGTATTATAATTGCCGAAAATAAAATTTACACAAAGCCAATTAAAGTTTTAGTTTGTGTTGATTCTAATCCTCACTGGCTTTGTGGAGCTCACCAAAAATTGGCTCTCATTTGGTGGTTTTTTTTATCAACAGTATTATTATCACAATTACTGACCAAATTGTGAATTTTAACTTTGCTGCTTTGATTGGACTAAATAGACCGACTAAAGTTTGCAAACTCGGTCCAACAATTAGACCGATATGGAGGAGCACAGAGTACATGGCAAACACATTGTGACATAGCTATCAAAAGGAGAATGGTCCAATGTGAGGACTGAGGACAAGTGTTTGCTTAAGATTAAAACTACATTCAAGCAGTATGGGCCAGCATAAAGCTTCAATCTTTCCAAATTGGTGATATGCTAAGCCTAGGTGCTTCAACCTTCTTAGTTCCTACACATGTTCATCGCAAAATGTGGGTGTCCGTTATTGTCAGTCTAGTAATTTCGAATATCTTATCGGGCAAAGCAAAAATCGGACAAAACAAAAATCGTACAAAACAAAAATCCGTCCATTTGTATACATGGTTCTTCAAAAATTACATTTCATTTCATTTTCAAAGAATCAGGGGGGCATTGTTTACACCCTAATATAAAAATTAAATATATATATATATATATTTTATATTTTGACCGATTATATTGTGTGTAAGTGGTAAATTAACCACACACTAGTGTGGAGTTTTTGCTAGTGGGGTAGTGGTTAAGTTAAATGGATGTGGCAGTTACATGAAGTGGGCGGTTATAAGATGGGAGTTATTTGCAATATACAGCTCTATATAAGTATTGGACCACCAAGAGAGAAGGCAGGCTCACACACAGCCACACAGCCCTCTGCGGTTGCACCTTGTGCTCATTTATTTTGCATTTTTTAGTCACTGTCTTTTTGTTTATTTCTCCGTCCTGCGTTGTAATTATTCCTCAGTCAATGTTCCTTTGTTTTCCTTCAAAGCAATCTAAATACAATCAATGTTCACTTTGAATCTCAGCATCTTGTTATTCGTGTAATGGTGTTCATTTGCTTAGTGTATTCATTTTCTTCTAAAGCCTTCAATGGTGTTTCTGCTACAATTTATACTTTGTAATCTGTTCCAACTCAATTTAAATTTCAGTCCAATCGTGTTTCAACTTTCATCACTTAGATATAAATTACTGGCATCAGAGTGGTTGGACCTTAAGGGAAGGGTCATCCCTACTTCCCAACATTGCTTGATCCCTCTCAAACAACACTTAGGGATCATTTTGGTCACACGTTTGGGTCTTCGTACAAAGCTCCTGGCACGCCCGGTCACGTCACCAAATTAAAATTTAGCCAAAACAACTAGTGTAATGGTGGTGTGTAGATTGCTCTGTGTTCTTCATGAATGGCACCAAATATTGCTAACTTCCTCCTTTCTTCTATTGGAATTGATCAGGAGATAATAGCTGTGGTTTACTGCATTTTGGCTTTACTCATCTCATGTATTGCGAATTTGCTTTTCTCATCTCATATTTATTCTCCGAATTAAATCCATTGGAAAATCACAGTTCATGGATGGATAAATGCATTAAAAACTGCATTTCCAATTTGTGTTAAAAAAAAAAAACTTAACCGGGGGCGGGGCTGGGTCGGGGAACCCGAGTGCGGGGTCGGGAAGACACACTATGCGGGGCGAGGGAAGAGTTTAGTGAAGCGGGGCAGGGGCGGGGAATGGGGGCCCCGTCCGTGGATCCTGCACACAACAACCAGAAGAGGAGAAAAGAACAGTAAGACTAAGATCACATAGTTGCCCAACAGATATAAAATTCAGAGTGAGTTTGGGAATGTAATAAGTATAAGGAAGTGAAGTATTAGAGGTGGAAATCGTGCCTATATGACTAACTGACATTGGAGAACCATTAGTGGTTTGAATGGTTGGTGTGTGAGTGGCAGAGTTTGTGGTAGTGAAAAGAGTGGGATCCGGTGTCATATGGTTACAATAGCCAGAGTAAAAAAAAACAAGATGAATTACCTGAAGTGATAGAGAGAGCAGTAGGAGTGGGATTACCAGATTGAGCAAGAATTTGTTTGATAATATCTTCCACGTGAGAGGCAGTGAGTCCTTCAGCAAAAACATTGGATGATGAATGGTCGGCTGTAGTAGCAGCAGATTTAGATGAACCACCTCGAGGCATGGAGTGCTGTTTGGCAGGATGTTGGGAGCAGTCGTATTGCAGATGACCCGGACCTTGCTTCTGACAGTATTTGCAAATGTGGACGCGACAATCCAAGACAGTGTGTAGTACAATAGAAATACAATTCTTCTCTCCCTATTTCTAACAGTTTGTAATGAAATGCAAAGATAATATGTTATTTTTGGTTTGGGTTTGAAATATTTACAAATTATATGGGTAAGTCAATTTAGTTGACAACAAATAAATATCTATAAATTTGATAATTAGAAATAATAATAAAAGTTATATAATAAAATGAAGATTCTAAAAGTTAAGTTCATATAGATGAACCATAATATCTTTGAATTCAACTTCTTTATAACTACAATTACTCCATAGAGAAAATAATGCCTGATCACGTGCTTATAATTTATATCTATCTATAATCTATATAACCTATGTGTAATCTATATAAATGTATCAACCCCTTACGTCTTTACACTTTTTCAACACAGTTCATCCTCCTTTATAACAATTTGTTGTTTGGTTGGTTCACGTTACTGTATTTTTTTTTTTTTTGGATCTTGATTGAACTCTATTTTCTTTTCCTTGATCATATTCCTAATGTCTTTTAACTTTGGTGGGTTGGGTTCCTCCATTTTTTAATGTTCATCTTATTACTACTTTCTTGTAGTTAGAGGACTCTATCTTTACATACATATATGATTTTTTTTTTCGATTGCTCAAATTTGGTGGGCTCCATGGTTTAGCAACTAATTAGAACAAAAAAGGACTCTTTGAAGTAGATAGATCGCTCATTGAAAAAAAAAAGTAGATAGGTCATTGTCCCAAAATAGATGGAAAAGAAAAAAAAATAGATAGATATCTCTTTTAAACTAATTGGAAAAAAATAGGTTGGATTTTAGATGATTAACGTAGATGCATGCTTATTTTATTAATGTTTTCTCTTAATTATAAGACTGTGTCCATTAAAAAAAGTATAGACTCGGAAATGTAAAAGTGAACTCCCTAAAGTAGATCATGTACGGATTATTTAATTAAGATAATCATTATATTTTGGATATTGATTTAGTCAGTACTTTCTAATACTTACTATAGAACTTCAGAGTTATCCGTTTGTAGATTCTCTCTATACTTTTCTCAGTCATTCTCAACCACCTACATACTCCTTTGTGGTATACTTCTCTTTGTTTTTGTTGCCACATTTGTGATGGAAACAACATACCCCTTTTAGAACCCCTATCCTAATCATAGAGAGGTCTGCAAAGTGAATAGGAAGTGTCACATCCTCTGTATTATGGGTGGATAAATTGAAAGCCAGAATAACTGCAATGTGTCATCATAATATGCAACCCAGTGCGATGCCCCATTCACAAATGCGCACATATCCTGGGGATATTGGAAGGGATGCTCGAGTTCATTGTAAGTCTAATGATTTTGAGTAAAACCGAACACGTCAAGTCTGACTCATTGTAAGTCCAATGATTTTGAATATAAGTCCAATGATTTTGAGTAAAACCGAACATGTCAAATCTGATTATTTTGTGTTAGCTTATTAAATAGATAAGAGCTGATGTACATGAAGTTACAACCTGTCTTGTCGCAACCGAAGTCGTACATCAACCTATGAGGCACACCTATGTCCGCATAACCAACGTTGGCTCCAACTGGTGGTGGCAATTCCTTTGAGATGTAACAACCATCTTTTGGATTAATCACACCTAATCAATATGTCGAACAATACTCCATCTGGAAGCTCTGCATAGTTCCTGAATGTCAACACCTTATCTTCAATGAGTGGGTGGAGAAGACCTTTATGATTTCTCCAATGACCGGTTTTCTTAAGTAGCAGCAGCTTAGCTTGTAGTCGCCTACGGGTGTCTCCCAGCGAAGGCAGAAAACCACAACCACTCAAGCATTCTCATCGTCATTGTTCTTTCAATCGTCGAAACTTCTTCCCGACTTTCTACTCATGGTGTGGGGAGATCGAGTGACCTTGTGTCACGGGCTAAGAATTTTCAAACACCTTCCCGTGCGACACTTAGACTCACACCTCACTATAGTAAGCTAAGTTAGTTTTGCTAACACTCAAAGTAGAAAAGAGAGGGAGAGAAATTTGAGAGAAATAGTATTTTTATTGCTCTCAAAATGCTGTACAACTTTTGGATGGTTTGCCCAAATGAGGGCCTCACCTATTTATAGGTTACAACATAGTTAGAGAAGTTTTTATAATTTTTTCTAGAACATTAATTTCATCTCCTCTACAAGAGTAATTTAAATCTACATCTAGAACTATCTAGATATTTATATATTCCATTACATTCTACAATATTTTACCATACTCTACAATGTACAAGGCATATCTTATTAGAATACTCAAAAACAACTTCTTATAAGCATACGAGCTCCATGCAGTCACTTTTTTTTTGTTGTTGTGGAAACTGAAACTTCGCAAATGTAGATCATGTGGATGAAGTAATGGGTAAGAAAAAGTAAGAGATTTAGGGCTTTCTCTGTACCAATTTTGTGAAATTTCTTGTACATAGTGTTTGAAATTTCCTATGTTAAATGGTTGTTGATGTTTATGTACTTTGAAGAAATTGTTGTTGTCCTATGAAAATCACTAAAACTGTATGGGTTCTTACCTCTGGTTAACCTAGCTAGAAAACTTCTTGTTGATTATGGGTTTTTCATGTGCCGCTTTTGGAGTGTCTATGGACAAATGATGTGAATTTTCAAGTACATTGCGTATGAATAATCGCATAAACATATAGAATATGTTGTTGGTATATGATGCAAAAAGTTATTGGTTTCCTCTAGAGTCTAGAATACCCAAATTCTTAGGTTTTCTCGGTTGCATGACTTGTGACCACGAAGTTGATTTTCCTCAATGAAAATGTTTTTGGATTTTTATGTATGGCTCCTATGAAATTTCATATGAACTCTTAAGATGTATTGTTGAGAGAATTTGATGTTTTTGTACTTTTAAGAATTTTTTATGTCAATTCAAAAACTTATAATTTTAGGGGCTCGTTCCCCATGTTTGGAAGAATCGTTATAAAAAACATGATTGTGAAATTTTTTTATTACATATGAGAAATTTCGCTTGAGATAATCTATCAAGGCTTTATGGAAAAAATCAATGGACACAAAACACATAAAAGACTCTCGCAAGAGCTGATTTTTCTCTTGGAAATCCTTTAGGGTGGTTATGTACTGGTTCTATGAAATTTCACATAAACATATGTATGTCTTTTTAGAATGCATTGATTTTTTTAATTATTATTTATTAATAACTTTTTAACAATTTAATCGTATCAACCAAAAAAAACCCAGATTTTAATTTTTAGTTCAATGTGCAAATCATTTGTTTGTGAGAAATCTCACTTTGGAACACCAACATTTGTGTCTTGTCGTTAGACAAATATGAAATTTCGTCGTACATTATGGGTGTGAAATTTTCACATGTATATATGATGTATGTGAGATTTTAACATTACAAAAATCTGAGTATTTCAAACGTATGAACTTTCACATACAAGAATTAGAGATTTACATGATTACACAACACACAATGTTGTCAGTGCTCACTGTGAAATTTCCCATTACCCTACAGGTGTAATCCTAGTCTAAGTATTTCGTACGTATGAACTTTCACATATACAAGAATTAGATATTTATATCATCACACAACACATAACGCTGTCAACACTCACTGTGAAATTTCCTATTGCCGTACAGGTGCAATCTGAAGATCTGGACATTACCTTGACAAAGACGATGGCGTATAATCTCATTGTAGTATAATCATGAATGGAAACAAGCTTGAGATGTACAAATTTAGGAAACGTAACTCCTTGTAGTAATAATCTCTATTTTGGAACTGAAAATTGTGAACTTGTTATTTTCCCCACAGTGCTAGTGGACCCTACAGTACCCACTAGGACCACTAAGAGAGAGAGACACAAAATGGAGGTTGTGTCCCAAAGTTGTGTCTTTTGGTTATGTCCCAAGTATTACTCATTTTGGATATCAATATGTATCACTTATGTCGATAAACAAATTTGCATCAAGCAGCATCTTTGGGAAATGGATCAATTTACTTTTCTAATGTTTGTATTCAACATCATTGTCATAATTGTATGTAAAAGTGCAAGTTGAAATTTCACTTGGGTATATAATTCGCAGAGGTCATATTAATAAAAATCTTGAATCGTGAAATTTCATATATACACAAAAATTTTAGCAAAAATGTTACACTTCTGCATTTTACCACGGCAGCTCTCAACGATAAGAATAAGTTGAATAACACATTTGATTGACAAAAAAAAAAAAAGAAGGACAAAAAGAAAGAAAAAAAAAAAGAAAAAACGAAGACAGAAGACAAAATACGGGTATGTTTGGCAATAATTTTGTTCAGAGATTTAATCACACAAAAATTGCTACTAATAAAAAATTAAAATATAACTTTTGGCCAAAAAAAAAAAAGAAGCTGTCATTGATTACCATCCGTTTGGCAACAACTTTTATTTCAGCGATTCAATAGTAAAGAAATTATTTTTGGTCAAAAGTAGCCTAGCATATCTTCCCCAATTGTAAATTGATACAATTTAATCATACTGCTTGTGATTGAATAACAGAAGTTGGCATGTCAAAACTATTTTATTCTATAATCACTCAAAAAATGTTGCCAAATAGAGCATGACTGTGGTTTGTAAATAATTTTAAATAAACTTTTGGAGGCTGTTTGGACAACACAAGAAAATCAGTTTTGTTATTCGAAGAAGAACCAGTTTTAAATGGTTCTGTACCCTACCAGAAGAGAGATAGACACATTGTGGTGTTTTGTGAATTGTGTTTGTGAGATTTGTTTGTGCCCAAAAACTTACTCATACATATAATACAAGAACTAGTTCTGTGATTCAAAAAAAGAAAGCTTAAATTAGTTTGATGTTTCTATAAACTGCTTTCTGTTTTACATTGGAGTCCGTGTCTACCTTATAAATAATCCAAAAACTGATTATTTATCAATCTGCCAGATAAGGATGCTCATCCTACCCCAATGGCTGTAACACCCATTTCTCCATCCAAGTAGTTGTGTGTTCGATTCCCCCTTTTCCCGATGTATCAACGAACATAAAAAATAAAAAACCAATCTACTAGATAAAAGTGGTTTGCACTGGGAATGAGCTTTCTTTATTTTGCGGGAAGGAATGCACTGGTTACACCAAATACAAGAATGAAATAAATCCAGGAATGATAATACAATTTCAGGGTCCATTACTATCTACCAAACGGGCCCTCAGAGTTTTATAACAACTAACTTATGGACTCCAACTAGGGTTGTACTCGAGCCGAGCTTTTCGAAATCGAGCCGAGCTTTAAGAGTTGGCATTCTGCTCAAGCTTGAGCTTGGGTCGTTTATTATCGAGCCGAGCCGAGCCGAGCTATTATTGAGCCAAGCCTCGAGCCCTTGTTGAGCGGCTCAACTCGTGTACCCCCCTAGTAGCAAGTTTTAGTTGTCAATCAAAATCCACGGACCAAGCTCAATGCTTGACAGTTGGCACATATATATGTATATGTATTTATATATTTTACTTAAAGCAATTGCTTGACATGTGAATTTAAGACTATGCACGTCAATTTTAAATACTTCATATTATACATATATTATGTTTTTATAATTATCATATATATAATAGCTCTTTCAATTTCAAATACTTTGCATTATACATATATCATATTTTTATAATTATCATATATATATATATATTTAAACAAGTACTTATCAAATCTATTAAAGAGATTTTTCACGAGCCTACTATACGAGCCTTAATCGAGCTGTTCACGAGCCTTATCGAGCCGAGCCCAAGTGTGCTCAAGCTTTGCTCGTTTATTAAACGAGCCTGCTATTCAAGCTCGAGCTTGGCTCATTTATTATATGAGCCGAGCCGAGCCGAGCTCTGGGCGAGCCGAGCTACGAGCCATTGTTGAGCGGCTTGGCTCATGTCCACCCCTAACTCCAACCAAACAGAGCCTATTCACCCGCTAAATCGTGCCAACAGGACAGCTACGACCAAGGACTCAAGGAGCCCCTTCTGCAACGCCAAAAAAAAAAAAAAAAAATCCATTTCCTTTCCCAGTTTCCCTTCCAATTTCCCTCTCTCCATTCAAACAGTGTAAAAATCCATTTCAGGAGGAAAGAGAGAGAGGAAAAAGAAGCTCCTCATTCTCTTGCTCTCTCTCCTCCTCTCTAAAAACAATCCCCATTGTGGGAGGGTGGGGGCCCCTTTCAATTTCCATGAGGAAATTGTGTCCCAATTTTGACAGAGAAGATGGACTCGAGTCTCGAGACAGTCCTGGAGGTGCCTATACCGGAGGAGATGTTCACCAACATGGGCAGCACGGCGGCTCTGCGGTGGCAGAACATGCGTGCGTGGATGAGGGCTCAACGCGCCGACAAGTCCGTCGGATCCAGCAATGAGTTCATGTTGTTGCTTAAGACTGTTGGGTCTCCTCTTATTCCCTTTCAGGTTCAGACTGATCACGCTTGGACTTTTCCCATTAGAGATGGTTCCATTGTAAGCATGATCTTTCTTCAATCTCTCTCCTAATTAAACTCAAACAATGCATCAACAATCGTGTATATATATATATATATCTGTGTGTGTGTGTGTGTGTGTTTTTGTGTATATGCGTGTATGTATTTGGAAATGATGATCGTGAATCCCAATTCAGTAATGAATTAGCTGGAGTCAAAACTCGCCCTAATAGATTTCTTACAATTGGGCATTGTTCATGTTTGGGTGGCTTTAATTTATGATCTCTGGACTTGAGGCCTTAGAGGCAATGAAACTGGATGTAATGTTAGCTGCATTATTTAGATTTACAATCACCACTATCAAATTCAATTAGTCATTTATCTATCTGCTTTTAAATTATTTTACAGCCAATATTGTAATCAAGGTGGTAAAAACATTTCCTTGATAAGTCATTGTTGCATTTAACCTTAAGTAATACATTATGGGCTTCTACAAACACGGAATTTATTGATTATTTGATACTATTGCCAGTCTGGAATTTCTTCAGGTCGACTTGAAGAAGAACTTCCCTCCATCACCATGTTAGAGTTTTTCAATAGTTTGACACCACTTTTATTAGCTTTTTACACCTGTATGTATCCACATTCCACAACAATTTGGCATATTGTATTAAGAAACCTGTTGTTTTCTTTTTTCTTTTTTTTTTTCGGCTTCATTTTAGTTTACTATAATTTTCATTGATAGTTCTTACAAGTGTTTTTTCCATTTTGTTCTGTACTTTTTAGAGGGAGAAGGAAAAAAATATCAAAAGAGTAGAATGCTCAAAAATAGTTTCACCCTTATACAGAAAGAAACGATCATGTTACATTGCACATCCAAATACAAAGTCAAATATATATTTTTGAACTTTTACAATGACGAACAGGAAGCTTCCATTGCAAAATATATAGTACAACAATATGTAGCGGCAATTGGAGGACAAACTGCACTGAATTCAGTGAGTAGCATGTACGCAGTGGGACAGGTGAAGGTGGTATCATCAGACATCCATCAAAGTAATGAAAGAGTGAATGCCAAGCGGTCTTGTGAGGTTGGCGGCTTTGTGCTATGGCAAAAGAACCCTGATCTGTGGTTCCTAGAGTTGGTTGTTTCGGGCATGAAGGTGAGCTCAGGTAGCGATGGCAAAGTGGCTTGGACTCAGTCTTCCTCTCACCCTTCACATACCTCAAAAGGCCCTCCTAGACCCCTTCGCCGGTTTTTTCAGGTACCCTTTTTCAAAAAAATTTGATCTCGTGCTTAAATTGTTTGGCTTGAGGGCCTGTTTGGAGTGCATAAAACAGGATCAAGATGAATATTGCTTTAATTTTCTCTGTGGTATTGACGCTGACAAGCACCATGTTGGTTTTGATTGATTAGATGTTTTAATGGTAACATTGGATCTTGGCATGCAGTTCTATATGATAAAAAAGCATCTACCAGATACTTAAATGTATAACAATTCCTGCAGTTCCCAAACAGCCCCTGAAGTTTGTCGTAACAGAAAAAATGGGGCATGTTGTTTCTTGGAATATGACTTCCGTGCAGTACTCTCTGTGTTCTTGTGATTTCAGTAGTTGCTGTGCCATGTACACATCCTTCTGGCAGAAATTTTGCTTCAATTCTTAGATGGCTAGGCTTTCTCTACTTAGTGTGACTGCATTACAAATTCATGTTTGGCATGAGAGGAAACTTGAGGCACATTGTTTCCTGGAAAATGACTCTCCTACCATGTTGTGGTAGTACATGTGTGAGTGCGCTTGTATACCCATCTGTTTTTGTGGATTCATTTGGTGATGTGTAATGTGGGCACATCCATGGTGAACTTTATAGTACAGACCAAAGTTTTTCTTCCAAAATAAAAGAAGTTTCATGGATTTAGTGATGGAAAGGAAAAAAAAAAATATATTTGTAATTAGTACTCTCAATTCTTTTCATGAGTTCCTACTCATTTATGAAAATTTTTAACTAGTCCTTCGCATATGCTCTTTCACTT
Organism: Hydrangea macrophylla; assembly: GCA_033977485.1. Taxonomy (NCBI): domain Eukaryota; kingdom Viridiplantae; phylum Streptophyta; class Magnoliopsida; order Cornales; family Hydrangeaceae; genus Hydrangea; species Hydrangea macrophylla. The sequence goes on from CM066993.1 coordinate 56,325,264, forward strand.
CTGCTGTTATGATATACTTTTCCCAAATAACTTCTTTATATGCTGGTCTTCCACATACCTCGCTCACAACCATGAACTGTTGCTAAATTTGTATCATTTTATAACCTTCAAAGATACCTTCAGAAACTTGAGAGTTAATTAATATTTTGTTAACCCTCAGATTTGTTCCAAAATAGATTTATGATAGAAGCATGTGCTCCTTTGCTTCTGATATGCATTATTGTCATATTTTTATGTCAATAGGGCCTGGACCAAAGGTCTACCGCAAACTTATTCTTAAATGCGGTGTGCATTGGAGAGAAGATCATCAACAATGAAGACTGTTTCATACTCAAGCTTGACACTGGCTCAGACATCCTCAAGGCACACAATACCCCAACACGGAGATTGTCCACCACACAATATGGGGATACTTTAGCCAACGGACAGGATTACTCATTCAATTTGAGGACTCAAAATTGGTGAGGATGAAGGTTAAGGGTGATGATAGTGTATTTTGGGAGACGAATATGGAATCAGTGATTGAAGATTATAGATACGTTGAAGATATAAACATAGCATATAGTGGAAAGACTTCTGCAACAATTTATAGATATGGTAAATCATTGAATCACAGGGATAAGATAGAGGAGACATGGAGGATTGAAGATGTAGATTTCAATATATGTGGGTTGTCTATGGATTCTTTTTTGCCTCCAGCTGATGTCAAGAAGGAACAAGAACAAGAAGAGCAAGGAATTGGATGTGACAGCTAGTTTTTTTTTTTTAATCTTTTTCTTTCCTTTTTTCTTTTTTCCCCAACAAACCAACAAAAAAAATGAGTGAAAGTTGTTTGTATATATAGGTGAATTAAATCCAAAGAAATTTCCTTCCCAAAATACATATTGTTACTGGTTGGCGGGTACCGCTGGGTTATAGTAGACTAATGTTATACCTTTCAAAGTAGACTATTGAAAGGATTGGGATAATTAACTTTCAGCTTACTTTTTGTTTAGAATTTAAAAGTCAATTTATTATTATTTTTAAATAAAAAATATCAATCATTTTGTAAAATTAAAAAGTCATCAAATTTCACACGATATGTTGGAGCAACTCTTTATACCATTGGGAGTAACTCTTCAAAACGTAGAGAGCAACTCCTATCAAAGTCGGGTGCAACTTTTCACGACATTAGGAACAAGTATTCACGATGCTGAGAGCAATCATCACAATTCACAACCTTGTTGCAACCTTGTTGTGCAAGATCACAAGGTTGAACCCATAAAGTAAACTAAAACACAAAATGACCATTCAAAACTTGATGCTTTTTTTAATTTGTTGAATTTTTAAAAAATTCAAAAAAAAATAATAGACTGATTTCTAAATTTCATACAAAATGTTGACTGAAATGTAAATATTCCAAAAGAATTTGGTGACAAAAATTTGCAAATTCAGTCTCAAGACTTTTATCACATCTAAAGAACTTAGGCTTGCCCACATCTATTTGGGCTTCAGGACAAAATTCGGTCCGGGCCAGGCCATTCAAAGGCAGGTTTTATTCATTTTTAAAGCGGCGGGATGTGAGAGAAGCCCTAATCGCTGAAAACCCTATTTAAATGGTGGCTATTCATGAACTTTTGTAATTCATGCCGCCCCCCCCAAGGTCTGATTCTTCTTTGCTTATTCGAATTATTAAGCTCGCATATATACACGTCGGTCGAGCTAAATTATTTGATTATCCGATCTCCTTCGTCGTTCCAATAGGTTTCAGCAAATCAGGAATAGAATAGCTCCCAAATCGATTCTCGTATTCCTCTCGATTCACAACAATGGCACAACACGACCCTCAAATTGTTAGCCCTGAAATCAAAGAACCCTCCCCAAAAAAGATTCAGAAGCTTCATCAAAATGGGGTATCTGAAGCTTATCCACAAATCACCCAGTTTTTGCGAGTGAAAAAGCTCTCCGACAAAGCTGTTTTGCCCTCCAGAGCCTCCCCTCTCTCTGCTGGTTACGATCTCTCCAGGTAATTTCACAACCAAGTCGTGTGTGTGCGTATATATATATATATATATATATGTATATAGCTACATTTTGATATGGGTTAAAAATTTATGGGTTTTCATTTTGATATATGTGTAGTGCAATAAAGACTGAAGTACCAGCCAGAGGCAAAGCTCTGGTTCCGACAGATCTGAGCATAGCCATACCTGATGGAACCTACGCTCGTATTGGTAATTTTATTTCTTCTCTCTGCGTATATATATATGTATATTAACACATTTATGAGGGTTCTATTATATGTATATATGTATATATATATATATATATACTAGTTGGAGTCCCGCCCAAATTTAATTGTGTCGTTTTGTGGTGTTAAGTTGTTAATAGTGTACAATAAGATGTCAGAATGGTTAAATAGGAAATTGTAAACGTAGATATTTTATCTAAAACTTTTCCTATGGAAGAAGCTGATAATTCTTACTATCTTGTAAATGAGTAGGGTCGTTAATAAATCACTACTAAAAATATATGACAACCAAAAAAGGACATGAATGTGTTTGTTGAGTATGTTGTTCAATTTTCCTGTAATCCAACCCATTGAATATGGGAATGGACAAGAGATGAATAAGTTATTATAGTATGCATATATAATTGAGATATTTTGACCATGCATCTTGTAAATGAGTAATAAAGGTACGTACTAAATCATGAATGAAAATACATGACACAAGTAATTGAATCCAATGCTCTCTACGGAACCATTTTTATGTTTTCCTGCTGAAAGAAGTTAAAAGAATACAACTAAGTGGTACCTATTCCTTAGAAGCCAACTATCTATAGGTTGAAGATCTAAAGGCTTTATAGGGTTAATATTTTGCCCCAAATCCAATAGATTTTAATAATTAATGCTTTCTAAGAGACCATCCTCGTGTTTTTTTTTTTTTTTTTTTGGCGGGGAAGAAAGATAGTTAAAAGAATGAGACTAACTGCCTCTTTTATACCCCAGGATGTCGATGTGCAGATATGGTCTAGTGTCCTAATGGCCGTTAGGGTCTGTTATGGCTTTCTAAGTTCCTTATACTTCTACCCTCCAAGCCCCTAAGGATTTAATTAATCTTAGGGTGGTCGTAGATCAGATAGGAGAATAAATTTTAAGTTTTTCTTCCCCTGTCTCTTCTTCCCCTATTCCTTCATCTCTTCTTCTCCTAGTCCCTTCAATCTCAAAGGTTTAGGGCAATTTTAAGTTCTCCTCGGCATGAGCCTATTTAAATGGCTATCTTTTTCTTCAAAAAGTTTCCATCCATTGCCTTCTCTGAACACTTCAGTTGCTTATTGGTGGGAAACACAAAATAACCTTCTCATCTAATTCTTGCACACATTCTGGTCATATTCGTTTCTATAGCTCATGTCTAATTTTCTGTGGAGTTGATTCTCTAAGGCACTAATTTCTTCCTGTACAAGTCTCACCTAGATTACTTTCCACACAAGGAATGTTCATAATTTGTTTGATATAGAACAAATAGATAATTTAAATCTTTATCTCAAACTAAAAATGCATAAGCTTCAAGTCGTGCCCTGAGAGAATTACTTGCTGCCAGAATAAAGTTAATACAGGAATAAAAACTTCAGAAATAAACTGTTTGAATCATAAGAAATTGGTAATTTCAAATTTTATTTTGAAAGATTGAATATTATCAATCTTTAGGGAAATATATGCAATTAAAAATAACTGACCTGAAACCTAAATTGATGGGGCAATAATGGAAAAGAATTGGTTAGTGAAACTATGTACTTGGAGATCCCACCATGTAATGAGAAATTCAAGGTGGTATTTTCTTGCACACGTCACTGTAATTCATTAGATAGCTTTTGGATCAGACAATCTCCCCCTGAATTTCAAAATTTCCAGCAGCAAATCACGATCATAAGGTAACAACAGATACAGATACATACTGTTATATGTTCAGAGAGAAGAGAAAGATGTTTGATGTAGCAATATCTTGAGCAAGGAAACCAATGATCAACTTGAGCAAATGGCAAAGCCGAATCAGTATGATAATACAGATCATTGCCATATCGAGCCACCCAAAAAACTGTTAGGTTCATCACCTGAAATAAGTAGTAAATTATCACCCCCTTTGGGTATTGAATCAAAACTTAAGGAAATGTATGGAAGTAAAAAGAATCCACCTAAAATCTAAGTTTAAAGAAGCAAAAATGGATAAGAACTGGTTAATTGACATACCCACTTGGAGATCCACCTTGTAATGCTTTCTGTTGCACAATTGTTCACTGTAGTTCATCAGATTCCTTGGAACAGTCTATTCTCCTTTGAGTTTCCAATTTGGAGCAATATACCACAATCAATACTCATTAGATAATAGATGCACATACATACTTGTGTGTGGGTGCGAGTGGAGAGATATGTGCGTGAAAATATATGGTCACTTAATTATTTGAGGAAATTGCACATTGGACATATACCAAAGAAATTCTGACCCGTTTCTGTAGAAACATAAATGTTTACCTTTCGAAGTAATCAAGGAATAACAGTAGTGGAGTAAAACAGTTGGTCAATACCAGTTATCTGACAGATAAATGAACCTATAATTCTAGTGTAAAATATCATTAGCAGATTCATGTGGAAATGTCTTTTGAAGAAATTCTATCTGCATAAAGACTCTTTAATCTCTCATCTTGCAGTGTCCATTGTGGGCATAGTTAAAAAATTGATCAGAGTATTTTTGACATCACCTCGACGTACCTGAATTTGCATAAACGTGTATTAAGGAGCTATGAAAGTGGGTAGTCGGTGATATTCCCAGTTCAATCAGTAATGCACGTGTTTACCTATTTGCTTTCAAACTGAGTAGTTCACCAACGAATTTTAACGTTACCTAAAAAAATGTAGCAAAATTTAGACTTTCCTAGAGTTGTAAAACTCTGGAATAAACATTAAGATCGAACATAGAAATGAAATGTTGAATAGTAAGTAGTCCCCAAAAAAAAATATGAAAAGACGGAATAGTGATGACAATAAAAATACAAAAAAAAAAAAAGCTTTTCCATTAAGGTTGTGATTGATGAAAGATTTAAACATAAGAATACCCTAGGAGTGGAACATAAATTTTCTTTGTATGTGGTGATGGGGAGCAACAGCTTTTAGCCACTTCAACAACACTGCAGAAATCAATTCCATATGAAGATAAACATCACTACCATACATTAATAAGTTATAAAAAGGCAGAAAGGTGTTAACCACTTCAACCCAGATACTTAAAAGGAAGAAAGAAAACAAGATAAGAAGCTATAGGTAAACTATTGTGTTACAAAACAATTACGCATACACACATCCCTTCCAGTACACTAATTGCCAGTATTACGCTATAATTTGTCAGGGAGAGGAAAGAATACTATCACTTGCGTACAATATATTAACCCACTGCTAATGAAATGACTCGTCACATTCACCCTCGTAGATAGAATTGCCCACCACTTACTATTGGTTTGAAAAGTGAATAGCCTACCATGATCCTATAAGATTCATATTCCTTGTATTTATCCAAGAGGAATGTAATTTTCCTAGTGAAAAAATAGAACGAAAATATTTCTAACAACTAAATCTTAATTGATTTGGCAGATGTCTTCGACTGCACATGTTTAAGTTGTGAAATATCTCAATTGGTTTGATGAAGGCAAGCACGGTTGAGGTTTTGGCTAGTCTTTTTCTTCTTCTTCTTATTTTTACTGTTTGTTAGATTGAAAATCCGAGGCAACAAAATTTGTTCCAACAAATAACTTAGGTGCAAAGTAGAGGATAAAAATAAACCGGATATATCAGCTTTTTACAATTTTGCAAAGCAATAGGCGATTTTCAATATGCTATGAATTGCTTGTTTACGAAATGATGCATACTCTGGATATAATTGTGAAGTCACCCATGGCTGTAAAAGCATAAAATGTTATAGAGTGGCTGCAATAATATTTAATATAGACATCAAGTGATGGCTGAGTGGTGAAGGCTTGACAGTGGAAGATGATATATGAGATTCAAAGGCAGAATACCAACAGAAAATGAAGACCAAAGACTTTACCAAGGGGGAGAAAGTAATAAGAGGTCTATCTGGGGGATAGATGGAAAGCATGGCATGTGCAATCAAAAGCAAGTCAAAATTAGGTCTCAAGATGATTCAATCACTATAATTAGTAGTTGGAAACTTGAAATGAATTTGAAGAGTTAATTTTTTTTTTGTAAATAATGATTAGTACATTATAGTGGCAATTTTTGCCCTGTTTGACAAATCGATTTACAAAGTATACCATACTGCGTAAAAGGAACAATTTCTCTTGCCTGCTTATCTGTTTTTATAGTATAGTAGATATATTGTTGGTGGGATTTTCTGAGACGGGTTTCCGTTACATTGCAGCGCCGCGATCGGGATTGGCATGGAAGCATTCGATTGATGTTGGAGCTGGCGTAATAGATGCTGATTACAGAGGCCCAGTTGGGGTTATCTTATTCAACCATTCTGATACTGATTTTGAAGTCAAAGTTGGGGATAGGATTGCACAGTTGATCATTGAGAAGATCATGACTCCTGAAGTCTCGGAGGTTGATGATTTGGATTCAACTGTTAGAGGTGTTGGTGGTTTTGGATCTACTGGCGTTTAAATCTCCATGATTGCTGTGATATTGGAGGATCATGTCTGTATCATTTTTGGGGTTTTTTTTTTTTTTTTTTTTTTCTCCTTTTTCTCTTTGGTTTGTGTTCAGACTTGGTGTTTTGGGGTTTCTGGGTAGTTCTCATTTTTTTTTTCTTCTTTTCTCTCTACTTCTCTCCATCCAAACAAAGTGTTAAGTTTGTCAAATACTTATATACTAATATGTTGTGTATTTATCAAATTCCATGTAGAGTTTAGAAGCACTTATAGTTCATCAAATCCTATGTAAATTTAGGCCCCGTTTGATAACCATTTCATTTTTTTGTTTTCATTTTTTAGTTTTTGTGTTAGAAGTTTTTGTGTTCATTTTAAAAAAAGAAAATAAAAAATGCGTTTGGTAACTTTGTTTTGTTTTTTATAAAGAGAGAACAAAAACAAAAAAATGTGTTTGGTAAACCATATTTTTGTGTTAAAATTTTATAACTATTTAGTAAAATAACTATTTGGCCATTAAAACTTCAAAATAACATGACTTGGTAAAAAAAATTAGAATTTAATGTCGTCAAAGTCTATAAGCTCATATTATTATAAAAACTATTTTAGAACCTAAAACTAAAAATACGTTGTAAAATGACCAAATTGCCCTTGGGGATTACATATAAGAAGTTAATATTGTTAAAATTTTCAAATAATACGGATTGATCTATCCCAATGTTTTTCGACGTTCTAGATCCAATCGTAGGGTCCATTTGACCTGAGTATATTTGTAAAATGACTATTTTGCCCTTCAAATTTCAAAATGCCATAACTTGTTAAGAGTAAACTAGAATTAAACGTCGTCAGAGTCTGTGAGCTAATATTTAAAATAAGAACATTTGGGACCTAAAAAGTACATATATGGTAAAATTAACAAATTGCCCTTGGGGTTTACATATACGAAGTTAACATTATTAAAGTTTTCAAATAATACAGAGTGACCTACCCTGAGGTTTTTTGGCGTTCTGGATCCAATGGTAAGGTCCACTTGGCCTGAATATATTTGTAAAATGACTATTTTGCCCTTAAAACTTTAAAATGCCATAACTTGTTAAAATAAAATCAGAATTTAACGTCGTCAAAACCTATGAACTCATATCATTATGAAGAACATTTCGGAACCTAAAAAGTACATATATGGTAAAATGACGAAATTGCCCTTGTGGCTTACATACAAGAAGTTAACATTGTTAAAGTCGTCAAATAATACGAAGTGACCTAACCTTCGGTTTTTTTAGGTTCTGGATCCAATGGTAGGATCCATTTGGCCTGATTATATTTGTAAAATTACTATTTTGCCCTTCAAACTTCAAAATACCATAACGTATTAAGACTAAACTAGAATTGCACGTCGTCAGAGCTTGTGAGCTCATATTAAGATGAACATTTGGGAACGTACAAGCATGTATATATATATATATATGGTAAAATGACCAAATTACCCTTGGGGTTTACTTGTAATAAGTTAACATTGTTAAAGTATTAAAATAATGTGGGGTGACTTACACAGTTACACTAAGGTTATTCGACATTCTAAATCCAATGGAGGGGACTATTTGGCCTGAATACATAAGAGCAAAATGATTATTTTACTCTTAAAAGTTCAAAATGCCATAACTTGTTAAGATTAAATCAAAATGCCTAAAAAGTATATAGATCATAAAATGATTAATTCTGGTTAAATCTTAACAAGTGGTGGATTTTTAAATTTATAAGGGCAAAATAGTCATTTAACAAATATACCCCGTTAATAGATTCAGAATGTAGAAAAATCTCAGGCTAGGTCACTCTGTATTATTTGAAGACTTTAACAATGTTAACTTCTTAGATTTAAGCCCCAAGGGCAATTTGGTCATTTTACAATCTATATACTTTTTAGGTCACAATTGTTCTTCATCTTAAATATGAGCTCACAAGCTCTGACGGTGTTTAATTATAGTTTAGTCTTAACAAGTTATAGCATTTTAAAGTTTGAAGGACAAAAATAGTCATTTTGCAAATATATTCAGACCAAATGGAAATTACCATTGGATCCAGAATGTCGAAAAACCTCGGGATAGGCCATTCCGTATTATTTGATGACTTTAACAATGTTAACTTCTTGTATGTAAGCCACAAGGGTAATTTGGTCATTTTACAATTTATACACTTTTTAGGTTTCAAAATGTTCTTCATAATAATATGAGTTCACGGGCTTTGACGACGTTAAATTCTGATTTTATTTTATCAAGTTATGGCATTTTAAGTTTTAAGGGCAAAATAGTCATTTTACAAATATATTCAGGCCAAATGGACCATACGATTGGATCCAGGAAGTCGAAAAATCTCGGGGTAGGTCACTCTGTATTATTTGAAGACTTTAACAATGTTAACTTCGTATATATAAATCCCAAGGGTAATTTGGTCATTTTACCATATATGTACTTTTTAGCTCTCAAATATTCTTTATCTTAAATATGAGCTCACAGGCTTTGACGGCGTTCAATTCTAACTTAGTCTTAACAAACTATGGCATTTTGAAATTTGAAGAGAAAAATCGTCATTTTACAAATATATTCAGGTCAAATGGACCCTACCATTGGATCCAGAACGTCGAAAAACTTAGGGGTAGGTCATTACGTATTAATTGAAGATTTTAACAATATTAACTTCTTATATGTAAGTTCCAAGGGCAATTTGGTCATTTTATAATATATATATATATATATATATATGTTTTTTAGCTCTCCAAATGGTCTTAATATTAGAATGAGTTCATGGGCTCTGACAATGTTCAATTCTAGTTTAATCTTAACTAGTTATGGCATTTTGAAGTATAAAGGGCAAAATAGTCATTTTACAATTAGATTCAGATCAAATGGACCCCGCCATTAAATCCAAAACCTCGAATAACTTTTGAGTATGTCACCTTGTGTTATTTGAAGACTTGATTTTTTTAATTTATTAAATGTAATATTTAAGGGCAATTTGGTCATTTTGCGATTATATACTTTTTTGGTCCAAACAGAAAAAAAAATGTATGAGTCTGACGACGTTTAATTTTGGTTTAATGTTAAATAGTTATGGCTTTTAAAATTGGTAAGGGCAAAATAGTAATCTTGGATACCAAAATCGATTTTGCTTTTTTTGGAAGCTACTAATTTTTGTTTTCATTTTTGGTCCCTTTTTTGAAATTGATTTTGAAAAAAAAAAAACAAAATTAAGTTTACCAAACGCTTTTTTTATTGCCATTTTCAAAAAAATGAAAACAAAAACAAAAAAAACCAAAACGAAATGGTTATCAAACAGACCCTTAGTTTTTCATCTGCTCGCTTTTGCTATAGGTTCCTAAAATCTAGCTATCGACCAAACGTTAATTTTACTTGCAAACTACTTTTCATTATATTTGCAACCATAGCCTAATTTTAACTACTACTAAATTATGGTGGAATGTCTACATAAATGTTATTTTTAACTAGAAGTTTACATGTTGGACGATGTGAATCATTGGTGTTTTAAAAGTAGGAAGTTCGTGGCAGATCATAGGTATGCTATAGCTAGTTCCACTGTCAACTTGCTACAAGCACCAAATTCATATCAACAATATGCTAAAAGATTAAATCTAATTGAGGTAGGAATGGATGTTCACCCAAGCTTGAAGTAAGGCCTGATATGTCTCTCTCTATACTCTTTCCAATCTTTGCTATCTAGTAGGGTTTAGATCTCGTTTGGGAACAGATTTGGAACCCATGAGTTAAACTGGAACTCTAAAAGTTAAAATGAAATCATTTGGAAAGCCAAACTTTTGAAATTCAATTGCAAAAATATGCAAGTCAATCACAGGATTTGTGACTAACTAAAAACAATCATGGGCGATTTATGGCATAAAGTAGTTTTTTGCGGTTAATTTTTATTTATTTATGTATTTAAATTTTTTTTTTGGCGGTTATTGCATAAGCAGAAACTGTTACCAAACAGTCCCGTACAGCAACTCAACCTTTCACAATTACACTACAAAAGAGAATATTATGCATTTATGCATAATATAACCAAAATCCCCTCTCCAACATTAAACATCATGCATATATAATAGTGCCCCCTCCTACATGTGAAAGAGAGCTTAAATACAAAACATATCTCTAAAGTTTGGTCTCTATCTCATTTTAGTCTTTATAGTTTCTATTGCATCAATTTGGTCCATAAATTTTTTAAATAGAAGCAATATGATCTAAATGTCCTATTTTGTCAGAAATTTTAACGAAATTCACTTACTGCTGTGCGCAACTACGTTGATAAGTTAGTGGAGATATTGGTAATGTTCTGTTTTTTGCCCCTAAATCAAGTTTATTTAGTTTTTATTTTAGACTGATTTTGTAATCAATGTAATGAACATTGACAATGGCTTATAATTATAGACAAATTATCAACTTATTTTACAACTTAGATCAACTTCAATGGTTGTGTTTTCTTTTAACTGAATTGTGTCGCCTCAGTGATGAGAAAAGGCAGACGGGCGGTCTGAATTGATGCCATGTTGATTGTCTGCACAGTTCCAGTTTTGGAATGTATCTGAGAGCTGCAAAAACCCAACATAGTGGATTTAATTAAATAATTTCCCCATTACTTAAGCTTATTGATAGACCATTTTTTGAATTTTTGAGTACCATGTTTCTTGTGTTTCAACTCGGTTTGTGTGGAAATATTTCATGCTTTACTTTTCATTGCTGTCCTTGTAATAGTAAAAGCAACAAGTGGTGTTGGTTTTGCTTTATTAGAAATCCAGCTGCTATGATGAAGTTGCTAAATTATGTCTGGACATATGAGATTTGTCTATGATAAGATATGCATCTCTTCTGAGCAGAATGTTTTATACATTGTCTTTCGTTTTAGTTCCTATATGATTTCCTCTTCTGTTTTGATCTAGCAGTCACGAGTTTATTGTATTCTAACTTACCTATTCTTAAAAAGCTTTTATTTCATTTTGCAACCTTTTAAATTAAGTCATGTTAAACCCAAGATTTGAATGGACAGGTTCAAAAATCAAAATGGACAAAACACTAGCCGAAGAAGGAAGCAGAATCGGGGGTAACACGCTTGTTGGGTACTTCGTCGGAAAGAAGCTCCCATACACTTTAGTAAAGAATTACGCTACTAGACTATGGACCAAGATTGGTTTAAGTGACATGCTAGCTACGGGTTCTGGCTATATTTTTTTCAAGTTTAAAAGTGAAGAATGTAGTGATCTTGTTTTGGAAGGGGGACCATATGGTATATGGAAGAACAACCCATTATTCTTAAAAATTGGCAACGTTCTATTCCAATCTGGGTGAAAATTTACAACATTCCTCTTGAGTACTGGAATCCAAAAGGACTATGTTATATAGCCAGTGCCATTGGCAAACCCTTACACGTAGATAGGATGACAGCCACGTGTAGGAGGATTTCTTATGCAAGAATATGTATTCAGATTAGTGCTGAAGACGAGATCCTAAAAACTTTATACATAGAGTTTGAGGATCCTACAAGTGGAGAGCCAGATTTCATTAGTCTTATGGTTGAATACCAATGGATTCATATTCGATGTGCTAAGTGCAAAAGGTTTGGGCACAATTGTGAGAAAGTCTAGATGCATCCAATCTCCCAAAACTGAACCACTAGGCTCCTAAAGGTCAGCCCTTGGGCAAATTTGGAAGAGTCAGATTAGTCTGGGGGAGGAGTTGATGATTGTAGTGATGTAGAAAGCTCAATGGCATCTTCTAGTACTCATTGGACTAAGGCAGGCAAGCATGAAAGAAAAATAAGAACAAGAAGAAAAGACCCAATGGGAAACACTTTTTTTTCATCTTTCCTTTGAGGATAGGGGCTGCTGTAGAGGATATGTTTCCCTTTGTTGTTATCTTTGTGTTGTGACCTGTGCTCATTGTTGAGTATTTGGTATGGGGCCTTTTTTTGCAGATTTTGGCTTAAGCCCATTGTACTCTGTTTTTGGGTCAAACGGGCTCTCCGTCTTCAGCTTCGGGACATATAAGGCCTTCTGTTTCCTCCTATTACAACAAGTCTTTTTTCATTGTCTCTTTTTTTTAGTCCACCTTTGGGATCTCAATTTATTAAGGGGACAAAAAAGAATCTACACCTACTTTTCACAATTGCTCCTAATTATTATAATGATTTTTTGTAGTTTTGCCTTGGTTTAGATTTAAAGGAAGGGTAGTTTTGAAAAGTAAGTAAAAATTGTATGCCAATATAGGAAAGTGGACACTAATTTGGGGACATCCTAAAATAGAATATAGGACTCAAAAAAAGGGACGGATGGAGTACTTTTTATCCTTGCTAAGAAGTTAAAGTTTTGATACCAATTTTCGTCTTTTTATTGATGACCTGTTTCTCATAGAAAAAAAAAAAAAAAAAAATTTCCTTGCTGAGAATTTAAGTTTTGGGGAAGCAGAAGCTTTGCACAATCCCGTTGTAACCTTGGGGTCTATTCTGCTTATATGCACACACAGAAGAGGCTATGCAAGCAGTGATCAAAATGTGTAGTCAAAATCTGTTTACACTACAAAAATTGCTTTTCACCACCTAATTTTAGATTTAAGCACCCTTTGTAAGTTGTGATTCTGTGCCATTGCTTGTAATACTCAAAATATAAATGCAACATCTCCAATGTCACATTAAATTCAAGGGTATTACTTGGGATAGACACAATTTTTGAGATACATCTCTTGTCTATCTCTCTTTTGTATCACTGTGACATACGAGAGAGATAGACACATCTCCTAGTTATGTGGTCAGGGGGCTTAAACTATTCGGGGATTCGGGGGTAGCGCCGCCGAGGCGAATTTTTTTGAGGTCTATTTATACATAATTATGTTTGAAACTGTAAAATTGGTTTAACACCCCTAGTTTGGGGCAAATCATGTAATTTTAGAGGGCCTATTTCTAAAACCTGTAATATATTACATATAAATCTAGAATTTTCAAAAGTCCAGGGGCATGTGTCTAAAACTTATAAAATATAGTATGTAAATCTAAAATTTTTAAAAGTCCAGGAGGGGCCTATGTGAAATTTAGGAGGATCTATTTGTAAAATCTGTAAAATATTACATGTAATGCTGTAATTTTCAAAAGTTCAGGGGAGCGTGTGCCAACCCCTGACCATAATGTAGCTCCGCCACTGGTTGTGTATTTGGGTGTGTCCAATCTTTACTCTAAATTCCAATAGCACTGAATCCTTTCAAATAAAATTATTTGTTTCAATTAACAACCATAATTTTCTCTCTTATTATTATTATTATTTATTTATTTTTTTTTTTTGTGATTTCATATTTTTTTTTTCAAAATCTACACACCTAAATTTTATAAAAGAAGTATTTTTGTTAAATTCATGCAAACATATATACATACATATATATATATATATATATCTACGGCGTCGATTTTAAGCGGATCTCAAGGGGTGGTTTTGGGACAGACCGACTTTTAGTGACAAAATTTTTGTCGGTAAAAAATGCATTGTTTTAGTGACAAAAAATTTGTCAATAAAAGATAAAAGTCGGTCGGTCCCAAATCCACCCATTAGGTCTGCTTTAGATACGAGCTGTATGTATATTCACCTTTTAACTTAAATTATATTTTATTTTGTCTCTTATGATTGATTTCATAGTCAATATATATATATATATATGTATATTAATTTCCAAACATCAAGTTTAGAAAACAAGAGACTTGTGGATCTTTTTATATTTTTGCTAGAAAAAACAATCACATTAAAAACAAAAGGAAAACAACCAAAAGGCTCCTAAAACCTATTGATTTCCTTCCTCAAACATGGGAGGAAAGGAGTCAATTGGTTGAAGCCTCCAATATATGAATTGTTGTATAGCAGTGTGGGAAATACTGAAGTTCATTTCTTTATGTCCAGGTCATAAGTCTATGTACATAACTGTGCATATATAGTACATATGTGGTAACTACGTGGACTAGCCATATCATACAACAGTATAAAAAGAATATATGATGAATGAATAATGACCATATCAATCTTGTTAGAACAACTCACTGGCCTAGACATCACCAAAACGCCTGAAAGTTCCAAATGCACAAAGGGACTAGCCATTGAACTAGACAAAATGCCTAGTACCTTTTGAACTAGGCAGAAATATTTTTCCAAAGGATGATTGATAGGTTGAAGGGAATGCATAGTCATTTTGTTAGAATTGGTTAACTATTTTCGCTGGACATTTCAACACTATACTATAAAAGAGTTTTAGGTAGTTTTTAATTTCAATTTTGTTCTAATTTGGAATTCTTTAAATTGTTTGCTCCTTATATGTAATTTTGCCTTTACTAATACATTGAGATGCTATGCCTTGTTTGTCAAACCGAATTTTGCCTTTATTTGTGTTTGTGTTTCTTTTTTAAACCCAAACAAGGCACTCCAAAATTAATAGGGTTTGTTTGGCAAATCAGTTGTGTCTTTGTTTGTCTTGTTTGTTTCCACTTTTTCCCAAACAAGGCACTAAATCCATGGATCAATAGTCAACAATTTTGGCTAACAAATTTGGCAAACCCATTTTGTGCTTTGTTTTTGTTTTTTTGTTTTCGTTTTTCCCAAACAATGCTTTACACACATATATTGGATCAAAAGTCAACAATTTCGGTTCCTTGTTTGGCAAATCGATTTTGTGCTTTGGATTTTGTTTTTTTTTGTTTTGGTTTTTCCCAAACAAGGCTTTACACACATATAATTTACACTTAATAAATTTAATTCATTTGTTTTATAAAATTATTATTTCATACAATTCATATCTTTTCCCAAACAAGACTTTTTGGGTGATTTTTTTTTTTTGATTTCATGTATTTCTTTGAGATCTCCGCAATAGGAGTAGAAATTTTCTGAAAAAAGTTAAGCTGTAGCCTGATTTTGAAGTTTTACAGATAATATTATCTATATCTGTGTGTAACAGATAATATTATCTATTAACTTTAAACTACCATAACTTTATCAATTCTTGAATTTTTTGGGTGATTTTTTTATTTATTTATTTTTAATTTCATGTATTTTTTAAGATCTATGCATCTATGGTGCCAATTGTACGAAAGAAATATGTTTTTATTATATATATGCGAAAAAAATACAATTTTTCATATTTGTTTGATGTTTTTTTTTTCTTTTGTCCATGTATTTCATGGTCAATATTGAATTCGTTTGATGGATCTGATTTTGCTGATTTCAAAACATCAAATTTTACGAAAAACGGACTTATATAACAAAAGTTATAGCAATTTGAGTGTAAAAATGGCCTAATGCGTTAAAAAAAACTAGCATGTGTTTTAACTTTGAAGAGTTTTATTTGTGGGGGCTATGGCCGAAGCTCCATTTTTTATTTTTATTTTTTTTTTATAGGATTTAGTATTGTTTGATTTAATTTTTTTTCAAGTGACAACTATAAATGCATCAACAATAAATACATCTAATTTATTTTCCAATTTTGACGGACCCGTGCATTGCACGGGCCTCTATCCTAGTCATTATTAAAGTAGACAAATCCATTAATTTGGCCACAACTAATGATTTTTTTCCAAGGGAGCCAGCATTTAAACTAGGCAAAATGGTGTTTTCCCTAGTTGAATAGTAAAATGCTCAGTTTCTTTAATTCTCTCCAACTACACAACCAAAAAGACTAACGATTCGTTTATTTTGTATTTTATAGTTTTTCATTCAAATAACTAGCACTTAATTTTTTTTTCTTTACCAATCAATAAATTAATAAAAATAAACTGAATAATAACAATTTAAATAAAACCCAAAATCTAGTGTGTGTGTGTGTATATATATATATATATTGGGTGAGTGCATTTTTGCTCACCCATTTAAGGGTTGGGTGAGCATAACCCAAGCACCCTATTGGCCAATATAGTGGAACCCACGATTAAACAAATGTTATTTACTCGTAAGTCCCACTGCATTGGCCAATGAGATGCCTGAGTTATGCTCACCCAGGGTGAGCAAATGTGAACTCATTTTGGGTTCAGAAAAATCTAGTAATTAGTAAAAATAAATATAATATAATTAATTTCATTACACAGCAACTAAATAATTAAGGGAGTTGTTGGCCCAAAAGTGAAAACCTTAGAGGGAGGGGTGAATAAGGTTTTAGCGGAAATTAACCTTTTAAAAACTTAATACCAAATTAAACACAAACACAAACAATAATGTAAAGAGATAAGGGAAGAGAAACTTGCAAACCGAATTTTCAAGTGGTTCGGCAATCGCACCCCGCGGCCTACGTCCACCCCTCAAGAACACCTCTTGAGGATTCCTTAATCCGATCTACTTACGGGTGTAGACCAAACCGTTTCCCGGAGCACTTACGGGTGTGCACCAAACCGTTACAAGAGCCTATGATCTCTCCCAAAGAAGACACCTCTTCTTTGCACACAAGGGTTACTAACCCTCACTCTTTACAATTGATTTGAATTACAAATGATAACTCTCTATGTAGAGTGGATAATACAAATAAAGCTCACTACAATTTTGCTCTCTCAAGAAATACAAATGAAAGATTTGAGCAAATTGATAAACTCACACAACTAGGGCTCAAATGATGAAGTTTAAAGATCAAAGAGATGTGTGATCAATACTATGTTTTCCAATCAAAATCTCAACCCCAAATAGCTTGGGAAAACATGTATTTATAGGCCTTGGAAGATTATAGCCGTTGGTGGCATGTTTGGTAATTAAAAGCCCCTTTAAAAACTAGCCGTTATGCCTTTTCAGGTCGATTCAGTCGACTGGAACATGAAGCAGTCGACTGGTCCTTGAAGCAGTCGATTGGAATGTGTTTACAGAGGGTTCTGTTTGCATTCTGCTCATTTCGGTCGACTGCATCGGGCCTTCAGTCGACTGCCCCTCTGTTTGACAGCCTGACACATGTTTACTAAAACGGCCATAACTCCCTCTACAAAAATCGGATTTGCGATCCGTTTGATGTTTTGGAAACTAGATTCAAATACCTTTCCAACCATATAAAACTCAACATCTAATTATTTTCCATTTGGTTGGGGCATTGCTTTAAAGATGATCCACTTAAAATTTATTTCCAAAACTTTAACTTTTAGCATTTGTTTGAGCCCCTAAGAGTGTGAGATCAAGATGCCTTACAATGATGGTCCTAGACTTCAACCAAGGATGAAATATCTTCAAGTCTTCAAGCTTGATCCTTGTTGAGCTCCTTGTAATCTTGATCTACACCAATTAAATCTCATGCACGCAAAGAAGTTAAAACATTGATACAATATTAATACATGAGATTACATATGAGCATAAAAATGACTATGATAATAACAAAGAATGAATTAATATGAATCATGTAATTATCATAGCATATTTGACATCATCAAAACATAATTAAATATGCCTTAATATACCTTAAGGCTAACAGGAGTTATTTTGGGCAAATTACACTTTGCACCCTTATAGTTTGGATGTGATGTCATTTTGGTCCCTGTAGTTTTAATTTTATTAATTTGGTCCATACAGTTTCAGTTTAGGTTCAATTTAGTTCATTCATGAAAATTTCCTATGGTTTTTTTACAGAGATAGGCCATGCGATGCACACGTGAGGTATCATTAGGGCATAGTGGTAAATTTACTTGGAAAAATTATACTTTGCACACCTATACTGATCCTAAATCTGCCAAAAATTGTAGAAAATTTTCATAAATGGACTAAATTGAACCTAAAACGAAAATGTAAGGACCAAAATGACAAAATTGAAACTGTAGGGACCAAAATGAAATCACACCCAAACTATAAGGGTACAAAATGTAATTTACCTAAATTGTTTTTAAACGTAAAACTAAATACTTCAAGCCCAAATTCATAAATTAAGCCCAAATGTTAACAATATAGATAAACAAAAAGAAACAAGAAAAGCCCAACTCAAACCTTCATCTTCTTCACGACTGTGACTGTGAGGCGCAATAGGGAGAGAGAGAGAGAGAGCGAGAGAGACAGAGACAGAGCGACCGAGACACAAAAATGGAGGAGGAGAAGTGAGAGAGGTATATTTCTATCCACTATTTAGAGCAAAAAACTAGTTTTGATTTCAAAAATCACTGTTCCCAACCATTCGTTGGAGACCAACGGTAATGACATGGTTCCCGCCCCCTTTTTGCCTCGTCTCTTCCATGCTCTGTAGTTTGGCTCGCGAAATGGGGTCGATGCATTTTGGCTTGTGGGATGGCTTGGTCGTTGGAGGGTTTTTTTTTTTTTTTCAACTAGGCATTTGACGGTTGGATGTTTTGCCGAGCGTAAAAGCTTGTTCGTTGGAGATGGCCTTAGAGGTCTTCAGTGGGCTAGGCATATGCCCCCGAGGGATTAGCAATTGGATTAGGTAAAATGCCTCATCAAAATATATATATATATATATATATAAAATAAGATAGAGCGGTGTGGGTCCCTTTTAAGTTAGCAACTTTTAATCTTGACAATTGAGACAAGTTTAGATATTTCAGACCGTCGGATTAATTGTCCACCAAAAATAGTTAATCCCATTAAATATTGCATTGTATCCTATTAAAACTCTAAATTAAAAAAGAATTCTCTAAATTAATTTGAATTTGAATAAATACATGTCAATATCCAAATTGTCAACTTCAGTAAATACAAAACACAAATCTTGGGTAAAACTAAATCATTAGACTGTTTTTTTTTTTTAAAGCAAAAAAGGAATTCCCTAAATTAATTTGAATTTGAATATGTACATATCTAATAGTAAATACAAAACACAAATCTTGGGAGATAAACTAAATCAGTGGACTGATTTTTTCAAAATAGAAATATTAGAATATAAACTTCCCATATCATACATATATTCATAGAGTTTATTTTTTATAGGGTTTTCTTTTTTTTTTTTTTCCTTTCCATGACTCTGATCAAATGACTTTCATAAAACTAATCAAACTGATATAATATGAATGAAAAATCACATAAAGTTGAAGTTTGGGAAGTGGGTTTTAACATTGGATTTCATAATTCAAGTCTCAAGAAATGTATTCTCACTTGCACTTTTTTAAAGTCTAGGAAGCGTATTTGTTATATTCTATTGTCTATCTAGAAAATGGGTTTTTCCAGCACTATGGTTGTAAATTTTGCTACCAGTTTGATTAGTTCCACCCTTTTTATAGTTCATTTGATTAGTTCTATCAGTTTGATATAGTCTATAGGGCTAATTAGTGAAATGAGTAATGCTGCTTTCCAAATATGGGCTAATTATAAATAGTCACAAAAGTTTTGCTTTCCTTTTCTATTTCTTTCCAAAAGCTTAGAAAAAGCCTTTGTTTTATTATTTTTTGTTTTTTTTGGTTTTCACTTCGTGCCCTCGGGCACGGGGGAAGTCTCTACGATTAAACATTAATTATATTTAAAATATTCATCAAATGTTGGACTAAATATATTTAACTAAATTGAGTTAATGATATATTTAATAATGGAACCAATGTCTTCTTCACTTAAAATTCCAATCATATCTCAGATCTTTTAAAGTATTGAATTTTTTTTCCCGCTTCGTGCCGACGGGCACGGGTTAGTACTAAATAGCATGTGAGTTTGAATGACATGTACAATTTTACGTAAAAGATTTGAAAATTTTAAAGTATTGCATTTTTTCCCCCTTTTTTCTTCTTCTTCTTCTTCTTTTTTTTTTTTTTTTTTTTTTTTTTTTTGTTTTTGCTTTGTGCCCACGGGCATGGGTTATTACTAGTATATATATATATATATATATATTATTACGCAAATTACTAACGAGTGTTGTAGGTTTTGCTTTATTAGAAATCCACCCGCAATAATGAAGTTGCTGAATTATGTCTGGACATATGAGATTTGTCTATGATAAGATATGCATCTCTTCTGAGCAGAATGTTCTATATATTGTCTTCCATTTTTGTTAGTATATGATTTCCTCTTCTGTTTTGATCTAGTAGTCATGGCATGACTTTATTGTATTTTAATTTGCCTATTCTTAAAAAGGCTTTTATTTCAGTTTGCAAACTTTTAAATTAAGTCATGTTAAATTGAAGATTGGAATGTACAGGTTCAATTCTCCATCTTCCCAACTCTTCACAGTCCGTTTGGTATACCATAAACAAAAAAATAATTGATTTACAATTCTTGTTTGTGGCAAATCATGTGTTTGGTTTGACAAAAAAATGAGAAATGAATTGATTTCCAATTCTTGCCAATTCTTGAGAATTGGAGTTTTAGGCTAAATCGAAATCCGACCAAATTTGGCGAGGATTCAATCAAAAAATGTGTTATTCCCAAAATAGCCTCATCTTCTTCTTCGCAGCCCAAATTTCTTCTTCTTCTTCTGCGAATTTCTTCTTCTTCTTCTTCTTCTTCTTCTTCTGCGAATCTTCATCTTCTTCTGTGATTCTTCTTCTTCTTCTTCTTCTACGAATCTTCATCTTCTTCTTCTTCTGTGAATCTTCATCTTTTCTTGCGATTCTTCTGCTTTTCTTCTTCTTCTTTTCTGTGAATCTTCATCATCTTCTTCTTCTTCATCTCGTCTTCTTCGTCTGTTCGTTTAGTTAAGCTTTGTTTGGGTAATGTAGGTCTGGGGTATTTTAGGAAATTGTAATAATTCTTTTCAATTCTTTTCTTTTCATTTTTGTTTTAAACAAACAAGAGAATTAGAATTGCAATTCAATTCATTTCCTTTCTTTTCAATTCTATTCTCTTCAATTCAATTCTATTCTATTTTACAATCGTACCAAATGTACTGTAAATTCCATTCTCTGCAAACTCCCAAATCAATTCTCTTATCGCTCTCCATTCACAACAATGGCGCAACACAACCCTCAAATTGTCAGCCCCGAAATCGACGAACCATCCCCAAAAAAGATTCAGAACCTGCATCAAAATGGCGCCTCTAAAGCTTATCCACAAATCACCCAGTTTTGCGAGTGAAAAAAGCTCTCCAAGAAAGCTGTTTTACCCTCCAGAGCCTCCCCTCTCTCTGCTGGTTACGATCTCTCCAGGTAATTTCACCACCAAGTCGCGAGTGTGTGTGTACCTATACATATATATAGCTATATCGATTCAAAAAATTTATGGGTTTTCAATTTTATATGTAGTGCATTAGAGACTAAAGTACCAGCCAGAGGCAAAGCTCTAGTTCCTACAGATTTGAGCATAGCCATACCTGATGGAACCTACGCTCATATCGGTAATCATTTCTTCTCATTGCGTATATATACTTATACACATATATGAGGGTTCTATATGTAATAAATATTGTTGGTGGTATTTACTAAGATGGGTTTCTGTTGTTTAGCGCCACGATCGGGTTTGGCATGGAAGCATTCGATTGATGGTGGAGCTGGTGTTATAGATGCTGATTACAGAGGCCCAGTTGGGGTTATCTTAATCAACCATTCTGATACTGATTTTGAAGTCAAGTTAGGGATAGGATTGCACAATTGATTATTGAGAAGATCATGACTCCTGATGTTGCAGAGGTTGATGATTTGGATTCAACTGTTAGAGGTGTTGGTGGGTTTGGCTCTACTGGCGTTTAGCTATGATATTGTAGTATCAATCTCCATCATTTTAGGGTTTCTTCTTCTTCTTCTTCTTCTTCTTCTTCTTCTTCTTCTTCTTCTTTCTTAGGTTTGTGTTTAGGCTGGGTGTTTTGGGGGCTTATGGGTTCATAGACTTGTGTGTAGATCACTTTATCTTTGTTGAGTAGTTTTGTCGAACACTTGGTGGGTAGGTTGAAACTATGTGGATCTTACAAGGTTTCGTGAATAGCAATGGAAGAAAATTTGACAGTACATTCTAAAGTGAAATGTTTACCCATTTTGCATTAACATTGGATTTACACTGTGGAGTTCGGAATCATGATAGTGAGTTTGTATTTGGTATTGTATGAACTCGTTATACCAAAATATCAAAAAAATAACATTTGGGGTAATGTAGTTAATTTTGAATTTTTGATAGTGACTTGTATCAAATACCAAATATATGGTTGATTGATTGGATGGTAAAATTGAGATTGAGTTGGGCTACAAAGCACAATTATAATGAGATTTGTGGTTAGTACCAACACAAAACTAGAGCTGATTTGTACATTTCTTGGTGTGATTTTTAATGAGCCTCTTTTCCTTTTCTCATCTTCTAAAAGGTTTGCATGAAAAATAACTGTGGAGTTTAGTAGTTTTACTTTATCAAGGGTACCAATGGTGATAATCTGATCTCCTTCATCGATTCAATCGTGTTATTTTGGATTTCGTTTTCACGTTAAGTTTGGTTTCAGCAAATCAGGAAAAGAACAGCTTAACATTATGTGTTTTGATTCCTCTATGTAGATATATATTTAATATCTTATAAAGAATAGAGCAGCTCATTTCGACCTGCTTCTACAAAGTACCAAAAATTTTAGGGATGGCCGAAATTGCCCTCTCATTTTTGGGGCTTCATTACCAGTGTACCCATCTGGACACACGACTATTTCGTCTCCTCTTTGATTCCTGTGAGGGTTGGTCGTCTCTTCTCTCTTTACTTGAGCTGTGCTCTCCCCACGTATGGCTCTTCTTGAGCGGACGCGTGGTCGTTTGGCCGCCGTTGGCAATTTCACCTTCATTTGACGCTCGGCTGCTCTGTATTGCCAGAGAATTGACGTTATCCTTCGTTCGACTGCTTAAATCAGGTAGCTTTATCTCTCATATCATTTACCTCTTCTGTTTTGTGTGCCTTTGTCTCTGTCGTCAATCTCATTGTTTCTGCACAGTCTCACAGGCAAGACTCGAAGACAACAATAATTCAACAGCTTGCTTTCGGTTCTTAGACTTGAGGTAATTTCCTGATCTTATTTTCTCTAATGTTTGAATTTAGGGTTGGTGGATGTGCTAAAATTTGTTCTTTAATTTCAATCAGGTTGGGGTTTGTCAATATCCTAAAATTGCTTTTCTTGAAATTCTGAACAACCTGCACTTTGAGGATTTAGATTCCTTCCAACGTTTATTCACAATGAGTATGTGAAATTCAAAAAGTTTGGGGTTCTGAACTTCATTTGTGTTTTGAGAGAATTTTAGGGGTTTCAATATTGGTTTGAAAATTTTTGATTTGGGACTTAAAATAAAGAGTAGACTTCTTAGGTAACTAAACTGTGTCTGCACTTAGCAGTGTTTTGCAAAGTATTAAAAAATGGTCCAAGAGGTGATGGATTGTAAAAATTCTAACTTTGTTTTTATTCATTACCGAGTGGTTCACTGGCAGCTTATTATAAGCTACCTCTCAACCATGTGGTTGTGGTATCGGCTCTTACACAATTGATTTCTCATTCTCTTTTTAGTTTCTAACATTGTGGCAGCTGAGTATGTCGACAAATGCAAATAACATTAGAGATTACATGTACGGGAGAATAATTGGCATTAATAAACTGTTGGATGAACAAGTTCTGTGGATGATTTAGTTAAATGAACAATGAAATTTGCAAGGTCTTTTTTTCCCCTCCAGAATGTTTTCTTTTACAAGTACATGCCAACAAGTATTTCATCCTTCAAAAATGTAAGGTTCTTAAACATACGTCCACAAATGACGGTGTGTGTGTGTGTAGGAGGTGATTAGTTATTGAATTCAGCCCCTATTTGTCTACCCGACTCTTTTGTGGCACTCAAATTGAATTGTTGCTTCAATGATCAACTCGAATGTATCAGCTGAGGGGTTTTTTCCCAATCTTTTTTGTTCTTATCTTAAGGGTTCATTACTAGTTTATTTTAGAATGCTGAATGTGATTTATAATGATATTGTACGCCAAGGGTTTCATGATTTGTAGTTAATTGCCATCAGAAATTAGGAAATGGATTTGAATCTGACACAACTTATGTTGGGGATTCGTACTCATACAATGTGATTATGTGACCATTGTCATCTTTGTTTGGTCTTTACTTACATCATTTGTTTTCTGACATGCTTACAGTCCGTTTGGTTTTCCACAAAACAAGAAAAGAATATCAAACTGCAATTCTTGTTTGTGGTAATTCTTGTGTTTGGTTTGACCCAAACTAGAGTTGAAGCAAAATTGTCGATAACCACAAGGCAGACCTTAAGCAGAAACATTGAAAGAATTTCCTTATTGATTATACGTCTTGTAGATGGATGAAACATGCCAACTATGTCAAACTGTTGGACATACTGCATTTACATGTTCATCGCTACACACTAGATGTGATGTGCCTAGCTGTGATGGTGTCTCATAGCTTGGGTGGTCATTCGTTTTCAAAATGTCATCGAGACACGTGTCCAGGTTACTTGGCCTCTGCACAGGCCATTGGCGACCAACGTTTCAAGCGTTGTGGTTAGTATTTCTATGTTACCCTATGTTACCCAGACTCAGGTACGGGTGTCGGGTACAGACTCGGGTACGGGTGTTGGGTTCGTCCAATTTTAAAAATTTTACACTATTTTGAAGGATCGGAAAGAAAAGTACCCTTATCCGGGTGTCGTGTTGGGTACGGGTACTCCATGAATTATAAATGGTCCGGGTAACACAGATGTTACCAAAGACATACGCCGACCATTCCTGATGACAATATCGTCTCTTTTATATTTACATTTAACTTATGCAACTATTATATTCCTTCTTTTTAGTCACCATGCCAAGTGTGTGGTCTAAATGGACATAAACCTGGCGAATGCCCCATCTTCTAGGATTTACAATGAAGCAGCAGAGGAAATTGAAGCTGAAGTGTATGAGGAGCCGACTCGATATTTACTAGACGAAGGTGAGTGTTCACATGGAATATTTAGATTCGACTTTCCTGTGCGCTCTTTGTTTTGTTACCCTTAATAATATTGCAGCACTGCAGCAGTGTAGTTAACAAAATATTCCACGAACATGGGCACTGGCACAACGCACATGCTTCCCACTACTATATATAAATATATATATATATGTAATAGTTTATTTAAACGCTATTGCATTTGTGTTACCCTCTCCTTGTGCCTCAAAAACTTGAATGTGCAAGGGGATATAACGGATGCAGAGAGTGAAAGGTTGGCTTACCAGCCCATTGCACAATCGGTATTGCTTTGGGGTCAAATGGACCTACCAAAACTCAATCATCTGATTTTCACGATTGTCTGTTTAATTTTTCTCAGTTTTTGTTTTTAATTGAATCATAATTTTTAAAAAAAAAAAAATGGCAAGTGATGTGTATTATCTTATCCTTCACACTGATTAGCCGTGTTGATCACAACTCCGCTTATTATCAGATGCCATTATTTAATCGTTTTCTTATTCATTGGACTCTGGCTATTGTCCGGTTTTTTTTGGGGCCGATTTTGTGAGATCTAATATTTCGTAGTTGAGTGAGAGGTATCAAAATTAAAATGAACTATTTTGTTTCAACATACAATTTTAATATTTACTTTATAAGTTGATACTGGGCTCGAATTATTGAGTCCAGACCTATTAGTTTTAACTTTTCAAGAAGGCAAATGATGTAAATAATCTTATTCTACAAACTGAATTCTAATGATGACTAAAAACTCCGCTTATTATCTGATCCCTTCATTACGTAGAGATTTTTAGGTGGCAGGTTTCTTCTCTTTTTTCTCATTTATTTCAAGTTTATTTTTAGTTTTTTTTTAGACTGATTTTGTAATGAAACATTGACATGACTTATTATAATTATAAACAAATATTTAATTTATTTTACAACTTGGATCAACTTCAATGGTTGTGTTTTCTTTTAGGGCAAGTCTATAGTGAGCAGATTCTCATATGAGAAGGCAGGTTTTAACTGTTGGATGAGCATCTAGGCATAAAATTCTCAAGAATCTGGAAATACATTTATTGCTAGATGCTCATCTAACGGTTAAAACCCGCCTTCTCATATGAGAAGCTTCTCACAATAGACTTACCTTTTCCTTTAACTGAATTTTGTTGCTTCAGTGATAAGAAATGGCAGACAGGCGGTCTGAACTGATGCCATGTTGATTGTTTGCACAATTCCACTTTTGGTATGAATCTGAGAGCTTAAAAAAACCCAACATATTGGATTTAATGAAACAATTTCCCAATGGTTAAGCTTATTGATAGACCATTTTGATTTTTGAGTACCATGTTTCTTTTGTTTCAACTCTGTTTTATCTCTGTTTGTGTGGAAATATTTCTTGCTTTGCTTGTCATTGCTGTCCTTGTAATGGTAAAAGCAACAAGTGGTGTTGGTTTTGCTTTATTAGAAATCCAGCTGCTATGATGAAGTTGCTAAATTATGTCTGGACATATGAGATTTGTCTATGATAAGATATGCATCTCTTCTGAGCAGAATGTTTTATATGTTGCTTACCATTTTGTTATATAAGTGTATTTCCTCCTCTATTTTGGTCTAGCAGTCATGAGTTTATTGTGTTCTAGTAATTACCTATTTTTTAAAAGCTTTTATTGCATTTTGCAACCTTATTATCAAATTCAGGCACAAAATAAAGGGTCCTTGAATCTAAAATTCAGATGGAGAAAAGCAATTTCTGTAATGTTAACATTAACATATTTTGATCATTACGTGAGGTACTCGAGGAATCCTGAGAAATGTGAGCTGGGATTATGTGTTAATGCTTTCGATAGTCTGACTTTTAAACGCAACATCTGAGACAGGACATTAAATTTTAGTAGGCTTGAATCCTTGAAGAGAGTAATTAATTTCCTCCTAATAGTCAAAATATTTCATATCAAGACTCCCAGATAGCTTTGTTTTAACTTTGACAACCTTCACTTAAAAAAAAAAAACAACTATTATGTAAATTGTCTAATGTTTTCGTACCTAATACGGCTTAGAATTAAAATTACTAGGATGCATCATACGTTCTAATATTAAATAATTTTTCTTTGTTTATATGCTACATGTCACCTTTTTTTTAATGGAATGTTAGACCTTCTTGGATGCTTTCGAATTTACCTACATGAGTAAAGATCTTTTAGTTTATTAAAAAGCTCCCTCTTAACCATATTTTTTTTTATTGATTAATGAAATCCAGAGTTTTACATTTTATAATATAACTAGATTATTTATAGTCTAATATTGGAAATTCCAATGTGTTTCATACGCATTACTTCCTATTATATTAATTTTGGGTGATTATCCAATTCTACTCTCTCTCTCTTCAATATTTTCTAACCAAATGATTTTCTTTTTAATGGAGAAGCATTTGCCGAATGATAGTAGAATCTATTGGAGGTCTAAAAAGGCATAAAAGAGAACCGGGGGTGGACTTGGAATTTATAATTAGGGGGGTCAATATTGAAGGGACTTAGTAGTGGATTTTTTATGGGAGTTCGGAGGCAATGTCCCGAGTCAAAAAATTTTGGATCTATATAACCTTACTTTTGGGTAAGGTTAGCAACTTGGAATATAGGAACCTTAACAGGTAAAGCTATGGAACTAGTAGACACTATGATTAGAAGGAAGGTTAATGTAGTATGTTTACAAGAAACAAAGTGGGTTGGAGAGAAAGCTAAGGAGGTAGAAAAGACCGGGTATAAGATATTCTATACAGGGAAAGATAGGCATAGAAATGGTGTCGGAATCGTGGTTGACAAGAACCTCAAGGATAAAGTTGTGACAGTCACGAGGAAAGGAGACAGAATATTGCTTCTCAAACTGGTAGTTGGAGTGGATATAATTAATGTGATCAGTGCATACGCGCCCCAAGTAGGATTGGATGATCACACTAAAAGACAATTCTGGGATGAGTTGGACGCTTTAATGCAAGAAATACCGGGAGGAGAGAAGATAATTGTAGGTGGAGATTTTAATGGCCATGTAGGCAAAGATAGAACTGGATATGAGAGGGTGCATGGGGGGTATGGTTTTGGAGATCAGAACGAGGCAGGGGTGAGTATTTTAGATTTCGCAGTAGCATATGATCTTGTAGTAGCAAACACATTTTTTAAAAAGAGGGAAGAACACTTGATAACCTTTAAGAGTGGATCTAATAGAAGCCAGATCGATTTGTTCCTTATGAGAAAGGCAGACCGCTTAGCATGTAAAGACTGTAAGGTCATCCCAGGAGAGTGTTTAACTTCTCAACATAGACTTACTATTTTAGATATCCATATAAAAGGACAATGTCATACTAGAAAAGACCCTATAAACCCACGAACTAGGTGGTGGAACCTTAAAGGCGAGAAACTAGCAATATTCCAAGAGAGAATGTATGCAGAAGCACCTTGGAATTTGGAAGATGGAAGCAATACTATGTGGGATAGAATGGCAAGGTGCATCACGAGAATATCGAAGGAGGTCCTCGGAGAGTCGAAGGGAAGAGGGTTGGCTTCTAAAGATACTTGGTGGTGGAATGAAAAGGTACAAGCTGCAGTAAAAACCAAAAAGGATTGCTTTAAGAAGTGGCAAAATGATAGAAGTGAGGAACACTTCAAAAGCTATAAATGTGCAAATAAGGAGGTTAAAAGGACAGTCAGAGTTGCTAAAATGGAAGCCTATGACGCTTTCTACACCAAACTAGACACTAGAGAGGGAGAAAAATGTATTTATAAGCTTGCTAAGTCGAGAGAAAGGAAAACAAGAGACATTAATCAGGTTAAGTGTATAAAAAGCGATGACTCTAGGGTATTAGTGAACGACGAAGAGATTAAGGAGAGGTGGAAGAGCTATTTTGAGAAGTTACTGAATGAAAAACATATGGATAACACAATGGAAGAAGAAACTGGAAGTCACGATGAAACTAGAGAATACAGATTCTATCGGAGAATAAGGAAGTTTGAGGCGGATTTTGCTTTGAAGAAGATGAAACCCAACAAGGCCTTAGGACCAGATGGGATCCCCATTGAGGTTTGGAAATGCTTGGGAGATGTGGGGGCATCTTGGCTTACAAAAGTTTTTAATAGGATTTTAATGACTAGAAAAATGCCTGATGACTGGAGGAAGAGCATCCTAGTGCCTATATATAAGAGTAAAGGAGATGTACAACAATGCAACAACTATAGAGGTATTAAGTTGATGAGCCATACTATGAAGCTATGGGAGAGAGTGATGGAGCATCGCTTAAGAGGCGCAACATTAGTGTCAGAAAATCAGTTTGGATTTATGCCTGGGAGATCAACTATGGAAGCAATTTATTTACTTAGAAGACTAATGGAAAAGTATAGAGAGAAGAAAAAAGATCTACATATGGTTTTTATTGATTTAGAGAAAGCTTATGATAGGGTGCCTAGAGATTTAATTTGGTGGGTGCTAGAGAAGAAAGGAGTGACTAAGGGTTATATTGACGTGGTGAAGGATATGTATGATGAAGCGGTTACTACAATTAGATCACCAGCCGGAGAAACAAGCGAATTCCCAATTACCGTAGGCCTGCACCAGGGGTCGGCCTTGAGCCCTTATTTGTTCGCCCTAATTATGGATGAATTGACTAGACACATTCAAGATGAGGTCCCATGGTGTATGTTGTTCGCAGATGATATTGTCTTGGTTGATGAGACTAAAAGGGGACTCAACACTAAACTAGAAGCTTGGAGAGAAGCACTGGAGACTAAGGGGCTAAAGATAAGTAGGACGAAAACAGAATACATGGAATGTACTTTTAGCAACAGTGGAAGTAGAGACAACGAAGCAGTGAAGATCGAAGATCATGAGATCCCAAAGAGGGAACACTTTCGCTATCTAGGTTCAATAATCAGTAGAGACGGAGAGATTGGTGATGACGTGACCCATAGAATTAAAGTGGGCTGGCTTAAGTGGAGGAGTGCTTCTGGAGTACTATGTGATCGGAGAATACCAGCAAAATTGAAAGGAAAATTTTATAGGACAGCTATTAGGCCAGCTATGCTCTACGGGACAGAGTGTTGGGCAACTAAGAAACAACACATTAGCAAAGTGAGTGTAGCGGAGATGAGGATGCTAAGATGGATGTGTGGTAAGACTAGGAAAGATAGAATTAGAAATGAGTACATCCGAGAGACTGTAGGAGTGACACATATTGAGGACAAGTTGAGGGAGAATAGACTTAGATGGTTCGGCCATGTGCAACGAAGACCTGTAGATGCACCTGTGCGAAAGAGTGATAAGATCGTAGTGCCTGGAATGGTTAGAGGGAGAGGTAGACCTAGACTGACTTGGGAATATGTAGTGCAACAAGATATGAATATATATAATTTAAATGAGCATATAGCTCTTGATCGTGCAGAATGGAGAAAAAGGATTCATATAGCCGACCCCAATTGATTGGGACACAAGGCTTGGTTTGGTTTGGTTTGGTTTGGTTATAACCTTACTTTTGGGTAAGGTATTTTGCTTATAAATTTTTTGCAATAATAAGGGTTTTTGCTTGTTTTAATTTGTAAAGCTTTAACTAATGATAAAATAATTGGGTGAGTTAAATTAACAAGTGATAAGAAAAGGTGAAGGGTTAAAATTTTAAGGTAAGTTGAATAATGATTAGGCCAATATATCTATATTTTTTGGTTGACCACAATCTTACACGATGGAATCAAAATATAAAGTCATGCAAAATTTTGAACGTGATCAATGGTGTCATATGTCATTGGATGTCATACAACTGATAAAACAAGAATTTGATAAACAAATTTGAAATTCAAATTTGAGAAACATAGCTTTTTTTTATTATTATTATTTTTTTTTATTGAAATTCAAATTCGAGAACAACTTTTTTTTTTTGGTCAAAGGGAAACACATCATTACTCTATACATATTGAAATTTTGGAATGGATGTTCCAAAATTACATAAACATTCCAAGTTTTGCAAAATTTGTTGGGGGCTAAGAGTTTTAATTTACAAAATTACATATAGGTATAAGAAAATTACATATAGGTAAAAACTATTTAAAAAAATTTTACGGGGCCAATGCCTATAGAACAGGAGAGATGGTCAAATAAACTGGTAGAAATCACTGTACACTTGGGAAATCTGTCACACCCCGGAAACCGAAGCGCGAGGAACGAGAAAAGATAGAGAGAAAAGGATTAAAATTCATAATATAGCCTTCCTAACAAGGATTCCTAAACTAACGTCCTAGCATGCTTTTACACATAAAGGGAGCATCCTAAGCACCACTAGCATCACATAATCAAATATAGTACAACTAAAGCATGTAAATTCACAATTTGTCATACAACTCTAAATTTACTACTTTGGGAAAAACTTAATGCATGTGTCTAAATTACACTCGTAACATCATTTTAATTACATTTAATATCTCAAAATCACAACATATACAAATGAAACATTATTAATCTACCTCAATGAAGATATTTCAAAATAAACGGAAATCACCCAACATGCAAGTCTATCATCACATAGAGCAATTAACACACAAGAATCACTTCTAGGCAAAAAGCCCTAATTTCTCAATTTGGGGGAAGCCTAGAGCATATGTCTACGTTTTCTCCTAAACACATGAATGAACTCATATACATTTTAGGCGTGCATAACATGTAGAAATGGTACAATATAATCTACCTCAAAGCCATAAATTCCAAAATCAAAGAACTCCAATGAACCTCAATGAACTCCAATGAGGTTGCTAGAATTTGTTGAGGAAGGTTCCAAATGTCCCATGCTTAGAAATGGTTGTAAGAGAGTCCAAATACGCCAAAGAAGCTATTCCAAGTAGAAGAACACCATAAATTTATAAATGAACTTGGTTTAGGAAAACCCTAGCTTTGCTTGGACTCTTGAAAACACTTACCAAATAGTGATAGCAAGCCCTAGTGAGGAAGAGCAATGCTTAAGAGTGACAATCTTGTTGACTTCTTGAAGTTTGAAGAAGAAAAGAAGGAGAAATGAGAAGAAATGAAGGAGGGGAGGTATGGTGGTCTTGAGAGAGGAAGAAGAATGAGAGCTCACTGTCAAAGAGATGAAAATAACGTGAGGAATGAGGGATTGGGCTCACATTCAGCCACTATAAGGCAATGGGTGGGTCCCATTTTGCTAGTTGCTCATTTTAATTTAAAACTAGTATGCCCATGAATAGTATGACCTAATGGTGTGCACCCAAAATTAAATAAACACATCCACAGGCACAGAAATAAATTTCTAAGCACATGAAAGGCCAAATAAAATAATTCAGTCATGCTCTGGAATTAAAAATACAGTCAAATCAAATAAGGTCCACAACAGGAAAGGCAAAATTACCCCATTACCCCTTAACTAAAAATTCTGAAACATTACAGTCTACCCCCCCTTAAAAGGATTCCGTCCCGGAATCCGGAACAGCGATCACGCAAAGGGAGCTACGACTTGCTCAACCTTAACAACAACAAGGGAAAAAGCACAGCAAAACACATAGCATGTAAAGAAGCTTACACTACTCGAGAAAAGATGAGGATAATTCTTCTTCGATTCGCCCTCGTCCTCCCAAGTCAACTTGAAAATACCATGATGATTCCACTGAATTCTCACCAACGGAATAACTCTACCTCGTAGTACACGGTCCTTCCTCTCAAGAATTTGAACAGGTTGTTCCTTATATAAAGCATCTTCACTAAGAGGCAAATTGGTCTAGTCAAGTGCATGCGACGGATCGGGATAAGGCATAGGGAATGGATCGGAATTATACCGGCGAAGCATCGAAACAGGGAATCACATTATGAATACTAGATAACTATGGTAGAAGAACCAAACGATAAGCAATGGCGCCAATCCTCTCAAGGATCTCGAACGGCCCAATAAATCGCGGTGCCAACTTACCACTCTGACCAAATCATTGCAACCCACGACGGGGTAAAACTTTCAGAAATACAAGATCACCAGCCTCAAACTCAAGTGGTCGACGATGACGGTCGGCATACGATTTCTAACGACTTTGAGCTGAAATCAACTTCTTACTAATTACTTTAATCTTTTCTGACGTCTCTCTAACCATATCGGGTCCATGAAGATTAGTCTCACCTACCTCACCCCAACACAAAGGAGATCAACACGAACGGCCATACAATGCCTCAAGCGGTGCCATCTGATAACTGATGTTGGATGCAACCCAGCCAACGAAAACTTTTCTTCCTAATCACTACTAAGTGTCATAACACTACTCTCAACATGTTTTCCCAAAATCAATCAGAATAGAAGGAGTTAAATACCCCATACTTACTGTATATTCTGCCAGGAAGGAAACACAACCTTCGTATCACAGTTAAACACATCGACACCAATACACTACGGCATCTCATGATCATACAGACATGAATCACACTATGGGAAACTACGATGTCGGTCACTCTGAACGGCAACGAACGTGTAGATGTGGTCCAAACGATCTACAAGGATCTAAAAGAGTGTTGTCCTTACGCAAAGTTCTTAGAAATGCTGTAATAGGTAATTGAAAACGCTTGTAACAAACCTGTGATTCTCTGGTGTCGGTCTTTACCTGCTAGCAAATCAAACAAATTCGACAATGGATTTCTTTAACCCTTTCCACCAATACTGGCGACGCAAAACATAGTACATCTTGTGCCTCCCGGATATAGGGCAAAATGGAAATGGCGGAACTCTTTCAACAAATCTCCACGGCAAGCAACGAGAACAAACACTCAGTCTCGAGGTCTCAAACCACTAATGTCACCAAAAGTCCAATCCTGTCCAAAGTCTCCATTAATCATACGGTATGTCAAGGCAATGGTCTCATCATCGAGTTTCTGTGCTGCTAACAACTTCTAGTCAAAACTTTCGATAACACATTCAAGTCAAACAAGGAAATTTGGGCATAAGTCTCCCAACCACAATTCTCAAAGTCATCACAATGTCTCAGTATTCTCCACTCTTGCACTGGTAAATACACTAGGGTACACACGAGCCTCAACATTTTCCACTCTTGCATAGGTAAGGAAGCTGAGTCATAGTCATACTTCTCTGTCACGACATTGGCCTAGCTCGGGTGGCAACGCAATTCAAGTCATAGTCTGCTCATATCTCAAGGTCAACCAAAGTTAAATTTATAGTCACAGTTATAATTACCCAACGGGGTTGTCCCAAATTAAGGTCTCTTTGAGTTGGAAATGCCTCATATGTGATGTCGCCTAGTCCCAAGTCTCGGATAGCTCAATCCACGTTCAGTAAGTATACGGTATAGTTCAATTAACCTACCCCCAGGGCTCACACAGTATAGTCCAATCAACCCACACTCAATGCTCACAAGAACAGGTGCCGAAGTCTAACAATTTTTTTTTTGCAACTTTGGTATAACACATTCTCACCCCAAAGCATCTCAAACAAAGTTTACCTCTATTTTAGTCAACTCAGTCAATTACCAAGCGGGGAGGTATTTCTAACAAAGCAACGGTAGTAACCCATTAGTCCCAAGAAACCATGAATCTCATATACAAGGCAAATCTATAACGGTCCCAATGTTAGAAGGATCCACAGATAGTCCATTACCAGAAATGACATGTTCAAGAAACTTTTTACCTCGGATAATCAATATCCATACTTAGATAAATTGGGCATACATAGTTATCGGTGCGCAATCACAAACTTTTCCTAGCAAGGATTAAACACACGGCTTATCAAATTTGCTAAAGCAGCAGGTGCGTTCATCAAACTGAATGGTATAACAAGGGATTCACAATGTCCGTAATACGGGCGGAAAGTAGTCTTAGGAATCTCACGTTCCCTAGTGTGCAACTGGTGATAACTCTATTTCAAATCAATCTTTGAAACTAAACACGTTGAACTACGAAGTTAGTCAAAAAGATCTACTGATTCTTATAGTCACAAGATTCGATGTCATAAGCAATACTCAACTTAAGAGGGCCATCTATCTTCTTGGCACAGGGAAATGGGTACTCTCCAAGGAGACGGATTAATACAAATGAATCGCTAATCCTGTAAGTTCCCAAATTGAGTCCTTAACCCTTTCAACTCTACGGATGTCTTATAATACAGCGGCATCAAAATAGATGGAGTACTGGGTATTAATCTGTCACAACTCAATTCTCAAGGATAGGCGACAAGTCATGCAAATTCTCAGGAAACACATCAGCGTACTAACCCACAACAGAAGATAAATCAATCAAATTTGGTTCATTCTCATTGGAAAACAAAACAAGTTATATAAGGAGTCAATACGACTTTTACAGTTGTACCAACTGTGAAGTGGATATATCGGAGTCTCTATACGATCACCCATGAAACAACTAAGATTCCCGAATGGTAATGCAAAAGCTACCTTCCTCTCGAAACAAGTCACAAGTGCTTGGCAAGTACTCACTAGTCCACACTTACAATCATAAATCAAAGATGGTGTGCTGGTGAGCTATCACAGCTCGTAGCCACGACACATTCAATTTAAGGGAACCAAGCCTCCAACGAAAGTATCTATTAACAACTAACGATGTAGGAACCAAATGACTCATTCCTCAACTCATTGATGATGCACGAGGTGGTATCTGAAGGGATACGATGCGCCGATATCTATAGGCATAGTGGCACTGGGACTAAACACGAACAACTTACCTCGAATCACAGAAGCATCAGTATTACCCACGGAACGTGCGATGGCAAAAAAATTAAGCTGTCATTATTGTCCCCCTAGGGACGCTCGGCCAAAAAAAATTCTGAGTTAAAGGAGTTGGCTGTGGTGGTAACAAAGGTGGCCTACAAGTCTGCTGAAAAGGTGGACGAACTGGGGGTGGTCCAACTGACTGTTCTTAGTCGGTGCACGAAGTTCTCTAACTCTTTTATTCAAACTCAAATACCCAAATACTAATATTTTCTAAACCACTTTACTAAATACTTTCAACTTGAATCCAACCGCATTGGTGCATAGGCCCGGATGAAGTCCATTCTCAAAAGTTCTTACCTTCATTCTATTGTCCAATGTTATATAAAAAATAAGACTAGCCTCATACTTAGAAACTGTCACGGCTCCCTAACGAAGATTTCAGAAATTCAGTCCTCTTAGCTCGACGAACTACGAATGGAAAATACTATTCACGAAACAATCGGTTGAGGAGTCCCATAACATACTCTCCAAAGTCGGTGTAGTCAACACTAACCCCTACTTAAATCTGACTGAAAAGTTGCAGCGTCTACTCGAAGAGGTTTCTCAAACAGTACCCAGGTACTCTAAATTATGAATACGTGCTCAAGCCACAGTTCCACGTGAACCGGGCACGAGTCTATATAGGTTAAACATTAATTCATACACCAATTTGAGGATACGCATACCTAGCATGAGATCGCATAGCTCGCAACATAAAGCATGTTCACCTATAACATATAACGTTTCCCTTTATAATTCCATTTACATTTGCAAATGATGATACCATATTGCTTTGTAAATCAACGCGATACTTAACCTAAATAGCAAGGATAGTATAGGGAAGGCAATCAACATCAATATGGGTTATTAGTAACCTTAAGCAACTTATATCATGATTTCTACTAATCAATGCCTATCACGACCTATGGGACACTTAGCACTGAGAATATGCACGGTTATAACATAACTGTATGGGCACGTCAAACATTAATGTACTTGGTATGTACCCTGAACATATATAAATGTTGGAAACGATAAGCTCATAGCACGTAGAATATGTACACATATCACGTGTAAACATTAACATAAACATCAAATTCACATAGAAGCATGCTCATCAACAATAAGGAATCGCATTACTCAACATGCATCAATACATATTAGAACGATTGAAAATCATATAAACACTTAGCATATCGGGTATGGAACATGTAATCTTTGACATGTAAGCACCTAGCATATACGTACCTAGCCTCGAAGGCATTCAACCTTAAGCATGCTAACATTATACTCGCTTTGCATGAAATACGTACCCTTCATGTCATAGCCAATGGAAATGCACAACACAATACATAGAGCACGTAGGCTTCACATAAACTCACATAACACGTAAGATATGAAACATGTAAACTGGGCAAGTAAGCACAAAAGTTCCGAAGACTTTAACTCAATAAAAAAAAAAGAAAAATATGCTCACACAGCATCTCACAATGTAGAGTAAACGGCGGCATAGTTAAAATAATTAGCATTGAATGAGGAATCGAATGACTATTAACCACATTAAGCAACTCATAGGAGGACTAATGCCATCCCATGAAGTATGTAAATATTTAACATGTAAGTAGATACTACGTCGAATGTGAAACATGTAAACACCTTGAACATGTAACCATGTAGGTCTCGAAGGAATTCAACCTCTACGCATGCCCCCACGGCATCGCATCATCTCAACGAAAAACCTCAATGAAACAAACGGAAGGCAATAAACAAACTTAAGCATGGACGGAAATGAAACAAGCCCGAAGTAAACACCCATAGCCCCTAGGTATTCAAATCCGGTTAGCTCTGATACCAATCTGTCACACCCCGGAAACCGAAGCGCGAGGAACGAGAAAAGATAGAGAGAAAAGAATTAAAATTCATAATATAGCCTTCCTAACAAGGATTCCTAAACTAACGTCCTAACATGCTTTTACACATAAAGGGAGCATCCTAAGCACCACTAGCATCACATAATCAAATATAGTACAACTAAAGCATGTAAATTCACAATTTGTCATACAACTCTAAATTTACTACTTTGGGGAAAACTTAATGCATGTGTCTAAATTACACTCGTAACATCATTTTAATTACATTTAATATCTCAAAATCATAACATATACAAATGAAACATTATTAATCTACCTCAATGAAGATTTTTCAAAATAAACGGAAATCACCCAACATGCAAGTCTATCATCACAGAGCAATTAACACACAAGAATCACTTCTAGGCAAAAAGCCCTAATTTCACAATTTGGGGGAAACCTAGAGCATATGTCTACATTTTCTCCTAAACATATGAATGAACTCGTATACATTTTAGGCGTGCATAACATGTAGAAATGGTACAATATAATCTACCTCAAAGCCATAAATTCCAAAATCAAAGAACTCCAATGAACCTCAATGAACTCCAATGAGGTTGCTAGAATTTGTTGAGGAAGGTTCCAAATGTCCCATGCTTAGAAATGGTTGTAAGAGAGTCCAAATACGCCAAAGAAGCTATTCCAAGTAGAACACCATAAATTTCAAAATGAGCTTGGTTTAGGAAAACCCTAGCTTTGCTTGGACTCTTGAAAACACTTACCAAATAGTGATAGCAAGCCCTAGTGAGGAAGAGCAATGCTTGAGAGTGACAATCTTGTTGACTTCTTGAAGTTTGAAGAAGAAAAGAAGGAGAAATGAGAAGAAATGAAGGAGGGGAGGTATGGTGGTCTTGAGAGAGGAAGAAGAATGAGAGCTCACTGTCAAAGAGATGAAAATAACGTGAGGAATAAGGGATTGGGCTCACATTCAGCCACTATAAGGCAATGGGTGGGTCCCATTTTGCTAGTTGCTCATTTTAATTTAAAACTGGTATGCCCATGAATAGTATGACCTAACGGTGTGCACTCAAAATTAAATAAACACATCCACAGGCACAAAAATAAATTTCTAAGCATATGAAAGACCAAATAAAATAATTCAGTCATGCTCTGGAATTAAAAATACAGTCAAATAAAATAAGGTCCACAACAGGAAAGGCAAAATTACCCCATTACCCCTTAACTAAAAATTCTGAAACATTACAAAATCACTCACCTTTTCCTTGCTTTTCCAATGGAGCAATGCACTGTAAAAATCCATCAATTGACAAAAGAATGGTTGTCGGAACTTGGCAAGTTGTTCTGTGTACCTTGTGCTCCTACTTGGTGCTATTGCTAGTGGATGTCAACACCTTTCGTTGTTTACTCATGTAACATTCTCGAAGGTCCACGTTTTCAACTTACTATTGTTGTGGTAGTGATAATTGCATGTGAATTAAAGTTAGGTTAAGGATCTTAGGTGAACTGAGTTGAGTGAATTTATTCAATTAATTGATTTTTGGGGCACGTGAGTCTGCGGGGCAGCCTGCGGATTCTTTTAGGTTTAAAAGTCAGTTCTCTGGGTAAATTCACTAAATCCAATTCACTTAAGAACCTCTCCCATTAAAGTTATTATTGTGCAATGCCCTTGGTCAATCTTCTGTAATTAAAGGGTTTGAGTTTTAATGCCATCTCATTATAGTTATGACTTTAATAAAATGAATTACTTGAATTACTTTAAGTGCTCATTAATGAGATAAATTACCGTAATTTAGGCTAAAAACACACTTATGTATCATGTACTTATTGTGAAGTTACAATTGAGGCCCTACAATTTCGATTTTAATACTTTTAATCCTCAATTTATAAACTCGTTTCAATTAAGGACAATTGTTAACATTGTTTGGGAAAAATTAATGGCCGAATGGACTACAGGGCTCAAAATAAGTAACGTTTTATTAGTACCTTGTAATTTCATAAAAGAAAATTTTTTGGGGGGCGTTCCAACTTGCATGATTGAAGTTGACTAACTATATTCGTTAGACATTTTTCTGTTCAACTAGACAAATGGTGTTATACCTAACAAAAATTCATAAACCTACTTGAGTTGGCCAGAGCCTTGGCACGAGTTGAAATTATACTACTCACTTGTCTCCTTAACTTACTTGGTGAGTGTATTGTGGAGTTGCTGTAGATTTATGGGATTTGTCATGTATCTTACACTGGTAAAATATTGTTAATAGCTTTGTCCAAAAGATGACGGTAAAAATCCAGACCGCAGAAGACAAGTGAGGGATTTCTCCGAGTAGGCTCGTATTAACGAGGGAAAAAAAACACACACAAAAAAGGAAGCAAAAATGCCTATTCCAGTATTTTTTTATTTTTTTTATTTTTGTTAAATACTAGGAAAAATCTTCTTAATATGTCATTCGCGACTTTAGAATTCTTGCCGGTATTTAAGAAGGTATACCTTGACAGTTTTATAGAATAAAATTGGCCAATATGTGTGGATATTCGCAGTAAAACCATATTTTAAAAAAAAAAAATCAAATTTCAAATTCAAATACGAGTCGCCACTTAATTTTTTCACTTAATTTTTAAAGGAAAAATTAAGAAACCATTTTAAAAGCAAACTGATCTTTTGGAAACTAGAGATTTCTAGGTTCGGGAATTATGGAATGAGAGGGGAAGGAACCCGAAGGACTAAAATACCCCCTCTCATCCTATCTCGTGATAGGCCTCTACTCAACATCCATTTTAATTGAATTGTTAATCTAAACATGCCCTCAACTAATACACACACACACACACACACACATATATATATATATATACACACATTATAAAAGCATGTCGAAAGGGTGCAAGATTGCTAACGATAAAATAGCATTCAAAATCACATAATTCAAATAGCAAGCAAGATGACATGCAAATAAGGAACTAAGAAACTTACTCGAAGTCTAACTGCAATATAGAAACGTGCAATGCATACACAAAATATAAAACCTAAGAAAAGAATCTCTAATTCACATATACACATATAAGGCAAACCCTAATTCTAAGGTGTCGCATATGAAGTCGAAAATTAATAAAATCAAAAAATGAAATAAACTAAAGAAATTGTCAAGAAATTGTACCTCCATGGTGCTACAAAACAAACAGTTAGTCCACATGCGTTGAACAAGATAAACTATAGAATCCTAAATAACAAACTCAAATTTCTAACTTAAATCTACTAAGCAGAGAAAGAGTTGATATAATTATGAATTCCTTCTAATTAGTTGGAGATACAACACCTCTATAGATATAAAAGTCTCAATTAGGAGCGAATGTAATGTCCATATAAGGATGACATAGTCTCAACTTGATCATAAGGAGCCCATAGTTATATTTAACCAAGTTCAATTTAATGCAATTTGAACCAAGAATTAGTCCTAATCATAAGTATCAATACGCACATGATGAAATGTATAGACGTGAACAAGAATAAGCTATGAGATTTTCATTAATTTGGATCATTTAGCCTCTGAAATTAAATTCAATTGATCATAATTAAAGCATGGTTTGAGTCCTAGGTCATGAAAAGATCATTTAGGTCATCATTTACAAAGTTTGTCAAAACTGTGACAGAGTTTCA
Source organism: Hydrangea macrophylla (assembly GCA_033977485.1). Taxonomy (NCBI): domain Eukaryota; kingdom Viridiplantae; phylum Streptophyta; class Magnoliopsida; order Cornales; family Hydrangeaceae; genus Hydrangea; species Hydrangea macrophylla. The sequence goes on from CM066993.1 coordinate 56,366,969, forward strand.
GAATTGACAGAGAACAAGTTAGAACTTCAAAAATAGAACAACTATACTTCCCACAGTTTGATCTTAATGATTTTTGGACACAAGATGCCTCTATGAGTCTAGGTTCTAACCCAAAAAGAAAATTGAAGATCAAACGGTTCAATCTCTAGGAATTGGGCAAAAAACAGACATCACTTAGAAATTTACAACTCTCTGTCCAGAGTTTTTTGTATGATTTTCTAACAATAGCAAACAAATCACTTTGATCTTTTTAGGGAATCTTATTAGGACATAAAACTTCATAGAAAAATTTATTTGAAATTAAAAAAGCTTGATTAAAGCTCTGATTTGCTTAGTTTAAAATGGATTTACTGTTCTAAAAGTTTGGCCAGAGAGTAATAGTTTACGAATCTTAAGATCAAACCAACCTAACTATGAAATTTCATCAAAATAAAAATCCTAGTGATACATATATGAGTCGTGAACACTCTCTAATTGGTCTCATTCAATTCGCATAGACTATGATTTAATTAAAAATCTTTGATCATAGTAGGTTTATGAATTCACTGCACCATTTGTTGGATTGGTATTCATAATCTCATTTAAACATAAACTATTCTTTATTCCTCTCCCAAATATATAGTCCTTGAGGAATATGAACTTAACTTTGTTTAAGTCTCCTCCCAAATTAATGATCCTTGGATACTAGACATGACCAAATCATGGAGACTTTAATGGAATATGAGGAGCATTCATGAAACTTCAAACTAGAGGGCCCAAATCATAAGTCTAGAATTGGATCCAATAATCATGTATGAGTATAGCTATGATCAATCTTAGTTCCCTCATGAATCATAGGATTATAAGAGACTAAAGGATCAAACTCAAGGGAATCCTATGAGATATTAAAGATCTCAAGGACCCTAAGAGAAGGATATGTACAAAATAAATTAGAATCAAGTTTTATTTGAAAATCCAAGTCGAATGTTCTTTCACAAACCTGTCTTGCCTTAAACCCAAAGTTGTATTTAGATCCAAATCAGTGAATAAAAATGAAAATTCAACCACAATTCAAGTGGTTGTGATGAAATGACGTAGGAAGAGACTTTTTGAAAATGTGTAAAAGTCCTAGATCTATGAATTGTGATTGAATTCTATCCTAATTCTAGGTATTCTTATCTCTCAATTTCTCTCAATTCTCTCCTATGTATTTCACTTGTCCAAAGAAGGATAATGGAAGAAGATCCCTATAATGGAGATGAACACTTCCTTATATAGACCAATTCCATGGGGTTAAATTGGTAAATTCAGGGTGGAAACCGATGTGTAATGATATTCCATACGTATTGAAGAAAAATAGTTTGTTATAGCAGGCGACACTCACTGAGTTGTCTGCGGCACTCAACGAATGTCATTTCGGTACTCAGAAAATGCCGGCGTGGCACTTAGCGAGTGCTGCTGAGTGTCACCGACTTCGCCGCTGCTAACAGAATTTCCATCTTTTTTTCAAATTTATTTTTCAAATATATAATTATATACTAATATATACTTACATAGATTATATATACACATATATTTATAGGATTATTTATATCTTTTGGTTTTCTTTTCTTTTTCAAAATTGTTTCTCTTCCCATTTTTTATTTTCTTTTCAAAATTATTTCTATTTCGTATATTGAAATTAGTTTTCAAACTGTCTCTCTTATACGTATTTCATATCCGAAGTTTCCTCGAACACCAACCCGGTCTCTCTTGTTCAAAGACTTTATCGGGACTGAGGAATCCTCCGAAGAACTTGAATCATTTAGAAAACCTTCGAATTTTGTCGGACATTGTTGTCATCGGTTTAGAGGAAATAATCCCTTGAATTCGACGGTCGGTCAAAATTGGGATATCTATAGTATGTCAAGCTCAAACACGTGCACCGACCCTAGAAGACAGGTAGCATATTGAGAATGAGTAATGATATTGTAAACAACTTATATAAGAAAACAGCTTTTAATCATTGGATGGAAATTTTATATTACGTAATAATATTTTTTTTAGTTATTATTTGAGTATCAAATCTTCATCCAAGGATTAAAATTTATATTCTTACTCCCTCCGTCCCATTTTGTGAGTCTATATTTGGGAACTCAACCTATTAAGGGGACAAAAAGAATCTACACTTACTTTCCACAATTGCCCCTAATCATTATGACAACTTTTTTAATTTTGTCTTGGTGTAGATTTTAAGGAGGGATAGTTTTGGAAAGTAAGTAAAAATTGTACACCAATTTAGAAAAGTCCTAAAATGGAATATAAGACTCACAAAATAGGATGGAGCGAGTATATAAGAAGCTGTTTACAATATCATTAACAAAAATGTCAGGCACACAGTAAATTCCACAACGTGACTTTAAATCTGTTGGACCCTGTGCTGTTTGAATATTTTTTTTACACTTTTCTATGTATCACTTACACAATATTTTTCTATCATTAGTCATTGTGAACACAAATATTTTAATTAAGAGAAATACTATGCACACACTACAAATCACACCCCAAATTATAACCTTGCTTTAAATGCATGTAATTTAATTAAAGGGACCCACCACAACGTCGGTGACAGCAGACTTTGCAGTAGGATTTCCACATGAGATAAAAAAGTCAGTACCCCTTGGACCTCTCCCCTTCCTCACAGTGGCTTTCTTTGGGTGCTGGTAAGGGCAAGTTCAAATTTTAATTTGGGCACCTTTTTTAAGTAAAAAAAAAAATTACTGCTTCTTTTAAGGGCACCTCCCAAAAATTATATATTTAAGAAGGTTAGGTTTTATTTGTTTTTGCTTTCTAAGCAAGGGTTCTCTCTTTCTTATTCCTCCTTAACTTTTGATCTTCTTCTTCTTGATTTTTGATTCTATGTGAATTTATAACTATGCATTATTTTAGGGTTTATTATAAACAAGAGAAAACAATTGTCTAGAAACCCTGGTTAATCTGTAAATTCGACTCTCTGAAATTTTGATTTGTGATTAATTTAGTTTGTACATATAACTGAGAACAAAATATACTACACGAGAAATAGACTAACCCAACTGCTCGAATATGTGTTTACGTGAAACTGTCAAAGAACCATTGCAGTCACGTTTTGTTTTTATTGTTTCATAGTTTTTTTTAGTGTCATAATTTCAATGAATTCATGAACATGGAGTCTGCAAGCATCTGATCTCCTTTTGTTTGTGTTAGAATCAGAGTTTGTCTCTTCTCGTTTTGGTTCTGGGCATATAATCTTTCATATTTGGTTCTGTTGAAAATTAAGAATAGAAGATGTTGAAAATTATTTGGTACCTTTACCAAATATAATAGAAAACCAACGTGTAGATATCGATGTAACACCATATTTTTCCATTGATAAGGTGGATATTTTGCCATTTTTAATATATTAATAATTCAATTTAATTTATTCTTGCATTGTCCTTTTTTTTTTATAATAAAAATGTAGGTATTTGACTCGCGATCAGAGCATGTCTAATGGGCTTAAGATGTTGGTATTAGATTAAATATGGTTGTCGTAATTACAAACTATGATGCATATGGCTTATGTTAAAGAAGCCAAAGTTGAAACGATTAATTTCATATAGAAGTAGTTTCAACTGGGGTGGTCCAAGTTTATTTTGCACTGATTTTTGTCAGTTGGGATGATTTCAGTTTATTTGTAAGGGTTAAATACATTTTACACCCTTGTAGTTTGTTACCTGTGTCAGTTTGGTCCCCGTAATTTAGAAAGTGTTACTTTAGTCCCTGTAGTTTCATAAGTATGACAAATAAGTCCAATAAGTCCATTAATGACAAATAATTTTGTCACTGAAAGTAAAAAAAATTGTCACAAAAAAATGTTTTGAGTGACTAATGACACAAGTATGAAACTACATGGACTAGATGAAAATTTCTAAACTACAGGGACCAAATTAATACAAAGGGCAAACTAGGAGGTTGTAAAATTTAGTTAAGCCTTATTTGTAACCTATAATATGTAGTACAATGAGTGAGGTGCCCTTACTAATTAAAGTAAAAGGTAAAAAATTGTTTTTTTAACTTAAAATTAGGTACCCTAATTAAAAATTGAATGTGCCTTACCAGCTACCCTACATTAAGCAACCCAACTACCCATCTCTCTAGAGTTCATCACACTCAGGAGAGAGAAGAAGCAGCACCGAATCACTGAACAAAGACTAAAATGAAGGACGAAGAAGCACAGACAACAACTACAGTACTGAAAAGAGTGGGGTCCGATAGTGGACTGTTTGGGAAAGGTAGATACAAGTTCTGGGCCTTGGCTGCTATTCTTTTTTTTTTTTGCTGAAGGAAATTTAACATTCAAACAACCAGAACCTCATGAGGATCATCCTCCCAGACAGAAGGAGGAAGATCTTCAAGCGGGACAGGTCCAAAAAAATTACAAAAGGAGGCCCATCGGGCTAAATTGTGAGCAGAAAAATTAGCAGATCTAGGGACATGAACAACGTTCCAAAAAGCAAAAAACCTAGATAAAAATTCTCTTCCTTTTCGGATCAGAGAATCGATGACCCAGTCCGGCACAACTGAAGAGTTGGCCAAGGGATCGCAAACAAGGAGCGAGTCACCCTCGAAAATCACAGAAGACAGATGAAGATCAATGGCTGTCTCAATGGCAAACAAGGCAGCATTTGTCTCAGCCAAGAGAGGGGACATGGCATCTCTCAGAGAGGTAGCAGCAAAAATGATCTTGTGCTCACTTCTAAGAACAACAGCAAGCACAGTGGAGTTGTTTCGAACAGCCACATCAAAGTTTGCTTTAATCCACCCAAGTGGAGGGGGCTTCCAAGAGGAATCCAGCTTGCGAGAAGGGGGGAAGGCACGGAGGGTCTTCCAATGGTCAGCCGCAATCAGTTGGATTTGCAGGAGCCAAGAGGAGAAGTTCACAGCAAGGTTCTCGAATAGAACTTTATTACGAAAAGTCCACATCTGGACCAATAACACCACAGCAAAAGAGGTGAATTCCAGGCTTTCATTTGCTGGGATAAGGAGAAATTTGGAAGGGTTGAGAATGCATTTGATCCAAAAATCCACACCACGGCCATAGAAGCAAGAAATGTCCAAAGGCCATCGACTAGACTTCCACATGAACTTTGAGAACAAACAGTCCAAAAACAAGTGGTCGTAGTTTTCAGAGGGGTGACCACAAAGGGGGCATTGGAGGCTTTCAATGGGGAAGCGAGTGGCCAAAATGTCTCTAGAGGGCAGAGTTTTTGCAAGAATTTTCCAAAGGAACAATTTGTGCCTCTCATGCAACTTGGCTTTCCAAACATTTTTCCATGTGTTATTGCTAGGGCTCATGAGTCTTGGACTTAGACCCGAGAGATAGGCAGATTTGACAGTAAAGGAGCCTTTCTTGTCAGGAAGCCATAGCAGCTTGTCCTCAACGCGTCTAGTAGGGAGATCAATTTGAAGGATGGCTTCGGTCGACTCGGGTGTAAACACCTCACGAAGCAAGGAGATATTCCAGCAACTCCCATTACAAGACATTAAACTGCTCACTGATGGGAAACAAGGTTTTACTGGGAGGATACATTGAGGTTTAAAAGAAGGGAGGCTAGGAATCCACGGGTCCTCCCAAACTTTTGTGTTTTCCCCCTTCCCAATTAACATACAAGCTCCACTTTTTAAGAGAGGGATAGAACGGAGGATACTTTGCCAACACCACGAGGAGCTGTGGTATTTTTTTTGGGTTAAGAAATGAGACTCTTTAAGATACTTTGCCTTAACAATTTGGACCCAAGGTTTTGAGGCTTTGTTCAAAACATTCCAGCCGAGTTTAGCAATAAGCGCCAAATTAAAGTCCCGCAAACGTCGAAATCCCAGGCCACCAGAACTTTTTGGAAGGCACAACGAGTCCCAAGCTTTAAGGCAAAGTTTGTTTTGATCTTTTTCATGGCCCCACCAGAAGCGACGAAGCATAGAGTCAATCTGAGAGCATAAGGAAACCGGAATGACGAAGGAGGACATACTATACATGGGTATAGATTGGGCCACTGATCTGATGAGAACTCCCCTGCCAGCTTGAGACAAAAGCCGAGCTTTCCAACCTTGGATTTTGGATTGAATTTTTTCCTTGAGATGATTAAAAGCTTGTTTCCTAGAACCCACAGCGAACAGAGGGAGCCCAAGATATCTAGAATTTAGGGGTGCTTTCTTTAATCCAGTTTCATGTCTGATTGATCTTGCAACATCAACACACAGATTTTTGCTGAAAATAATCTTTGTCTTTGCTTCATTCACTTTTTGGCCCGACCACCCACTGTACGTTTTTACACAGTCCAGAATTGCCTTGGCCTCATCAGGATTTGCATGACCAAAAACCATGAGGTCGTCAGCAAAGAGCAGGTGGTTAATTGTGGGGCAGCCTCTACCCGCTTTAATGCCATGAATATTTCCCCAGTCAGTCTCCCGGTTAATTAATCTGGAAAGAACATCCGAACACAAAATGAAAAGAAAAGGCGAGAGAGGGTCTCCTTGACGGAGTCCTCTCTCGGGTCTAAAGAAACCAGAGGGGTGGCCATTGATAAGAACAGAGAAAGACACTGTGGAAATACAATTTTTTATCCAATTGCACCAAACATTACTGAAGCCCAGGCATCTAAGGACAGAAAGAAGGAAGGGCCATTCGATTCGGTCGTAGGCCTTTTCCATATCAAATTTGATAGCCATTAAACCCCTTTTCCCCCGCTTTTTATACATGGAATGAATAATCTCTTGTGCAACAATGCTATTATCTTGGATAAGTCTACCAGGGACAAAGGCTGATTGGAGCGGACAGATAATTTTTTCAAGAAAAGGTTTAAGCCGGTTAGACAAAATTTTGGAGATAACTTTATAAATCACATTACACAGGCTAATAGGTCTAAAGTGGTTGGTGTTCAGAGGACTAGCTACTTTAGGAATAAGAGCGAGATTTGTGTGGTTCAAGTTATTTAGGATATAACCCCCAGAGAAAAAACTTTTGACAGTAGCAACAACATCATTTTTCACAATGTACCAAAAAGTTTTGTAGAATATTGAAGACATACCATCCGGGCCAGGGGCTTTGGTGGAACCAATCTGAAACATTGCATCTTTTATCTCTTTCTCCTCGGGAATGCGACAAAGAGACTCATTATCCTCATCAGAAATTGAGGGAGAAATCAAACCGTTCAGGTCTGCTGGGAACATAGGGTCAGAGGACTTGAAAGTAGCTTCAAAGTTGGAGATGAAAGCATTTGTGATAACTTCTTGGTCTTCAGTCCAAGAGTTATTGTCCAAGTGGAGTGTATCAATAGCATTTCTGCGTCTTCTAATGGTCGTGGAAACATGGAAAAATTGAGTATTTTTGTCTCCCTCCTTTAGCCAGTCAACCCGAGATTTTTGTCTCCAGAGAATTTCTTCTCTTTTCAGATTCTCATCCAAATCAGCTTTTAAAGCTTCAATTCTGCTTAAATTATCATTCGTGGCATCCTTCGATTGGATTTTCTCAATCAAATACATGTCCTCTTTAATTTTGAATTGTACATTCCCAAAGTGAGACTTATTCCAATACTTTAGGGCTTTCTTCACCGCATTCAGCTTTTGGCAAAGACGAAAGGATGGAGAACCATGGGTGGGAGTGTTGAGCCAGGTATTCTCCACAACCATAGCACACCCCTTGTCACGAATCCACATGGCCTCAAACTTGAAAGATCTTGGTTTCCCCCTTTGTTCCCCATGGGTATTCAAAATAATGGGAGCATGATCTGACTCAGTAATAGGGAGATTCCGAATAGTGGCCCGAGGGAAGAGTTCCCGCCACTCAATGTTTGCAATCCCTCTATCCAAACGTTGCCGGATATTATGAGAGCTGTCTCTACCATTATCCCAAGTAAAGAGATTCCCCGCAAAGCCTAAATCGACAAGGCCGTGGTTATTTAAGAAACCAGTCAGACCGCTAAAAGAAGAACAAGAAAACGGTCTGCCCCCTTTTTTTTTCTGACTGGTTCACAATTCCGTTGAAGTCCCCTATAGTAGCCCAGGGACCATTTGCTGAAGCCGCCACACTATTCATACGATCCCAGAACCTCTCCTTTTTAGACTTGTACGGGGGCCCATAAGCTGCCGTGAGAACCCAGGTCTTAGAAGGAGGGTCCGAGAAGAAGGTTGCACTAATCAAGTTGTCGTCCAAAATAGAAGTCACAAGGTCGACACCGTTTCTCCACGCAAAGCAAAGACCCCCTGCTTTGTTAGAAGCAGGGATAAGAGAAAAGTTGGGAAATCCCAATAGATTCATGCAAGAAGCCATCTTTGAGGAGTTAACTTTAGTTTCTGATAAGAAGATGCACTCAGGATTGTGCTCTCTTATCAAAGCCCGAAGAGCGCTAACTGCCGCAGCTCGGGCTAAGCCACGGCAGTTCCAAGAGAGGATAATCATTGGCCGAGAGGGGGCCTTCCGCCCTCCTCATCGGCAAAGACACAAGCGGTTGTTTCCAATGTAGAACTCCCCCCATCATCCAGGGCATCATCTACACTGGAGAGGTTGCTAGTCCCCTCAAGGTGTTCAGAGAAATCAGTATCCTTCAAATGACTGCGGGAGTGTTGAACTATGATCTTTCTCCTTATACTGCTGCTAGGCAAAGAGCTGTTAGTGACTGATATGGAAGGGAAGGCAAATATAGGAGGGATGGGTTGTTGGGAGGGTGCAATGTGGACTTGGAGGGTTTGGGCAGAGGTTGGGCCTTTTGATTTCTTGTGCAGAAGTGTGGTTAAGGTGGAGGGAAAACTTCTCTTAGTTCCAGAAATAGGCTTTTGGGTTTTAGGCTGGTGATTGTGGTCGTGGGTAATTTCACTGCTGTTCAGTTCAATGATTTTAAGGGACGAATGGGTTGGGACTTCTTGGGGAAGGGCCTGGTAAATGGGTTGTACAGGTAGGTGTATTGGGCCTGGTAACTGGGCTGTGAGGATAGGGGGTATGGATTTGGTTGTGCGGAGTTGAGGGATGATATATGTAGATGGGCTTTTTTGAGAGGGCCAATTAGGTTGGTATGGTGTGTCACTAGGGGTGGCCCAAAGAGAAAGCTTTTGGTTAGGGATAAGGGGTTGAGTGGTAACTGATGGTTCAGATTGAGGGGGATTATTACAGCTATCAATATTCATCACTTCCCAAAATTGATTTTCTACCATGATAATATTTCTCATATTAATGGTATTTGCAGGCTTTTCAGAGAGTGGGGGTAGTTGACGGCTAGCAGCACTGGAAGGATTGTCAGAGCCTTGAGAACCTAACCGTTGACTTTTTTGTACCTCCTTCCCCTTCCTGTTCACATCCTCTGTACTCCGAGCTGTCTGAACTCCGGCCACTTTTTCTTTCCCTCCCGTCGCCGTACTCCGATCATCACTCCCTTTGGATCTAGCAGAATTTTTCCAACTATGCTGAGTATTATCCGCTCTTAGCCAATCACCATAAGCATAAGACCCCTGTCTGGGGTTCGGACCTATTGGGACTTCTCTGGGTCTACCAAAGATGCAATGGTTCTGGTTGTGACTTAATCTCCCACAGAGGAAGCAAAAATCAGAGAGTCGTTCATATTTGAATTGGACCCATACATCAGGAAGTTCTTTTCGCTTCCAGAGGAAGCCTGTCTTGAGGGGGGTTGCAGTGTGGATCTCAGCTTTAATCCGCATCGCCCTAGACCAGACTGGAGCATAACCTCCTGCAAGATCTATATTCTCCACCTTTCCAATTGTTTTGCCAATGATTTTTGCATTAGATTCTGAGATTTGGGTAGGGGGGAGTCCGTGGACTTGAATCCAGAAGGATGTGATATCTAACCGGAGTTCTTCGAGAACCAGTCCTGGAGTCCAACTTTTCAGAACCACGTGGTGTCCCATGATAGACCATGGAGCTAAGCTGAGCACCCGCTGCAAATCTCTGGGGTTTTCAAAGGCGAAGAGGAAGATGTTGGCTTGAAGCTCCGAAATTGAAAGGGACCCTGCCGGGTTCCAGGCTTTTTGGAAAATGGATGAAACTATTTGGAGTTTAATATGTCTATCAGAGATAACTTTACCCACCAGTGGGATGGTATTTGTCTTGGATGCTTCTGAATTGTCCTCTAGCTCCAACGTGTCTTCAAAGCAAGAGAGATTTGAGGTTTGTGATATAATTTGGGACAAGGCATTTGTCAGATCCTCCATAAATGACCAAGAGAAAAGGGAAAAGGAGCTGGGGACCACAGCAAAAAAACAGGAGAGTAATAAATTCCACCGACAAAGAAGAGAGGAAGAGAAAAAGCCAAAAGGCGAGGTAAGAAAACCGAGGGGGAAAGAAAACCGCAGCAAGAAGAGGGAAAGGAGGATAAGATATTCTATTACTCGCTTTCTGGTCTATGTTCACCGGCTCCGTTACTCTCAAATGGTCCGCCGGTAACCTCACTCCTATCTCCGACGACTTCGACTCTCTCCTCCACGACGATCTCGATGTCCTGGTCCGCCTCCCTCTCTCTCTCTCTCTATCTCTCACTATACATACATATACACAATTATATATGCTGGGTTTTGGTGGGTTTACATCTGTTTGGCTCGCCGAAGAGTTTATTGTGTTTTTTATATGCTGGGTTTTGGTGGGTTTTAGATCTGTTTAGCTCGCCGGAGTTTTACTATGTGTGTGTATGTGTGTTTTCAATTTTGGTTGTGGCAGGAGGTGGAGGAGAGAGAGAAGGTGGTGAGGCACATGTGGGATTTGTACTCTCATAGCAATACAATTGGGTTGCCTAGGTTTTGGAAAGATGCTTTTGAAGCCGCCTATGAGGAATTGATCAGTGAAGTCCCTGCGATTCGAAACTCTGCTGTTTCTGAGATTGCTAAGATGTCTTTAAGGTCCATTGATGTCGTCGAACCGCCTCCCGTTCTATCTACGGTTAGTCAGATCGACACACAACTAGCTCTCTACTCTCTTCTTCTTCTTCTTCTTCACTTTCTTATTGAAATGGTTAATGTTTGTGTATTTTGGGGAATTTTCTATTGAATTAGTTTTGAGGTTTTTTTTTTTTGTTGCTAGATTTGATTTACAAGTTGAAGTGGGAGTTTACATTTGGGATTCCATTTCACTATTTTTAGGTCTCAGGGAGTTCTTTGTATATTGAAGTGTGATCTTTCATCTTAGATTAGGCCATTGGGGGCATGATATGTAACTAGCTCCTTTGTTTAATTAATTATTTGAGATTACTGAAAAAGTTGAGTTTAAAAAGTAACTTTCTTTTATATATACAAAAAGGGGTTGAAAAAATTACTACTACTATTTTAGTCGTAGAAAATTGAAGATGAGTTTTTAAAATGCTGAAAAATCTCTAATTTCTGTAGCAATACCAAAAGCTAATCAACTTTTTAAACGATCTCTATAGAAAAAAATCTCTTAATAAAAAATCTTTCAATTCCGAAGCTACCCCATACGGGCTTTAGTGTTGTCTTCTCAATTTTATACCTCAAATTTTAATTCCGTTAAGTTTTTGTAATTCTACATATAATTTTTCAACAGGCCAAAGCCATCCTAGCTTACCAAAGATGGCACACTTTTGGAGGGTGTGGTTGGAATTTACTTTTCATCCTCTATTGTTGTCCCAAAAAGAAATATTAAAAAAGCTTTACTTTATAAGTTAGATAATCACCTTTGGTCTATAGTGTCAATAATTTACACTCGGGTCTACACATCTTTCTTCAGAATTAAGTTAGTATAGCTGTAGTATTCTTATGAACCTTCACAATTTTATATTCTTAGAGCCCTTAAATGAAAAATGTGCAGTCTACTACTAGGATATAAATCAATATGTGGCTGCGTGGGAATTCCCCCTTAGCCTCCCTATTGGTAAAACAGTAGAACTAAGTGTTCAAGATTGTTGGTGACGTGCTATATTCTCAACCCCCCCAGTCAACAGTAGATGATCAAATGGTTTGAGCTTTGAATATTTAGATAGAGCTGATTTTCCTTCACATTGGTTTTTTTGTTTTTTTTCCCTCCGGCTGAAGTTATCCACCCCTTCCTTTATCTATTAGTAATTGGAGTATCTTTTATTGGTTTCCTGTATACAATGTTCATGCAATGTTCTAGTTGTAGCTTGTGCATGTTGATGTCCTGGGCCCTGGCTGGGACATTTCTTGGGGGTATTGAATAGCGAATTTCCGTTGAAGGATTTTGGTTGGTTTGGAATAGGTTTATCTTTGGGATCTCTAAAAGCGAAATGAGATTTTGGTTATCTATCGTTTCTAGTGAATTATGAGCGTGATTTCTTCCCATGTTCATCGTTTTTTTTTAATTAGAGTTATGGGTGCTCGTGTATGTAGTTTCAGCCGAGTTGCTTTACAAGTTGATTATGAAATGCCTCTTGGCATAACCATATTTATGCCAATTTAATATACGATGAATGAAACTAGGTTTTATGTGAAGTTTTGAGAACACGCATTAAGGAAACCACAAGGGTTGGGGGGGTTGTTAGAGTCTAAGCTTTGGATCTATCAAACAATTAAGTGCCTCTCTGCAATCCAATCCGTGCTGTAGTATTTGATTTGAAAAATCCCCATATGAGTGAATATTGGCAGAGCTTGTTTTCTGTCTTTGGATACATGTTGGATAGGAAGTGTAAAGGAAAAGAGTTCTCTAACAAAATGTCATGGGTTATGATTTTACTGCACAGAACACCAAAGTGAGGAAGATTCCAAAGCAGGCTGAGGAAGACAAGAAGGCAGTGGAAACCTGAATCTATTAGGCAGTAACTGATAGCAAAACAGTGCTGGTGATCCAAGTATGGTGTTATGCTATTACATGTCGTCTTTTACCCATCAAGATTTGCTCATCTCCTCTCTTAACCACCCGAAAGATGGCGAATTGTTGGAGAATATAGAGCACAATTACGCGAGTACGCACTTCCAAGTTCTTCTTTTTTCTCTTCGAGGATAATCAAATTGTTCAGAAAATAGGTGTTAAATATATACACTATTACCTTGTTTGTATATTTTCACTATTGCAGAAGCTGCTTATAGGCCAGTGTTTCTGAGCCTTCAAAATGTTCTTTTTGGCTTTGTTTTGGTTCATGGATTTCGCGAGGGAAAAGAGAGGGGAAAGGAAAATAAGATGGAAAACTAGCTCCTTTTACTTTGCGTATAAGATTAGTTTTCCATCTTATTTTCCTTTTTCCTCTCTTCTCCCTTACAAAATCCGTGAACCAAACAAAGCCTTTGTGTTTCGTTTCGGTGGCACATATCTTTGATCCCCTTCATTTTCTTGGCCAACATAGTTCTCTGCCATGATCACCACACTGAGAAATTCTTGTCACTGACTCACTGGTGTGAACTCAAATCAAAACAAGGTAAATTAGAGGCCACAACTTCAAATGTTTTAACTTGCAAAATTCTTGTCTCTCTTGTCTTCCACCATAGGTTGTGGCAAGGTGTGTTTATTTTTGGCACTTGCAATGTTGTCAATTCATTCACATAAGGAGAAGAATGTAGATATTTGTGACCACATATATGCATTTCTTCAAATCCACAAACAACTTTTGATTTTAAATTCGCACTAGTCTTTTTGGCAACAACTTTTGCTTCTGTTATTGGACCGCAAAAAAAAAAAAGAAAAAAGAAAAAATCTTTTGACCAATTGCAAATATTTGCAATTGAGATTGGATTTGCAATTGAATCACACAAGCTGATTTACCAAATTGTTCTATTTTTTTGTTTATAATTACTTATAAACTCCGAAAGCCATTGCCATACAACTCCTAAATACCCAAATGAATAGTTTTTACATGATATAATGAAAGCCATTTGTTGTGTTGTGCATATATATATATATATACACACACACAAGGTAAATGTTATGCTTCTCAAATTTTGAATTCTAAATACTTTTCAAATACATGTGAAAGTGGTCTACTGTCACATGTATTGGAAAGCATTTTAGATTCAAATAATAATGGTAGTCCCTCAACTATCACTCTTTTTCAAATGCTCCTCTAAACTATAAAATTTGACAAAATGTCCCTCAATTATTGCATTTTTTTTGCTAACACCCTTACTATTTAAGTTCCTTCCAAAACTAACTTCCTTCTTTTTTTTTTAAGCATGTGCAACATATGATACAAAAATATTAACAATTTGATATTTATTGAAAAATTATCTTTTATTGCACACATGCCTTTGTTGTACACAAATTTTAAACAATATTATTCTAAAATTTTTAATAACTCAAAGGAGAGGCAAAAATGTAATGTTTTGCAACACTTTATACCATGTGTTGAAAAAGTGTATATTTAAAATTGGAGGGAAAGGTTGAGGGAAAAACTTTGAAATTTGGTTTTGAGTTTTGTCTTATTCACAAACTAACCCAAATGATATTTTGCTTGTCCCACATAGGAAAATTAGAGGAAGTGGGAAGGACATATATAAGTGGAGGTTGGAGTAAGGGTTGGGCCCCTTGGGGGTACCAAGTTTTATGAAGGGGGAGGACCTAGGCCCAATTGGGTTGGATGTGGATGTGGTCCTACTCCTATATATCTTTTTATACAAAATTTATTTGGAAAATAATTTTTTTTAATTATAAAGAGTTTATTTTCAGTTGGTGACCAAGTCTCCCAAATAATTCCTCCACGTTTTTTTCTCCAGATTTTTCCTCCAACGTTCCTAGAGTTCTCTCCACGTTCTGCAACGTTAACTTTCCCAACGTTCAGAATATATTCTTTATATATACACAAACTGCTCTCATAAAAAGAAACAGACAGTTTTACAGAGAGAAAAAGAGTTACAGAAATTATTTTACACAGTTTCTATATGCAGTTTCTGAGCAACAATTTCTGAAAGGGTGTGGGTTTTTCCGATCTTCCTCCGTGCAAGGATTTTCGAGACAGAGGCGATTTCTGGGCTGCTTTATCCTAGGGAAGTCGTGGCCTTCATCCGAACTGCTTGCACAACTTGGGCAGAGCCGCGAAGCGTCTTAAAGAGAGCGACTAAGTCCGCGACTCATCCCAAGAAAAACGTCAAAGGCTACTGATATTGGTAAAATTGTTCCTTTTAGTTTCTGCAGCAACAATTTTAAGACGCTTTTACATCTGCCATGGAATCTTCAATGCTTTCTGTTACCCATGACCTCAACAAACCTTTCAAATTTGAGGGCCTTCACTTTAAACGGTGGAGGATGAAAATGATGTTTTTCTTAACTACGAAAAAATTGCAATCTGTTTGTCTTTCTGAAAAATCCACTGTTTCTGAAAATCCCACTGTTGCTCAAATCAGAGAGTCTGACATATGGAATGAAAATGATTTTCTTTGCAAAAACTATATTTTGAATGGACTCTCTGACAGTCTTTATGACTATTATGCAAACTGTGATTCTGCAAAAAAAAGTTTGGGATGCCCTTCAAAAAAAATATGACACTGAAGAAGCTGGAGCAAAGAAATTTGCAATCAGCCGTTATTTGAAATACCAAATGACGGATGACAAATCTGTTGAAGCTCAATCCCATGAGCTGCAACAAATTGCTCATGAGATAATTTCTGAGGGCATGGATTTAAATGATCAGTTTCAAGTTGCTGTCATTATTGACAAGCTTCCCCCAGGTTGGAAAGATTTCAAAAATATTTTGAGACACAAAACCAAAGAATTTTCATTGGAAAGTTTGATTACTCGCCTTCGTATTGAGGAGGAGGCAAGAAAACAAGATTTAAAAGAACAAGTTCTTGTTGTTTCCAACAATAAGAAACCTCAAAATTTTTCTAAAAACAAAATCTCTGTTGTTTTGAAAGCACCTGCAAAAACCATGAAGTTTTAAAATCGAAATCAGAACAAGAATCCCAACAACAACAAGAATCAGAATCCGAAGCCAAATCAGAATAGGAACATATCCCCCTCAGGAATAAATGAAGTTGGACAGTTTGTTTGCTACAATTGTGGTAAACCAGGTCATATGGCTCGAAACTGTAGGAATCAACGACGAGTTGCTCCCCAAGCAAATCTTGCCGAAGAGCAGCTCGTTGCTATGATTTCTGAGATCAATATTGTTGGTGGATCCGAGGGGTGGTGGGTAGACACTGGCGCCTCTCGCCATGTTTGCTATGACCGTGACATATTCAAATCTTATTCTGAAGCTAAGGACAAGAAAGTGCTATTGGGTGATTCCCACACCACTACTGTTGCTGGTATTGGAGAGGTTGAATTGAAGTTTACTTCTGGAAAGACTGTCATCTTAAAGGATGTCTTGCACACTCCAGAAATGAGAAAAAATCTTGTTTCAGGCTATCTTCTCAACAAGGCTGGATTTACTCAAACTATTGGGGCTGATCTTTTTACTTTGACTAAGAGTGGAGTGTTTGTTGGAAAGAGTTATGCAACTGAGGGCATGTTTAAATTAAATGTTGATTTTAATAAAGTTTCTTCTCTGCTTACATGTTGTGTTCTTTTAATATTGGCATGCTAGATTATGTCATGTGAATAAAAGGCTTGTGAAAAATATGAGTAGTCTAGGATATATTCCACAATTGTACTTAAATGAATTTGAAAAATGTGAATTTTGTAGCCAAGCTAAAATCACTAAAACACCACATAAATCTGTCACTAGGGAATCTGAACCTCTTGAATTAATTCATTCAGATATTTGTGAATATGAAGGAATTTTAACTAGAAATGGAAAAAGGTATTTTATTACTTTTATTGATGATAGTTCAAATTATTCATTTGTTTATCTTATGAAAAATAAAAGTGAAGCTATTGACATGTTCAAAATTTTCCTAAATGAGATTGAAAATCAATTTAATAGGAAAATTAAAAGATTTCGTAGTGACAGAGGTCATGAATATGATTCTGATGAATTGATTGCTTTATATAAAATTCATGGAATCATTCATGAGAAAACTGCCCCTTATTCCCTTGAAATGAATGGAAAAGCTGAAAGAAAAAATAGGACTTTTACTGAATTAGTAGTTGCTATTTTATTAAATTCAGGGGCAGCTTCTCATTGGCGGGGGGAAATATTATTAACTGTTTGCCATGTATTAAATAGAGTTCCTAACTCTAAAACTAATATTTCCCCTTATGAAATTTGGAAAAGAAGAAAACCAAATGTGGATTATTTTAGAACATGGGGTTGTTTGGCATATGTTAGAATTCCAGACCCTAAAAGGTCCAAATTACCTAGTAGAGCTTATGAATGTGTTTTTATTGGTTATGCTATTAATAGTAAAGCTTACATATTTTATGACTTAAAGAATCATGTTATAATTGAATCAAGTGATGTTGATTTTTTCGAAAATAAATTTCCTTTTAAACTTAAAAATAGTGGGGGTTCAACATCATATGATATGCCTAGATTAGTAGAACCAAATGAATATGAACTAGAACCTAGAAAAAGTAAAAGAGCCCGAATCGTGAAAGATTTTGGGACCGACTTTTATACCTACAACTTAGAGGAGGATCCAAACACCCTCCAAGAAGCCTTGACTTCTATAGATGCTGATTTATGGCAAGAAGCTATAAATGATGAAATGGAATCATTGGAATCAAATAAGACTTGGCACATAGTAGATCTTCCACCTGGTTGTAAGACAATAGATTGCAAATGGATTCTTAAAAAGAAATTGAAACCCGATGGCACGATAGATAAATATAAGGCACGTCTTGTAGCTAAAGGTTATAGACAAAGAGAAAATATTGATTTCTTTGATACTTATTCACCTGTCACAAGAATTACTTCTATTCGTGTACTATTTGCTTTAGCTGCTATTCATGATTTAGTAGTACACCAAATGGATGTTAAAACAGCTTTTTTAAATGGTGAATTAGAAGAAGAAATTTATATGGACCAACCTGAAGGTTTTATTATTTTTGGTCAAGAAAATAAAGTTTGCAAATTGGATAAATCTCTTTATGGTTCGAAACAAGCTCCTAAACAATGGCATGATAAATTTGATAGTTTAGTCAACTCAAATGGTTTTAAAATAAATGAAAGTGACAAGTGTATTTATTACAAATTTGAAAACAATACTTGCACTATTATTTGCTTATATGTGGATGACTTACTTATTTTTGGATCAAATATTCATGTCATTAATGAAGTTAAATCTTTCTTATGTGCCAACTTTAATATGAAAGATTTAGGAGAACCTAGTGTAATTCTTGGAATTAATATTACTAGGTCAGAAAAGGGACTTTCTTTAGATCAATCTCATTACATTGAGAAGATTCTAAAGAAATACAATTACTTTAACTGTAAACCAGCATGTACTCCATATGACCCTAGTGTAAAATTGTTCAAGAACACTGGTGACAGTGTTAAACAAACTGAGTATGCGAGCATCATTGGTAGCCTCTATTATGCTACTGATTGCACTAGGCCAGATATAGCTTATGCTGTTCGAGTACTATGTAGGTTTACTAGTAGACCTAGTATGGAGCATTGGCATGCTATTGAAAGGGTCATGCGTTACCTAAAAAGGACGATGAACCTAAAATTACACTATCAGAAGTTTCCTGCTGTCCTTGAAGGATATAGCGATGCTGATTGGAATACCCTATCAGATGACTCCAAGGCCACTAGTGGATACATTTTTTGTATTGCTGGAGGCGCAGTTTCATGGAAGTCTAAGAAACAGACTATATTGGCTCAGTCCACTATGGAGTCAGAGATGATAGCACTAGCTACAGCTAGTGAGGAGGCAGGTTGGCTGAGAAATCTGCTATCAGATACCCCTTTGTGGGAGAGACCGATACCAGCTGTCCTAATCCACTGTGATAGTACCGCGGCTATTGCAAAAGTTGAGAACCGTTACTATAACGGCAAGAAGCGACAAATACGTCGCAAGCACAGCACTATTAGAGAGTTTCTCTCTTCTGGAGCTGTAAGAGTGGATTATGTACGGTCTGAGGAGAACTTAGCTGATCCTTTGACGAAAGGACTAGCTCGAGAGAGGTTTGTAAAACCTCAAAAGGGATGGGACTAAAGCCCTTAGATAGTTGAGTCACTTGTGATAGTAACCCAACCTGTAGACTGGAGATCCCAAGAAATAGGTTCAAAGGGTAATAACAAGTCATGAAGTGATATGAGTAGAATCATGCTAATATCTATATATGGGGGTAATACTCCAAGTCCATCCCTACGAAGCATGACATCCTGAAGGACAGAAGGTTGAGTTATTTATAACTCTTAATGAGATCTAAACTCCATTTAGAGTGGGATACCTAGCTACAGGAGTATCCTTGTTGGACTCACCTAGGCGAATGTGGAAGTGAGGCCGCTTCCTATGAAATTTTGGGCAAATTCTCTAGATCATTCGCTATACTGGGATATAAGCACACGGCCGTAAAGTGCTGGTTTTTGAACTTCACCCTAGTAGGACTGTGTGTGTAGTGTTGTCTGAGATAGAGTTCAAAACTACGGTTACTCTAGTATAATCGGAAGCACTATCACTACGTAAAGGTTCAAGTTAAAAAACACCTTTACTTATGCACAGTCTTATGATACGTTGCTCAATGATCTTAAATCAAATTTTAAAATACAAGTGGGGGATTGTTGAAAAAGTGTATATTTAAAATTGGAGGGAAAGGTTGAGGGAAAAACTTTGAAATTTGGTTTTGAGTTTTGTCTTATTCACAAACTAACCCAAATGATATTTTGCTTGTCCCACATAGGAAAATTAGAGGAAGTGGGAAGGACATATATAAGTGGAGGTTGGAGTAAGGGTTGGGCCCCTTGGGGGTACCAAGTTTTGTGAAGGGGGAAGACCTAGGCCCAATTAGGTTTACCACAAAACACACACACGCGCGCCGCCGCCGCCGCCCCGCCCCGCCCCGCTCCGTTCCGTTTCGGGCCGGATGTGGATGTGGATGTGGTCCTACTCCTATATATCTTTTTATACAAAATTTATTTGGAAAATAATTTTTTTTTAATTATAAAGAGTTTATTTTCAGTTGGAGACCAAGTCTCCCAAACAACTCCTCCACGTTTTTTTCTCCAGATTTTTTCTCCAACGTTCCCAGAATTCTCTCCACGTTCTGCAACGTTAACTTTCCCAACGTTCAGAATATATTCTTTATATATACACAAACTGCTCTCATAAAAAGAAACAGACAGTTTTACAGAGAGAAAAAGAGTTACAGAAATTATTTTACACAGTTTCTATATACAGTTTCTGAGCAACAATTTCTGAAAGGGTGTGGGTTTTTTCGATCTTCCTCCGTGCAAGGATTTTCGAGACAGAGGCGATTTCTAGGCTACTTTATCCTGGGGACGTCGTGGCCTTCATCCGAACTGCTTGCACAACTTGGGCAGAGCCGCGAAACGTCTTAAAGAGAGCGACTAAGTCCGCGACTCATCCCAAGAAAAATGTCAAAGGCTACTGATATTGGTAAAATTGTTCCTTTTAGTTTCTGCAGCAACACCATGTGTTGGTAACATGATACAAAAGTGTTCATCTTTTTGGACGACAACCTAAGTAAAGGGGTGATAGTGAAAACTTGTAATAGTTGAGTGGTTGCTAGAGTTTTATAGTTGAGGGGGATATTTGAAAAAAGGTCATAGTTGAAGGGCGTATTGGTGTAATTTACCCAATAATAATTGTATCTAAGATAAATCACGTGCCCGACTCGTGCAGAAAAAAAGAAAAAAAGAAGGTAAAGTTATGAGCAATGCTAGATGCACTCCCAAATGCACAACCAAATGCACAACTTTGCTTTAAATTGTTGGACCTCGTGCTGAAAAGTTTGTACACAAAAATGGGAGTGTACAGGGTGTGCAAGCATTTCAACACCAAGTCCAACATTTTTAAGCAGGGTTGTGCATTTGGTTGTGCATTTGAGAGAGCATCTAGCATTACTCAAAAGTTATTACTCCATATTGTGGACTAGAACTTAGAAGAGGGCTGGCTGACTAATACTAATACTACTATAAGTTGAAAACCAGGAAAGGTGAAGAGAAGACCCTTTCTTTCTCAGTTTCTTATCACACGAGGAGTCTATAAAATAATGGCGGGAAGTTTTGGCGCCATTATATTTAAACCATATTTGGCGGTCAATCTCTATCTACATAAACCCAATTCTTCATCTTCCAAACTCTTTAATTCCATTCTCTGCAAACTCCCAAATCGATTCTCGTATTGCTCTAGATTCACAACAATGGCACAACATGGCCCTCAAATTGTTAGCCCTGAAATCGAAGAACCCTCCCCAAAAAAGATTCAGAAGCTTCATCAAAATGGGGTCTCTGAAGCTTATCCACAAATCACCCAGTTTTTGCGAGTGAAAAAGCTCTCCGACAAAGCTGTTTTGCCCTCCAGAGCCTCCATCTCTCTGCTGGTTACGATCTCTCCAGGTAATTTCACCACCAAGTCATGTGTGTGCGTATATATATATATGTATATAGCTACATTTTGATATGGGTTAAAAATTTATGGGTTTTCATTTTGATATATGTGTAGTGCAATAGAGACTGAAGTACCAGCCAGAGGCAAAGCTCTGGTTCTGACAGATCTAAGCATAGCCATACATGATGGAACCTACGCTCGTATTGGTAATTTTATTTCTTCTCTCTGCGTATATATATATATATATGTGTATTAACACACATATATGAGGGTTCTATTATATGTATATATATATTGTTGGTGGGATTTTCTGAGATGGGTTTCCGTTACATTGCAGCATCGCGATCGGGATTGGCATGGAAGCATTCGATTGATGTTGGAGCTGGCGTAATAGATGCTGATTACAGAGGCCCAGTTGGGGTTATCTTATTCAACCATTCTGATACTGATTTTGAAGTCAAAGTTGGGGATAGGATTGCACAGTTGATCATTGAGAAGATCATGACTCCTGAAGTCTCGGAGGTTGATGATTTGGATTCAACTGTTAGAGGTGCTGGTGGTTTTGGATCTACTGGCGTTTAAATCTCCATGATTGCTGTGATATTGGAGGATCATGTCTGTATCATTTTGGGATTTTTTTTTTTCCTTTTTCTCTTTGGTTTGTGTTCAGACTTGATGTTTTGGTGTTTCTGGGTAGTTCTCATCTTTTTTTTTTTAGTAGTATTGTCAAATAGTTGGTGGGTAGATTGAAACTATGTGATCTTACAACTAAAGCTGATTTGTGCTTTTCTTGGTGTGATTTCTGATGAGCTCTTTTCCCTTTCCCATCTTCTAAAATGTTTGTATGAAAAATACAATGTAGAGTTTAGTAGTTTTACACTTCGTTTGGACCATTTCCTCTCCGTAATTTAAGCGAGGAGAGAAGAGAAGAAAATGGAGAGAAAGTAGAAAGAAAATGGAGAAAGAAGAGAAGAGAAGAAAATGGAGAGAAGAGAAGAAAATCGAGAGAAGAGTCCATTTTTTTTCTCCCCAAATCGGAGAGATTCCGGAGAGAACTCAACTTTCTTTTCTCTCTTTGATAAGGTTTTCTTCTTTTCTCTCTACTTCTCTCCATCCAAACAAAGCGTTAAGTTTGTCAAATACTTATATACTAGTATGTTGTGTGTTTGTCAAATTCCATGTAGAGTTTAGAAGCACTTATAGTTCATCAAATCCTATGTAAATTTAGTTTTTCATCATCTCTCTTTTGCTATAGGTTCCTAAAATCTAGCTATCGACCAAACGTAAATTTTACTTGCAATCTGCTCTCTTTTGAAAAAGTGTATATTTAAAATTGGAGGGAAAGGTTGAGGGAAAAACTTTGAAATTTGGTTTTGAGTTTTCTCTTATTCACAAACTAACCCAAATGATATTTTGCTTGTCCTACATAGGAAAATTAGAGGAAGTGGGAAGGACACATATAAGTGGAGGTTGGAGTAATGGTTGGGCCCCTTGGGGGTACCAAGTTTTGTGAAGGGGGAGGACCTAGGCCCAATTGGGTTTACCGCAAAACACACACACGCGCGCGCCGCCGCCGCCGCCCCGCCCTGCTCCGTTCCGGGCCGGATGTGGATGTGGATGTGGTCCTACTCCTATATATCTTTTTATACAAAGTTTATTTGGAAAATAATTTTTTTTAATTATAAAGAGTTTATTTTCAGTTGGAGATCAAGTCTCCCTAACAACTCCTCCACGATTTTTTCTCCAGATTTTTTCTCCAACGTTCCCAGAGTTCTCTCCACGTTCTGCAACGTTAACTTTCCCAACGTTCAGAATATATTCTTTATATATATACACAAACTGCTCTCATAAAAAGAAACAGACAGTTTTACAGAGAGAAAAAGAGTTACAGAAATTATTTTACACAGTTTCTATATACAGTTTCTGAGCAACAATTTCTGAAAGGGTGTGGTTTTTCCGATCTTCCTCCGTGCAAGGTTTTGTCGAGACAGAGGCGATTTCTGGGCTGCTTTATCCTGGAGACGTCGTGGCCTTCATCCGAACTGCTTGCACAACTTGGGCAGAGCCGCGAAGCATCTTAAAGAGAGCGACTAAGTCCGCGACTCATCCTAAGAAAAACGTCAAAGGCTACTGATATTGGTAAAATTGTTCCTTTTAGTTTCTGCAGCAACACCATGTGTTGGTAACATGATACAAAAGTGTTCGTCTTTTTGGACGACAACCTAAGTAAATGGGTGATAGTGAAAACTTGTAATAGTTGAGTGGTTGCTAGAGTTTTATAATTGAGGGGGATATTTGAAAATAGGTCATAGTTGAGGGGGGTATTGGTGTAATTTACCCAATAATAATTGTATCTAAGATAAATAACGTGCCCGACTCGTGCAGAAAAAAAAGTAAAAGTTTTGAGCAATGCTAGATACACTCCCAAATGCACAACCAAATGCACAACTTTGCTTTAAATTGTTGGACTTCGTGCTGAAAAGTTTGTACACAAAAAAGGGAGTGTACAGGGTGTGCAAGCGTTTCAGCACGAAGTCCAACATTTTTAAGCAGGGTTGTGCATTTGGTTGTGCATTTGAGAGTGCATCTAGCATTACTCAAAAGTTATTACTCCGTATTGTGGACTAGAACATAGAAGAGGGTTGGCTGACTAATACTAATACTACTATAAGTTGAAAACCAGGAAAGGTGAAGAGAAGACCCTTTCTTTCTCAGTTTCTTATCACACGAGGAGTCTATAAAATAATGGCGGAAAGTTTTGGCGCCATTATATTTAGACCATATTTGGCGGTCAATCTCTATCTACATAAACCCAATTCTTCATCTTCCAAACTCTTCAATTCTGTCACGCCCCGGAAACCGAAGCGCGGGGAAAGAGAAAAGATAGAGAGAAAAGAATTAAAATTCAATCACAATGCGGAAGCGACTTTGGAAACCCACGGGGTTTCCTACAAGGATGACTTACTAATACATAAACCCCAAAATGGACTTACTAGTCAGCGAGTCAAACGAAGGTAAAAGCATTTGAACATTTGATTAAAAGACCATCCGAACAAGCACTAGTTCAAGTAGAGAAGGAAAAATACAATCAATTTGATAAAAGGGTCATTTTTGGCAGTTGCTGAATTTTAAAACACCTGTAAGTAAATATATCTTTGAAAATTTCACATTCTGTCCACGCATCTTTTTCAATTCCTCACCGTCTGGGCAGAAAACTGAAATAACAGTAGCAGTTTTTCCCTTTTGACAGCAACTTGACAGCATTTTGAAACATTGCCAACTATGCCAAATTTCAAGTTTAAACATTGGTACAATACTAAACAAGTCCTAAACAACATATAACACGTGTCTAGCCCAAACGAAACTTCATGTACTCGAAATTTATTAAAAACGAGGAGTGAAAGAGATGAAGAGAGGAAGAATGGGAGAGGGAGAGATTGGGGGAGAGAGATTTTTGAACATTTCCTTTAAAAACAAAATGGACAAATCCGGCAAGGATTTCATACAAATATAATGAGTCCGGTAGGGACAAAACCAAACATAAACGAATCCGGCTAGGATTCCATACAATTACAATGAGTCCGGCAAGGACAAAACCAATCATGAACGAATCCGACAAGGACTCAAATCGACACACATACATAAAACTTTAGAAGAAATGCTACAGTCTCGGAAACATAGTTACATAACATAAATAAAAGGACTAGCACTTGTCCATCAAACTTACAACAAGACTTTCCGATGACAAAATTATGGAATCCAAACTTTAGAAGTTTAATAAAAGTAATACAACAATTTTCTTGAAGAGCTCTAACTATTACAAACTTCTCAAAAGACTAAAATTCACACGAGAACTATCCATTTACATATGTAGACACGAATCCTCAAAATAGAACAAAATACATCAACGTATATGCATCGGTCACATGTGCCCTTTGCCCTTATCAAGCTCACCTGAAAAATGTTTTGTCGTTTTTATGAGAACGACGGCTCGTAGACAACATTGTAACAAATCTATATGCTATCCATGACTAAAATGAAATGAGGTGCAATGAATCACCACCATGGCTACCATGAAATGTTTAAAGCCGCAAGGCCATGCGTGATAAATACACATCACTCTCGTTACCGGACCATGAGCCACCCACGCATGGAGTGTAGCATACCAACTTCCGGGAGCTACCCGAATATAGTTTGGAGTTTGAATGTTTCTGAGGGTCATTCTCCCTGTCTCACATCACAACCCACGTCCGGATTTCTTAAATCAAATTCCCACGCATGGGGTTTTTCTCTCTTTTTCAAATAAAACCTTTATGTCGTGATACGTGAATGCTTGCCGATTTGGCCTCAATGCATGAAATGTTTAAAATGACATTATAGATGCTCCAACAAATTAGTGAACGCAATAATTCATGCATGTTGAACATGTATCAAAGACATCAAGAGTTGAATTAAAATTCATAATATAGCACTCCTAACAAGGATTTCTAAACTAACGTCCTAACATGCTTTTACACATAAAAGGAACATCCTAAGCATATCTAGCATTATGTAATCAAGTTAAGTACAACCAAAACATGAAATTCACAATCTAGCATACAATCTCCAAATTACCACTTTGAGGAAAAATAATGCATGTGTTCATATTATTCCCTTAACATCATTTTAATTACATTTAACACCCCAAATTTTACAACTTATACAACCAAGGCATATAATTCCACAATTAGGCATACAACCCTTACATTACAACTTTGGGAAAATATCCATTGCATGTGTCTAAATTATATTTTTAGCATCATTTTGATTACATATAACACAACAACATCACAACTTACACAACCAAATCATATAAATTATATTTAGGCATATAACCCTAACATTACAACTTTGGGAAAAATCCTATACATGTGTCTAATTCTCTCATAACATATAAATATACTCATAGCATCTTAGGCAAGTATAACATATAAAATTGCAACAATGTAAATCTACCTCAATGTAGGTTTTCCAAAATAAATGGAAAATCACCCAAAATTTGAGAAAGAAAATAAAGGACTCCAAATGGCTCCAAGAATATGAAAAGAGAAGTCCTAGGAAGCCCAAGGACTCACTGCATGCACTAATTCTTCAATAGGACTCCATGGTTGAAGATGGGAAGTTTGGAAGCTCTATGAAATTTGGGGAAACTATGGTAGAGGCCACCAAAATGAATTTTGTTGGTACCATTAGAAAGCTCTAAAAAATGTAAGACTATTTTGTGAAATAATAAATCTCACGAAAATCACTCCTTAGGGGTGTATTGGAAGCTTAAAAGAAGGAGTAATGGAGGGTTTGTATACCCACTTTCATGTAGAGAGAAGGAGGAAGAAGAAGAGAGAAAAAGAAAGGGAAAAAAAAAGGAAAAGTCAAGAGGGAGAGAGAGAAGTGGCCGGCCACGGCCATTAAGTCGGGGGTGGGGCCCACTAATTTTTTTTGTCATTTGTTTTGTCTTTAAGACATATATGTGTAATGCATGTGTGTGTGTGTGTGTGGTCTACTACTACACACCCAATTTAAAACATATACCCACTTTAACACCAAGTTAATAAAAAATATAACAATAATAATAATAATAAAATATAATAAAATAAGATAAGAAAAGAAAATAAATAAATAAATATAATGACACAAGTTAATATAAGTTTAAATACTACACCAACAATTTAACAGGCTCGCACATAAGCATTTAAACACAGTTTTACTCCCCTTTTTTTTTTTTTTTTTTTTTTTTTTTTTAAACATGACAAATTCCATTCTCTACAAACTCCCAAATCGATTCCCGTATTGCTCTCGATTCACAACAATGGCACAACACGACCCTCAAATTGTTAGCCCTGAAATCGAAGAACCCTCCCCAAAAAAGATTCAGAAGCTTCATCAAAATGGGGTCTCTGAAGCTTATCCACAAATCACCCAGTTTTTGCGAGTGAAAAAGCTCTCCGACAAAGCTGTTCTGCCCTCTAGAGCCTCCCTTCTCTCTGCTGGTTTCGATCTCTCTAGGTAATTTCACCACCAAGTCGTGTGTGTGCGTGTATATATATATATATATATGTATATAGCTACATTTTGATATGGATTAAAAATTTATGGGTTTTCATTTTGATATATGTGTAGTGCAATAGAGACTGAAGTACCAGCCAGAGGCAAAGCTCTGGTTCCGACAGATATGAGCATAGCCATACCTGATGGAACCTACGCTCGTATTGGTAATTTTATTTGTTCTCTCTGCGTATATATATATATATATGCATATTAAAACACATATATGAGGGTTCTATTATATGTATATATATATTGTTGGTAGGATTTTCTGAGATGGGTTTCCGTTACATTGCAGCGCCGCGATCGGTATTGGCATGGAAGCATTCGATTGATGGTGGAGCTGGCGTAATAGATACTGATTACAGAGGCCCAGTTGGGGTTATCTTATTCAACCATTCTGATACTGATTTTGAAGTCAAAGTTGGGGATAGGATTGCACAGTTGATCATTGAGAAGATCATGACTCCTGAAGTCTCGGAGGTTGATGATTTGGATTCAACTGTTAGAGGTGCTGGTGGTTTTGGATCTACTGGCGTTTAAATCTCCATGATTGCTGTGATATTGGAGGATCATGTCTGTATCATTTTGGGTTTTTTTTTTTTTTTTTTTCCTTTTTCTCTTTGGTTTGTGTTCAGACTTGGTGTTTTGGGGTTTCTGGGTAGTTCTCATCTTTTTTTTTTTTTTGAGTAGTATTGTCAAATAGTTGGTGGGTAGATTGAAACTATGTGATCTTACAACTAAAGCTGATTTGTGCTTTTCTTGGTGTGATTTCTGATGAGCTCTTTTCCCTTTCCCATCTTCTAAAATGTTTGTATGAAAAATACAATGTAGAGTTTAGTAGTTTTAAACTTCGTTTGGACCACTTCCTCTCCGTAATTTAAGCGAGGAGAGAAGAGAAGAAAATGGAGAGAAAGTAGAAAGAAAATGAAGAAAGAAGAGAAGGGAAGAAAATGGAGAGAAGAGTCCATTTTTTTTTCTCCCCAAATCGGAGACATTCCGGAGAGAACTCAACTTTCTTTTCTCTCTTTGATAAGGTTTTCTTCTTTTCTCTCTACTTCTCTCCATCCAAACAAAGTGTTCAGTTTGTCAAATACTTATATACTAGTATGTTGTGTATTTATCAAATTCCATGTAGAGTTTAGAAGCACTTATAGTTCATCAAATCCTATGTAAATTTAGTTTTTCATCTGCTCTCTTTTGCTATAGGTTCCTAAAATCTAGCTATCGACCAAACGTAAATTTACTTGCAATCTGCTCTCTTTTGAAAAAGTGTATATTTAAAATTGGAGGGAAATGTTGAGGGAAAAACTTTTAAATTTGGTTTTGAATTTTGTCTTATTCACAAACTAACCCAAATGATATTTTGCTTGTCCCACATAGGAAAATTAGAGGAAGTGGGAAGGACATATATAAGTGGAGGTTGGAGTATGGGTTGGGCCCCTTGGGGGTACCAAGTTTTGTGAAGGGGCAGGACCTAGGCCCAATTGGGTTTACCACAAAACACACACACGCGCGCCGCCGCAGCCGCTCCGCCCCGCCCCGCTCCGTTCCGAGCCGGATGTGGACGTGGATGTGGTCCTACTCCTATATATCTTTTTATACAAAATCTATTTGGAAAATAATTTTTTTTAATTATAAAGAGTTTATTTTCAGTTGGAGACCAAGTCTCCCAAACAACTCCTCCACGTTTTTTTCTCCAGATTTTTTCTCCAACGTTCCCAGAGTTCTCTCCACGTTCTGCAATGTTAACTTTCCAAACGTTCAGAATATATTCTTTATATATACACAAACTGCTCTCATAAAAAGAAACAGATAGTTTTACAGAGAGAAAAAGAGTTACATAAATTATTTTACACAGTTTCTATATACAGTTTCTGAGCAACAATTTCTGAAAGGGTGTGGGTTTTTCCGATCTTCCTCCGTGCAAAAATTTTCGAGACAGAGGCGATTTCTGGGCTGCTTTATCCTAGGGACGTCGTGGCCTTCATCCGAACTGCTTGCACAACTTGGGCAGAGCCGCAAAGCGTCTTAAAGAGAGCGACTAAGTCCGCGACTCATCCCAAGAAAAACGTCAAAGGCTACTGATATTGGTAAAATTGTTCCTTTTAGTTTCTGCAGCAACACCATGTGTTGGTAACATGATACAAAAGTGTTCGTCTTTTTGGACGACAACCTAAGTAAAGGGGTGATAGTGAAAACTTGTAATAGTTGAGTGGTTGCTAGAGTTTTATAGTTGAAGGGGATATTTGAAAAAAGGTCATAGTTGAGGGGGGGTATTGGTGTAATTTACCCAATAATATTGTATCTAAGATAGATCACGTGCCCGACTCGTGCAGAAAAAAAAAAAAGTAAAAGTTATGAGCAATGCTAGATGCACTCCCAAATGCACAACCAAATGCACAACTTTGCTTTAAATTGTTGGACCTTGTGCTGAAAGGTTTGTACACAAAAAAGGGAGTGTACAGGGTGTGCAAGTGTTTCAGCACGAAGTCCAACATTTTTAAGCAGGGTTGTGCATTTGGTTGTGCATTTGAGAGTGCATCTAGCATTACTTAAAAGTTATTACTCCGTATTGTGGACTAGAACTTAGAAGAGGGCTGGCTGACTAATACTAATACTACTATAAGTTGAAAACCAGGAAAGGTGAAGGGAAGACCCTTTCTTTCTCAGTTTCTTATCACGTGAGGAGTCTATAAAATAATGGCGGGAAGTTTTGTCGCCATTATATTTGGACCATATTTGGCTGTCAATCTCTATCAACATAAACCCAATTCTTCATCTTCCAAACTCTTCAAATCCATTCTCTGCAAACTCCCAAATCGATTCTCGTATTGCTCTCGATTCACAACAATGGCACAACACGACCCTCAAATTGTCAGCCCTGAAATCGAAGCACCCTCCCCAAAAAAGATTCAGAAGCTTCATCAAAATGGGGTCATTGAAGCTTATCCACAAATCACCCAGTTTTTGCGAGTGAAAAAGCTCTCCGACAAAGCTGTTTTGCCCTCCAGAGCCTCCCCTCTCTCTGCTGGTTACAATCTCTCCAGGTAATTTCACCACCAAGTCGTGTGTGTGCGTATATATTTATATATGTATATAGCTACATTTTGATATGGATTAAAAATTTATGGGTTTTCATTTTGATATATATGTAGTGCAATAGAGACTGAAGTACCAGCCAGAGGCAAAGCTCTGGTTCCGACAGATCTGAGCAATGCCATACCTGATGGAACCTACGCTCGTATTGGTAATTTTATTTCTTCTCTCTGCGTATATTTATATATATATATGTATATTAACACACATATATGAGGGTTCTATTATATGTATATATATATTGTTGGTGGGATTTTCTGAGATGGGTTTCCGTTACATTGCAGCGCCACGATCGGGATTGGCATGGAAGCATTCGATTGATGTTGGAGCTGGCGTAATAGATGCTGATTACAGAGGCCCAGTTGGGGTTATCTTATTCAACCATTCTGATACTGATTTTGAAGTCAAAGTTGGTGATAGGATTGCACAGTTGATCATTGAGAAGATCATGACTCCTGAAGTCTCGGAGGTTGATGATTTGGATTCAACTGTTAGAGGTGCTGGTGGTTTTGGATCTACTGGCGTTTAAATCTCCATGATTGCTGTGATATTGGAGGATCATGTGTGTATCATTTTGTGGTTTTTTTTTCTTTTATTTTTTTTCTTTTTTTTCTTTGATTTGTGTTCAGACTTGGTGTTTTGGGGTTTCTGGGTAGCTGTCATCTTTTTTTTTTTTTGAATAGTATTGTCAAATAGTTGGTGGGTAGATTGAAACTATGTCATCTTACAACTAAAGCTGATTTGTGCTTTTCTTGGTGTGATTTCTGATGAGCTCTTTTCCCTTTCCTATCTTCTAAAATGTTTGTATGAAAAATACACTGTAGAGTTTAGTAGTTTTACACTTCGTTTGGACCACTTCCTCTCTGTAATTTAAGCGAGGAGAGAAGAGAAGAAAATGGAGAGAAAGTAGAAAGAAAATGGAGAAAGAAGAGAAGAGAAGAAAATGGAGAGAAGAGAAGAACATTGAGAGAAGAGTCCATTTTTTTTTCTCCCCAAATCGGAGACATTCCGGAGAGAACTCAACTTTCTTTTCTCTCTTTGATAAG
Source organism: Hydrangea macrophylla (assembly GCA_033977485.1). Classification (NCBI taxonomy): domain Eukaryota; kingdom Viridiplantae; phylum Streptophyta; class Magnoliopsida; order Cornales; family Hydrangeaceae; genus Hydrangea; species Hydrangea macrophylla. The sequence continues at coordinate 56,398,528 of CM066993.1, forward strand.
GTTTTCTTCTTTTCTCTCTACTTCTCTCCATCCAAACAAAGTGTTCAGTTTGTCAAATACTTATATACTAGTATGTTGTGTATTTATCAAATTCCATGTAGAGTTTAGAAGCACTTATAGTTCATCAAATCCTATGTAAATTTAGTTTTTCATCTGCTCTCTTTTGCTATAGGTTCCTAAAATCTAGCTATCGACCAAACGTAAATTTTACTTGCAATATGCTCTCTTTTGAAAAAGTGTATATTTAAAATTGGAGGGAAAGGTTGAGGGAAAAACTTTGAAATTTGGTTTCGAGTTTTGTCTTATTCACAAACTAACCCTAATGATATTTTGCTTGTCCCACATAGGAAAATTAGAGAAAGTGGGAAGTACATATATAAGTGGAGGTTGGAGTAAGGGTTGGGCCCCTTGGGGGTAGCAAGTTTTGTGAAGGGGGAGGACTTAGGCCCAATTGGGTTTACCACAAAACACACACACGCGCGCATGCGCGTCGCCGCAGCCGCCCCGCCCAGCCCCGCTCCGTTCCGGGCCGGATGTTGATGTGGATGTGGATGTGGTCCTACTCTTATATATCTTTTTATACAAAATTTATTTGGAAAATTATTTTTTCAGCTGGAGACCAAGTCTCCCAAACAACTCCTCCACGTTTCTTTCTCCAGATTTTTTCTCCAACGTTAACTTTCCCAACGTTCAGAATATATTCTTTATATATACACAAACTGCTCTCATAAAAAGAAACAGACAGTTTTACAGAGAGAAAAAGAGTTACAGAAATTGTTCTACACAATTTCTATATACAGTTTCTGAGCAACAATTTCTGAAAGGGTGTGGGTTTTTCCGATCTTCCTCCGTGCAAGGATTTTCAAGACAGAGGCGATTTCTGGGCTGCTTTATCCTGGGGACGTCGTGGCCTTCATCCGAACTGCTTGCACAACTTGGGCAGAGCCGCAAAGCGTCTTAAAGAGAGCGACTAAGTCCGCGACTCATCCCAAGAAAAACGTCAAAGGCTACTGATATTGGTAAAATTGTTCCTTTTAGTTTCTGCAGCAACACCATGTGTTTGTAACATGATACAAAAGTGTTCGTCTTTTTGGACGACAACCTAAGTAAAGGGGTGATAGTGAAAACTGGTAATAGTTTAGTGGTTTCTAGAGTTTTATAGTTGAGGGGGATATTTGAAAAAAGGTCATAGTTGAGGGGGGTATTGGTGTAATATACCCCATAATAATTGTATCTAAGATAAATCACGTGCCCGACTCGTGCAGAAAAAAAAAGTAAAAGTTATGAGCAATGCTAGATGCACTCCCAAATGCACAACCATATATATATATATGTATTATAACACATATATATGAGGGTTCTATTATATGTATATATATATATATATATTGTTGGTGGGATTTTCTGAGATGGGTTTCCGTTACATTGCAGCGCCGCGATCGGGATTGGCATGGAAGCATTCGATTGATGTTGGAGCTGGCGTAATAGATGCTGATTACAGAGGCCCAGTTGGGGTTATCTTATTCAACCATTCTGATACTGATTTTGAAGTCAAAGTTGGGGATAGGATTGCACAGTTGATCATTGAGAAGATCATGACTCCTGAAGTCTCGGAGGTTGATGATTTGGATTCAACTGTTAAAGGTGCTGGTAGTTTGGATCTACTGGCGTTTAAATCTCCATGATTGCTGTGATATTGGAGGATCATGTCTGTATCATTTTGGGTTTTTTTTTTTTTTTGTTTTCCTTTTTCTCTTTGGTTTGTGTTTAGACTTGGTGTTTTGGGGTTTCTGGGTAGTTCTCATCTTTTTTTTTTTTGAGTAGTATTGTCAAATAGTTGGTGGGTTGATTGAAACTATGTGATCTTACAACTAAAGTTGATTTGTGCTTTTCTTGGTGTGATTTCTGATGAGCTCTTTTCCCTTTCCCATCTTCAAAAATGTTTGTATGAAAAATACAATGTAGAGTTTAGTAGTTACACTTTGTTTGGACCACTTCCTCTCCGTAATTTAAGCAAGGAGAGAAGAGAAGAAAATGGAGAAAGAAGAGAAGAGAAGAAAATGGAGAGAAGAGTCCATTTTTTTTTCTCCCCAAATCGGAGAGATTCCGGAGAGAACTCAACTTTCTTTTCTCTCTTTGATAAGGTTTTCTTCTTTTCTCTCTACTTCTCTCCTTCCAAACAAAGTGTTAAGTTTGTCAAATGCTTATATACTAGTATGTTGTGTATTTATCAAATTCCATGTAGAGTTTAGAAGCACTTATAGTTCATCAAATCCTATGTAAATTTAGTTTTTCATCTGCTCTCTTTTGCTATAGGTTCCTAAAATCTAGCTATCGACCAAATGTAAATTTTACTTGCAAACTATTTTTCATTATATTTGCAACCATAGCCTAATTTTAACTACTACTAAATTATGGTGGAATGTCTATATAAATGTTATTTTTAACTAGAAGATTACATGTTGGACGATGTGAATCATTGGTGTTTTAAAAGTAGGAAGTTCGTGGCAAATCATAGGTATGCTATAGCTAGTTCCACTGTCAACTTGCTACAAGCACCAAATTCATATCAACAATATGCTAAAAGATTAAATCTAATTGAGGTAGGAATGGATGTTCACCAAAGCTTGAAGCAAGGCCTGATAGGTCTCTCTCTATACTCTTCCAATCTTTGCTATCTAGTAGGGTTTAGATCTCGTTTGGGAACAGATTTGGAACCCATGAGTTAAACTGGAACTCTAAAAGTTAAAATGAAATCATTTGGAAAGCCAAACTTTTGAAATTCAATTGCAAAAATATGCAAGTCAATCACAGGATTTGTGACTAACTAAAAACAATCATGGGCGGTTTATGGCCTAAAGTAGTTTTATGCGGTTAATTTTTATTTATTTATGTATTTAATTTTTTTTTTGGCGATTATTGCATAAGTAGAAACTGTTACCAAACAGTCCCGTACAGCAACTCAACCTTTAACAATTACACTACAAAAGAGAATATTATGCATTTATGCATAATATAACCAAAATCCCCTCTCCAACATTAAACATCATGCATATATAATAGTGCCCCCTCCTACATGTGAAAGAGAGCTTAAATACAAAACATATCTCTAAAGTTTGGTCTCTATCTCATTTTAGTCTTTATAATTTCTATTGCATCAATTTGGTCCATAAAATTTTTAAATAGAAGCAATATGATCTAAATGTCCTATTTTGTCAGAAATTTTAACGAAATTCACTCACTGCTGTGCGCAACTACGTTGATAAGTTAGTGGAGATATTGGTAGTGTTCTGTTTTTTGCCCCTAAAAATCATGATAGTGCATAGCACGTAAGCCAATTTTTGAACATATTTATTTATGTATTTATAGAATTGGACCACAATGCTTCTATTTGTGGTAGGTTCTAGTGTGATGTGTATGAGATATATGGATGGGTATAACACGTAAGCAGGTTAGTAAAGGTGGAACAACAGATAAAATATGATAAAATAATGCAGAAAGTGTAGTAGAATAATAATATATAAAAATGCAGTAGAGAAATGGGAGTCGGAGAGGACATGGTGTCACGTCCCGGAACTGCACATACGAATCCATGTCACGTGGCACGCCACCAAGGCTCCTATTATACTCCTAAGGATCTATTATTAACAATAAATCAGAGTCATAAAACGCTATACCCAATTAAGCACTCTTGAAAACAAAGCATTTTTTAAAATAGAGTATCCAGTCGACTGATCGGGAACCCGGTCGACTGGACACCAAATTACAGAGAGCATTTTTCTGAGAATTCCCCGATCCAGTTGACTGAATGGTCCGGTCGATTGAAAATTTTGAGGCCCGGTCGACTGGACATTGAGTCTGGTCGACTGAACACCCTCAACCCCAGAATTTTAACATTCTGCTTCACGATCCAGTCGACTGGATCGCGTGTCCGGTTGACTGGTTTATGCAGCAAAATCATAAATTCTGCCGCAACTTTGTGTAAAAGCCAACACCAATTCAAACGTACCCAAGACCTGATAAAAATGCGATCAAACCAAATGTGTTCAACACAATACCACTCATATATTACACGAGATAATCTTACGACTAGTTCAATACATGATTCTAGAGTCCAAACTTATATAAACCAGTAACTAAGTTAACATTGTTGAGATTCCCAACTAGTTTTACATAAACCAGTTAGCCAAACTATTAACATGATTTCCCAAGTACAAACCGAAATCTAACCATATTACAAGTTTAAAACAAGATACAAGTTCACCATTTATACAAGACATTCTCTATATTAACCAAGCTAAAAGCACCACACCCACGTTGCCTCGCCAATTCTTTACTGAGTTCCAAACCCTCAATCTTTCACCAACTTGCCTTTATCACCTACAATGGTTATTTAATAACCACTATAATATATCAGTTATATGCTGGTGAATGCCAATAATTATAAACATGAATAATAGACATGTTCAATCTTATCTTTCTACACATAACTATGGTCTCCGGGAACGCAAGCACTGGCCACCCTTTCACGTTAGCCCGCGACTACTCTATTAGTCCGCGTAACTAACCGAGACCCACACCTCTTTCTGTCAGACGTGGGACCTCATGACCATTAAGGCACCTAGTCACATTTTCGATGGCAAGTTCAAGTTCTCCTTTGACCCACGTTGATAATTCAACAGGCTCACATAGTCATTACACCGTGCAATTCACAAATTATATAGGTCTTAGTAACCACATGGGTTTGCCCACTAACAACTAGATATACGAAATTATAGTAATAGACGTGCTAATCATCACAGAGATAATCTCAAACGTCTGATCATCCATATTTCACAATTATTGTCATTCACCTTAAGGATTTTGCTCCTATTTGCTGAATTAAGAGCCTGGTGATTACCAGTTACAATTCCTGTATCAAATTAGCAAATTATGAGCTAAGCTTCCAAATTGGGGCGCAAAAAAACTATCTCAAAAAGCAATAAGATTAGTACCCACGCGTTAGACTCACCTCCAGGAGTCTAAATATGTAGCCTATTTTGAAATTGCACGTCGTTAAGCGCGTCAATCGGCGTCGTGAACGTCGGCGTCGATTCCGTTGTCGAGAATTCCGTACGAATTCTTTCTGTAACTCATTTCATTGTTTTGATGAAGGTGATGACAAGGGATGATGAGTCATCGCCACATGTCGCGTGGCATGTGCGAGCCACGTTTTACCATTTTTATGTTTGACTCCCCAGGTTTCCTCAGTTTTACATTTATACCCCTATTAGTTAATGAAACTTATTAAAACTATCCCAAACTTACATGAGTGTTTGCCTATGTCACGCGTTGGTCCCATAAGTGGTCCCACATAATTTTATGAAGTTGCTAATTAACCTACTAATTATGCAACGTGTCCAATTTGTCCTCACAAAGGTATCCCTAGCGGACCATAGGAGTGGTCTCTAACAAGTAACATGCTATTAAAAACAACATATTAAAATATTCACATATGCCTTAATAAACAGTTAAGCACATAATGATTAATATTCCATATCTGTCCCATCACACGGGGACCTAACATAACTGTCCCATACTGGGACTGCCACTTGGCCTATCTTTGGGTTACAAAACTGGACACCTCTAATCATTTTAGTGAGTTAAAACTCACTTAACACAAATAATTAGATCGTTAATAAATTATTAATATGCATGCTAAATGCAATTAAATTCTGCCCGCGGGAGTAGGTGTTACATCTCTCCACTCTTTAAAGAGGAGTTTGTCCTCAAACGCGCTGTACCTCAAGTCTCGAACAGGTATGGGTATTACTCTCGCATCTCTTTCTTCGTTTCCCATGTAGCTTCTTCAACCGAATGGTTCTGCCACAATACCATGAACAACGGAGTGGTCTTTGTCCTTAATACTTGTTCTTTTCGGTCAAGAATTCTGATTGGATATTCAATACATGTCAAGTCTTCTCTGATCTCTAATAGTTCTGGTTCAATCACCTGACTCGAATCTGATACACATTTTTGTAACATTGATATGTGGAAAATATTATGCACATGGGCTAATTCTTGTGGCAAATCTAATCGGTTCGCCACCAGTCCAACTCTTCTAACAATCTCAAATGGTTCGACATATCTGGGATTTCACTTCCCTCGTTTTCCAAATCTCACAATTCCTTTTGTAGGCGATACTTTTAAGAATACATAATCTCCTATTTCGAATTCTATTGATCTTCTCTTTAAATCCGCATAACTCTTGTAACGACTTTGAGTCGTTTGTAGCCGTTATTGTATCACTTTGATCTTTTTCGTAGTTTGTTGAACTATTTCCGGTCCTATCAATTTTCTTTCTCCCACTTCGGTCCAGCAAACTGGAGAATGACATTTTTGCCCGTATAAAGCCTCAAAAGATGTCATTCCAATACTAGCTTGGAAACTGTTATTATAAGCAAATTCTGCTAGAGGCAAATATTCCTCCTAATCGCCTTTAAAGTTTAAGACACATATCCGCAGCATATCCTCTAATATCAGAATCACCAGTTCTGACTGGCCATCAGTTTGAGGATGGAATGTCGTACTAAAATTTAAGTTAGTACCCATAGCCCGTTGTAATCCTTGCCAAAATCGCGATGTGAATTTACTATCTCTGTCAGAAACAATTGATACTGGAGCTCCGTGTAATCGTACTATCTCTTGAATATATAACTCTGCCAGTTTCATCGGATCATTAGTTTTGATCGGCAAGAAGTGTGCTGACTTGGTCAATCAATCAACGATTACCCAAACGGTTTCATTTGACTTTCTTGCTCTCGGCAAACCTGACACAAAATCCATTGTAATATTCTCCCATTTCCATTTCGGTATAGGCAATGGTATAAATTGTCCCGCAGGTCTCTGATGTTCTACCGTTACCTGTTGACAAACTACACACTTGGCTACATATCCTTCCACTTCTCTTTTCATTCCAAACCACCAATAAATTTCCTGTAAGTCGCGGTACATCTTTGTGCTTCCTGGGTGGATTGATTACTTAGTGTTATGTGCCTCCTCTAAAACTGTTTCCTTGATTCGATCTATACTGGGTACACAACATCGATTCCTGAACTTCAGTATCCCATTTTCAAAGGTGAACTCTGGCTACTTACCCTCAATATTCCATCACAAATCTTCTTCAATTCTGGATCTTGAAGTTACTTCTTGCGAATTTCATCTACTAAGGATGGTTGTGCGATGATTGCCGACATCAAAGCATCTCTAGTTTCTGGAATTATTTCCAATTTCAGCTTCTCCAGTTCCCGTATTAGTTTTTCCTGAGTAGTCAGGTCATAGATCAAATTATGTGTTGATTTTTGACTTAGCGCATTAGCCACTACATTGGCTTTTCCTGGATGGTAGTAAATAGTTACGTTGTAGTCCTTCATTAATTCTAGCCAACGCCTTTGTCGCATGTTCAAATCCCTCTGGGTAAAGAGATACTTTAAACTATTGTGATCAATGTAAATCTCACACCTTTTCCCATATAGATAATGTCACCAAATCCTTAAGGCAAATATCACAACTGCTAACTCCAAGTCATGCGTCCAGTAGTTAACTTCATGTGCTCTTAGTTGTCGCGAAGCATAAGCAGTAACTTTGTCATTTTGCATCAAGACACATCCCAACCCCCGATGCGAAACATCACTATAAATATTAAACCCCTTAGTACCTGAAGGAATAGTCAAAATCGGTGCTGACATAAGTCGAGTCTTCAATTCCATAAAACTTTCTTCACACTCAAGGCTCCATACAAATGGAACATCTTTCCTCATTAGTCGGGTCATAGGTGTCGCAATTCTCGAGAAATTCTCCACGAACCTTCAGTAGTAACAGGCTAAATTAAATCCAAGAAACTTCTTACTTCTGACACATTAGTTGGCGGATTCTAATTAGCTATAGCTTCAATTTTCTGTGGATCCACTGATACACCTTCCTTTGATATTACATGGCCCAAAGCCCAAAAATGCAATTTTGGTTAACCAGAACTCACATTTCTTCAACTTCCCAAACAACTTCTCTCGGAGTCGTTGCAAAATTAACCGGAGATGCCTCTCATGGTCTTCTACACTCTTGGAATATATCAAAATGTCATCAATGAAAACAATTACAAACTCGTCCAAGTAATCCTTAAATACCCAGTTCATCAAATCCATGAATGCAGCCGGTGTATTAGTAACTCCAAATGGCATGACAAGGAACTCGTTGTGGCCATAGCGAGTCCTAAATGCAGTCTTCTCCACATCCTCTTCTTTCACCTTCAGTTGATGGAAGCCCGATCGCAAGTCAATTTTAGAAAATACTTAAGCTCATTGGAGTTGGTCGAACAAGTCATCAATTTTGGGTAACGGGTACTTGTTCTTGATAGTTAGCTTGTTCAGCTCACGGTAGTCGATACACATCATCATGGTTCCATCTTTCTTTTTGACAAATAAGACCGGTACACCCCACGGCGATACACTAGGCCGGATAAACCCCTTGTCCAACAATTCCTATAGTTGAATCTTTAGTTCTTTGAGTTCTATTGGTGCCATTTTATACGGCGTCTTTGACACATGTTGTGTTCTCGAAGCCACCTCAATAGTGAATTCAATTTCTCGATCAATCAACTCATCTGGCAAGTCCTCGAGAAATACATCTGGAAACTCCCGTACTACTGATATATCTTCTACCTTGGTGCTCGTAACCCGTGTATCAATTATAGAGCATAAAAATCCTTGACAACCTTATTTCAACAATTTACCCACCCGAATTGCCGACACCAAGAATGGTGGTGCCACGACACCAATCCCCTGAAAAATAAATTCTCCCTGCCCCGGTGGTCGAAAAATAACTCTTTTCGTTCACAGTCAACAAAGGCTTGGCTCACGGATAACCAATCCATACCCAAAATCACATCAAAATAATTAATGGTCAACGGTATCAAGTCGATAGTCAATGTTCTATCATCTACCCGGATGCCACATGCCTTGAAAACTATAGATGTTGTCATCGGTGTACTAAGTGGTAAAGTGTCACACCCGTTCCAAGAATTCATGATTTTATCATGCATATTTGTAATTTGAGAGTTTATCAATGTTAATTGATAATGGTGATAGGGTTGACTGTTAGTCAATGGTAAGGTGTCAGTGAGGACACGGGAACATGGCAATTCATATGGCATGAGCATGAGTAAATGGCATTTATATGATTTAAATGTTATTCGACTTTATCTGGTATTCTTGTGAATAGTAATTATACCTGTGTAGTATAATTCTGGTAATTTTGATACTGTTAGATATCATTTTGAGAACTGTGGTGAGAACGTGAGAGACACGTTAATTAAAAGGTAGGTTGTGCAGAGATTCCACAGAATATAGCTTTCGGACGCTATTTTTGGACCCAAACGAAACTTAGTCAGAAACTTTTGAAATTTATAGTTTTCATTCATAAAGTTATAAAATGGACGTGTGCGAAGTTTCATGGATTAATTAGAAGTTTGAAAAACTTGCGGGGAGGTAAACGTAATTCTCAGAAAGTTTGCCTATATATAGATAAGGATGAGATTCCATTCTCATCCAAACACTTTACAAATATCTAGAGAGAGGAGAGAGAAGGGAGATTTGGAGCCAACGGGCTTTGCGACGCCGATCGACGACCGTTCGTCTGTCAGATCTTCTCCAGATTTTAGATTTGAACTCGTGGAGGTAAGATCTTCATTTTGATACTACTTAGGCCATGTTTGGCCAAGTTTTGTAAAAATCTTAATTTTAGACTTTTGGGAAAAACAAGTATAAACTTGTAGGAATTTTCTCAAATTCAAAATCCGACGTTTATTTGACCTCCTAGTCGATCCTTCAAAGTTTGAGGGAAATCGCACGAGGTATGAAGTGCTAACTTGTGAAATATAGAGAAATACATGTTTTATATTTCGACGACGAAATTGAGATCCGGGCAAAATCCATGTGTTAATTGTTGGCCCGTTAATTATGCACGCGCTAAATTGTGAAAAGCATGTCTAAATTTATGCGAGCACGTTAAGTTATCTATGTGGGTCAAAGGGGAGTCTTATACAAATTCATGCCGGAGTAAGCTTCTCGTTGTTTGAGAATTTTAGTAGCGACGGCTACTGTGCATGGTTGTAGGCTTGGACTTGCCATGGCACTTGTGGGATGTAATGGTTGTAGGCTTGGACTAGCCATTGACATCGCGGTTTAAGGCTTGGACATGCCGCTACCGAATGAATGCGTATTTTTCTCCATAGAGACTATTGATATGATTTATGAGATTAAAGCATGTTTTGTTGTATATTACACATGTTAGACTTGTACGCTCAGCATATAGCTGAGCAGTGGAGATGTACTCCATTACAGGTAAGAAGAAAGACAGGAAGAATCGCGATGAGTGAGGCCGATGAACGCCGGGAATCCACAATTGTATATGCTTTTGTTTTAAATCCAAACCTTGTATAAGGATTGGGAATTTGTAATATGTTGTAATAGAACCATAGATTAGTTTCACAGTATTGAAATCTTGAAATTGAACGTCTTTAGTTATGTTTTAAATGTTGAAATTGGTGTTGGTTGTGATTGTTGTTGGTATTGAGAAGCATGAGTTATTAATTTTCAACACAGGGCTGCCCAGCAGGGGAGCAGTCGACTGGACCCTGGGTCAGTCGACTGGATCCCGTGTGTTGGAGACACTGAAAGTGAATAGTAAAGGAAGCAGTCGACTGGACCCTTTACCAGTCGACTGAACACTGTTGATTTTTGGCTACTGCTTCTATTTATGGAAAACCAGTCGACTGGGTCCCCAGATCAGTCGATTGGACCTCCTTTGTTAAGTGTGGTATTTTTTAGTTCTGCCCAACACAGTCGACTAGGGGGGGGAGTGAGCAGTCGACTGAACACTGTAGATTTTAGCTACTGATCCAAATAGTAATTAGTGCAGTCGACTGGGTTCCTTGATCAGTCGACTGGACCTCTGTTGAGGATTTAGGGTTTTAGTTTCTGCTAGGCACAGTCGACTGGACCTTATTACAGTCGACTGAACCTCTGTTTTCAGAATTTTTTCTTTTGAATGTGTTTTCTATGGACAAAACTTTTTTTTATAACTCAAATTTTCAAGGGATTCGTCCACTCAGAGGGAAAAGTTTCTAAGTTTTAAAATACCCAGGGTTGGTTTAAAGTTCTTTCCGCTGCATATCGTTAGAAGATGGTTGGATGAGCCTTGGTGGCGTGCCACGTGTCCTATTTCCACACGTAGTGGGATGGGTCGTGACATTTATTGGTATCAAAGCAATAGGTAACAAAACTTTGGGAACGTTCGACGACGAGTGGAGTGTTGAGTGATTTATCACATGTTCACAATTGCATCTATACATTGTAGAGATGTTTGATGCATATGTATGTTGTTTTACATACATAATATTGTTATTATTGTACATGCATAGTGTTTATGCATTGAGAACTACAGGATTGTGATCATGAGTGACGAAGAGAGAACTCTATCGCCACATACTCGACGGATGAATGAAATGGCAGAAATGATGGGGAATATGGGGGATATGATACGGAATATAGCGGAACAATTGCCTCCAACACCTCCATTCGAAACACCACCATTAACTATGGTACATCCACCTGAGAATAGGGGTATGAGATCTATATCCGAACAGTTTGCGAGGAAGAAACTGATGGAATTTCATGGAACACCCGACCCAACGCTCGCAGAACATTGGATTATGGACATGGAGAGGATTTTTCGATCTATTCCAATGAACGACAGGGAGAAAATGGAAAACGCAAGTGATGTATTGAGGGGTGAAGCCCAGAATTGGTGGGTGAATGTCCTAGATCAAGGAGCACCAATTACTTGGGAGGGGTTCAAGGCAGAATTCAATCGCTGATTCTTTCCGCGAGCAGCCTACAATGCAAAGAAGCGAGAGTTTGATAACCTCAAGCAGGGAGACATGACTGTAACGGAGTATACTTCCAAGTACAACGCTTTGTTGAGATTTGGAAAGGGTTCCGTGCCAGAAGAGGAAGATAGGGCAAGAAAATTTGAAGAGGGTTTAAGGGATAATATCCGGTTGAGAGTAGAAACCTATGAACATTCGACTGTGGCAGCAGTACAACAAACGGCGCTAGTGGCCGAGAGTGGAATGGAAAGGTCAAGGCAGCATCAGCACGGTAAACGAAGCAATGAGGGCGGGGATAGGAACCAAGGCGGATCTTTCAAGAGGCCATTTCAAAGAGGCTCTGGTTCTAGTTTCAGTGATTTCAGGAGAACGCCAAGTAATATACCGTTGTGTTCACTTTGTAACCGACCGCACTCAGGCCGATGTTTCATGAGCAAACCCCAGAACAGGAACCAAGGCGGGGGTAGTACTAATTCAACACCCGACATGAGGGGCAAGTGTTATGATTGTGGAGTATTTGGGCACCAAGCCAAGGATTGTCCGAGGAAGTATCCTCAGTAAGGAGCTAGTTCTATGGCTTCCAGTGGGTTGAAGCCTAGACAATCCAATTATGGGGGACAAAGGACTGAACAACGTCAAGGAAGAGCATATCAGATAAACCCAGGAGATATGACTGCTTCCGGGACAGTAGTCTCAGGTATGGTGCTTGTATGTTCACACTTAGCACGCATACTTGTTGACTCGGGATCTACGCATTCGTTTGTATCGCATGCTTTTGTTGAACATTTGAATGTTAAATCGGCACCATTAGGATATGAATTGTCTATTACTGTGCCACTTAGTACATCAATAATGACGTCTACTGTATATAAGAACTGTGAGATCAAATTAGGCGAGAAGTTGATGACCGTAGACCTTATACCGATTGGGGTGAACCATTTCGATGTGATACTGGGAATGGATTGGTTAGCTCTTAACCAAGCCACGATAGACTGTGAACGGAAAGAGGTTAATTTTCGATCACCGGTGTATGGGAATTTTTGTTTTCATGGGAGTGGGGTTATACCGCCGCCGTATTTGATTTCAGCAATCCGAGCGGGGAAGTTATTGAAAAAGGGATGCCAAGGATTCCTATGTTCAGTGACTGATGGCTCGGCGACCGAATCAACAGTAGAGGATATTCCAGTAGTGCGAGAGTACCCCGATGTATTTCCTGATGACCTACCAGATGTTCTTATTGAGAGAAAAGTTGAATTCACTATTGAGGTGATACCAGACTCAAGACCCGTGTCAAAGGCACCGTATAGGATGGCACCCATAGAATTGAAAGAGCTGAAAATTCAACTACAAGAGTTACTTGATAAAGGTTTTATCCGACCAAGTGTATCACCGTGGGGAGCTCCAGTATTGTTTGTAAAGAAGAAAGATGGTTCAATGCGTATGTGTGTTGATTACCGGGAACTGAACAAGTTAACGATTAAGAACAAGTACCCATTACCCAGAATCGATGACTTATTTGACCAACATCGTGGGGCTCAAGTATTTTCAAAGATAGATTTGAGATCAGGTTACCATCAGTTGAAAGTAAAGGCCGAAGACGTTGAGAAGACAGCCTTTAGAACGCGCTACGGACACTATGAGTTCTTAGTTATGCCATTTGGAGTTACCAATGCACCAGATGCGTTCATGGATCTGATGAATCGAGTATTCAAAGATTATTTGGATGACTTCGTGATTGTATTCATCGACGATATTCTTATCTATTCACCGAGTGAGATAGAACACGAGAATGACTTGAGGTTGATACTTCAGAGATTGCGAGAGAAACAATTATTTGGTAAATTCAAGAAATGTGAATTTTGGTTGTCTAGTATTACTTTTCTTGGTCACGTAATTGACAAGAATGGAGTATCAGTTGATCCTCACAAAGTAGAAGCTATATCTAATTGGCAAAGACCGATATCCGTATCTGAAATTTGAAGTTTCTTGGGATTAGCAGGATACTACCGCCGTTTTATTGAACATTTCTCAAAGATTTCTTTACCTATGACAAGGTTGATGAGGAAAGGAATTACATTTGAATGGAGTCAGGAATGTGAAGACAGTTTCCAAGAGTTGAAGTCACGGTTGACGAGAGCACCAATATTGACAATACCATCCGGAACCGAGGGGTTTGTGATCTATAGTGATGCGTCGCATCAAGGGTTGGGATGTGTACTTATACAAGGTGGTAAAGTAATTGCTTATGCTTCTAGAAAGTTGAAGACACATGAGATTAATTATCTGACTCACAATCTCGAATTAGCCGCGGTAATTCATGCTTTGAAAATATAGAGACACTACCTGTACGGAGAAAAGTGTGAGATATTCACAGACCACAAGAGTTTGAAATACATTTTTACCCAACGGGACTTGAATATGAGACAACGAAGATGGTTGGAATTGATGAAGGATTACGATCTTTCGATTGAGTACCATCCGGGGAAGGCGAATGTAGTAGCCAATGCATTAAGCCGGAAGACACTGAGGAATTTAGCCGACGAGCTAACACAACAAAAGGAATTGGTAAAAGAGATGGAACATTTGGACTTAGATGTGATTCCAGAGACTAGTGATGGCTTAATGATGACGATCATGGCACACCCAGATATTATTGATGAGATCAAGAAAGAACAATTTAACGATGTCTATTTGTGCAAAATGAGAGACGAGATACCTTTGGGAAAGCGACCTGGTTTTGTGTTAGAATAAGGAACGTTAAAACTGGGAAATCGATTATGTGTACCGAATGTAAAAGACTTGAAAGAGAGAATTCTAGAAGAAGCTCATAGTACGAAATATTCAGTGCACCCGGGAAGTAATAAGATGTACAGAAACTTGAGAGAAAACTTCTGGTGGAAGGGTATGAAACGTGAAGTCGCTAAGTTTGTATCCGAATGTTCGACATGTCAACAGGTCAAAGCAGAGAGACAATTACCCGCGGGGTTATTACAACCATTGCCAGTGTCGGAATGGAAGTGGGACGAGATCACGATGGACTTTGTTTCAGGAATTCCACGATCAATCAATAAGAATGATAAGATTTGGGTTATAGTTGATCGACTAACCAAGTCAGCTCATTTTCTACCAATCAAGACGACTAAACCATCCAAGTTAGCAGAATTATATGTGAGAGAGATTGTAAGATTACATGGGGTTCCAGTGGTGATTGTATCAGATCGTGATAGTAGTTTTACGTCAAGGTTTTGGGGAAGTTTGCAAAAAGCTATGGGTACGAAATTGAGTTTCAGTACCGCATTTCATCCTCAGACCAACGACAGTCAGAGCGCACGATTCAGACCTTGGAAGATATGTTGAGATTGTGTGTATTAGACTTTGGGGATGATTGGGAGAAACATCTACCGTTGGTTGAATTTGCGTATAACAACGGATTTCAGTCAAGTATTGGTATGGCACCATATGAAGCTTTGTATGGCCGTAAGTGTCGATCACCGGTTTGTTGGACCGAGGTTGGAGAACGAAAGTTGTTAGGACCTGAGTTAATACAGGCGACTACTGAGAAGGTGAAGTTGATTCAGGAGCGACTTAAGGTAGCTCAGAGCCGTTATAAGAGCTATGCGGACTCTAAACGACGACCGATGAATTTCGCAGTTGGAGATTTTGTATACTTGCGAGTATCGCCTTCGAAAGGCATTGTACGATTTGGAAAGAGGGGAAAGCTCAATCCGAGATTCATAGGACCTTTTGAGATCCTAGAGAGGGTAGGTCCAGTAGCTTACCGATTGGCCTTGTCATCAGAGTTGGAACATGTGCACAACGTGTTTCACGTGTCTATGTTGGGACGTTGTATGACTGATATAAGTAAGATCATTGTACCTGAACCGCTGCAGATTCAGGGAGACTTGACTTATGTGGAACAACCGATCGAGATTCTAGATCGAAAGGAACAAGTTTTAAGAACTAAAACGATTTCGATGGTGAAGGTATTATGGCGTAGTCACGCTGTTGAAGAGGCTACGTGGGAAAATGAAGAAGACATGCGGAATGAGTATCCGTACTTGTTCGACATAAGAGGTATAAGTTTGGGGACAAACTTCCTTTTTGGAGGGGAGAGTTGTCACACCCGTTCCAAGAATTCATAATTTTATCATGCATATTTGTAATTTGAGAGTTTATCAATGTTAATTGATAATGGTGATAGGGTTGACTGTGAGTCAACGGTAAGGTGTCAGTGAGGACACGAGAACATGGCAATTCATATGACATGAGCATGAGTAAATGGCATTTATATGATTTAAATGTTATTCGACTTTATCTGGTATTCCTGTGAATAGTAATTATACCTGTGTAGTATAATTCTGGTAATTTTGATACTGTTAGATATCATTTTGAGAACTGTGGTGAGAATGTGAGAGACACGTTAATTAAAAGGTAGGTTGTGCAGAGATTCCACAGAATATAGTTTTCGGACGCTATTTTTGGACCCAAACGAAACTTAGTCGGAAACTTTCAAAATTTATAGTTTTCACTCGTAAAGTTATAAAATGGACGTGTGTGAAGTTTCATGGATTAATTAGAAGTTTGAGAAAGTTGCAGGGAGGTAAACGTAATTCCCAGAAAGTTTGCCTATATATAGATGAGGATGAGATTCCATTCTCATCCAAACACTTTACAAATATCTAGAGAGAGGAGAGAGAAGGGAGATTTGGAGCCAACGGGCTTTGCGACGCCGATCGACGACCGTTCGTCTGTCAGATCTTTTCCAGATTTTAGATTTGAACTCGTGGAGGTAAGATCTTCATTTTGATACTACTTAGGCCATGTTTGGCCAAGTTTTGTAAAAATCTTAATTTTAGACTTTTGGGAAAACAGGTATAAACTTGTAGGAATTTTCTCAAATTCGAAATCCGACGTTTATTTGACCTCCTAGTCGATCCTTCAAAGTTTGAGGGAAATCGCACGAGGTATGAAGTGCTAACTTGTGAAATATAGAGAAATACATGTTTTATATTTCGACGACGAAATTGAGATCCGGGCAAAATCCATGTGTTAATTGTTGGCCCGTTAATTATGCACGCGCTAAATTGTGAAAAGCATGTCTAAATTTATGCGAGCACGTTGAGTTATCTATGTGGGTCAAAGGGGAGTCTTATACAAATTCATGCCGGAGTAAGCTTCTCGTTGTTTGAGAATTTTAGTAGCGACGGCTACTGTGCATGGTTGTAGGCTTGGACTTGCCATGGCACTTGTGGGATGTAATGGTTGTAGGCTTGGACTAGCCATTGACATCGCGGTTTAAGGCTTGGACTTGCCGCTACCGGATGAATGCGTATTTTTCTCCGTAGAGACTATTGAATGATTTATGAGATTAAAGCATGTTTTGTTGTATATTACACATGTTAGACTTGTACGCTCAGCATATAGCTGAGCAGTGGAGATATACTCCATTACAGGTAAGAAGAAAGATAGGAAGAATCGCGATGAGTGAGGCCGATGAACGCCGGGAATCCACAATTGTATATGCTTTTGTTTTAAATCCAAAACTTGTATAAGGATTGGGAATTTGTAATATGTTGTAATAGAACCATAGATTAGTTTCACGGTATTGAAATCTTGAAATTGAACGTCTGTAGTTATGTTTTAAATGTTGAAATTGGTGTTGGTTGTGATTGTTGTTGGTATTGAGAAGCATGAGTTATTAATTTTCAACACAGGGCTGCCCAGCAGGGGAGCAGTCGACTGGACCCTGGGTCAGTCGACTGGATCCCGTGTGTTGGAGACACTGAAAGTGAATAGTAAAGGAAGCAGTCGACTGGACCCTTTACCAGTCGACTGAACACTGTTGATTTTTGGCTACTGCTTCTATTTATGGAAAACCAGTCGACTGGGTCCCCAGATCAGTCGACTGGACCTCCTTTGTTAAGTGTGGTATTTTTAGTTCTACCCAACACAGTCGACTGGGGGGGGGGAGTGAGCAGTCGACTGAACACTGTAGATTTTAGCTACTGATCCAAATAGTAATTAGTGCAGTCGACTGGGTTCCTTGATCAGTCGACTGGACCTCTGTTGAGGATTTAGGGTTTTAGTTTCTGCCAGGCACAGTCGACTGGACCTTATTACAGTCGACTGGGCAGTCGACTGAACCTCTGTTTTAAGAATTTATTCTTTTGAATGTGTTTTCTATGGACTAAACTTTTTTTTATAACTCAAATTTTCAAGGGATTCGTCCACTCAGAGGGAAATGTTCCTAAGTTTTAAAATACCCAGGGTTGGTTTAAAGTTCTTTCCGCTGCGTATCGTTAGAAGATGGTTGGATGAGCCTTGGTGGCGTGCCACGTGTCCTATTTCCACGCGTAGTGGGATGGGTCGTGACATAAAGATACTGATAAATCATATCCTAAGGGTTCAGACATGCCATGTAAGTGTTTAACAAATTCACGTGCAACAAAAGAATGTGTCGACCCGAATCTATCAAAACATGAGTTGGATGCGAACAAATTGATAATATACCTGATACGACAGAGTCGGTAGCTGAAATATCTCCTGGGGTCAACTAGTAAAACCTCCCTTGCCTTGGCTCGACCCCCCTTCCCCTTATCCATATTGGTTCCGGATCTTGCTGTGGTTGTAGCCATCGAACTCGTGCTTTGTTGCTTCTTCGTCGGACAATCTTTAGAGTGATGTCCCAGTACCCCACAAGTGTAACATCTACCTCTTACCTCCGGATTGGAACCTCCCATGCTCTGAGCTCTGACTTGCAAACAATACCGGGCAACATGCCCCAACTGTTTACATTTGTTACATATCAAAGTAAGGTGGCAAGCTCCCATGTATCGTCGGTTGCATGTTAGGCATATTGGGTTAGTTTCCCCGGTGTAGGTATTTCTCCCTTGGCTCCTTGTACTCGAGCCTGAACCCTATGAAAATGTTCTCTTAGAGAACCCTTGCCCTTTCCCCTTGTCCTCATACGCTCGCTTGCCTTGCTGCCCTTGTTTGAATTTCTCAATATCTTTTTCCACTATTAAAGTCACATCTTGAACATCGGCCACACTTTGGTGTTGAAGTGTATCTCTCAACCCCTCCTCAAATTTCCGAGCTTTGTCAACTTCTCTTGGAACGGAGCGATATCCTCAAACTTCCGAGCTTTGTCAACTTCTCTTGGAACGGAGCGATATCCCAAGCGGAGTAAATCATTGTACTTTATAGCGTACTCATTGACAGTCATGTCCCCTTGTTGTAAATTTGCAAATTCTCGACTCAGTTGTGTCTTAGCCAATACCGGAAAGTATCATTTGTTAAACTCGTTCACAAACTGTCTCCACATTTTTGGCGGTACTTGAGCAATTTGGTTTGTCCACCAACTCTGAGCTACCCCTTTTAGGGTATCGGTGGAACACATAATCTTTTCAGTGTCTGTACACCCCCATAGCCCAAAAAATGCGTTCCATATCCATTAACCAACGATCGACTAATGACGTGTCAGGACCACACTCAAACTGTAGTGGCTTCCATTTATAGAACTGCTTAATGATTCCCTGTTCGTGTCGTGGATTTGCAGGTCTATTCTCACTCGTTGGTATTCTATCACTAGCAGCTCTGACAAAATTACTCACAACATCCTCTAAATGATCCAACCTCGAATGTGGTGAATGTTCTCGGTTTGGGTCTGCCATTTCTTACCTGCCAATCAATTCACATAAATACCATACATGCTACACCATTACAACATGCAACATTCATATCACATATCTTATGCATTCATGATATGCATCTAATTACTCATCTTTATCAAGTTCTTTCAAGTCGTCGTCTCTCATACCCAAAGTTCTAAGCTTATTGCTCTGATACCACTAAATGTCACGCCCCGGAACTGCACATACGATTCCAGGTCACGTGGCATGCCACCAAGGCTCCTATTACACTCCAAATGATCCATTATTAACAATAAATCAGAGTCATAAAACGCTATACCCAATTAAAGCACTCTTGAAAACAAAGCATTTTTTAAAACAGAGTATCTAGTTGACTGATCGGGAACCCGGTCGACTGGACACCAAATTACAGAGAGCATTTTTTTTTAGAATTCCCCGATCCGGTCGATTGAATGGTCCGGTCGATTGAAAATTTTGAGGCCCGGTCGATTGGACATTGAGTCCAGTCAATTGAAAACCCTCAACCCCAGAATTTTAGCATCTGCTTCACGATCCAGTCGACTGGATCGCGTGTCCGGTCGACTAGTTTATGCAGCAGAATCATAAATTCTGCAGCAGCCCTGTGTAAAAGCCAACACCAATTCAAACGTACCCAAGACTTGATAAAAATGCGATCAAACCAAATATGTTCAACATAATACCACTCATATGTTACACGACATAATCTCACAACTAGTTTAATACATGATTCTAGAGTCCAAACTTATATAAACCAGTAACTAAGTTAACATTGTTGAGATTCCCAACTAGTTTTACAAACCACTTACCCAAACTATTAACATGATTTCCTAAGTACGAACCGAAATCCAACCATATTACAAGTTTAAAACAAGATACAAGTTCACCATTTATACAAGACATTCTCTATATTAACCAAGCTAAAAGCCCCACACCCACGTTGCCTCGCCAATTCTTTACTAAGTTCCAAACCCTCAATGTTTCACCAACTTACCTTTATTACCTACAATGGTTATTTAATAACCACTATAATATATCAGCTATATGCTAGTGAATGCCAATAATTATAAACATGAATAATAGACATGCTCAATCTTATCTTTCTACACATAACTATGGTCTCCGGGAACGTAAGCACTGGCCACCCTTTCACGTTAGCCCGCGACTACTCCATTAGTCTGCGCAACTAACCGAGACCCACGCCTCTTTTCGTCAGACGTGGGACCTCATGGCCATTAAGGCACCTAGTCATATTTCTGATGGCAAGTACAAGTTCTCCTTTGACCCACATTGACAACTCAATAGGCTCACATAGTCATTACACCGTGCAATTCACAAATTATATAGGTCTTAGTAACCACATGGGTTTGCCCACTAACAACTAGATATACGAAATTATAGTAATAGACATGCTAATCATCACAGAGATAATCTCAAACATCTAATCATCCATATTTCACAATTATTGTCACTCACCTCAAGGATTTCGCTCCTATTTGCTGAATTAAGAGCCTAGTGATTAATTACCAGTTACAATTCCTATATCAAATTAGCAAATTATGAGCTAAGCTTCCAAATTGGGGTGCAAAAAAAAAATGTCTCAAAATGCAATAAGATTAGTACCGACACGTTAGACTCACCTCCAGGAGTCTAAATATGTAGCCTGTTTTGAAATTACACGTCGTTAAGTGCGTCAATCGGCGTCGTGAACGTCGGCGTCGATTCCGTCATCTAGAATTCCGTACGAATTCTTTCTGTAACTCATTTCATTGTTTTGATGAAGGTGATGACAAAGCATGATGAGTCATCGCCACATGTCGCGTGGCATGCGAGCAACGTTTTACCATTTTTATGTTTGACTCCCCAGGTTTCCTCAGTTTTACATTTATACCCCTATTAGTTAATGAAACTTATTAAAACTATCCTAAACTTAAATGAGTGTTTGTCTATGTCACGCGTGGATCCCATAAGTGGTCCCACATAATTTTATGAAGTTGCTAATTAACCTACTAATTATGCAACATGTCCAATTCGTCCTCACAAAGGTATCCCTAGCGAACCATAGGAGTGGTCTCTAACAAGTAACATGCTATAAAAAACGACATATTAAAATATTCACATATGCCTTAATAAACAGTTAAGCACATAATGATTAATTTTCCATATCTGTCCCATCACACGGGGACCTAACATAACTGTCCCAAACTGGGACTGCCACTTGGCCTATCTTTGGGTTCTAAACTGGACACCCCTAATCATCTTAGTGAGTTAAAACTCACTTAACACAAATAATCACATCTTTAATAAAA
The DNA here is from genome assembly GCA_033977485.1 of Hydrangea macrophylla. Classification (NCBI taxonomy): domain Eukaryota; kingdom Viridiplantae; phylum Streptophyta; class Magnoliopsida; order Cornales; family Hydrangeaceae; genus Hydrangea; species Hydrangea macrophylla. Next base: position 56,420,430 of record CM066993.1, read on the forward strand.
TATTAATATGCATGCTAAATGTAATTAAATTATGCCCGCGGGAGTAGGTATTACACATGGCTCGAGTGAGAACCAAGGTAGCCCCAAATGAGAGAGAGAGAGAGAGAGAGAGAAAGCAGTAAAGTAAAGAGTCTGGCTCTTGGGTGGAGACTGGTGTATGGAAGGGAGTTTTATGAGGCTAAGAGAGGTAGGTAGAGGAAGGTTGAGTAATGGCTGAGGGTGTTCTTGGGGATTTTGGAGAAGACGATAGATGCCTTAAGTGCTGGAGTTGAAGCTTAAAATTGGGTTAAGGCTTAAGATCCAGGTTAGGCTTGGGTTGGTAGATGTATTGAATGAGGTTGGTATTTATACAGGATTTGTGAGGTTCTGGAAATAGCCGAGTAGACATTTTTGAAGTGGTTCGTCTGTTTGAGGTAGTTGGGGTCATTAAATGAGGATGTGGACAAGCCAGTGTGCTAAGAAGGCACGTGATGCAAGAAGGGGTATCGTCGTTTGGAGGTGAACCAATACCATTGGTTGGTAAAAGGGAGACAAAAGGGGAGGAATGCCATTGGTGTAGAAGATGTAGCGAGGGAGGGAACCGAGGTTCTCTTTTATTGGTTCAAAGGTTTAAGTGAGGGGAAATGTGAATCGTCGATGATTCATTACGATGATTTTTACTGGTGGTGGTGCAGAAGGTTAAGCATTGGGGTTCTTCGAGATGATGCTATTGGTCTACAGAATACTCAACGAGGTTGAAGTGACTAGGCAGGGTGCGATTCAAAGGTTTCAGCTGGTCTTGTGATCATGGGCCTCTCTAATTGGTTATGAAACTGGAGGGGCAGGGCACGTGACGATGGTCACGTATCTCTTTTTCTCTTTGGGACTAACCCTATCTTTGTTTGTTAGGCGTTTAGGCAGGGAGGTACCCTTGGTTCTAACCATCGAGCCATGAACTCTCGAGTTCCCAGTGGATCTGACCACCCTTGGTACTGCTTCATGACCAAAGGTGGAGAATACACATATTAGTGTGTGCTTGTGAGTATTATGGGGAGTATCGAGGAGAGATATGTCGCGGCGCGTGAGGGTCGTAAGTGACGCTTGAGAGCAAGTGGTTATTACAAGCGATGGTCAATGGTCAATTCCATAGCGATGGCCAATTTCGTGGTGAGTGGTCATTCAAAGCGATGGCCAATTCCATAACGATGGCCAATTCCGTGGTGAGTGGTCATTCCAAGAGATGACACGAATGGTCATTCCAAGTGATGGCAAGCCTTGACTAGTGATCGATGGATTGACCAAGGTTTAAGTTGGGGATAATGTCCACGTGCCAAATGGGTGATAGTGGAGTGAGCGGAGAGGGCAGCAGGTAAGAATGGGGCCACCTTGCTTTGGGTTAGGCTCATTCGTAGTGGGCTTTATTTGTGGGTATTCTGAAGTGGGCTTTCGAGTGATCACTCTGAAGTGGGCTTTCGAGTGAGTACTCTGAAGTGGGCTTCGGAGTGGGTTGTTAGAATGGGCTCCTTTGCAGTGGACTTTGCTTGCCGGCATTCTGAAGTAGGCCTCAGAGTTGGTACTCTAAAGTGGGCTTCGGAGTAGATACTCTGAAGTGGGCTTTGGAGTGAGTACTCTATAGTGGGCTTCAGAGTGAGTACTCTGAAGTGGTCTTCGGAGTGGATACTTTGGAGTGGGCTTCAGAGTAGGTTCCTCTGGAGTGGGCTTCGGAGTAGGTTGCTCTGGAGTGGGTACTCTTTCAAAGTGGGTACTCTGAAGTAGGATTCGGAGTAGGTTCCTCTGGGGTTGGTTGTTAGAATGGACTCTTCTGCGGTAGGACAGATATGGATAGTATTGGACTGGGTCCATAGTGAGCTAGCGGTTATAGGTGGAGCCCACAATTGGTGGCGATATTGATACACGTGGAGTCCTTGGTGACATGTGATGGTCAAACTATGCGAGTTGTCAACCATTACATACACTATTTAAAAAACTTCATAAATCAAAACTATGCAATTGAAATTATAAAATGAGACAGTGATCAAACTTCAAGGATATAATTGGTGCTTAAAGCCTAGAAGAAATTGTTTGATTTCTGCCTCTTAAATTTTGAATGTAAAATACTGATGTGCAGCGTTTGGAATAGTTCAAAAAGTTTCATCAAAAAATGGTGTGACTGCCTGATTGGCATTGTGAACCTATGATATTATTTTACACATATTTATTAAGGTGTCCCTTAATTATCAACTGAGTAAGTGATACACTGATAAACATCTAGTTTTGTTCCACATCGACTATATGACAGAGGGTGTGTAAGGAAACTCGGTATAAATGCAAGCTAGCCCGAGTGAATGAAACCATCTTTGCGCTTGGGGCAATGACGCAGCTAGGGAGGTTCTAACCGAAGCGCGTCAATTGCTGGTTGAAAACTATTTCCAAAACTTCTCTCAATTTTAATCTTAATAGAACTAAGGTTATGGAGATTTGACAAAGCACCAGTTTAAAAAAAAAATTACACTGGGTCAAGACTCATGTGCTCTCAATTTTAATCTTAATAGAACCTAAGGTTATGGAGATTTGACAAAGCACCAATTTAAAAAAAAATTTACACTGGGTCAAGACTCATGTGCACGGAATTGACACTCACTAAACACTTGAATGTACAGTTATATATTTCACTTACGAACCACCAGTGGTGGACGCAAGTGGGGGTCAGGGTGGACCCAGGCCCCCTGAACTTTTTTAAATTACAAATTTATATTTAGTAATTTAGGTTTTTTATTTTTGGGAATAGGACCTCCTCATATTGCATGTTTACTTTGAATTGGATGTGTAAATATAGTTTGAGTAATGTTATACTCCCAAATTTTGTATCCCAAATGATTATCAAATACATGTGTTAGTGGCCCACTTGATTTTCATAGTCCCATAATTATTGAATTTTGGTCCAAATCTCAGGTTAGGAATTGAAAATTACGATTGATTTCATGTTATTGTTGGAATTTAGATGTGATTATTGGATTAGAGACATTAGACATTTTTAACGTTTTTATGAAATTGTGAACATGAATTGTGAACAGTGAATATGTGAAGATGAATATGAATTGTGAATTATGATTTAATTTGTGAGTTAAAATTTAAACTAACATTGGTTTTATCCATTGCACCGGCTACAATGCAGAGGGCATTTTCTGCTATGAAAATTGTGAAAAATTGCTTGTGCAATCGAATGCGAGACTAATTTTTAAATGATAGTTTGCTTGTCATATTGAGAAAGAGAGATTCAACGAAGTTACAATGATTCTATAGTGAAACGTTTGCAGGATATGAAATCCTGTCACTGGTAATTATACTTACATTAGGCTCCCCGGATCAAAAATCACGAGTCCCTGGTAATTATACTTACATTAGGCTCCCCGGATCAAAAATCATGAGTCCACCCCCAACGAACTACATAACTAGTTCTTTGATTTCCCAAGCAAAACCCCCAGAGTACAACTGCAGCAGGTTCACTCCCACCTCCCAGTTATGGGAAAGTTTGTTGGAATGTCCATTACTACCCATGATGAAAAGAAGTCTCAAGCCCGTTAGGCATGGAGTACCCTACAAACTGAAGGTTCACTCACTACCATCCTAGATATCTAGTTTTCTAATTCTAAATACACAAAGATAAACTTCTAAGATTTGGAACTTCTACTAAAGTATACATCAGGTATTATTATAAATGATAAACACCATCACTGAAATTATATGTTCATCACCTCCAGAAAAATTGCAACAGATGAACAAGGATAACATAACACCAAGTTTCAGGAATAAGTTATGCATGAGTGAGTTACAATTATCTGTCTCCTACTTCCTTGAAGCCGATACATGAGTCCTAAACAATGAACTCATCTCACTTTATTGCCGACTGTTGCCTTGGGGGAAAAAGAGAGTTAAATGCGTGGTAAAGCAGTGGAAAAATCGGAAGGGATGTCCGCACTTGCCTGCCAAGTGAGAAAAGGTCAGTAAAATTGCAACAAGAATCAAGGAAACATGGGGGATTTTGCCCCTTTTTCTTTTTAAGTTCAAAAGGGTGTAGCTAAATAAAACTAAAGCAATCAGGGCTTATACCAACAAGTTAGTATTCTTTTTGGCTAACTACCGAGGAGGACAACTTGAAACCCTCCAAATTTTGATTTTCCTTCTTTCTGTAGTGCTGTTTTATATAACTTTTGCACAAATCTCAACAACAAATCCGAGAAAGGCAGTTTTGAGAACTACCACTAACAAAAATCCTCTTTGAGAAGAACGTGTCCTGTTACTTGTTTGTAAGTGTTGGGTTCGAGCTTTTTTCTAATACAAGCTAACTGATTTGCCTCAACAGTAAAATAACCAAAAGAACGAACTCTGAACATTAATATCTGTTGGTGAGAGTTTCCTTTAGGAAATGGTTCAATGGCATGGCTATAAAAAGGTGAAATATCATACCTCAACACTGTTGTAGTACTGAAATTGAATCCCTCAACTGGTTCTCCTTTCTTACGAGATGCATGAAGTTGGTTTCTGACTTGGGTAGCCAGCGACTGCATTTTAGTATATCGAAAGTATTTTTCAGAACCGCAAGGGAAAAAATACAATAAAAGTAGAGACCAAAAAAAAAAAAAAACCCCTCACAAAAGAGGAAAAAGTGTTCCTTTTCATTTTGGAATGGTGTGATCAGTAGAGCAACTATTTCTGGAAAAATACAAGGAAAATTTAGGATTCTTTGAAGTAAGTACAATACCTTTCCCAGCTCAACTCCCCATTGGTCGAAAGAATTGATACCCCATATGAAGCCTTCGACAGCAATTCTGTGTTCATAGATCGCCAACAACTGAAGAATGGATAGAGAGAAATTTGGTTTACTCGTAGCCAGAAGAAATATGAATGTCATGAATACCCAGGTTAAACATTACACACTTGAAAAGGAAAAAATGTATGCTGTGGTGGTCAAGGGTATATAAGTTTGGATTAGCATTTTCACAGCTTTAAATAAAAAAATCTGATTCACTTTTAAAGCGGGAAAACGGCTTTTTTGGAAAGCTCCAATTTGTAGCTTTTTAAAAGCTAACCACACGGGCTCTTAAGCATCTAGTTGAGCAAACCTAAGAAAACTTAAGGCCATATGATATGAAGACCGCATGTACTCGAGTTTCTTCTGTATTTGAGCTTCTAGTATATTCCCTATGGTAGTCAACATGTGCAAACTGCTTCAAGAAACAAGAAAAGGGCTTATGAGACATCATACCTGTCCAACATTATAAGCATTTAACGAGGGAAGTAGAAGGCTCAGGGAAGGTCGATTGCCAGAGAAGGTCTGAGAAAGATAATGTTAACTGTCAAGATTAAGTTCCGACTGTAAGCAAAAGATACTTGAATGGAAGCTGAAAGGAAATCACCTTGTGAGGAATAAGATGCTGGGCTACATTCTCATTCCGCAACTGTTCTGGGGTCTACAAAGTGAAGTTTGGTAAGTTACATTTGTGTTAAAGCAGATAAGTGAATAATCTTGATTTAAGTTACGAATCTAAGCACTTAAAGAAGGAACAAAAAGAAACAACATTTTGGGGTTTCTCAAATATTATACTTAATGTACCTTTAAAAGCCTTAATATATTATAGGTAATGCAAAGTTAGCAACTCATTATTCAAGCAAAACAACCAGTTTGAAACTTTTACAAGGATTTTATGATGATTATAAATATAAAAAATAAAAAATAAAAACCCTCAACTTCAGCCTTATTTGCACAAAACCCAAGCCAATTCTTCCTTCCCTTTCTTCTTTTTTCATCTTTACTTGTTTTTTTTTTTTTTTTTTTGGCTTGGGGGTGGGGTGCTTTCTTAATACCAAATATTGACCAAATAAACTTCTAAAGTTGCCAAAGTGTGGAACTAAACAAAATATCGATTGGGAAACAGACAAGTCGAGGAAAAGCCTTTACTTTACCTTCCCATAAGCAAGGGCGTCAGGCTGTGCAAAGAAATTAGACATGAGCTCATCATGGTTACTAACCACTTCATCTGCATAACAAATTCAATCAAAAAATTCAGAACACAGAGAAGCGCCACAACCTTTTTTTTTTGTTGGGTGGGGTAGGGGGGGGGGGGGGGGGGGACGGAATGTTTTGTTGGTAAGGGATCAAACGCTACCACCATTCATAAGCCATGAGCAATCCAATTTGTTCATATAATGTTAAATTAAAAAGTGTGTAAAAGAAAGAGTTATGCACCTTTCAGGTACACAGGTTGCTGACTCTTCACAACCACCAATAAAATCACAAGGAATAACACGCCCCTGAAAGTTCCAAGACAATGGGTTAGAGGAATTTCATAGGTATACTGCATTCGATATACTGAAAAAATTAGTCAACGCTATAGTCACCGACTCACCACCATCAAACAAGTACTGAGTTTATATACCCTCAGAGTTGAAATTGATATTCTGTAGAATATGCCCAGTGACAAATAGCAAACACTATAATAGAGCCATGCTATACACACTATTCTGGAAAAAAATGTGTTTTTAAACTAACAAATTTTTTTTTTTGGAGAAAGAACTAACATTTTGCTAGTCTCATAAATGCAATATTCCTTAATGTGTGAGGGGAAACAAAATTTCTTTTTCTGAAACTTCTTAGGAATGAACTATGGATAGCAGGATCCATAGAAGTACATCAGAATTAAGGAGACATTGATATAATTATGTATTTAGAGACCAAAAACAAAAATTTACTGAATTATGTTTTATTTTATTTAACAGTCTTACTATATGAAGCAGAACATGTAAGTTACCTGGTGAATTAGTTGGTAAAAGCTGTGCTGACCATTTGTTCCTGGTTCACAAAAATCAATTTCACCAGCCTCAAAGGGCAGAGGCTCACCATCAATTGATTACCCCTTTCCCATTACTCTCCATGCTAACCTAAGTTGGAGTGAAATTCAGCAGGTGTAAGAAATACAAATAAGTCTCCATAGTATGCAGGCAGAAAAGTTAGAGCAATCATGCCTGCTGAATGTGAGGGGCAAGCTTCTCTAGCGCTTGAGAGTAAGGTAAAATGGCCTGCAGGAATCATAGAAGTTCAAAGCTAGGGCATGGCTACTAATGAAAAAATATCAGAGAATGCTCAAAAGGAGGTAGATCAAGCAATCTATCAGAGATAATGAACTCACTCTCGCTGGGTATCCAAGAAATGTAACATTCCATACGCTCAACAAACCCAAAAGCACCTGAAGTAATGGCGCAACATTATGAAACAGCCGACATGCCATATAACATCTGATACAAAAGCATGTTTAGTGTAGACCATCAGAATAATCAACAGAAGCACAATGGAATATTGTAGGATATCTGATTCATTGGGAAGAGTACAGGTTCTCTCTCTCATCTGAGAATTGGTGCATGGAGAACAGAATCCCACTCGATTCACACGTTTGACGAAGTTTTGACATTGCAGAAAGTTTTCTTCTGAAACAAAACTAATATTGGGACTTAACACTTAAACTCTAGCACCCAATATCCCTTCTGTGTTACCTAGGGTCACCAAAAAATACTTTAAACCAATTTTGAGTACACAAAAGTTGCTATAATGTAGATGTAGGCATTCTTGGCCATATCATTTTCCTGAAATAACCTATCTTGTGCTCTTGTCCACTCTGGTATTGTAGGGTACATGTTACCAAAATGTGAGGCAGAAAACCCAGTATTCACTGGGTGCACGTGGGCGATCAAGACAAACAGTTATGCCAACAGAATCTAGACGAATGCTTGCAGGTAATAAAAGACTTAACAAAGACTCTTCTAAGGCATGTTCAGTATAACATACAATACAATAGGAAGAAAAAACCAAGTCACAGGGCGCGTACAGGTATGTTTTCCTCAAAAGGTGCTGAATAGAAATGTTGATCAATGCTTGAAGCTCCCTTCAGGAACCTTTAAGTACAAACGAATAACATCAGGCAACTCTCAACCAAAACCTACTCAAATGAAATGTCGAACGATGAAAATGCACCAACACAAATTGAAGGAGGATTAGAACAACTTTAACTGAAAAAAAAGGATGGAGTACAACAACAACAACAACAATAACAACCACCTTGTGCTCTACTTATATTGGCTCAAAAAAATGAGGTCGAAAATTTGAGATTATTGCGTGTGTAGCATATCTTAGATGCAAAGAATTCCTCATATCTTTCTTAAATTTCCGTAGCAACACAATCATAGTCATAAAAGACAAATCTGTACATGTGGCTCGTAGAGACGGACAATTAACAGTCATATCAACATTTCACTTCTGTAAGAAGTTTAACTCATCATTAGCTAAACGTAACTTGTAGAATTAATGGAGAATTTAAAATTTTATCATGTCAACCCAGATTAGGACACTACACAAAGGAAATATAAGATCTGGTGGGGTGAGAATCGTGGGATGGAGGGACTGAGTCTGCAGAGAACTTCTTAGGTCTGTGTAACACGGACGTAGACCGGGGACGCATATAATGTTAGATGGAACCAAATTGACATGAAAACTCTAGAAAAGGACAGTAACATGAATATGTGGACATAGCACATATTTTTCAGGAGATAAAAGATATCATTTGGTGATTATTAAACCATATGTATCAGCAATTGCATAGCTCCAGAAATGATGCAAAAGATAGATCTTACGCATGATTTTAAAAATATGCTGCCAGCAGCACATTCTTTCCATCTCTCTTTTTACCGGTTATTGGAACTTTTCCATACTACTAACTATGACCTTCACTATTGATTTGTTTAGGCCAATTGCACGATACTCAGTATATTTGAAATAATTATAGACAGTATAGACTCTCTCTGATATGTATCTAGGAGAGGGGAAGATATGTTGCGCCCCAGGTTATTTAAGGCGCAAGGCGCATTGAGGCGCAAAGGTTTCCTGGAGCCTAGGCGCGAGGCGCACTTTGAGGCGCGCGCCCGAGCGAAGCGAGGCGCAAAAATGCATATTTTTTTTTATATGATACAACAGCTTGGCTGCTCTTTTTTAACATATACTAGTATTTTCTATACGATTTTTTTAAATTTTCTAGTATTTTATGCCTAGTGCTCCACCCAAAGATTAAGTATTAGGACTTTTTTATTTTATTTTATTTTAAATTTCTCGTATTTTTTTTTAAAAGCTCCTAGTATTTTCTTGTATTTTCTAACTTCTAAAATCTGTTTTAGAAATTTATTATTTATTATAATATATTTCAATTTCATTATAGCTTAAGCTATGTCTAACATCTAAAATCTATTTATATGTGTTTTTGTGTGAGAAAAAAATTAAGAAATTACAGCAGAAGAGTACAATACAAAATAAGAGGGAAAAAAAAAGGAAAAAAAAAATTTGAAATAACCATTCTATAAATAAGACAATCAGACAGAGAAGAGGGGAAAAGAAGAAAGTAGGGAATAGAAGAAGAAGAAGAAGAAGAAGAAGAAGAAGAAGAGAAGCAGCGAAACAGACGAAGAAGAAGACTGGAAGCTGCGATAATTTTTGAAAATAAGAGAAGAAGACGACGAAGGAGAAAGAAGAAGAAAAGAAAGAAAAAAAAAAAAAAAAAAAAGACGTATGCCATGTCTCACAGAGAAGAGGGGGGAAAGAAGGAAGAAGAAGCCAGAAGAAGAAGACGAAGGGGGAAGATGAAGAAGAAGAAAGAAAGAAAAAAAAAAAAAAAACTGATCCATGCGACTAGTTAGGGCTGCGATTGCGAAGAAGAAAGATGGGGAAGAAGGAGAAGAAGAAGAAGGAAGAGGAAAGAAGAAGAAGAAGAAACATACCTGGGCTGCGAATCTGCGATGCAATGCGACTAGTTAGGGCTGCGTTTCTTCTGCTCTCGTTTCTCTTTCTTTCTTCTTTCTTCTTTTTTTTTTTTATCCCCAACGAAAACTGATTTGGGGGTAAAAATAGTGCTTGGACCTCGCATCAATGAGGCGCGCGCCTCATGAGCCCTGCGCCTTGCGCCTAGGCACGCCTCGACTGCGCCCAGTTGCATGCGCTGCGCCTAGCCTTAGGCGAGGCTCATGCCTCGGCCCGCCTGCGCCTCGGGCGCGCCTTTCACAACAGAGGTTGCGCCTGTTACGATGTTAGGCATTTTGAAGTCTACATTCTCCCTAGTCTGAGTTTTCATGAAAAATTACACCAGGTACACATATTTTATATAATAGATCCAGATCGAGTGTTAAAACAAAGTTAAAAATAGTAAAAAAATAAAACTGCAATTAAATTAAAGATAATTGAAAGTTACAGTACTTCTCAACTACTGTGAAACCGTATTGAAGCGATAAAGGTAACACTCCAACAGCGCTGCAAACTGCAAACAGTAGTTCAAAGACCACTTAGCTGTCTTATTAAAATCTGCTGCGTAGAGAGGGAAGGGGATACACGAATGTACTTACCACTATATCGGCCTCCCACCCAGTCCCAGAATGCAAAAGCATTATTCGGATCAATGCCAAACTTTTCTACAAGCTGCATAAAGGATTAAAAATAATCACACAAGAAGTTCAAGTAAGTATATCTCATTCATTTTTGTCTTGAATTTCTTTTTAGTAAAACAATTACATGGAAACACTCAGTCAGCTTAACATATAAAAGGAAGCATGTATGGAAATTAAGTGCCTACAGGGAACAAAAGAACAGTGTCCACATGTCCATGCAATAAAGAAACAGGAGCAAACATGTGTCAATCTCAACGAAAATGAGTAAACCAATTTCTTTCAATCATGGTGAAAAGAAGATAGCAAACTGGTTAAAACGGAAAAATAAAGTTTCCCCCTATTTTTAGTTCTCTCATTTAACCTATTAGAGCGGTAATTTACACTGCCAGCGATACCAAGCAATGTTTTAAAAGGCGCGCCTTGAGGCGAGGCAGCCCAAAAAAGCCTCAAGGCTATAATTTAAAGCCTTGGTCCTGTAAAGCTTAAGCCTTTTGTCTGAGGCACTGAGAAAAGCGTAAAAGGCACGCCTTTTATTCCTTTTGCTATGACTATGAGGTTTGAGCTTTCACGGGATGCTACTAACAATTACAAAATTACCATTTTTCAGGCTTTAGCATTAGAGGCAGAAAGACACCCACTCACATTAAACACATAACACCCAGGTGTGAAGCCAGGTGAGGTCTCTGCTCTCTCTCTCTCTCCACATATCTCTGTATAGGGCTTTTTCTGTTTTTCTCTTCTTCTTCTCCTTCTTTCTATTCTCTGCATTTTCTATACCACTCTGCATTTTTAGTGTGTGTGTGTGTGTGTGTGTGTGTGTGTGTGTGTGTGTGTTTTTCCCTTCTCTGATTTAGGGCTTTTTACTGTTCTTTTTTCTTTTTTTTTTAGTACCCTTTTTAATTCAACCTTCTTTTAATCTTCTATAGCTGTTGTTTCCTTTCTTTCTTTCTCTCTCTCTCTTTTTTTTATTTATATTTTATTTTTTATTTTTTTTCTAATATTCAAATTAAAAATCGAAATGCTCTCACCTCACGCCCCACGGAGTGTGGTAAAACGCCTTGCTCAGCGCTTTTGCCTTTCAAAAATAGAACATTGGTACCAAGCAGATTTAGTCAAAATTGAACTTTCCCTTCTTCTTCTTCTTTTTTGTTGATAAATGAACTTTCCTATTTCTAACGTAGAGTTTATCTTTTCTGGTGATCCGATAAGAACTTATCTAATGAAAATGTACAAAGTTAAAGTAAGATTAATTTTTTTACACAGAGTAAAAAATATGAAAAAGGCATAGGAAAAGACAGATGTACAAAAAGAACATCAGCATATACATGGATTTGTGACTTTCAACCACACCAAGTACCCAATAAAAAGGGAAAGAAAAGAGGAACGATGGCAATCCCACCCTAAGCTCTCCCCAAACATGCACATATGTGCCAACTGCCAAGTCAGGGCCTAACTTGAGTGATTGCGCATATGAAACAAACTATGATCTGAAGGCAAGAAATGAAGAGACACGATAATACCATTAGATTGGTACTGACAGCAACAGGGGCGGACCCAGGAATTTTGTTCAGGGGGGCAGAAATTTATACAGGGGTTCGGGGGCAGCGCCTCCGACCCGATAATACCGTTATACAAATTTAAACATAATGCATTACAATTTATTTATTTAACTTATCCGGTCATACAAATATAAACATAATGCTGCAAGCAAGCTGAAATGTAGAATCAACCAGTTCATTGACAATGCTATTGGGCATAACTGAGCATCTTCGATATGTGTACACTTACAATCGCAGCTGTCGTCCTCTTGCTGATTCAACAGACACGGGATCTGTAAGGCAAGATTTCACTTAACAATTTGATGAGGCAAAACAACACACAGAAGTATACGAGAACAGATATCTGAAAACATCAGAAAGCGACTCAAAGAGAAAAAAGGCCACATAATATCATGGAGCTGCAATTGTAATGTGCACAGAATCAACCTGTTTGAAGAGCCGTATGCACAAATAGAGGGCCTAAAAAGCTGCCCCCAATACCCACAGAGATAACATCTTTCAACACTTTTCCTGTAGCTCCAACCTATCAATGTCTGTCTATGGTCAATATTTGGGCATAACATTACCGAAACGGACCATAAATAGGAGTTAAAGATTACCCAGGAACCATTGCGGATCCTCTCAGAAAATTCCCGGATCTTGTCCAGAACCTGCCAAACATCTGGTACCACATTCTTCCCATCACTTTGTATAACTGCATCCCTTGAAGCACGAAGAGCTACATGAAGAACAGATCTATTCTCTGTGCTGTTTATCTGAAGCACCACCCAAAAGAATGCTGAAGGATCAAATGATCGTGATATTGGAACATTTTGGAGAGTTCTGTGAATATCGCCAGAACAAATTCTAAAAATTTGGGGTCTCTAAAACTCAGATAGAGAGGGAATGGCTCCAATAAAGAATTAAAACGCCAATAAAAGAGAAAAGAAAAAAAAAAAAAAAAAAAAAAAGGTGAAATCGAGATTACCGGCGACTGCTATTAAAAATAAAAAAAATAAATAAATAAATAAAAATTGCAGAACAAGACAAATCTAAGATAATGAAAAGGAGGTCATGGGTGTTGAGAGCATACCTGAAGGTGAAGAAGATGATATAGGTAGGTTGATCGATCGATCGATAGATAGATAAATAGAATTGTTGGGAACAACAGGTTTTTGTGAAGCTCGTGAAAGTGTAATGTCCTGTTAACGAATTGGCGAAGGGAGGGAGGGAGGGGGATATCCTCTATGATGCGAATCAGGTGCTCCACCAAAGCTTTTAATTTTACTGTTTGATTTAACGGTTGTGATGGGAGTGTTGATAATGATCTCATGTGACACTTTTAGGCTCTTTTTGGTTGTTGAATTTCATGATGGAAAAATAAAAGGATAGAGAAAACAAGAAAGAAGCCCCTTCCCCTCGTGCTTACGTGAAAAATTAAAATTTTCAAAAATACAATTATTATTATTATGATTATTTTTTTATATGGGGGAGAGGAATGAGATTCAAACCCCGAACTTATGCATTGAAAGGGAACTTATATATGTCAAACTCTTTGCCACTTGAGCTATTACAACCTATGTTTCATAAATAGAATTGTAATATAGGAATAAAAGGAAGAAAAATGGCATACAACATTCAAAATATTTAATTTATTTCATAAGTCCTCGTTATTTTCCTTATTAACCAAACAAAGGAAAATAATTTCATTATATATATATATATATAAATATTTTTTTTTTCTCTCACTAAATCCAAGAATCAAACAAAGCCTTAAACGACCTAAGCTGAAACCTTCGTGATACGACCACCTGGTTTTACCTTGTTTAGGTTAGGGCTGCCACTTGGGCCGGCCTGGCCTGGCCTAAATTGTTCAAGCCTGAATTGAATTTGAGTTAGGCTTAGATAGAGAGATTTTCAACCCGAGCCTAAGCCTGAGGCCGAACTTATACATATCATAAATATATTATATTCCATCTCAGTATTATTTTTAATTGTGGGATTATAGTGCTTTTTAGTGATAAAAATACCATTAGATATTATTAAAAAGGGTAATACTTGGCTCACAACCTTCCTACAACATTGTGTTTATCTCTCTCCTAGTGGGCACTGTAAGGTCTGCTGGCATTGTGAGACCCATCAGGAGCGAGATAGACACAAAAGAGAGGTTGTGAGCAAAGGTTGTGAGCCAAGTATTACTCTATTAAAAAAACTAAATTGATAGAAGGAAGGTTTTTTTACAAATCTAAAACGAAAATTGAAATTTGATATGCTACACGATATTGTTTATCTACAGAAATTTAGGCTCAAGTCGGACTAGGGCTTCGGTATTAAAACACAAGTCGAATTGGTAGGGATGGCAATTTCCTCCGTCCCGTTGGTAATCCGCTCCACTCTACTCCTAATGGTAATGAGTTGGAGTCTAATAAAACTGTAAAGGAGTGGAGTTAGTATGAAGAAATAAAACTCCTACAAGAGTAGGAGTGGGTTTGGGAAGACCCCCTAACTACTACTCCGACCCGATTATGTTACAAATTTACTAAACTACCCTTAGTACTACAAGTAATCCCCCTTAGTACTAAAAGTAATTTAACCTGCTAGTAATCTACTCCACTCGTACTCTTAATTGTGTTTAATCATACTACAGTTTGCTACTTTGTTATATTTTACAACACTTTAATCATTGTTATATTTGTGTTTCAAAGATACTTTTGTTGTGAATGGACTACTGATTGTAGATTTTTTTTTTTTTTTTTTGATTTGATGTATAAATTGATAAATAGAGTATGAGTGAGTTGGAGTGGAGTAGGAGTGGATAAAATTAAATGGTATAGGAGTTGTAATACCCGTCCCTTTTACTATTGTACATGTTATACTTGTTTAGTACATTTACTATTGTACATAATACAATTTTTTAGTAGCAGAATATTTTAAATAATATTTGGTAATAATATAAGTCAGTGACTTAGAGAATGTAGCAGCATTCAAAATATTCACTTTGTCTAATATAGTTATTTTGATTAAAATGAAACCATCATTATTGATGGAGACTATTGGTATATTTTTATATTTTCCTGATTACAGTAGGACGGTTAAAAAATACAAAATTTTCAATTAATCTGTACATTTGAGTTATTAGTAGAGAAACCGGAGCAAGCCACTTGTAAGGACCATAACTTGGCCACTTATACGGACCACAATTTGCCACATTTTCATGCTTCTATAAGGGCTTATAAAGAAAAAGAAAAAGATATTAAAAGATTCATACATATCTTCAAGAAATATTTTTGTTTTCCTATATGAACCACATCCAGGAGTGGTTAGGTTAAGAGCATCTCTATTGGTGTTATATTGGTAGGGTAAGTTAAGTTAATTTAGCAAACACACTCCACGGTGGTATGTTTGTTATGGTAAGAAAGTTAAGTATATTGTAGATAAACTTAACTTTACAATTCAGCTAAATTTTTTATCATACAGGTAAACGGCAGAAGCAAAGTCGGCTATGCTCTAGCCGACAGAGGGATTGCCGGCCACTCCCAGCTGACAAAGACATGCTGGCCAAAACCTTCTTTTTCTTCCTTTTTTTAATTATTATTTTTATTTTTTTTACAAGTTAGGCTTTAGCCGGCAGGGTTGGGGTATATATATACATATATTTTTAAATGTAAATTTTATTAAAATAATAATTAAAAAAATGACCAAATGGTAATAAATAAATAAAAAAGGCTGGCCCACCCTTGTCGGCACTCCCCTTCGCCGGTTGGGCTTTTACATCATTGTGGGAATTCTACCATCCCTATAGCACCTTATCTTAAATTTACCCTAATTGGTTATACATCACTAAAGATGCTCTAAGGCCATGTTTGGCTAACCATTAATAGAGTAAATGAGAAGGAGTTATTTTGGGCAACCAAGATCATGAAGGGAAGAGATTATTTCCAAACTCTATTAAATGCGAGAGTTTGCCTTTAGCAGTTATTTTATCTTTAAATCTATCAAAAGGCTTACATAGCTTTCATGTTTATGCAACATACATAGACACGTATATACATATATATATATATGTATACAAAGATTCTCTAAAAAGGACCACCTCTCTTTATTAAAGAGAGGGCCTCTGTTTTGGCCGTCAGATTGTGTTTACAAACTGTGAAATGGCAAAACTGTCCTTAATGAAAACACGATTCAACGGCCAAAACAGAAGCCCTCTCTTTAATAAAAGAGGACGCCCTCTTTAGAGCCTGACTGTATATGTATATATATATAAAGAAATTATGGAGTCAGTAGTACATGAAGGAAAGAACCATGAGTGAAAAAGATGGTGAGATCTAGAAAGAGGGGGAAAACAATGAGTCTCCCTCTAAGATCCACCATTTTTAATAAGACATAACATTTCCCCTAACAATAATAATAATAATAATAATAATAAGACAACCTTTAAATCTAATGGTGTAGGTGATGTCCCAAATTAGTAGTTGTGTGAGTGAAAATTAAGTTTATTTCCAAAATTTTAAATCCATATTATTAGGGGTGTAAATCGGTCAATCGGTTGGGCGGTCATTTTTTTATTTTTATTTTTTATTTGTGTTTGAAAACCGACCAATAGGAGTGTAAATCGGTTGTTTTTAGGAGTTCGGTCAGTTTAGCTTGTACATACATTTAGGAACTGATACGTCCGTAAATATTCTGTAACAGTCCAACCGCCACGTGGTCAGCGAATGGTCCGGAGCTGGAGCATGGAGCCCACACTCCCGAGGAGTTCAGCTGTTACCGCCCGGGATACTCGGCAGCTCGGATATGAGGCGTGGGGAGTACCCAGGAGACGCGGCATGGATCACGCTTCCCACCGTTTCCTTATACAGCCGTGACTCTATCAAGGAAGAATCAATGGTTTCCTAAACCACTGCAAAGTGGGGGTATTTGTAAAATACAACCACGCTAAAAGGAAGTATTGTATTAGTTTTTATCACAATTTCCCATGTTATCCGCAATTTGCATTACATGGCTAATTTTTATACAGTATGATTAATCTATGATAAGTGGTATTATTTTAGCTGTTGTTTATGCAGATCACTGCTGTGCGGACTGAATAGAGGAACATCAGAATAAATGGAATGCTGGAATGCAAACAAAAGAAGTCAAAGCTGAAAAGTGAAGTTCGATCGATCGTAGAAGGTTCGATCGATCGAGAGTTCGATCGCTCGAACAGCGTAGAAGCGCTTGAAGATCAAGGGTTCGATCGATCGAAAGCAGTTCGATCGATCGAACGGGGTATTTCCAGAAACATTTGCGTGCGCAGCAGAATGCGGGTTTTAACCCTAGTGCTTTAGGTTTTTCTTTATATATGTGTTTTGTTCACGTCCTTTGGGACGCCCACTTTAACATTTTAGCAGTTTAGAAGGAGAGATAGAGAGTTTGTTTGGTTTTTGTAGGTTTTTCATTGATTTCTCATATTGTGGATTGGATTCTTCTAAGTTTATACAAGTATCTTCTATTCCAGGTTATCTATATACTGTTCATTCATACTCTGCACGTATTAGGAGTAGTTTAATCAATCATCTCGTGATATTGCATGCTAAACATTGGTAAAACCATAGATTTCATAGTTTTAATGAATAACTCACAACCAAACATGGTATTAAAGTTTTCTTACGTTAAAAATCAATCCTCGACACTCCAGACGATGTCTGAGTAGTCCCAGGTTGGGAGATCACGATGAAACAGTGATCTTCAGCCTCTGCCATGCAGCAGAATAATCGCTGTGTTCGATCGATCAAAGTCAGTTCGATCGATCGAACCAGAGACAGTCAAGCGATCGAAGTTAGTTCGATCGATTGAGGGATGAAGGTCTTCGATCGATCGAAGGCGCGTCGATCGATCGAACTCTCGGATTCTTGAGGATGTTACCTGCAGTATTCCAGGACTTTTTGTTTTAGGACTTGTTATCATTCTGTCCCAAATAAATGCTCAGTCTGTCAAAACAGTTTTAAAACTAAGGCCCTAAGGCATTTTCTTTCAATACATTTTGCAAACCATTTTCAATGCTAATACCATTGAGGATGCGAGTCTTAACTATTGAATTAAACCGCTTTCACGTATTCAAATTAACTGTGATGATATGGTCCCGGTCATGAAAGGGCCATAGAATCTTTATTTCTTTTGAGGAATACGGAAAACTGTAGGTAATTTACTCCGTTGTGCTTCAAGGCAAATGCATGGTAGATGGCTAGGTTACTGCGGATTCGTGTAATCCCAACACTTTCTTTTAAAAGTTAAACACCTTAATTTAGAATATTGTTTTCAATAGCTAGTTAAATTGTTTAATTAATTTTAATTATTGTCAGTAGTAATCCTAGTTTGTGGAACTTCGTGTTCTGCACCGTCGTTCAAACTTATTCATTTTGTTTTCTTTAGAGGTTAGTCTAAGTCATTGGGTCAACACCTTCCCTGTGGGATCGACCTGGTCTTACCAGATATTACTTGCACGTCTACCTACACTTGGGTATTGCACAAGAGCGCACAAGAAAATTCTCGTGTCAAGTTTTTGGCGCCGTTGCCGGGGAAGGCGACGATCAATTCTTTAGATTACCTCAGTCTCTCTTCATCTCTTTCTATTTTTCCTTTCTTTTCTTTTCGGTTCTTTTGGGTAAGTTCTCACCCTAGGGACTCTCCTAGTTCATGTCCGAGAATTCTATCGAAGGATTCTTTGGAAATCCATTCTACTGCTCTGACTCTGATAGTTCCATCAACCCGATTATCACTCCAACTGCATCAATGGATGATCATCAGAGTGAAAACGGTGACAATGTTGTGGTGCCCATCGATGAGGCACTCCGTCCTCTTTGCGATCTTATGCAACCAGAACATGCACCTACGCCCTCTTGCATTCAAATCCCACCACACAATGGCGAATTTCAGTTTCGCAATGGGATGATTCAATTGCTTCCCACTTTTCATGGGATGGACAGCGAGAAGGCGTATTTACATGTCACCGATTTCGAGGATGTTTGCAAAACATTCTCGCAAAATTGTCCTAGGGAGGTGACGCATTTAATGCTATTCCCCTTCACTTTGAAAGATAAAGCGAAGGCGTGGCTCCACTCTCTAAAGCCTAATTCCATTTTCACTTGGCATGCGATGAGCACCGCGTTTCTAAAGAAATTCTATCCTACTCGCATGACCACAGATCTTCAGCGTCAAATCAATTCCTATAAACAAAAGAGCAATGAAACCTTCACACAAGCGTGGGAGCGTTTCAAAGATTTGCTGCTCTCATGCCCACACCATGGGTTTGAGAAATGGCGAACGATCAGCTTCTTTTATCAGGGATTGAATGGTGAAACAAAGAAGTTGGTGGAAACAATGAGCTCTGGACCATTTCTGCGAAAAAATACTGAAGAGGCCGAAGCCCATTTCGAATGGTTAGCTGAATACGCTCATGAATGGTCAAATTCTGACAATATCTCACGATCACAGATATCCTGTGTAGAAGAGAAAAGCTTATATCAGCTAACCAATGAAGATCGCCTCATGACTAAGTATGCAGAGCTAGCAAAGAAGGTGGAAGAGTTAAGCATGAAAGGAGAGAGTTCTAGGCAAGTCATGCCTGAAGAACCATGTGGCACATGCAACATGTTGGGACATACAACTCAGTATTGTCCTAATGTGTCATATTTTCAAGAGCAAGCCCCTGTAGAAATGAATGCCATGCAAGGTTTTCGAGGGGCGGGGAATTCCAATAATAATTTTCAAAATAACAATAGATGGAATCACCCCGGTTTTGATTGGAGAAATAATGCTGGGGCCCAAAATCAATATCAACAGCAGCCCTACAACAATAATCAGTATCAAGGGCAAAACAATAGGCCAGCCCAGCATTACAATCAAAACAGAACTAACAATTACAATCAAGCTCAACCCTCTAATGCGCCCCAAACCAATGCCTATGTGCCCCCGCACAAGAAGGTACAAGAGGAGGAGCCACTTGCTAATGCCAATCTAACGCAACAACTCATCCAAATGATGAGTAAAATGTCTGCCACGTTAGAGAGGATAGATGCACGGCAAGAGAGCTCAGGAGGAACATTCCCTGCCCAACCACTTCAGAACCCCAAGGGACATAACAATGGTCCTAATAATCAAGAACATGCTAAAGCTGTGATCACACTGAGAAGTGGAAAAGTCATAGAAAAAGGCATACCTCTGTCCACTCCCGAAGTGTACAAGGAGGGGGAAGTGTTGGATGAAGAAGTTGAGCTACCATCTACTCGAGAGGAGGAGCCGTCTACTAATGACGAACCAATAAAGGAAAACCTTGAAGCTCCTAGAGTAGATGAAGAAGTTGAGCGAAGGCCGGGAAAGGAATCTGTTAAGGAGGAACCACCAAAATGCCCCTTTCCTGCACCTTATCCTCAACGGTTGAAGAAACCCAAGAATGAGACGAAGAATCAGGAGTTTTTGGAATTGTTTAAGCAAGTTAAGATTAACCTTCCACTCCTAGATGCTATCAAGCAGGTGCCGGCCTATGCAAAGTATCTCAAAGATCTATGCACGGTCAAGAGGAGGCAAAGCGTGAAGAAACATGCGTATGTCGCGTGCCAAGCTAGCGCGATCATTCAAAACGAGTTGCCTCCAAAACTCAAAGATCCCGGTACACCTACTGTCTCATGCAGAATTGGGAATCAAAAGATAGACAACGCACTCCTTGATTTAGGAGCAAGCGTTAATCTGCTGCCATATTCAGTCTATAAACAGCTAGGGTTGGGTGACCTCAAACCCACTCGAGTTGCTTTGCAGTTGGCAGACAGATCCGTGAAGTACCCTAGAGGGGTATTAGAGGACGTCCTGGTCCAAATAGACTCGTTTGTATTTCCGGTAGATTTTGTGATATTGGACACAGAACCTGTGTCTAATCCTGGTGCACATATCCCGGTTATCTTTGGACGGCCGTTCCTCAACACCATCGATGCCACAATCAAGATTAGAAGTGGTATCATGACAATCGTATTCGGGAACATGACATTGAATGTCAAGATCTTTTCAAACCCCCGACCAGAAGAATACGATGAGGAGGAGGAAGTCCATTATATAGACACGGTCATTGAAGAAGAAGTTGACTTGGTCGACTACAAAGATCCTTTGGAAGTTGTGATGACACAATTTGGCGATAACTATCAGCCCGAAGAGTCAACCCCATTGGATGCTGACCTAAACCAGACGTGTCTTATGATGGATACGATAGAGGAGGATAGAGCCGATTGCATGTGGGTAATGCCATATGAACAACTGCCTCCTAAAACCAAATTGGTAATGCCCTCTAGTTTCCAGTTCCCAGAGTTAGAATTGAAGGAGCTCCCAAAAGAGCTGAAATATGCATTCCTAGGAACTGGAAAAACTTATCCTGTAATCATTTCATCTGCTTTAACTCATGAACAGGAAAGTAAGCTAGTGGACATGCTGAAAAAGCATAAAGATGCTATGGGATGGACAATTGCTGACCTCAAAGGCATAAGCCCATCCATATGCACGCATAAGATATATCTGGAGGAAGACGCCAAACCCTCAAGGCAAATGCAAAGGCGTCTGAATCCCAACATGCAAGAAGTGGTTAAGAAAGAAGTGCTTAAACTGCTTGATGTTGGGATGATATATCCAATATCTGACAGTCCTTGGGTTAGTCCTACCCAAGTAGTTCCAAAGAAAGCTGGCATAACGGTCATTCCGAACAAAGAGGGTGAATTAGTACCGACACGAGTCCCCACTGGATGGAGAATGTGTATCGACTACAGGAAGCTAAATACTGTGACCCGAAAGGATCATTTTCCTTTGCCATTCATGGATCAAATGCTAGAACGGGTGGCGGGTCATAAGTATTACTGCTTCTTGGATGGATACAGTGGGTATAATCAAATTAAGATTGCTCCTGAAGATCAGGAGAAAACCACGTTCACGTGTCCATTCGGTACTTTCGCCTACCGACGAATGCCATTTGGCTTATGTAATGCACCGGCTACCTTTCAGCGGTGCATGTTAAGCATTTTTAGTGACATGGTCGAAAACATCCTTGAAGTCTTCATGGATGACTTTTCAGTTTTCGGCCATAGCTTCGAGGATTGCCTCAGCAATCTCGAACAGGTTTTAATGAGGTGTGAGGACAAACACCTAGTCTTGAATTGGGAGAAGTGTCACTTTATGGTGACCAAGGGTATAGTTTTAGGCCACATAATATCCGATGAAGGAATCCAAGTGGATAAGGCTAAGATCGACATAATCTCAAATCTACCTGTCCCCCGTACAGTGCGAGACATTCGTTCATTTTTGGGGCATGCGGGTTTTTATCGTCGATTTATCCAGAATTTCAGTGCAATCTCTCGACCCCTTTGTCAACTTCTTGTCAAAGAGGCACCTTTCGAGTGGTCAGAGAGTTGCCAGAAGTCCTTCGAGGATTTAAAAGATCTCCTCACCTCCGCACCTATAATACAGGCACCCGACTGGAGTTTGCCTTTTGAATTAATGTGCGATGCTAGTGATTACGCCATTGGCGCAGTCCTAGGCCAGAGGAAGGACAATAAGCCGCATGTGATATACTATGCCAGCCGAACCTTAAATGAAGCTCAAATGAATTACACTACTACTGAAAAGGAGCTGCTGGCCGTAGTATTCGCTCTGGACAAGTTTAGGTCTTACCTGATAGGGTCACCAATCGTCTGTTTTACAGATCATTCGGCCCTCAAGTATCTTTTGTCAAAGAAAGACGCTAAACAACGGCTTATCCGCTGGATACTCTTACTCCAAGAGTTTGATTTAACAATCAGGGACAAGAAAGGAGTAGAGAATGTGGTTGCGGATCATTTATCCCGGTTGACTTTTACCGATAACACTGAATCCCAATCCATCAAAGATGAGTTCCCAGATGAACAGCTACTGGCAGTAATTTGGTATGCTGATGTGGTAAACTACCTGGTCACGGGTGAGACACCGACTCATTGGTCAAATCAAGATAGGAAACGGTTCCTCTCGTTTGCACGCCATTTTTTCTTTGATGACCCATACCTTTTCAAATACTGTGCTGATCAGGTCATCAGGCGTTGCGTACCCAACGAGGATATAACCGTTATCTTAGCGTCATGCCATTCTGAGACATGCGGTGGCCATTTTGCATCACAGAAGACCGCACAAAAAGTGTTGCAAAGCGGTTTTTACTGGCCCACAGTCTTCAAAGATGCTTATTCCTTTTGTAAGACATGCCAACGCTGTCAAAAGCTTGGAACCATTTCTAAAAGGAATTCTATGCCTCTAACCCCTATCATCACAATTGAGATATTTGATTGTTGGGGCATAGATTTTATGGGCCCATTTCCCAAGTCGAATAACTGTGAGTACATACTCCTTGCTGTGGAGTATGTATCGAAATGGGTAGAAGCGATACCAACGAGACGAAATGATCACAGAACTGTCATGTCATTTCTCAGAGAGCATATTCTGTCTCGTTTTGGTACTCCGAAAGCTTTACTAAGTGATCAAGGCAAGCATTTCTGCAATAAGCCCTTGGAGTCACTTCTCAAGAAATACGGAGTCCATCATAAAATCGCTCTTGCTTATCATCCACAGTCAAATGGGCAAGCAGAATTGGCTAACCGAGAAATCAAGCATATTCTCGAGAAAACGGTTAATTCCAATCGAAAAGACTGGGCATACAAATTGACTGACGCGTTATGGGCATACCGTACTGCCTATAAGACGAATCTTGGTATGTCCCCGTATAGACTAGTTTACGGGAAAGCTTGCCATCTTCCTGTTGAAATTGAACATAAAGCTTATTGGGCGACACGCTCATTGAACTTTGATATTCAAGAGGGAGGTCAGCTACGCAAGCTCCAACTTGCAGAGTTAGAGGAAATACGACGAGATGCGTATGACTCTGCAAAGTTGCATAAGGAAAAGTTGAAGGCTCGTCACGATCGTACGATTTTTCGTAAATCATTTGAGCCGGGGCAGAAAGTGTTGCTGTATGACTCTCGCCTCCATCTTTTCCCAGGAAAACTCCGTTCCCGGTGGACAGGCCCGTTCTTCGTAAAGACTGTTTTTCCACATGGAGCGGTTGAGATTGTCAATCCCAAGAACGATGAGTGTTTCAAGGTCAATGGCCAAAGATTGAAGCCGTTCTTGGAGAATTTTCGCACTGAAGTTGAGCACATCCAGCTGGATGAGCCCAGCTATTCCACCACTTAAAAAAATCTCAGGTGGAATTTCAACTTGTTGTTGTATTTCTTTTCTTTCCCTGCATTTTAGTTTCTTTCTTTCTTTTGTGTTTAGTTTTTTGTTTGTTCTTTCGTGTTTGTGATTTAGTTCTAATCCATTATTCCTTAAACCACTCTGTTGCAGGTGAATATGCGAGGTGATGATGTCCATTCAATTGGTTCATGGACTGATTCCGAGTGTTGTTGTGGCACTTGGACTGAGGGTGAACCCACGCCCTGCCCCTTGCATCCTTATGATCCTGAAGTTCACACTCGAATCAATGCTTCCATCGGTTATATCCCATTCGACCCTGCTCTCCTGGACATCAATCCGTATGAAAATATGGACTTTCCTAATGAGGAGGAGTTGGATGAGGAAGAAGACCTGTATATGGGACGCATGGTGGATGATGCCCTCATGGCCCAATGGGAAAACGATGATATGTGGGAGCCATGGGAGGATCATGTCCTTCAGGATGTCGTCCCAGAACGCCACAATGCTGTTTTTGTTTTCGTGGACGATTTCCTCATACTTGAGTTGGTCCCATACCGCTACGTGCACCTGAGCTACTTGCTATTCAGGCTCCAATGCCCCTTACCAGCTAGTGCACTTTGGGAACCAATGCCAATAGTGAGGTTGGAACGTGTCACATTTCTTTGTAATTCTTGTTTCTTTTCTTTGATCTTCTTTTTGTGATAATTTGTGTTTCTTGTGTTCTGTTGTTTTAATTTCAGTGTGTTGTCTTTTGTCCAGGATTGTCACTATGTTCCTAAATGGCATCCCGGTATTCCTTCCACATCAACTGATTCATGGTCTTGGGCCATACATAAGGCCCCCACTCACTCCGCCGCAAGAGGAGGGTCCTTTGCGCAATCACACTCCGTTATCCTTGTCTCCATCCGGATCACCTCTTGCATGGGCTTGCCATTCCTTGGAGACTCCAGACTTGGTTGATGATGTCCTTGCTGCATTTCGATTGTTCTGGGAAAGGGAATCATCAAGTTTGGACTTCACGTCTGAAGATTCGGCGGATTATGAAGAGATCGTGGAAGAGGAAATTTTTATACTCGAAGACTAGTGCTACATTTCAGTTGTTTCTGTTCAATTTCAATTCTTGTTTAGCAACTGGAATGTAATCCTTGACAATTTGTTTTCAGTTTTAGTTTTAGTTTTATTTTTGGTTTTCTAGTTCAAT
Organism: Hydrangea macrophylla; assembly: GCA_033977485.1. Classification (NCBI taxonomy): domain Eukaryota; kingdom Viridiplantae; phylum Streptophyta; class Magnoliopsida; order Cornales; family Hydrangeaceae; genus Hydrangea; species Hydrangea macrophylla. The sequence goes on from CM066993.1 coordinate 56,445,858, forward strand.
AAGGTTTTAACCACAGTTGGGGATGATAATGGTGCAATTTGGATGCAATAATAAAGTTTTTGTTTATATATATAAATTGCGATTTTCTATTCTGGGGAGGAATTTCTGTCATACATGCTTGTTCTTCACCTGTTATTTCAGTCTATCTGCATATCCATATTTGTTTATGATAGTTGGGGGTGATGTAGTTCATATCCCATTGGATTCTGGAATTTTTGTGTTCGATCGATCGAACTCAGTTCGATCGATCGAACCCTGAATGTTCAAGCGCTTGTAGTTTACGTTCAATCGATTGAAGGATTTGTGTTCGATCGATCGAACATTCTTCGATCGATCGAACGACGCATTTAAACGAGGCGTCTTCAGGACATTTCTTCATTTCCCTCACTCTCACCCTCAATCGCTCGAAGACAGAGGAAAGGGCGACTCGGCAAATTCTCGTTTCTGGCATCCAAGAGGGAGCCCCTGATCAATCCTCTGATCATCCTCATCTTCATCTCATCTTCTGTCCATCCCCACTGCGGGTTATTCACCAAGGTAGGCCCCACTCAGTTTTGTTTTTCTTTTCATCTATGTTCGTGTTAGAAAATCCCAAGGGGGTGTCCCCTTGGTCTTAGGATTGTCTTTTGATTAGTGTAACTTAGGTTTTCTTTTCGTTTCTGCGACTGATAAACACCGCTGTGTTCGATCGCTCGAACTGGTTTCGAGCGATCGAAGGGGAGATGTTCGATCGATCGAATAAAAGTTCAAGCGATCGAAGTCTACTCCAGTTCGATCGATCGAACTCAGTTCAATCGATCGAACTCCAGCAGTGTTTGTTTTGTTTCTTTTTCTTCCTATTCTTATCTGTATCGTGTGTGGTCTTATTTTCAGGACTGCCAAAAATGAATCCAGTGACGGGCTATCATAAGTCTAAGCCCCTCGACCGTACTATACCAGATCCGGTACCTGATCACGGGTTCCGGAATACCGAGGATAGGATTTGGTTCGAGCGGTACTTCCAGACTCGGATGGTTATGATTGAGCGCCCCATTGAGCATATCTGGACTGAGAGCCCGTGGTTCCTCACACGGATCCGCGCGATGCCGCACTGGTTCGATCTCCTGTCGTTGGCCAAGAGGGTCAACCTATCCTGGATCAGAGGTGCATGTGCGACGATGATCAGCGACCCGTTTACACCATTCACCTATCATGCCTTTTTTCGGAGCCGGTCATTCATCATCAGTCCCGCCATCGTTTCCGCCGTGTTGGGGGTACCAGAGGTACCTGATTATGTTTGCCCCCACCGGCCTGATGCACCCGTGACCCCACCATCCGCTATTATCAGGGAGCTCACTGGAGGCGCCGTTCCGTCTTGGGATGGCGATGCTTTGATCGAGGACCACTCTCTCACCGATGACTACCACATGCTTCATTTGGTCCTCAGCAATTGCCTCCTAGTGACGTCCTATAGAGAGAAGATCGCGGCTTGGTATGCGCGAGTCTTATATGCTGTGGAGACGGGACAGCCTGTTTGTATACCACGACTATATATTGATTTTATGGTCCACCCTACCCGTTATATCTCGTCCAGGAAGCACCTGAAGGGTGCTTGGGCTATTCAGAGGGTCATGGCCGATGCCGGGTTCCTCGAGCTCCCTGGAGATGATATCCGCCCTTCTCCCCGCCGATTTAGCGAGGCGGCTGCTCGCCGCTCCGACGCTCAGAAGAGGAAGCGCAAGGGGAAAGGGACAGCGAGGGTGCGGGGGAGGAAGAAGAGGCGTGGCGGTACAGACACGGAGGCCGGAGCTTCAGGGACACCCACCGAGGTGGAGGAGCTTGATTCGGATGATGAGGATGATCCAGTTGCTGCGGTTCAGCAGTTTGAGCTGCGACAGCGGTCGCAGTCTCATGCCCAGGGAGAGTCTTCTTCTTCTGTGCCTCTCCCGACAGTTCGCGAGCTATTATTGGAGGAGAGAGAGGCCAGGATTAGACTCGAGGGCCGGATGGATCATATACAGACTCTACTGGAGTCCATTTTGATTCAGATAGGGGTTGATCAGGCTGTTCACTCTGCTCACCATCCCACGGCCACCCCATCTGCTCCGCCTGCTGCTGATCCGTCCCATGTTGCTACTCCTACGGATCCACCACTTACTGATCCACCATCTGCTACCCCCGCTGCTGAGGCTACTGATCCGGTTTCGACCGCTGCTTCCGAGCCATCTACTATTCCTACTACTACTGTATTGCCGCCTGCTCATATCGACATCCCTTCTGATATAGCCGATGATACGCCATCTGGAGTCGATTAGTTTTAGTCGGGGAGGTGGCATTTATATATTTTTGGTTGGTTGTATATGCTGGTGGTTTTTGGGTGTTTTATTTGGTTAGTTGGTATTGTATGGACAGTATTTATCACTGCTTGTATTTTATTTTATTTTGTTCATATTCCAGTGGTTTCGATTGATTGGATCATGGTTTTATTGTCTTATTGTTATCTTTTGATCCTGTCTGTTTTGGAGATTGTGTTCTATTTTTTATGCTAGGTTGCTTTGCTTGCGATCATCATTTGCGCTATACAGGTGATACCCATCTCTTTTATTTATTGAAAATCAACTTCTGAGGACTTTGTTGTTTTCAGTTGGGGGTAGGAGACAATAGATAGGTATACACCCGTAATAATCAGGTTTTGCACTTAGATATGTTTTAAATTTAATGAGAACACAGTCTGTTAAAATTTGAAAAATTTTTATTGAATAGTATTGATAGAATAACTCTGAATAACCTCTTCTGCTTGTTAATTAGACAATGATACATTTGTAGTATTCTTATCTTTTTATGGATTAAATCCATGCGGTTTTTCTGTATCATTGAAATGAATTGCCTCTGTAAAGCTGTTATGTACCCAACACTTTTGTGCACTAATTGGCAGCTATGTAGAAAACTTGAAAATGGAGTTAAAATGAATATTGTGCGGAAAAGAACAAGTAGTGGAAGCTAATAACCCTTTGTGAGCTTTTGAGCCAATCATCATTTCTGAGGGGATTCTCATACATTGTCGAATGTTTTTTTCTTGCATATACCTGTGAATTCGTTGTTAAGTCTCAGTTTTCTTTAAAAGTTTTGACCGCTTGTTAGAGGAGAATGTTCAGGATTTACCAATTAAACTCAATGAACACTTAAGTGCTAAAAATTGAAAGTTGAGAAAATGATTCAAGCCATCGTATTACCCATTCCTTTACCTAACATAGCCCACCTACATTCATTGAATTCATTCCTGATCCCACCTCAAATAAATATTTCCAATAAAAATCACAAGAATCCAAATCCTTGATTTATACCTTGACCTCATCGAACTGTTTGATAAATTTATTGAGAATGAGTCATCAAAGTATGTGAAATGGAAGGAAGTTGTTGTGGGATATTCCAGGTTAAAAAAAAAAAAAAAAAAAAAAAAAATGTGATGATGAATGAAGGAGTTATATATTTATAAAAAAAAAAAAAAAAAAAAAAAAAAAAAAGGAAGAAATGAATGGGAGATTGGGTGGAGAAAAGAATAAAGAATAAAAAGAGAAGTGGAAATTCCATCACATACTAAAAAGCACACTCTTCTCTACAACACCCCCACCTACTAAATAAAAGCCATAATTCAAAGTCTTGAAGATTCTCAACAATTGATTTGAACATGAAAGTGTGAGTTGAGTTATCCACGGTATTTCGCTCCTCTAGTAAGTAGTATTCCATTCATGAGACTTTACACTCTTAAATGTCCGTTTTTCATAGAGTAAAGTATGAAAGCATTAGCACTTAGAATATCATTCTTCTCAAAGCTTTCATACTATGTGCGATCATTGTAAAGCAAGTTTCTGAGAGACGTTCTTTTTGAGTGTGACCAATGTGAGAATTGAGCTAAAACTGCAAGTTTCCAAAGTACAATAGTCTAGATAACTCTTAATAAGGGTTGGACGCATGGTTGTTAATTCCACACACACACGGGTGCATGATGGTAATACATTTGTATATTTTACTTGGTGATATAGGAGAGCATGTGGATCTCTTCCATGGGTTGATAGAGGATATTATATTCTTGTAGAGTTGAATTAACAGTTTAATGGAAGGGGGAATTCTACAAAGTTATTCTAATTCTTTTTGAGCTAAAAATTGGAATTTTGTGGGTATATTCACTGCAAACCCTCACGAGACAACACTCGTCCACTAGGGGGAACCTAGGGGTTTAACGGCTTGTTGCATTCGCTAAATGCAATCGCGATTCCTGCGAAAGTGAGTTAGGATTTTTCTCTCTATCTTAGTTTAGGTTGTTTTTTTAGTTTTTCTTTGTTTCTTAGTCGTGGTAGTATTAGTTTAGGAGTTTTTAGCTTATTTTTATTTTCGCTTTATCGCTAGGGACTAGCAATAAGCTAGTTGGGGGTTGTGCAAAGTGGGGGTATTTGTAAAATACAACCACGCTAAAAGGAAGTATTGTATTAGTTTTTATCACAATTTCCCATGTTATCCGCAATTTGCATTACATGGCTAATTTTTATACAGTATGATTAATCTATGATAAGTGGTATTATTTTAGCTGTTGTTTATGCAGATCACTGCTGTGCGGACTGAATAGAGGAACATCAGAATAAATGGAATGCTGGAATGCAAACAAAAGAAGTCAAAGCTGAAAAGTGAAGTTCGATCGATCGTAGAAGGTTCGATCGATCGAGAGTTCGATCGCTCGAACAGCGTAGAAGCGCTTGAAGATCAAGGGTTCGATCGATCGAAAGCAGTTCGATCGATCGAACGGGGTATTTCCAGAAACATTTGCGTGCGCAGCAGAATGCGGGTTTTAACCCTAGTGCTTTAGGTTTTTCTTTATATATGTGTTTTGTTCACGTCCTTTGGGACGCCCACTTTAACATTTTAGCAGTTTAGAAGGAGAGATAGAGAGTTTGTTTGGTTTTTGTAGGTTTTTCATTGATTTCTCATATTGTGGATTGGATTCTTCTAAGTTTATACAAGTATCTTCTATTCCAGGTTATCTATATACTGTTCATTCATACTCTGCACGTATTAGGAGTAGTTTAATCAATCATCTCGTGATATTGCATGCTAAACATTGGTAAAACCATAGATTTCATAGTTTTAATGAATAACTCACAACCAAACATGGTATTAAAGTTTTCTTACGTTAAAAATCAATCCTCGACACTCCAGACGATGTCTGAGTAGTCCCAGGTTGGGAGATCACGATGAAACAGTGATCTCCAGCCTCTGCCATGCAGCAGAATAATCGCTGTGTTCGATCGATCGAAGTCAGTTCGATCGATCGAACCAGAGACAGTCAAGCGATCGAAGTTAGTTCGATCGATTGAGGGATGAAGGTCTTCGATCGATCGAAGGCGCGTCGATCGATCGAACTCTCGGATTCTTGAGGATGTTACCTGCAGTATTCCAGGACTTTTTGTTTTAGGACTTGTTATCATTCTGTCCCAAATAAATGCTCAGTCTGTCAAAACAGTTTTAAAACTAAGGCCCTAAGGCATTTTCTTTCAATACATTTTGCAAACCATTTTCAATGCTAATACCATTGAGGATGCGAGTCTTAACTATTGAATTAAACCGCTTTCACGTATTCAAATTAACTGTGATGATATGGTCCCGGTCATGAAAGGGCCATAGAATCTTTATTTCTTTTGAGGAATACGGAAAACTGTAGGTAATTTACTCCGTTGTGCTTCAAGGCAAATGCATGGTAGATGGCTAGGTTACTGCGGATTCGTGTAATCCCAACACTTTCTTTTAAAAGTTAAACACCTTAATTTAGAATATTGTTTTCAATAGCTAGTTAAATTGTTTAATTAATTTTAATTATTGTCAGTAGTAATCCTAGTTTGTGGAACTTCGTGTTCTGCACCGTCGTTCAAACTTATTCATTTTGTTTTCTTTAGAGGTTAGTCTAAGTCATTGGGTCAACACCTTCCCTGTGGGATCGACCTGGTCTTACCAGATATTACTTGCACGTCTACCTACACTTGGGTATTGCACAAGAGCGCACAAGAAAATTCTCGTGTCAACCACTTAGGAAACTCTCCTAATATCATGCCAATCTATTGTGATTAGATTAGGCTTCCTAATCTAATTAACTTACCATGTAAAGGTGGACTCTTGCACCTATAAAAGAGCCCACCTGCCCTCTCTAAGGGGATCCGAAACTAAATTCTCTAAGCATACAAGCACGTATTAGAGAACTCACCACTTACACGCATACACCCGGCCGGTATTACTGGTAGTGCCGCCCACCATTGTTGGCTCACCAGGCCCGCCGGTGATCTACTAGTGAAGGCGCACAGACGCAACCGTAGACGTAGGTCACCTCTTTAACGGGGCCGAACCACATACAAATCTCCTCTGACTTTACTTATTGTCTAAATTACTCTTACCAAATTTCGGCATCATCAGTTTGGCGCCGTCTGTGGGAACTCGACACCGTTTTCTCATCAACACAAATCTTTGACTGATCGATATGCCGCCAAAGAAGGGTAAGAAAACCGCTGATTCAACCGGTCAGAAAGACCTGCAGACCGAGCCACGGGCTAACTCCATGACCCCTGAACAGGTCACGGCGGCGCTGGAACAACTCTTGGAAGGCCAGCTCCGGACACAACAACAGATAGAGGCGCTCATGGCCCAACACGAGAAGCGCCCTTCGTCGGATAAGCAGCCTGAAAAGAGCGTTCCTGGCCAAGGGCCCACTCGGACGCGCAGACACGCCCGATCTGCTCCAGTGTCCCCACCAGATCGAGAACACCAAGTAGAGGGAGAACGTAGCCAGGCTACTAAGCGCTCGCAAAAAGGGCCTCGATACATCCCTCGCCGAGCGCGCCGAGTGGAGGATGCCAGAATCATCATTGACCGACGGCGAGCCGCAAGGGGAGAAGAATCCGGACGGAAGGCCCGGAAATCGTTCGATGACCCTCCCGTCTTAAGCCGGGGGGATCTTAGGCACAGACTTTCCCGGACCCACAGCCGGGTACTATCACCGAGGTCGACGCGCTTTGAGGATGAGGCATCATCCGACCCAACCTACCACTCGGACGCAGAAAGAAGGACCGGGCGCACTGACGTCAAAGCCTAGGTCGAGGAGTTGCAGCAACAGATTGAGAGACTGAACCGCAAGTCCGGTCATGACCTCACGAATACAGAAACAGAGTCGCCCTACACCACCCGGGTGACACAATTTCCCATTCTGCGGAAATTCAAGCCCCCGCACCTTAGCTCATACGACGGCAAGGGGAGTCCGGTGGACCACATCCGCACCTATAAGGCACAGACGGGGCTGGTCACTACAACGGACGAGCTGCTGTGCCTAGCGTTCCCAGTACTCTAAAGGGATCAGCTGCACAGTGGTTCCATGCCCTGAAGCCCTGAACGGTTGACGACTTCAAAGCCCTCGGCAAACTCTTCATCATCCAATTTGTCGGGATGCTATACCGATCACAACCGGACACCCAGCTACTAGCTGTCAAGCAGCAGAAGGGTGAATCTTTAAGGGAATATGTGGATCGTTTCAACCAGCAGAGGCTCCTGATCCGTAACCTCAACGAGACGGCCGCAATCATGGCCTTCTGCTCGGGAGTTCAACACACCAAGGTGGCCACGTCGTTTCATCGAAACCGACCGGCAACCCTGGTGGAGCTCTCGGAAAGAGTTGGAAAGTATATCGATACCGAGGAGTTTTTGAAGGCGAAACGCGCCAGCCAGGCGGGGGATGAATCCCCAAAAGCTAAGCGCAAGCGCGAGGGATCCGAGAAGAGCCCGGGAAAGAAGCCGAAACAAGATCAGAGGGATGCTAGGGGCCAGCCCCCAATAGCTTTCACGCCCCTTTCCCGGCCCATACATGAGGTGATGGCCACTGCAGAGGCACAGAGGCTGCTCCCGCAGCCAGCTAAACTCAGAGCCCCACCCGGTAAGAGAAACCGGGAGAAATTTTGCCGTTACCACAGGGATCACGACCACGAAACGAAGGATTGCTTCAAGTTGAAGATAGCAATCGAGAAACTGATCGAGCAGGGACATCTTGCCGAGTTTGTCACAGCGGATAGACACCCCCGACAGGATGCCCAGGCTCCCGGTCAGCCCCCTCCACCGCTCGGCCATATTAACGTGATCTCCGGAGGAATATCGGGCGGAGGTGACTCTCAGTCGACAAGGAAGAGGCATGCCAGAGCGTCCCGAGCGGATGTACGGCAGGTCCAATCCACCGGCTCCTCACCAACTGACGTTCTGACGTTCTAGTCCGACGATATACAGGGCCTCCACTGCCCCCATGACGACCCGCTAGTAGTGACGCTTTCTATAGCTAACTATATGGTCCAAAGGGTACTGGTCGCCACGGGCAGCTCGTCCGACATAATGTTCACAGCGGCATTCAACCAACTCGGGATTGCCCGGGATCGGCTCCGGCCAGTTGTTACTCCCCTGGTCGGATTCAACAGCTCCAGCACTCAACCGCTCGGCACGATCGAGCTCTTAGTTCTCATGGGGACCTACCCGCAGCAGGTTTCCATGCTCACCAATTTCATGATAGTGGAGGCCCCGTCAGCCTACAACGTCATCCTCGGGAGGCCGACTCTCAACAGGACCGGAGCTGTCGTCTCCACGTACAGCTTAACCATGAAATTCCCAACTCCCCAGGGACCCGGATGCTTGCGAGGGGACCAAACCACTGCTCGAAGTTGTTATGTTAGCTCGTTGCACCGGAGGGCAATCACCAAAACGCTGAACATCCAAGAAATCGACCCCCGGGACCAGAAGGACATAATAGGACCTATGGAGGAATTGGAGCAAATTGTGCTGGATCCAGAACACCCCGGCCGCACGGTCAACATAGGCGCACTGCTGGAGCCTGCCTTGAAGGAAAAGTTGACCCAATTCCTGAGGCAAAACCAGGACGTTTTTGCTTGGAGTCATGAGGACATGCCCGGGATTGATCCCCGAGTAATGTCCCACCGTCTCAACGTCAGCCCAGACTGCCGCCCAGTGAAGCAGAAGCGGCGGGGCATGGCCTCCGAGAGACGAACGGCAGTGAGTGAGGAGGTCGAGAAGCTCCTAAAGGCGAACTCTATCCGGGAGGTTCACTACCCCGATTGGCTGGCCAATGTTGTCCTAGTCAAAAAGAGCAATGGAAAATGAAGGATGTGTGTGGACTTCACCGACCTCAACAAGGCATGCCCCAAGGATTGCTACCCGTTGCCCAGGATAGATCTCCTTGTCGAATCGACGGCAGGCCACTCACTCCTCTCGTTCATGGACGTTTACTCGGGGTATAATCAGATCAGCATATACCCCGGGGACGAAGAGAAGACGGCGTTCATCACCGACCAAGGCACGTACTGTTACAGAGTCATGCCCTTTGGCCTCAAGAATGCCGGGGCTACATACCAGCGCCTGGTCAATTTCATGTTCAGAGACCTCATCGAAAAATCCATGGAAGTGTACGTGGACGATCTCCTGGTCAAGAGCCGGGACGAGCCCGACCACCTTGAGCATCTGGCCGGGGCCTTCAGCATTTTGAGAAAATTCAGGATGAGGTTGAACCCGGCCAAATGCACCTTTGGTGTCTCGTCCGGCAAGTTCCTCGGTCATTTAGTTAGCAGACGGGGAATCGAAGCAAACCCCGACAAAATCCAAGCTATCATTAACATGCGGTCACCCAAATCAACAAAGGAAGTTCAAAGCCTAGCCGGACGGGTGGCTGCACTGAACAGGTTCGTGTCCCGAGCTACTGACCGGTGCCTGCCGTTCTTCAAAATCCTCCGCAAAGCTTTTCAATGGTCGGAAGAGTGTGAGGAGGCATTCCAGGAACTCAAGAAATACCTGGCCTCTCCTCCTCTATTGTCGACACCTACAGCCGGAGAGGAACTGTTCTTGTACCTGGCAGTGTCACCATCGGCGGTTAGCTCCGTACTTATTCGGGAAGAGCACGGGATACAGTTCCCGGTGTACTACACCAGCCGGGTGCTATAAGGTGCGGAAAGCCGTTACTCCCGCATTGAGAAACTGGCCTTCGCCCTCATTACCTCAGCCCGAAGGCTCCGACCGTACTTCCAGGCCCTTGCCATTGTAGTACTGACCGACCAGCCTCTCCGCAAAATTCTCTCTCAGCCAGACACATCCGGGAGGCTCGTCAAGTGGGCTTTGGAACTGGAAGAGTTTGAGGTAACTTACCGACCCCGGACGGCAATCAAGGGACAAGCCGTCGCAGATTTTCTAGTCGAGTTTACGTATCCTGAAGACCCGGTCGAAGAACCCGAGCCTCCGGCCTTACCGTCCGGATTGCAATCCGGCATCCCTACTTGGGTACTGCATGTCGATGGCTCTTCTAACCAGCAAGGTAGTGGGGCCAGGATCATCTTGACTACCCCCGACGGAATCCAGCTCGAATATGCTTTAAGGTTCGGGTTCCGTGCCTCCAACAACGAGGCCGAGTACGAAGCCCTTTTGGTCGGGTTACAATTAGCCATCTCAATGAGTGCACAACAAGTCAAGGGCTACAGCGACTCCCAGCTCGTGGTCAATCAGGTAAACCAAGAATACGAAGCACGGGAAGATAGCATGGTGGCCTACTTAGCCCTCGTCCGGACGGTTTCCAAACAGCTCCGAAGATTCTCCATCACTCGGATACTTAGAGAAGAAAACACCAGAGCTGATCGGCTGGCTCGCCTCGCCTCGTCGTCTGAGTCAGACTTGCCCGGGATAAGGATACAATTCCTGCCCGAGCCAAGTGTGATCAACTCAGAGGGCATGGAGGTCGACCCGGTCACTCTGGGACCTAATTGGATGGATCCAATCGTGACATTCTTGACAACAGGAGGGCTGCCAAACGATAAAGAGGAAGCAAGGCGGGTCAGGTACCGGGCGGCACGATACCACATCCTTGACGGTGTCCTCTACAAGAGAGGATTCACTATCCCGTACCTCCGCTGCGTTCATCCTACGCAAGTTCAAGCAATACTGTTCAAAATTCATGAAGGTGTGTGTGTGGATACCGGGATTCCACCGCTTTTAGTTTGGTTTTGTTTTGAAACTTGTTTGATTTTTGATCAAAGAAAGAAAATGGTCTATTAAAAACAGATACAGAGTCGCCACTTGGTCTTTAAGGAACCAAGAAACCTAATTTTGACTCACCCAAATGGATAAAGGGCACCGGCCCTTCATAACCAAAGTACTTGGTTTGGGGTTTTGGTACGAGAAAGGAAGGAGCCTTTGTCGCAACTAAAACACCCTCAACTCGCCTCGTCTTTCAACGGGCCTCAATTAGCATCCAAATAATCATCTTATACTATGTATGGTTCGGCAATTAATACTATGATAGTATATTACATCACATAAGAAACTTGAAAATGGAAGATCTAAAGATAAAATATCATTCATAAGATCTAAGTCAAATATCATACAATGTAAAGTGAAAGATCACACAAATAAACCTAGGAAAAATCGTCTATTCATATATCAAATAATCAAGACTTCCTAATCTAAAGGGGGACATGAATTGTTCTTGAAACAAATAAACAAAGAAATCAAAATATGTTTGGCAAGCTAGAATGATGCATGTTAATCTTTGAGAAAAGAAGATCTCTCAATCCCCGGGACGGATGAGAAAGGATGATTAGATCGAGGGGAAGCATGAACGTGTGATCAAATTCATTTCCTTATAATCTTCTTAGATTAGGAATTACAAAAATCCCAAATCTTGCATGAATGCAATGTATGTATCTAGAATGTGCCAAGGTTGTAGTGTGCTTTGTGTTCATGGATTCTTAGAATGACTTAGAAGTCTAGATTGTGTATGAATGGATGAATGAAATCAACATGGGATATGTACCAATGTAGTATGAACTACTTCCTAAGATATGAACTAATTTGGAATGCATATGAGCATCAAATCAAAGAATGAAAGTTGAAATGTGCTTGCTGTGAATAGTGGACAGAACAGTAGCATGATCTTTTGGAATTTGAAAAGAGGGGTTAGGAATGTTTTCAGTGCATAATTTTTTATGTAGATCTTTCTTATTGTGTCTAGAACACAACCCAAAAAAGCCAATCTTGAATAGCTATCACAAAATGAGAGAAATCATATAAACAATGAAGGTCACTCAGAAACAGAGTCCGTACCGTCGACTGAAATGTTAGAAAAACTTAGAAAATGAAAACAAATGATCTAGAGGCCCATTTTATACAGAAAGTTCCCTACGACATTGAAGTTTAAGGGAAAAATAAGTTAGGACCACCCATTTTGGAAAAGATATCTGAAAAAGAGGTTGGAAGTGGACCTAGCTGCTGTGACAGCAAAAATAGAATGTCTAGAGAAAATGTTTGGATCCAAATGGACCATTTTCAAGTATTTCCAAGTCAAACCAAAAATCATGGGTGTTCTCTAATGAGTTAGGAAGACGTTCCAAGTGGTCTTACATTCATACATTGAGTATTGAACTCAAAATAATTCCTTGAAGTTAAATGACTCACTGTTTTGAGGGTTTTGAGAAAAACAAGGTTTATTTCTTGAAATCAAAATGAGTGGTTTAAGAGGGGGTTTTGAAATGAGGTTTTGAAAGTATACTTCCAGACCTTGGATGAATATTCTAACCACTTGGAATATCAATTCCTAACTTATTTCAAGAACTTTCCAAGTATTTGCAAACCATGGTTTTATTTGGAAACCAAACTCAAGAATCTATGGGAGTATGATACATGAGAGGATAGATGATACATGATATGATATTGCATGATAAAAGTGGTAAAGAACATGTTCATGGGACATGGGTTCATCTAGATACAAGAGAGTGTTGCATCAAAGTGTGAAAGTCAAAAAAGTGAAATGCTGTGAATAGTGGACAGACTGTATGCATCACTTTATAACATTATAATGGGAGGTCAAACGTGCCTAGGAAAATGTGGAAACAATCATAGATCATCCTTATTGTGTCTAGAAAATAACCCAAAAAGCCAAACATCAATATCTATCACAGATTAAAAGAAATAAATCAGAATGTACACATGACTCAGAAACAAAAGCTGCACTGTTGACTGATTTTGTATGATTTGTCATAAATCAAAGAAAGGGTTTATGATGACCCATTATATACCAAAAGTTTCCTAAGACACCCAAGTTTCATAAAAAAATAGAAAAGATATATGTACAGTGACGAAAATATCCAGAATAAGTGCAAGAAATTGGGTGAACATTCTGTGAGAACAGAGGCAGATTATGAATATGAACTTCTCACATCCAAAACAAATACTTTCATATCTCTATAATTGATGGGAAAAATCAGAGACAAACTATGATGTCTTAGGAAGATTTTCCAAGTGATTTCATCATCATAACTCAAGTATTTAATTCAAAAAAAATCTTTGAATCTGAACAGCTCACTGTTTTCGATCATTCTAGAAGAAAATGGATTTGGGTTTGAAATAGAGTTTGAGTTCTTGATTGGGGGTTTTGAAATAGATGTTCAAAGCATGAACTTAAACTCTTGAGATGACCATGTGACCACTTAGAACCTCATCCAACCTTGAATCATCAAAGAACTCCCAATATTATTGGAGAGATTCATTTTTATTTAGAACATAACTTCAAGGATACCTTGGAGGTATTGAAGTTATAATCATCATCTATCAAACATGGTTTTGAGGTCAAGAGCTACTATCCATAAGGATTCACTCACCTCAGACTTCATGTCATCATCTAGATGATGATGAACTAGTAAGTAAATAAAGAAAATAAAAAAGAAATGAGATTAAGAAGAGATGAACATAATATGAACAAGCAAGTAAATAACAATCAATAGATGATAATCAATATGATTTTGGGCTTGTAGCTTGGTGTTTCACTCATAGATTTTGACATTTGGACATGGAAGTAGCTTCCTAACTCAAGAATGCTCAAGAATGGTGATTGGGTATATTGATGATGAAGTATATAAAAAAATGGTGGAGGAAAACAAGATTAGAACTCACTTTGATTGGAAAAAATGGAAGAAGAAGACTACTTCTTCTCTTTCTCTCTCTATATTTCCCTAGAGTTTCTTCCTAAGCTCTCTCTAAGCTTCCATGTCTCTCCCCTAAATGGAAGTAAATGGCTTCTTTTATAGGCAAAGGAGGGGTGGTAAATGGAGTTTTAAAAAGTTTAAAATGGTCTCCCATTGGTCCAAAATAAGCTGGGAACCAAAATTACGTCGTTTTGGTTTTTAATTAATCAAAATGGGACCCCAAAAGAAATTACAAAAACTCACTGTTCTGGAGGGGAGTGCCGCGGCGGCACTAGGCCAGTGCCGCGGCGGCACTGCTCCTCCCTTCGTCCAGATAATGCTGTTTAGGCCCCCTGAGGTTCCGGTATTCGCGAAAATGCCCTATTTCGTCCGAAATTCACAGAAAATGCATATGAACTCCAAACTGAGGTTGTGATATACTGTTGGAAAGGTATTGGAGTCTACTTTACATAAAAATAGTTCGGGGATAAGTCACTTTGAAAAGTTTTGCGGTATTTGCGATAAAAGCCAATTGATCGCCTTTTTCGCCTTTGGAAATTTATAATAAATTCGTTTTAAATCCAGAAATTATGTGCGATATACCGTTGGAAAGCTATTGACCTCTAGTATCCATGAAAAGTATTTGAAAATTGTTTCGGCACCCCGGTTCCAAAGTCAAATTCTGGTCAAACTGGTCAAACCTGGGATTACCGGGAAGTTCTGGAAACCTCCGGGAGTTCCCGGGAGCTGATGTTTTCGCTCGATTTTCTTTCGGAACTTGTTTTAACACTTTTTCATGATTTAAAAATGATTCTGGTGAATTCGAACGACTTTGGTCAAACTTGGTCAAACTTGGTCAAACCCTGGTCAAACCGGTCAACGGGAACTTTTCGGGAACTTCCGGGACTTCCGAGGGTCTCTGGGAGCCGACGATTTCATCCGATTTTTCTTTTAAAACTCATTTGAATTCTTTTCTTACGACGTAGCATGTTTCCAGAACTTTGGGATCAAATCTGGGAGTTTTATGGCTTTCAGGGGCATTTTGGTCATTCTGAGCATTTTGAGAAATAGAACCAACTTCCAGGAGCCCTTTTGAGTCCTTTTTTGATCATTGTGAACCACCAAGCTATGGGTCTCCTAAATCTGATAGCCGACAAAATGGGGTGTCTATAGTGTGCGGGAACCACGTAGGAGGTCGGGCACTTTCCAGAAAGGCCCTACTGCAAGGTTACTATTGGCCGACCATGGCCCGAGATTCGCAGGAGTATGTCTGAAGGTGTGACAAGTGCCAGCGGTAGTACTCTCCCATGATCAACCAGCCGGGAGAGCTCCAAACACCGGTCCACAGCCCCTGGCCATTCGCCCAGTGGGGAATTGACATCGTCGGTCCCTTACCAACAGGAAAAGGGCAAGTTAAGTTTGCTGTGATAGCTGTTGATTACTTCACCAAATGGGCAGAAGCTGAACCCTTGGCAACGATAACCGAGCGGAAAATGGAAAACTTTGTGGAACGAAATATCCTCACCAGGTTCGGTATCCCACGAGTCCTGATCAGTGATAATGGAAGGCAATTTGACACACCCATCTTCTGACAGTTCTGCTCGGGCTACGGGATATTAAATCATTACTCTTCTCCCGAGCATCCGCAAGCTAATGGTCAGGCCGAGGTAACCAACCGCACAATCTTACAGTCGATTAAGACAAGGCTTGAAGGCGCCAAGGGCCTGTGGGCTGAAGAGCTACCGACCCTCCTGTGGGCCTACCGCACTACACCCCGAGCGGCAACAGGCGAAACCCCATTTTCCTTAACTTATGGTTTCGAGGCAGTGGTCCCTACGGAACTCGGACTGCCCACATACCGGGTGGCTACCTTCAATAGCCCAGACAATGGAGAAGCCCTCAGGACAGAACTCGACCTGGTGGAAGAAAAAAGAGACCAGGCCTATCTCAAGGTGGCGGCTTACAAGCAAAGAGTCTCACGGTATTACAACAGCAAGGTGAAGCACCGTAGCTTTCAAGTTGGAGACCTCATCCTCAAAGCGGTGAACCAGTCTACCCGAATCCCAAGCCACGGGAAGTTGGGCGCAAACTGGGAAGGCCCGTATAAAATAATTCAGGTTAACAGGCCAGGAACGTATTGGTTACAAAGCATGGACGGGCATGATCTAACCCATCCTTGGAACGTGCAACACCTCTGCAAGTATTATCAGTAGCATCTAGTTACGGGAATTTAAGTATTATAAGAAAAATTCTTTTCATGTAGCCCTGATGGGACGATTGTTACAGATTGATATTTTTTTAAATAAAATTGAAAAGTTTGCTTTGAAAACTTATTCCTGTCAGTACATCGTGCGATGCACAAAAAGACCTCGGGCCTAACCCGGAGGCACAAAAAGACCTCGGACCTAACCCCGAGGCACAAAAAGACCTCGGGCCTAACCCCGAGGCACAAAAAGACCTCGGGCCTAACCCCGAGGCACAAAAGACCTCAGGCAACACCACGAGGCAGAAAAGACCTCAGGCTCCGAACCCAGGCACCAAAGGACCCTGCAACCACCCATGTTCCAGGTCGGTTTCCTATGGTCGATCCCCAGCACGCCCCCGCCTTAACAGGAGTCCCGGGGGCAAGAGGGTTTTAGACCTAAACAGGAAATTAACTAAAGTTTCGCCTAGGTCCAGCCTACGATGGGGCCGAACCCCTAGGTGGCCGACGATGGCAAGCTTAAAACGCACCTGCGACCACCCATGTCCCAGGTCGGTTTCCTACGGCCACTTACTCCCGTACTCCCATACTCCCGCCTTAGCAAAATGCTTGGGGGGCAGGGGAATAAGGGGAATATAGAGAGACTAAAATAGGGAATCACACCATCTGACTAGGTGTTCTGTTGGTTACGGTCCTAAAAGCATTTGCTAAGGCAGGTGTTAGGTCGGTCAAAACCGTACGGATACTAGCAAATGTTAAAGCATAGTAGAAAAACAAAAAAGGCAAGCAACAAAGTTGATAGAAGGTTGACCTCAAGGGTCTTTTTATTAACAAAAACAAATGAACGAAGCCTGGAGGGCAATTGTAGAAGCCTCCCCAAAAAATGAAACAAGTAGTTGCTACAACAAAGCAAAACAAAACCAAAGGGATGATCGGGGAATCAGTCTTCCACATTGACCACATCCTCGGTTTCCCCAACCTGCTCCCCAGGTGCGGCAAGTCCCTCGGTCACCAAGCCCCCGCCCAGGGCGAGCTCAACGACCTCAGCAATAGCCACCGGATCTTCACCGATCGCAGGATCTTCACCGGTCGCAGGATCTTCACCGACAGCAGGAGCTCCACCGGCCATAGGATCCTCACCAACGTCCCAGTAATCCGAGTCAATTCCCTCATAGGCAGAAAGCGCCCATTCGGGGTGATCCCAGGCTACCCGCCGCTTCAGATCGTCATAACCTTGGAAGAAGCCATCGTCAAATGCTCCCTCCAGGGCCGCTGTGGAAGGTGTCTCGGCCACCGTCTTCGCCCGGGCTTCAGCTGCCGCTGCAAGAGCCCGAAAAACCTCCAAATCAGCTAGAGCAGCAGCCAGATCCGCCTGAGCCGCCCCCAAACTCAAAGCCAACGATTTCGTTTTGCTCATCTTGGCGGCGAGGGCGGCTTTCCCGACTCGGGATTCTTCCCTCTCCATCGAAAGGGCGGCCTCAGCAGCATTGGCCCTCCCGGCCAGAGAAGACAGGAGGGACTCGGACCCCGCGGCCATACAGCCAACCTGCGACAAGAAGATGGAGATTTGTTAGGCAAGGAAAAAGGGAGCAGGCCAATATTTGAAGGAAAACAAAACACTTACCAGATGGGAAAGGCTATACAACCACCCTTGGAAGTCCTGGGGAGATAGCCCGGCGCATGCTTCCACCTGACTCGGGATAAGGACAGACTTCAACCTCTCTCGAACCTCACCTGGCCCACCAATGGGCAGACCGGATGGAATGTCAGCCCGGGGTGCGGGCTCCTCAACAGCCAACCTTTGGGGAGCCGATGTCCCCGCAAGGTCCCGACGATTGACCGTCCCATGGCGGATGCGTCGGAGCGGGCGTTCACCGCCCAAGGCCTCGGTGGCTGGCCTCTTCCCCTGGGCGATCGCCACCCGGGTAGCGGCGGCGGCGGCGGCAGCAGCCTGTCTCTCCCTCAGTTGATCTAAATTGCGCTTGGGGGCCATTTTTGCAAAAAGCAAGTTCACACGGTCAGAGGTGCAAAAAGCATCAAAAACAGTTGCAGGACCGATGGGTAGGGCAACCTGGACGCTCACCAGGGATGATCGGTAAGAAGCTGGGGGCTGGAACGGGTTCCTCAGGGGAATAGGTCTCGACAAAATCTCCCGTTCGAGACAGCATGTTCCAAACACTAGTCGGCAACTCTGCAAGATTCCGGATCCTGGCCTGGCACAGCTCAGGGATTTTGGGGGGTTTAGTTGAGCCCGCTGCGGACAGAAGAATGAAATCAGTCAGTAATCCACCGTGTTCCTAAAGGCCAAAATATCAGACAAAGTCGGAAGGGCGGTCTTACCCCTCAACTCCCCGGCCCAGGATGTCCTCAGCTGGATCCCCGGAGCCATGTCGCAGAGGCGAAGGGTAGACACCTGGAAGAATTTGCCCTTCCACCCTTTGTTGTTACTAGGGCAATTGTCAATAATTTTCCTACTCGGACGGGCAGAAAATGAGAAAAACCCCACTTCCCGGTGCACAGGGAATGGTCGGTGGGCCCAAAGAAACTCCTGGAGGGTAAGTTCATACCCAAACACTTGAGGCCATAGTGATATACACCCCATCAGGAACCTCCACCCGTTGGGGGCCAACTGCCTGGGAGAGATATCGAGATAGATCAGGATATCCCAGGCTACAGGGTGAAGGGGTAGTCGGAGGCCCGCCATCATAGCGTCCTCAAACAGGGTTACGAACCCCGACTGATAGAGGTGCGCGCCGCCGAGGTTTACGGCTAGGGCGCAATTGTCAGGGAGAGAATATCTCTCCCTGATTCGGAGAAGGTCCTAGGAGCGCAATACAGAAGAAGTGGACTCGCAAGCGAACACTACACGACCAGTCTCCCTGGGCAACTCGTCACCCGAGCCCCGCGAGACGGAGGCAACGGGGGCCTCCTGGGTAGACTCACTATCGGACAAACGAACGGGAATCCTGGCCCCACTTTGATGGTCGGTCAGGGACTCAGAAAGCCGCTCTAGACTGGCACCGGGGGATCCTGACCGATACTGTTCACTCTCCGATCTTAACGCAGAGTTAAAGCCAGAGTATTCCATCTCTGGCGCTCCGACGGAAAGGAATGGACACAAACGACGACCTGCGTATGGATCGGAAACACCAAGCCTGATATACAGGGGGGCAGAGTCACTAACCTGAATGGTAACGAGTGGATACTCCTCAGCACCAGGTAACACTCTCCCAAAACAGCGCAAGGAACACCCGCTCGGTTTAGATGAACTAAAGTTCCACCCGACTCAAAAAACGCACAGAACCTGAGGAGGAAGAAATCCCACTCCCGCTCGAAACTCACAAGATTCATTCTCTCCAGCCTCGCTCCGAAATGAAAAAGGGCGGGGAAAAGAGGGAAGAAAGCAAAAAATAAAAGATCAGGAAGGGATGCAAGAAATGAGGCAAGTACTCCTTATATAACGACCCTGAACGGCCACGATTAGAACGGATCCAGCGGTCAAGGAGATTTTCCGCCCAAACTGTCGCTTCGGTCACGTGAAGAGTCGCCTCAAAAGGCGCGCGCATTAAATACGTGATAAGACCGTTCAGTTAGCCTGCAAACGGCTCGGTTACAACCACGTCTCCATTGTTAGGTTCGGACCTGACTAACGATTGGTTGGTACACAGCAGCGGTGCCCCGGGCCCGAGCTGCCGCAACCCGGACGCATTCATGCACCGGTCGGGTATTAGCTGCCCAGCGTAGCACAGAATTGATAAACAGTTAAAAGAGCATAGTGAAAGAAAGAGTTGGCCTCGAGGACCTTTTTATTGCTATAAAAGGTGAACTATACAGAGATCGGGGGCAGTTATAATAGCCTTCCCGGTAAAAAAAATAAAAATAAAAAAATAAAAAATAAATAAAAAATGAGGGGCCTTCAAGTTCCTTGGCCCTTCAGGGCCTTGACCTCCTCTTCCAGGGCCGTCACCCTCGCTACCAGCCCCTCTACAGTGAGCTCCAGGGCATGGAAATCCACCCCCCGCAGGGCGGAATCCATCTGCAGTTCGTCGCCCATCTTCTCCACCTCCTGCAAACGGCTTTCCAAGTTCGCAAAAGAGAGTCCGACCAGGAGCCGGGCATGCGAAGACCGGCGGATGTTTCCGGCCGGCTCCTTTTCGGTGGGGGCTGAGATTCTTCCTCAACCTTTTTCTCCTTGCCCTTCCTGGATGGGCCTGGTGACGGGCTTGCGTCCTCAGAAGAGGAGGAATCACTACTGGTGGACAGAGTAACCGGCCCCTCGGGTGGACCGGCCCTGCCGGTGGTGCGCGGGCCTGTCGCCATAGATCGAGTGTAGCGGCGCGATCCAGAGGCAGCGGCGGCAGGAGCCGCGGAGGAAGTTCCGGCGCCTACATCATCCGCAGGCCCCCTGGTCAAATCAAAGAATGACAGGCCGGCCTCAATAGCTCGGTCAATCGCCTCTGTGTCATTAGCAGTGGGGGCAACGCCACGGGAGGCAGCGAAAGCCTGCTTGCAGAGGTCGGGGTCGAAAATTGCAGGAGGGCGGAGAATGGAGTCTTCCAGCCAGTTGCCGGAGACCACAACCCAAGGGTACCGCCGCCAATTTTTGTTCGGGAAGGCCAGACCTTGGACAAGGTCCCTTCCCTCGGCCCTGGGGCGCAAGTAAGGACCCCCGTGGTCGATGCCCAGGATGTAACACCTGGCGACGTCGACGGAACGGAGGAACAACCCCAGTCGCTCGTTCAGCACTGATATTCCCCATAGGAGGCGGGCGACATTCGGGCGGCACTTGTGGAGCGGGATGCGTAATCCCTCGAGCAGGTCACAGAAGGAGACTGGAAGGGGAAAGCATAGACCCACAATAAGCAGCAGATAGCTGCTGACGAGGACGAAAGGGAAGGCTACTTCTTCCCCCTCAATGAACGGGCGGACTACAACATCGTCCGGAATTTGACAGTCCTCTCGGAATACTCTAAGCCCTTCATCAGACGACAAATCAATATGCGAGGCCATTTGATGGGAGATTGAAAAACAAAAATAGCAGAGAAGGAGGACCTCAGAGTATTTTGCTCGGGCGATTTAGTTGATGATTTGCAGTGAGAAACAAGATTGAACAGGTGCTCCTTATATAGGCAGCACGAATGGTAGGGATCCAGCTTGATCGGATGGCTCATACGCTCTCCCGTCGAAACTGTCGTTTTCGGGCACGTGGGGCGTCGTCTCAAAAAGCGTGAGCATTGAATGCGCGACGTGATGGTTCGATTGCCAACTGGACGATTCGGTTACTTCCGAATTGGCAGCTTTGGGTCCGAACCAGACCAGTAACCAGCGGACATGTGGCGTCGGGGAGCCCGGTCCTGCAGGGTCACCACTGGTTGATATACCAGCTGATCATTCCAAGCCGGCCCCGTTCCGACGGGGGTCCCGGTCCTTTCCCGGTCGACATCTGGAAGACATTCTTAATTTTCAAAATTCATTCGACAAGGCGTCATCTCAACTTTGAAAATGGGGGGCAGCTGATACGTCTGTAAATATTCTATAACAGTCCAACCGCACGTGGTCAGCGAATGGTCCGGAGCTGGAGCATGGAGCCCACACTCCCGAGGAGTTCAGCTGTTACCGCTCGGGATACTCGGCAGCTCGGATATGAGGCGTAGGGAGTACCCAGGAGACGCGGCATGGATCACGCTTCCCACCGTTTCCTTATACAGCCGTGACTCTATCAAGGAAGAATCAATGGTTTCCTAAACCACTTAGGAAACTCTCCTAATATCATGCCAATCTATTGTGATTAGATTAGGCTTCCTAATCTAATTAACTTACCATGTAAAGGTGGACTCTTGCACCTATAAAAGAGCCCACCTGCCCTCTCTAAGGGGATCCGAAACTAAATTCTCTAAGCATACAAGCACGTATTAGAGAACTCACCACTTACACGCATACACCCGGCCGGTATTACTGGTAGTGCCGCCCACCATTGTTGGCTCACCAGGCCCGCCGGTGATCTACTAGTGAAGGCGCACAGACGCAACCGTAGACGTAGGTCACCTCTTTAACGGGGCCGAACCACATACAAATCTCCTCTGACTTTACTTATTGTCTAAATTACTCTTACCAAATTTCGGCATCATCAGGAACTGACCAATCGGTTATTGGTTTGTGATTTTTTCGTACACCCCTACATATTATGATCCATTGAGGAGTATAGTAATTTGTGAAAACTAATTATATGGTTGTATCCCTCATGAAAAATTCAGCGAAATAGGCTCAAGAATCACTTAAATTCATCAAGAAATGAGTTAAAAAAACACAAATTTTCAGTTCGGTACATTTACAATATTCCAAAATTAACCAATGTCGGAATTGTTGCCAGGGGCTGTGGTTGGTGACTTGGCCAATGTCTAAATGTATACAAATAAGTTTTGGGGAACATGCAAATAAATTTTTCAACTGGTAGGATGGCTAGGTGTCACTATTTTTGAACTTAAAGGTTTGGTGTTCAACTCCATGCTATTACAACTTATAAGGAATGTTTTCATTTGTCTTTTTTTTTCTTTTTTTTTTTTTAAATAGCATACCAAGCAAGTTCATACACTGCATGCGGGCCAGATTTGACTTGGGCTTAGTTTGCGTTGGTCAATGACTCAATTCCAATTCATTTGGGTTGTAAAATAATTAAATAAAATTAGCCCAACTAGGGGGTCGTTTGATTAATAAAATTATGAACTTCTAATTAGAATTAAATACCCTGTTTGGTTTAAGAAAAATAAATTTTTTTTATAATTGAACTCTAGTATATTTGGTAGTATTAATTACTAACTATTAAACAAGTTAACTATTAGTTTTTAATTCTTAAACAAATGAAATTTATGGCTTTAATAGGTACTGTTGATGTTTAAAGAAATGAGATGTATTATGACTCGATATTGCCCGTGGCTAAAGTCACTACCGAACAATACAAATCATACATGTGTTCGGCCATTAGTCAACAACATGTGCATGCGACACTTCAAATTGCTATAAATAGAGATTACAATGAAAATAAAACATCACATAACACTGAAGTAATTCATACGAAAAAAGTGAATGGGGTGCAAAAAGCTAACTTCACGTGCTTTCGCACTTTAGCAAAAGCCTCTTGACCCTCCTTTGATGGAAAATGACATGTTGATACGATAAAAGAAGACACCATCTCTCTCTCTAGGGTATTGCACGTGCCTAAAGGCACTAACAAAACAACTTCACGTGCTTACTGACCATCATTTTGCTCTGCTAATAACTAACTCCACGTTAATTCGGCACAAAAAATAATTATTAATTCATTAGTAATACAAACTTAATGTTGGAATGCAAGGTAATTTATCAACCTTCAAAACTTTCTAACATCTATCATCCTTGTATAGAAACATAAAGAGCTACATTAGCATGAAAAATATCAAGTGTTAACTCTTACAAATTGGTGAGAGAAAATAATAAATGGGACTTTGCCACTTCAATTGATCACCCTAATATTAGGGGCAAAATTTTGGAAAGGAAAAGCCTTAAAAATTAGAAAACTCATTAACACTTAAAGATGTGTTGACTCGTTTGTATTGGGGAAGACAATTAAAAGTCTATGTTGGGACAACACGATTTAGGGAAAGCAAATGAAGTATTATTGTAACGCTCGTACCTGAAAAGAAGATTAATTTGATATTAATATGTGTTAATTAAAGATAATTAATGCATGAGATGGTTTAAGGTGGGGTTATGAACCCACATGTAAAAAAATGTTCAAATGCGAACACAGATGAAAGTTATGTAAAAGGCAGAATTGGTATAAATGTGGGGCCCAACGAAGGTCTAATTAAGATAATTTGCATTTTGATGTTATTATATGTTGATATGCATATTTGTTTTAATGCTTAAAGATATTACTGTCTTATGATAGGAAAAGGGACCAGTTTGGGTATCCATGTGAGGGCGTATTTGAAAACAATTGATAATTGGTAGGTTTAATAGCAACCTCATAATTTATGTGGAATCACGTTTGGGACCCACGCGAGACTTAGATTAAATCCTTTTAGAAAAGGTGGGTAGTTAATGTAATTAACATGGGAGTTTCATAATAAAACTTAAAGAAAGTTGGGGGAGGTAAATGAAATTATGAAAAATGCATGACAGCACATACGCATGTATAGCATATGTGTCTTCTTAGAATCAAAACATAGTTGGGAATTTATGAAAAAGAGAGAACGAGAGCTCTAAGTCGGCGACGGAAATTTACGAGATGTTTCTTGCCGTCTCTTCGCCGTCCGGCGTCAGATTTACGATCCGAGACCATTTTTGAACTCATGGAGGTCAGAGGATCACATGCACGTAATTTATTTTCATTTTTGGTAACATTTTTCCGGTGACCGTTCTTGATAGACGATGTTTGTTGTACTAAAATTGTGTAGGATTACTCTAGAACAAGAATTGGGTTTGGTTCTAGCTTGAATCTGGGTTTTAGGAGCTTAATCACGTATAAATTGAGGAGGTGAGTGTTCTAATTCTTCAATTGGATGTTTAGTTATGTTAGTGTGATAATTGTTGTTTATAGTTGCTTAACTCATGTTCATGGATGTATGTGTTGATGAATTTGGATAAAAGCATGTCAAAATTATGAAATTGCTATGTTTATGTGTTAAAGTTGCTTATGTGCTTATATGGATCAAAGGAAAGTCAAGTAGTGGTCACAATTTATAGGTCCCATATGTAACGGATAGGAAGTCCTCAATGAGTAGGACGTGGTGACGACCACAATGAAATGCCGGTGATGCCTTCGGGGTCATAAGAGAGTGTGTGATGCGCTATATGCGCCGAAAAGTGATAAAGATCCGGGGTGATAAGGACCCAGGGGTGGTGGCTGGAATGACTTGACTTTTCGGAGATCAATACGTTGTTGTTTTGATGATTGTTGCATTTACATACTTTTCATTCCATTGGCATGATTAGTTCTCTCACTAAGCGAAAGCTTAAACGAAATATATTTTCTGTTGTGGTTATTGAATAACCATCGCAGGTACCAAACGAAATGAGGAGATGAAGTGATTTATGCGACGGGTTAAGTTTGGGAGTTGCGAATATGATTCTATGCTTAGATGGTTTTAGTGTGAAATATAACTTTTGTTTTGGGAAACACTTAAACAATGTATATTTGGGTGATTTGTAGTATGTTAAGTTAAAGTGATTGTAAATTATGTTGTAAGATGTGAGTTGCACTTGTAATATGCAAATTTGGGTATGACTGGTTGTTTATGCTCCAAACCATGAGTTGTACTTGCAAGTTGCAAGTTATGTATTTTGGGAGTGAAGTTGGATGGAGCTAGTAGTTTTTGGTTGGAAACTAACTTAGTTCTCCTTATGTATAAATGTTTGTGTATGTGTGTGGATACCGGGATTCCACCGCTTTTGTTGGGTTTCGAAACTTGTTTGATTTTTGATCAAAGGAAGAAAATGGTAAGGTGGTCTGTTGAAAACAGATACAGAGTCGCCACTTGGTCTTTAAGGAACCAAGAAACCTAATTTTGACTCACCCAAACGGATAAAGGGCACCGGCCCTTCATAACCAAAGAACTTGGCTCGGGGTTTTGGTACGAGAGAGGAAGGAGCCTTTGTCACGACTAAAACACCTTCAACTCGCCCCGTCTTTCGACGGGCCTCAATTAGCATCCAAATAATCATCTTATACTATGTTTGGTTCGACAAATAATACTATGATAGTATACTACATTTCATAAGAAACTTGAAATGGAAGATCTAAAGATAAGATATCATTCATAAGATCTAAGCCAAATATCATTCAATGTAAAGTGAAAGATCACACAAATAAACCTAGGAAAAATCGTATAATCATGTATCAAGTAATTAAGTTTTCCTAATCTAAAAGGGGACATGAATGGTTCTTGAAACAAATAATCAAAGAATCAAAGTATGCTTAGCAAGCTAGAATGATGCATGTTAGTCTTTGAGAAAAGAAGATCTCTCAATCCCCGGGACGGATGAGAAAGGATGATTAGATCGAGGGGAAGCATGAACGTGTGATCATGATCATTCCTTATAATCTTCTTAGATTAGGAGTCAAAAAAAGTCCCAAATCTTTGCATGGATGCAATGTATATATCTAAAATGTGCCAAGGTTGTAGTGTGCTTTGTATTCATGGCTTCCTAGAATGACTTAGAAGTCTATAATGTGTATGAATGGATGAATGAAATCAACATGGAATGTGTACAAATGTAGTATGAACTACTTCCTAAGATATGAACTAATTTGGAATGCATATAAGCATCAAATCAAAGAATGAAAGTTAAGATGTGCTTGCTGTGAATAGTGGACAGAACAGTAGCATGATCTTTTGGAAATTGAAAAGAGGGGTTAGGAATGTTTTCAATACATGATTGTTTATGGAGATGTTCCTTATTGTGTGTAGAACACAACCCAAAAGGCCAATCTTGAATAGCTATCATATATTGAGAGAAATAATATAAACAATGAAGGTCACTCAGAAACAGAGTCCGCACTGTCGACTGAAATGTTAAAACATCTTAGAAAATGAAAACTAATGATCTAGAGGCCCATTTTATACAGAGAGTTCCCTAAGACATTGAAGTTTAAGGGAAAAATAAGTTAGGACCACCCCGTTTGGAAAAGGTTTCTGCAAAAGAGGTTGGAAGTGGTCCTAGCTGCTGTGACAGCAAAAACAGAATGTCTGGAAGGAATGTTGGGATCCAAATGGACCATTTCCAAGTACTTCCAAGTCAAACTAAAAATCATGGGTGTTCTCCAATGAGTTAGGAAGACTTTCCAAGTGGCCTTGCATCCATATGTTGAGTATTGAGTCCTAGAGAAATCTTTGAACTCGGCTCACTCACTGTTTTGACTCATTATTTTGAAGATTTTGGAGAAAATAAGGTTTTGTTTCTTGAAACCAAATGAGAGGGATTGAGAGGGGTTTTGAAATAGATGTTTTGAAAACATATTTTCAACACTCAATAAGGATTATAGCCACTTAGAATACCAACATCAAACTCATCATTAAGAACCTCCAAGATTGTTAGAGAGATTTATTTTATTTTTGAACATAACTTCAATGCATTCCAAGAATACATTGAAAGTATTGAGGTTATGATCATCATCTATCAAACATGTTTTTGAGGTCAAGAGCTACTATCCATGAGGATTCACTCACCCCAAACTTCATGTCATCACTTAGATGATGATGAACTAGTAAGTAAATAAAGAAAAATAAAAAAGAAATGAGGTAAGAAGAGATAAACAATGAATAAACAAGCAAGTAGATAATGATCAATAGATGATATTCATGATGTATTGAACTTGTAGAATGGTGTTTCACTCATATATGATGACATTGGATAGGGAAGAAGCTTCCTCTCTCTTAAATGCTCACTAAAATGGTGGTTGGGTGTATTGAATGTTAAAGTAAATAGGAGTAATGAAGTAAAAACAAGGTTTAGAACTCACTTTTGTTTTGAAAATCCAAGAAGAAAGCTTCTTTTTCTCTATTCTAACCTTATCTCTACAACTTTCTCTCCCAAACTTTTTCAAAGCTTACATTTGACTCCCCTAAAATGAAGAGTAATGGGGTGTTTATATAGGCCAACTTGGGGTGGTTTTGGGATTTAGAAAGTACTCCCATTGGCTCCAAACATCTGAAATCATAAAACTATGTCGTTTTGGCTTTTAATTAATCAAAATGGGACCACAAAACTAATTACAAAAATACACTATTCTGGAGGGGAGTGTCGTGGCAGCACTGGGCCAGTGCTGCGGCGGCAGTGGGCTAGTGCCGCCGCGGCACTGCTCCTCCCTTCGTCCAGATAATGCTGTTTAGGCCCCCTGAAGTTCCGGTATTCGCGAAAAGGCCCTATTTCGTCCGAAATTCACAGAAAATGCATATGAACTCCAAATTGAGGTTGTGATATACCGTTGGAAAGGTAATGGAGTCTACTTTACATAAAAAAAAGTTCGGAGATAGGTCATTTTGAAAATTTTTGCGGTATTCGCGATAAGAGCTGATTTGATCGCCTTTTTCTCCTTCGGAAATTCATAATAGACTCGTTTTAAATCCGGGAATTATGTGCGATATACCGTTGGAAAGCTATCGACCTCTAGTATCCATGAAAAATATTTGAAAATTGTTTCGGTGCCCCAGTTCCAAAGTCAAATTTTGGTCAAACTGGTCAAACCTGGGATTCCCGGGAAGTTCTGGAAATCTCCGGGAGTTCCCAGGAGCTGATGTTTTCGCTCGATTTTCTTTTGGAACTTGTTTTAATACTTTTCTCATGATTTAAAATGATTTTGGTGAACTCGGACGACTTCGGTCAAACTTGGTCAAACTTGGTCAAACCTGGTCAAACCTTGGTCAAACCTGGTCAAACCTTGGTCAAAGCGGTCAACGGGGACTCTTCGGGAACTTCCGGGACTTCCGGGGGTCTCTGGGAGTCGACGATTTCGTCCAATTTTCTTTTAAAACTCATTTGAATACTTTTCTTACGACGTAGCATGTTTCCAGAACTTTGGGACCAAATCTGGGAATTTCTGGGCTTTGAGGGGCATTTTGGTCATTCTGAGCATTCTGAGAGATAAAGCTGACTTCCAAGAGTCCTTTTGAGTCTTTTGCGATCATTGTGAACCACCATGCTATGGGTCTCCTAAATCTGATAGCCGACAAAATGGGGTGTCTACAATGTGTTGGAAGAACATGGTTTCAAATGTAAATTAATGTTCCTAGTTGGAACTTATGGAGTATGTATGTTTAAATTTCTTTTTAAATGTTTGGAAATGGTTTGAAAAACTCTTATGATGCTTGGGTAAAGTTTTGAGACACTTGGGAGTGCTTTCCAATTGGTTTTGGATGTGTTTAAAGGGAATGATATGGTTTAGTCAAGTTTTGATAGAATTTTGTTCCTGCTTAGCTAAATGTTGGGAAGTAGATGCAAGGTTGTGTTATAATCTTGGGTTCAATGGATTCTTAGTGTTTGAACGAACTTATAAATGTTTTTGAAATAGTTTTTGAAGTGCCAAGAAGTTTGGTTGGGTTTTGATATGTTTAACATGTAGAGATCTGGGTTTTAGCAGCAGGAAAACTCTTCTGTAGAATCCGAATCGATCCGGGTTTGGTGCGGATCGATCCGGGGCATCTGGAGGTGCAGAAAATGACTTTCTGCTATAACCGGATTGATCCGGATTTGGGGCGGATCGATCCACTAGTCAGGGTTTAGCCCGACGGCTTTTACGGAAACAAGTATAACTCACTCTAGAAAATTCGGATTCGCGTGCCATTTTTTGCGTTGAAATCAGGACTCAAAGACCTATCTTTTGGTATAAAATTTGCTATACTTTATTAATTACCATTTTGCCCTTGGATCCATTTTTGTGTCAACGGAGCTGTTTTATAAGGTCTAATACATGTCTTTCTTAGTAAATTGAGGGTGTTTTGATGTGTGGGCTTGTTACACGTGTCCCAACTCGCCCGAGGCGGGTTGGGGGTGTGACAATTATCTAGCTATGTATCAAATAATACCAAATTACTGCTGAAAGAGATTCCATTGAAATCAATGTGTTGACTCGTCTATAATGGGGAAGGCAATTAAAAGGCTAATAAAGTACTATAAACTAAATATACATATATATATATATCTATATAAAAAATCCAACGTTGGTGTCATAAACCATCTAAATGGTTTCATTCAATAATATGAATTTGTTTTATAGCACAACAAATAAGAAAACAGAAAAAATAAAACAGAATACAAATCTCCATGTTTAGCAAAGCACTTTACTGGGTCATTAGTTGGTACTAATTAACATTGAAATCCCAATACTACCCATAAATCAATTAGAAAGGATCACTGCAGAAACAATAAAACAGCAATAGTTGCCATAAAAGAGATTCCATGAAAATCAATGTGTTGACTCGTTTATAATGGGGAAGACAATTAAAGTTCTATATTTGGACAACACGATTTAGTGAAAGCAAATGAAGTGCTATCTAGGTCTGTATCAAATAATACCAAATTACCACTGAAAGAGATTCCATTGAAATCAATGTGTTGACTCGTCTATAATGGCGAAGGCAATTAAAAGGCTATATTAGGACAACACAATTTAGGAAAATGGAATAAAAGACTATATATATAAAATGATTTCAAATAATATATACTAAAGACAAATAAAGGACTATATACTAAAAACAAATAAGCCAACTTCAGTGTCATAAGCCATCTAAATGGTTTCATTCAATAATATGAATTTGTTTTACAGCACTTCAAATAGGTAAACAGAAAAAACAAAATAAAATATAAAATCCCTATGTTTAGAACAACATGTAATAACCCAACATTTTTAAAAGAGGGTAATTTTGACTTTTGGGTACCAAAGTGTGGACCCAATTTAAACTTTGAATTTTTTTTCCTAACATGTATCATTAGATATGGTAATTTTGACTTTTGGGTACCCAAGTGTGGACCCAATTTAAACTTCGAGACAGAGGCGATTTCTAGGCTGCTTTATCCTGGGGACGTCGTGGTCTTCATCCGAACTGCTTGCACAACTTGGACAGAGCCGCGAAGCGTCTTAAAGAGAGCGACTAAGTCCGCGACTCATCCCAAGAAAAATGTCAAAGGCTACTGATATTGGTAAAATTGTTCCTTTTAGTTTCTGCAGCAACACCATGTGTTGGTAACATGATACAAAGGTGTTCGTCTTTTTGGACGACAACCTAAGTAAAGGGGTGATAGTGAAAACTTGTAATAGTTGAGTGGTTGCTAGAGTTTTATAGTTGAGGGGGATATTTGAAAAAAGGTCATAGTTGAGGGGAGTATTGGTGTAATTTACCCAATAATAATTGTATCTAAGATAAATAACGTGCCCGACTCGTGCAGAAAAAAAAAAGTAAAAGTTATGAGCAATGCTAGATGCACTCCCAAATGCACAACTTTGCTTTAAATTGTTGGACCTCGTGCTGAAAAGTTTGTACACAAAAAAGGGAGTGTACAGGGTGTGCAAGCGTTTCAGCACGAAGTCTAACATTTTTAAGCAGGGTTGTGCATTTGGTTGTGCATTTGAGAGTGCATCTAGCATTACTCAAAAGTTATTACTCCGTATTGTGGACTAGAACATAGAAGAGGGTTGGCTGACTAATACTAATACTACTATAAGTTGAAAACCAGGAAAGGTGAAGAGAAGACCCTTTCTTTCTCAGTTTCTTATTACACGAGGAGTGTATAAAATAATGGCGGGAAGTTTTGGCGCCATTATATTTAGACCATATTTGGCGGTCAATCTCTATCTACATAAAGCCAATTCTTCATCTTCCAAACTCTTCAATTCCATTCTCTGCAAACTCCCAAATCGATTCTCGTATTGCTCTCGATTCACAACAATGCCACAACACGAGCCTCAAATTGTTAGCCTTGAAATCGAAGAACCCTCCCCAAAAGAGATTCAAAAGCTTCATCAAAATGGGGTCTCTGAAGCTTATCCACAAATCACCCAGTTTTTACGAGTGAAAAAGCTCTCCGACAAAGCTGTTTTGCCCTCCAGAGCCTCCCCTCTCTCTGCTGGTTACGATCTCTCCAGGTAATTTCACCACCAAGTCGTGTGTGTGCGTATATATATATATATATGTATATAGCTACATTTTGATATGGGTTAAAAATTTATGGGTTTTCATTTTGATATATGTGTAGTGCAATAGAGACTGAAGTACCAGCCAGAGGCAAAGCTCTGGTTCCGACAGATCTGAGCATAGCCATACCTGATAGAACCTACGCTCGTATTGGTAATTTTATTTCTTCTCTCTGCGTATATATATATTTATATTAACACACATATATGAGGGTTCTATTATATGTATATATATATTGTTGGTGGGATTTTCTGAGATGGGTTTCCGTTACATTACAGCGCCGCGATCGGGATTGGCATAGAAGCATTCGATTGATGTTGGAGCTGGCGTAATAGATGCTGATTACAGAGGCCCTGTTGGGGTTATCTTATTCAACCATTCTGATACTGATTTTGAAGTCAAAGTTGGGGATAGGATTGCACAGTTGATCATTGAGAAGATCATGACTCCTGAAGTTTCGGAGGTTGATGATTTGGATTCAACTGTTAGAGGTGCTGGTGGGTTTGGATCTACTGGCGTTTAAATCTCCATGATTGCTGTGATATTGGAGGATCATGTCTGTATCATTTTGGGGTTTTTTTTTTCCTTTTTCTCTTTGGTTTGTGTTCAGACTTGGTGTTTTGGGGTTTCTGGGTAGTTCTCATCTTTTTTTTTTTTTTTTAGTAGTATTGTCAAATAGTTGGTGGGTAGATTGAAACTATGTGATCTTACAACTAAAGCTAATTTGTGATTTTCTTGGTGTGATTTCTGATGAGCTCTTTTCCCTTTCCCATCTTCTAAAATGTTTGTATGAAAAATACAATGTAGAGTTTAGTAGTTTTACACTTCGTTTGGACCACTTCCTCTCCGTAATTTAAGCGAGGAGAGGAAAGAGAAGAAAATGGAGAATGAAGAGAAGAGAAGAAAATGGAGAGAAGAGAAGAAAATCGAGAGAAGAGTCCATTTTTTTTCCTCCCCAAATCGGAGAGATTCCGGAGAGAACTCAACTTTCTTTTCTCTCTTTGATAAGGTTTTCTTCTTTTCTCTCTACTTCTCTCCATCCAAACAAAGTGTTAAGTTTGTCAAATACTTATATACTATTATGTTGTGTATTTATCAAATTCCATGTAGAGTTTAGAAGCACTTATAGTTCATCAAATCCTATGTAAATTTAGTTTTTCATCTGCTCTCTTTTGCTATAGGTTCCTAAAATCTAGCTATCGACCAAACGTAAATTTTACTTGCAATCTGCTCTCTTTTGAAAAAGTGTATATTTAAAATTGGAGGGAAAGGTTGAGGGAAAAACTTTGAAATTTGGTTTTGAGTTTTGTCTTATTCACAAACTAACCCAAATGATATTTTGCTTGTCCCACATAGGAAAATTAGAGGAAGTGGGAAGGACATATATAACTGGAGGTTGGAGTAAGGGTTGGGCCCCTTGGGGGTACCAAGTTTTGTAAAGGGGGTGGACCTAGGCCCAATTGGGTTTACCACAAAACACACACGCGCGCGCGCGCCGCCGCCGCCCCGCCCCGCTCCGTTCCGTTCCGGGCCGGATGTGGATGTGGATGTGGTCCTACTCCTATATATCTTTTTATACAAAATTTATTTGGAAAATAATTTTTTTTTAATTATAAAGAGTTTATTTTCAGTTGGAGACCAAGTTTCCCAAACAACTCCTTCACGTTTTTTTCTCCAACTTTCCCAGAGTTCTTTCCACGTTCTGCAACGTTAACTTTCCCAACGTTCAGAATATATTCTTTATATATACACAAACTGCTCTCATAAAAAGAAACAGACAGTTTTACAGAGAGAAAAAGAGTTACAGAAATTATTTTGCACAGTTTCTATATACAGTTTCTGAGCAACAATTTCTGAAAGGGTGTGGGTTTTTCCGATCTTCCTCCGTGCAAGGATTTTCGAGACAGAGGCGATTTCTGGGCTGCTTTATCCTGGGGACGTCGTGGCCTTCATCCGAACTGCTTGCACAACTTGGGTAGAGCCGCGAAGCGTCTTAAAAAGAGCGACTAAGTCCGCGACTCATCCCAAGAAAAACGTCAAAGGCTACTAATATTGGTAAAATTGTTCCTTTTAGTTTCTGCAGCAACACCATGTGTTGGTAACATGATACAAAAGTGTTCGTCTTTTTGGACGACAACCTAAGTAAAGGGGTGATAGTGAAAACTTGTAATAGTTGAGTGGTTGCTAGAGTTTTATAGTTGAGGGGGATATTTGAAAAAAGGTCATAGTTGAGGGGGGTATTGGTGTAATTTACCCAATAATAATTGTATCTAAGTTAAATCACGTGCCCGACTCGTGCAGAAAAAAAAAGTAAAAGTTATGAGCAATGCTAGATGCACTCCCAAATGCACAACCAAATGCACAACTTTGCTTTAAATTGTTGGACCTCGTGCTGAAAAGTTTGTACACAAAAAAGGGAGTGTACAGGGTGTGCAAGCGTTTCAGCACGAAGTCCAACATTTTAAAGCAGGGTTGTGCATTTGGTTGTGCATGTGAGAGTGCATCTAACATTACTCAAAAGTTATTACTCCTTATTGTAGACTAGAACTTAGAAGAGGGCTGGCTGACTAATACTAATACTACTATAAGTTGAAAACCAGGAAAGGTGAAGAGAAAACCCTTTCTTTCTCAGTTTCTTATCACAAGAGGAGTCTATAAAATAATGGCGGGAAGTTTTGGCGCCATTATATTTAGACCATATTTGGCGGTCAATCTCTATCTACATAAACCCAATTCTTCATCTTCCAAACTCTTCAATTCCATTCTCTGCAAACTCCCAAATCGATTCTCGTATTGCTCTCGATTCACAACAATGGCACAACACGACCCTCAAATTGTTAGCCCTGAAATCGAAGAACCCTCCCCAAAAAAGATTCAGAAGCTTCATCAAAATGGGGTCTCTGACGCTTATCCACAAATCACCCAGTTTTTGCGAGTGAAAAAAGCTCTCCGACAAAGCTGTTTTGCCCTCCAGAGCCTCCCCTCTCTCTGCTGGTTACGATCTCTCCAGGTAATTTCACCTCCATATCGTGTGTGTGCGTATATATATATATATGTATATAGCTACATTTTGATATGGGTTAAAAATTTATGGGTTTTCATTTTGATATGTGTAGTGCAATAGAGACTGAAGTACCAGTCTGAGGCAAAGCTCTGGTTCCGACAGATCTGAGCATAGCCATACCTGATGGAACCTACGCTCGTATTGGTAATTTTATTTCTTCTCTCTGTGTATATATATATATATATATGTATATTAACACACATATATAAGGGTTCTATTATATGTATATATATATATTGTTGGTGGGATTTTCTGAGATGGGTTTCCGTTACATTGCAGCGCCGTGATCGGGATTGGCATAGAAGCATTCGATTGATGTTGGAGCTGGCGTAATAGATGCTGATTACAGAGGCCCAGTTGGGGTTATCTTATTCAACCATTCTGATACTGATTTTGAAGTCAAAGTTGGGGATAGGATTGCACAGTTGATCATTGAGAAGATCATGACTCCTGAAGTCTCGGAGGTTGATGATTTGGATTCAACTGTTAGAGGTGCTGGTGGTTTTGGATATACTGGCGTTTAAATCTCCATGATTGCTGTGATATTGGCGGATCATGTCTGTATCATTTTGGGGTTTTTTTTTTCTTTTTCTCTTTGGTTTGTGTTCAAACTTGGTGTTTTGGGGTTTCTGGGTAGTTCTCATCTTTTTTTTTTTTTGAGTAGTATTGTCAAATAGTTGGTGGGTAGATTGAAACTATGTGATCTTACAACTAAAGCTAATTTGTGCTTTTCTTGGTGTGATTTCTGATAAGCTCTTTTCCCTTTCCCATATTATAAAATGTTTGTATGAAAAATACAATGTAGAGTTTAGTAGTTTTACACTTCGTTTGGACCACTTCCTCTTCGTAATTTAAGAGAGGAGAGAAGAGAAGAAAATGGAGAGAAAGTAGAAAGAAAATGGAGAAAGAAGAGAAGAGAAGAAAATGGAGAGAAGAGAAGAAAATCGAGAGAAGAGTCCTTTTTTTTTCTCCCCTAATCGGAGTGATTCCGGAGAGAACTCAACTTTCTTTTCTCTATTTGATAAGGTTTTCTTCTTTTCTCTCTACTTCTCTCCATCCAAACAAAGTGTTAAGTTTGTCAAATACTTATATACTAGTATGTTGTATATTTATCAAATTCCATGTAGAGTTTAGAAGCACTTATAGTTCATCAAATTCTATGTAAATTTAGTTTTTCATCTGCTCTCTTTTGCTATAGGTTCCTAAAATCTAGCTATCGACCAAACGTAAATTTTACTTGCAATCTGCTCTCTTTTGAAAAAGTGTATATTTAAAATTGGAGGGAAAGGTTGAGGGAAAAACTTTGAAATTTGGTTTTGAGTTTTGTCTTATTCATAAACTAACCCAAATGATATTTTGCTTGTCCCACATAGGAAAATTAGAGGAAGTGGGAAGGACATATATAACTGGAGGTTGGAGTAAGGGTTGGGCCCCTTGGGGGTACCAAGTTTTGTGAAGGGGGTGGACCTAGGCCCAATTGGGTTTACCACAAAACACACACACGCGCGCGCCGCCGCCGTCCCGCCCCGCTCCGTTCCGTTCCGGGCCGGATGTGGATGTGGATGTGGTCCTACTCCTATATATCTTTTTATACAAAATTTATTTTGGAAAATTATTTTTTTTAATTATAAAGAGTTTATTTTCAGTTGGAGACCAAGTCTCCCAAACAACTCCTCCACGTTTTTTTTTCCAGATTTTTTCTCCAACGTTCAGAATATATTCTTTATATATACACAAACTGCTCTCATAAAAAGAAACAGACAGTTTTACAGAGAGAAAAAGAGTTACAGTAATTATTTTACACAGTTTCTATATATAGTTTCTGCGAAACAATTTCTGAAAGGGTGTGGGTTTTTTCGATCTTCCTCCGTGCAAGGATTTTCGAGACAGAGGAGATTTCTGGGCTGCTTTATCCTGGGGACGTCATGGCCTTCATCCGAACTGCTTGCACAACTTGGTCAGAGCCGCAAAGCGTCTTAAAGAGAGCGACTAAGTTCGCGACTCATCCCAAGAAAAACGTCAAAGGCTACTGATATTGGTAAAATTGTTCCTTTTAGTTTCTGCAGCAACACCATGTGTTGGTAACATGATACAAAAGTGTTCGTCTTTTTGGACGACAACCTAAGTAAAGGGGTGATAGTGAAAACTTGTAATAGTTGAGTGGTTGCTAGAGTTTTATAGTTAAGGGGGATATTTGAAAAAAGGTCATAGTTGAGAGGGGTATTGGTGTAATTTACCCAATAATAATTGTATCTAAGATAAATCACATGCCCGACTCGTGCAGAAAAAAAAAAGTAAAAGTTATGAGCAATGCTAGATGCACTCCCAAATGCACAACCAAATGCACAACTTTGCTTTAAATTGTTCGGACCTCGTGCTGAAAAGTTTGTACACAAAAAAGGGAGTGTACAGGGTGTGCAAGCATTTCAGCACGAAGTCCAACATTTTTAAGCAGGGTTGTGCATTTGGTTGTGCATTTGAGAGTGCATCTAGCATTACTCAAAAGTCATTACTCCGTATTGTGGACTAGAACTTAGAAGAGGGCTGGCTGACTAATACTAATACTACTATAAGTTGAAAACCAGGAAAGGTGAACAGAAGACCCTTTCTTTCTCAGTTTCTTATCACACGAGGAGTCTATAAAATAATGGCGGGAAGTTTTGGCGCCATTATATTTAGACCATATTTGGCGGTCAATCTCTATCTACATAAACCCAATTCTTCATCTTCCAAACTCTTCAATTCCATTCTCTGCAAACTCCCAAATCGATTCTCGTATTGCTCTCGATTCACAACAATGGCACAACACGACCCTCAAATTGTTAGCCCTGAAATCGAAGAACCCTCCCCAAAAAAGATTCAAAAGCATCATCAAAATGGGGTCTCTGAAGCTTATCCACAAATCACCCAGTTTTTGCGAGTGAAAAAGCTCTCCGACAAAGCTGTTTTGTCCTCCAGAGCCTCCCCTCTCTCTGCTGGTTACGATCTCTCCAGGTAATTTCACCACCAAGTCGTGTGTGTGCGTATATATATATGTATATAGCTACTTTTTGATATGGGTTAAAAATTTATGGGTTTTCATTTTGATATATGTGTAGTGCAATAGAGACTGAAGTACCTGCCAGAGGCAAAGCTCTGGTTCCGACAGATCTGAGCATAGCCATACCTGATGGAACCTACGCTCGTATTGGTAATTTTATTTCTTCTCTATGCGTATATATATATGTATATTAACACACATATATGAGGGTTCTATTATATGTATATATATATTGTTGGTGGGATTTTCTGAGATGGGTTTCCGTTACATTGCCGCGCCGCGATCGGGATTGGCATGGAAGCATTCGATTGATGTTGGAGCTGGCGTAATAGATGCTGATTACAGAGGCCCTGTTGGGGTTATCTTATTCAACCATTCTGATACTGATTTTGAAGTCAAAGTTGGGGATAGGATTGCACAGTTGTTCATTGAGAAGATCATGACTCCTGAAGTCTCGGAGGTTGATGATTTGGATTCAACTGTTCGAGGTGCTGGTGGGTTTGGATCTACTGGCGTTTAAATCTCCATGATTGCTGTGATATTGGAGGATCATGTCTGTATCATTTTGGGGGTTTTTTTTTCCTTTTTCTCTTTGGTTTGTGTTCAGACTTGGTGTTTTGGGGTTTCTGGGTAGTTCTCATCTTCTTTTTTTTTAGTAGTATTGTCAAATAGTTGGTGGGTAGATTGAAACTATGTGATCTTACAACTAAAGCTAATTTGTGCTTTTCTTGGTGTGATTTCTGATGAGCTCTTTTCCCTTTCCCATCTTCTAAAATGTTTGTATGAAAAATACAATGTATAGTTTAGTAGTTTTACACTTCGTTTGGACCACTTCCTCTCCGTAATTTAAGCGAGGAGAGAAAAGAGAAGAAAATGGAGAATGAAGAGAAGAGAAGAAAATGGAGAGAAGAGAAGAAAATCGAGAGAAGAGTCCATTTTTTTTTCTCCCCAAATCGGAGAGATTACGGAGAGAACTCAACTTTCTTTTCTCTCTTTGATAAGGTTTTCTTCTTTTCTCTCTACTTCTCTCCATCCAAACAAAGTGTTATGTTTGTCAAATACTTATATACTAGTATGTTGTGTATTTATCAAATTCCATGTAGAGTTTAGAAGCACTTATAGTTCATCAAATCCTATGTAAATTTAGTTTTTCATCTGCTCTCTTTTGCTATAGGTTCCTAAAATCTAGCTATCGACCAAACGTAAATTTTACTTGCAATCTGCTCTCTTTTGAAAAAGTGTATATTTAAAATTGGAGGGAAAGGTTGAGGGAAAAACTTTGAAATTTGGTTTTGAGTTTTGTCTTATTCATAAACTAACCCAAATGATATTTTGCTTGTCCCACATAGGAAAATTAGAGGAAGTGGGAAGGACATATATAACTGGAGGTTGGAGTAAGGGTTGGGCCCCTTGGGGGTACCAAGTTTTGTGAAGGGGGTGGACCTAGGCCCAATTGGGTTTACCACAAAACACACACGCGCGCGCGCGCCGCCGCCGCCCCGCCCCGCTCCGTTCCGTTCCGGGCCGGATGTGGATGTGGATGTGGTCCTACTCCTATATATCTTTTTATACAAAATTTATTTGGAAAATAATTTTTTTTTAATTATAAAGAGTTTATTTTCAGTTGGAGACCAAGTCTCCCAAACAACTCCTCCACGTTTTTTTCTCCAGACTTTTTCTCCAACGTTCCCAGAGTTCTCTCCACGTTCTGCAACGTTTACTTTTCCAACTTTCAGAATGTATTCTTTATATATACACAAACTGCTCTCATAAAAAGAAACAGACAGTTTTACAGAGAGAAAAAGAGTTACAGAAATTATTTTGCACAGTTTCTATATACAGTTTCTGAGCAACAATTTCTGAAAGGGTGTGGGTTTTTCCGATCTTCCTCCGTGCAAGGATTTCCGAGACAGAGGCGATTTCTGGGCTGCTTTATCCTGGGGACGTCGTGGCCTTCATCCGAACTGCTTGCACAACTTGGGCAGAGCCGCGAAGCGTCTTAAAAAGAGCGACTAAGTCCGCGACTCATCCCAAGAAAAACGTCAAAGGCTACTAATATTGGTAAAATTGTTCCTTTTAGTTTCTGCAGCAACACCATGTGTTGGTAACATGATACAAAAGTGTTCGTCTTTTTGGACGACAACCTAAGTAAAGGGGTGATAGTGAAAACTTGTAATAGTTGAGTGGTTGCTAGAGTTTTATAGTTGAGGGGGATATTTGAAAAAAGGTCATAGTTGAGGGGGGTATTGGTGTAATTTACCCAATAATAATTGTATCTAAGTTAAATCACGTGCCCGACTCGTGCAGAAAAAAAAAAGTTAAAGTTATGAGCAATGCTAGACGCACTCCCAAATGC
This sequence comes from Hydrangea macrophylla, assembly GCA_033977485.1. NCBI lineage: Eukaryota > Viridiplantae > Streptophyta > Magnoliopsida > Cornales > Hydrangeaceae > Hydrangea > Hydrangea macrophylla. The sequence goes on from CM066993.1 coordinate 56,486,195, forward strand.
ACAACCAAATGCACAACTTTGCTTTAAATTGTTGGACCTCGTGCTGAAAAGTTTGTACACAAAAAAGGGAGTGTACAGGGTGTGCAAGCATTTCAGCACGAAGTCCAACATTTTTAAGCAGGGTTGTGCATTTGAGAGTGCATCTAGCATTACTTAAAAGTTATTACTCCGTATTGTGGACTAGAACTTAGAAGAGGGCTGGCTGACTAATACTAATACTACCATAAGTTGAAAACCAGGAAAGGTGAAGAGAAGACCCTTTCTTTCTCAGTTTCTTATCACACGAGGAGTCTATAAAATAATGGCGGGAAGCTTTGGCGCCATTATATTTAGACCATATTTGGCGGTCAATCTCTATCTACATAAACCCAATTCTTCATCTTCCAAACTCTTCAATTCCATTCTCTGCAAACTCCCAAATCGATTCTCGTATTGCTCTCGATTCACAACAATGGCACAACACGACCCTCAAATTGTTAGCCCTGAAATCGAAGAACCCTCCCCAAAAAAGATTCAGAAGCTTCATCAAAATGGGGTCTCTAAATCTTATCCACAAATCACCCAGTTTTTGCGAGTGAAAAAGCTCTCCGACAAAGCTGTTTTGCCCTCCAGAGCCTCCCCTCTCTCTGCTGGTTACGATCTCTCTAGGTAATTTCACCACCAAGTCGTGTGTGTGCGTATATATATGTATATAGCTACATTTTGATATGGGTTAAAAATTTATGGGTTTTCATTTTGATATATGTGTAGTGCAATAGAGACTGAAGTACCAGCCAGAGGCAAAGCTCTGGTTCCGACAGATCTGAGCATAGCCATACCTGATGGAACCTACGCTCGTATTGGTAATTTTATTTCTTCTCTCTGCATATATATATATATGTATATTAACACACATATATGAGGGTTCTATTATATATATATAATGTTGGTGGTATTTTCTGAGATGGGTTTCCGTTACATTGCAGCGCCGCGATCGGGATTGGCATGGAAGCATTCGATTGATGTTGTAGCTGGCGTAATAGATGCTGATTACAGAGGCCCTGTTGGGGTTATCTTATTCAACCATTCTAATACTGATTTTGAAGTCAAAGCTGGGGATAGGATTGCACAGTTGATCATTGAGAAGATCTTGACTCCTGAAGCCACGGAGGTAGATGATTTGGATTCAACTGTTAGAGGTGTTGGTGGTTTTGGATCTACTGGCGTTTAAATCTCCAAGATTGCTGTGATATTGGAGGATCATGTCTGTATCATTTTGGGGTGCTTTTTTTTTTTTTTCCTTTTTCTCTTTGGTTTGTGTTCAGACTTGGTGTTTTGGGGTTTCTGGGTAGTTCTCATCTCTTTTTTTTTTTAGTAGTATTGTCAAATAGTTGGTGGGTAGATTGAAACTATGTGATCTTACAACTAAAGCTAATTTGTGCTTTTCGTGGTGTGATTTCTGATGAGCTCTTTTCCCTTTTCCATCTTCTAAAATGTTTGTATGAAAAATGCAATGTAGAGTTTAGTAGTTTTACACTTCGTTTGGACCACTTCCTCTTCGTAATTTAAGCGAGGAGAGAAGAGAAGAAAATGGAGAAAGAAGAGAAGAGTCCATTTTTTTTTTCTCCCCAAATCGGAGAGATTCCGAAGAGAACTCAACTTTCTTTTCTCTCTTTGATAAGGTTTTCTTCTTTTCTCTCTACTTCTCTTCATCCAAACAAAGTGTTAAGTTTGTCAAATACTTATATACTAGTATGTTGTATATTTATCAAATTCCATGTAGAGTTTAGAAGCACTTATAGTTCATCAAATCCTATGTAAATATAGTTTTTCATCTGCTCTCTTTTGCTATAGGTTCCTAAAATCTAGCTATCGACCAAATGTAAATTTTACTTGCAATCTGCTCTCTTTTGAAAAAGTGTATATTTAAAATTGGAGGGAGAGGTTGAGGGAAAAACTTTGAAATTTGGTTTTGAGTTTTGTCTTATTCACAAACTAACTCAAATGATATTTTGCTTGTCCCACATAGGAAAATTAGAGGAAGTGGGAAGGACATATATAAGTGGAGGTTGGAGTAAGGGTTGGGCCCCTTGGGGGTACCAAGTTTTGTGAAGGGGGTGAACCTAGGCCCAATTGGGTTTACCATAAAACACACACACGCGCGCGCGCCGCCGCCGCCCCGCCCCGCCCCGCTCCGTTCCGTTCCGTTCCGGGCCGGATGTGGATGTGGTCCTACTCCTATATATCTTTTTATACAAAATTTATTTAGAAAATAATTTTTTTTTAATTTTAAAGAGTTTATTTTCAGTTGGAGACCAAGTCTCCCAAACAACTCCTCCACGTTTGTTTCTCCAGATTTTTTCTCCAACGTTCCCAGAGTTCTCTCCTCCTTCTGCAACGTTAACTTTCCCAACGTTCAGAATATATTCTTTATATATACACAAACTGCTCTCATAAAAAGAAACAGACAGTTTTACAGAGAGAAAAAGAGTTACAGAAATTATTTTGCACAGTTTCTGAAAGGGTGTGGGTTTTTCTGATCTTCCTCCGTGCAAGGATTTTCGAGACAGAGGCAATTTCTAGGCTGCTTTATCCTGGGGACGTCGTGGCCTTCATTCGAACTGCTTGCACAACTTGGGCAGAGCCGCGTAGCGTCTTAAAGAGAGCGACTATGTCCGCGACTCATCCCAAGAAAAACGTCAAAGGCTACTGATATTGGTAAAATTGTTCCTTTTAGTTTCTGCAGCAACACCATGTGTTGGTAACATGATACAAAAGTGTTTGTCTTTTTGGACGACAACCTAAGTAAAGGGGTGATTGTGAAAACTTGTAATAGTTGAGTGGTTGCTAGAGTTTTATAGTTGAGGGGGATATTTGAAAAAAGGTCATAGTTGAGGGGGGTATTGGTGTAATTTACCCAATAATAATTGTATCTAAGATAAATCACGTGCCCGACTCGTGCAGAAAAAAAAAAAAAAGTAAAAGTTATGAGCAATGCTAGATGCACTCCCAAATGCACAACCAAATACACAACTTTGCTTTAAATTGTTGGACCTCGTGCTGAAAAGTTTGTACACAAAAAAGGGAGTGTACAGGGTGTGCAAGCGTTTCAGGACGAAGTCCAACATTTTTAAGCAGGGTTGTGCATTTGGTTGTGCATGTGAGAGTGCATCTAGCATTACTCAAAAGTTATTACTCCGTATTGTGGACTAGAACTTAGAAGAAGGCTGGCTGACTAATACTAATACTACTATAAGTTGAAAACCAGGAAAGGTGAAGAGAAGACCCTTTCTTTCTCAGTTTCTTATCACACGAGGAGTCTATAAACTAATGGCGGGAAGTTTTGGCGCCATTATATTTAGACCATATTTGGCGGTCAATCTCTATCTACATAAACCCAATTCTTCATCTTCCAAACTCTTCAATTCCATTCTCTGCAAACTCCCAAATCGATTCTCGTATTGCTCTCGATTCATAACAATGGCACAACACGACCTCCAAATTGTTAGCCCTGAAATCGAAGAACCCTCCCCAAAAAGATTCAGAAGCTTCATCAAAATGGGGTCTCTGAAGCTTATCCACAAATCACCCAGTTTTTACGAGTGAAAAAGCTCTCCGACAAAGCTGTTTTGCCCTCCAGAGCCTCCCCTCTCTCTGCTGGTTACGATCTCTCCAGGTAATTTCACCACCATGTCTTGTGTGTGCGTATATATATATGTATATAGCTACATTTTGATATGGGTTAAAAATTTATGGGTTTTCATTTTGATATATGTGTAGTGCAATAGAGACTGAAGTACCTGCCAGAGGCAAAGCTCTGGTTCCGACAGATCTGAGCATAGCCATACCTGATGGAACCTACGCTCGTATTGGTAATTTTATTTCTTCTCTCTGCGTATATATATATGTATATTAACACACATAAATGAGGGTTCTATTATATGTATATATATGTAATACCCTGTATTTTTAGGTATATATATCCCTTGTACTTTCCTTAGTCTTTGGTGAGTTTGAGATTCCAATCGATTGCCAATATTCCCAATCGATTGCCACTTTATGATCCCAATCGATTGACATCTTTTCCAATCGATTGACATATTATCGACCAAAATTGATGACGTGGCAACATCCCAATCGATTGACATTCTTTCCAATCGATTCCTTTAAATATCTGTAGCCAATCGATTGACATTCATCCCAATCGATTGACATTCATCCCAATCGATTGACATAGTTCTCAATCGATTGCCTTGCTGCCGACTTGGATCCATGACGTGGCACATACCAATCGATTGGCACCTAGTACCAATCGATTGGCTGAGTCAGAACTTGGCCATCTCGTTGGATTTGTGTGGTTGTGATTGTTTCCCTCTCCCTATATATACCTTCCCCCTTATACATATATATGTTTGCTTGTGTGTGGGTTTGGGAGAGAGAGAGAGATACATACTCTTATATATATACACATATATATTGTATATATATATTACACACACACACACACACACTCTCGGGTTGAGAAGAAGAAGAAGAAGAGGAGGAGGAGACCAGAGAGAGAAAGAAGAGACAGACAGAGAGACCGAGAAGGAGAGGAGAGAGAGCAACCACCATAGCCGCCGCCGCAGAGCTTGGGACGCCGTCAACGGACCGCCGGGAGAGGTGAGTTTCATTAACTCACTTCAAGGATTGTTTTTGGATGTATATATGTGTTTAACAACGTGTATGAAAGAAGGAAAAAGGAACCCCCAACGTTTTTATATAAAACTAGCAGTTTTGAAGAAGAAGACAGAGGTCAATCGATTGCCATTGGATTCAATCGATTGGATAATATCCCAATCGATTGTCGTGGTGTCCAATCGATTGAATAATTTCCCAATCGATTGCCATAAATTCCAATCGATTGCTTTGCCAATCGATTGCCATTAAGTCCAATCGATTGACATTATTTCCAATCGATTGCCATTTTGGCCAATCGATTGGGTAAGAGCAGAATGTTGTTTATCTATTGTTATATGTTATGAGCTGGTTGTAATGTACCCAAGCTGCTAATGGTTGTACCATACGTGATATTGGATATGTGATTAGTCAACATGATACTACGTTAGCCTTATATGATGTTTATGTTAATGTTACAAGATGAACTGTTTATTATTAACTGTCGATATGAGATGCTCTAATGGTTAAGTAACTGCCATATGTTATTGTCAAACTGAATAGTAGAACGGAACACGATAGTATGTTAATAGCGAATTAATAAGTAGATATGTTGAATACAGAGCATGTGGTATTTCCTGTACTTAGTATATGAGCATTTCACAATATGTGTCAGCATGCATGGGATAGTGATGTGAAGAGGTAAGAGAATCTGATGAGAAATGGGATATTGATATGAAGAGATGAGAAGATATGATGAGAAAGGGGAACTATGATTTATATGGAATAATGAGATATGTGTACTTTGGGATCCGTGGGATCAACGACTGACGAGTCGGGTGGACGTGGGATGGTTAGAGTTCCTAGTGCGCCTCTCACTGTTGAAGACGTCCAGTGATGCGTATGCACTGTTGAAGACGTCCAGTGTACCGTTGAAGACGTCCGGCTAGTGCTCTAATGTATTCTCAGCTGTGTAGACAACCAGTGAGGGTATACGCATCGTTGAAGACGTCCGATGTGCCATTCTATCGTTTACAGATAGGTGGTACCGTGTAGACGACCGGTAACCCTATCAAGGGATTTTGGGATCTATTACCTAGTCGGGTGATTCCGATTGGCATTACTGTATCGATGAATGGTTTTCAGATTGGTATTATGGGATCGACGTATGGATACGGATGAGAATAAGAACATGGATATGGATGTGAATACGGGAATGTTTAGTGTGATGATGGTTCAGTCGTGGATTCAGCGTCCCGACCTAAAGGTATATGCATGGGTGCTTGCACGGTTACATGCTTGGATTTAGTGAATACGTGATGAGATATATTATACCATGATGTTTATCCTTGTCATTACTTAATATGATTTCTGTTATTATTGATTGATGTATAGTTTAATGAGACCTCTGCTATGTCCGTGAGAGACGTCATTGATAAGAGATTAACCGCATTTTAAGATGCTGAACAGTAACGGTGAGGAGTGTTGTTTAATGTACTCACTCAGCTTTGTATCCGAAGCTGATGGCGTTTATGCCCTGGACATTCAAATGTCTAGAGCTTTGTAGGTCTTGAGGACAGAAAACTGATGTTTCGCCGGAAGTGGAGCTAAAGGCTTGAAAACGAAGAAGTTCCGCTTTGTAATAGTTAGTTGGTATATCTTTTGTACTGCTGTTAGTATTGTTATGGGTTTCAAACTCTACGCCAGCTGTTGTAATAGTTTTAGTAGACTTTTATAATTGGTACTTGGGCATCTGTTGCTTCCAAACCTTTTATAACTTCCGCTGTAGCCTCTGATTATGTTAGCAAAGTATGTTCTATGAATAGCATCCTCCCTATCGTGGTGTTTGTTGGTTTGAGTAGATGACAATGCGGTTATTCACCCGTCATTCCCTATGGACCCATAAAGGAAATTTATTTTTCCCTATTTATGCTGCTCCGGGGCGTGACAATATATATTGTTGGTGGGATTTTTTGAGATGGGTTTCCGTTACATTGCAGTGCCGCGATCGGGATTGGCATGGAAGCAATCGATTGATGTTGGAGCTGGCGTAATAGATGCTGATTACAGAGGCCCAATTGGGGTTATCTTATTCAACCATTCTGATGCTGATTTTGAAGTCAAAGTTGGGGATAGGATTGCACAGTTGATCATTGAGAAGATCATGACTCCTGAAGTCTCGGAGGTTGATGATTTGGATTCAACTGTTAGAGGTGCTGATGGTTTTGGATCTACTGGCGTTTAAATCTCCATGATTGCTGTGATATTGGAAGATCATGTCTGTATCATTTTGGGGGTTTTTTTTTTTTCCTTTTTCTCTTTGGTTTGTGTTCAGACTTGGTGTTTTGGGGTTTCTGGGTAGTTCTCATCTTTTTTTTTTTGAGTAGTATTGTCAAATAGTTGGTGGGTAGATTGAAACTATGTGATCTTACAACTAAAGCTGATTTGTGCTTTTCTTGGTGTGATTTCTGATGAGCTGTTTTTCCTTTCCCATCTTCTAAAATGTTTGTATGAAAAATACAATGTAGAGTTTAGTAGTTTTACTCTTCGTTTGGACCACTTCCTCTCTGTAATTTAAGCGAGGAGAGAAGAGAAGAAAATGGAGAGAAAGTAGAAAGAAAATGGAGAAAGAAGAGAAGAGAAGAAAATGGAGAGAAGAGAAGAAAATTGAGAGAAGAGTCCATTTTTTTTCTCCCCAAATCGGAGAGATTCCGGAGAGAACTCAACTTTCTTTTCTCTCTTTGATAAGGTTTTCTTCTTTTCTCTCTACTTCTCTCCATCCAAACAAAGTGTTAAATTTGTCAAATACTTATATACTAGTATGTTGTGTATTTATCAAATTCCATGCATGTAGAGTTTAGAAGCACTTATAGTTCATCAAATCCTATGTAAATTTAGTTTTTCATCTGCTCTCTTTTGCTATAGGTTCCTAAAATCTAGCTATCGACCAAACGTAAATTTTACTTGCAAACTATTTTTCATTATATTTGCAACCATAGCCTAATTTTAACTACTACTAAATTATGGTGGAATGTCTATATAAATGTTATTTTTAACTAGAAGTTTACATGTTGGACAATGTGAATCATTGGTGTTTTAAAAGTAGGAAGTTCGTGGCAGATCATAGGTATGCTATAGCTAGTTCCACTGTCAACTTGCTACAAGCACCAAATTCATATCAACAATATGGTAAAAGATTAAATCTAATTGAGGTAGGAATGGATGTTCACCAAAGCTTGAAGCAAGGCCTGATAGGTCTCTCTCTATACTCTTTCCAATCTTTGCTATCTAGTAGGGTTTAGATCTCGTTTGGGAACAGATTTGGAACCCATGAGTTAAACTGGAACTCTAAAAGTTAAACTGAAATCATTTGGAAAGCCAAACTTTTGAAATTCAATTGCAAAAATATGCAAGTCAATCACAGGATTTGTGACTAACTAAAAACAATCATGGGCGGTTTATGGCCTAAAGTAGTTTTTTGCGGTTAATTTTTATTTATTTATGTATTTAATTTTTTTTTTGGCGGTTATTGCATAAGCAGAAACTGTTACCAAACAGTCCCGTACAGCAACTCAACCCTTCACAATTACACTACAAAAGAGAATATTATGCATTTATGCATAATATAACCAAAATCCCCTCTCCAACATTAAACATCATGCATATATAATAGTGCCCCCTCCTACATGTGAAAGAGAGCTTAAATACAAAACATATCTCTAAAGTTTGGTCTCTATCTCATTTTAGTCTTTATAGTTTCTATTGCATCAATTTGGTCCATAAAATTTTTAAATAGAAGCAATATGATCTAAATGTCCTATTTTGTCAGAAATTTTAACGAAATTCACTCACTGCTGTGCGCAACTACGTTGATAAGTTAGTGGAGAGATTGGTAGTGTTATGTTTTTTGCCCCTAAAAATCATGATAGTGCATAGCACGTAAGCCAATTTTTGAACATATTTATTTATGTATTTATAGAATTGGACCACAATGCTTTTATTTGTGGTAGGTTCTAGTGTGATGTGTATGAGATATATGGATGGGTATAACACGTAAGCAGGTTAGTAAAGGTGGAACAACAGATAAAATATGATAAAATAATGCAGAAAGTGTAGTAGAATAATAATATATAAAAATGCAGTAGAGAAATGAGAGTCGGAGAGGACATGGTGTCACACCCCGGAACTGCACATACAATTCCATGTCACGTGGCACGCCACCAAGGCTCCTATTATACTCCTAAGGATCTATTATTAACAATAAATCAGAGTCATAAAACGCTATACCCAATTAAAGCACTCTTGAAAACAAAGCATTTTTTAAAACAGAGTATCCAATCGACTGATCGGGAACCCGGTCGACTGGACACCAAATTACAGAGAGCATTTTTCTGAGAATTCCCCGATCCAGTTGACTGAATGGTCCGGTCGATTGAAAATTTTGAGGCCCGGTCGACTGGACATTGAGTCTGGTCGACTGAACACCCTCAACCCCAGAATTTTAACATTCTGCTTCACGATCCAATCGACTGGATCGCGTGTCCGGTTGACTGGTTTATGCAGCAGAATCCTAAATTCTGCCGCAGCTTTGTGTAAAAGCCAACACCAATTCAAACGTACCCAAGACCTGATAAAAATGCGATCAAACCAAATGTGTTCAACACAATACCACTCATATATTACACGAGATAATCTTACGACTAGTTCAATACATGATTCTAGAGTCCAAACTTATATAAACCAGTAACTAACTTAACATTGTTGAGATTCCCAACTAGTTTTACATAAACCACTTAGCCAAAGTATTAACATGATTTCCCAAGTACAAACCGAAATCTAACCATATTACAAGTTTAAAACAAGATACAAGTTCACCATTTATACAAGACATTCTCTATATTAACCAAGCTAAAAGCACCACACCCACGTTGCCTCGCCAATTGTTTACTGAGTTCCAAACCCTCAATCTTTCACCAACTTGCCTTTATCACCTACAATGGTTATTTAATAACCACTATAATATATCAGTTATATGCTGGTGAATGCCAATAATTATAAACATGAATAATAGACATGTTCAATCTTATCTTTCTACACATAACTATGGTCTCCGGGAACGCAAGCACTGGCCACCCTTTCACGTTAGCCCGCGACTACTCTATTAGTCCGCGCAACTAACCGAGACCCACGCCTCTTTCTGTCAGACGTGGGACCTCATGACCATTAAGGCACCTAGTCACATTTTCGATGGCAAGTTCAAGTTCTCCTTTGACCCACATTGACAATTCAACAGGCTCACGTAGTAATTACACCGTGCAATTCACAAATTATATAGCTCTTAGTAACCACATGGGTTTGCCCACTAACAACTAGATATACGAAATTATAGTAATAGACGTGCTAATCATCACAGAGATAATCTCAAACGTCTGATCATCCATATTTCACAATTATTGTCACTCGCCTCAAGGATTTTGCTCCTATTTGCTGAACTAAGAGCCTGGTGATTACCAGTTACAATTCCTGTATCAAATTAGCAATTATGAGCTAAACTTCCAAATTGGGGCGCAAAAAAACTATCTCAAAAAGCAATAAGATTAGTACCCACGCGTTAGACTCACCTCCAGGAGTCCAAATATGTAGCCTGTTTTGAAATTGCACGTCGTTAAGCGCGTCAATCGGCGTCGTGAACGTCGGCGTCGATTCCGTTGTCGAGAATTCAGTATGAATTCTTTCTGTAACTCATTTCATTGTTTTGATGAAGGTGATGACAAGGGATGATGAGTCATCGCCACATGTCGCGTGGCATGCGAGCCACGTTTTACCATTTTTATGTTTGACTCCCCAGGTTTCCTCAGTTTTACATTTATACCCCTATTAGTTAATGAAACTTATTAAAACTATCCCAAACTTACATGAGTGTTTGCCTATGTCACGCGTTGGTCCCATAAGTGGTCCCACATAATTTTATGAAGTTGCTAATTAACCTACTAATTATGCAACGTGTCCAATTCGTCCTCACAAAGGTATCCCTAGCGGACCATAGGAGTGGTCTCTAACAAGTAACATGCTATTAAAAACAACATATTAAAATATTCACATATGCCTTAATAAACAGTTAAGCACATAATGATTAATATTCCATATCTGTCCCATCACACGGGGACCTACATAACTGTCCCATACTGGGACTGCCACTTGGCCTATCTTTGGGTTACAAAACTGGACACCTCTAATCATCTTAGTGAGTTAAAACTCACTTAACACAAATAATTAGATCTTTAATAAAATATTAATATGCATGCTAAATGCAATTAAATTCTGCCCGCGGGAGTAGGTGTTACATCTCTCCACTCTTTAAAGAGGAGTTTATTCTCAAACGCGCTGTACCTCAAGTCTCGAACAGGTATGGGTATTGCTCTCGCATCTCTTTCTTCGTTTTCCATGTAGCTTCTTCAACCGAATGGTTCCGCCACAATACCATGAGCAACGGAATGGTCTTTGTCCTTAATACTTGTTCTTTTCCGTCAAGAATTCTGATTGGATATTCAATATATGTCAAGTCTTCTCTGATCTCTAATAGGTCTGGTTCAATCACCTGACTCGAATCTGATACACATTTTCGTAACATTGATATGTGGAAAATATTATGCACATGGGCTAATTCTTTTGGCAAATCTAATCGGTTCGCCACCAGTCCAACTCTTCTAACAATCTCAAATGGTTCGACATATCTCGGATTTCACTTCCCTCGTTTTCCAAATCTCACAATTCCTTTTGTAGGCGATACTTTTAAGAATACATAATCTCCTATTTCGAATTCTATTGATCTTCTCTTTAAATCCGCATAACTCTTGTAACGACTTTGAGCCGTTTGTAGCCGTTGTTGTATCACTTTGATCTTTTCCGTAGTTTGTTGAACTATCTCCGGTCCTATCAATTTTCTTTCTCCCACTTCGGTCCAGCAAACTGGAGAACGACATTTTTGCCCGTATAAAGCCTCAAAAGATGTCATTCCAATACTAGCTTGGAAACTGTTATTATAAGCAAATTCTGCTAGAGGCAAATATTCCTCCCAATCGCCTTTAAAGTCTAAGACACATATCCGTAGCATATCCTCTAATATCAGAATCACCAGTTCTGACTGGCCATCAGTTTAAGGATGGAATGCCGTACTAAAATTTAAGTTAGTACCCATAGCCCGTTGTAATCCTTGCCAAAATCGCGATGTGAATTTACTATCTCTGTCAGAAACAATTGATACTGGAGCTCCGTGTAATCGTACTATCTCTTGAATATATAACTCTGCCAGTTTCATCGGATCATTAGTTTTGATCGGCAAGAAGTGTGCTGACTTGGTCAATCAATCAACGATTACCCAAACGGTTTCATTTGACTTTCTTGATCTCGGCAAACCTGACACAAAATCCATTGTAATATTCTCCCATTTCCATTCCGGTATAGGCAATGGTATAAATTGTCCCGCAGGTCTCTGATGTTCTACCGTTACCTGTTGACAAACTACACACTTGGCTACATATCCTTCCACTTCTCTTTTCATTCCAGACCACCAATAAATTTCCCGTAAGTCGCGGTACATCTTTGTGCTTCCTGGGTGGATTGATTACTTAGTGTTATGTGCCTCCTCTAAAACTGTTTCCTTGATTCGATCTATACTGGGTACACAAACTCGATTCCTGAACTTTAGTATCCCATTTTCAAAGGTGAACTCTGGCTGCTTACCCTCAATATTCCATCACAAATCTTCTTCAATTCTGGATCTTGAAGTTACTTGTTGCGAATTTCATCTACTAAGGATGGTTGTGCGATGATTGCCGACATCAAAGCATCTCTAGTTTCTGGAATTACTTCCAATCTTAGCTTCTCCAGTTCCCGTATTAGTTTTTCCTGAGTAGTCAGGGCATAGATCAAATTATGTGTTGATTTTCGACTTAGCGCATTAGCCACTACATTGGCTTTTCCTGGATGGTAGTGAATAGTTACGTCGTAGTCCTTCATTAATTCTAGCCAACGCCTTTGTCGCATGTTCAAATCCCTCTGGGTAAAGAGATACTTTAAACTCTTGTGATCAATGTAAACCTCACACCTTTTCCCATATAGATAATGTCACCAAATCCTTAAGGCAAATATCACAACTGCTAACTCCAAGTCATGCGTCCAGTAGTTAACTTCATGTGCTCTTAGTTGTCGCGAAGCATAAGCAGTAACTTTGTCATTTTGCATCAAGACACATCCCAACCCCCGATGCGAAACATCACTATAAATACTAAACCCCTTAGTACCCGAAGGAATAGTCAAAATCGGTGTTGACATAAGTCGAGTCTTCAATTCCATAAAACTTTCTTCACACTCAAGGCTCCATACAAATGGAACATCTTTCCTCATTAGTCGGGTCATAGGTGTCGCAATTCTCGAGAAATTCTCCACGAACCTTCGGTAGTAACAGGCTAAATTAAACCCAAGAAACTTCTTACTTCTGACACATTAGTTGGCGGATTCCAATTAGCTATAGCTTCAATTTTCTGTGGATCCACTGATACACCTTCCATTGATATTACATGGCCCAAAGCCCAAAAATGCAATTTTGGTTAACCAGAACTCACATTTCTTCAACTTCCCAAACAACTTCTCTCGGAGTCGTTGCAAAATTAACCGGAGATGCCTCTCATGGTCTTCTACACTCTTGGAATATATCAAAATGTCATCAATGAAAACAATTACAAACTCGTCCAAGTAATCCTTAAATACCCGGTTCATCAAATCCATGAATACAGCCGGTGCATTAGTAACTCCAAATGGCATGATAAGGAACTCGTTGTGGCCATAGCGAGTCCTAAATGCAGTCTTCTCCACATCCTCTTCTTTCACCTTCAGCTGATGGAAGCCCGATCGTAAGTCAATTTTAGAAAATACTTGAGCTCATTGGAGTTGGTCGAACAAGTCATCAATTTTGGGTAACGGGTACTTGTTCTTGATAGTTAGCTTGTTCAGCTCACGGTAGTCGATACACATCATCATGGTTCCATCTTTCTTTTTGACAAATAAGACCGGTGCACCCCACGGCGATACACTAGGCCGGATATGTTAGGAAACTGTGTTCCCAGAATCCATTGACAGTGCGTATAAGTTGGTACTGCAAAAAAAATTACGTGAAAACTACGATAACCCTACAAGGGCGGAACTAGGGTTACCTTAATCTGCTAAAACAGATTCCTGTAGTAGGCGAATCTAGAACACGGGCTCGATAACAGCTCACGATCTTTTACCGTATTCCTTTGCTGCCAGAATATCGAACTGAGTGTGGGCTCTTTCGAAATCCTTTCTGTTTTCTGCTCTCCCTCTTTTATGCTCTCTTTTCTATTTTGAGTTATAATTCTCTATATAGAAAAACGCTAGCTGAGGAGAGAGCCAAAGCAGCATATATATAGGCTACGATAGGGACCATAAGAAGTCAATAAGGAATAGGCTTCCTTATGGAATTAGGAAACCCTAATTCGAACTGAATCAGATTCCTATTTTCATAAATTATAATTCATACCACTAAAGAATTATAATTGCACTCCTACCCTTATCTCAAAAATATATTTCGAGCTCCATGTTATTAAATGCTTATTATCTCCCCATTTTAAGATTACAGATATCCATTAATTAAATATAATTACTGACAATCATATTTAATTAATTTCTTAAAATTCCTTGAGATCCTCTGCTTAACTTATCTGATATGTCGGATACAAAATCCACCTGCAGGGTTTGACATAATCAAAACTTATAAGCTTTCTCAAGGGGATATCATCAATCCCAAAATTGAGACATGGATTCCATCATTAATTAATATCCACCACACAATTAATATTGCCACCCAATCCAATGAGATGTTGACCCATTTAAGGATCTCACTCTTTTAGGGATCAAAGTGTAAATAACAAATGTACGTGTCTATAAATTAACTTAGGATTTAGAGCATAAGCACTCATAATAGCCATGAGGTATTAATTATCTTATAAGTCAGTATAAAGATAATTACCCCAAGTCAGTCCCGTTTAATACACAAAGTGTACCAGCATAGTGAGTTGAAACTATACCGTTTTCCGTAGTCAAGACAAACCTACTACAACACCATGCTGCAGTCCTATCGATGGTGTGTCCAATCCCATCTAAGACTGTAAACCAAAATCTTACATTCTATAATATCTGATGGCCTGATCTTCCGTGTGTAAGCCGAACTCTACACACCAAACCACCTACTGAATGAGAGACACACATGCATAATATTAAATAAATAATATAATACAAACATTGCCCATATAGATTCTCATAAAAAAATGGATTAACTAATTTGAATAATAAATCAACTACATAAAGCATGGCTTTTAGTATATATCCCTAACAGGATAAACCCCTTGTCCAACAATTCCTATAGTTGAATCTTTAGTTCTTTGAGTTCTATTGGTGCCATTTTGTATGGCGTCTTTGACACATGTTGTGTTCTCGAAGCCACCTCAATAGTGAATTCAATTTCTCGATCAATCAACTCATCTGGCAAGTCCTTGAGAAATACATCTGGAAACTCCCGTACTACTGATATATCTTCTACCTTGGTGCTCGTAACCTGTTTATCAATTATAGAGCATAAAAATCCTTGACAACCTTGTTTCAACAATTTACCCACCCGAATTGCCGACACCAAGAATGGTGGTGCCACGACACCAATCCCCTGAAAAAATAAATTCTCCCTGCCCCGGTGGTCAAAAAAATAACTCTTTTCGTTCACAGTCAACAAAGGCTTGGCTCACGGATAACCAATCCATACCCAAAATCACATCAAAATAATTAATGGTCAACGGTATCAAGTCGATAGTCAATGTTCTATCATCTACCCGGATGTCACATGCCTTGAAAACTGTAGATGTTGTCATTGGTGTACTAAGTGGTAAAGATACTGATAAATCATATCCTAAGGGTTCAGACATGCTATGTAAGTGTTTAACAAATTCACGTGCAACAAAAGAATGTGTCGACCCGAATCTATCAAAACATGAGTTGGATGCGAACAAATTGATAATATACCTGATACGACAGAGTCGGTAGCTAAAATATCTCCTGGGGTCAACTGGTAAAACCTCCCTTGCCTTGGCTCGACCCCTTTCCCCTTATCCATATTGGTTCTGAATCTTGCTGTGGTTGTAGCCATCGAACTCGTGCTTTGTTGCTTCTTCGTCAGACAATCTTTAAGTGATGTCCCAGTACCCCACAAGTGTAACATCTACCTCTTACCTCTGGATTGGAACCTCCAATGCTCTGAGCTCTGACTTGCAAACAATATCGGGCAACATGCCCCAACTGTTTACATTTGTTACATATCAAAGTAAGGTGGCAAGCTCCCATGTATTGTCGGTTGCATGTTGGGCATATTGGGTTAGTTTCCCCGGTGTAGGTATTTCTCCCTTGGCTACTTGTACTCGAGCCTGAACCCTATGAAAATGTTCTCTTAGAGAACCCTTGCCCTGTCCCCTTGTCCTCATGCGCTCGCTTGCCTTGCTGCCCTTGTTTGAATTTCTTAATATCTTTTTCCACTATTAAAGTCACATCTTGAACATCGGCCACACTTTGGTGTTGAAGTGTATCACCACGGCTACGAATGTTATCTCTCAACCCCTCCTCAAACTTCCGAGCTTTGTCAACTTCTCTTGGAACGGAGCGATATCCTAAAACTTCCGAGCTTTGTCAACTTCTCTTGGAACGGAGCGATATCCCAAGCAGAGTAAATCATTATACTTTATAGCATACTCATTGACAGTCATGTCCCCTTGTTGTAAATTTGCAAATTCTCGACTCAGTTGTGTCTTAGCCAATACCGAAAAGTATCGTTTGTTAAACTCGTTCACAAACTGTCTCCACATTTTTGGCGGTACTTGAGCAATTTGGTTTGTCCACCAACTCTGAGCTACCCCTTTTAGGGTATCGGTGGAACACATAATCTTTTCAGTGTCTGTACACCCCCATAGCCCAAAAAATGCGTTCGATATCCATGAACCAACGATCGACTAATGACGTGTCAGGACCTCCCTCAAACTGTAGTGGCTTCCATTTATAGAACTGCTTAATGATTCCCCGTTCGTGTCGTGGATTTGCAGGTCTATTCTCACTCGTTGGTATTCTATCACTAGCAGCTTTGACAAAATTACTCACAATATCCTCCAAATGATCCAACCTCGAATGTGGTGAATGTTCTCGGTTTGGGTCTGCCATTTCTTACTTGCCAATCAATTCACATAAATACCATACATGCTACACCATTACAACATGCAACATTCATATCACATATCTTATGCATTTATGATATGCATCTAATTACTCATCTTTATCAAGTTCTTTCAAGTCGTCGTCTCTCATACCCAAAGTTCTAAGCTTATTGCTCTGATACCACTAAATGTCACGCCCCGGAACTGCATATACGATTCTAGGTCACGTGGCATGCCACCAAGGCTCCTATTATACTCCAAAGGATCCATTATTAACAATAAATCAGAGTCATAAAATGCTATACCCAATTAAAGCACTCTTGAAAACAAAGCATTTTTTAAAACAGAGTATCCAGTCGACTGATCGGGAACCCGGTCGACTGGACCAAATTACAGAGAGCATTTTTTTGAGAATTCCCTGATCCGGTCGACTGAATGGTCCGGTCGATTTAAAATTTTGAGGCCCGATCGATTGGACATTGAGTCCGGTCAACTGAAAACCCTCAACCCCAGAATTTTAGCATTCTGCTTCACGATCCAGTCGACTAGTTTATGCAGCAGAATCATAAATTCTGCAGCAGCCCTGTGTAATAGCCAACACCAATTCAAACGTACCCAAGACCTGATAAAAATGCGATCAAACCAAATGTGTTCAACATAATACCACTCATATGTTACACGACATAATCTCACAACTAGTTTAATACATGATTCTAGAGTCCAAACTTATATAAACCAGTAACTAAGTTAACATTGTTGAGATTCCCAACTAGTTTTACAAACCACTTAGCCAAACTATTAACATGATTTCCTAAGTACAAACCGAAATCCAACCATATTACAAGTTTAAAACAAGATACAAGTTCACCATTTATACAAGACATTCTCTATATTAACCAAGCTAAAAGCCCCACACCCACGTTGCCTCGCCAATTCTTTACTAAGTTCCAAACCCTCAATGTTTCACCAACTTACCTTTATCACCTACAATGGTTATTTAATAACCACTATAATATATCAGCTATATGCTAGTGAATGCCAATAATTATAAACATGAATAATAGACATGCTCAATCTTATCTTTCTACACATAACTATGGTCTCCGGGAACGTAAGCACTGGCCACCCTTTCACGTTAGCCTGCGACTACTCCATTAGTCTGCGCAACTAACCGAGACCCACGCCTCTTTTCGTCAGACGTGGGACCTCATGGCCATTAAGGCACCTAGTCACATTTCTGATGGCAAGTACAAGTTCTCCTTTGACCCACATTGACAACTCAACAGGCTCACATAGTCATTACACCGTGCAATTCACAAATTATATAGGTCTTAGTAACCACATGGGTTTGCCCACTAACAACTAGATATACGAAATTATAGTAATAGACATGTTAATCATCACAAAGATAATCTCAAACATCTAATCATCCATATTTCACAATTATTGTCACTCACCTCAAGGATTTCGCTCCTATTTGCTGAATTAAGAGCCTAGTGATTACCAGTTACAATTCCTATATCAAATTAGCAAATTGTGAGCTAACCTTCCAAATTGGGGTGCAAAAAAACTGTCTCAAAATGCAATAAGATTAGTACATACACGTTAGACTCACCTCCAGGAGTCCAAATATGTAGCCTGTTTTGAAATTACACGTCGTTAAGTGCGTCAATCGGCGTCGTGAACGTCGGCGTCGATTCCGTCGTCGAGAATTCCGTACAAATTCTTTCTGTAACTCATTTCATTGTTTTGATGAAGGTGATGACAAGGCATGATGAGTCATCGCCACATGTCGCGTGGCATGCGAGCAACGTTTTACCATTTTTATGTTTGACTCCCCAGGTTTCCTCAGTTTTACATTTATACCCCTATTAGTTAATGAAACTTATTAAAACTATCCCAAACTTAAATGAGTGTTTGTCTATGTCACGCGTGGGTCCCATAAGTGGTCCCACATAATTTTATGAAGTTGCTAATTAACCTACTAATTATGCAACATGTCCAATTCGTCCTCACAAAGGTATCCCTAGCGGACCATAGGAGTGGTCTCTAACAAGTAACATGCTATTAAAAACAACATATTAAAATATTCACATATGCCTTAATAATCAGTTATGCACATAATGATTAATTTTCCATATCTGTCCCATCATACGGGGACCTAACATAACTGTCCCAAACTGGGACTGCCACTTGGCCTATCTTTGGGTTCTAAACTGGACACCCCTAATCATCTTAGTGAGTTAAAACTCACTTAACACAAATAACCACATCTTTAATAAAATATTAATATGCATGCTAAATGTAATTAAATTATGCCCGCGGGAGTGGGTATTACACATGGCTCGAGTGAGAACCAAGGTAGCCCCAAATGAGAGAGAGAGAGAGAGAGAGAGAGAGAGAGAGAGAGAGAAAGCAGTAAAGTAAAGAGTCTGGTTCTTGGGTGGAGACTGGTGTATGGAAGGGAGTTTTATGAGGCTAAGAGAGGTAGGTAGAGGAAGGTTGAGTAATGGCTGAGGGTGTTCTTGGGGATTTTGGAGAAGACGATAGATGCCTTAAGTGCTGCTGTTGAAGCTTAAAATTGGGTTAAGGCTTAAGATCCAGGTTAGGTTTAGGTTGGTAGATGTATTGAATGAGGTTGGTATTTATACAGGATTTGTGAGGTTCTGGAAATAGCCGAGTAGACATTTTCGGAGTGGTTTGTCTGTTTGAGGTAGTTGCAGTCATTAAATGAGGATGTGGACAAGCCAGTGTGCTAAGAAGGCACGTGATGCAAGAAGGGGTATCGTCGTTTGGAGGTGAACCAATACCATTGGTTGGTAAAAGGGAGACAAAAGGGGAGGAATGCCATTGGTGTAGAAGATGCAGCGAGGGAGGGAACCGAGGTTTTCTTTTATTGGTTCAAAGGTTTAAGTGAGGGGAAATGTGAATCGTCAATGATTCATTACGATGATTTTTACTGGTGGTGGTGCAGAAGGTTAGCATTGGGGTTCTTCGAGATGATGCTATTGGTCTGCAGAATACTCAACGAGGTTGAAGTGACTAGGCAGGGTGCGAGTCAAAGGTTTCAGCTGGTCTTGTGATCATGGGCCTCTCTTGGTTGTGAAACTGGAGGGGCAGGGCACGTGACGATGGTCACGTATCTCTTTTTCTCTTTGGGACTAACCCTATCTTTGTTTGTTAGGCGTTTAGGCAGGGAGGTGCCCTTGGTTCTAACCATCGAGCCATGAACTCTCGAGTTCCCAGTGGATCTGACCACCCTTGGTACTGCTTCATGACCAAAGGTGGAGAATACACATGTAAGTGTGTGCTTGTGAGTATTATGGGGAGTATCGAGGAGAGATATGTCGCGGCGGGTGAGGGTCGTAAGTGACGCTTGAGAGCAAGTGGTTATTACAAGCGATGGTCAATGGTCAATTCCATAGCGATGGCCAATTTCGTGGTGAGTGGTCATTCAAAGCGATGGCCAATTCCATAGCGATGGCCAATTCCGTGGTGAGTGGTCATTCCAAGAGATGACACGAATGGTCATTCCAAGTGATGGCAAGCCTTGACTAGTGATCGATGGATTGACCAAGGTTTAAGTTGGGGATAATATCCACGTGCCAAATGGGTGATAGTGGAGTGAGCGGAGAGGGCAGCAGGTGAGAATGGGGCCACCTTGCTTTGGGGTAGGCTCATTCGTAGTGGGCTTTATTTGTGGGTATTCTGAAGTGGGCTTTCGAGTGATTACTCTGAAGTGGGGCAATGACGCAGCTAGGGAGGTTCTAACCGAAGCGCGTCAATTGCTGGTTGAAAACTATTTCCAAAACCCCTCTTTGGCCTAGGCTTCTGGCTTAGGCCACTGAGAATTTCTGAAAGGGCTCCCTCTAACCTAGGGTAAAGCCCTACAAACATAGTTTCAAATTTATTTATTTTTTTGTTGGATTAATTTGGATCGGGTGCCCTTGGAAGTTGGAAACAGGCCTGGGTTGAAGGCTAGCAAATTGATACTCAAATTGAACTAACAGTATAGATGGGTTTCAACTGGGGACACTCAAACTAGTTTGGAGATGCGTGAAACAGGATTCTCTCAATTTTAATCTTAATAGAACCTAAGGTTATGGAGATTTGACAAAGCACCAATTTTAAAAAAAAATTTACACTGGGTCAAGACTCATGTGCACGGAATTGACACTCACTAAACACTTGAATGTACATTGGAGATGCGTGAAACAGGATTCTCTCAATTTTAATCTTAATAGAACCTAAGGTTATGGAGATTTGACAAAGCACCAATTTAAAAAAAAATTTACACTGGGTCAAGACTCATGTGCACGGAATTGACACTCACTAAACACTTGAATGTACAGTTATATAGTTCACTTACGAACCACCAGTGGTGGACGCAAGTGGGGGTCAGGGTGGACCCAGGCCCCCTGAACTTTTTTAAATTACAAATTTAAATTTAGTAATTTAGGTTTTTTATTTTTGGGAATAGGACCTCCTCATATTGCATGTTTACTTTGAATTGGATGTGTAAATATAGTTTGATTAATGTTATACTCCCAAATTTTGTATCCCAAATGATTATCAAATACATGTGTTAGTGGCCCACTTGATTTTGATTGAAGAATATTAAAATAGTCCCATAATTATTGAATTTGGTCCAAATCTCAGGTTAGGATTTGAAAATTATGATTGATTTCATGTTATTGTTGGAATTTAGATGTGATTATTGGATTTA
This sequence comes from Hydrangea macrophylla, assembly GCA_033977485.1. Lineage (NCBI taxonomy): Eukaryota > Viridiplantae > Streptophyta > Magnoliopsida > Cornales > Hydrangeaceae > Hydrangea > Hydrangea macrophylla. The sequence goes on from CM066993.1 coordinate 56,507,822, forward strand.
GAGACATGAGACATTTTTAACGTTTTTATGAAATTGTGAACATGAATTGTGAACAGTGAATATGTGAAGATGAATATGAATTGTGAATTATGATTTAATTTGTGAGTTAAAATTTAAACTAACATTGGTTTTATCCATTGCACCGGCTACAATGCAGAGGGCATTTTCAGCTATGAAAATTGTGAAAAATTGCTTGTGCAATCGAATGCGAGACTAATTTTTAAATGATAGTTTGCTGCTTGTCATATTGAGAAAGAGAGATTCAACGAAGTTACAATGATGCTATAGTAAAACGTTTGCAGGATATGAAATCCTGGTAATTATACTTACATTAGGCTCCCCAGATCAAAAATCATGAGTCCACCCCAACGAACTACATAACTAGTTCTTTGATTTCCCAAGCAAAACCCCCAGAGTACAACTGCAGCAGGTTCACTCCCACCTCCCAGTTTTGGGAAAGTTTGTTGGAATGTCCATTACTACCCATGATGAAAAGAAGTCTCAAGCCCGTTAGGCATGGAGTACCCTACAAACTGAAGGTTCACTCACTACCATCCTAGATATCTAGTTTTCTAATTCTAAATACTCAAAGACAAACTTCTAAGATTTGGAACTTCTACTAAAGTATACATCAGGTATTATTATAAATGATAAACACCATCACTGAAATTATATGTTTATCACCTCCAGAAAAATTGCAACAGATGAACAAGGATAACATAACACCAAGTTTCAGGAATAAGTTATACATGAGTGAGTTACAATTATCTGTCTCCTACTTCCTTGAAGCCGATACCTGAGTCCTAAACAATGAACTCATCTCACTTTATTGCCGACTGTTGCCTTGGGGGAAAAAGAGAGTTACATGCGTGGTAAAGCAGTGGAAAAATCGGAAGGGATGTCCGCACTTGCCTGCCAAGTGAGAAAAGGTCAGTAAAATTGCAACAAGAATCAAGGAAACATGGGGGATTTTGCCCCTTTTTCTTTTTAAGTTCAAAAGGGTGTAGCTAAATAAAACTAAAGCAATCAGGGCTTATACCAACAAGTTAGTATTCTTTTTGGCTAACTACTGAGGAGGACAACTTGAAACCCTCCAAATTTTTATTTTCCTTCTTTCTGTAGTGCTGTTTTATATAACTTTTGCACAAATCTCAACAACAAATCCGAGAAAGGCAGTTTTGAGAACTACCACTAACAAAAATCCTCTTTGAGAAGAAAGTGTCCTGTTACTTGTTTGTAAGTGTTGGGTTCGAGCTTTTTTCTAATACAAGCTAACTGATTTGCCTCAACAGTAAAATAACCAAAAGAACGAACTCTGAACATTAATATCTGTTGGTGAGAGTTTCCTTTAGGAAATGGTTCAATGGCATGGCTATAAAAAGGTGAAATATCATACCTCAACACTGTTGTAGTACTGAAATTGAATCCCTCAACTGGTTCTCCTTTCTTACGAGATGCATGAAGTTGGTTTCTGACTTGGGTAGCCAGCGACTGCATTTTAGTATATCGAAAGTATTTTTCAGAACCGCAAGGAAAAAATACAATAAAAGTAGAGACCAAAAAAAAAAAAAAACCCTCACAAAAGAGGAAAAAGTGTTCCTTTTCATTTTGGAATGGTGTGATCAGTAGAGCAAATATTTCTGGAAAAATACAAGGAAAATTTAGGATTCTTTGAAGTAAGTACAATACCTTTCCCAGCTCAACTCCCCATTGGTCGAAAGAATTGATACCCCATATGAAGCCTTCGACAGCAATTCTGTGTTCATAGATCGCCAACAACTGAAGAATGGATAGAGAGAAATTTGGTTTACTCGTAGCCAGAAGAAATATGAATGTCATGAATACCCAGGTTAAACATTACACACTTGAAAAGGAAAAACTGTATGCTGTGGTGGTCAAGGGTATATAAGTTTGGATTAGCATTTTCACAGCTTTTAAATAAAAAAAATCTGATTCACTTTTAAAGCAGGAAAACGGCTTTTTTGGAAAGCTCCAATTTGTAGCTTTTTAAAAGCTAACCACACGGGCTCTTAAGCATCTAGTTAAGCAAACCTAAGAAAACTTAAGGCCATATGATATGAAAACCGCATGTACTCGAGTTTCTTCTGTATTTGAGCTTCTAGTATATTCCCTATGATAGTCAACATGTGCAAACTGCTTCAAGAAACAAGAAAAGGGCTTATGAGACATCATACCTGTCCAACATTATAAGCATTTAACGAGGGAAGTAGAAGGCTCAGGGAAGGTCGATTGCCAGAGAAGGTCTGAGAAAGATAACGTTAACTGTCAAGATTAAGTTCCAACTGTAAGCAAAAGATACTTGAATGGAAGCTGAAAGGAAATCACCTTGTGAGGAATAAGATGCTGGGCTACATTCTCATTCCGCAACTGTTCTGGGGTCTACAAAGTGAAGTTTGGTAAGTTACATTTGTGTTAAAGCAGATAAGTGAATAATCTTGATTTAAGTTACGAATCTAAGCACTTAAAGAAGGAACAAAAAGAAACAACATTTTGGGGTTTCTCAAATATTATACTTAATGTACCTTTAAAAGCCTTAATATATTATAGGGTAATGCAAAGTTAGCAACTCATTATTCAAGCAAAACAACCAGTTTGAAACTTTTACAAGGATTTTATGATGATTATAAATAAAATAAAAAAAAACCTCAACTTCAGCCTTATTTGCACAAAACCCAAGCCAATTCTTCCCTTTCTTCTTTTTTCATCTTTACTTGTTTTTTTTTTTTTTTTTTTTTTTGGCTTGGGGGTGGGGTGCTTTCTTAATACCAAATATTGACCAAATAAACTTCTAAAGTTGCCAAAGTGTGGAACTAAACAAAATATCGATTGGGAAACAGACAAGTCGAGGAAAAGCCTTTACTTTACCTTCCCATAAGCAAGGGCGTCAGGCTGTGCAAAGAAATTAGATATGAGCTCATCATGGTTACTAACCACTTCATCTGCATAACAAATTCAATCAATAAATTCAGAACACAGAGAAGCGCCACAACCTTTTTTTTTTGTTGGGTGGGGGAGGAATGGTTTGTTGGTAAGGGATCAAACGCTACCACCATTCATAAGCCATGAGCAATCCAATTTGTTCATATAATGTTAAATTAAAAAGTGTGTAAAAGAAAGAGTTATGAGGTACACAGGTTGCTGACTCTTCACAACACCAATAAAATCACAAGGAATAACACGCCCCTGAAAGTTCCAAATGGGTTAGAGGAATTTCATAGGTATACTGCATTCGATATACTGAAAAAATTAGTCAACGCTATACCCTCAGAGTTGAAATTGATATTCTGTAGAATATGCCCAGTGACAAATAGCAAACACTATAATAGAGCCATGCTATACACACTATTCTGGAAAAAAAAATGTGTTTTTAAACTAACAAATATTTTTTTTTGGAGAAAGAACTAGCATTTTGCTAGTCTCATAAATGCAATATTCCTTAATGTGTGAGGGGAAACAAAATTTCTTTTTCTGAAACTTCTTCTTAGGAATAAACTATGGATAGCAGGATCCATAGAAGTACATCTGAATTAAGGAGACATTGATATAATTATGTATTTAGAGACCAAAAACAAAAATTTACTGAATTATGTTTTATTTTATTTAACAGTCTTACTATATGAAGCAGAACATGTAAGTTACCTGGTGAATTAGTTGGTAAAAGCTGTGCTGACCATTTGTTCCTGGTTCACCAAAATCAATTTCACCAGCCTCAAAGGGCAGAGGCTCACCATCAATTGATACCCCTTTCCCATTACTCTCCATGCTAACCTAAGTTGGAGTGAAATTCAGCAGGTGTAAGAATTACAAATAAGTCTCCATATTATGCAGGCAGAAAAGTTAGAGCAATCATGCCTGCTGAATGTGAGGGGCAAGCTTCTCTAGCGCTTGAGAGTAAGGTAAAATGGCCTGCAGGAATCATAGAAGTTCAAAGCTAGGGCATGGCTACTAATGAAAAAATATCAGAGAATGCTCAAAAGGAGGTAGATCAAGCAATCTATCAGAGATAATGAACTCACTCTCGCTAGGTATCCAAGAAATGTAACAATCCATACGCTCAATAAACCCAAAAGCACCTGAAGTAATGGCGCAACATTATGAAACAGCCGACATGCCATATAACATCTGATACAAAAGCATGTTTAGTGTAGACCATCAGAATAATCAACAGAAGCATAATGGAATATTGTAGGATATCTGATTCATTGGGAAGAGTACAGGTTCTCTCTCTCATCTGAGAATTGGTGCATGGAGAACAGAATCTCACTCGATTCACACGTTTGACGAAGTTTTGACATTGCAGAAAGTTTTCTTCTGAAACAAAACTAATATTGGGACTTAACACTTAAACTCTAGCACCCAATATCCCTTCTGTGTTACCTAGGGTCACCACAAAATACTTTAAACCAATTTTGAGTACACAAAAGTTGCTATAATGTAGATGTAGGCATTCTTGGCCATATCATTTTCCTGAAATAACCTATCTTGTGCTCTTGTCCACTCTGGTATTGTAGGGTACATGTTACCAAAATGTGAGGCAGAAAACCCAGTATTCACTGGGTGCACGTGGGCGATCAAGACAAACAGTTATGCCAACAGAATCTAGACGAATGCTTGCAGGTAATAAAAGACTTAACAAAGACTCTTCTAAGGCATGTTCAGTATAACATACAATACAATAGGAAGAAAAAATCAAGTCACAGGGCGCGTACAGGTATGTTTTCCTCAAAAGGTGCTGAATAGAAATGTTGATCAATGCTTGAAGCTCCCTTCAGGAACCTTTAAGTACAAACGAATAACATCAGGCAACTCTCAACCAAAACCTACTCAAATGAAATGTCGAACGATGAAAAATGCACCAATACAAATTGAAGGAGGATTAGAACAACTTTAACTGAAAAAAAAGGATGGAGTACAACAACAACAACAACAACAACAATAACAACCACCTTGTGCTCTACTTATATTGGCTCAAAAAAATGAGGTCGAAAATTTGAGATTATTGCGTGTATAGCATATCTTAGATGCAAAGAATTCCTCATATCTTTCTTAAATTTCCGTAGCAACACAATCATAGTCATAAAAGACAAATCTGTACATGTGGCTCGTAGAGACGGACAATTAACAGTCATATCAACATTTCACTTCTGTAAGAAGTTTAACTCATCATTAGCTAAACGTAACTTGTGGAATTAATGGAGAATTTAAAATTTTATCATGTCAACCCAGATTAGGACACTACACAAAGGAAATATAAGATCTGGTGGGGTGAGAATCGTGGGATGGAGGGACTGAGTCTGCAGAGAACTTCTTAGGTCTGTGTAACACGGACGTAGACCGGGGACGCATATAATGTTAGATGGAACCAAATTGACATGAAAACTCTAGAAAAGGACAGTAACATGAATATGTGGACATAGCACATATTTTTCAGGAGATAAAATATATCATTTGGTGATTATTAAACCATATGTATCAGCAATTGCATAGCTCCAGAAATGATGCAAAAGATAGATCTTACGCATGATTTTAAAAATATGCTGCCAGCAGTACATTCTTTTCATCTCTCTTTTTACCAGTTATTGGAACTTTTCCATACTACTAACTATGACCTTCACTATTGATTTGTTTAGGCCAATTGCACGATACTCATTATATTTGAAATAATTATAGACAATATAGACTCTCTCTGATATGTATCTAGGAGAGGGGAAGATATGTTGCGCCTGTTACGATGTTAGGCATTTTGAAGTCTACATTCTCCCTAGTCTGAGTTTTTATGAAAAATTACACCAGGTACACATATTTTATATAATAGATCCAGATCGAGTGTTAAAACAAAGTTAAAAATAGTAACAAAATAAAACTGCAATTAAATAAAAGATAATTGAAAGTTACAGTACTTCTCAACTACTGTGAAACCGTATTGAAGAGATAAAGGTAACACTCCAACAGCGCTGCAAACTGCAAACAGTAGTTCAAAGACCACTTAGCTGTCTTATTAAAATCTGCTGCGTAGAGAGGGAAGGGGATACACGAATGTACTTACCACTATATCGGCCTCCCACCCAGTCCCAGAATGCAAAAGCATTATTCGGATCAATGCCAAACTTTTCTACAAGCTGCATAAAGGATTAAAAATAATCACACAAGAAGTTCAAGTAAGTATATCTCATTCATTTTTGTCTTGAATTTCTTTTTAGTAAAACAATTACATGGAAACACTCAGTCAGCTTAACATATAAAAGGAAGCATGTATGGAAATTAAGTGCCTACAGGGAACAAAAGAACAGTGTCCACATGTCCATGCAATAAAGAAACAGGAGCAAACATGTGTCAATCTCAACGAAAATGAGTAAACCAATTTCTTTCAATCATGGTGAAAAGAAGATAGCAAACTGGTTAAAACGGAAAAATAAAGTTTCCCCCTATTTTTAGTTCTCTCATTTAACCTATTAGAGCGGTAATATACACCGCCAGCGATACCAAGCAATGTTTTAAAAGGCGCGCCTTGAGGCGAGGCAGCCCAAAAAAGCCTCAAGGCTGTAATTTAAAGCCTTGGTCCTGTAAAGCTTAAGCCTTTTGTCTGAGGCACTGAGAAAAGCGTAAAAGGCACGCCTTTTATTCCTTTTGCTATGACTATGAGGTTTGAGCTTTCACGGGATGCTACTAACAATTACAAAATTACCATTTTTCAGGCTTTAGCATTAGAGGCAGAAAGACACCCACTCACATTAAACACATAACACCCAGGTGTGAAGCCAGGTGAGGTCTCTGCTCTCTCTCTCTCTCCACATATCTCTGTATAGGGCTTTTTCTGTTTTTCTCTTCTTCTTCTCCTTCTTTCTATTCTCTGCATTTTCTATACCACTCTGCATTTTTAGTGTGTGTCTGTGTGTGTGTGTGTGTGTGTTTTTTTTTTCCCTTCTCTGATTTAGGGCTTTTTACTGTTCTTTTTTCTTTTTTTTTAGTACCCTTTTTAATTCAGCCTTCTTTTAATCTTCTATAGCTGTTGCTTCCTTTCTTTCTTTCTCTCTCTCTCTTTTTTTTATTTATTTTTTATTTTTTATTTTTTTTCTAATATTCAAATTAAAAATCGAAATGCTCTCACCTCACGCCCCACGGAGTGTGGTAAAACGCCTTGCTCAGCGCTTTTGCCTTTCAAAAATAGAACATTGGTACCAAGCAGATTTAGTCAAAATTGAACTTTCCCTTCTTCTTCTTCTTTTTTGTTGATAAATGAACTTTCCTATTTCTAACGTAGTGTTTATCTTTTCTGGTGATCCGATAAGAACTTATCTAATGAAAATGTACAAAGTTAAAGTAAGATTAATTTTTTTACACAGAGTAAAAAAAATGAAAAAGGCATAGGAAAAGACAGATGTACAAAAAGAACATCAGCATATACATGGATTTGTGACTTTCAACCACACCAAGTACCCAATAAAAAGGGAAAGAAAAGAGGAACGATGGCAATCCCACCCTAAGCTCTCCCCAAACATGCACATATGTGCCAACTGCCAAGTCAGGGCCTAACTTGAGTGATTGCGCATATGAAACAAACTATGATCTGAAGGCAAGAAATGAAGAGACACGATAATACCGTTAGATTGGTACTGACAGCAACAGGGGCGGACCCAGGAATTTTGTTCAGGGGGGGCAGAAATTTATACAGGGGTTCGGGGGCAGCGCTCCGACCCGATTTTTTTTAAGCTTAAAAGAGGCAAATTACATTTTTTAAAGCTTAAAAAAGACAAACTAGAAATTTAAGGGGCAAAAATGAATAAAGTATGAAATATATAAGGTAAAAGAATTATTTTGAAAAGTTGAGGGGGGAAAATACGGGGCAAAATGAATAATATGAAATATATAAGGAAAAAAAATTATTTTGGAAGTTGAGGGGGGGCAAATAAGGGGCAAAAATGAATAATATATGAAATATATAGAGTAAAAGAATAATTTTGAAAAGTGAGGGGGGAAAATAGGGGCAAAATGAATAATATATGAAATATATAAGATAAAAGAATTATTTTGAAAGTTGAGGGGGGGCAAATAAAGGACAAAAATGAATAATATTTGAAATATGTAAGATAAAAGATAAATTTTCAAAAGTTGAATTGCCCCCCCTAGGGCCTTCCTACATCCGCCCCTGGACAGCAACCATATGCTTTGCAACTGCTTGAGGCCTGAAAAATAATACATCTCAATGTTATATATTAATATGATCAAACCAGAAGCCCCCACACCCAGGCACACACAGTTTTTCAAGACTATCCAGAATATTGCAAATGTACCCCCAAGTTTTTTCATGTCCTAACATGTTCCAGATATGCATAGGGAAACAACATCCCATTCTTTCTTTCCCTTACAAGCACTGTTTGCCTTACTCTCAAAATCACTTCAACTCTTGGTCAAAACCACTAATTCCCATTTTACAAACTCTCCTAGTGCTAACTTTTGAAACCTGGAATTATCACTACACCTATAGTTCAAGAGTCACTGACCCTAAAGCAGATGAGATCCATTCCCTTAGTGTCCGAGCATTCAACATAGTTTCAGCTGTGGTAAAAGTTTTTGAGACCACCACAACTGCAAACAACAAAAGAAATATAATGATTTAGAACATGAAACCCCAAAATAGATAAAAGGGAATGCATATAGTACAAGTAAAAGTGCACACCAAATAGCCCGAGTGACCTAGCGTAGTTTCAGGGTTCAACCCTGTAATATTTCTGGCAACGTCGATTGGATCTACATTTGCAAGACTGTGAACAAACACAAAGAAGCAGATTTGTTGAGGATTCATTACTTGTTAAATCATAAAATGTCATTGTTCTATGCATAGTATTTATCAAGTCGGGCACACCCAGTCAAACACGCTGTAACAATATCTATCACAAAAAGCTTCCTGTTATTGTGTGCATCCCAACTTCATTTTCCCATGAACCTGAACTTTCAAAATGGATGTTCAACATATTACAATGGTCTGACGGTGACTAAGAACTTTTTTGAGTGAACATTGAGCATTTTTTGGGGTGAGAGACACGTCAAATATAATACTATTAAGCAGTTGAATGTTGGCCATGTATGCTGATACAAGTTCTCCATATTCGTGCATGAGCAAATGCACATGCAACACAATTTGCATTCCTTTACAAGTGGATTTTAAAACAAGAAATTATGTAATTCTATTTACACATGACGCCAATTTATTTATTTAACTTATCCGGTCATACAAATATAAACATAATGCTGCAAGCAAGCTGAAATGTAGAATCAACCAGTTCATTGACAATGCTATTGGGCATAACTGAGCATCTTCGATATGTGTACACTTACAATCGCAGCGGTCGTCCTCTTGCTGATTCAACAGACACGGGATCTGTAAGGCAAGATTTCACTTAACAATTTGATGAGGCAAAACAACACACAGAAGTATACCAGAACAGATATCTGAAAACATCAGAAAGCGACTCAAAGAGAAAAAAGGCCACATAATATCATGGAGCTGCAATTGTAATGTGCACAGAATCAACCTGTTTGAAGAGCCGTATGCACAAATAGAGGGCCTAAAAAGCTGCCCCCAATACCCACAGAGATAACATCTTTCAACACTTTTCCTGTAGCTCCAACCTATCAATGTCTGTCTATGGTCAATATTTGGGCATAACATTACCGAAACGGACCATAAATAGGAGTTAAAGATTACCCAGGAACCATTGCGGATCCTCTCAGAAAATTCCCGGATCTTGTCCAGAACCTGCCAAACATCTGGTACCACATTCTTCCCATCACTTTGTATAACTGCATCCCTTGAAGCACGAAGAGCTACATGAAGAACAGATCTATTCTCTGTGCTGTTTATCTGAAGCACCACCCAAAAGAATGCTGAAGGATCAAATGATCGTGATATTGGAACATTTTGGAGAGTTCTGTGAATATCGCCAGAACAAATTCTAAAAATTTGGGGTCTCTAAAACTCAGATAGAGAGGGAATGGCTCCAATAAAGAATTAAAACGCCAATAAAAGAGAAAAGAAAAAAAAAAAAAGGTGAAATCGAGATTACCGGCGACTGCTATTAAAAATAAAAAAAATAAATAAATAAATAAAAATTGCAGAACAAGACAAATCTAAGATAATGAAAAGGAGGTCATGGGTGTTGAGAGCATACCTGAAGGTGAAGAAGATGATATAGGTAGGTTGATCGATCGATCGATAGATAGATAAATAGAATTGTTGGGAACAACAGGTTTTTGTGAAGCTCGTGAAAGTGTAATGTCCTGTTAACGAATTGGCGAAGGGAGGGAGGGAGGGAGGGAGGGGGATATCCTCTATGATGCGAATCAGGTGCTCCACCAAAGCTTTTAATTTTACTGTTTGATTTAACGGTTGTGATGGGAGTGTTGATAATGATCTCATGTGACACTTTTAGGCTCTTTTTGGTTGTTGAATTTCATGATGGAAAAATAAAAGGATAGAGAAAACAAGAAAGAAGCCCCTTCCCCTCGTGCTTACGTGAAAAATTAAAATTTTCAAAAATACAATTATTATTATTATGATTATTTTTTTATATGGGGGAGAGGAATGAGATTCAAACTCCGAACTTATGCATTGAAAGGGAACTTATATATGTCAAACTCTTTGCCACTTGAGCTATTCCAACCTATGTTTCATAAATAGAATTGTAATATAGGAATAAAAGGAAGAAAAATGGCATACAACATTCAAAATATTTAATTTATTTCGTAAGTCCTCGTTATTTTCCTTATTAACCAAACAAAGGAAAATAATTTCATTATATATATATATATATATATATATTTTTTTTTTCTCTCACTAAATCCAAGAATCAAACAAAGCCTTAAACGACCTAAGCTGAAACCTTCGTGATACGACCACCTGGTTTTACCTTGTTTAGGTTAGGGCTGCCACTTGGGCCGGCCTGGCCTGGCCTAAATTGTTCAAGCCTGAATTGAATTTGAGTTAGGCTTAGATAGAGAGATTTTCAACCCGAGCCTAAGCCTGAGGCCGAACTTATACATATCATAAATATATTATATTCCATCTCAGTATTATTTTTAATTGTGGGATTATAGTGCTTTTTAGTGATAAAAATACCATTAGATATTATTAAAAAGGGTAATACTTGGCTCACAACCTTCCTACAACATTGTGTTTATCTCTCTCCTAGTGGGCACTGTAAGGTCTACTGGCATTGTGAGACCCATCAGGAGCGAGATAGACACAAAAGAGAGGTTGTGAGCAAAGGTTGTGAGCCAAGTATTACTCTATTAAAAAAACTAAATTGATAGAAGTAAGGTTTTTTTACAAATCTAAAACAAAAATTGAAATTTGATATGCTACACGATATTGTTTATCTACAGAAATTTAGGCTCAAGTCGGACTAGGGCTTCGGTATTAAAACACAAGTCGAATTGGTAGGGATGGTAATTTCCTCCGTCCCGTTGGTAATCCGCTCCACTCTACTCCTAATGGTAATGAGTTGGAGTCTAATAAAACTGTAAAGGAGTGGAGTTAGTATGAAGAAATAAAACTCCTACAAGAGTAGGAGTGGGTTTGGGAAGACCCCCTAACTACTACTCCGACCCGATTATGTTACAAATTTACTAAACTACCCTTAGTACTACAAGTAATCCCCCTTAGTACTAAAAGTAATTTAACCTGTTAGTAATCTACTCCACTCCTACTCTTAATTGTGTTTAATCATACTACAGTTTGCTACTTTGTTATATTTTACAACACTTTAATCATTGTTATATTTGTGTTTCAAATATACTTTTGTTGTGAATGGACTACTGATTGTAGATTTTTTTTTGTTTGTTTTAATTTGATGTATAAATTGATAAATAGAGTATGAGTGAGTTGGAGTGGAGTAGGAGTGGATAAAATTAAATGGTATAGGAGTTGTAATACCCGTCCCTTTTACTATTGTACATGTTATACTTGTTTAGTACATTTACTATTGTACATAATACAATTTTTTAGTAGCAGAATATTTTAAATAATATTTGGTAATAATATAAGTCAGTGACTTAGAGAATGTAGCAGCATTCAAAATATTCACTTTGTCTAATATAGTTATTTTGATTAAAATGAAACCATCATTATTGATGGAGACTATTGGTATATTTTTATATTTTCCTGATTACAGTAGGACGGTTAAAAAATACAAAATTTTCAATTAATCTGTACATTTGAGTTATTAGTAGAGAAACCGGAGCAGGCCACTTGTAAGGACCATAACTTGGCCACTTGTACGGACCACAATTTGCCACATTTTCATGCTCCTATAAGGGCTTATAAAGAAAAAGAAAAAGATATTAAAAGATTCATACATATCTTCAAGAAATATTTTTGTTTTCCTATATGAACCACATCCAGGAGTGGTTAGGTTAAGAGCATCTCTATTGGTGTTATATTGGTAGGGTAAGTTAAGTTAATTTAGCATACACACTCCACGGTGGTATGTTTGTTATTGTAAGAAAGTTAAGTATATCGTAGATAAACTTAACTTTACAATTCAGCTAAATTTTTTATCATACAGGTAAACGGCAGAAGCAAAGTCGACTATGCTCTAGCCGACAGAGGGATTGCCGGCAACTCCCAGCTGACAAAGACATAGCTGGCCAAAACCTTCTTTTTCTTCCTTTTTTTAATTATTATTTTTATTTTTTTTACAAGTTAGGCTTTAGCCGGCAGGGTTGGGGTATATATATACATATATTTTTAAATGTAAATTTTATTAAAATAATAATTAAAAAAATGACCAAATGGTAATAAATAAATAAAAAAGGCTGGCCCACCCTTGTCGGCACTCCCTTCGCCGGTTGGGCTTTTACATCATTGTGGGAATTCTACCATCCCTATAGCACCTTATCTTAAATTTACCCTAATTGGTTATACATCACTAAAGATGCTCTAAGGCCATGTTTGGCTAACCATTAATAGAGTAAATGAGAAGGAGTTATTTTGGGCAACCAAGATCATGAAGGGAAGAGATTATTTCCAAACTCTATTAAATGAGAGAGTTTGCCTTTAGCAGTTATTTTATCTTTAAATCTATCAAAAGGCTTACATAGCTTTCATGTTTATGCAATATACATAGACACGTATATACATATATATATATATATGTATACAAAGATTCTCTAAAAAGGACCACCTCTCTTTATTAAAGAGAGGGCCTCTGTTTTGGCCGTCAGATTGTGTTTAAAAACTGTGAAATGGCAAAACTGTCCTTAATGAAAACACGATCCAACGGCCAAAACAGAAGCCCTCTCTTTAATAAAAAGAGGACGCCCTCTTTAGAGCCTGACTGTATATGTATATATATATATATATATAAAGAAATTATGAAGTCAGTAGTACATGAAGGAAAGAACCATGAGTGAAAAAGATGGTGAGATCTAGAAAGAGGGGGAAAACAATGAGTCTCCCTCTAAGATCCACCATTTTTAATAAGACATAACCTTTCCCCTAAAAATAATAATAATAATAATAATAATAAGAATAAGACAACCTTTAAATATAATGGTGTAGGTGATGTCCCAAATTAGTAGGTGTGTGAGTGAAAATTAAGTTTATTTCCAAAATTTTAAATCCATATTATTAGGGGTGTAAATCGGTCAATCGGTTGGGCGGTCATTTTTTTATTTTTTATTTTTATTTGTGTTTGAAAACCGACCATTAGGAGTGTAAATCGGTTGTTTTTAGGAGTTCGGTCAGTTTAGCTTGTACATACATTTAGGAACTGATACGTCCGTAAATATTCTGTAACAGTCCAACCGCCACGTGGTCAGCGAATGGTCCGGAGCTGGAGCATGGAGCCCATACTCCCGAGGAGTTCAGCTGTTACCGCCCGGGATACTCGGCAGCTCGGATATGAGGCGTGGGGAGTACCCAGGAGACGCGGCATGGATCACGCTTCCCACCGTTTCCTTATACAGCCGTGACTCTATCAAGGAAGAATCAATGGTTTCCTAAACCACTTAGGAAACTCTCCTAATATCATGCCAATCTATTGTGATTAGATTAGGCTTCCTAATCTAATTAACTTACCATGTAAAGGTGGACTCTTGCACCTATAAAAGAGCCCACCTGCCCTCTCTAAGGGGATCCGAAACTAAATTCTCTAAGCATACAAGCACGTATTAGAGAACTCACCACTTACACGCATACACCCGGCCGGTATTACTGGTAGTGCCGCCCACCATTGTTGGCTCACCAGGCCCGTCGGTGATCTGCTAGTGAAGGCGCACAGACGCAACCGTGGACGTAGGTCACCTCTTTAACGGGGCCGAACCACATACAAATCTCCTCTGACTTTACTTATTGTCTAAATTACTCTTACCAAATTTCGGCATCATCAGTTTGGCGCCGTCTGTGGGAACTCGACACCGTTTTCTCATCAACAAAAATCTTTGACTGATCGATATGCCGCCAAAGAAGGGTAAGAAAACCGCTGATTCAACCGGTCAGGAAGACCTGCAGATCGAGCCACGGGCTAACTCCATGACCACTGAACAGGTCACGGCGGCGCTGGAACAACTCTTGGAAGGCCAGCTCCGGATACAACAACAGATAGAGGCACTCATGGCCCAACACGAGAAGCGCCCTTCGTCGGATAAGCAGCCTGAAAAGAGCGTTCCTGGCCAAGGGCCCACTCGGACGCGCAGACACGCCCGATCTACTCCAGTGTCCCCACCAGATCGAGAACACCAAGTAGAGGGAGAACGTAGCTAGGCTACTAAGCGCTCGCAAAAAGGGCCTCGATACATCCCTCGCCGAGCGCGCCGAGTGGAGGATGTCAGAATCATCATTGACCGACGGCGAGCCGCAAGGGGAGAAGAATCCGGACGGAAGGCCCGGAAATCGGTCGATGACCCTCCCGTCTTAAGCCGGGGGGATCTTAGGCACAAACTTTCCCGGACCCACAGCCGGGTACTATCACCGAGGTCGACGCGCTTTGAGGATGAGGCCTCATCATCCGACCCAACCTACCACTCGGACGCAGAAAGGAGGACCGGGCGCACTGACGTCAAAGCACAGGTCGAGGAGTTGCAGCAACAGATTGAGAGACTGAACCGCAAGTCCGGTCATGACCTCACGAATACAGAAACAGAGTCGCCCTACACCACCCGGGTGACACAGTTTCCCATTCCGCAGAAATTCAAGCCCCCGCACCTTAGCTCATACGACGGCAAGGGGAGTCCGGTGGACCACATCCGCACCTATAAGGCACAGATGGGGCTGGTCACTACAACAGACGAGTTGCTGTGCCTAGTGTTCCCCAGTACTCTAAAGGGATCAGCCGCACAGTGGTTCCATGCCCTGAAGCCCTGAACAGTTGACGACTTCAAAGCCCTCGGTAAACTCTTCATCAGCCAGTTTGTCGGGATGCTAGACCGATCACAACCGGACACCCAGCTACTAGCTGTCAAGCAATAGAAGGGTGAATCTTTAAGGGAATATGTGGATCGTTTTAACCAGTAGAGGCTCCTGATCCGCAACCTCAACGAGACGGCCGCAATCATGGCCTTCTGCTTAGGAGTTCAACACACCAAGGTGGCCACGTCGTTTCATCGAAACTGACCGGCAACCCTGGTGGAGCTCTCGGAAAGAGTTGAAAAGTATATCGATACCGAGGAGTTTTTGAAGGCGAAACGCGCCAGCCAAGTGGGGGATGAATCCCCAAAAGCCAAGCGCAAGCGCGAGGGATCCGAGAAGGGCCCGGGAAAGAAGCCGAAACAAGATCAGAGGGATGCTAGGGGCCAGCCCCCAATAGCTTTCACGCCCCTTTCCCGGCCCATACATGAGGTGATGGCCGCTGCAGAGGCACAGAGGCTGCTCCCGCAGCCAGCTAAACTCAGAGCCCCACCCGGTAAGAGAAACTGGGAGAAATTTTGCCGTTACCACAGGGATCACGGCCACAAAATGGAGGATTGCTTCAAGTTGAAGATAGCAATCGAGAAACTGATCGAGCAGGGACATCTTGCCGAGTTTGTCACAGCGGATAGACACCCCCGACAGGATGCCCAGGCTCCCGGTCAGCCCCCTTCACCGCTCGGCCATATTAATGTGATCTCCGGAGGAACATCGGGCGGAGGTGACTCTCAGTCGGCAAGGAAGAGGCATGCCAGAGCGTCCCGAGCGGATGTATGGCAGGTCCAATCCATCGGCTCCTCACCAACTGACGTTCTGAAGTTCTCGTCCGACGATATGCAGGGCCTCCACTGCCCCCATGACGACCCGCTAGTAGTGATGCTTTCTATAGCTAACTATATGGTCCAAAGGGTACTGGTCGACACGGGCAGCTCGTCCGACATAATGTTCACAGCGGCATTCAACCAACTCGGGATTGCCCGGGATCGGCTCCGGCCAGTTGTTACTCCCCTGGTCGGATTCAACGGCTCCAGCACTCAACCGCTCGGCACGATCGAGCTCCCAGTTCTCATGGGGACCTACCCGCAGCAGGTTTCCATGCTCACCAATTTTGTGATAGTGGAGGCCCCGTCGGCCTACAACGTCATCCTCGGGAGGTCGACTCTCAACAGGGGCCGAGCTGTCGTCTCCACGTACAACTTAACCGTGAAATTCCAAACTCCCCAGGGACTCGGATGCTTGCGAGGGGACCAAACCACTGCTCGAAGTTGTTATGTTAGCTCGTTGCGCCGGGGGGCAATCACCGAAACGCTGAACATCCAAGAAATCGACCCCCGGGACCAGAAGGACGTAATAGGACCTATGGAGGAATTGGAGCAAGTTGTGCTGGATCCAGAACACCCCGGCCGCACTGTCAACATAGGCGCACTGCTGGAGCCCGCCTTGAAGGAAAAGTTGACCCAATTCCTGAGGCAAAACCAGGACGTTTTTGCTTAGAGTCATGAGGACATGCCCGGGATTGATCCCCGGGTAATGTCCCACCGTCTCAACGTCAGCCCGGACTGCCGCCCAGTGAAGCAGAAGCGGCGGGGCATGGCCTCCGAGAGACGAACGGCAGTGAGTGAGGAGGTCGAGAAGCTCCTAAAGGCGAACTCTATCCGGGAGGTTCACTACCCCGATTGGCTGGCCAATGTTGTCCTAGTCAAAAAGAGCAATGGAAAATGGAGGATGTGTGTGGACTTCACCGACCTCAACAAGGCATTCCCCAAGGATTGCTACCCGTTGCCCAGGATAGATCTCCTTGTCGAATCGACGGCAGGCCACTCACTCCTCTCGTTCATGGACGCTTACTCGGGGTATAATCAGATCAGCATGTACCCCGGGGACGAAGAGAAGACGGCGTTCATCACCGACCAAGGCACGTACTGTTACAGAGTCATGCCCTTTGGCTTCAAGAATGCCGGGGCTATATACTAGCACCTGGTCAATTTCATGTTCAGAGACCTCATCGGAAAATCCATGGAAGTGTACGTGGACGATCTCCTGGTCAAGATCCGGGACGAGCCCGACCACCTTGAGCATCTGGTCGGGGCCTTCAGCATTTTGAGAAAATTCAGGATGAGGTTGAACCCGGCCAAATGCACCTTTGGTGTCTTGTCCGGCAAGTTCCTCGGTCATTTAGTTAGCAAACGGGGAATCGAAGCAAACCCCGACAAAATCCAAGCTATCATTAACATGCGGTCACCCAAATCAACAAAGGAAGTTCAAAGCCTAGCCGGACGGGTGGCCGCACTAAACAGGTTCGTGTCCCGAGCTACTGACCGGTGCCTGCCGTTCTTCAAAATCCTCCGCAAAGCTTTTCAATGGTCGGAAGAGTATGAGGAGGCATTCCAGGAACTCAAGAAATACCTGGCCTCTCCTCCTCTATTGTCAACACCTACAGCCGGACAGGAACTGTTCCTGTACCTGGCAGTGTCACCATCGGCGGTTAGCTCGGCACTTATTCGGGAAGAGCACGGGATACAGTTCCCGGTGTACTACACCAGCCGGGCGCTGCAAGGTGCGGAAAACCGATACTCCCGCATTGAGAAACTGGCATTCGCCCTCATTACCTCAGCCCGAAGGCTCCGACCGTACTTCCAGGCCCATGCCATTATAGTACTGACCGACCAGCCTCTCCGCAAAATTCTCTCTCGGCTAGACACATCCGGGAGGCTTGTCAAGTGGGCTTTGGAACTGGAAGAGTTTGAGGTAACTTACCGACCCCGGACGGCAATCAAGGGACAAGCCGTCGCAGATTTTCTGGTCGAGTTTACGTATCCTGAAGACCCGGTCGAAGAACCCGAGCCTCCGGCCTTACCGTCCGGATTGCAATCCGGCATCCCTACTTGGGTACTGCATATCGATGGCTCTTCTAACCAGTAAGGTAGTGGGGCCGGGATCATCTTGACTACCCCCGACGAAATCTAGCTCGAATATGCTTTAAGGTTCGGGTTCCGTGCCTCCAACAACGAGGCCGAGTACGAAGCCATTTTGGTCGGATTACAATTAGCCATCTCAATGAGTGCACAACAAGTCAAGGGCTACAGCGACTCCCAGCTCGTGGTCAATCAAGAATACGAAGCACGGGAAGATAGAATGGTGGCCTACTTAGCCCTCGTCCGGACGGTTTCCAAACAGCTCCGAGGATTCTCCATCACTCGGATACCTAGAGAAGAAAACACCAGAGCTGACCGGCTGGCTCGCCTCGCCTCGTCGTCTGAGTCAGACTTGCCCGGGATAAGGATACAATTCTTGCCCGAGCCAAGTGTGATCAACTCAGAGGGCATGGAGGTCGACCCGGTCACTCTGGGACCCAGTTGGATGGATCCAATCGTGACATTCTTGACAACAAGAGGGCTGCCAAACGACAAAGAGGAAGCAAGGCGGGTCAGGTACCGGGCGGCGCGATACCACATCCTTTACGGTGTCCTCTACAAGAGAGGATTCACATCCCGTACCTCCGCTGCGTTCATCCTACGCAAGTTCAAGCAATACTGTTTGAAATTCTTGAAGGTGTGTGCGGGAACCACGTAGGAGGTCGAGCACTTTCCAGAAAGGCCCTACTGCAAGGTTACTATTGGCCGACCATGGCCCGAGATTCGCAGGAGTATGTCCGAAGGTATGACAAGTGCCAGCGGTACTCTCCCATGATCAACCAGTCGGGAGAGCTCCAAACTCCGGTCCACAGCCCCTGGCCATTCGCCCAGTGGGGAATTGACATCGTCGGTCCCTTACCAACAGGAAAAGGGCAAGTTAAGTTTGCTGTGATAGCTGTTGATTACTTCACCAAATGGGCAGAAGCTGAACCGTTGGCAACGATAACCGAGCAAAAAATGGAAAACTTTGTGGAACGAAATATCCTCAGCAGGTTCGGTATCCCACGAGTCCTGATCAGTGATAATGGAAGGCAATTTGACACACCCATCTTCCGACAGTTCTGCTCGGGCTACGGGGTATTAAATCATTACTCTTCTCCCGAGCATACGCAAGCTAATGGTCAGGCCGAGGTAACCAACCGCACAATCTTACAGTCGATTAAGACAAGGCTTGAAGGCGCCAAGGGCCTGTGGGCTGAAGAGCTACCGACCCTCCTGTGGGCCTACCGCACTACACCCCGAGCGGCAACAGGCGAAACCCCATTTTCCTTAACTTATGGTTTCGAGGCAGTGGTCCCTACGGAACTCGGACTGCCCACATACCGGGTGGCTACCTTCAATAGCCCAGACAATGGAGAAGCCCTCAGGACAGAACTCGACCTGGTGGAAGAAAAAAGAGACCAGGCCTATCTCAAGGTGGCGGCTTACAAGCAAAGAGTCTCACGGTATTGCAACAGCAAGGTGAAGCACCGTAGCTTTCAAGTTGGAGACCTCGTCCTCAAAGCGGTGAACCAGTTTACCCGAATCCCAAGCCACGGGAAGTTGGGCACAAACTGGGAAGGCCCGTATAAAATAATTCGGGTTAACCGGCCAGGAACGTATTGGTTACAAAGCATGGATGGGCATGATCTAACCCATCCTTGGAACGTGCAACACCTCCGCAAGTATTATCAGTAGCATCTGGTTACGGGAATTTAAGTATTATAAGAAAAATTCTTTTCATGTAGCCCTGATGGGACGATTGTTACAGATTGATATTTTTTTAAATAAAATTGAAAAGTTTGCTTTGAAAACTTATTCCTGTCAGTACATCGTGCGATGCACAAAAAGACCTCGGGCCTAACCCCGAGGCACAAAAAGACCTCGGGCCTAACCCCGAGGCAGAAAAGACCTCGGGCAACACCACGAGGCAGAAAAGACCTCGGGCAACACCACGAGGCAGAGAAGACCTCGGGCCCCGAACCCAGGCACCAAAGGACCCTACAACCACCCATGTTCCAGGTCGGTTTCCTATGGTCGATCCCCAACACGCCCCCGCCTTAACAGGAGTCCTGGGGGCAAGAGGGTTCTAGACCTAAACAGGAAATTAACTAAAGTTTCGCCTAGCTCCAGCCTACGACGGGGCCGAACCCCTAGGTGGCCGACGATGGCAAGCTTAAAACGCACCTGCGACCACCTATGTCCCAGGTCGGTTTCCTACGGCCACTTACTCCCGTACTCCCATACTCCCGCCTTAGCAAAATGCTTGGGGGGCAGGGGAATAAGGGGAATATAGAGAGACTAAAACAGGGAATCACACCATCTGACTAGGTGTTCTATTGGTTACGGTCCTAAAAGCATTTGCTAAGGCAGGTGTTAGGTCGGCCAAAACCGTACAGATACTAGCAAATGTTAAAGCATAGTATAAAAACAAAAAAGGCAAGCAACAAAGTTGATAGAAGGTTGACCTCAAGGGTCTTTTTATTAACAAAAACAAATGAACGAAGCCTGGGGGGCAATTGTAGAAGCCTCCCCAAAAAATGAAACAAGTAGCTGCTACAACAAAGCAAAACAAAACCAAAGGGATGATTGGGGAATCAGTCTTCCACATTGACCACATCCTCGGTTTCCCCAACCTGCTCCCCAGGTGCGGCAAGTCCCTCGGTCACCAAGCCCCCGCCCGGGGCGAGCTCAACGGCCTCAGCAATAGCCACCGGATCTTCACCGGTCGCAGGATCTTCACCGGTCGCAGGATCTTCACCGATAGCAGGAGCTCCACCGGCCATAGGATCCTCACCAACGTCCCAGTAATCCGAGTCAATTCCCTCATAGGCAGAAAGCGCCCATTCGGGGTGATCCTGGGCTACCCGCCGCTTCAGATCGTCATAACCTTGGAAGAAGCCATCGTCAAATGCTCCCTCCAGGGCCGTTGCAGAAGGTGTCTCGGCCACCGTCTTCGCCCGGGCTTCGGCTGCCGCTGCAAGAGCCCGGGAAACCTCCAAATCAGCCAAAGCAGCAGCCAGATCCGCCTGAGCCGCCCCCAAACTCAAAGCCAGCGATTTCGTTTTGCTCATCTCGGCGGCAAGGGCGGCTTTCCCGACTCGGGATTCTTCCCTCTCCTTCGAAAGGGCGGCCTCAGCAGCATTGGCCCTCCCGTCCAGAGAAGACAGGAGGGACTCGGACCCCGTGGCCATGCAGCCAACCTGCGACAAGAAGATGGAGATTTGTTAGGCAAGGAAAAAGGGAGCAGGTGTAGACACCCCAATTTTGACCAGACGTCAAATTTAGGAGAGTGTCACCTCCAAGTCCGATGATGATAAGGACCGAAAGATTTGAAGTATTCCAAGCTCTTCAGAAAGTCCCTAAAACGCGATAAAATTTCACAGAAAGAGAGAAATACCAGGTATTTAGGAAAATTCTGATATAAAACACAACTTTTGGAAAAGATATTCAAAAAATAATTTGTTTCAAAAAGAGAAAAGACCTAAAAGGGGAATTTTAGTCAAAACCGGCACACGGCGGGATTCCGCGGCATTTGGTGACTGCCGCACGGCATTCACAGAGTGCCGTTACGGCACTCATCAAGTGCCGCCGCAGGTTTCTGACTGCCGTTTGCTTTTAAAATCTGCATTTTGCAGAGCAATACGTATGCGCATGCAGATAAGAACAAAAAACTGATAAAGTAAGACTGACAAAATTGCGGCAATCCATTAATTGGCGCGGCATTTGGTGAATGCCGCGCGGCAATCATTAAGTGCCGCAACGGCATTTGATGAATGCCGCAGCGGCAGTCACGGATTGCCGCGTCAGTGTCTGGACTGCCGCGCTGGGCAGCAGTCTGCATAATTTCAGAAAGTACACATTGTACCAACTAATGAGAGAATTACACCTGTTTTTTACTCCGAAATTCACCAAAGATATCTGTTGATTTTGCCTATAAATGAAGAGGTATCTTCATGAAGAGAAGAAGAGAACAAAAAAGAGAGAGACCAAGAAAAACACCAAGAGACATATTGGGAGAGAGAGCATATACTTCCATTCCACCACCATTTTAGAGAAAACAAGTGTTTAAAGAATTAGAGAGAAGAGCTTGGAAGATCTTCAAAGAAAAGAAAACTTTGAGGATAATTTGGAGGTGACCCTCTAACCATAGATTATTAGCTTATCCTTTCTCCTCATCTCTAGTCTTAAGATCTTTCATTATTCTCTTTGTTCATCAAGTAAATTTAGGAGTTTCTTTTGTTTCCATGTTATTTTCTTCCATTCTCTTGTTTATTTTCTTCTCTTGAAGGTCTTGGAGATCTTCAATATCTCTTTTGATCTCTAGAGCATGACCTTTTGAACCCTATGTAGGCTTGTGCTTCACATAGGAGTCAAAGTTTAATTAACACTTTACAAGAGGATCCAAGTCCACACCATGATTTGGATCTTCTAAACTTGATGTCTTGAGGAATCCCTTCAATATTTCCTTAGGACTCATGAGTCATAGTCATGTCCCTCCTCCAATGACCATCAAATGGTAGGAGAATGTAGTTTAGAGTCTAAACCCATCTCCATGGTCTAGACTCCTTGTCTTATAGATTTCATGAAGTCAATCCATATTTCATTTGAAATCCATGAAGGATAAAGGTTTGTAGTCTCCCATGGCCACCAAATGGTGGGAGAAGTGGTTTGGTTTAACTCAACTTCATGGTTTAATAGTTGGAGTTACCAAATAAAAGTTGAACTAGCAAAATAAAAACAGTGAATCCATAAACTGTTTTTGATCAAAGATTTTTAGTTCGAAATCTAACCGTTGAAATCAAGTGAAACCAACGGGAAAGTGTCAATAACACATTGTTCTACCACTGTAATTTTTGTCTTGAGGTGGTTTCATGTTTAGAAGGGTTTGATCATGGTTTTTGTGAAGCAACAACAATCTGTCCAGAATTTCAGAATAGTTTCAGAACAGCAACACTCTTTTGAAATAATTAAATCAGAGTTCTAATAAAGTTTCTATGACCCAAAATAATTTTTTCCAAGTAGATTAAGGTGTTAGGAAGTCACCCTAAAAAGAACAAAGCAATTCTGAATTTTTTACTATTTTTAATAAATCGTGCAAGAATTCTGGACAGGAGGTTGTAAGATGCTGAGTGACGTCTAGTGTTTTCCATATTCCCGGAGATCTAACCGTTGAAACTTCGATTTTCTTTTTGATTTGGAAACTAGACTCACAGAGGCATAACATATCCAAAAATCATTAAGATCCAACTGTCGAAAGTATTTTATTCCTATTTTTGAATGTCTGGTCTGCTCTCTGCAATTTTCAGAGTTTTTATGACACATTTGACTTACCTTGTAAATAAGGGCCTAAATGACTTTCTTATGATCTAAGATTTGAACCATGCTTTAATAATGATTAGTTGAGTTTGAATTCAAGGTTTAAGAGTATTTCATAGTTTATCCTTGTCCATGTACATGTTCAATCATATGGTTTGGCACTTGTAATTAAGATTTATTTGCTTTGGATTTAATTACATTAGATGGATTTAAGCTAGAAATTTAGGATTATTATTTCTAACATCATATTTTGCATATCATGTGGACTAACCCCTTGTTTTGTAGCGCTCTTAAGGTACGATTTTCTCAATCCCTCTCTAGTTCATTAAATTCCTTGATTTTTCACTTAATTTTCGACTCCATGCGCGACACCGTAGATTAAGATTTGCCTTATGTGTATATATGGATTAGAGACTCTTTTCCCTAGGTTTTTTTTATTTGATCGCATGCATTGCACGTTTAATATTCGCAGCTGGATCCCGGGTAAGCTCTCTTGTTCCCTATTGCACATCATGTTGCTTGCTATTCGAATTACTTGGCTTATGAATGATATTTTGTCAATTGCAATTTTACACCCCTTTTGGACATGTTTTTGAGATGTATATATATATGTATTAATTGAGGGCATGCTTAGATTAATAAATTTGATTAAAAGGATGTTGAGTAGAGGCCTATCGTAAGATAGGATGAGAGAGGGTGTTTTAGTCCGAAGGGCTCCTTCCTCTCTCATTCCATAATCCCCGGACCTAGTTAATCTTTGGTTTCGCAAAAGATCAGTTTCCTTTTAAATGGTTTCTTAATTTTCCTTTTTAAAAAATTAAGTGGCGACTCATTTGTTTTTGAATTTGAAAATTTGGAAAAAGATTTTAAATAAGAAAAGCTGTGGGTAAGTCAACCTGCGATATCCACAATCTGGCGACTCTGCTGGGGATCGAACCCAGAATCTCTGGTTTCGCAGACCAGAATTCTGATTTTGGGTTCACTTGAGGATTAGACTTGAAAAATATCCTTTTAATCGAATTAATTAATCTTTGTGTGCCTGTTGCATTTCACTTGCATGTCCAGCCAGTCGATCGCATGGAACTATGACCTTGGAGGCTCGGGGCAACCCGGTCGGTCAAGTCATCATGGGACTGTGTGATCACCCTTGATCTCGTACCATGATTTGGTATATTAAGCATCCTATCGGGTGTGTGTCAAGGGTCCCTTATTTGACCAAAACCCAGCTTTTGCACAGTAGTTTCCATAGAACCTTTCAATATTAGGGGATCAATTCTTGATTAGGGTTATGTGCTAGGGAGTTTTGTATGCCCAAAAGGGATTATTTGAGATGATGATGATACTTGCTTGATGAAAAATGTATAACCCCTTAATCACTTTTAGCAATTCCTTCTCATGTCCCCTGACATTTGGGAACATGCTGAATCTTGGTTATGAGATTATACTTCTTATATCATGTTAGCTAAGCATCATTGATCTTGTATGCATCCAAATTCATGAAAAGTACGGTGATAATCCGATCATGTGATCCTTCTACCCAAAGAATTTTAAATCCATCTTTGAAAGCAAATGGATTTTTTGTAATCTTTATTCCAAAGTTTTCAATTGCTCTTTCAAAAAATCTTTGGAGTTCACTTTTGATTAAAGCCCCAAACTAATCTTTGAGAATTATTTTTGAAAGAAATGCTCTTCAAATGGATTTCAAAGCAAAATTTCAATCCAATCATAGTTATCGAGAAACATTTTCACATTCTCATTTTTTTCAAAATCCTTGAGAATTGTTTTTGAAGAAATGCTTTTCAAATGAATTTCGAAAATATTTTGCCTGACCTTTGAAAGGGTAGTAAGGATCACAATGATAGGTGAAGTTGGCGCATTTGACATGAATGAGGATTCTATGTGATTATGTGCTTTATGTGTTAGGACTAGAATTTTTCCTTTCTTTTGCATATAGAGTAGGCACACACACACACATGCATTGCATCCGCATGACTTACAAAATAAAAGTTTTGCTAAAAATAAAGGTAAAGAAGGTTTTTTTTTCTAAAAAAAAAGAAATTTCCAAAATTTATTGTAGGCGCAAAGATAGCAAACCAAGGGTGGTTTAGAGGTCCTACGGCAAGGTTAGTGAGAAGAGGATACGTTGACATGGCTGAAGAGAGAAACGATGAAGAGATGACCGGACTGAGGGTACTAGTTGAACAGCAGGCAGAACAGATGCGAAGACAGGCGGAAAACATGAATCGAATGATGGGAATGATAGAGGAGCTGAACCGCCGACCGCCACATGTGGTTCCACCTGTCATGGACCCGCCTATGGGAGGAGGAGACGGGGATTGGTTCGACGACCAAGAGGCACATTGGAATGATGCGCTGAGAGCCAACAGGGACAGGGAAAAAGATGAGAAGGAGAAGCTGCTGACCGAGAAGATAGAAAAATTGGAGAGGGTAATGCGCAAGGCTCAAGGGGTGGATACCTACCTAATGGAACTGGAAGGGTTGTATGACGGAGTCCACGAGACACTGCCGGCCGGTTTCAAAATGCCCGTCTTTGACAAATTTGATGGCACAGGCAACCCCCGCAGTCACGTCCGAATGTGTATCGGGGCTTTCCAACCAAGCGGATTGAGCACTATCATGATGGCAGTCCTATTCCAACAGACTTTGACCGGAGCCGCTCTGTCTTGGTATCTCACTCTTGAACCAAGCAAAACCAGGGTATGGGAAGAAGTGATTAAAGCATTCGTGGCGCAGTACGAATACAACCAAGACTTGGATGTTACTGTCCGAGATTTGGAAACAACCAGGCAGGGGAACAAAGAATCATTCGCTGAGTACTTAAGCCGTTGGAGAGGGAAAGCTGCAAAAATGGTACAAAGACCGTCCGAGAAGGACCAAATCCGAATGTTGATGAAAAATCTACAGCCAGTTTATCAGGAAAAGATGAGATTCCAGTCAATCAATACCTTTGCTGAGGTATTCGACGTAGGGACGAGAATCGAAGATGCAATCCAAGAAGGAACAATCAAAAAGGAAGAACCACAGAACCGATATCGAAGGCCTAGTTATGGGTCGAATGGAGGGCATTCGGGGGGTCACTCTGGCCCCACCGATGTCAATGCGCTTAGCGAGCCGGAGAAGAAATTCGATATCACCAGAAGTCATCCAAGGGGAGGGGAAGACAAGCCAATGAGGAAGTTTTCAGATTTGGGAGTATCATTATCAACCGCCCTCGACAGGCTGTTAGCAAAAGGGCATCTCCGCCAGCTGGAACCTCGACCCCCGCCGAGTCCACTCCCACCGTACTTCAAAGGAGATCTCTACTGTAAATATCACCAACAAAAGGGCCACTCGACCGATCGGTGCATGAGATTAAGGCATGACATACAGGACCTCATTGACAACAAAGTGATATCCGAGCCACCTGTCAAGGCTCCCAATGTTACCAAGAATCCACTGCCAAACCACCGTGCCGTACCGCCGCCGCGGGGTCTTTACTTCTTGGGAGTAGAAGAAGCGACATTCGATCCATCCAAGCTAATCACCAAGGTCGGGGAACCAAGGAAGTCCTATCAGTTACCAGAAAATCCGGAAATTTGTACGACTGGAAGCCAGCCAGGGATATGGGGGAATGAAGCAACGGAGCAGTCAGATTGGTGGGTCCAAGAAAGCAATGATCGGAACATAGGCCTGGTAGGGGAAGATGATCTATGGTACCAAAGCGACGAAGAGGTAGAAGAGGGCCCAAAGACTGTTTCAGAAACCGATGATATTTGGGCAAAAGAAGAAATTGACCACTTGACTCGGTCTGGTAGGCACTTCAAGCCACATGAATTAGAGGAAGATCACCCGGGGAGGGAGCTGGAGAAAGGGAAAGGAAAGATGAACGAGGAAGAAGAAGAGGATAGAGTCCTCAAGCAGATGAAGAAGACTCAGGCTAACATTACTGTTTGGGGATTGCTGATTGCCTCCAAACGTCATAGGCAGGCGGTCCTAGACGCCCTTAATCAATCTGACGTGTCTATCGACACCACCCCGGAAGACCTTGTAGGGCTGATCAGTAAAGTTCCAACTTTGGCTATTGCTTTCTCATCAAATGACTTACCACCGGGAGGGCCCATGTTCAATAAGCCTTTGTACATCACTGTTGAATGTTTGGGGAACACCGTACCCGCTTGTCTCGTTGACAACGGGTCTGCTCTTAATGTGTGTCCTTTCCGCACAGCCAAACGAATGGGCTTGGATGAATCTTCTTTTGTGCCGTCTCAACAAAAGGTCCGGGCATATGATAACACCCAAAGGACAGTCATGGGCATCATCTTTCTTAACCTTGCTATCGGATCAATGGACAAGGAAGCTGAGTTCCAAATCATCGATATCCCCGCTTCTTTTAATCTGCTGCTGGGAAGACCTTGGTTGGACAGTCTGGGCGCTATCCCATCGACAATTCATCAAAAAGTTAAGTATGTCTGGGAAAACAAAGTCTGTGATATCCTCGGAGACAGTTGGGTTCGATCATCTGAAGCATCGTCAAGTGCACCGGTCCTAGAGCTACAGCTACAAGAAGAAGAAGCAAAAATAGGAGGATTCGAGTTCATCGGCGCGATAGAAGAAGGAAAGTCGGGAGAGTCCCTACCGCCCCATTTTGATCAATATGCTAGTCCAGTCGTCGCCGGAATCATGAAGAAGATGGGTTTCTTTCCAGGATTGGGGTTGGGGAAGAACCTTCAAGGCCTGCCGGAGGCCCCAAGAATCCCTACTCAAACTCATACTCACGGTCTCGGGTATCAACCAACAAAGAAGGAGCTGAGAACCAAGAAGAGGGCCGTCAACGCACCGATGG
Organism: Hydrangea macrophylla; assembly: GCA_033977485.1. Classification (NCBI taxonomy): domain Eukaryota; kingdom Viridiplantae; phylum Streptophyta; class Magnoliopsida; order Cornales; family Hydrangeaceae; genus Hydrangea; species Hydrangea macrophylla. The sequence goes on from CM066993.1 coordinate 56,536,302, forward strand.
ATCCTTACTTGAAGACCCTCAATGGGTATTTTGTGAAGGAAGGAGAAGATTTCCCCTTCTGTGGTTTCCCAGAACCATGGACGGATCAAAAAGACAAATGCATGAAGCCGGGGTTCGAGATCTTCTTCTCCCATGAATTTTCTGAGTACAAAGACCCATTTTTGCAAGTACCCCGAAAAATCTGTTGCTGCCAAAGACTGGGTTGGTATGCTGGACGGTTCTGCCTTGAAAGATCTGTTAGGCGAAGGAAGCGCAGAAGTCACGAAGGAGGATCCTGGGAAGACCAAAGGTGAATACGTCGAGGGCATAGTGGAGGAAGCCGCCGAAAGTGAAGAAGGTGAGGAAGGAAAGGCTGAGGAAGGAGAGATGGAGAAAATGACCAAGACAGGAGGTCCGGAAGAATGCTTTATTACTGGCCTGGGAGGAGAGCACAAGAAGGAGTGGGTTCTTGAGTCTAGTGATAGGTTCCCCCCACACCCAGAGTCTGTAATGGCCCAAATGAGGCGTCTTTCAATTTCCATGTCTGTTGTAATCACTCCAAAGAAAATCAATGAAAGTATGACTGATTCTGCCTACTCGAACGCGCTTAATGAATGTGATGAATGTGATGATCATGAAATACCTATTGAACTGCAAAAACTAATTGAAAAAGAAAAAGAATCTGCATGTAAAATCATTGAGGACACCCTAACAATTAATCTTGGAAATGAGAATAATCCTCAAAATGTCTTCATCGGCTCTACACTTAGCAATAAAGAAAGTACAGAACTAATCAGTCTATTAAATGAATTCAAAGATGTTTTTGCATGGTCTTACAATGATATGCCAGGTATCGATCCAAAAATAGTCCAACACCACATCCCCCTCTTTCCTAATTCCAAACCCATAAAACAAAAGTTGAGGCGAATGAGACCAGAATGGGCACTTAAAGTAAAAGAGGAAGTTGAAAAGCAATTAAAAGCTGGATTCTTGATGGTCACCGAGTACCCCGAGTGGATTGCCAATATTGTACCTGTCCCAAAAAAGGATGGTCGTGTTAGGGTTTGCGTTGATTTTCGAGATTTAAACAAGGCAAGCCCTAAAGACGATTTCCCGTTACCTCACATCGATGTACTAGTTGATAACACTGCGGGGCACGAGCTCCTATCTTTCATGGATGGGTTCTCCGGGTATAATCAAATCCTCATGGCTCCCGAGGATAGAGAGAAAACCACGTTCATCACTCCGTGGGGAACGTATTGCTATAGGGTCATGCCATTCGGACTCAAGAACGCGGGCGCAACCTATCAAAGGGCTGCCACCACATTACTGCACGATATGATCCACAAAGAGGTAGAGGTGTATGTAGATGACATGATTGTGAAATCCAAAGAGAGGGGAGGACACCTTGAGGCTTTGAGAAAATTCTTTGAAAGATTGAGGGAGTTCAAAATGAGGCTAAACCCGCAAAAGTGCACATTCGGGGTCACTACCGGGAAACTATTAGGTTTTCTCATTACTCAGAGAGGAATAGAGGTAGACCCCACCAAGATAAAAGCCATAACCGAAATGCAGCCACCGAAAAATGAGAAAGAACTGAGGGGATTTTTGGGGAGGATACAATTCATCAGCCGCTTCATTTCCAAACTCACCTTGACCTGCGACCCACTTTTCAAACTACTCAGGAAGGGAGAGAGATTCAAATGGGACACTCCGTGTCAACAAGCCTTCGATAAAATCAAAACCTACCTCCAGAACCCACCTGTTTTGTCACCGCCTTCACCGGGGAGACCCCTGTTACTTTATCTCTCTGTATCCGAGGATTCGATGGGATGTATGTTGGCCCAAGAAGGAGAAGAGGGGCACGTAGAGAAAGCCATTTACTACTTAAGTAAAAGAATGGTCGGATATGAGTTGAAGTACTCACCCTTGGAGAAGGCTTGTTGGGCCTTGGTTTGGTGTACCCGTCGTCTCCGCCACTACATGCTAGCCTTCCCCGTGACCCTGATATCCCGAATGGACCCATTAAAATACCTGTTCGAAAAACCCGTCTTGACCAGTAGGATTTCTCGTTGGACTATGATGCTGGCTGAGTTCGACATCAAGTATGTCACCGCCAAGTCTGTAAAAGGAAGGGCTGTCGCCGAGTTCTTAGCTGACCTCGCTGTAGAATCTGAGGACAAGGGAGATTTCAAGTTCCCAGATGAAGGAATAATGGAGGTCAAGGAGGAGTTGTGGAAAATGTACTTCGATGGAGCAGCCAACCAGTTAGGTTATGGAGTTGGAGTCATCCTCATAGCACCCGATGGGGTCCCTACCCCATTAGCCGTCAAACTCGAGTATAACTCAACCAACAACACCGCGGAGTACGAAGCATGCATAATTGGAATGGAGGCAGCCTTGGCTTTGAAAGTTGGAAAGATTGATGTGTTCGGAGATTCCAACTTGATCATATCCCAGGTCCGAGGAGATTGGAGGGTAAAACATGAGAAGTTGAGACCTTATCATGACTATCTGGAAAGCCTGAAGGCACAATTTCAAAAGATTTCTTTCTACTATCTCCCCCGCGAAGAAAATCAACTAGCCGACTCTTTGGCTACTTTAGCCTCAATGATCCAAATTCCTTCCAAAATTGCCATGATCCCGCTATCCATAGAAGTAAGGAATCAACCGTCATTTGAAATGATCGCGGCCATAGAAGGAGACGACGAAGTGCCGTGGTATGAAGATGTTTGGAAATTCATCAGAGAAGGGGAATACCCCGAGGGAGCCTCAGACAAGGACAAGAAGGCGATCCGACGATTCGCTGCTCAATTTGTGATCTACGCGAACAAACTATGGAAGAAGTCCTACACCGGGTATAATTTAGAGTGTTTATACGGAAGGGAAGCCAAGAGAATGATGGAGGAGATACATGAGGGAGTATGCGGGCCCCACATGAATGGGCACATGCTGGCAAAGAAGATCATCCGGCAAGGGTACTATTGGACGACCTTGGACAAAGACTGTTGCGAATATGTCAGAAGGTGTCACAAGTGTCAGATTCATGCAAATCTGATGCATATCCCGCCGTCACAACTCTATAGCATGACCACCCCGTGGCCATTTTCTGTGTGGGGAATCGATATCATTGGTGAGATAGTCCCGAAAGCTTCCAACGGACACCGATACATCATCGTGGCAATCGATTATTTTACCAAATGGGTAGAAGCAGCCTCGTATGCGACCTTGAAAGCCAAAGATGTGGTGAGTTTTATTGAGAAAAATATAATCTGCAGATATGGAGTCCCGAACGAGTTTATCTCCGATCATGGTAGCCATTTCCAGGGGGAAGTTATCCCGCTCTTAGAGAAATATAAAATCACTCGCCATCAATCATCCCCGTATAGGCCCCAGACGAATGGAGCAGTAGAGGCAGCGAATAAGAATGTTAAAGCAATCTTGGGGAAGACGACAGATACGTACAAAGATTGGCATGAGAAGCTGCCATTCGCTTTATGGGGGTACCGGACCTCAGTGAGAACTTCAACGGGCGCTACGCCATACTCATTGGTCTACGGGATGGAAGCAGTCCTTCCAGTCGAGGTGGAAATACCCTCTCTCAGGGTTTTGACGGAGTGCGAAGTCACCGAATTAGAATGGATACGGGGAAGATATGAAGAATTGATGTTGCTTGATGAGAAGAGGCTGACCGCGATAAACCATACTCGGGGGTACCAGAAGAGGATAGCTCGTGCTTTCAACAAAAAGGTTCGCCCGAGGAAGCTTGCTGAGGGTGACCTGGTCCTCAAAGAACTAAAAGTGCCCGTTTATGACCCCAGAGGAAAATTCAAACCCAACTGGGTCGGACCATACATCATTAAGACCCTCCTTTCGGGAGGAGCGGCTTATCTCATGGACCTGGACGGGGTTGAATTTAAACAGCCGATTAACCTCGATCGCCTCAAGAAATACTTTGCTTGAAACCATTTTCTTTCAAAACCTCCTACCTTGATGAACTACGCTTGACCTGATTCCTGCTAGGGGATACGTAGGCAACCTACTTGGTTCGGTCATTTAAATAAAATCGCCTGGGCGGCGTATTCTTTCAAATCTCAAGCTGAACTACTGCAGGCCTGACGCCCACTCGGGGATAAGTAGGCGGGCTCTCAAAAGCCTTCGGCCCAAGGAAACCTAAAAGCAAAAAATATGTGCGCTAAACTAGGGGCAAACTGGCGTTTGCCCGGAATCACTTTGAAGCCCCAAAACCAGGGGCAAACTTCGTTTGCTAGCCGAAGAACCCAGATACAAAACCATCTCTCAGATCACCTGGCTGTCAAAATAAGTACTATAAAGGAACAAATGAAAATTCATGGAATGGAATGAGTAGAAAACAAAACAGCAGAGTAAAGAGCCAAGTAAAGACATTGAAAGGAGAATACTTCATAAAAGATTAATTGAAGGGGTGAGCACTTCTGATTTTATCATGACAACACTTCTTGAAAAGAAAAAATAATAATAAAAATCACATTCAGAAGCGTGAAAAGAGTAGGCAGGGTCTGTCAGAAAGTTTTGCAAAATGGCAAGCTTTTCCCTGTTTTCGTCTACTTTATTATGCATGTGTCTGTCAAGCTCGCCTTGCAACCAAGGCCTGGATCTCTAGAAGATACTGGGTAGTAGGCACGGTCGGAGCAGGAACCATCGAGAACGGAGCAGCCATCCTACTCGACCAAGCCTCTATGAAAGCCTTCACAATGGGAGGACGCAGAGTAGAACCCCTGGTGAAATCAGCAGTCACAGATTCAGTAGTATCCTGCAGAAGCCCAAACTGACGAACCACCCGATCGGGAATGTAGAAGGTAGTGGCACTCAAGCCCGGCAGCCAGATGCCAGGTCGCCCAGGAAGACGTACAGCAACAGAACGAGGAGTCCACTGAGGGCAAATCCAACAAATGTCACTGGAAGAAAGGCCTTGGAGCCAAACAAGCCACGCGTCGGCAGAATGAAATAAGCAATGGACCTCCATACGGTCATAAGAGAGTGGCCCGCGAAGATGCAAAGGGTGAATGAAGAGGTCGAGGCGTTCCATGAGCCAAACCTGCAAGACGAAGGGTGCCCCGGTAGATAACATGGCCCCGGTAACATGGGCACGGCTCAATCCGATCAAAGTCTCGCCAAGAACCAGCATAACATCACTTTTCATCTCCCTCAAACCACAGGCAATGGGTATGAGAATATCAGAAGATGACTGGAATAGGAAATAAGAGAGCATGGCAATCGACAAGGCACTACGTCGGATGATCTGGTACCCACCATCATAAGGGTCCCCTATAGGAGCATAAACGGAAGAAAGGCGTTCGAAGTCGATTTGCCCATCACGAACAAAAGAACTTGCCGCATTTCGAGATATGTGGAGAAGAGTGGCTAAGTCGCGGACATACCCAGCCTGAATCTGAGGGACCACCAATTCAGCAGAGGGATCAGTGTGCAAAATGGCGCTGAATTCCTCAAACAGAGGACAAACCTCCTGAAAACCAAAACGGAAGACGTTGAGAGCGGGGTCCCAACACTGAATAGCAGCTCGAAGTAAGCCCTCGTTCAAATTCATGCTTCGAAAAGAAAAGAGATCGTTCAACCGGAAACACTCAAAGTTGAGCTTGTCGATACCCGAGAGAGTATCCATCCATGGGAAGAGGATTTGAGAGTTAATGGGGGTCATTGGAAGAGAAAAGAAGGAGAAAGGAGATGTTTTGCGGAATGTTAGAAGAAGAAGGGTATAAGTAGGGAAAAAGAGCTGCCCACTAGATCGCGGCACTCGATAAAGTGCAGCGGCACTCCATGAAGTGCCGCGCGGCAGTTCGTGAGTGCCGCACGGCATTCACTGACTGCCATTACGGCATTCGTTGAGTGCCGCAGAGGCTTAACCGAGTGCCGTTCTGAGTTTCTTATTGGCCAGAATTTGTTTGTAACACAATCAGCCCACCTGCAAACAAAAAACTAAATAGAGAGGCAATAAAAAACGTGCGCATCATGCAGCACGTGCAAATACATTCATTCATTCATTCATTTTGCATGCACCAAATAAATAAAAGAAAACAGCAGCATTCAAATGCTAAAATAAAGTCGGGACCAAGCCATGGTCCCACATACGGTGAATGAACAGAAAGCATGATGAAATATTTAAAGCATCTATCCTACGAAATAAAGGAAAGCATCCATCAAAGTAAAGTATATGTATATAATATACAGTCATCCATCAAAGTGTAAATCCTCCCATAAACTCTCAAAAATAAAAAAAACAAAAGGCAGAGTCAACCGCGGCCTCGACCCCGGCCGCGAGTCTGGCGAGTCGTGCGTCTGAGAGGCTCCTCCTCTGACTCAGTCCCGCTGCCTCCACCGCTCCCTCCGCGACCACCGCTACTGCCACCTCTGCCTCTACTGGTGCCCTCGCCGCCACCTCCGCCACGTCCGACACCGCTACCTCCAGGGGCATCGCTGAGAGGGATGCCGAACTGCTGGAGTCGCTGCTGGAGCTGCCCCACCTGCTGGGACAGGATCCTAATCTCCTCCGCCTGAAATAAAGAAGGAAATAAGTCCAGACATCATTGAAATGACGGATAAATATTGAGAATAGAAGGAATAAAAGGTCATACCTGGGCCCTCAGCTGGGTCGCAGTAGTCGCCCGAGCCCCCTCAGCCTGTAAACAAGAAACAGGAATAAAAGATCAGCAAGAAAGAGATGCAATCCTAGTCAAAAGTAGAAGTGGGGATGAATTGCTTACCATCCACTCGCGCCCCAAAACCCACTGCCGCACACTATGGGCGTATGTCAGGCCCTCCTCCGCGTAAGCACGCGGGACAAGGTCGTAGTGAATAGGAATGGTGGGGGCGCCCTGTGAGAGTCGAGGGACCGTCATCACGTGAGGCTCGCCAAACGAGACAGTCGACATAGTCCAGTCCCACTCGGGCAAGGCAGGAGCTCGAACCGCAGCAGGAACAGGCTGCAAACAAAAGAAATAAAGCATGGGTAGAGAATAAAAGAAAATTCACAGAAATAATAAAGGGATCGTTTACTCACCCGAGTCACCTCCATCAAAGGGAAGTTCGGCATCAGCTTGGCGGCACGGAAAGCCGCGTATCCTGACGGGTCGTCCAGAAAGCCATGGATACCGAAGCCTGCTCGAGCAGCCGTAAGATCGTCGTCCTGAAGTGTGTCTGTGGCCCTCATAGAGTCGGGAGGAGGGAACGGCACAAAGAACCCAGGGGCCGCTATCGACTGCCTGGTCACTCTCTCTCCCAAGTACCACGCCATACCCTCTGACCCACCGTCAAGGAGTCGTCTCGTCGGGTCATACCCGGCCGACTCTCGAATCCCCGCACTAGTCTCGGGCAACACCCTGAGCCATGGCTGCCAATGCACATGCCCCTCCCTCAGGTTCGTCAGGAAATTCCTGAACGAAACAAAATCATGGGCCCCGGTCTTCCTCCCGACCCTATCCTTCGCCCATTTCAGCCCCTGGGGCATGATAAGGGCGTCTGCGTCGCGTGTCTGCGGAGACATCATGCGAAGATACTCGTGGGACCAAATCTGTGATACAAAGAGAGAAGAAAGAAGATTAGTCTCACACTTAAGAGAGGAAGAAAGAAAGCAACATGATAATAAAAGAAAAATATACCTCCCACGCTCTCCAATACCCGCCGGTACCGGCCGACCTGTCCCGGGAAATGGCGCTCATATGCCTATACAGGATGGCCAACCCTGTACCGACCCAGTCGTACCTAGCAACCTGGTCCAGACGCTCCAACGACGCTACCAAGGAAGCGGAAATCCGGTCCCCCCTGGTGCTCAACAGGGAGCACCCCAGCACATACATCAAGAAACCACGGGCCATCTGCTCGTCTGTGAAGCCGGGTTTCCCCCGAAAAGTATCCATGAACCATCGAGCAGTGACCAAGGCCTCCTCCGGGACCACCCCCAGCAAGGGCTCCATCCGATCCCACTCCTGATCCGAAAAGTGCCGCAGGGGCTCCCCTCCGAACGGGATCCCCGTAATCATGCTAAAGTCTAGGGGGGTCATCGTCATCTCCCCAAAGTCAAAGTGGAAAGTACTCGTGGTATCCCACCACCGCTCGGCCAGTGCAAGCATCTGCTGAAGGTCGTTGGAGCTCTTCGTCAAAAGCTTGACGAAGTCTCCAAACCCTGCGGCATCCACCAGAGCCCTCACAGCCGGGCTCAGCTCTATATACCACTCGTGGCCGTGGGCGAGGCTACCGTGCCCCTTCAGCACCTTTGGCTGCAGCTGCAAGAAAAGAATAAACAGTTTGCTGTTAGGGGATGGATAAAGAAGAGGGCAACAATAGCAAGTAAATGATTAATAAATGGAAAGTCAAGAAGTGTTCACAAAAGATTTCACGTTTGTTTGCAATGAATAAAAGAAAAACATTCAATGTTGTAGCAAGGTTTCGAAAAGAAAAGAAAAGAAAAGAAGTAGTTTGTCCGCATTTTTTTTTATTCCAAAATAAGTACAAGGAAGTACGTGGTCGCAAGCATTCAGGGGTCAGTTTCAAATAATAGAAGGGCGCCTAGAACGTTCGGGGAAGTCCACAAGTGTAATAAGATACGGGAGAAGTTTCAGGATTGTGTATTCATGGATATTGGATGTTTGAAATTTTTTGATTTTCAAAACCTTTGATGAGAAATTAAAAGTTGAAAGAAATGAAAATAGTAACAAATAAAAGGATGAGTATTCGAAAGAATTCCAATTTAGCACCCAGTTTATTCCCGAAATAAAAAGTTTTGTTACAAGGGGCATGAAGTGGGGGTTCAAAACACCACGAGCATGTCGTCCGGAGCAGGGTATCTAAAGTCATAGCAACCCTACGGTATATCCACACAGGAAGGGAAATGCAAGAAAAGAATACAAAAATAAGAGAAGAAGGGTGTTTACCTCGCGCTTGAACGCGCGGGCCGACAGATGCTCATCAGGATCCCTCAATAAAAGCGTGGCGTCTGGGTGATGCGTGGCAGTATACCTAGCCCTCTTCTTGCGTCCTGAACCACTCGCCATAACACTGTCAAAGAAAAGAGAGAATTCGAGCGTTAGATTTATGAAAATTTTGAAAAAAACAGTGAAATAAACAAGTTTAATCAAGCCCTGATCTAGCAAAACTAACCTGGGAATATCGTGGATCGATATAGAGGCAAAGAAAGAATGAGGGAAAAATTTCTCCAGAGAGATCTCGAGATGAAGAGAAGGAGAGAATGAGAGAATGGGAAGAGAACCCCGGCGGTTTTAAGCCACTGCCCTCAAACGCGGCACTCATTTTTCCGTGCGCGGCAGTCGGTTAACTGCCGCGCGGCACTCGCCGAGTGCCGCAACGGCACTCCGTGAGTGCCGCCCGGCAGTCACGGACTGCCGCGAAAAACCGCGTGTGCCGCGATTAAGGCGGTTCATAGATATTTACTTTCCCCCCAAAAATTCAAATCAAGTCCCATAAATTGAATTTGAATCCCCAGAATAGCCCTCATTGCACTTTTGGCCCCTCAGGGTCATTTCATAGGTACACTTTGACTACAAATTTTGGAGTTCCAAAAAATTCGAGCCCGTGGGCCTCCTATTTTTTGAAAATTTGAGATTTTTGGGCCCGTTGGGTTCCCAATTTTGAAAATCGCAATATTTGAGCCTGTGGGCCCGGATTTATATTCCCGGTTTTCGCAACGTATTTGCATTAATCATCCTGTTTGAGAATATAACGTATTTATATTCCCGGTTTTCGCAACGTATTTGCGTTAATCATCCTGTTTGAGAATATAACGTATTTATATTCCCGGTTTTCGCAACGTATTTGCGTTAATCATCCTTTTTGTGAATATAACATATTTATATTCCCGGTTCTCGCAACGTATTTGCGTTAATCATCCTTTTTGTGAATATAACATATTTATATTCCCGGTTCTCGCAACGTATTTGCGTTAATCATCCTTTTTGGGAATATAACATATTTATATTCCCGGTTTTCGCAACGTATTTGCGTCAACCCTCGCTTCGAGAATGTAACATATTTGTATTCTCGGTTTTCGCAACATATTTGCGATTAACCCTCCTTTGAGAATATAACATATTTATATTCCCGGTTCTCGCAACGTATTTGCGTTAATCATCCTTTTTGAGAATATAAAGTATTTATATTCCCGGTTCTCGCAACGTATTTGCGTTAATCATCCTTTTTGAGAATATAACGTATTTATATTCCCGGTTCTCGCAATGTATTTACGTTAATCATCCTTTTTGAGAACATAACGTATTTATATTCCCGGTTTTCGCGTCAACCCTTGTGATCAAATCAAAAGCACCTTCATGACAGATTTGCGCATGATTAATCTTCCCTGACTAAAACGTCACGAAATATGCGTGGGAAAACGTGATGAGCACGATATTTACACAACTAGGTCAAATCAGAAAACACCATTGCATGGCACTTGCATCACGACAGGATAGGTGCATCCATCCGTGTGACTACTTGCGTTTGTGAATGCTCGACCCCGTGCCCGAACTACGTCTCGGTCTGATTCCTGATGGGATACGTAGGCAGCTCACTGTTGAGCACGACCGACATGAACCGTTTATGAAGCCGCTTCTTGCAACGCATTTTGTTTTACCTAAATTCGACAGTCTGGCCAAAGGCATGTCTTCACACAGACTTCGACATTCACTTGAGGCACGCGTTGCTCCACAAGCTCTGTCGAAGAGGGGCAAACTGTAGACACCCCAATTTTGACCAGACGTCAAATTTAGGAGAGTGTCACCTCCAAGTCCGATGATGATAAGGACCGAAAGATTTGAAGTATTCCAAGCTCTTCAGAAAGTCCCTAAAACGCGATAAAATTTCACAGAAAGAGAGAAATACCAGGTATTTAGGAAAATTCTGATATAAAACACAACTTTTGGAAAAGATATTCAAAAAATAATTTGTTTCAAAAAGAGAAAAGACCTAAAAGGGGAATTTTAGTCAAAACCGGCACACGGCGGGATTCCGCGGCATTTGGTGACTGCCGCACGGCATTCACAGAGTGCCGTTACGGCACTCATCAAGTGCCGCCGCAGGTTTCTGACTGCCGTTTGCTTTTAAAATCTGCATTTTGCAGAGCAATACGTATGCGCATGCAGATAAGAACAAAAAACTGATAAAGTAAGACTGACAAAATTGCGGCAATCCATTAATTGGCGCGGCATTTGGTGAATGCCGCGCGGCAATCATTAAGTGCCGCAACGGCATTTGATGAATGCCGCAGCGGCAGTCACGGATTGCCGCGTCAGTGTCTGGACTGCCGCGCTGGGCAGCAGTCTGCATAATTTCAGAAAGTACACATTGTACCAACTAATGAGAGAATTACACCTGTTTTTTACTCCGAAATTCACCAAAGATATCTGTTGATTTTGCCTATAAATGAAGAGGTATCTTCATGAAGAGAAGAAGAGAACAAAAAAGAGAGAGACCAAGAAAAACACCAAGAGACATATTGGGAGAGAGAGCATATACTTCCATTCCACCACCATTTTAGAGAAAACAAGTGTTTAAAGAATTAGAGAGAAGAGCTTGGAAGATCTTCAAAGAAAAGAAAACTTTGAGGATAATTTGGAGGTGACCCTCTAACCATAGATTATTAGCTTATCCTTTCTCCTCATCTCTAGTCTTAAGATCTTTCATTATTCTCTTTGTTCATCAAGTAAATTTAGGAGTTTCTTTTGTTTCCATGTTATTTTCTTCCATTCTCTTGTTTATTTTCTTCTCTTGAAGGTCTTGGAGATCTTCAATATCTCTTTTGATCTCTAGAGCATGACCTTTTGAACCCTATGTAGGCTTGTGCTTCACATAGGAGTCAAAGTTTAATTAACACTTTACAAGAGGATCCAAGTCCACACCATGATTTGGATCTTCTAAACTTGATGTCTTGAGGAATCCCTTCAATATTTCCTTAGGACTCATGAGTCATAGTCATGTCCCTCCTCCAATGACCATCAAATGGTAGGAGAATGTAGTTTAGAGTCTAAACCCATCTCCATGGTCTAGACTCCTTGTCTTATAGATTTCATGAAGTCAATCCATATTTCATTTGAAATCCATGAAGGATAAAGGTTTGTAGTCTCCCATGGCCACCAAATGGTGGGAGAAGTGGTTTGGTTTAACTCAACTTCATGGTTTAATAGTTGGAGTTACCAAATAAAAGTTGAACTAGCAAAATAAAAACAGTGAATCCATAAACTGTTTTTGATCAAAGATTTTTAGTTCGAAATCTAACCGTTGAAATCAAGTGAAACCAACGGGAAAGTGTCAATAACACATTGTTCTACCACTGTAATTTTTGTCTTGAGGTGGTTTCATGTTTAGAAGGGTTTGATCATGGTTTTTGTGAAGCAACAACAATCTGTCCAGAATTTCAGAATAGTTTCAGAACAGCAACACTCTTTTGAAATAATTAAATCAGAGTTCTAATAAAGTTTCTATGACCCAAAATAATTTTTTCCAAGTAGATTAAGGTGTTAGGAAGTCACCCTAAAAAGAACAAAGCAATTCTGAATTTTTTACTATTTTTAATAAATCGTGCAAGAATTCTGGACAGGAGGTTGTAAGATGCTGAGTGACGTCTAGTGTTTTCCATATTCCCGGAGATCTAACCGTTGAAACTTCGATTTTCTTTTTGATTTGGAAACTAGACTCACAGAGGCATAACATATCCAAAAATCATTAAGATCCAACTGTCGAAAGTATTTTATTCCTATTTTTGAATGTCTGGTCTGCTCTCTGCAATTTTCAGAGTTTTTATGACACATTTGACTTACCTTGTAAATAAGGGCCTAAATGACTTTCTTATGATCTAAGATTTGAACCATGCTTTAATAATGATTAGTTGAGTTTGAATTCAAGGTTTAAGAGTATTTCATAGTTTATCCTTGTCCATGTACATGTTCAATCATATGGTTTGGCACTTGTAATTAAGATTTATTTGCTTTGGATTTAATTACATTAGATGGATTTAAGCTAGAAATTTAGGATTATTATTTCTAACATCATATTTTGCATATCATGTGGACTAACCCCTTGTTTTGTAGCGCTCTTAAGGTACGATTTTCTCAATCCCTCTCTAGTTCATTAAATTCCTTGATTTTTCACTTAATTTTCGACTCCATGCGCGACACCGTAGATTAAGATTTGCCTTATGTGTATATATGGATTAGAGACTCTTTTCCCTAGGTTTTTTTTATTTGATCGCATGCATTGCACGTTTAATATTCGCAGCTGGATCCCGGGTAAGCTCTCTTGTTCCCTATTGCACATCATGTTGCTTGCTATTCGAATTACTTGGCTTATGAATGATATTTTGTCAATTGCAATTTTACACCCCTTTTGGACATGTTTTTGAGATGTATATATATATGTATTAATTGAGGGCATGCTTAGATTAATAAATTTGATTAAAAGGATGTTGAGTAGAGGCCTATCGTAAGATAGGATGAGAGAGGGTGTTTTAGTCCGAAGGGCTCCTTCCTCTCTCATTCCATAATCCCCGGACCTAGTTAATCTTTGGTTTCGCAAAAGATCAGTTTCCTTTTAAATGGTTTCTTAATTTTCCTTTTTAAAAAATTAAGTGGCGACTCATTTGTTTTTGAATTTGAAAATTTGGAAAAAGATTTTAAATAAGAAAAGCTGTGGGTAAGTCAACCTGCGATATCCACAGCAGGCCAATATTTGAAGGAAAACAAAACACTTACCAGATGGGAAAGGCTATACAACCACCCTTGGAAGTCCTGGGGAGATAGCCCGGCGCATGCTTCCACCTGACTCGGGATAAGGACAGACTTTAGCCTCTCCCGAACCTCACCTGGCCCACCGATGGGTAGACCGGATGGAATGTCAGCCCAGGGTGCGGGCTCCTCAACAGCCAACCTTTGGAGAGCCGATGTCCCCGCAGGGTCCCGACGATTGACCGTCCCATGGCGGATGCGTCGGAGCGGGCGTTCACCGCCCAAGGCCTCGGTGGCTGGCCTCTTCCCCATGGCAATCGCCACCCGGGTAGCGGCGGCGGCGGCGGCAGCAGCCTGTCTCTCCCGCAGTTGATCTAAATTGCGCTTGGGGGTCATTTCTGCAAAAAGCAAGTTCACACGGTCAGAGGTACAAAAAGCATCAAAAACAGTTGCAGGACCGATGGGTAGGGCAACCTGGACGCTCACCAGGGATGATCGGTAAGAAGCTGGGGGCTGGAACGGGTTCCTCAGGGGAATAGGTCTCGACAAAATCTCCCGTTCGAGACAGCACGTTCCAAACACTGGTCGGCAACTCTGCAAGATTCCGGATCCTGGCCTGGCACAGCTCAGGGATTTTGGGGGGTTTAGTTGAGCCCGCTGCGGACAGAAGAATGAAATCAGTCAGTAATCCACCGTGTTCCTAAAGGCCAAAATAGCAGACGAAGTCGGAAGGGCGGTCTTACCCCTCAACTCCCCGGCCCAGGATATCCTCAGCTGGATCCCCGGAGCCATGTCGCAGAGGCGAAGGGTAGACACCTGGAAGAATTTGCCCTTCCACCCTTTGTTGTTACTAGGGCAATTGTCAATAATTTTCCTGCCCGGACGGGTAGAAAATGAGAAAAACCCCACTTCCCGGTGCACAGGGAATGGTCGGTGGGCCCAAAGAAACTCCTGGAGGGTAAGTTCATACCCAAACACTTAAGGCCACAGTGATATACACCCCATCAGGAACCTCCACCCGTTGGGGGCCAACTGCCCGGGAGAGATATCGAGATAGATCAGGATATCCCGGGCTACAGGGTGAAGGGGTAGTCGGAGGCCCGCCATCATAGCGTCCTCAAACAGGGTTACGAACCCCGACTGATAGAGGTGCGCGCCACCGAGGTTTACGGGTAGGGCACAACCGTCAGGGAGAGAATATCTCTCCCTGATCCGGAGAAGGTCCTGGGAGCGCAATACAGAAGAAGTGGACTCGCAAGCGAACACTACACGACCAGTCTCCCTGGGCAACTCGTCGCCCGAGCCCCGCGAGACGGAGGCAACGGGGGCCTCCTGGGTAGACTCACTATCGGACAAACGAACGGGAATCCTGGCCCCACTTTGATGGTCGGTCAGGGACTCAGAAAGCCGCTCCAGACTGGCACCGGGGGATCCTGACCGATACTATTCACTCTCCGATCTTGACGCAGAGTTAAAGCCGGAGTATTCCATCTCTGGCGCTACGACAGAAAGGAATGGACACAAACGACGACCTGCGTATGGATCAGAAACCCCAAGCCTGATATACAGGGGGGGCAGAGTCACTAACCTGAATGGTAACGAGTGGATACTCCTCAGCACCAGGTAACACTCTCCCAAAATAGTGCAAGGAACACCCACTCGGTTTAGATGAACTAAAGTTCCACCCGACTCAAAAAATGCACAGAACCTGAGGAGGAAGAAATCCCACTCCCGCTCGAAACTCACAAGATTCGTTCTCTCCAGCCTCGCTCCGAAATGAAAAAGAACTAGGGAAAGAGGGAAGAAGGCAGAAAATAAAAGATCAGGAAGGGATACAAGAAATGAGGCAAGTACTCCTTATATAACGACCCTGAACGGCCACGATTAGAACGGATCCAGCGGTCAAGGAGATTTCCTGCCCAAACTGTCGCTTCAGTCACGTGAAGAGTCGCCTCAAAAGGCGCGCGCATTAAATACGTGACAAGACCGTTCAGTTAGCCTGCAAACAGCTCGGTTACAACCACGTCTCCATTGTTAGGTTCGAACCTGACTAACGATTGGTTGGTACACAGCAGCGGTGCCCCGGGCCCGAGCT
The DNA here is from genome assembly GCA_033977485.1 of Hydrangea macrophylla. Taxonomy (NCBI): domain Eukaryota; kingdom Viridiplantae; phylum Streptophyta; class Magnoliopsida; order Cornales; family Hydrangeaceae; genus Hydrangea; species Hydrangea macrophylla. The sequence continues at coordinate 56,552,100 of CM066993.1, forward strand.
GCCGCAACCCGGACGCATTCATGCACCGGTCGGGTATTAGCTGCCCAGCGTAGCACATAATTGATAAACAGTTAAAAGAGCATAGTGAAAGAAAGAGTTGGCCTCGAGGACCTTTTATTGCTATAAAAGGTGAACTATACAGAGATCGGGGGCAGTTATAATAGCCTTCTCGGTAAAAAAAAAAAAATGAGGGGCCTTCAAGTTCCTTGGCCCTTCAGGGCCTTGACCTCCTCTTCCAGGGCCATCACCCTCGCTACCAGCCCCTCTACGGTGAGCTCCAGGGCATGGAAATCCACCCCCCACAGGGCGGAATCCATCTGCAGTTCATCGCCCATCTTCTCCACCTCCTGCAAACGGCTTTCCAAGTTCGCAAGAGAGAAGTCCGACCAGGAGCCGGGCATGCGAAGACAGGCGAATGTTTCCGGTTGGCTCCTTTTCGGTGGGGGCTGAGATTCTTCCTCAACCTTTTTCTCCTTGCCCTTCCTGGATGGGCCTGGTGACGGGCTTGCGTCCTCAGAAGAGGAGGAATCACTACTGGTAGATAGAGTAACCGGCCCCTCGGGTGGACCGGCCCTGCGGGTGGCGCGCGGGCCTGTCGCCATAGATCGAGTGTAGCGGCGCGATCCAGAGGCAGCGGCGGCAGGAGCCGCAGAGGAAGTTCCGGCGCCTACATCATCCGCAGGCCCCCCGGTCAAATCAGAGAACGACAAGCCGGCCTCAATAGCTCGGTCAATCGCCTCCGTGTCATCAGCAGTGGGGGCAACGCCACGGGAGGCAGCAAAAGCCTGCTTGCAGAGGTCGGGGTCGAAAATTGCAGGAGGGCGGAGAATGGAGTCTTCCAGCCAGTTGCCGGAGACCACAACTCAAGGGTACCGCCGCTAGTTTTTGTTCGGGAAGTCCAGACCTTGGACAAGGTCCCTTCCCTCGGCCCTGGGGCGCAAGTAAGGACCCCCGTGGTCGATGCCCAGGATGTAACACCTGGCGACGTCGACGGAACGGAGGAACAACCCCAGTCGCTCGTTCAGCACTGATATTCCCCATAGGAGGCGGGCGACATTCGGGCGGCACTTGTGGAGCGGGATGCGTAATCCCTCGAGCAGGTCACAGAAGGAGACTGGAAGGGGAAAGCATAGACCCACAATAAGCAGCAGATAGCTGCTGACGAGGACGAAAGGCAAGGCTACTTCCTCCCCCTCAATGAACGGGCGGACTACAACATCGTCCGGAATTTGACAGTCCTCTCGGAATACTCTAAGCCCTACATCAGACGACAGATCAATATGCGAGGCCATTTGATGGGAGCTTGAAAAACGAAAACAACATAGAAGGAGGAGCTCAGAGTATTTTGCTCGGGCGATTTAGTTGATGATTTGCAGTGAGAAACAAGATTGAACAGGTGCTCCTTATATAGGCAGCACGAGCGGTAGGGATCCAGCTTGATCGGATGGCTCACACGCTCTCTCGCCGAAACTGTCATTTCGGGCACGTGGGGCGTCGTCTCAAAAAGCGTGAGCATTGAATACGCGACGTGATGGTTCGATTGCCAACTGGACGATTCGGTTACTTCCGAATTCTCAGCTTTGGGTCCGAACCAGACCAGTAACCAGCGAACACGTGGCGTCGGGGAGCCCGGTCCTGTAGGGTCACCGCTCGGTCGATATACCAGCTGATCATTCCAAGCCGGCCCCGTTCCGACGGGGGTCCCGGTCCTTTCCCGGTCGGCATCTGGAAGACATTCTTAATTTTCAAAATTCATCCGACAAGGCGTCATCTCAACTTTGAAAATGGGGGGCAGCTGATACGTCCGTAAATATTCTGTAACAGTCCAACCGCCACGTGGTCAGCGAATGGTCCGGAGCTGGAGCATGGAGCCCACACTCCCGAGGAGTTCAGCTGTTACCGCCCGGGATACTCGGCAGCTCGGATATGAGGCGTGGGGAGTACCCAGGAGACGCGGCATGGATCACGCTTCCCACCGTTTCCTTATACAGCCGTGACTCTATCAAGGAAGAATCAATGGTTTCCTAAACCACTTAGGAAACTCTCCTAATATCATGCCAATCTATTGTGATTAGATTAGGCTTCTTAATCTAATTAACTTACCATGTAAAGGTGGACTCTTGCACCTATAAAAGAGCCCACCTGCCCCCTCTAAGGGGATCCGAAACTAAATTCTCTAAGCATACAAGCACGTATTAGAGAACTCAGCACTTACACGCATACACCCGACCGGTATTACTGGTAGTGTCGCCCACCATTGTTGGCTCACCAGGCCCGTCGGTGATATGCTAGTGAAGGCGCACAGACGCAACCGTGGACGTAGGTCACCTCTTTAACGGGGCCGAACCACATACAAATCTCCTCTGACTTTACTTATTGTCTAAATTACTCTTACCAAATTTCGGCATCATCAGGAACTGACCAATCGGTTATTGGTTTGTGATTTTTTCTTACACCCCTACATATTATGATCCATTGAGGAGTATAGTAATTTGTGAAAACTAATTATATGGTTGTATCCCTCATGAAAAATTCAGCGAAATAGGCTCAAGAATTACTTAAATTCGTCAAGAAATGAGTTAAAAAACACAAATTTTCAGTTCGGTACATTTACGATATTCCAAAATTAACCAATGTCGGAATTGTTGCCAGCGGCTGTGGTTGGTGACTTGGCCAATGTCTAAATGTATACAAATAAGTTTTGGGGAACATGCAAATAAATTTTTCAACTGGTAGGATGGCTAGGTGTCACTATTTTTGAACTTAAAGGTTTGGTGTTCAACTCCATGCTATTACAACTTACAAGGAATGTTTTCATTTCTCTTTTTTTTTTTCTTTTTTTTTTTTTAAATAGCATACCAAGCAAGTTCATACACTGCATGCGGGCCAGATTTGACTTGGGCTTAGTTTGCGTTGGTCAATGACTCAATTCCAATTCATTTGGGTTGTAAAATAATTAAATAAAATTAGCCCAACTAGGGGGTCGTTTGATTAATAAAATTATGAACTTCTAATTAGAATTAAATACCCTGTTTGGTTTAAGAATTTTTTTTTTTTTTATAATTGAACTCTAGTATATTTGGTAGTATTAATTACTAACTATTAAACAAGTTAACTATTAGTTTTTAATTCTTAAACAAATGAAATTTATGGCTTTAATAGGTACTGTTGATGTTTAAAGAAATGAGATATATTATGACTCGATATTGCCCGTGGCTAAAGTCACTACCGAACAATACAAATCATACATGTGTTCGGCCATTAGTCAACTACATGTGCATGCGACACTTCAAATTGCTATAAATAGAGATTACAATGAAAATAAAACATCACATAACACTGAAGTAATTCATACGAAAAAAGTGAATGGGGTGCAAAAAGCTAACTTCACGTGCTTTCGCACTTTAGCAAAAGCCTCTTGACCCTCCTTTGATGGAAAATGACATGTTGATACGATAAAAGAAGACACCATCTCTCTCTCTAGGGTATTGCACGTGCCTAAAGGCACTAACAAAACAACTTCACATGCTTACTGACCATCATTTTGCTCTGCTAATAACTAACTCAACGTGCATTCGGCACTAAATAAGTTTCCCTAAATTTGACACTTCCTGATATATTACGAAAAAAAAACAACTTTGTAACACAATATCTAAGCTATTAAGCCAAACAACCCTTAACAGTTAAGACAATAACAACCTTCAAATTATTACAAAGTTAAACACTGCTAGGAACCAATTTCAACAAACTAATCTGAGCATAAATCATAGTAATTGATCAACCAACCATATTTTCATTTATTTATTTGAGCATTTAGTGAAACTTATTGATAGATCAATTGACATTAGCTACAATCAATAGAAACATTTCGGGAGTTCTACAATTAGAATAACAATTAGAACCAGTAGTCTCGTTTACCATATATTTCGGGAGTTCTATAAACTTGGTGTTGAACCAGTGTCTCTAACTTTGATGCATGGTTAAAGCACCTCATGTGCTCTATCATAATTGGCATGTAAATTTGACAAAAAATAATTATTAATTCATTAGTAATACAAACTTAATGTTGGAATGCAAGGTAATTTATCAACCTTCAAAACTTTCTAACATTTATCATCCTTGTATAGAAACATAAAGAGCTACATTAGCATGAAAAATATCAAGTGTTAACTCTTACAAATTGGTGAGAGAAAATAATAAATGGGACTTTGCCACTTCAATTGATCACCCTAATATTAGGGGCAAAATTTTGGAAAGGAAAAGCCCTAAAAATTAGAAAACTCATTAACACTTAAAGATGTGTTGACTCGTTTGTAATGGGGAAGACAATTAAAAGTCTATGTTGGGACAACACGATTTAGGGAAAGCAAATGAAGTATTATTGTAATGCTCGTACCTGAAAAGAAGATTAATTTGATATTAATATGTGTTAATTAAAGATAATTAATGCATGAGATGGTTTAAGGTGGGGTTATGAACCCACATGTAAAAAAATGTTCAAATGCGGACACAGATGAAAGTTATGTAAAAGGCAGAACTGGTATAAATGTGGGGCCCAACGAAGGTCTAATTAAGATAATTTGCATTTTGATGTTATTATATGTTGATATGCATATTTGTTTTAATGCTTAAAGATATTATTGTCTTATGATAGGAAAAGGGACCAGTTTGGGTATCCATGTGAGGGCGTATTTGAAAATAATTGATAATTGGTAGGTTTAATAGCAACCTCATAATTTATGTGGAATCACGTTTGGGACCCACGCGAGACTTAGATTAAATCCTTTTAGAAAAGGTGGGTAGTTAATGTAATTAACATGGGAGTTTCATAATAAAACTTAAAGAAAGTTGGGGGAGGTAAATGAAATTATGAAAAATGCATGACAGCACATATGCATGTATAGCATATGTGTCTTCTTAGAATCAAAACATAGCTGGGAATTTATGAAAAAGAGAGAACGAGAGCTCTAAGTCGACGACGGAAATTTACGAGATGTTTCTTGCCGTCTCTTCGCCGTCCGGCGTCAGATTTACGATCCGAGACCATTTTTGAACTCATGGAGGTCAGAGGATCACATGCACGTAATTTATTTTCATTTTTGGTAACATTTTTCCGGTGACCGTTCTTGATAGACGATGTTTGTTGTACTAAAATTGTGTAGGATTACTCTAGAACAAGAATTGGGTTTGGTTCTAGCTTGAATCTGGGTTTTAGGAGCTTAATCACGTATAAATTGAGGAGGTGAGTGTTCTAATTCTTCAATTGGATGTTTAGTTATGTTAGTGTGATAATTGTTGTTTATAGTTGCTTAACTCATTTTCATGGATGTATGTGTTGATGAATTTGGATAAAAGCATGTCAAAATTATGAAATTGCTATGTTTATGTGTTAAAGTTGCTTATGTGCTTATATGGATCAAAGGAAAGTCAAGTAGTGGTCACCATTTATAGGTCCCATATGTAACGGATAGGAAGTCCTCAATGAGTAGGACGTGGTGACGACCACAATGAAATGCCGGTGATGCCTTCGGGGTCATAAGAGAGTGTGTGATGCGCTATATGCGCCGAAAAGTGATAAAGATCCGGGGTGATAAGGACCCGGGGGTGGTGGCTGGAATGACTTGACTTTTCGGAGATCAATACGTTGTTGTTTTGATGATTGTTGCATTTACATACTTTTCATTCCATTGGCATGATTAGTTCTCTCACTAAGCGAATGCTTAAACGAAATATATTTTCTGTTGTGGTTATTGAATAACCATTGCAGGTACCAAACGAAATGAGGAGATGAAGTGATTCGTGCGACGGGTTAAGTTTGGGAGTTGCGAAAATGATTCTATGCTTAGATGGTTTTAGTGTGAAATATAACTTTTGTTTTGGGAAACACTTGAACAATGTATATTTGGGTGATTTGTAGTATGTTAAGTTAAAGTGATTGTAAATTATGTTGTAAGATGTGAGTTGCACTTGTAATATGCAAATTTGGGTATGACTGGTTGTTTATGCTCCAAACCATGAGTTGTACTTGCAAGTTGCAAGTTATGTATTTTGGGAGTGAAGTTGGATGGAGCTAGTAGTTTTTGGTTGGAAACTAACTTAGTTCTCCTTATGTATAAATGTTTGTGTATGTGTGTGGATACCGGGATTCCACCGCTTTTGTTGGGTTTCGAAACTTGTTTGATTTTTGATCAAAGGAAGAAAATGGTAAGGTGGTCTGTTGAAAACAGATACAGAGTCGCCACTTGGTCTTTAAGGAACCAAGAAACCTAATTTTGACTCACCCAAACGGATAAAGGGCACCGGCCCTTCATAACCAAAGAACTTGGCTCGGGGTTTTGGTACGAGAGAGGAAGGAGCCTTTGTCACGACTAAAACACCCTCAACTCGCCCCGTCTTTCGACGGGCCTCAATTAGCATCCAAATAATCATCTTATACTATGTTTGGTTCGACAAATAATACTATGATAGTATACTACATTTTATAAGAAACTTGAAATGGAAGATCTAAAGATAAGATATCATTCATAAGATCTAAGCCAAATATCATTCAATGTAAAGTGAAAGATCACACAAATAAACCTAGGAAAAATTGTCTAATCATGTATCAAGTAATTAAGTTTCCCTAATCTAAAAGGGGACATGAATGGTTCTTGAAACAAATAATCAAAGAATCAAAGTATGCTTAGCAAGCTAGAATGATGCATGTTAGTCTTTGAGAAAATAAGATCTCTCAATCCCCGGGACGGATGAGAAAGGATGATTAGATCGAGGGGAAGCATGAACGTGTGATCATGATCATTCCTTATAATCTTCTTAGATTAGGAGTAAAAAAAAGCCCCAAATCTTTGCATGGATGTAATGTATATATCTAAAATGTGCCAAGGTTGTAGTGTGCTTTGTGTTCATGGCTTCCTAGAATGACTTAGAAGTCTATAATGTGTATGAATGGATGAATGAAATCAACATGGGATGTGTACAAATATAGTATGAACTACTTCCTAAGATATGAACTAATTTGGAATGCATATAAGCATCAAATCAAAGAATGAAAGTTAAGATGTGCTTGCTGTGAATAGTGGACAGAACAGTAGAATGATCTTTTGGAAATTGAAAAGAGGGGTTAGGAATGTTTTCAATGCATGATTTTTTATGGAGATGTTCCTTATTGTGTGTAGAACACAACACAAAAGGCCAATCTTGAATATCTATCATATATTGAGAGAAATAATATAAACAATGAAGGTCACTCAGAAACAGAGTCCGTATTGTCGACTGAAATGTTAAAAAATCTTAGAAAATGAAAACTAATGATCTAGAGGCCAATTTTATACAGAACGTTCCCTAAGACATTGAAGTTTAAGGGAAAAATAAGTTAGGACCACCCCTTTTGGAAAAGGTTTCTTCAAAAGAGGTTGGAAGTGATCCTAGCTGCTGTGACAGCAAAAACAGAATGCCTGGAAGGAATGTTGGGATCCAAATGGACCATTTCCAAGTACTTCCAAGTCAAACCAAAAATCATGGGTGTTCTCCAATGAGTTAGGAAGACTTTCCAAGTGGCCTTGCATCCATAAGTTGAGTATTGAGTCCTAGAGAAATCTTTGAACTCGGCTCACTCACTGTTTTGACTCATTATTTTGAAGATTTTGGAGAAAACAAGGTTTTGTTTCTTGAAACCAAATGAGAGGGATTGAGAGGGGTTTTGAAATAGATGTTTTGAAAACATATTTTCAACACTCAATAAGGATTATAGCCACTTAGAATACCAACATCAAACTCATCATTAAGAACCTCCAAGATTGTTGGAGAGATTTATTTTATTTTTGAACATAACTTCAATGCATTCCAAGAATACCTTGGAAGTATTGAGGTTATGATCATCATCTATCAAACATGTTTTTGAGGTCAAGAGCTACTATCCATGAGGATTCACTCACCCCAAACTTCATGTCATCACTTAGATGATGATGAACTAGTAAGTAAATAAAGAAAAATAAAAAAGAAATGAGGTAAGAAGAGATAAACAATGAATAAACAAGCAAGTAGATAATGATCAATAGATGATATTCATGATGTATTGAACTTGTAGAATGGTGTTTCACTCATATATGATGACATTGGATAGGGAAGAAGCTTCCTCTCTCTTAAATGCTCACTAAAATGGTGGTTGGGTATATTGAATGTTGAAGTAAATAGGAGTAATGAAGTAAAAATAAGGTTTAGAACTCACTTTTGTTTTGAAAATCCAAGAAGAAAGCTTCTTTTTCTCTATTCTAACCTTATCTCTACAACTTTCTCTCCCAAACTTTTTCAAAGCTTACATTTGACTCCCCTAAAATGAAGAGTAATGGGGTGTTTATATAGGCCAACTTGGGGTGATTTTGGGATTTAGAAAGTACTCTCATTGGCTCCAAACATCTGAAATCATAAAACTATGTCGTTTTGACTTTTAATTAATCAAAATGGGACCACAAAACTAATTACAAAAATACACTATTCTAGAGGGGAGTGCCGTGGCAGCACTGGGCCAGTGCCGCGGATGCAGTGGGCCAGTGCCGCCGCGGCACTGCTCCTCCCTTCGTCCAGATAATGCTGTTTAGGCCCCCTGAAGTTCCGGTATTTGCGAAAAGGCCCTATTTCGTCTGAAATTCACAGAAAATGCATATGAACTCCAAATTGAGGTTGTGATATACCGTTGGAAAGGTAATGGAGTCTACTTTACATAAAAAAAAAGTTCGGAGATAGGTCACTTTGAAAAGTTTTGCGGTATTCGCGATAAGAGCTGTTTTGATCGCCTTTTTCGCCTTCGGAAATTCATAATAGACTCGTTTTAAATCCGGGAATTATGTGCGATATACCGTTGGAAAGCTATCGACCTCTAGTATCCATGAAAAATATTTGAAAATTGTTTCGGTGCCCCAGTTCCAAAGTCAAATTTTGGTCAAACTGGTCAAACCTGGGATTCCCGGGAAGTTCTAGAAATCTCCGGAAGTTCCCGGGAGCTGATGTTTTCGCTCGATTTTCTTTTGGAACTTGTTTTAATACTTTTCTCATGATTTAAAATGATTCTGGTGAACTCGGACGACTTCGGTCAAACTTGGTCTAACGTGGTCAAACCTGGTCAAACCTTGGTCAAACCTTGGTCAAAGCGGTCAACGGGGACTCTTCGGGAACTTCCGGGACTTCCGGGGGTCTCTGGGAGCTGACGATTTCGTCCGATTTTCTTTTAAAACTCATTTGAATACTTTTCTTACAACGTAGCATGTTTCCAGAACTTTGGGACCAAATCTGGGAGTTTCTGGGCTTTCAAGGGCATTTTGGTCATTCTGAGCATTATGAGAGATAAAGCTGACTTCCAAGAGTCCTTTTGAGTCTTTTACGATCATTGTGAACCACCAAGCTATGGGTCTCCTAAATCTGATAGCCGACAAAATGGGGTGTCTACAATGTGTTGGAAGAACATGGTTTCAAATGTAAATTAATGTTCCTAGTTGGAACTTATGGAGTATGTATGTTTAAATTTCTTTTCAAATGTTTGGAAATGGTTTGAAAAACTCTTATGATGCTTGGGTAAAGTTTTGAGACACTTGGGAGTGCTTTCCAATTGGTTTTGGATGTGTTTAAAGGGAATGATATGGTTTAGTCAAGTTTTGATAGAATTTTGTTCATGCTTAGCTAAATGTTGGGAAGTAGATGCAAGGTTGTGTTATAATCTTGGGTTGAATGGATTCTTAGTGTTTGAACGAACTTATAAATGTTTTTGAAATAGTTTTTGAAGTGCCAAGAAGTTTGGTTGGGTTTTGATATGTTTAACATGTAGAAATCTGGGTTTTAGCAGCAGGAAAACTCTTCTGCAGAATCCGAATCGATCCGGGTTTGGTGCGGATCGATCCGGGGCATCTGGAGGTGCAGAAAATGACTTTATGCTACAACTGGATTGATCCGGATTTGGGGCGGATCGATCCGCTAGTCAGGGTTTAGCCCGACGGCTTTTACGGAAACAAGCATAACTCACTCTAGAAAATTCGGATTCGCGTGCCATTTTTTGCGTTAAAATCAGGACTCAAAGACCTATCTTTTGGTATAAAATTTGCTATACTTTATTAATTACCATTTTGCCCTTGGATCCGTTTTTGTGTCAACGGAACTGTTTTATAAGGTCTAATACATGTCTTTCTTAGTAAATTGAGGGTGTTTTGATGTGTGGGCTTGTTACACGTGTCCCAACTCGCCCGAGGCGGGTTGGGGGTGTGACAATTATCTAGCTATGTATCAAATAATACCAAATTACTGCTAAAAGAGATTCCATTGAAATCAATGTGTTGACTCGTCTATAATGGGGAAGGCAATTAAAAGGCTAATAAAGTACTATAAACTAAATATACATATATATGTATATATATCTATATAAAAAATCCAACGTTGGTGTCATAAACCATCTAAATGGTTTCATTCAATAATATGAATTTGTTTTATAGCACAACAAATAAGAAAACAGAAAAAATAAAACACAATACAAATCTCCATGTTTAGCAAAGCACTTTACTGGGTCATTAGTTGGTACTAATTAACATTGAAATCCCAATACTACCCATAAATCAATTAGAAAGGATCACTGCAGAAACAATAAAACAGCAATAGTTGCCATAAAAGAGATTCCATGAAAATCAATGTGTTGACTCGTTTATAATGGGGAAGACAATTAAAGTTCTATATTTGGACAACACGATTTAGTGAAAGCAAATGAAGTGCTATCTAGGTCTGTATCAAATAATACCAAATTACCACTGAAAGAGATTCCATTGAAATCAATGTGTTGACTCGTCTATAATGGCGAAGGCAATTAAAAGGCTATATTAGGACAACACAATTTAGGAAAATGGAATAAAAGACTATATATATAAAATGATTTCAAATAATATATACTAAAGACAAATAAAGGACTATATACTAAACACAAATAAGCCAACTTCAGTGTCATAAGCCATCTAAATGGTTTCATTCAATAATATGAATTTGTTTTACAGCACTTCAAATAGGTAAACAGAAAAAACAAAATAAAATATAAAATCCCTATGTTTAGAACAACATGTAATAACCCAACATTTTTAAAAGAGGGTGATTTTGACTTTTGGGTACCAAAGTGTGGACCCAATTTAAACTTTGAATTTTTTTTCCTAACATGTATCATTAGATATGGTAATTTTGACTTTTGGGTACCCAAGTGTGGACCCAATTTAAACTTCGAGACAGAGGCGATTTCTGGGCTGCTTTATCCTGGGGACGTCGTGGCCTTCATCCGAACTGCTTGCACAACTTGGGCAGAGCCGCGAAGCGTCTTAAAGAGAGCGACTAAGTCCGCGACTCATCCCAAGAAAAACATCAAAGGCTACTGATATTGGTAAAATTGTTCCTTTTAGTTTCTGCAGCAACACCATGTGTTGGTAACATGATACAAAAGTGTTCGTCTTTTTGGACGACAACCTAAGTAAAGGGGTGATAGTGAAAACTTGTAATAGTTGAGAGGTTGCTAGAGTTTTATAGTTGAGGGGGATATTTGAAAAAAGGTCATAGTTGAGGGGAGTATTGGTGTAATTTACCCAATAATAATTGTATCTAAGATAAATTACGTGCCCGACTCGTGCAGAAAAAAAAAAGTAAAAGTTATGAGCAATGCTAGTTGCACTCCCAAATACACAACCAAATGCACAACTTTGCTTTAAATTGTTGGACCTCGTGATGAAAAGTTTGTACACAAAAAAGGGAGTGTACAGGGTGTGCAAGCGTTTCAGCACAAAGTCTAACATTTTTAAGCAGGGTTGTGCATTTGGTTGTGCATTTGAGAGTGCATCCAGCATTACTCAAAAGTTATTACTCCGTATTGTGGACTAGAACATAGAAGAGGGTTGGCTGACTAATACTAATATTACTATAAGTTGAAAACCAGGAAAGGTGAAGAGAAGACCCTTTCTTTCTCAGTTTCTTATTACACGAGGAGTGTATAAAATAATGGCGGGAAGTTTTGGCGCCATTATATTTAGACCATATTTGGCGGTCAATCTCTATCTACATAAAGCCAATTCTTCATCTTCCAAACTCTTCAATTCCATTCTCTGCAAACTCCCAAATCGATTCTCGTATTGCTCTCGATTCACAACAATGGCACAACACGACCCTCAAATTGTTAGCCCTGAAATCGAAGAACCCTCCCCAAAAGAGATTCAAAAGCTTCATCAAAATGGGGTCTCTGAAGCTTATCCACAAATCACCCAGTTTTTACGAGTGAAAAAGCACTCCGACAAAGCTGTTTTGCCCTCCAGAGCCTCCCCTCTCTCTGCTGGTTACGATCTCTCCAGGTAATTTCACCATCAAGTCGTGTGTATGCGTATATATATATATATAGCTACATTTTGATATGGGTTAAAAATTTATGGGTTTTCATTTTGATATATGTGTAGTGCAATAGAGACTGAAGTACCAGCTAGAGGCAAAGCTCTGGTTCCGACAGATCTGAGCATAGCCATACCTGATGGAACCTACGCTCGTATTGGTAATTTTATTTCTTCTCTATGCGTATATATATATATATATATGTATATTAACACACATATATGAGGGTTCTATTATATGTATATATATATTGTTGGTGGGATTTTCTGAGATGGGTTTCCGTTACATTGCAGCGCCGCGATCGGGATTGGCATGGAAGCATTCGATTGATGTTGGAGCTGGCGTAATAGATACTGATTACAGAGGCCCTGTTGGGGTTATCTTATTCAACCATTCTGATACTGTTTTGAAGTCAAAGTTGGGGATAGGATTGCACAGTTGATCATTGAGAAGTTCATGACTCCTGAAGTCTCGGAGGTTGATGATTTTGATTCAACTGTTAGAGGTGCTGGTGGTTTTGGATCTACTGGTGTTTAAATCTCCATGATTGCTGTGATATTGGAGGATCATGTCTGTATCATTTTGGGGGTTTTTTTTTTCCTTTTTCTCTTTGGTTTGTGTTCAGACTTGGTGTTTTGGGGTTTCTGGGTAGTTCTCATCTTTTTTTTTTTTTTTTGAGTAGTATTGTCAAATAGTTGGTGGGTAGATTGAAACTATGTGATCTTACAACTAAAGCTAATTTGTGCTTTTCTTGGTGTGATTTCTGATGAGCTCTTTTCCCTTTCCCATCTTCTAAAATGTTTGTATGAAAAATACAATGTAGAGTTTAGTAGTTTTACACTTCGTTTGGACCACTTCCTCTCCGTAATTTAAGCGAGGAGAGAAAAGAGAAGAAAATGGAGAATGAAGAGAAGAGAAGAAAATGGAGAGAAGAGAAGAAAATCGAGAGAAGAGTCCATTTTTTTTTCTCCCCAAATCGGAGAGATTCCGGAGAGAACTCAACTTTCTTTTCTCTCTTTGATAAGGTTTTCTTCTTTTCTCTCTACTTCTCTCCATCCAAACAAAGTGTTAAGTTTTTCAAATACTTATATACTAGTATGTTGTGTATTTATCAAATTCCATGTAGAGTTTAGAAGCACTTATAGTTCATCAAATCCTATGTAAATTTAGTTTTTCATCTGCTCTCTTTTGCTATAGGTTCCTAAAATCTAGCTATCGACCAAACGTAAATTTTACTTGCAATCTGCTCTCTTTTGAAAAAGTGTATATTTAAAATTGGAGGGAAAGGTTGAGGGAAAAACTTTGAAATTTGGTTTTGAGTTTTGTCTTATTCACAAACTAACCCAAATGATATTTTGCTTGTCCCACATAGGAAAATTGGAGGAAGTGGGAAGGACATATATAAGTGGAGGTTGGAGTAAGGGTTGGGCCTCTTGGGGGTACCAAGTTTTGTGAAGGGGGAGGACCTAGGCCTAATTGGGTTTACCACAAAACAAACACGCGCGCGCGCGCCACCGCCGCCCCGCCCCGCTCCGTTCCCTTCCGGGCCGGATGTGGATGTGGATGTGGTCCTACTCCTATATATCTTTTTATACAAAATTTATTTGGAAAATAATTTTTTTTTAATTATAAAGAGTTTATTTTCAGTTGGAGACCAAGTCTCCCAAACAACTCCTCCACGTTTTTTTCTCCAGATTTTTTCTCCAACGTTCCCAGAGTTCTCTCCACGTTCTGTAACGTTAACTTTTCCAACGTTCAGAATATATTTTTATATATACACAAACTGCTCTCATAAAAAGAAACAGACGGTTTTACACAGAGAAAAAGAGTTACAGAAATTATTTTGCACAGTTTCTATATACAGTTTCTGAGCAACAATTTCTGAAAGGGTGTGGGTTTTTCCGATCTTCCTCCGTGCAAGGATTTTCGAGACAGAGGCAATTTCTAGGCTGCTTTATCCTGGGGACGTCGTGGCCTTCATCCGAACTGCTTGCACAACTTGGGCAGAGCCGCGAAGCGTCTTAAAAAGAGCGACTAAGTCCGCGACTCATCCCAAGAAAAACGTCAAAGGCTACTAATATTGGTAAAATTGTTCCTTTTAGTTTCTGCAGCAACACCATGTGTTGGTAACATGATACAAAAGTGTTCGTCTTTTTGGACGACAACCTAAGTAAAGGGGTGATAGTGAAAACTTGTAATAGTTGAGTGGTTGCTAGAGTTTTATAGTTGAGGGGGGCATTGGCGTAATTTACCCAATAATAATTGTATCTAAGATAAATCATGTGCCCGACTCGTGCAGAAAAAATAGTAAAAGTTATGAGCAATGCTAGATGCACAACCAAATGCACAACTTTACTTTAAATTGTTGGACCTCGTGCTGAAAAGTTTGTACACAACAAAGGGAGTGTACAGGGTGTGCAAGCATTTCAGCACGAAGTCCAACATTTTTATGCAGGGTTGTGCATTTGAGAGTGCATCTAGCATTACTCAAAAGTTATTACTCTGTATTGCGGACTAGAACTTAGAAGAGGGCTGGCTGACTAATACTAATACTACTATAAGTTGAAAACCAGGAAAGGTGACGAGAAGACCCTTTATTTCTTAGTTTCTTATCACACGAGGAGTCTATAAAATAATGGCGGGATGTTTTGGCGCCATTATATTTAGACCATATTTGGCGGTCAATCTCTATCTACATAAACCCAATTCTTCATCTTCCAAACTCTTCAATTCCATTCTCTGCAAACTCCCAAATCGATTCTCGTATTGCTCTCGATTCACAACAATGGCACAACACGACCCTCAAATTGTTAGCCCTGAAATCGAAGAACCCTCCCCAAAAAAGATTCAGAAGCTTCATCAAAATGGGGTCTCTGAAGCTTATCCACAAATCACCCAGTTTTTGCGAGTGAAAAAAGCTCTCCGACAAAGCTGTTTTGCCCTCCAGAGCCTCCCCTCTCTCTGCTGGTTACGATCTCTCGAGGTAATTTCACCACCAAGTCGTGTGTATGCGTATATATAAATGTATATAGCTACATTTTGATATGGGTTAAAAATTTATGGGTTTTCATTTTGATATATGTGTAGTGCAATAGAGACTGAAGTACCAGCCAGAGGCAAAGCTCTGGTTCCGACAGATCTGAGCATAGCCATACCTGATGGAACCTACGCTCGTATTGGTAATTTTATTTCTTCTCTCTGCGTATATATATATATATATATATGTTAACACACATATATGAGGGTTCTATTATATGTATATATATATATTGTTGGTGGGATTTTCTGAGATGGGTTTCCGTTACATTGCCGCGCCGCGATCGGGATTGGCATAGAAGCATTCGATTGATGTTGGAGCTGGCGTAATAGATGCTGATTACAGAGGCCCAGTTGGGGTTATCTTATTCAACCATTCTGATACTGATTTTGAAGTCAAAGTTGGGGATAGGATTGCACAGTTGATCATTGAGAAGATCATGACTCCTCAAGTCTCGGAGGTTGATGATTTGGATTCAACTGTTAGAGGTGCTGGTGGTTCTGGATCCACTGGCGTTTAAATCTCCATGATTGCTGTGATATTGGAGGATCATGTCTGTATCATTTTGGGTTTTTTTTTTTTCTTTTTCTCTTTGGTTTGTGTTCAGACTTGGTGTTTTGGGGTTTCTGGGTAGTTCTCATCTTTTTTTTTTAAGTAGTATTGTCAAATAGTTGGTGGGTAGATTGAAACTATGTGATCTTACAACTAAAGCAAATTTGTGCTTTTCTTGGTGTGATTTCTGATAAGCTCTTTTCCCTTTCCCATCTTCTAAAATGTTTGTATGAAAAATACAATGCAGAGTTTAGTAGTTTTACACTTTGTTTGGACCACTTCCTCTTCGTAATTTAAGCGAGGAGAGAAAAGAAGAAAATGGAGAGAAAGTAAAAAGAAAATGGAGAAAGAAGAGAAGAGAAAAAAATGGAGAGAAGAGAAGAAAATCGAGAGAAGAGTCCATTTTTTTTTCTCCCCAAATCGGAGAGATTCCGGAGAGAACTCAACTTTTTTTCTCTCTTTGACAAGGTTTTCTTCTTTTCTCTCTACTTCTCTCCATCCAAACAAAGTGTTAAGTTTGTCAAATACTTATATACTAGTATGTTGTGTATTTATCAAATTCCATGTAGAGTTTAGAAGCACTTATAGTTCATCAAATCCTATGTAAATTTAGTTTTTCATCTGCTCTCTTTTGCTATAGGTTCCTAAAATCTAGCTATCGACCAAACGTAAATTTTACTTGCAATCTGCTCTCTTTTGAAAAAGTGTATATTTAAAATTGGAGGGAGAGGTTGAGGGAAAAACTTTGAAATTTGGTTTTGAGTTTTGTCTTATTCAAAAACTAACCCAAATGATATTTTGCTTGTCCCACATAGGAAAATTAGAGGAAGTGGGAAGGACATATATAAGTGGAGGTTGGAGTAAGGGTTGGGCCCCTTGGGGGTACCAAGTTTTGTGAAGGGGGTGGACCTAGGCCCAATTGGGTTTACCACAACACACACACACGGGCGCGCGCCGCCGCCGCCCTGCCCCGTTCTGGGCCGGATGTGGATGTGGATGTGGTCCTACTCCTATATATCTCTTTATACAAAATTTATTTTGGAAAATAATTTTTTTTAATTATAAAGAGTTTATTTTCAGTTGGAGACCAAGTCTCCCAAACAACTCCTCCACGTTTTTTTCTCCAGATTTTTTCTCCAACATTCCCAGAGTTCTCTCCACGTTCTGCAACGTTAACTTTCCCAACGTTCAGAATAAATTCTTTATATATACACAAACTGCTCTCATAAAAAGAAACAGACAGTTTTACAGAGAGAAAAAGAGTTATAGTAATTATTTTACACAGTTTCTATATATAGTTTCTGCGCAACAATTTCTGAAAGGGTGTAGGTTTTTCGGATCTTCCTCCGTGCAAGGATTTTCGAGACAGAGGAGATTTCTGGGCTGCTTTATCCTGGGGACGTCGTGGCCTTCATCCGAACTGCTTGCACAACTTTGGCAGAGCCGCGAAGCGTCCTAAAGAGAGCGACTAAGTCCGCGACTCATCCCAAGAAAAACGTCAAAGGCTACTGATATTGGTAAAATTGTTCCTTTTAGTTTCTGCAGCAACACCATGTGTTGGTAACATGATACAAAAGTGTTCGTCTTTTTGGACGACAACCTAAGTAAAGGGGTGATAGTGAAAACTTGTAATAGTTGAGTGGTTGCTAGAGTTTTATAGTTGAGGGGGATATTTGAAAAAAGGTCATAGTTGAGGGGGTATTGGTGTAATTTACCCAATAATAGTTGTATCTAAGATAAATCACGTGCCCGACTCGTGCAGCAAAAAAAAAAGTAAAAGTTATGAGCAATGCTAGATGCACTCCCAAATGCACAACCAAATGCACAACTTTGCTTTAAATTGTTGGACCTCGTGCTAAAAAGTTTGTACACAAAAAAGGGAGTGTACAGGGTGTGCAAGCGTTTCAGCACGAAGTCCAACATTTTTAAGCAGGGTTGTGCATTTGGTTGTGCATGTGAGAGTGCATCTAGCATTACTCAAAAGTTATTACTCCATATTGTAGACTATAACTTAGAAGAGGGCTGGCTGACTAATACTAATACTACTATAAGTTGAAAACCAGGAAAGGTGAAGAGAAGACCCTTTCTTTCTCAGTTTTTTATCACACGAGGAGTGTATAAAATAATGGCGGGAAGTTTTGGCGCCATTATATTTAGACCATATTTGGCGGTCAATCTCTATCTACATAAAGCCAATTCTTCATCTTCCAAACTCTTCAATTCCATTCTCTGCAAACTCCCAAATCGATTCTCGTATTGCTCTCGATTCACAACAATGGCACAACACGATCCTCAAATTGTTAGCCCTGAAATCGAAGAACCCTCCCCAAAAAAGATTCAGAAGCTTCATCAAAATGGGGTCTCTGAAGCTTATCCACAAATCACCTAGTTTTTGCGAGTGAAAAAAGCTCTCTGACAAAGCTGTTTTGCCCTCCAGAGCCTCCCCTCTCTCTGCTGGTTACGATCTCTCCAGGTAATTTCACCACCAAGTCGTGTGTGTGCGTATATATATATGTATATAGCTACATTTTGATATGGGTTAAAAATTTATGGGTTTGCATTTTGATATATGTGTAGTGCAATAGAGACTGAAGTACCAGCCAGAGGCAAAGCTCTGGTTCCGCCAGATCTGAGCATAGCCATACCTGATGGAACCTACGCTCGTATTGGTAATTTTATTTCTTCTCTCTACGTATATATATATATGTATATTAACACACATATATGAGGGTTCTATTATATGTATATATATATATATTGTTGGTGGGATTTTCTGAGATGGGTTTCCGTTACATTGCAGCGCCGCGATCGGGATTGGCAAAGAAGCATTCGATTGATGTTGGAGCTGGCGTAATAGATGCTGATTACAGAGGCCCAGTTGGGGTTATCTTATTCAACCATTCTGATACTGATTTTGAAGTCAAAGTTGGGGATAGGATTGCACAGTTGATCATTGAGAAGATCATGACTCCTCAAGTCTCGGAAGTTGATGATTTGGATTCAACTGTTAGAGGTGCTGGTGGTTTTGGATCTACTGGCGTTTAAATCTCCATGATTGCTGTGAAATTGGAGGATCATGTCTATATCATTTTGGGGTTTTTTTTTCTTTTTCTCTTTGGTTTGTGTTCAGACTTGGTGTTTTGGGGTTTCTGGGTAGTTCTCGTCTTTCTTTTTTTTTTTTGAGTAGTATTGTCAAATAGTTGGTGGGTAGATTGAAACTATGTGATCTTACAACTAAAGCAAATTTGTGCTTTTCTTGGTGTGATTTCAGATAAGCTCTTTTCCCTTTCCCATCTTCTAAAATGTTTGTATGAAAAATACAATGTAGAGTTTAGTAGTTTTACACTTCGTTTGGACCACTTCCTCTTCGTAATTTAAGCGAGGAGAGAAAAGAAGAAAATGGAGAGAAAGTAAAAAGAAAATGGAGAAAGAAGAGAAGAGAAGAAAACGGAGAGAAGAGAAGAAAATCGAGAGAAGAGTCCATTTTTTTTTCTCCCCAAATCGGAGAGATTCCGGAGAGAACTCAACTTTCTTTTCTCTCTTTGACAAGGTTTTCTTATTTTCTCTCTACTTCTCTCCATCCAAACAACGTGTTAAGTTTGTCAAATACTTATATACTAGTATGTTGTGTATTTATCAAATTCCATTTAGAGTTTAGAAGCACTTATAGTTCATCAAATCCTATGTAAATTTAGTTTTTCATCTGCTCTCTTTTGCTATAGGTTCCTAAAATCTAGCTATCGACCAAACGTAAATTTTACTTGCAATCTGCTCTCTTTTGAAAAAGTGTATATTTAAAATTGGAGGGAAAGGTTGAGGGAAAAACTTTGAAATTTGGTTTTGAGTTTTGTCTTATTCATAAACTAACCCAAATGATATTTTGCTTGTTACACATAGGAAAATTAGAGGAAGTGGGAAGGACATATATAAGTGGAGGTTGGAGTAAGGGTTGGGCCCCTTGGGGGTACCAAGTTTTGTGAAGGGGGTGGACCTAGGCCCAATTGGGTTTACCACAACACACACACACGGGGGCGCGCCGCAGCCACCCCGCCCCGTTCCGGGCCGGATGTGGATGTGGTTGTGGTCCTACTCCTATATATCTCTTTATACAAAATTTATTTTGGAAAATAATTTTTTTTTTAATTATAAAGAGTTTATTTTCAATTGGAGACCAAGTCTCCCCAACAACTCCTCCACGTTTTTTTCTCCAGATTTTTTCTCCAACGTTCCCAGAGTTCTCTCCACGTTCTGCAACGTTAACTTTCCCAACGTTCAGAATATATTCTTTATATATACACAAACTGCTCTCATAAAAAGAAACAGACAGTTTTACAGAGAGAAAAAGAGTTACACTAATTATTTTACACAGTTTCTATATATAGTTTCTACGCAACAATTTCTGAAAGGGTGTAGGTTTTTCCGATCTTCCTCCGTGCTAGGATTTTAGAGACAGAGGAGATTTCTGGGCTGCTTTATCCTGGGGACGTCTTGGCCTTCATCCGAACTGCTTGCACAACTTGGGCAGAGCCGCGAAGCGTTTTAAAGAGAGCGACTAAGTCCACGACTCATCCCAAGAAAAACGTCAAAGGCTACTGATATTGGTAAAATTGTTCCTTTTAGTTTCTGCAGCAACACCATGTGTTGGTAACATGATACAAAAGTGTTCGTCTTTTTGGACGACAACCTAAGTAAAGGGGTAATAGTGAAAACTTGTAATAGTTGAGTGGTTGCTAGAGTTTTATAGTTGAAGGGGATATTTGAAAAAAGGTTATAGTTGAGGGGGGTATTGGTGTAATTTACCCAATAATAATTGTATCTAAGATAAATCACGTGCCCGACTCGTGCAGAAAAAAAAAAAGTAAAAGTTATGAGCAATGCTAGATGCACTCCCAAATGCACAACCAAATGCACAACTTTGCTTTAAATTGTTGGACCTCGTGCTGAAAAGTTTGTACACAAAAAGGGAATGTACAGGGTGTGCAAGCATTTCAGCACGAAGTCCAACATTTTTAAGCAGGGTTGTGCATTTGGTTGTGCATTTGAAAGTGCATCTAGCATTACTCAAAAGTTATTACTCCGTATTGTGGACTAGAACTTATAAGAGGGCTGGCTGACTAATACTAATACTACTATAAGTTGAAAACCAGGAAAGGTGAAGAGAAGACCCTTTCTTTCTCAGTTTCTTATCACACGAGGAGTCTATAAAATAATGGCGGGAAGTTTTGGCGCCATTATATTTAGACCATATTTGGCGGTCAATCTCTATCTACATAAACCCAATTCTTCATCTTCCAAACTCTTCAATTCCATTCTCTGCAAACTCCCAAATCGATTCTCGTATTGCTCTCGATTCACAACAATGGCACAACACGACCCTCAAATTGTTAGCCCTGAAATCGAAGAACCCTCCCCAAAAAAGATTCAGAAGCTTCATCAAAATGGGGTCTCTGAAGCTTATCCACAAATCACCCAGTTTTTGCGAGTGAAAAAGCTCTCCGACAAAGCTGTTTTGCCCTCCAGAGCCTCCCCTCTCTCTGCTGGTTACGATCTCTCCAGGTAATTTCACCACCAAGTCGTGTGTGTGCGTATATATATATATTTATATAGATACATTTTGATATGGGTTAAAAATTTATGGGTTTTCATTTTGATATATGTGTAGTGCAATAGAGACTGAAGTACCAGCCAGAGGCAAAGCTCTGGTTCCGACAGATCTGAGCATAGCCATACCTGATGGAACCTACGCTCGTATTGGTAATTTTATTTCTTCTCTCTGCGTATATATATATATATATATGTTTATTAACACACATATATGAGGGTTCTATTATATGTATATATATATTGTTGGTGGGATTTTCTGAGATGGGTTTCTGCTACATTGCAGCGCCGCGATCGGGATTGGCATGGAAGCATTCGATTGATGTTGGAGCTGGCGTAATAGATGCTGATTACAGAGGCCCAGTTGGGGTTATCTTATTCAACCATTCTGATACTGATTTTGATGTCAAAGTTGGGGATAGGATTGCACAGTTGATCATTGAGAAGATCATGACTCCTGAAGTCTCGGAGGTTGATGATTTGGATTCAACTGTTAGAGGTGCTGGTGGTTTTGGGTCTACTGGCGTTTAAATCTCCATGATTGCTGTGATATTGGAAGATCATGTCTGTATCATTTTGGGGGTTTTTTTTTTCCTTTTTCTCTTTGGTTTGTGTTCAAACTTGGTGTTTTGGGGTTTCTGGGTAGTTCTCATCTTTTTTTTTTGTTTAGTAGTATTGTCAAATAGTTGGTGGGTAGATTGAAACTATGTGATCTTACAACTAAAGCTAATTTGTGCTTTTCTTGGTGTGATTTTTGATGAGCTCTTTTCCCTTTCCCATCTTCTAAAATGTTTGTATGAAAAATGCAATGTAGAGTTTAGTAGTTTTACACTTCGTTTGGACCACTTCCTTTCTGTGATTTAAGCGAGGAGAGAAGAGAAGAAAATGGAGAAAGAAGAGAAGAGAAGTAAATCGAGAGAAGAGTCCATTTTTTTTCTCCCCAAATCGGAAAGATTCCGAAGAGAACTCAACTTTCTTTTCTCTCTTTGATAAGTTTTCTTCTTTTCTCTCTACTTCTCTCTATCCAAACAAAGTGTTAAGTTTGTCAAATACTTATATACTAGTATGTTGTGTATTTATCAAATTCCATGTAGAGTTTAGAAGCACTTATAGTTCATCAAATCCTATGTAAATTTAGTTTTTCATCTGCTCTCTTTTGCTATAGATTCCTAAAATCTAGCTATCGACCAAACGTAAATTTTACTTGCAATCTGCTCTCTTTCGAAAAAGTGTATATTTAAAATTAGAGGGAGAGGTTGAGGGAAAAACTTTGAAATTTGGTTTTGAGTTTTGTCGTATTCACAAACTAACTCAAATGATATTTTGTTTGTCCCACATAGGAAAATTAGAGGAAGTGGGAAGGACATATATAAGTGGAGGTTGGAGTAAGGGTTGGGCCCCTTGGGGGTACCAAGTTTTGTGAAGGGGGTGGACCTAGGCCCAATTGGGTTTACCACAAAACACACACACGCGCGGGCCCCGCCCCGCTCCGTTCCGTTCCGGGCCAGATGTGGATGTGGATGTGGTCCTACTCCTATATATCTTTTTATACAAAATTTATTTGGAAAATAATTTTTTTTTAATTATAAAGAGTTTATTTTCAGTTGGAGACCAAGTCTTCCAAACAACTCCTCCACGGTTTTTTCTCCAGATTTTTTCTCCAACGTTCCCAGAGTTCTCTCCACGTTCTGCAACGTTAACTTTCCCAACGTTCAGAATATATTCTTTATATATACACAAATTGTTCTCATAAAAATAAACAGACAGTTTTACAGAGAGAAAAAGAGTTACAGAAATTATTTTGCACAGTTTCTATATACAGTTTCTGAGCAACAATTTTTGAAAGGGTGTGGGTTTTTCTGATCTTCCTCCGTACAAGGATTTTCGAGACAGAGGCAATTTCTGGGCTGCTTTATCCTGGGGACGTCGTGGCCTTCATCCGAACTGCTTGCACAACTTGGGCAGAGCCGCGAAGCGTTTTAGAGAGAGCGACTAAGTCCGCGACTCATCCCAAGAAAAACGTCAAAGGCTACTGATATTGGTAAAATTGTTCCTTTTAGTTTCTGCAGCAACACCATGTGTTGGTAACATGATACAAAAGTGTTTGTCTTTTTGGACGACAACCTAAGTAAAGGGGTGATAGTGAAAACTTCTAATAGTTGAGTGGTTGCTAGAGTTTTATAGTTGAGGGGGATATTTGAAACAAGGTCATAGTTGAGGGGGGTATTGGTGTAATTTACCCAATAATAATTGTATCTAAGATAAATCACGTGCCCGACTCGTGCAGAAAAAAAAAAAGTAAAAGTTATGAGCAATGCTAGATGCACTCCCAAATACACAACTTTGCTTTAAATTGTTGGACCTCGTGCTGAAAAGTTTGTACACAAAAAAGGGAGTGTACAGGGTGTGCAAGCCTTTCAGGATGAAGTCCAACATTTTTAAGCAGGGTTGTGCATTTGGTTGTGCATGTGAGAGTGCATCTAGCATTACTCAAAAGTTATTACTCCGTATTGTGGACTAGAGCTTAGAAGAGGGCTAGCTGACTAATACTAATACTACTATAAGTTGAAAACCATGAAAGGTGAAGAGAAGACCCTTTCTTTCTCAGTTTCTTATCACACGAGGAGTCTATAAAATAATGGTGGGAAGTTTTGGCGCCATTATATTTAGACCATATTTGGCGGTCAATCTCTATCTACATAAACCCAATTCTTCATCTTCCAAACTCTTCAATTCCATTCTCTGCAAACTCCCAAATAGATTCTCGTATTGCTCTCGATTCACAACAATGGCACAACACGACCTCCAAATTGTTAGCCCTGAAATCGAAGAACCCTCCCCAAAAAGATTCAGAAGCTTCATCAAAATGGGGTCTCTGAAGCTTATCCACAAATCACCCAGTTTTTGCGAGTGAAAAAGCTCTTCGACAAAGCTGTTTTGCCCTCCAGAGCCTCCCCTCTCTCTGCTGGTTACGATCTCTCCAGGTAATTTCACCACCATGTCGTGTGTGTGCGTATATATATATATGTATATAGCTACATTTTGATATGGGTTAAAAATTTATGGGTTTTCATTTTGATATATGTGTAGTGCAATAGAGACTGAAGTACCAGCCAGAGGCAAAGCTCTAGTTCCGACAGATCTGAGCATAGCCATACCTGATGGAACCTACGCTCGTATTGGTAATTTTATTTCTTCTCTCTGCATATATATATATATATGTATATTAACACACATATATGAGGGTTCTATTATATGTATATATATGTAATACCCTGTATTTTTAGGTGTATATATATCCCTTGTACTTTCCTTAGTCTTTGGTAGACTTTAAGCCAGCTGTTGTAATAGTTTTAGTAGACTTTTATAATTGGTACTTGGGCATCTGTTGCTTTCAAACCTTTTATAACTTCCGCTGTAGCCTCTGATTATGTTAGCAAAGTATGTTCTATGAATAGCATCCTCCCTATCGTGGTGTTTGTTGGTTTGAGTAGATGACAATGCGGTTATTCACCCGTCATTCCCTATGGACCCATAAAGGAAATTTATTTTTCCCTATTTATGCTGCTCCGGGACGTGACAATATATATATTGTTGGTGGGATTTTCTGAGATGGGTTTCCGTTACATTGCAGTGCCGCGATCGGGATTGGCATGGAAGCATTCGATTGATGTTGGAGCTGGCGTAATAGATGCTGATTACAGAGGCCCAGTTGGGGTTATCTTATTCAACAATTCTGATACTGATTTTGAAGTCAAAGTTGGGGATAGGATTGCACAGTTGATCATTGAGAAGATCATGACTCCTGAAGTCTCGGAGGTTGATGATTTGGATTCAACTGTTAGAGGTGCTGGTGGTTTTGGATCTACTGGCGTTTAAATCTCCATGATTGCTGTGATATTGGAAGATCATGTCTGTATCATTTTGGGGTTTTTTTTTTTTTTTTCCTTTTTCTCTTTGGTTTGTGTTCAGACTTGGTGTTTTGGGGTTTCTGGGTAGTTCTCATCTTTTTTTTTTTAGTAGTATTGTCAAATAGTTGGTGGGTAGATTGAAACTATGTGATCTTACAACTAAAGCTGATTTGTGCTTTTCTTGGTGTGATTTCTGATGAGCTGTTTTCCCTTTCCCATCTTCTAAAATGTTTGTATGAAAAATACAATGTAGAGTTTAGTAGTTTTACTCTTCGTTTGGACCACTTCCTCTCCGTAATTTAAGCGAGGAGAGAAGAGAAGAAAATGGAGAGAAAGTAGAAAGAAAATGGAGAAAGAAGAGAAGAGAAGAAAATGGAGAGAAGAGAAGAAAATTGAGAGAGGAGTCCATTTTTTTTCTCCCCAAATCGGAGAGATTCCGGAGAGAACTCAACTTTCTTTTCTCTCTTTGATAAGGTTTTCTTCTTTTCTCTCTACTTCTCTCCATCCAAACAAAGTGTTAAGTTTGTCAAATACTTATATACTAGTATGTTGTGTATTTATCAAATTCCATGCATGTAGAGTTTAGAAGCACTTATAGTTCATCAAATCCTATGTAAATTTAGTTTTTCATCTGCTCTCTTTTGCTATAGGTTCCTAAAATCTAGCTATCGACCAAACGTAAATTTTACTTGCAAACTATTTTTCATTATATTTGCAACCATAGCCTAATTTTAACTACTACTAAATTATGGTGGAATGTCTATATAAATGTTATTTTTAACTAGAAGTTTACATGTTGGACGATGTGAATCATTGGTGTTTTAAAAGTAGGAAGTTCGTGGCAGATCATAGGTATGCTATAGCTAGTTCCACTGTCAACTTGCTACAAGCACCAAATTCATATCAACAATATGCTAAAAGATTAAATCTAATTGAGGTAGGAATGGATGTTCACCAAAGCTTGAAGCAAGGCCTGATAGGTCTCTCTCTATACTCTTTCCAATCTTTGCTATCTAGTAGGGTTTAGATCTCGTTTGGGAACAGATTTGGAACCCATGAGTTAAACTGGAACTCTAAAAGTTAAAATGAAATCATTTGGAAAGCCAAACTTTTGAAATTCAATTGCAAAAATATGCAAGTCAATCACAGGATTTGTGACTAACTAAAAACAATCATGGGCGGTTTATGGCCTAAAGTAGTTTTTTGCGGTTAATTTTTATTTATTTATGTATTTAATTTTTTTTTTGGCGGTTATTGCATAAGCAGAAACTGTTACCAAACAGTCCCGTACAGCAACTCAACCTTTCACAATTACACTACAAAAGAGAATATTATGCATTTATGCATAATATAACCAAAATCCCCTCTCCAACATTAAACATCATGCATATATAATAGTGCCCCCTCCTACATGTGAAAGAGAGCTTAAATACAAAACATATCTCTAAAGTTTGGTCTCTGTCTCATTTTAGTCTTTATAGTTTCTATTGCATCAATTTGGTCCATAAAATTTTTAAATAGAAGCAATATGATCTAAATGTCCTATTTTGTCAGAAATTTTAACGAAATTCACTCACTGCTGTGCGCAACTACGTTGATAAGTTAGTGGAGAGATTGGTAGTGTTCTGTTTTTTGCCCCTAAAAATCATGATAGTGCATAGCACGTAAGCCAATTTTTGAACATATTTATTTATGTATTTATAGAATTGGACCACAATGCTTCTATTTGTGGTAGGTTCTAGTGTGATGTGTATGAGATATATGGATGGGTATAACACGTAAGCAGGTTAGTAAAGGTGGAACAACAGATAAAATATGATAAAATAATGCAGAAAGTGTAGTAGAATAATAATATATAAAAATACAGTAGAGAAATGGGAGTCGGAGAGGACATGGTGTCACGCCCCGGAACTGCACATACAATTCCATGTCACGTGGCACGCCACCAAGGCTCCTATTATACTCCTAAGGATCTATTATTAACAATAAATCAGAGTCATAAAACGCTATACCCAATTAAAGCACTCTTGAAAACAAAGCATTTTTTAAAACAGAGTATCCAATCGACTGATCGGGAACCCGGTCGACTGGACACCAAATTACAGAGAGCATTTTTCTGAGAATTCCCCGATCCAGTTGGCTGAATGGTCCGGTCGATTGAAAATTTTGAGGCCCGGTCGACTGGACATTGAGTCTGGTCAACTGAACACCCTCAACCCCAGAATTTTAACATTCTGCTTCACGATCCAATCGACTGGATCGCGTGTCCGGTTGACTGGTTTATGCAGCAGAATCATAAATTCTGCCGCAGCTTTGTGTAAAAGCCAACACCAATTCAAACGTACCCAAGACCTGATAAAAATGTGATCAAACCAAATGTGTTCAACACAATACCACTCAAATATTACACGAGATAATCTTACGACTAGTTCAATACATGATTCTAGAGTCCAAACTTATATAAACCAGTAACTAAGTTAACATTGTTGAGATTCCCAACTAGTTTTACATATACCACTTAGCCAAACTATTAACATGATTTCCCAAGTACAAACCGAAATCTAACCATATTACAAGTTTAAAACAAGATACAAGTTCACCATTTATACAAGACATTCTCTATAATAACCAAGCTAAAAGCACCACACCCACGTTGCCTCGCCAATTCTTTACTGAGTTCCAAACCCTCAATCTTTCACCAACTTGCCTTTATCACCTACAATGGTTATTTAATAACCACTATAATATATCAGTTATATGATGGTGAATGCCAATAATTATAAACATGAATAATAGACATGTTCAATCTTATCTTTCTACACATAACTATGGTCTCCGGGAACGTAAGCACTGGCCACCCTTTCACGTTAGCCCACGACCACTCTATTAGTCCGCGCAACTAACCGAGACCCACGCCTCTTTCCGTTAGACGTGGGACCTTATGGCCATTAAGGCACCTAGTCACATTTTTGATGGCAAGTTCAAGTTCTCCTTTGACCCACATTGACAATTCAACAGGCTCACGTAGTCATTACACCGTGCAATTCACAAATTATATAGGTCTTAGTAACCACATGGGTTTGCCCACTAACAACTAGATATACGAAATTATAGTAATAGACGTGCTAATCATCACAGAGATAATCTCAAACGTCTAATCATCCATATTTCACAATTATTGTCACTCACCTCAAGGATTTCACTCCTATTTGCTGAATTAAGAGCCTGGTGATTACCAGTTACAATTCCTGTATCAAATTAGCAAATTATGAGCTAAGCTTCCAAATTGGGGCGCAAAAAAACTGTCTCAAAAAGCAATAAGATTAGTACCCACGCGTTATACTCACCTCCAGGAGTCCAAATATGTAGCCTGTTTTGAAATTGCACGTCGTTAAGCGCGTCAATCGGCATCGTGAACCTCGGCGTCGATTCTGTTGTCGAGAATTCCGTATGAATTCTTTCTGTAACTCATTTCATTGTTTTGATGAAGGTGATGACAAGGGATGATGATTCATCGCCACATGTCGCGTCGCATGCGAGCTACGTTTTACCATTTTTATGTTTGACTCCCCAGGTTTCCTCAGTTTTACATTTATACCCCTATTAGTTAATGAAACTTATTAAAACTATCCCAAACTTACATGAGTGTTTGCCTATGTCACGCGTTGGTTCCATAAGTGGTCCCACATAATTTTATGAAGTTGCTAATTAACCTACTAATTATGCAACGTGTCCAATTCGTCCTCACAAAGGTATCCCTAGCGGACAATAGGAGTGGTCTCTAACAAGTAACATGCTATTAAAAACAACATATTAAAATATTCACATATGCCTTAATAAACAGTTAAACACGTAATGATTAATATTCCATATCTGTCCCATCACACGGGGACCTAACATAACTGTCCCAAACTGGGACTGCCACTTGGCCTATCTTTGGGTTACAAACTGGACACCTCTAATCATCTTAGTGAGTTAAAACTCACTTAACACAAATAATTAGATCTTTAATAAAATATTAATATGCATGCTAAATGCAATTAAATTCTGCTCGCGAGAGTAGGTGTTACATCTCTCCACTCTTTAAAGAGGAGTTTGTCCTCAAACGCGCTGTACCTCAAGTCTCGAACAGGTATGGGTATTTCTCTCGCATCTCTTTCTCCGTTTCCCATGTAGCTTCTTCAACCGAATGGTTCCGCCACAATACCATGACCAACGGAATGGTCTTTGTCCTTAATACTTGTTCTTTTCGGTCAAGAATTCTGATTGGATATTCAATATATGTCAAGTCTTCTCTGATCTCTAATAGTTCTGGTTCAATCACCTGACTCGAATCTGATACACATTTTCGTAACAATGATATGTGGAAAACATTATGCACATGGGCTAATTCTTGTGGCAAATCTAATCGGTTCGCCACCAGTCCA
Source organism: Hydrangea macrophylla (assembly GCA_033977485.1). Lineage (NCBI taxonomy): Eukaryota > Viridiplantae > Streptophyta > Magnoliopsida > Cornales > Hydrangeaceae > Hydrangea > Hydrangea macrophylla. The sequence goes on from CM066993.1 coordinate 56,582,015, forward strand.
ACTCTTCTAACTATCTCAAATGGTTCGACATATCTCAGATTTCACTTCCCTCGTTTTCCAAATCTCACAATTCCTTTTGTAGGCGATACTTTTAAGAATACATAATCTCCTATTTCGAATTCTATTGATCTTCTCTTTAAATCCGCATAACTCTTGTAACGACTTTGAGCCGTTTGTAGCCGTTGTTGTATCACTTTGATCTTTTCCGTAGTTTGTTGAACTATCTCCGGTCCTATCAATTTTCTTTCTCCCACTTCGGTCCAGCAAACTGGAGAACGACATTTTTGCCCGTATAAAGCCTCAAAAAGTGTCATTCCAATACTAGCTTGGAAACTGTTATTATAAGCAAATTCTGCTAGAGGCAAATATTCCTCCCAATCGCCTTTAAAGTCTAATACACATATCTGCAGCATATCCTCTAATATCAGAATCACCAGTTCTGACTGGCCATCAGTTTGAGGATGGAATGCCGTACTAAAATTTAAGTTAGTACCCATAGCCCGTTGTAATCCTTGCCAAAATCGCGATGTGAATTTACTATCTCTGTCAGAAACAATTGATACTGGAGCTCCGTGTAATCATACTATCTCTTGAATATATAACTCTGCCAGTTTCATCGGATCATTAGTTTTGATCGGCAAGAAGTGTGCTGACTTGGTCAATCAATCAACGATTACCCAAACGGTTTCATTTGACTTTCTTGATCTCGGCAAACCTGACACAAAATCCATTGTAATATTCTTCCATTTTCATTCCGGTATAGGCAATGGTATAAATTGTCCCGCAGGTCTCTGATGTTCTACCTTTACCTGTTGACAAACTACACACTTGGCTACATATCCTGCCACTTCTCTTTTCATTCCAGACCACCAATAAATTTCCCGTAAGTCGCGGTACATCTTTGTGCTTCCTGGATGGATTGATTACTTAGTGTTATGTGCCTCCTCTAAAACTGTTTCCTTGATTCGATCTATACTGGGTACACAAACTCGATTCCTGAACTTCAGTATCCCATTTTCAAAGGTGAACTCTGGCTACTTACCCTCAATATTCCATCACAAATCTTCTTCAATTCTGGATCTTGAAGTTACTTGTTGCGAATTTCATCTACTAAGGATGGTTGTGCGATGATTGCCGACATCAAAGCATCTCTAGTTTCTGGAATTACTTCCAATTTCAGCTTCTCCAGTTCCCGTATTAGTTTTTCCTGAGTAGTCAGGGCATAGATCAAATTATGTGTTGATTTTCGACTTTGCGCATTAGCCACTACATTGGCTTTTCCTGGATGGCAGTGAATAGTTACGTCGTAGTCCTTCATTAATTCTAGCCAACGCCTTTGTCGCATGTTCAAATCCCTCTGGGTAAAGAGATACTTTAAACTATTGTGATCAATGTAAATCTCACACCTTTTCCCATGTAGATAATGTCACCAAATCCTTAAGGCAAATATCACAACTGCTAACTCCAAGTCATGCGTCCAGTAGTTAACTTCATGTGCTCTTAGTTGTCGCGAAGCATAAGCAGTAACTTTGTCATTTTGCATCAAGACACATCCCAACCCCCGATGCGAAACATCACTATAAATACTAAACCCCTTAGTACCCGAAGGAATAGTCAAAATCGGTGCTGACATAAGTCGAGTCTTCAATTCCATAAAACTTTCTTCACACTCAAGGCTCCATACAAATGGAACATCTTTCCTCATTAGTCGGGTCATAGGTGTCGCAATTCTCGAGAAATTCTCCACGAACCTTCGGTAGTAACAGGCTAAATTAAACCCAAGAAACTTCTTACTTCTGACACATTAGTTGGCGGATTCCAATTAGCTATAGCTTCAATTTTCTGTGGATCCACTGATACACCTTCCTTTGATATTACATGGCCCAAAGCCCAAAAATGCAATTTTGGTTAACCAGAACCCACATTTCTTCAACTTCCCAAACAACTTCTCTCGGAGTCGTTGCAAAATTAACCGGAGATGCCTCTCATGGTCTTCTACACTCTTGGAATATATCAAAATGTCATCAATGAAAACAATTACAAACTCGTCCAAGTAATCCTTAAATACCCGGTTCATCAAATCCATGAATACAGCCGGTGCATTAGTAACTCCAAATGGCATGATAAGGAACTCGTTGTGGCCATAGTGAGTCCTAAATGCAGTCTTCTCCACATCCTCTTCTTTCACCTTCAGCTGATGGAAGCCCGATCGTAAGTCAATTTTAGAAAAAATACTTGAGCTCATTGGAGTTGGTCGAACAAGTCATCAATTTTGGGTAACGGGTACTTGTTCTTGATAGTTAGCTTGTTCAGCTCACGGTAGTCGATACACATCATCATGGTTCCATCTTTCTTTTTGACAAATAAGACCGGTGCACCCCACGGCGATACACTAGGCCGGATATGTTAGGAAACTGTGTTCCCAGAATCCATTGACAGTGCGTATAAGTTGGTACTGCAAAAAAAATTACGTGAAAACTACGATAACCCTACAAGGGCGGAACTAGGGTTACCTTAATCTGCTAAAACAGATTCCTGTAGTAGGCGAATCTAGAACACGGGCTCGATAACAGCTCACGATCTTTTACCATATTCCTTTGCTGCCAGAATATCGAACTGAGTGTGGGCTCTTTCGAAATCCTTTCTGTTTTCTGCTCTCCCTCTTTTATGCTCTCTTTTCTATTTTGAGTTATAATTCTCTATATAGAAAAACGCTAGCTGAGGAGAGAGCCAAAGCAGCATATATATAGGCTACGATAGGGACCATAAGAAGTCAATAAGGAATAGGCTTCCTTATGGAATTAGGAAACCCTAATTCGAACTGAATCAGATTCCTATTTCCATAAATTATAATTCATACCACTAAAGAATTATAATTGCACTCCTACCCTTATCTCAAAAATATATTTCGAGCTCCATGTTATTAAATGCTTATTATCTCCCCATGTTAAGATTACAGATATCCATTAATTAAATATAATTACTGACAATCATATTTAATTAATTTCTTAAAATTCCTTGAGATCCTCTGCTTAACTTATCTGATATGTCGGATACAAAATCCACCTGCAGGGTTTGACATAATCAAAACTTATAAGCTTTCTCAAGGGGATATCATCAATCCCAAAATTGAGACATGGATTCCATCATTAATTAATATCCACCTCACAATTAATATTGCCACCCAATCCAATGAGATGTTGACCCATTTAAGGATCTCACTCTTTTAGGGATCAAAGTGTAAATAACAAATGTACGTGTCTACAAATTAACTTAGGATTTAGAGCATAAGCACTCATAATAGCCATGAGGTATTAATTATCTTATAAGTCAGTATAAAGATAATTACCCCAAGTCAGTCCCGTTTAATACACAAAGTGTACCAGCATAGTGAGTTGAAACTATACCGTTTTTCGTAGTCAAGACAAACCTACTACAACACCATGCTGCAGTCCTACCGATGGTGTGTCCAATCCCATCTAAGACTGTAAACCAAAATCTTACATTCTATAATATCTGATGGCCTGATCTTCCGTGTGTAAGCCGAACTCTACACACCAAACCACCTACTATATAGAATGAGAGACACACATGCATAATATTAAATAAATAATATAATACAAACATTGCCCACATAGATTCTCATAAAAAATGGATTAACTGATTTGAATAATAAATCAACTACATAAAGCATGGCTTTTAGTATATATCCCTAACAGGATAAACCCCTTGTCCAACAATTCCTATAGTTGAATCTTTAGTTCTTTGAGTTCTATTGGTGCCATTTTGTACGGCGTCTTTGACACATGTTGTGTTCTCGAAGCCACCTCAATAGTGAATTCAATTTCTCGATCAATCAACTCATCTGGCAAGTCCTTAAGAAATACATCTGGAAACTCCCGTACTACTGATATATCTTCTACCTTGGTGCTCGTAACCCGTTTATCAATTATAGAGCATAAAAATCCTTGACAACCTTGTTTCAACAATTTACCCACCCGAATTGCCGACACCAAGAATGGTGGTGCCACGACACCAATCCCCTGAAAAATAAATTCTCCCTGCCCCGGTGGTCAAAAAATAACTCTTTTCGTTCACAGTCAACAAAGGCTTGGCTCACGGATAACCAATCCATACCCAAAATCACATCAAAATAATTAATGGTCAACGGTATCAAGTCGATAGTCAATGTTCTATCATCTACCCGGATGTCACATGCCTTGAAAACTGTAGATGTTGTCATCGGTGTACTAAGTGGTAAAGATACTGATAAATCATATCCTAAGGGTTCAGACATGCTATGTAAGTGTTTAACAAATTCACGTGCAACAAAAGAATGTGTCGACCCGAATCTATCAAAACATGAGTTGGATGCGAACAAATTGATAATATACCTGATACGACAGAGTCGGTAGCTGAAATATCTCCTGGGGTCAACTGGTAAAACCTCCCTTGCCTTGGCTCGACCCCCTTCCCCTTATCCATATTGGTTCCGGATCTTGCTGTGGTTGTAGCCATCGAACTCGTGCTTTGTTGCTTCTTCGTCGGACAATATTTAGAGTGATGTCCCAGTACCCCACAAGTGTAACATCTACCTCTTACCTCTGGATTGGAACCTCCAATGCTCTGAGCTCTGACTTGCAAACAATACCGGGCAACATCCCCCAACTGTTTACATTTGTTACATATCAAAGTAAGGTGGCAAGCTCCCATGTATTGTCGGTTGCATGTTGGGCATATTGGGTTAGTTTCCCCGGTGTAGGTATTTCTCCCTTGGCTCCTTGTACTCGAGCCTGAACCCTATGAAAATGTTCTCGTAGAGAACCCTTGCCCTGTCCCCTTGTCCTCATACGTTCGCTTGCCTTGCTGCCCTTGTTTGAATTTCTCAATATCTTTTTCCACTATTAAAGTCACATCTTGAACATCGGCCACACTTTGGTGTTGAAGTGTATCACCACGGCTACGAATGTTATCTCTCAACCCCTCCTCAAACTTCTGAGCTTTGTCAACTTCTCTTGGAACGGAGCAATATCCTAAAACTTCCGAGCTTTGTCAACTTCTCTTGGAACGGAGCGATATCCCAAGCGGAGTAAATCATTGTACTTTATAGCGTACTCATTGACAGTCATGTCCCCTTGTTGTAAATTTGCAAATTCTCGACTCAGTTGTGTCTTAGCCAATACCGAAAAGTATCGTTTGTTAAACTCGTTCACAAACTGTCTCCACATTTTTGGCGGTACTTGAGCAATTTGGTTTGTCCACCAACTCTGAGCTACCCCTTTTAGGGTATCGGTGGAACACATAATCTTTTCAGTGTCTGTACACCCCCATAGCCCAAAAAATGCGTTCGATATCCATGAACCAACGATGGACTAATGACGTGTCAGGACCTCCTGATGTTGTCAATATCAAGATATAAAAAGTATACTTTACTTTTCTAAATATTTGCAGTGTGGAAGTAAAGGTCGAACCCACAGAGATTGAATTACTACGACTCTTAATTTTAAAACCTAAATCTAATTAATTATGAAAACGAGGTTTTGATTTTTAATTTAATTAAACTAAGAACAATAAAATAGATCTAAATTATGAAAGTGATTTAAAAGTGTTTTTGTAAATATGTTTAAAGGAACCTAGGATTGCAAATCCACCACTAGCTTCATAATAGGAATATTTATGCATTCAATTAGATTATTAAGTTGGATGATAATGGGGAATTGTAGCTACAAGCCCAATTCCTCCGTCAAGAAAATAACTATGGTTCAAGCACCAACATAATCCATCTTCGGTTAGCAAGAATTATCCCACACTAAACTAGGGTTGTGACATAATTCATCTAACCTAGGCATGGACTATTCGGATACTTGATAGCACAATTCAATAAAGCACTATTACATGTAAACAATCCATACAAGCACAGCAAATATAGATCATTGAGCACATCACAGTCAAAATAGATCTAAGACAAGAATAAACTTTGAAAGTAATGATTTAATCAATAGAAGTACGATTTTATTATAAAAAATCCTCTAAACATGTAATCATCATCCATACATAATAAATCTAAAATAAAAACATAAATAAAACACTATTACTTGGCTAGGGTTTCATTGAAACCCTAGATCTAGAGTTTAGTTGTCCATAGAATTGATGAATAGCAAGAGGTTGATGGAGGAGGCCATGAGAATCCTTGGTCTTCTTCTTCTTCTCCTTGTTTTTCTCTCTTCAATGGCTGAAAAATAATGTATAATATGGCTGTATATTGATGTGTATAATGGTGTGTAATCATAAATTTGAGTTAGAATAGGATTTATATAGAGTTTGGAAGGATTTAGGAAGCTTTCTTAAGTCAAATCGCACTAAAACTGCTATTTTTACGTTTCTGGACGTAATTAACCAATTCGGATCGCACAGGGGCCTTCAGGACCTCGAAATACGTGAATTTGACTTTTTCAAAGGGTCGCTCGCGCGGGTCGCGCGCGCGGGTCGCTCCAGCGACCTGGGCTTTTTCCAGAATTTTCTCAGATTTTTCGCTGCTCTGCACCACTTTCGTAGAATTGCGATAACTTTTGACTCGGACCTCGTATTGACTCACCGTTTGCGGTCACGCGTCCGTAACTCGAAGATCTACATTTTATGTATCTGGTAAAATTTCTCAAATCTGAATTAATCCTTGTCAAAAATGCAATTTTCCGAGGCTGCTACTGCGTTCATCCTTCACCGGAATCATCTTTTAAGCCCAGAATGACTTCCAAAGCCACTAATCATTGGATTTTTGTGCATTTTCATATTAAAGCTCCAAATCCTACAAAATTTAGAATACTTATTAAAAATCACTTAATAACTACATGAAATGGGCTAACAAAACGTATCTTTAGGACTATAAACGGCAACTATTCGTCGCCGATCACACCCCCATAACTGTAGTGGCTTCCATTTATAGAACTGCTTAATGATTCCCCGTTCGTGTCGTGGATTTGCAGGTCTATTCTCACTCGTTGGTATTCTATCACTAGCAGCTCTGACAAAATTACTCACAATATCCTCCAAATGATCCAACCTCGAATGTGGTGAATGTTCTCGGTTTGGGTCTGCCATTTCTTACCTGCCAATCAATTCACATAAATACCATACATGCTACACCATTACAACATGCAACATTCATATCACATATCTTATGCATTTATGATATGCATCTAATTACTCATCTTTATCAAGTTCTTTCAAGTCGTCGTCTCTCATACCCAAAGTTCTAAGCTTATTGCTCTGATACCACTAAATGTCACGCCCCGGAACTGCACATACGATTCTAGGTCACGTGGCATGCCACCAAGGCTCCTATTACACTCCAAAGGATCCATTATTAACAATAAATCAGAGTCATAAAATGCTATACCCAATTAAAGCACTCTTGAAAACAAAGCATTTTTTAAAACAGAGTATCCAGTCGACTGATCGGGAACCCGGTCGACTGGACACCAAATTACAGAGAGCATTTTTTTGAGAATTCCCCGATCCGGTCGACTGAATGGTCCGGTCGATTGAAAATTTTGAGGCCCGGTCGATTGGACATTGAGTCCGGTCAACTGAAAACCCTCAACCCCAGAATTTTAGCATTCTGCTTCACGATCCAGTCGACTGGATCGCGTGTCCGGTCGACTAGTTTATGCAGCAGAATCATAAATTCTGCAGCAGCCCTGTGTAAAAGCCAACACCAATTCAAACGTACCCAAGACCTGATAAAAATGCGATCAAACCAAATGTGTTCAACATAATACCACTCATATGTTACACGACATAATCTCACAACTAGTTTAATACATGATTCTAGAGTCCAAACTTATATAAACCAGTAACTAAGTTAACATTGTTGAGATTCCCAACTAGTTTTACAAACCACTTAGCCAAACTATTAACATGATTTCCTAAGTACAAACCGAAATCCAACCATATTACAAGTTTAAAACAAGATACAAGTTCACCATTTATACAAGACATTCTCTATATTAACCAAGCTAAAAGCCCCACACCCACGTTGCCTCGCCAATTCTTTACTAAGTTCCAAACCCTCAATGTTTCACCAACTTACCTTTATCACCTACAATGGTTATTTAATAATTAACCACTATAATATATCAGCTATATGCTAGTGAATGCCAATAATTATAAACATGAATAATATACATGCTCAATCTTATCTTTCTACACATAACTATGGTCTCCGGGAACGTAAGCACTGGCCACCCTTTCACGTTAGCCCGCGACTACTCCATTAGTCTGCGCAACTAACCGAGACCCATGCCTCTTTTCGTCAGACGTGGGACCTCATGGCCATTAAGGCACCTAGTCACATTTCTGATGGCAAGTACAAGTTCTCCTTTGACCCACATTGACAACTCAACAGGCTCACATAGTCATTACACCGTGCAATTCACAAATTATATAGGTCTTAGTAACCACATGGGTTTGCCCACTAACAACTAGATATACGAAATTATAGTAATAGACATGCTAATCATCACAGAGATAATCTCAAACATCTAATCATCCATATTTCACAATTATTGTCACTCACCTCAAGGATTTCGCTCCTATTTGCTGAATTAAGAGCCTAGTGATTACCAGTTACAATTCCTATATCAAATTAGCAAATTATGAGCTAAGCTTCCAAATTGGGGTGCAAAAAAACTGTCTCAAAATGCAATAAGATTAGTACATACACATTAGACTCACCTCCAGGAGTCCAAATATGTAGCCTGTTTTGAAATTACACGTCGTTAAGTGCGTCAATCGGCGTCGTGAACGTCGACGTCGATTCCGTCGTCGAGAATTCCGTACGAATTCTTTCTGTAACTCATTTCATTGTTTTGATGAAGGTAATGACAAGGCATGATGAGTCATCGCCACATGTCGCGTGGCATGCGAGCAACGTTTTACCATTTTTATGTTTGACTCCCCAGGTTTCCTCAGTTTTACATTTATACCCCTATTAGTTAATGAAACTTATTAAAACTATCCCAAACTTAAATGAGTGTTTGTCTATGTCACGCGTGGGTCCCATAAGTGGTCCCACATAATTTTATGAAGTTGCTAATTAACCTACTAATTATGCAACATGTCCAATTCGTCCTCACAAAGGTATCCCTAGCGGACCATAGGAGTGGTCTCTAACAAGTAACATGCTATTAAAAACAACATATTAAAATATTCACATATGCCTTAATAAACAGTTAAGCACATAATGATTAATTTTCCATATCTGTCCCATCACATGGGGACCTAACATAACTGTCCCAAACTGGGACTGCCACTTGGCCTATCTTTGGGTTCTAAACTGGACACCCCTAATCATCTTAGTGAGTTAAAACTCACTTAACACAAATAATCACATCTTTAATAAAATATTAATATGCATGCTAAATGTAATTAAATTATGCCCGCGGGAGTGGGTATTACACATGGCTCGAGTGAGAACCAAGGTAGCCCCAAATGAGAGAGAGAGAGAGAGAGAGAGAGAGAGAGAGAGAGAGAGAGAGAAAGCAGTAAAGTAAAGAGTCTGGTTCTTGGGTGGAGACTGGTGTATGGAAGGGAGTTTTATGAGGCTAAGAGAGGTAGGTAGAGGAAGGTTGAGTAATGGCTGAGGGTGTTCTTGGGGATTTTGGAGAAGACGATAGATGCCTTAAGTGCTGGAGTTGAAGCTTAAAATTGGGTTAAGGCTTAAGATCCAGGTTAGGTTTGGGTTGGTAGATGTATTGAATGAGGTTGGTATTTATACAGGATTTGTGAGGTTCTGGAAATAACCGAGTAGACATTTTTGGAGTGGTTTGTCTGTGTGAGATAGTTGCAGTCATTAAATGAGGATGTGGACAAGCCAGTGTGCTAAGAAGGCACGTGATGCAAGAAGGGGTATCATCGTTTGGAGGTGAACCAATACCATTGGTTGGTAAAAGGGAGACAAAAGGGGAGGAATGCCATTGGTGTAGAAGATGCAGCGAGGGAGGGAACCGAGGTTCTCTTTTATTGGTTCAAAGGTTTAAGTGAGGGGAAATGTGAATCGTCGATGATTCATTACGATGATTTTTACTGGTGGTGGTGCAGAAGGTTAGCATTGGGGTTCTTCGAGATGATGCTATTGGTCTGCAGAATACTCAACGAGGTTGAAGTGACTAGGCAGGGTGCAAGTCAAAGGTTTCAGCTGGTCTTGTGATCATGGGCCTCTCTAATTCGTTGTGAAACTGGAGAGGCAGGGCACGTGACGATGGTCACGTATCTCTTTTTCTCTTTGGGACTAACCCTATCTTTGTTTGTTAGGCGTTTAGGCAGGGAGGTGCCCTTGGTTCTAACCATCGAGCCATGAACTCTCAAGTTCCCAGTGGATCTGACCACCCTTGGTACTGCTTCATGACCAAAGGTGGAGAATACACATGTAAGTGTGTGCTTGTGAGTATTATGGGGAGTATCGAGGAGAGATATGTCGCGGCGCGTGAGGGTCGTAAGTGACGCTTGAGAGTAAGTGGTTATTACAAGCGATGGTCAATGGTCAATTCCATAGCGATGGCCAATTTCGTGGTGAATGGTCATTCAAAGCGATGGCCAATTCCATAGCGATGGCCAATTCCGTGGTGAGTGGTCATTCCAAGAGATGACACGAATGGTCATTCCAAGTGATGGCAAGCCTTGACTAGTGATCGATGGATTGACCAAGGTTTAAGTTGGGGATAATATCCACGTGCCAAATGGGTGATAGTGGAGTGAGCGGAGAGGGCAGCAGGTGAGAATGGGGCCACCTTGCTTTGGGGTAGGCTCATTCGTAGTGGGCTTTATTTGTGGGTATTCTGAAGTGGGCTTTCGAGTGATTACTCTGAAGTGGGGCAATGACGCAGCTAGGGAGGTTCTAACCGAAGCGCGTCTATTGCTGGTTGAAAACTATTTCCAAAACCCCTCTTTGGCCTAGGCTTCTGGCTTAGGCCACTGAGAATTTCTGAAAGGGCTCCCTCTAACCTAGGGTAAAGCCCTACAAACATAGTTTCAAATTTATTTATTTTTTTGTTGGACTAATTTGGATCGGGTGCCCTTGGAAGTTGGAAACAGGCCTGGGTTGAAGGCTAGCAAATTGATACTCAAATTGAACTAACAGTATAGATGGGTTTCAACTGGGGACACTCAAACTAGTTTGGAGATGCGTGAAACAGGATTCTCTCAATTTTAATCTTAATAGAACCTAAGGTTATGGAGATTTGACAAAGCACCAATTTAAAAAAAAATTTACACTGGGTCAAGACTCATGTGCACGGAATTGACACTCACTAAACACTTGAATGTACAGTTATATAGTTCACTTACGAACCACCAGTGGTGGACGCAAGTGGGGGTCAGGGTGGACCCAGGCCCCCTGAACTTTTTTAAATTACAAATTTAAATTTAGTAATTTAGGTTTTTTATTTTTGGGAATAGGACCTCCTCATATTGCATGTTTACTTTGAATTGGATGTGTAAATATAGTTTGAGTAATGTTATACTCCCAAATTTTGTATCCCAAATGATTATCAAATACATGTGTTAGTGGCCCACTTGATTTTGATTGAAGAATATTAAAATAGTCCCATAATTATTGAATTTTGGTCCAAATCTCAGGTTAGGAATTGAAAATTATGATTGATTTCATGTTATTGTTGGAATTTAGATGTGATTATTGGATTAGAGACATGAGACATTTTTAACGTTTTTATGAAATTGTGAACATGAATTGTGAACAGTGAATATGTGAAGATGAATATGAATTGTGAATTATGATTTAATTTGTGAGTTAAAATTTAAACTAACATTGGTTTTATCCATTGCACCGGCTACAATGCAGAGGGCATTTTCAGCTATGAAAATTGTGAAAAATTGCTTGTGCAATCGAATGCGAGACTAATTTTTAAATGATAGTTTGCTTGTCATATTGAGAAAGAGAGATTCAACGAAGTTACAATGATGCTATAGTGAAACGTTTGCAGGATATGAAATCCTGTCACTGGTAATTATACTTACATTAGGCTCCCCAGATCAAAAATCATGAGTCCACCCCAACGAACTACATAACTAGTTCTTTGATTTCCCAAGCAAAACCCCCAGAGTACAACTGCAGCAGGTTCACTCCCACCTCCCAGTTATGGGAAAGTTTGTTGGAATGTCCATTACTACCCATGATGAAAAGAAGTCTCAAGCCCGTTAGGCATGGAGTACCCTACAAACTGAAGGTTCACTCACTACCATCCTAGATATCTAGTTTTCTAATTCTAAATACACAAAGATAAACTTCTAAGATTTGGAACTTCTACTAAAGTATACATCAGGTATTATTATAAATGATAAACACCATCACTGAAATTATATGTTTATCACCTCCAGAAAAATTGCAACAGATGAACAAGGATAACATAACACCAAGTTTCAGGAATAAGTTATACATGAGTGAGTTACAATTATCTGTCTCCTACTTCCTTGAAGCCGATACCTGAGTCCTAAACAATGAACTCATCTCACTTTATTGCCGACTGTTGCCTTGGGGGAAAAAGAGAGTTACATGCGTGGTAAAGCAGTGGAAAAATCGGAAGGGATGTCCGCACTTGCCTGCCAAGTGAGAAAAGGTCAGTAAAATTGCAACAAGAATCAAGGAAACATGGGGGATTTTGCCCCTTTTTCTTTTTAAGTTCAAAAGGGTGTAGCTAAATAAAACTAAAGCAATCAGGGCTTATACCAACAAGTTAGTATTCTTTTTGGCTAACTACCGAGGAGGACAACTTGAAACCCTCCAAATTTTGATTTTCCTTCTTTCTGTAGTGCTGTTTTATATAACTTTTGCACAAATCTCAACAACAAATCCGAGAAAGGCAGTTTTGAGAACTACCACTAACAAAAATCCTCTTTGAGAAGAACGTGTCCTGTTACTTGTTTGTAAGTGTTGGGTTCGAGCTTTTTTCTAATACAAGCTAACTGATTTGCCTCAACAGTAAAATAACCAAAAGAACGAACTCTGAACATTAATATCTGTTGGTGAGAGTTTCCTTGAGGAAATGGTTCAATGGCATGGCTATAAAAAGGTGAAATATCATACCTCAACACTGTTGTAGTACTGAAATTGAATCCCTCAACTGGTTCTCCTTTCTTACGAGATGCATGAAGTTGGTTTCTGACTTGGGTAGCCAGCGACTGCATTTTAGTATATCGAAAGTATTTTTCAGAACCGCAAGGGAAAAAATACAATAAAAGTAGAGACCAAAAAAAAAAAAAAACCCTCACAAAAGAGGAAAAAGTGTTCCTTTTCATTTTGGAATGGTGTGATCAGTAGAGCAACTATTTCTGGAAAAATACAAGGAAAATTTAGGATTCTTTGAAGTAAGTACAATACCTTTCCCAGCTCAACTCCCCATTGGTCGAAAGAATTGATACCCCATATGAAGCCTTCGACAGCAATTCTGTGTTCATAGATCGCCAACAACTGAAGAATGGATAGAGAGAAATTTGGTTTACTCGTAGCCAGAAGAAATATGAATGTCATGAATACCCAGGTTATACATTACACACTTGAAAAGGAAAAACTGTATGCTGTGGTGGTCAAGGGTATATAAGTTTGGATTAGCATTTTCACAGCTTTTAAATAAAAAAATCTGATTCACTTTTAAAGCAGGAAAACGACTTTTTTGGAAAGCTCCAATTTGTAGCTTTTTAAAAGCTAACCACACGGGCTCTTAAGCATCTAGTTAAGCAAACCTAAGAAAACTTAAGGCCATATGATATGAAGACCGCATGTACTCGAGTTTCTTCTGTATTTGAGCTTCTAGTATATTCCCTATGATAGTCAACATGTGCAAACTGCTTCAAGAAACAAGAAAAGGGCTTATGAGACATCATACCTGTCCAACATTATAAGCATTTAACGAGGGAAGTAGAAGGCTCAGGGAAGGTCGATTGCCAGAGAAGGTCTGAGAAAGATAACGTTAACTGTCAAGATTAAGTTCCAACTGTAAGCAAAAGATACTTGAATGGAAGCTGAAAGGAAATCACCTTGTGAGGAATAAGATGCTGGGCTACATTCTCATTCCGCAACTGTTCTGGGGTCTACAAAGTGAAGTTTGGTAAGTTACATTTGTGTTGAAGCAGATAAGTGAATAATCTTGATTTAAGTTACGAATCTAAGCACTTAAAGAAGGAACAAAAAGAAACAACATTTTGGGATTTCTCAAATATTATACTTAATGTACCTTTAAAAGTCTTAATATATTATAGGGTAATGCAAAGTTAGCAACTCATTATTCAAGCAAAACAACCAGTTTGAAACTTTTACAAGGATTTTATGATGATTATAAATAAATAAAAAATAAAAAAAAACACCCTCAACTTCAGCCTTATTTGCACAAAACCCAAGCCAATTCTTCCCTTTCTTCTTTTTTCATCTTTACTTGTTTTTTTTTTTGGCTTGGGGGTGGGGTGCTTTCTTAATACCAAATATTGACCAAATAAACTTCTAAAGTTGCCAAAGTGTGGAACTAAACAAAATATCAATTGGGAAACAGACAAGTCGAGGAAAAGCCTTTACTTTACCTTCCCATAAGCAAGGGCGTCAGGCTGTGCAAAGAAATTAGACATGAGCTCATCATGGTTACTAACCACTTCATCTGCATAACAAATTCAATCAATAAATTCAGAACACAGAGAAGCGCCACAACCTTTTTTTTTTGTTGGGTGGGGGGGGGGGGGGGGGGGGGGAATGGTTTGTTGGTAAGGGATCAAACGCTACCACCATTCATAAGCCATGAGCAATCCAATTTGTTCATATAATGTTAAATTAAAAAGTGTGTAAAAGAAAGAGTTATGAGGTACACAGGTTGCTGACTCTTCACAACACCAATAAAATCACAAGGAATAATACGCCCCTGAAAGTTCCAAATGGGTTAGAGGAATTTCATAGGTATACTGCATTCGATATACTGAAAAAATTAGTCAACGCTATAGTCACCGACTCACCACCATCAAACAAGTACTGAGTTTATATACCCTCAGAGTTGAAATTGATATTCTGTAGAATATGCCCAGTGACAAATAGCAAACACTATAATAGAGCCATGCTATACACACTATTCTGGAAAAAAATGTGTTTTTAAACTAACAAATTTTTTTTTTTTGGAGAAAGAACTAGCATTTTGCTAGTCTCATAAATGCATTATTCCTTAATGTGTGAGGGGAAACAAAATTTCTTTTTCTGAAACTTCTTCTTAGGAATGAACTATGGATAGCAGGATCCATACAAGTACATCTGAATTAAGGAGACATTGATATAATTATGTATTTAGAGACCAAAAACAAAAATTTACTGAATTATGTTTTATTTTATTTAACAGTCTTACTATATGAAGCAGAACATGTAAGTTACCTGGTGAATTAGTTGGTAAAAGCTGTGCTGACCATTTGTTCCTGGTTCACCAAAATCAATTTCACCAGCCTCAAAGGGCAGAGGCTCACCATCAATTGATACCCCTTTCCCATTACTCTCCATGCTAACCTAAGTTGGAATGAAATTCAGCAGGTGTAAGAATTACAAATAAGTCTCCATATTATGCAGGCAGAAAAGTTAGAGCAATCATGCCTGCTGAATGTGAGGGCAAGCTTCTCTAGCGCTTGAGAGTAAGGTAAAATGGCCTGCAGGAATCATAGAAGTTCAAAGCTAGGGCATGGCTACTAATGAAAAATTATCAGAGAATGCTCAAAAGGAGGTAGATCAAGCAATCTATCAGAGATAATGAACTCACTCTCGCTGGGTATCCAAGAAATGTAACATTCCATACGCTCAACAAACCCAAAAGCACCTGAAGTAATGGCGCAACATTATGAAACAGCCGACATGCCATATAACAAATGATACAAAAGCATGTTTAGTGTAGACCATCAGAATAATCAACAGAAGCATAATGGAATATTGTAGGATATCTGATTCATTGGGAAGAGTACATGTTCTCTCTCTCATCTGAGAATTGGTGCATGGAGAACAGAATCCCACTCGATTCACACGTTTGACGAAGTTTTGACATTGCAGAAAGTTTTCTTCTGAAACAAAACTAATATTGGGACTTAACACTTAAACTCTAGCACCCAATATCCCTTCTGTGTTACCTAGGGTCACCACAAAATACTTTAAACCAATTTTGAGTACACAAAAGTTGCTATAATGTAGATGTAGGCATTCTTGGCCATATCATTTTCCTGAAATAACCTGTCTTGTGCTCTTGTCCACTCTGGTATTGTAGGGTACATGTTACCAAAATGTGAGGCAGAAAACCCAGTATTCACTGGGTGCACGTGGGCGATCAAGACAAACAGTTATGCCAACAGAATCTAGACGAATGCTTGCAGGTAACAAAAGACTTAACAAAGACTCTTCTAAGGCATGTTCAGTATAACATACAATACAATAGGAAGAAAAAACCAAGTCACAGGGCGCGTACAGGTATGTTTTCCTCAAAAGGTGCTGAATAGAAATGTTGATCAATGCTTAAACAGTTATGCCAACACATGACGCCAATTTATTTATTTAACTTATCCGGTCATACAAATATAAACATAATGCTGCAAGCAAGCTGAAATGTAGAATCAACCAGTTCATTGACAATGCTATTGGGCATAACTGAGCATCTTCGATATGTGTACACTTACAATCGCAGCTGTCGTCCTCTTGCTGATTCAACAGACACGGGATCTGTAAGGCAAGATTTCACTTAACAATTTGATGAGGCAAAACAACACACAGAAGTATACGAGAACAGATATCTGAAAACATCAGAAAGCGACTCAAAGAGAAAAAAGGCCACATAATATCATGGAGCTGCAATTGTAATGTGCACAGAATCAACCTGTTTGAAGAGCCGTATGCACAAATAGAGGGCCTAAAAAGCTGCCCCCAATACCCACAGAGATAACATCTTTCAACACTTTTCCTGTAGCTCCAACCTATCAATGTCTGTCTATGGTCAATATTTGGGCATAACATTACCGAAACGGACCATAAATAGGAGTTAAAGATTACCCAGGAACCATTGCGGATCCTCTCAGAAAATTCCCGGATCTTGTCCAGAACCTGCCAAACATCTGGTACCACATTCTTCCCATCACTTTGTATAACTGCATCCCTTGAAGCACGAAGAGCTACATGAAGAACAGATCTATTCTCTGTGCTGTTTATCTGAAGCACCACCCAAAAGAATGCTGAAGGATCAAATGATCGTGATATTGGAACATTTTGGAGAGTTCTGTGAATATCGCCAGAACAAATTCTAAAAATTTGGGGTCTCTAAAACTCAGATAGAGAGGGAATGGCTCCAATAAAGAATTAAAACGCCAATAAAAGAGAAAAGAAAAAAAAAAAAAAAAAAAAAAAAAGGTGAAATCGAGATTACCGGCGACTGCTATTAAAAATAAAAAAAATAAATAAATAAATAAAAATTGCAGAACAAGACAAATCTAAGATAATGAAAAGGAGGTCATGGGTGTTGAGAGCATACCTGAAGGTGAAGAAGATGATATAGGTAGGTTGATCGATCGATCGATAGATAGATAAATAGAATTGTTGGGAACAACAGGTTTTTGTGAAGCTCGTGAAAGTGTAATGTCCTGTTAACGAATTGGCGAAGGGAGGGAGGGAGGGGGATATCCTCTATGATGCGAATCAGGTGCTCCACCAAAGCTTTTAATTTTACTGTTTGATTTAACGGTTGTGATGGGAGTGTTGATAATGATCTCATGTGACACTTTTAGGCTCTTTTTGGTTGTTGAATTTCATGATGGAAAAATAAAAGGATAGAGAAAACAAGAAAGAAGCCCCTTCCCCTCGTGCTTACGTGAAAAATTAAAATTTTCAAAAATACAATTATTATTATTATGATTATTTTTTTATATGGGGGAGAGGAATGAGATTCAAACCCCGAACTTATGCATTGAAAGGGAACTTATATATGTCAAACTCTTTGCCACTTGAGCTATTACAACCTATGTTTCATAAATAGAATTGTAATATAGGAATAAAAGGAAGAAAAATGGCATACAACATTCAAAATATTTAATTTATTTCATAAGTCCTCGTTATTTTCCTTATTAACCAAACAAAGGAAAATAATTTCATTATATATATATATATATAAATATTTTTTTTTTCTCTCACTAAATCCAAGAATCAAACAAAGCCTTAAACGACCTAAGCTGAAACCTTCGTGATACGACCACCTGGTTTTACCTTGTTTAGGTTAGGGCTGCCACTTGGGCCGGCCTGGCCTGGCCTAGCCTAAATTGTTCAAGCCTGAATTGAATTTGAGTTAGGCTTAGATAGAGAGATTTTCAACCCGAGCCTAAGCCTGAGGCCGAACTTATACATATCATAAATATATTATATTCCATCTCAGTATTATTTTTAATTGTGGGATTATAGTGCTTTTTAGTGATAAAAATACCATTAGATATTATTAAAAAGGGTAATACTTGGCTCACAACCTTCCTACAACATTGTGTTTATCTCTCTCCTAGTGGGCACTGTAAGGTCTGCTGGCATTGTGAGACCCATCAGGAGCGAGATAGACACAAAAGAGAGGTTGTGAGCAAAAGTTGTGAGCCAAGTATTACTCTATTAAAAAAACTAAATTGATAGAAGGAAGGTTTTTTTACAAATCTAAAACGAAAATTGAAATTTGATATGCTACACGATATTGTTTATCTACAGAAATTTAGGCTCAAGTCGGACTAGGGCTTCGGTATTAAAACACAAGTCGAATTGGTAGGGATGGCAATTTCCTCCGTCCCGTTGGTAATCCGCTCCACTCTACTCCTAATGGTAATGAGTTGGAGTCTAATAAAACTGTAAAGGAGTGGAGTTAGTATGAAGAAATCAAACTCCTACAAGAGTAGGAGTGGGTTTAGGAAGACCCCCTAACTACTACTCCGACCCGAGTATGTTACAAATTTACTAAACTACCCTTAGTACTACAAGTAATCCCCCTTAGTACTAAAAGTAATTTAACCTGTTAGTAATCTACTCCACTCGTACTCTTAATTGTGTTTAATCATACTACAGTTTGCTACTTTGTTATATTTTACAACACTTTAATCATTGTTATATTTGTGTTTCAAATATACTTTTGTTGTGAATGGACTACTGATTGTAGATTTTTTTTTTTTTGTTTTAATTTGATGTATAAATTGATAAATAGAGTATGAGTGAGTTGGAGTGGAGTAGGAGTGGATAAAATTAAATGGTATAGGAGTTGTAATACCCGTCCCTTTTACTATTGTACATGTTATACTTGTTTAGTACATTTACTATTGTACATAATACAATTTTTTAGTAGCAGAATATTTTAAATAATATTTGGTAATAATATAAGTCAGTGACTTAGAGAATGTAGCAGCATTCAAAATATTCACTTTGTCTAATATAGTTATTTTGATTAAAATGAAACCATCATTATTGATGGAGACTATTGGTATATTTTTATATTTTCCTGATTAGAATAGGACGGTTAAAAAATACAAAATTTTCAATTAATCTGTACATTTGAGTTATTAGTAGAGAAACCGGAGTAAGCCACTTGTAAGGACCATAACTTGGCCACTTGTACGGACCACAATTTGCCACATTTTCATGCTTCTATAAGGGCTTATAAAGAAAAAGAAAAAGATATTAAAAGATTCATACATATCTTCAAGAAATATTTTTGTTTTCCTATATGAACCACATCCAGGAGTGGTTAGGATAAGAGCATCTCTATTGGTGTTATATTGGTAGGGTAAGTTAAGTTAATTTAGCATACACACTCCACGGTGGTATGTTTGTTATTGTAAGAAAGTTAAGTATATCGTAGATAAACTTAACTTTACAATTCAGCTAAATTTTTTATCATACAGGTAAACGGCAGAAGCAAAGTCGGCTATGCTCTAGCCGACAAAGGGATTGCCGGCCACTCCCAGCTGACAAAGACATAGCTGGCCAAAACCTTCTTTTTCTTCCTTTTTTTAATTATTATTTTTATTTTTTTTACAAGTTAGGCTTTAGCCGGCAGGGTTGGGGTATATATATACATATATTTTTAAATGTAAATTTTATTAAAATAATAATTAAAAAAATGACCAAATGGTAATAAATAAATAAAAAAGGCTGGCCCACCCTTGTCGGCACTCCCTTCGTCGGTTGGGCTTTTACATCATTGTGGGAATTCTACCATCCCTATAGCACCTTATCTTAAATTTACCCTAATTGGTTATACATCACTAAAGATGCTCTAAGGCCATGTTTGGCTAACCATTAATAGAGTAAATGAGAAGGAGTTATTTTGGGCAACCAAGATCATGAAGGGAAGAGATTATTTCCAAACTCTATTAAATGAGAGAGTTTGCCTTTAGCAGTTATTTTATCTTTAAATCTATCAAAAGGCTTACATAGCTTTCATGTTTATGCAATATACATAGACACGTATATACATATATATATATATATGTATACAAAGATTCTCTAAAAAAGACCACCTCTCTTTATTAAAGAGAGGGCCTCTATTTTGGCCGTCAGATTGTGTTTAAAAACTGTGAAATGGCAAAACTGTCCTTAATGAAAACACGATCCAACGGCCAAAACAGAAGCCCTCTCTTTAATAAAAAGAGGACGCCCTCTTTAGAGCCTGACTGTATATGTATATATATATATATATAAAGAAATTATGGAGTCAGTAGTACATGAAGGAAAGAACCATGAGTGAAAAAGATGGTGAGATCTAGAAAGAGGGGGAAAACAATGAGTCTCCCTCTAAGATCCACCATTGTTAATAAGACATAACCTTTCCCCTAAAAATAATAATAATAATAATAATAATAATAATAAGACAACCTTTAAATCTAATGGTATAGGTGATGTCCCAAATTAGTAGGTGTGTGAGTGAAAATTAAGTTTATTTCCAAAATTTTAAATCCATATTATTAGGGGTGTAAATCGGTCAATCGGTTGGGCGGTCATTTTTTTATTTTTATTTTTTATTTGTGTTTGAAAACCGACCAATAGGAGTATAAATCGGTTGTTTTTAGGAGTTCGGTCAGTTTAGCTTGTACATACATTTAGGAACTGATACGTCCGTAAATATTCTGTAACAGTCCAACCGCCACGTGGTCAGCGAATGGTCCGGAGCTGGAGCATGGAGCCCACACTCCCGAGGAGTTCAGCTGTTACCGCCCGGGATACTCGGCAGCTCGGATATGAGGCGTGGGGAGTACCCAGGAGACGCGGCATGGATCACGCTTCCCACCGTTTCCTTATACAGCCGTGACTCTATCAAGGAAGAATCAATGGTTTCCTAAACCACTTAGGAAACTCTCCTAATATCATGCCAATCTATTGTGATTAGATTAGGCTTCTTAATCTAATTAACTTACCATGTAAAGGTGGACTCTTGCACCTATAAAAGAGCCCACCTGCCCTCTCTAAGGGGATCCGAAACTAAATTCTCTAAGCATACAAGCACGTATTAGAGAACTCACCACTTACACGCATACACCCGACCGGTATTACTGGTAGTGTCGCCCACCATTGTTGGCTCACCAGGCCCGTCGGTGATCTGCTAGTGAAGGCGCACAGACGCAACCGTGGACGTAGGTCACCTCTTTAACGGGGCCGAACCACATACAAATCTCCTCTGACTTTACTTATTGTCTAAATTACTCTTACCAAATTTCGGCATCATCAGGAACTGACCAATCGGTTATTGGTTTGTGATTTTTTCTTACACCCCTACATATTATGATCCATTGAGGAGTATAGTAATTTGTGAAAACTAATTATATGGTTGTATCCCTCATGAAAAATTCAGCGAAATAGGCTCAAGAATTACTTAAATTCGTCAAGAAATGAGTTAAAAAACACAAATTTTCAGTTCGGTACATTTACGATATTCCAAAATTAACCAATGTCGGAATTGTTGCCAGCGGCTGTGGTTGGTGACTTGGCCAATGTCTAAATGTATACAAATAAGTTTTGGGGAACATGCAAATAAATTTTTCAACTGGTAGGATGGCTAGGTGTCACTATTTTTTAACTTAAAGGTTTGGTGTTCAACTCCATGCTATTACAACTTACAAGGAATGTTTTCATTTGTCTTTTTTTTTTCCTTTTTTTTTTAAATAGCATACCAAGCAAGTTCATATACTGCATGCGGGCCAGATTTGACTTGGGCTTAGTTTGCGTTGGTCAATGACTCAATTCCAATTCATTTGGGTTGTAAAATAATTAAATAAAATTAGCCCAACTAGGGGGTCGTTTGATTAATAAAATTATGAACTTCTAATTAGAATTAAATACCCTGTTTGGTTTAAGAATTTTTTTTTTTTTTTTTTATAATTGAACTCTAGTATATTTGGTAGTATTAATTACTAACTATTAAACAAGTTAACTATTAGTTTTTAATTCTTAAACAAATGAAATTTATGGCTTTAATAGGTACTGTTGATGTTTAAAGAAATGAGATATATTATGACTCGATATTGCCCGTGGCTAAAGTCACTACCGAACAATACAAATCATACATGTGTTCGGCCATTAGTCAACTACATGTGCATGCGACACTTCAAATTGCTATAAATAGAGATTACAATGAAAATAAAACATCACATAACACTGAAGTAATTCATATGAAAAAAGTGAATGGGGTGCAAAAAGCTAACTTCACGTGCTTTCGCACTTTAGCAAAAGCCTCTTGACCCTCCTTTGATGGAAAATGACATGTTGATACGATAAAAGAAGACACCATCTCTCTCTCTAGGGTATTGCACGTGCCTAAAGGCACTAACAAAACAACTTCACGTGCTTACTGACCATCATTTTGCTCTGCTAATAACTAACTCAACGTGCATTCGGCACTAAATAAGTTTCCCTAAATTTGACACTTCCTGATATATTACGAAAAAAAAAAAACAACTTTGTAACACAATATCTAAGCTATTAAGCCAAACAACCCTTAACAGTTAAGACAATAACAACCTTCAAATTGTTACAAAGTTAAACACTGCTAGGAACCAATTTCAACAAACTAATCTGAGCATAAATCATAGTAATTGATCAACCAACCATATATTCATTTATTTATTTGAGCATTTAGTGAAACTTATTGATAGATCAATTGACATTAGCTACAATCAATAGAAACATTTCGGGAGTTCTACAATTAGAATAACAATTAGAACCAGTAGTCTCGTTTACCATATATTTCGGGAGTTCTATAAACTTGGTGTTGAACCAGTGTCTCTAACTTTGATGCATGGTTAAAGCACCTCATGTGCTCTATCATAATTGGCATGTAAATTTGACAAAAAATAATTATTAATTCATCAGTAATACAAACTTAATGTTGGAATGCAAGGTAATTTATCAACCTTCAAAACTTTCTAACATTTATCATCCTTGTATAGAAACATAAAGAGCTACATTAGCATGAAAAATATCAAGTGTTAACTCTTACAAATTGGTGAGAGAAAATAATAAATGGGACTTTGCCACTTCAATTGATCACCCTAATATTAGGGGC
Source organism: Hydrangea macrophylla (assembly GCA_033977485.1). Classification (NCBI taxonomy): domain Eukaryota; kingdom Viridiplantae; phylum Streptophyta; class Magnoliopsida; order Cornales; family Hydrangeaceae; genus Hydrangea; species Hydrangea macrophylla. The sequence goes on from CM066993.1 coordinate 56,605,597, forward strand.
AAAATTTTGGAAAGGAAAAGCCCTAAAAATTAGAAAACTCATTAACACTTAAAGATGTGTTGACTCGTTTGTAATGGGGAAGACAATTAAAAGTCTATGTTGGGACAACACGATTTAGGGAAAGCAAATGAAGTATTATTGTAATGCTCGTACCTGAAAAGAAGATTAATTTGATATTAATATGTGTTAATTAAAGATAATTAATGCATGAGATGGTTTAAGGTGGGGTTATGAACCCACATGTAAAAAAATGTTCAAATGCGGACACAGATGAAAGTTATGTAAAAGGCAGAACTGGTATAAATGTGGGGCCCAACGAAGGTCTAATTAAGATAATTTGCATTTTGATGTTATTATATGTTGATATGCATATTTGTTTTAATGCTTAAAGATATTACTGTCTTATGATAGAAAAAGGGACCAGTTTGGGTATCCATGTGAGGGCGTATTTGAAAACAATTGATAATTGGTAGGTTTAATAGCAACCTCATAATTTATGTGGAATCACGTTTGGGACCTACGCGAGACTTAGATTAAATCCTTTTAGAAAAGGTGGGTAGTTAATGTAATTAACATGGGAGTTTCATAATAAAACTTAAAGAAAGTTGGGGGAGGTAAATGAAATTATGAAAAATGCATGACAGCACATATGCATGTATAGCATATGTGTCTTCTTAGAATCAAAACATAGCTGGGAATTTATGAAAAAGAGAGAACGAGAGCTCTAAGTCGGCGACGGAAATTTACGAGATGTTTCTTGCCGTCTCTTCGCCGTCCGGCGTCAGATTTACGATCCGAGACCATTTTTGAACTCATGGAGGTCAGAGGATCACATGCACGTAATTTATTTTCATTTTTGGTAACATTTTTTCGGTGACCGTTCTTGATAGACGATGTTTGTTGTACTAAAATTGTGTAGGATTACTCTAGAACAAGAATTGGGTTTGGTTCTAGCTTGAATCTGGGTTTTAGGAGCTTAATCACGTATAAATTGAGGAGGTGAGTGTTCTAATTCTTCAATTGGATGTTTAGTTATGTTAGTGTGATAATTGTTGTTTATAGTTGCTTAACTCATTTTCATGGATGTATGTGTTGATGAATTTGGATAAAAGCATGTCAAAATTATGAAATTGCTATGTTTATGTGTTAAAGTTGCTTATGTGCTTATATGGATCAAAGGAAAGTCAAGTAGTGGTCACCATTTATAGGTCCCATATGTAACGGATAGGAAGTCCTCAATGAGTAGGACGTGGTGACGACCACAATGAAATGCCGGTGATGCCTTCGGGGTCATAAGAGAGTGTGTGATGCGCTATATGCGCCGAAAAGTGATAAAGATCCGGGGTGATAAGAACCCGGGGGTGGTGGCTGGAATGACTTGACTTTTCGGAGATCAATACGTTGTTGTTTTGATGATTGTTGCATTTACATACTTTTCATTCCATTGGCATGATTAGTTCTCTCACTAAGCGAATGCTTAAACGAAATATATTTTCTGTTGTGGTTATTGAATAACCATCGCAGGTACCAAACGAAATGAGGAGATGAAGTGATTCGTGCGACGGGTTAAGTTTGGGAGTTGCGAAAATGATTCTATGCTTAGATGGTTTTAGTGTGAAATATAACTTTTGTTTTGGGAAACACTTGAACAATGTATATTTGGGTGATTTGTAGTATGTTAAGTTAAAGTGATTGTAAATTATGTTGTAAGATGTGAGTTACACTTGTAATATGCAAATTTGGGTATGACTGGTTGTTTATGCTCCAAACCATGAGTTGTACTTGCAAGTTGCAAGTTATGTATTTTGGGAGTGAAGTTGGATGGAGCTAGTAGTTTTTGGTTGGAAACTAACTTAGTTCTCCTTATGTATAAATGTTTGTGTATGTGTGTGGATACCGGGATTCCACCGCTTTTGTTGGGTTTCGAAACTTGTTTGATTTTTGATCAAAGGAAGAAAATGGTAAGGTGGTCTGTTGAAAACAGATATAGAGTCGCCACTTGGTCTTTAAGGAACCAAGAAACCTAATTTTGACTCACCCAAACGGATAAAGGGCACCGGCCCTTCATAACCAAAGAACTTGGCTCGGGGTTTTGGTATGAGAGAGGAAGGAGCCTTTGTCACGACTAAAACACCCTCAACTCGCCCCGTCTTTTGACGGGCCTCAATTAGCATCCAAATAATCATCTTATACTATGTTTGGTTCGACAAATAATACTATGATAGTATACTACATTTTATAAGAAACTTGAAATGGAAGATCTAAAGATAAGATATCATTCATAAGATCTAAGCCAAATATCATTCAATGTAAAGTGAAAGATCACACAAATAAACCTAGGAAAAATCGTCTAATCATGTATCAAGTAATTAAGTTTCCCTAATCTAAAAGGGGACATGAATGGTTCTTGAAACAAATAATCAAAGAATCAAAGTATGCTTAGCAAGCTAGAATGATGCATGTTAGTCTTTGAGAAAATAAGATCTCTCAATCCCCGGGACGGATGAGAAAGGATGATTAGATCGAGGGGAAGCATGAACGTGTGATCATGATCATTCCTTATAATCTTCTTAGATTAGGAGTAAAAAAAAAGCCAAATCTTTGCATGGATGTAATGTATATATCTAAAATGTGCCAAGGTTGTAGTGTGCTTTGTGTTCATGGCTTCCTAGAATGACTTAGAAGTCTATAATGTGTATGAATGGATGAATGAAATCAACATGGGATGTGTACAAATGTAGTATGAACTACTTCCTAAGATATGAACTAATTTGGAATGCATATAAGCATCAAATCAAAGAATGAAAGTTAAGATGTGCTTGCTGTGAATAGTGGACAGAACAGTAGCATGATCTTTTGGAAATTGAAAAGAGGGGTTAGGAATGTTTTCAATGCATGATTTTTTATGGAGATGTTCCTTATTGTGTGTAGAACACAACCCAAAAGGCCAATCTTGAATAGATATCATATATTGAGAGAAATAATATAAACAATGAAGGTCACTCAGAAACAGAGTCCGTACTGTCGACTGAAATGTTAAAATATCTTAGAAAATGAAAACTAATTATCTAGAGGCCCATTTTATACAGAACGTTCCCTAAGACATTGAAGTTTAAGGGAAAAATAAGTTAGGACCACCCCTTTTGGAAAAGGTTTCTTCAAAAGAGGTTGGAAGTGGTCCTAGCTGCTGTGACAGCAAAAACAGAATGTCTGGAAGGAATGTTGGGATCCAAATGGACCATTTCCAAGTACTTCCAAGTCAAACCAAAAATCATGGGTGTTCTCCAATGAGTTAGGAAGACTTTCCAAGTGTACTTGCATCCATATGTTGAGTATTGAGTCCTAGAGAAATCTTTGAACTCGGCTCACTCACTGTTTTGACTCATTATTTTGAAGATTTTGGAGAAAACAAGGTTTTGTTTCTTGAAACCAAATGAGAGGGATTGAGAGGGGTTTTGAAATAGATGTTTTGAAAACATATTTTCAACACTCAATAAGGATTATAGCCACTTAGAATACCAACATCAAACTCATCATTAAGAACCTCCAAGATTGTTAGAGAGATTTATTTTATTTTTGAACATAACTTCAATGCATTCCAAGAATACCTTGGAAGTATTGAGGTTATGATCATCATCTATCAAACATGTTTTTGAGGTCAAGAGCTACTATCCATGAGGATTCACTCACCCCAAACTTCATGTCATCACTTAGATGATGATGAACTAGTAAGTAAATAAAGAAAAATCAAAAAGAAATGAGGTAAGAAGAGATAAACAATGAATAAACAAGCAAGTAGATAATGATCAATAGATGATATTCATGATGTATTGAACTTGTAGAATGGTGTTTCACTCATATATGATGACATTGGATAGGGAAGAAGCTTCCTCTCTCTTAAATGCTCACTAAAATGGTGGTTGGGTGTATTGAATGTTGAAGTAAATAGGAGTAATGAAGTAAAAACAAGGTTTAGAACTCACTTTTGTTTTGAAAATCCAAGAAGAAAGCTTCTTTTTCTCTATTCTAACCTTATCTCTACAACTTTCTCTCCCAAACTTTTTCAAAGCTTGCATTTGACTCCCCTAAAATGAAGAGTAATGGGGTGTTTATATAGGCCAACTTGGGGGTGGTTTTGGGATTTAGAAAGTACTCCCATTGGCTCCAAACATCTGAAATCATAAAACTATGTCGTTTTGGCTTTTAATTAATCAAAATGGGACCACAAAACTAATTACAAAAATACACTATTCTGGAGGGGAGTGCCGTGGCAGCACTGGGCCAGTGCCGCGGCGGCAGTGGGCCAGTGCCGCCGCGGCACTGCTCCTCCCTTCGTCCAGATAATGCTGTTTAGGCCTCCTGAAGTTCCGGTATTCGCGAAAAGGCCCTATTTCGTCCGAAATTCACAGAAAATGCATATGAACTCCAAATTGAGGTTGTGATATACCGTTGGAAAGGTAATGGAGTCTACTTTACATAAAAAAAAAAAGTTCGGAGATAGGTCACTTTGAAAAGTTTTGCGGTATTCGCGATAAGAGCTGATTTGATCGCCTTTTTCGCCTTCGGAAATTCATAATAGACTCGTTTTAAATCCGGGAATTATGTGCGATATACCGTTGGAAAGCTATCGACCTCTAGTATCCATGAAAAATATTTGAAAATTGTTTCGGTGCCCCAGTTCCAAAGTCAAATTTTGGTCAAACTGGTCAAACCTGGGATTCCCGGGAAGTGTTGGAAATCTCCGGGAGTTCCCGGGAGTTGATGTTTTCGCTCGATTTTCTTTTGGAACTTGTTTATACAAAATTTATTTAGAAAATAATTTTTTTTTAATTATAAAGAGTTTATTTTCAGTTGGAGACCAAGTCTCCCAAACAACTCCTCCACGTTTTTTTCTCCAGATTTTTTCTCCAACGTTCCCAGAGTTCTCTCCACGTTCTGTAACGTTAACTTTCCCAACGTTCAGAATATATTCTTTATATATACACAAACTGCTCTCATAAAAAGAAACAGACGGTTTTACACAGAGAAAAAGAGTTACAGAAATTATTTTGCACAGTTTCTATATACAGTTTCTGAGCAACAATTTCTGAAAGGGTGTGGGTTTTTCCGATCTTCCTCCGTGCAAGGATTTTCGAGACAGAGGCAATTTCTAGGCTGCTTTATCCTGGGGACGTCGTGGCCTTCATCCGAACTACTTGCACAACTTGGGCAGAGCCGCGAGGCGTCTTAAAAAGAGCGACTAAGTCCGCAACTCATCCCAAGAAAAACGTCAAAGGCTACTAATATTGGTAAAATTGTTCCTTTTAGTTTCTGCAGCAACACCATGTGTTGGTAACATGATACAAAAGTGTTCGTCTTTTTGGACGACAACCTAAGTAAAGGGGTGATAGTGAAAACTTGTAATAGTTGAGTGGTTGCTAGAGTTTTATAGTTGAGGGGGATATTTGAAAAAAGGTCATAGTTGAGGGGGGTATTGGTGTAATTTACCCAATAATAATTGTATCTAAGATAAATCACGTGCCCGACTCGTGCAGAAAAAAAAAGTAAAAGTTATGAGCAATGCTAGATGCACTCCCAAATGCACAACCAAATGCACAACTTTGCTTTAAATTGTTGGACCTCGTGCTAAAAAGTTTGTACACAAAAAAGGGAGTGTACAGGGTGTGATTGCACAGTTGATCATTGAGAAGATCATGACTCCTCAAGTCTCGGAGGTTGATGATTTGGATTCAACTGTTAGAGGTGCTGGTGGTTTTGGATCCACTGGCGTTTAAATCTCCATGATTGCTGTGATATTGGAGGATCATGTCTGTATCATTTTGGGGTTTTTTTTTCTTTTTCTCTTTGGTTTTTGTACAGACTTAGTGTTTTGGGGTTTCTGGGTAGTTCTCATCTTTTTGTTTTTTTGAGTAGTATTGTCAAATAGTTGGTGGGTAGATTGAAACTATGTGATCTTACAACTAAAGCAAATTTGTGCTTTTCTTGGTGGATTTCTGATAAGCTCTTTTCCCTTTCCCATCTTCTAAAATGTTTGTATGAAAAATACAATGTAGAGTTTAGTAGTTTTACACTTCGTTTGGACCACTTCCTCTTCGTAATTTAAGAGAGGAGAGAAGAGAAAAAAATGGAGAGAAAGTAGAAAGAAAATGGAGAAAGAAGAGAAGAGAAGAAAATGGAGAGAAGAGAAGAAAATCGAGAGAAGAGTCCATTTTTTTTTCTCCCCAAATCGGAGAGATTCCGGAGAGAACTCAACTTTGTTTTCTCTCTTTGACAAGGTTTTCTTCTTTTCTCTCTACTTCTCTCCATCCAAACAAAGTGTTAAGTTTGTCAAATACTTATATACTAGTATGTTGTGTATTTATCAAATTTCATGTAGAGTTTAGAAGCACATATAGTTCATCAAATCCTATGTAAATTTAGTTTTTCATCTGCTCTCTTTTGCTATAGGTTCCTAAAATCTAGCTATCGACCAAACGTAAATTTTACTTGCAATCTGCTCTCTTTTGAAAAAGTGTATATTTAAAATTGGAGGGAAAGGTTGAGGGAAATACTTTGAAATTTGGTTTTGAGTTTTGTCTTATTCATAAACTAACGCAAATGATATTTTGCTTGTCCCACATAGGAAAATTAGAGGAAGTGGGAAGGACATATATAAGTGGAGGTTGGAGTAAGGGTTAGGCCCCTTGGGGGTACCAAGTTTTGTGAAGGGGGTGGACCTAGGCCCAATTGGGTTTACCACAAAACACACACACGTGCGCGCGCCGCCGCCGCCCCGCCCCGCTCCGTTCTGTTACGGGCCAGATGTGGATGTGGATGTGGTCCTACTCCTATATATCTTTTTATACAAAATTTATTTTGGAAAATAATTTTTTTTAATTATAAAGAGTTTATTTTCAGTTGGAGACCAAGTCTACCAAATTACTCCTCCACGTTTTTTTCTCCAGATTTTTTCTCCAACGTTCCCAGAGTTCTCTCCCGTTCTGCAACGTTAACTTTCCCAACGTTCAGAATATATTCTTTATATATACACAAACTGCTCTCATAAAAAGAAACAGACAGTTTTACAGAGAGAAAAAGAGTTACAGTAATTATTTTACACAGTTTCTATATACTGTTTCTGCGCAACAATTTCTGAAAGGGTGTGGGTTTTTCCGATCTTCCTCCGTGCAAGGATTTTCGAGACAGAGGAGATTTCTGGGCTGCTTTATCCTGGGGACGTCGTGGCCTTCATCCGAACTGCTTGCACAACTTGGGCAGAGCCGCAAAACGTCTTAAAGAGAGCGACTAAGTCCGTGACTCATCCCAAGAAAAACGTCAAAGGCTACTGATATTGGTAAAATTGTCCCTTTTAGTTTCTGCAGCAACACCATGTGTTGGTAACATGATACAAAAGTGTTCGTCTTTTTGGACGATAACCTAAGTAAAGGGGTGATAGTGAAAACTTGTAATAGTTGAGTGGTTGCTAGAGTTTTATAGTTGAGGGGGGTATTGGTGTAATATACCCAATAATAATTGTATATAAGATAAATCATGTGCCCGACTCGTGCAAAAAAAATAGTAAAAGTTATGAGCAATGCTAGATGCACTCCCAAATGCACAACCAAATGCACAACTTTACTTTAAATTGTTGGACCTCGTGCTGAAAAGTTTGTACACAACAAAGGGAGTGTACAGGGTGTGCAAGCATTTCAGCACGAAGTCCAACATTTTTATGCAGGGTTGTGCATTTGGTTGTGCATTTGAGAGTGCATCTAGCATTACTCAAAAGTTATTACTCCGTATTGCGGACTAGAACTTAGAAGAGGGCTGGCTGACTAATACTAATACTACTATAAGTTGAAAACCAGGAAAGGTGAAGAGAAGACCCTTTATTTCTCAGTTTCTTATCACACGAGGAGTCTATAAAATAATGGCGGGAAGTTTTGGCGCCATTATATTTAGACCATATTTGGCGGTCAATCTCTATCTACATAAACCCAATTCTTCATCTTCCAAACTCTTCAATTCCATTCTCTGCAAACTCCCGAATCGATTCTCGTATTGCTCTCGATTCACAACAATGGCACAACACGACCCTCAAATTGTTAGCCCTGAAATCGAAGAACCCTCCCCAAAAAGGATTCAGAAGCTTCATCAAAATGGGGTCTCTGAAGCTTATCCACAAATCACCCAGTTTTTGCGAGTGAAAAAAGCTCTCCGACAAAGCTGTTTTGCCCTCCAGAGCCTCCCCTCTCTCTGCTGGTTACGATCTCTCCAGGTAATTTCCCCACCAAGTCGTGTGTGTGCGTATATATAAATGTATATAGCTACATTTTGATATGGGTTAAAAATTTATGGGTTTTCATTTTGATATATGTGTAGTGCAATAGAGACTGAAGTACCAGCCAGAGGCAAAGCTCTGGTTCCGACAGATCTGAGCATAGCCATACCTGATGGAACCTACGCTCGTATTGGTAATTTTATTTCTTCTCTTTGCGTATATATATATATATATAAGTTAACACACATATATGAGGGTTCTATTATATGTATATATATATATTGTTGGTGGGATTTTCTGAGATGGGTTTCCGTTACATTGCCGCGCCGCGATCGGGATTGGCATAGAAGCATTCGATTGATGTTGGAGCTGGCGTAATAGATGCTGATTACAGAGGCCCAGTTGGGGTTATCTTATTCAACCATTCTGATACTGATTTTGAAGTCAAAGTTGGGGATAGGATTGCACAGTTGATCATTGAGAAGATCATGACTCCTCAAGTCTCGGAGGTTGATGATTTGGATTCAACTGTTAGAGGTGCTGGTGGTTTTGGATCCACTGGCGTTTAAATCTCCATGATTGCTGTGATATTGGAGGATCATGTCTGTATCATTTTGGGGTTTTTTTTTTCTTTTTCTCTTTGGTTTGTGTTCAGACTTGGTGTTTTGGGGTTTCTGGGTAGTTCTCATCTTTTTTTTTTTAAGTAGTATTGTCAAATAGTTGGTGGGTAGATTGAAACTATGTGATCTTACAACTAAAGCAAATTTGTGCTTTTCTTGGTGTGATTTCTGATAAGCTCTTTTCCCTTTCCCATCTTCTAAAATGTTTGTATGAAAAATACAATGTAGAGTTTAGTAGTTTTACACTTCGTTTGGACCACTTCCTCTTCGTAATTTAAGCGAGGAGAGAAAAGAAGAAAATGGAGAGAAAGTAAAAAGAAAATGGAGAAAGAAGAGAAGAGAAAAAAATGGAGAGAAGAGAAGAAAATCGAGAGAAGAGTCCATTTTTTTTTCTCCCCAAATCGGAGAGATTCCGGAGAGAACTCAACTTTTTTTCTCTCTTTGACAAGGTTTTCTTCTTTTCTCTCTACTTCTCTCCATCCAAACAAAGTGTTAAGTTTGTCAAATACTTATATACTAGTATGTTGTGTATTTATCAAATTCCATGTAGAGTTTAGAAGCACTTATAGTTCATCAAATCCTATGTAAATTTAGTTTTTCATCTGCTCTCTTTTGCTATAGGTTCCTAAAATCTAGCTATCGACCAAACGTAAATTTTACTTGCAATCTGCTCTCTTTTGAAAAAGTGTATATTTAAAATTGGAGGGAAAGGTTGAGGGAAAAACTTTGAAATTTGGTTTTGAGTTTTGTCTTATTCATAAACTAACCCAAATGATATTTTGCTTGTCCCACATAGGAAAATTAGAGGAAGTGGGAAGGACATATATAAGTGGAGGTTGGAGTAAGGGTTGGGCCCCTTGGGGGTACCAAGTTTTGTGAAGGGGGTGGACCTAGGCCCAATTGGGTTTACCACAACACACACACACGGGCGCGCGCCGCCGCCGCCCTGCCCCGTTCCGGGACGGATGTGGATGTGGATGTGGTCCTACTCCTATATATCTCTTTATACAAAATTTATTTTGGAAAATAATTTTTTTTAATTATAAAGAGTTTATTTTCAGTTGGAGACCAAGTCTCCCAAACAACTCCTCCACGTTTTTTTTTCCAGATTTTTTCTCCAACGTTCCCAGAGTTCTCTCCATGTTCTGCAACGTTAACTTTCCCAACGTTCAGAATATATTCTTTATATATACACAAACTGCTCTCATAAAAAGAAACAGACAGTTTTACAGAGAGAAAAAGAGTTACAGTAATTATTTTACACAGTTTCTATATATAGTTTCTGCGCAACAATTTCTGAAAGGGTGTAGGTTTTTCGGATCTTCCTCCGTGCAAGGATTTTCGAGACAGAGGAGATTTCTGGGCTGCTTTATCCTGGGGACGTCGTGGCCTTCATCCGAACTACTTGCACAACTTGTGCAGAGCCGCAAAGCGTCTTAAAGAGAGCGACTAAGTCCGCGACTCATCCCAAGAAAAACGTCAAAGGCTACTGATATTGGTAAAATTGTTCCTTTTAGTTTCTGCAGCAACACCATGTGTTGGTAACATGATACAAAAGTGTTCGTCTTTTTGGACGACAACCTAAGTAAAGGGGTGATAGTGAAAACTTGTAATAGTTGAGTGGTTGCTAGAGTTTTATAGTTGAGGGGGATATTTGAAAAAAGGTCATAGTTGAGGGGGGTATTGGTGTAATTTACCCAATAATAATTGTATCTAAGAAAAATCACGTGCCCGACTCGTGCAGCAAAAAAAAAAAGTAAAAGTTATGAGCAATGCTAGATGCACTCCCAAATGCACAACTTTGCTTTAAATTGTTGGACCTCGTGCTGAAAAGTTTGTACACAAAAAAGGGAATGTACAGGGTGTGCAAGCATTTCAGCACAAAGTCCAACATTTTTAAGCAGGGTTGTGCATTTGGTTGTGCATTTGAGAGTGCATCTAGCATTACTCAAAAGTTATTACTCCGTATTGCGGACTAGAACTTAGAAGAGGGCTGGCTGACTAATACTAATACTACTATAAGTTGAAAACCAGGAAAGGTGAAGAGAAGACCCTTTCTTTCTCAGTTTTTTATCACACGAGGAGTCTATAAAATAATGGCGGGAAGTTTTGGCGCCATTAAATTTAGACCATATTTGGCGGTCAATCTCTATCTACATAAACCCAATTCTTCATCTTCCAAACTCTTCAATTCCATTCTCTGCAAACTCCCAAATCGATTCTCGTATTGCTCTCGATTCACAACAATGGCACAACACGATCCTCAAATTGTTAGCCCTGAAATCGAATAACCCTCCCCAAAAAAGATTCAGAAGCTTCATCAAAATGGGGTCTCTGAAGCTTATCCACAAATCACCTAGTTTTTGCGAGTGAAAAAAGCTCTCTGACAAAGCTGTTTTGCCCTCCAGAGCCTCCCCTCTCTCTGCTGGTTACGATCTCTCCAGGTAATTTCACCACCAAGTCGTGTGTGTGCGTATATATATATATATATATGTATATAGCTACATTTTGATATGGGTTAAAAATTTATGGGTTTACATTTTGATATATGTGTAGTGCAATAGAGACTGAAGTACCAGCCAGAGGCAAAGCTCTGGTTCCGACAGATCTGAGCATAGCCATACCTGATGGAACCTACGCTCGTATTGGTAATTTTATTTCTTCTCTCTGCGTATATATATATATGTATATTAACACACATATATGAGGGTTCTATTATATGTATATATATATTGTTGGTGGGATTTTCTGAGATGGGTTTCCGTTACATTGCAGCGCCGCGATCGGGATTGGCAAAGAAGCATTCGATTGATGTTGGAGCTGGCGTAATAGATTCTGATTACAGAGGCCCAGTTGGGGTTATCTTATTCAACCATTCTGATACTGATTTTGAAGTCAAAGTTGGGGATAGGATTGCACAGTTGATCATTGAGAAGATCATGACTCCTCAAGTCTCGGAGGTTGATGATTTGGATTCAACTGTTAGAGGTGCTGGTGGTTTTGGATCTACTGGCGTTTAAATCTCCATGATTGCTGTGAAATTGGAGGATCATGTCTGTATCATTTTGGGGTTTTTTTTTTCTTTTTCTCTTTGGTTTGTGTTCAGACTTGGTGTTTTGGGGTTTCTGGGTAGTTCTCATCTTTTTTTTTTTTTGAGTAGTATTGTCAAATAGTTGGTGGGAAGATTGAAACTATGTGATCTTACAACTAAAGCAAATTTGTGCTTTTCTTGGTGTGATTTCTGATAAGCTCTTTTCCCTTTCCCATCTTCTAAAATGTTTGTATGAAAAATACAATGTAGAGTTTAGTAGTTTTACACTTCGTTTGGACCACTTCCTCTTCGTAATTTAAGCGAGGAGAGAAAAGAAGAAAATGGAGAGAAAGTAAAAAGAAAATGGAGAAAGAAGAGAAGAGAAGAAAACGGATAGAAGAGAAGAAAATCGAGAGAAGAGTCCATTTTTTTTCTCCCCAAATCGGAGAGATTCCGGAGAGAACTCAACTTTCTTTTCTCTCTTTGACAAGGTTTTCTTCTTTTCCCTCTACTTCTCTCCATCCAAACAACGTGTTAAGTTTGTCAAATACTTATATACTAGTATGTTGTGTATTTATCAAATTCCATTTAGAGTTTAGAAGCACTTATAGTTCATCAAATCCTATGTAAATTTAGTTTTTCATCTGCTCTCTTTTGCTATAGTTTCCTAAAATCTAGCTATCGACCAAACGTAAATTTTACTTGCAATCTGCTCTCTTTTGAAAAAGTGTATATTTAAAATTGGAGGGAAAGGTTGAGGGAAAAACTTTGAAATTTGGTTTTGAGTTTTGTCTTATTCATAAACTAACCCAAATGATATTTTGCTTGTTACACATAGGAAAATTAGAGGAAGTGGGAAGGACATATATAAGTGGAGGTTGGACTAAGGGTTGGGCCCCTTGGGGGTACCAAGTTTTGTGAAGGGGGTGGACCTAGGCCCAATGGGGTTTACCACAACAAAAACACACGGGCAAGCGCCGCAGCCGCCCCGCCCCGTTCCGAGCCGGATGTGGATGTGGATGTGGTCCTACTCCTATATATCTCTTTATACAAAATTTATTTTGGAAAATAATTTTTTTTTTAATTATAAAGAGTTTATTTTCAGTTGGAGACCAAGTCTCCCAAACAACTCCTCCACGTTTTTTTCTCCAGATTTTTTCTCCAACGTTCCCAGAGTTCTCTCCACGTTCTGCAACGTTAACTTTCCCAACGTTCAGAATATATTCTTTATATATACACAAATTGTTCTCATAAAAAGAAACAGACAGTTTTACACAGAGAAAAAGAGTTACAGTAATTATTTTACACAGTTTCTATATATAGTTTCTACGCAACAATTTCTGAAAGGGTGTAGGTTTTTCCGATCTTCCTCCGTGCTAGGATTTTCGAGACAGAGGAGATTTCTGGGCTGCTTTATCCTGGGGACGTCGTGGCCTTCATCCGAACTGCTTGCACAACTTGGGCAGAGCCGCGAAGCGTCTTAAAGAGAGCGACTAAGTCCACGACTCATCCCAAGAAAAACGTCAAAGGCTACTGATATTGGTAAAATTGTTCCTTTTAGTTTCTGCAGCAACACCATGTGTTGGTAACATGATACAAAAGTGTTCGTCTTTTTGGACGACAACCTAAGTAAAGGGGTAATAGTGAAAACTTGTAATAGTTGAGTGGTTTCTAGAGTTTTGTAGTTGAGGGGGATATTTGAAAAAAGGTTATAGTTGAGGGGGGTATTGGTGTAATTTACCCAATAATAATTGTATCTAAGATAAATCACGTGCCTGACTCGTGCAGAAAAAAAAAAGTAAAAGTTATGAGCAATGCTAGATGCACTCCCAAACGCACAACCAAATGCACAACTTTGCTATAAATTGTTGGACCTCGTGCTGAAAAGTTTGTACACAAAAAAGGGAATGTACAGGGTGTGCAAGCATTTCAGCACGAAGTCCAACATTTTTAAGCAGGGTTGTGCATTTGGTTGTGCATTTGGTTGTGCATTTTAGAGTGCATCTAGCATTACTCAAAAGTTATTACTCCGTATTGTGGACTAGAACTTAGAAGAGGGCTGGCTGACTAATACTAATACTACTATAAGTTGAAAACCAGGAAAGGTGAAGAGAAGACCCTTTCTTTCTCAGTTTCTTATCACACGAGGAGTCTATAAAATAATGGCGGGAAGTTTTGGCGCCATTATATTTAGACCATATTTGGCGGTCAATCTCTATCTACATAAACCCAATTCTTCATCTTCCAAACTCTTCAATTCCATTCTCTGCAAACTCCCAAATCGATTCTCGTATTGCTCTCGATTCACAACAATGGCACAACACGACCCTCAAATTGTTAGCCCTGAAATCGAAGAACCCTCCCCAAAAAAGATTCAGAAGCTTCATCAAAATGGGGTCTCTGAAGCTTATCCAAAAATCACCCAGTTTTTGCGAGTGAAAAAGCTCTCCGACAAAGCTGTTTTGCCCTCCAGAGCCTCCCCTCTCTCTGCTGGTTACGATCTCTCCAGGTAATTTCACCACCAAGTCGTGTGTGTGCGTATATATATATTTATATAGATACATTTTGATATGGGTTAAAAATTTATGGGTTTTCATTTTGATATATGTGTAGTGCAATAGAGACTGAAGTACCAGCCAGAGGCAAAGCTCTGGTTCCGACAGATCTGAGCATAGCCATACCTGATGGAACCTACGCTCGTATTGGTAATTTTATTTCTTCTCTCTGCGTATATATATATGTTTATTAACACACATATATGAGGGTTCTATTATATGTATATATATATATTGTTGGTGGGATTTTCTGAGATGGGTTTCCGCTACATTGCAGCGCCGCGATCGGGATTGGCATGGAAGCATTCGATTGATGTTGGAGCTGGCGTAATAGATGCTGATTACAGAAGCCCAGTTGGGGTTATCTTATTCAACCATTCTGATACTGATTTTGATGTCAAAGTTGGGGATAGGATTGCACAGTTGATCATTGAGAAGATCATGACTCCTCAAGTCTCGGAGGTTGATGATTTGGATTCAACTGTTAGAGGTGCTGGTGGTTTTGGATCTACTGGCGTTTAAATCTCCATGATTGCTGTGATATTGGAGGATCATGTCTGTATCATTTTGGGGTTTTTTTTTTCCTTTTTCTCTTTGGTTTGTGTTCAGACTTGGTGTTTTGGGGTTTCTGGGTAGTTCTCATCTTTTTTTTTTTAGTAGTATTGTCAAATAGTTGGTGGGTAGATTGAAACTATGTGATCTTACAACTAAAGCTAATTTGTGCTTTTCTTGGTGTGATTTTTGATGAGCTCTTTTCCCTTTCCCATCTTCTAAAATGTTTGTATGAAAAATGCAATGTAGAGTTTAGTAGTTTTACACTTCGTTTGGACCACTTCCTTTCCGTAATTTAAGCGAGGAGAGAAAAGAAGAAAATGGAGAAAGAAGAGAAGAGAAGTAAATCGAGAGAAGAGTCCATTTTTTTTTCTCCCCAAATCGGAAAGATTCCGAAGAGAACTCAACTTTCTTTTCTCTCTTTGATAAGTTTTCTTCTTTTCTCTCTACTTCTCTCCATCCAAACAAAGTGTTAAGTTTGTCAAATACTTATATACTAGTATGTTGTGTATTTATCAAATTCCATGTAGAGTTTAGAAGCACTTATAGTTCATCAAATCCTATGTAAATTTAGTTTTTCATCTGCTCTCATTTGCTATAGATTCCTAAAATCTAGCTATCGACCAAACGTAAATTTTACTTGCAATCTGCTCTCTTTCGAAAAAGTGTATATTTAAAATTGGAGGGAGAGGTTGAGGGAAAAACTTTGAAATTTGGTTTTGAGTTTTGTCGTATTCACAAACTAACTCAAATGATATTTTGCTTGTCCCACATAGGAAAATTAGAGGAAGTGGGAAGGACATATATAAGTGGAGGTTGGAGTAAGGGTTGGGCCTCTTGGGGGTACCAAGTTTTGTGAAGGGGGTGGACCTAGGCCCAATTGGGTTTACCACAAAACACACACACGGGCGCGCGCCGCCGCCGCCCCGCCCTGCTCTGTTCCGTTCCGGGCCGGATGTGGATGTGGATGTGGTCCTACTCCTATATATCTTTTTATACAAAATTTATTTGGAAAATAATTTTTTTTTAATTATAAAGAGTTTATTTTCAGTTGGAGACCAAGTCTTCCAAACAACTCCTCCACGTTTTTTTCTCCAGATTTTTTCTCCAACGTTCCCAGAGTTCTCTCCACGTTCTGCAACGTTAACTTTCCCAACATTCAGAATATATTCTTTATATATACACAAATTGTTCTCATAAAAAGAAACATACAGTTTTACAGAGAGAAAAAGAGTTACAGAAATTATTTTGCACAGTTTCTATATACAGTTTCTGAGCAACAATTTCTGAAAGGGTGTGGGTTTTTCTGATCTTCCTCCGTACAAGGATTTTCGAGACAGAGGCAATTTCTGGGCTACTTTATCCTGGGGACGTCGTGGCCTTCATCCGAACTGCTTGCACAACTTGGGCAGAGCCGCGAAGCGTCTTAGAGAGAGCGACTAAGTCCGCGACTCATCCCAAGAAAAACGTCAAAGGCTACTGATATTGGTAAAATTGTTCCTTTTAGTTTCTGCAGCAACAGCATGTGTTGGTAACATGATACAAAAGTGTTTGTCTTTTTGGACGACAACCTAAGTAAAGGGGTGATAGTGAAAACTTGTAATAGTTGAGTGGTTGCTAGAGTTTTATAGTTGAGGGGGATATTTGAAAAAAGGTCATAGTTGAGGGGGGTATTGGTGTAATTTACCCAATAATAATTGTATCGAAGATAAATCACGTGCCCGACTCGTGCAGAAAAAAAAAAAGTAAAAGTTATGAGCAATGCTAGATGCATTCCCAAATGCACAACCAAATACACAACTTTGCTTTAAATTGTTGGACCTCGTGCTGAAAAGTTTGTACACAAAAAAGGGAGTGTACAGGGTGTGCAAGCCTTTCAGGATGAAGTCCAACATTTTTAAGCAGGGTTGTGCATTTGGTTGTGCATGTGAGAGTGCATCTAGCATTACTCAAAAGTTATTACTCCGTGTTGTGGACTAGAGCTTAGAAGAGGGCTAGCTGACTAATACTAATACTACTATAAGTTGAAAACCAGGAAAGGTGAAGAGAAGACCCTTTCTTTCTCAGTTTCTTATCTCACGAGGAGTCTATAAAATAATGGCGGGAAGTTTTGGCGCCATTATATTTAGACCATATTTGGCGGTCAATCTCTATCTACATAAACCCAATTCTTCATCTTCCAAACTCTTCAATTCCATTCTCTGCAAACTCCCAAATAGATTCTCGTATTGCTCTCGATTCATAACAATGGCACAACACGACCTCCAAATTGTTAGCCCTGAAATCGAAGAACCCTCCCCAAAAAGATTCAGAAGCTTCATCAAAATGGGGTCTCTGAAGCTTATCCACAAATCACCCAGTTTTTGCGAGTGAAAAAGCTCTCCGACAAAGCTGTTTTGCCCTCCAGAGCCTCCCCTCTCTCTGCTGGTTACGATCTCTCCAGGTAATTTCACCACCATGTCGTGTGTGTGCGTATATATATATATGTATATAGCTACATTTTGATATGGGTTAAAAATTTATGGGTTTTCATTTTGATATATGTGTAGTGCAATAGAGACTGAAGTACCAGCCAGAGGCAAAGCTCTAGTTCCGACAGATCTGAGCATAGCTATACCTGATGGAACCTACGCTCGTATTGGTAATTTTATTTCTTCTCTTTGCGTATATATATATATATATATGTATATTAACACACATATATGAGGGTTCTATTATATGTATATATATGTAATACCCTGTATTTTTAGGTATATATATATATCCCGTGTACTTTCCTTAGTCTTTGGTGAGTTTGAGATTCCAATCGATTGCCAATATTCCCAATCGATTGCCACTTTATGATCCCAATCGATTGACATCTTTTTCAATTGATTGACATATTACCGACCAAAATTGATGACTTGGCAACATCTCAATCGATTGACATTCTTTCCAATCGATTCCTTCAAATATCTGTAGCCAATCGATTGACATTCATCCCAATCGATTGACATAGTTCTCAATCAATTGCCTTGCTGCCGACTTGGATCCATGATGTGGCACATACCAATCGATTGACACCTAGTACCAATCGATTGGCTGAGTCAGAACTTGGCCATCTCGTTGGATTTGTGTGGTTGTGATTGTTTCCCTCTCCCTATATATACCTTCCCCCTTATACATATATATATGTTTGCTTGTGTGTGGGTTTGGGAGAGAGAGAGAGAGATACATACTCTTATATATATACACACATATATATATTGTATATATATATATATTACACACACATACACTCTCGGGTTGAGAAGAAGAAGAAGAAGAGGAGGAGGAGACCAGAGAGAGAAAGAAGAGACAGACAAAGAGACCGAGAAGGAGATGAGAGAGAGCAACCACCATAGCCGCCGTCGCAGAGCTCGGGACGTCGTCAACGGACCGCCGGGAGAGGTGAGTTTCATTAACTCACTTCAGGGATTGTTTTTGGATGTATATATGTGTTTAACAACGTGTATGAAAGAAGGAAAAAGGAACCCCAAACGTTTTTATATAAAACTAGCAGTTTTGAAGAAGAAGACAGAGGTCAATCGATTGCCATTGGATTCAATCGATTGGATAATATCCCAATCGATTGTCGTGGTGTCCAATCGATTGAATAATTTCCCAATCGATTGCCATAAATTCCAATCGATTGCTTTGCCAATCGATTGCCATTAAGTCTAATCGATTGACATTATTTCCAATCGATTGCCATTTTGGCCAATCGATTGGGTAAGAGCAGAATGTTGTTTATCTATTGTTATATGTTATGAGCTGGTTGTAATGTACCCAAGCTGCTAATGGTTGTACCATACGTGATATTGGATATGTGATTAGTCAACATGATACTATGTTAGCCTTATATGATGTTTATGTTAATGTTACAAGATGAACTGTTTATTATTAACTGTCGATATAAGATGCTCTAATGGTTAAGTAACTGCCATATGTTATTGTCAAACTGAATAGTAGAACGGAACATGATAGCATGTTAATAGCGAATTAATAAGTAGATATGTTGAATACAGAGCATGTGGTATTTCCTGTACTTAGTATATGAGCATTTCACAATATGTGTCAGCATGCATGGGATAGTGATGTGAAGAGGTAAGAGAATCTGATGAGAAATGGGATATTGATATGAAGAGATGAGAAGATATGATGAGAAAGGGGAACTGTGATTTATATGGAATAATGAGATATGTGTACTTTGGGATCCGTGGGATCAACGGCTGACGAGTCGGGTGGACGTGGGATGGTTAGAGTTCCTAGTACGCCTCTCACTGTTGAAGACGTCCAGTGATGCGTATGCACTGTTGAAGACGTCCAGTGTACCGTTGAAGACGTCCGGCTAGTGCTCTAATGTATTCTCAGCTGTGTAGACGACCAGTGAGGGTATACGCATCGTTGAAGACGTCCAATGTGCCGTTCTATCGTTTACAGATAGGTGGTACCGTGTAGACGACCGGTAACCCTATCAAGGGATTTTGGGATCTATTACCTAGTCGGGTGATTCCGATTGGCATTACTGTATCGACGAATGGTTTTCAGATTGGTATTATGGGATCGACGTATGGATACGGATGAGAATAAGAACATGGATATGGATGTGAATACGGGAATGTTTAGTGTGATGATGGTTCAGTCGTGGATTCAGCGTCCCGACCTAAAGGTATATGCATGGGTGGTTGCACGGTTACATGCTTGGATTTAGTGAATACGTAATGAGATATATTATACCATGATGTTTATCCTTGTCATTACTTAATATGATTTCTGTTATTATTAATTCATGTATAGTTTAATGAGACCTCTGCTATGTCCGTGAGAGACGTCATTGATAAGAGATTAACCGCATTTTAAGATGTTGAACAGTAACGGTGAGGAGTGTTGTTTAATGTACTCACTCAGCTTTGTATCCGAAGCTGATGGCGTTTATGCCATGGACATTCAAATGTCTAGAGCTTTGTAGGTCTTGAGGACAGAAAACTGATGTTTCGCCGGAAGTGGAGCTAAAGGCTTGAAAACGAAGAAGTTCCGCTTTATAATAGTTAGTTGGTATATCTTTTGTACTGCTGTTAGTATTGTTATGGGTTTCAGACTCTAAGCCAGCTGTTGTAATAGTTTTAGTAGACTTTTATAATTGGTACTTGGGCATCTGTTGCTTCCAAACCTTTTATAACTTCCGCTGTAGCCTCTGATTATGTTAGCAAAGTATGTTCTATGAATAGCATCCTCCCTATCGTGGTGTTTGTTGGTTTGAGTAGATGACAATGCGGTTATTCACCCGTCATTCCCTATGGACCCATAAAGGAAATTTATTTTTCCCTATTTATGCTGCTCCGGGGCGTGACAATATATATATTGTTGGTGGGATTTTCTGAGATGGGTTTCCGTTACATTGCAGTGCCGCGATCGGGATTGGCATGGAAGCATTCGATTGATGTTGGAGCTGGCGTAATAGATGCTGATTACAGAGGCCCAGTTGGGGTTATCTTATTCAACCATTCTGATACTG
The DNA here is from genome assembly GCA_033977485.1 of Hydrangea macrophylla. Classification (NCBI taxonomy): domain Eukaryota; kingdom Viridiplantae; phylum Streptophyta; class Magnoliopsida; order Cornales; family Hydrangeaceae; genus Hydrangea; species Hydrangea macrophylla. The sequence goes on from CM066993.1 coordinate 56,626,151, forward strand.
ATTTTGAAGTCAAAGTTGGGGATAGGATTGCACAGTTGATCATTGAGAAGATCATGACTCCTGAAGTCTCGGAGGTTGATGATTTGGATTCAACTGTTAGAGGTGCTGGTGGTTTTGGATCTACTGGCGTTTAAATCTCCATGATTGCTGTGATATTGGAAGATCATGTCTGTATCATTTTGGGGTTTTTTTTTTTTTTTTTCCTTTTTCTCTTTGGTTTGTGTTCAGACTTGGTGTTTTGGGGTTTCTGGGTAGTTCTCATCTTTTTTTTTTAGTAGTATTGTCAAATAGTTGGTGGGTAGATTGAAACTATGTGATCTTACAACTAAAGCTGATTTGTGCTTTTCTTGGTGTGATTTCTGATGAGCTGTTTTCCCTTTCCCATCTTCTAAAATGTTTGTATGAAAAATACAATGTAGAGTTTAGTAGTTTTACTCTTCGTTTGGACCACTTCCTCTCCGTAATTTAAGCGAGGAGAGAAGAGAAGAAAATGGAGAGAAAGTAGAAAGAAAATGGAGAAAGAAGAGAAGAGAAGAAAATGGAGAGAAGAGAAGAAAATTGAGAGAGGAGTCCATTTTTTTTCTCCCCAAATCGGAGAGATTCCGGAGAGAACTCAACTTTCTTTTCTCTCTTTGATAAGGTTTTCTTCTTTTCTCTCTACTTCTCTCCATCCAAACAAAGTGTTAAGTTTGTCAAATACTTATATACTAGTATGTTGTGTATTTATCAAATTCCATGCATGTAGAGTTTAGAAGCACTTCTAGTTCATCAAATCCTATGTAAATTTAGTTTTTCATCTGCTCTCTTTTGCTATAGGTTCCTAAAATCTAGCTATCGACCAAACGTAAATTTTACTTGCAAACTATTTTTCATTATATTTGCAACCATAGCCTAATTTTAACTACTACTAAATTATGGTGGAATGTCTATATAAATGTTATTTTTAACTAGAAGTTTACATGTTGGACGATGTGAATCATTGGTGTTTTAAAAGTAGGAAGTTCGTGGCAGATCATAGGTATGCTATAGCTAGTTCCACTGTCAACTTGCTACAAGCACCAAATTCATATCAACAATATGCTAAAAGATTAAATCTAATTGAGGTAGGAATGGATGTTCACCAAAGCTTGAAGCAAGGCCTGATAGGTCTCTCTCTATACTCTTTCCAATCTTTGCTATCTAGTAGGGTTTAGATCTCGTTTGGGAACAGATTTGGAACCCATGAGTTAAACTGGAACTCTAAAAGTTAAAATGAAATCATTTGGAAAGCCAAACTTTTGAAATTCAATTGCAAAAATATGCAAGTCAATCACAGGATTTGTGACTAACTAAAAACAATCATGGGCGGTTTATGGCCTAAAGTAGTTTTTTGCGGTTAATTTTTATTTATTTATGTATTTAATTTTTTTTTTGGCGGTTATTGCATAAGCAGAAACTGTTACCAAACAGTCCCGTACAGCAACTCAACCTTTCACAATTACACTACAAAAGAGAATATTATGCATTTATGCATAATATAACCAAAATCCCCTCTCCAACATTAAACATCATGCATATATAATAGTGCCCCCTCCTACATGTGAAAGAGAGCTTAAATACAAAACATATCTCTAAAGTTTGGTCTCTATCTCATTTTAGTCTTTATAGTTTCTATTGCATCAATTTGGTCCATAAAATTTTTAAATAGAAGCAATATGATCTAAATGTCCTATTTTGTCAGAAATTTTAACGAAATTCACTCACTGCTATGCGCAACTACGTTGATAAGTTAGTGGAGAGATTGGTAGTGTTCTGTTTTTTGCCCCTAAAAATCATGATAGTGCATAGCACGTAAGCCAATTTTTGAACATATTTATTTATGTATTTATAGAATTGGACCACAATGCTTCTATTTGTGGTAGGTTCTAGTGTGATGTGTATGAGATATATGGATGGGTATAACACGTAAGCAGGTTAGTAAAGGTGGAACAACAGATAAAATATGATAAAATAATGCAGAAAGTGTAGTAGAATAATAATATATAAAAATGCAGTAGAGAAATGGGAGTCGGAGAGGACATGGTGTCACGCCCCGGAACTGCACATACAATTCCATGTCACGTGGCACGCCACCAAGGCTCCTATTATACTCCTAAGGATCTATTATTAACAATAAATCAGAGTCATAAAACGCTATACCCAATTAAAGCACTCTTGAAAACAAAGCATTTTTTAAAACAGAGTATCCAACCGACTGATCGGGAACCCGGTCGACTGGACACCAAATTACAGAGAGCATTTTTCTGAGAATTCCCCGATCCAGTTGGCTGAATGGTCCGGTCGATTGAAAATTTTGAGGCCCGGTCGACTGGACATTGAGTCTGGTCGACTGAACACCCTCAACCCCAGAATTTTAACATTCTGCTTCACGATCCAATCGACTGGATCGCGTGTCCGGTTGACTGGTTTATGCAGCAGAATCATAAATTCTGCCGCAGCTTTGTGTAAAAGCCAACACCAATTCAAACGTACCCAAGACCTGATAAAAATGTGATCAAACCAAATGTGTTCAACACAATACCACTCAAATATTACACGAGATAATCTTACGACTAGTTCAATACATAATTCTAGAGTCCAAACTTATATAAACCAGTAACTAAGTTAACATTGTTGAGATTCCCAACTAGTTTTACATATACCACTTAGCCAAACTATTAACATGATTTCCCAAGTACAAACCGAAATCTAACCATATTACAAGTTTAAAACAAGATACAAGTTCACCATTTATACAAGACATTCTCTATAATAACCAAGCTAAAAGCACCACACCCACGTTGCCTCGCCAATTCTTTACTGAGTTCCAAACCCTCAATCTTTCACCAACTTGCCTTTATCACATACAATGGTTATTTAATAACCACTATAATATATCAGTTATATGATGGTGAATGCCAATAATTATAAACATGAATAATAGACATGTTCAATCTTATCTTTCTACACATAACTATGGTCTCCGGGAACGTAAGCACTGGCCACCCTTTCACGTTAGCCCGCGACCACTCTATTAGTCCGCGCAACTAACCGAGACCCACGCCTCTTTCCGTTAGACGTGGGACCTCATGGCCATTAAGGCACCTAGTCACATTTTTGATGGCAAGTTCAAGTTCTCCTTTGACCCACATTGACAATTCAACAGGCTCACGTAGTCATTACACCGTGCAATTCACAAATTATATAGGTCTTAGTAACTACATGGGTTTGCCCACTAACAACTAGATATACGAAATTATAGTAATAGACGTGCTAATCATCACAGAGATAATCTCAAACGTCTAATCATCCATATTTCACAATTATTGTCACTCACCTCAAGGATTTCACTCCTATTTGCTGAATTAAGAGCCTGGTGATTACCAGTTACAATTCCTGTATCAAATTAGCAAATTATGAGCTAAGCTTCCAAATTGGGGCGCAAAAAAACTGTCTCAAAAAGCAATAAGATTAGTACCCACGCGTTAGACTCACCTCCAGGAGTCCAAATATGTAGCCTGTTTTGAAATTGCACGTCGTTAAGCGCGTCAATCGGCATCGTGAACCTCGGCGTCGATTCTGTTGTCGAGAATTCCGTACGAATTCTTTCTGTAACTCATTTCATTGTTTTGATGAAGGTGATGACAAGGGATGATGATTCATCGCCACATGTCGCGTGGCATGCGAGCCACGTTTTACCATTTTTATGTTTGACTCCCCAGGTTTCCTCAATTTTACATTTATACCCCTATTAGTTAATGAAACTTATTAAAACTATCCCAAACTTACATGAGTGTTTGCCTATGTCACGCGTTGGTTCCATAAGTGGTCCCACATAATTTTATGAAGTTGCTAATTAACCTACTAATTATGCAACGTGTCCAATTCGTCCTCACAAAGGTATCCCTAGCGGACAATAGGAGTGGTCTCTAACAAGTAACATGCTATTAAAAACAACATATTAAAATATTCACATATGCCTTAATAAACAGTTAAGCACATAATGATTAATATTCCATATCTGTCCCATCACACGGGGACCTAACATAACTGTCCCAAACTGGGACTGCCACTTGGCCTATCTTTGGGTTACAAACTGGACACCTCTAATCATCTTAGTGAGTTAAAACTCACTTAACACAAATAATTAGATCTTTAATAAAATATTAATATGCATTCTAAATGCAATTAAATTCTGCCCGCGAGAGTAGGTGTTACATCTCTCCACTCTTTAAAGAGGAGTTTGTCCTCAAACGCGCTGTACCTCAAGTCTCGAACAGGTATGGGTATTTCTCTCGCATCTCTTTCTCCGTTTCCCATGTAGCTTCTTCAACCGAATGGTTCCGCCACAATACCATGACCAACGGAATGGTCTTTGTCCTTAATACTTGTTCTTTTCGGTCAAGAATTCTGATTGGATATTCAATATATGTCAAGTCTTCTCTGATCTCTAATAGTTCTGGTTCAATCACCTAACTCGAATCTGATACACATTTTCGTAACAATGATATGTGGAAAACATTATGCACATGGGCTAATTCTTGTGGCAAATCTAATCGGTTCGCCACCAGTCCAACTCTTCTAACTATCTCAAATGGTTCGACATATCTCAGATTTCACTTCCCTCGTTTTCCAAATCTCACAATTCCTTTTGTAGGCGATACTTTTAAGAATACATAATCTCCTATTTCGAATTCTATTGATCTTCTCTTTAAATCAGCATAACTCTTGTAACGACTTTGAGCCGTTTGTAGCCGTTGTTGTATCACTTTGATCTTTTCCGTAGTTTGTTGAACTATCTCCGGTCCTATCAATTTTCTTTCTCCCACTTCGGTCCAGCAAACTGGAGAACGACATTTTTGCCCGTATAAAGCCTCAAAAGGTGTCATTCCAATACTAGCTTGGAAACTATTATTATAAGCAAATTCTGCTAGAGGCAAATATTCCTCCCAATCGCCTTTAAAGTCTAATACACATATCTGCAGCATATCCTCTAATATCAGAATCACCAGTTCTGACTGGCCATCAATTTGAGGATGGAATGCCGTACTAAAATTTAAGTTAGTACCCATAGCCCGTTGTAATCCTTGCCAAAATCGCGATGTGAATTTACTATCTCTGTCTGAAACAATTGATACTGGAGCTCCGTGTAATCGTACTATCTCTTGAATATATAACTCTGCCAGTTTCATCGGATCATTAGTTTTGATCGGCAAGAAGTGTGCTGACTTGGTCAATCAATCAACGATTACCCAAACGGTTTCATTTGACTTTCTTGATCTCGGCAAACCTGACACAAAATCCATTGTAATATTCTCCCATTTTCATTCTGGTATAGGCAATGGTATAAATTGTCCCGCAGGTCTCTGATGTTCTACCTTTACCTGTTGACAAACTACACACTTGGCTACATATCCTGCCACTTCTCTTTTCATTCCAGACCACCAATAAATTTCCCGTAAGTCGCGGTACATCTTTGTGCTTCCTGGGTGGATTGATTACTTAGTGTTATGTGCCTCCTCTAAAACTGTTTCCTTGATTCGATCTATACTGGGTACACAAACTCGATTCCTGAACTTCAGTATCCCATTTTCAAAGGTGAACTCTGGCTGCTTACCCTCAATATTCCATCACAAATCTTCTTCAATTCTGGATCTTGAAGTTACTTGTTGCGAATTTCATCTACTAAGGATGGTTGTGGGATGATTGCCGACATCAAAGCATCTCTAGTTTCTGGAATTACTTCCAATTTCAGCTTCTCCAGTTCCCGTATTAGTTTTTCCTGAGTAGTCAGGGCATAGATCAAATTATGTGTTGATTTTTGACTTAGCGCATTAGCCACTACATTGGCTTTTCCTGGATGGCAGTGAATAGTTACGTCGTAGTCCTTCATTAATTCTAGCCAACGCCTTTGTCGCATGTTCAAATCCCTCTGGGTAAAGAGATACTTTAAACTATTGTGATCAATGTAAATCTCACACCTTTTCCCATATAGATAATGTCACCAAATCCTTAAGGCAAATATCACAACTGCTAACTCCAAGTCATGCGTCCAGTAGTTAACTTCATGTGCTCTTAGTTGTCGCAAAGCATAAGCAGTAACTTTGTCATTTTGCATCAAGACACATCCCAACCCCCGATGCGAAACATCACTATAAATACTAAACCCCTTAGTACCCGAAGGAATAGTCAAAATCGGTGCTGACATAAGTCGAGTCTTCAATTCCATAAAACTTTCTTCACACTCAAGGCTCCATACAAATGGAACATCTTTCCTCATTAGTCGGGTCATAGGTGTCGCAATTCTCGAGATATTCTCCACGAACCTTCGGTAGTAACAGGCTAAATTAAACCCAAGAAACTTCTTACTTCTGACACATTAGTTGGCGGATTCCAATTAGCTATAGCTTCAATTTTCTGTGGATCCACTGATACACCTTCCTTTGATATTACATGGCCCAAAGCGCAAAAATGCAATTTTGGTTAAACAGAACTCACATTTCTTCAACTTCCCAAACAACTTCTCTCGGAGTCGTTGCAAAATTAACCGGAGATGCCTCTCATGGTCTTCTACACTCATGGAATATATCAAAATGTCATCAATGAAAATAATTACAAACTCGTCCAAGTAATCCTTAAATACCCGGTTCATCAAATCCATGAATACAGCCGGTGCATTAGTAACTCCAAATGGCATGATAAGGAACTCGTTGTGGCCATAGCGAGTCCTAAATGCAGTCTTCTCCACATCCTCTTCTTTCACCTTTAGCTGATGGAAGCCCGATCGTAAGTCAATTTTAGAAAAAATACTTGAGCTCATTGGAGTTGGTCGAACAAGTCATCAATTTTGGGTAACGGGTACTTGTTCTTGATAGTTAGCTTGTTCAGCTCACGGTAGTCGATACACATCATCATGGTTCCATCTTTCTTTTTGACAAATAAGACTGGTGCACCCCACGGCGATACACTAGGCCGGATATGTTAGGAAACTGTGTTCCCAGAATCCATTGACAGTGCGTATAAGTTGGTACTGCAAAAAAAATTACGTGAAAACTACGATAACCCCACAAGAGCGGAACTAGGGTTACCTTAATCTGCTAAAACGGATTCCTGTAGTAGGCGAATCTAGAACACGGGCTCGATAACAGCTCACGATCTTTTACCGTATTCCTTTGCTGCCAGAATATCGAACTGAGTGTGGGCTCTTTCGAAATCCTTTCTGTTTTCTGCTCTCCCTCTTTTACGCTCTCTTTTCTATTTTGAGTTATAATTCTCTATATAGAAAAACGCTAGCTGAGGAGAGAGCCAAAGCAGCATATATATAGGCTACGATAGGGACCATAAGAAGTCAATAAGGAATAGGCTTCCTTATGGAATTAGGAAACCCTAATTCGAACTGAATCAGATTCCTATTTCCATAAATTATAATTCATACCACTAAAGAATTATAATTGCACTCCTACCCTTATCTCAAAAATATATTTCGAGCTCCATGTTATTAAATGCTTATTATCTCCCCATGTTAAGATTACAGATATTCATTAATTAAATATAATTATTGACAATCATATTTAATTAATTTCTTAAAATTCCTTGAGATCCTCTGCTTAACTTATCTGATATGTCTGATACAAAATCCACCTGCAGGGTTTGACATAATCAAAACTTATAAGCTTTCTCAAGGGGATATCATCAATCCCAAAATTGAGACATGGATTCCATCATTAATTAATATCCACCACACAATTAATATTGCCACCCAATCCAATGAGATGTTGACCCATTTAAGGATCTCACTCTTTTAGGGATCAAAGTGTAAATAACAAATGTACGTGTCTACAAATTAACTTAGGATTTAGAGCATAAGCACTCATAATAGCCATGAGGTATTAATTATCTTATAAGTCAGTATAAAGATAATTACCCCAAGTCAGTCCCGTTTAATACACAAAGTGTACCAGCATAGTGAGTTGAAACTATACCGTTTTCCGTAGTCAAGACAAACCTACTACAACACCATGCTGCAGTCCTACCGATGGTGTGTCCAATCCCATCTAAGACTGTAAACCAAAATCTTACATTCTATAATATCTGATGGCCTGATCTTCCGTGTGTAAGCCGAACTCTACACACCAAACCACCTACTATATAGAATGAGAGACACACATGCATAATATTAAATAAATAATATAATACAAACATTGCCCACATAGATTCTCATAAAAAATGGAATAACTGATTTGAATAATAAATCAACTACATAAAGCATGGCTTTTAGTATATATCCCTAACAGGATAAACCCCTTGTCCAACAATTCCTATAGTTGAATCTTTAGTTCTTTGAGTTCTATTGGTGCCATTTTGTACGGCGTCTTTGACACATGTTGTGTTCTCGAAGCCACCTCAATAGTGAATTCAATTTCTCGATCAATCAACTCATCTGGCAAGTCCTTAAGAAATACATCTGGAAACTCCCGTACTACTGATATATCTTCTACCTTGGTGCTCGTAACCCGTTTATCAATTATAGAGCATAAAAATCCTTGACAACCTTGTTTCAACAATTTACCCACCCGAATTGCCGACACCAAGAATGGTGGTGCCACGACACCAATCCCCTGAAAAATAAATTCTCCCTGCCCCGGTGGTCAAAAAATAACTCTTTTCGTTCACAGTCAACAAAGGCTTGGCTCACGGATAACCAATCCATACCCAAAATCACATCAAAATAATTAATGGTCAACGGTATCAAGTCGATAGTCAATGTTCTATCATCTACCCGGATGTCACATGCCTTGAAAACTGTAGATGTTGTCATCGGTGTACTAAGTGGTAAAGATACTGATAAATCATATCCTAAGGGTTCAGACATGCTATGTAAGTGTTTAACAAATTCACGTGCAACAAAAGAATGTGTCGACCCGAATCTATCAAAACATGAGTTGGATGCGAACAAATTGATAATATACCTGATACGACAGAGTCGGTAGCTAAAATATCTCCTGGGGTCAACTGGTAAAACCTCCCTTGCCTTGGCTCGACCCCCTTCCCCTTATCCATATTGGTTCTGAATCTTGCTGTGGTTGTAGCCATCGAACTCGTGCTTTGTTGCTTCTTCGTCGGACAATATTTAGAGTGATGTCCCAGTACCCCACAAGTGTAACATCTACCTCTTACCTCTGGATTGGAACCTCCAATGCTCTGAGCTCTGACTTGCAAACAATACCGGGCAACATGCCCCAACTGTTTACATTTGTTACATATCAAAGTAAGGTGGCAAGCTCCCATGTATTGTCGGTTGCATGTTGGGCATATTGGGTTAGTTTCCCCGGTGTAGGTATTTCTCCCTTGGCTCCTTGTACTCGAGCCTGAACCCTATGAAAATGTTCTCTTAGAGAACCCTTGCCCTGTCCCCTTGTCCTCATACGTTCGCTTGCCTTGCTGCCCTTGTTTGAATTTCTCAATATCTTTTTCCACTATTAAAGTCACATCTTGAACATCGGCCACACTTTGGTGTTTAAGTGTATCACCACGGCTACGAATGTTATCTCTCAACCCCTCCTCAAACTTCCGAGCTTTGTCAACTTCTCTTGGAACGGAGCAATATCCTAAAACTTCCGAGCTTTGTCAACTTCTCTTGGAACGGAGCGATATCCCAAGCGGAGTAAATCATTGTACTTTATAGCGTACTCATTGACAGTCATGTCCCCTTGTTGTAAATTTGCAAATTCTCAACTCAGTTGTGTCTTAGCCAATACCGAAAAGTATCGTTTGTTAAACTCGTTCACAAACTGTCTCCACATTTTTGGCGGTACTTGAGCAATTTGGTTTGTCCACCAACTCTGAGCTACCCCTTTTAGGGTATCGGTGGAACACATAATCTTTTCAGTGTCTGTACACCCCCATAGCCCAAAAAATGCGTTCGATATCCATGAACCAACGATGGACTAATGACGTGTCAGGACCCCCCTCAAACTGTAGTGGCTTCCATTTATAGAACTGCTTAATGATTCCCCGTTCGTGTCGTGGATTTGCAGGTCTATTCTCACTCGTTGGTATTCTATCACTAGCAGCTCTGACAAAATTACTCACAATATCCTCCAAATGATCCAACCTCGAATGTGGTGAATGTTCTCGGTTTGGGTCTGCCATTTCTTACCTGCCAATCAATTCACATAAATACCATACATGCTACACCATTACAACATGCAACATTCATATCACATATCTTATGCATTTATGATATGCATCTAATTACTCATCTTTATCAAGTTCTTTCAAGTCGTCGTCTCTCATACCCAAAGTTCTAAGCTTATTGCTCTGATACCACTAAATGTCACGCCCCGGAACTGCACATACGATTCTAGGTCACGTGGCATGCCACCAAGGCTCCTATTACACTCCAAAGGATCCATTATTAACAATAAATCAGAGTCATAAAATGCTATACCCAATTAAAGCACTCTTGAAAACAAAGCATTTTTTAAAACAGAGTATCCAGTCGACTGATCGGGAACCCGGTCGACTGGACACCAAATTACAGAGAGCATTTTTTTGAGAATTCCCCGATCCGGTCGACTGAATGGTCCGGTCGATTGAAAATTTTGAGGCCCGGTCGATTGGACATTGAGTCCGGTCAACTGAAAACCCTCAACCCCAGAATTTTAGCATTCTGCTTCACGATCCAGTCGACTGGATCGCGTGTCCGGTCGACTGGTTTATGCAGCAGAATCATAAATTCTGCAGCAGCCCTGTGTAAAAGCCAACACCAATTCAAACGTACCCAAGACCTGATAAAAATGCGATCAAACCAAATGTGTTCAACATAATACCACTCATATGTTACACGACATAATCTCACAACTAGTTTAATACATGATTCTAGAGTCCAAACTTATATAAACCAGTAACTAAGTTAACATTGTTGAGATTCCCAACTAGTTTTACAAACCACTTAGCCAAACTATTAGCATGATTTCCTAAGTACAAACCGAAATCCAACCATATTACAAGTTTTAAAACAAGATACAAGTTCACTATTTATACAAGACATTCTCTATATTAACCAAGCTAAAAGCCCTACACCCACGTTGCCTCGCCAATTCTTTACTAAGTTCCAAACCCTCAATGTTTCACCAACTTACCTTTATCACCTACAATGGTTATTTAATAACCACTATAATATATCAGCTATATGCTAGTGAATGCCAATAATTATAAACATGAATAATAGACATGTTCAATCTTATCTTTCTACACATAACTATGGTCTCCGGGAACGTAAGCACTGGCCACCCTTTCACGTTAGCCCGCGACTACTCCATTAGTCTGCGCAACTAACCGAGACCCATGCCTCTTTTCGTCAGACGTGGGACCTCATGGCCATTAAGGCACCTAGTCATATTTCTGATGGCAAGTACAAGTTCTCCTTTGACCCACATTGACAACTCAACAGGCTCACATAGTCATTACACCGTGCAATTCACAAATTATATAGGTCTTAGTAACCACATGGGTTTGCCCACTAACAACTAGATATACGAAATTATAGTAATAGACATGCTAATCATCACAGAGATAATCTCAAACATCTAATCATCCATATTTCACAATTATTGTCACTCACCTCAAGGATTTCGCTTCTATTTGCTGAATTAAGAGCCTAGTGATTACCAGTTACAATTCCTATATCAAATTAGCAAATTATGAGCTAAGCTTCCAAATTGGGGTGCAAAAAAACTGTCTCAAAATGCAATAAGATTAGTACATACACGTTAGACTCACCTCCAGGAGTCCAAATATGTAGCCTGTTTTGAAATTACACGTCGTTAAGTGCGTCAATCGGCGTCGTGAACGTCGACGTCGATTCCGTCGTCGAGAATTCCGTACGAATTCTTTCTGTAACTCATTTCATTGTTTTGATGAAGGTGATGACAAGGCATGATGAGTCATCACCACATGTCGCGTGGCATGCGAGCAACGTTTTACCATTTTTATGTTTGACTCCCCAGGTTTCCTCAGTTTTACATTTATACCCCTATTAGTTAATGAAACTTATTAAAACTATCCCAAACTTAAATGAGTGTTTGTCTATGTCACGCGTGGGTCCCATAAGTGGTCCCACATAATTTTATGAAGTTGCTAATTAACCTACTAATTATGCAACATGTCCAATTCGTCCTCACAAAGGTATCCCTAGCGGACCATAGGAGTGGCCTCTAACAAGTAACATGCTATTAAAAACAACATATTAAAATATTCACATATGCCTTAATAAACAGTTAAGCACATAATGATTAATTTTCCATATCTGTCCCATCACATGGGGACCTAACATAACTGTCCCAAACTGGGACTGCCACTTGGCCTATCTTTGGGTTCTAAACTGGACACCCCTAATCATCTTAGTGAGTTAAAACTCACTTAACACAAATAATCACATCTTTAATAAAATATTAATATGCATGCTAAATGTAATTAAATTATGCCCGCGGAAGTGGGTATTACACATGGATCGAGTGAGAACCAAGGTAGCCCCAAATGAGAGAGAGAGAGAGAGAGAGAGAGAGAGAGAGAGAGAGAAAGCAGTAAAGTAAAGAGTCTGGTTCTTGGGTGGAGACTGGTGTATGGAAGGGAGTTTTATGAGGCTAAGAGAGGTAGGTAGAGGAAGGTTGAGTAATGGCTGAGGGTGTTCTTGGGGATTTTGGAGAAGACGATAGATGCCTTAAGTGCTGGAGTTGAAGCTTAAAATTGGGTTAAGGCTTAAGATCCAGGTTAGGTTTGGGTTGGTAGATGTATTGAATGAGGTTGGTATTTATACAGGATTTGTGAGGTTCTGGAAATAGCCGAGTAGACATTTTCGGAGTGGTTTGTCTGTGTGAGATAGTTACAGTCATTAAATGAGGATGTGGACAAGCCAGTGTGCTAAGAAGGCACGTGATGCAAGAAGGGGTATCGTCGTTTGGAGGTGAACCAATACCATTGGTTGGTAAAAGGGAGACAAAAGGGGAGGAATGCCATTGGTGTAGAAGATGCAGCGAGGGAGGGAACCGAGGTTCTCTTTTATTGGTTCAAAGGTTTAAGTGAGGGGAAATGTGAATCGTCGATGATTCATTACGATGATTTTTACTGGTGGTGGTGCAGAAGGTTAGCATTGGGGTTCTTCGAGATGATGCTATTGGTCTGCAGAATACTCAACGAGGTTGAAGTGACTAGGCAGGGTGCGAGTCAAAGGTTTCAGCTGGTCTTGTGATCATGGGCCTCTCTAATTCGTTGTGAAACTGGAGGGGCAGGGCACGTGACGATGGTCACGTATCTCTTTTTCTCTTTGGGACTAACCCTATCTTTGTTTGTTATGCGTTTAGGCAGGGAGGTGCCCTTGGTTCTAACCATCGAGCCATGAACTCTCAAGTTTCCAGTGGATCTGACCACCCTTGGTACTGCTTCATGACCAAAGGTGGAGAATACACATGTAAGTGTGTGCTTGTGAGTATTATGGGGAGTATCGAGGAGAGATATGTCGCGGCGCGTGAGGGTCGTAAGTGACGCTTGAGAGCAAGTGGTTATTACAAGCGATGGTCAATGGTCAATTCCATAGCGATGGCCAATTTCGTGGTGAGTGGTCATTCAAAGCGATGGCCAATTCCATAGCGATGGCCAATTCCGTGGTGAGTGGTCATTCCAAGAGATGACACGAATGGTCATTCCAAGTGATGGCAAGCCTTGACTAGTGATCGATGGATTGACCAAGGTTTAAGTTGGGGATAATATCCACGTGCCAAATGGGTGATAGTGGAGTGAGCGGAGAGGGCAGCAGGTGAGAATGGGGCCACCTTGCTTTGGGCTAGGCTCATTCGTAGTGGGCTTTATTTGTGGGTATTCTGAAGTGGGCTTTCGAGTGATTACTCTGAAGTGGGGCAATGACACAGCTAGGGAGGTTCTAACCGAAGCGCGTCTATTGCTGGTTGAAAACTATTTCCAAAACCCCTCTTTGGCCTAGGCTTCTGGCTTAGGCCACTGAGAATTTCTGAAAGGGCTCCCTCTAACCTAGGGTAAAGCCCTACAAACATAGTTTCAAATTTATTTATTTTTTTGTTGGACTAATTTGGATCGGGTGCCCTTGGAAGTTGGAAACAGGCCTGGGTTGAAGGCTAGCAAATTGATACTCAAATTGAACTAACAGTATAGATGGGTTTCAACTGGGGACACTCAAACTAGTTTGGAGATGCGTGAAACAGGATTCTCTCAATTTTAATCTTAATAGAACCTAAGGTTATGGAGATTTGACAAAGCACCAATTTAAAAAAAAATTTACACTGGGTCAAGACTCATGTGCACGGAATTGACACTCACTAAACACTTGAATGTACAGTTATATAGTTCACTTACGAACCACCAGTGGTGGACGCAAGTGGGGGTCAGGGTGGACCCAGGCCCCCTGAACTTTTTTAAATTACAAATTTAAATTTAGTAATTTAGGTTTTTTATTTTTGGGAATAGGACCTCCTCATATTGCATGTTTACTTTGAATTAGATGTGTAAATATAGTTTGAGTAATGTTATACTCCCAAATTTTGTATCCCAAATGATTATCAAATACATGTGTTAGTGGCCCACTTGATTTTGATTGAAGAATATTAAAATAGTCCCATAATTATTGAATTTTGGTCCAAATCTCAGGTTAGGAATTGAAAATTATGATTGATTTCATGTTATTGTTGGAATTTAGATGTGATTATTGGATTAGAGACATGAGACATTTTTAACGTTTTTATGAAATTGTGAACATGAATTGTGAACAGTGAATATGTGAAGATGAATATGAATTGTGAATTATGAATTAATTTGTGAGTTAAAATTTAAACTAACATTGGTTTTATCCATTGCACCGGCTACAATGCAGAGGGCATTTTCAGCTATGAAAATTGTGAAAAATTGCTTGTGCAATCGAATGCGAGACTAATTTTTAAATGATAGTTTGCTTGTCATATTGAGAAAGAGAGATTCAACGAAGTTACAATGATGCTATAGTGAAACGTTTGCAGGATATGAAATCCTGTCACTGGTAATTATACTTACATTAGGCTCCCCAGATCAAAAATCATGAGTCCACCCCAACGAACTACATAACTAGTTCTTTGATTTCCCAAGCAAAACCCCCAGAGTACAACTGCAGCAGGTTCACTCCCACCTCCCAGTTATGGGAAAGTTTGTTGGAATGTCCATTACTACCCATGATGAAAAGAAGTCTCAAGCCCGTTAGGCATGGAGTACCCTACAAACTGAAGGTTCACTCACTACCATCCTAGATATCTAGTTTTCTAATTCTAAATACACAAAGATAAACTTCTAAGATTTGGAACTTCTACTAAAGTATACATCAGGTATTATTATAAATGATAAACACCATCACTGAAATTATATGTTTATCACCTCCAGAAAAATTGCAACAGATGAACAAGGATAACATAACACCAAGTTTCAGGAATAAGTTATACATGAGTGAGTTACAATTATCTGTCTCCTACTTCCTTGAAGCCGATACCTGAGTCCTAAACAATGAACTCATCTCACTTTATTGCCGACTGTTGCCTTGGGGGAAAAAGAGAGTCACATGCGTGGTAAAGCAGTGGAAAAATCGGAAGGGATGTCCGCACTTGCCTGCCAAGTGAGAAAAGGTCAGTAAAATTGCAACAAGAATCAAGGAAACATGGGGGATTTTGCCCCTTTTTCTTTTTAAGTTTAAAAGGGTGTAGCTAAATAAAACTAAAGCAATCAGGGCTTATACCAACAAGTTAGTATTCTTTTTGGCTAACTACCGAGGAGGACAACTTGAAACCCTCCAAATTTTGATTTTCCTTCTTTCTGTAGTGTTGTTTTATATAACTTTTGCACAAATCTCAACAACAAATCCGAGAAAGGCAGTTTTGAGAACTACCACTAACAAAAATCCTCTTTGAGAAGAACGTGTCCTGTTACTTGTTTGTAAGTGTTGGGTTCGAGCTTTTTTCTAATACAAGCTAACTGATTTGCCTCAACAGTAAAATAACCAAAAGAACGAACTCTGAACATTAATATCTGTTGGTGAGAGTTTCCTTTAGGAAATGGTTCAATGGCATGGCTATAAAAAGGTGAAATAGCATACCTCAACACTGTTGTAGTACTGAAATTGAATCCCTCAACTGGTTCTCCTTTCTTACGAGATGCATGAAGTTGGTTTCTGACTTGGGTAGCCAGCGACTGCATTTTAGTATATCGAAAGTATTTTTCAGAACTGCAAGGGAAAAAATACAATAAAAGTAGAGACCAAAAAAAAAAAAAAAAACCCTCACAAAAGAGGAAAAAGTGTTCCTTTTCATTTTGGAATGGTGTGATCAGTAGAGCAACTATTTCTGGAAAAATACAAGGAAAATTTAGGATTCTTTGAAGTAAGTACAATACCTTTCCCAGCTCAACTCCCCATTGGTCGAAAGAATTGATACCCCATATGAAGCCTTCGACAGCAATTCTGTGTTCATAGATCGCCAACAACTGAAGAATGGATAGAGAGAAATTTGGTTTACTCGTAGCCAGAAGAAATATGAATGTCATGAATACCCAGGTTAAACATTACACACTTGAAAAGGAAAAACTGTATGCTGTGGTGGTCAAGGGTATATAAGTTTGGATTAGCATTTTCACAGCTTTAAATAAAAAAATCTGATTCACTTTTAAAGCAGGAAAACGGCTTTTTTGGAAAGCTCCAATTTGTAGCTTTTTAAAAGCTAACCACACGGGCTCTTAAGCATCTAGTTAAGCAAACCTAAGAAAACTTAAGGCCATATGATATGAAGACCGCATGTACTCGAGTTTCTTCTGTATTTGAGCTTCTAGTATATTCCCTATGATAGTCAACATGTGCAAACTGCTTCAAGAAACAAGAAAAGGGCTTATGAGACATCATACCTGTCCAACATTATAAGCATTTAACGAGGGAAGTAGAAGGCTCAGGGAAGGTCGATTGCCAGAGAAGGTCTGAGAAAGATAACGTTAACTGTCAAGATTAAGTTCCAACTGTAAGCAAAAGATACTTGAATGGAAGCTGAAAGGAAATCACCTTGTGAGGAATAAGATGCTGGGCTACATTCTCATTCCGCAACTGTTCTGGGGTCTACAAAGTGAAGTTTGGTAAGTTACATTTGTGTTAAAGCAGATAAGTGAATAATCTTGATTTAAGTTACGAATCTAAGCACTTAAAGAAGGAACAAAAAGAAACAACATTTTGGGGTTTCTCAAATATTATACTTAATGTACCTTTAAAAGCCTTAATATATTATAGGGTAATGCAAAGTTAGCAACTCATTATTCAAGCAAAACAACCAGTTTGAAACTTTTACAAGGATTTTATGATGATTATAAATAAATAAATAAATAAAAAAAAAAACCCTCAACTTCAGCCTTATTTGCACAAAACCCAAGCCAATTCTTCCCTTTCTTCTTTTTTCATCTTTACTTGTTTTTTTTTTTTTTTTTTTTTGGCTTGGGGGTGGGGTGCTTTCTTAATACCAAATATTGACCAAATAAACTTCTAAAGTTGCCAAAGTGTGGAACTAAACAAAATATCGATTGGGAAACAGACAAGTCGAGGAAAAGCCTTTACTTTACCTTCCCATAAGCAAGGGCGTCAGGCTGTGCAAAGAAATTAGACATGAGCTCATCATGGTTACTAACCACTTCATCTGCATAACAAATTCAATCAATAAATTCAGAACACAGAGAAGCGCCACAACATTTTTTTTTTGTTGGGTGGGGGGGGCGGAATGGTTTGTTGGTAAGGGATCAAACGCTACCACCATTCATAAGCCATGAGCCATGAGCAATCCAATTTGTTCATATAATGTTAAATTAAAAAGTGTGTAAAAGAAAGAGTTATGAGGTACACAGGTTGCTGACTCTTCACAACACCAATAAAATCACAAGGAATAATACGCCCCTGAAAGTTCCAAATGGGTTAGAGGAATTTCATATGTATACTGCATTCGATATACTGAAAAAATTAGTCAACGCTATAGTCACCGACTCACCACCATCAAACAAGTACTGAGTTTATATACCCTCAGAGTTGAAATTGATATTCTGTAGAATATGCCCAGTGACAAATAGCAAACACTATAATAGAGCCATGCTATACACACTATTCTGGAAAAAAATGTGTTTTTAAACTAACAAATTTTTTTTTTTGGAGAAAGAACTAGCATTTTGCTAGTCTCATAAATGCAATATTCCTTAATGTGTGAGGGGAAGCAAAATTTCTTTTTCTGAAACTTCTTCTTAGGAATGAACTATGGATAGCAGGATCCATAGAAGTACATCTGAATTAAGGAGACATTGATATAATTATGTATTTAGAGACCAAAAACAAAAATTTACTGAATTATGTTTTATTTTATTTAACAGTCTTACTATATGAAGCAGAACATGTAAGTTACCTGGTGAATTAGTTGGTAAAAGCTGTGCTGACCATTTGTTCCTGGTTCACCAAAATCAATTTCACCAGCCTCAAAGGGCAGAGGCTCACCATCAATTGATACCCCTTTCCCATTACTCTCCATGCTAACCTAAGTTGGAGTGAAATTCAGCAGGTGTAAGAATTACAAATAAGTCTCCATATTATGCAGGCAGAAAAGTTAGAGCAATCATGCCTGCTGAATGTGAGGGGCAAGCTTCTCTAGCGCTTGAGAGTAAGGTAAAATGGCCTGCAGGAATCATAGAAGTTCAAAGATAGGGCATGGCTACTAATGAAAAAATATCAGAGAATGCTCAAAAGGAGGTAGATCAAGCAATCTATCAGAGATAATGAACTCACTCTCGCTGGGTATCCAAGAAATGTAACATTCCATACGCTCAACAAACCCAAAAGCACCTGAAGTAATGGCGTAACATTATGAAACAGCCGACATGCCATATAACAAATGATACAAAAGCATGTTTAGTGTAGACCATCAGAATAATCACAGAAGCATAATGGAATATTGTAGGATATCTGATTCATTGGGAAGAGTACAGGTTCTCTCTCTCATCTGAGAATTGGTGCATGGAGAACAGAATCCCACTCGATTCACACGTTTGACGAAGTTTTGACATTGCAGAAAGTTTTCTTCTGAAACAAAACTAATATTGGGACTTAACACTTAAACTCTAGCACCCAATATCCCTTCTGTGTTACCTAGGGTCACCACAAAATACTTTAAACCAATTTTGAGTACACAAAAGTTGCTATAATGTAGATGTAGGCATTCTTGGCCATATCATTTTCCTGAAATAACCTGTCTTGTGCTCTTGTCCACTCTGGTATTGTAGGGTACATGTTACCAAAATGTGAGGCAGAAAACCCAGTATTCACTGGGTGCACGTGGGCGATCAAGACAAACAGTTATGCCAACAGAATCTAGACGAATGCTTGCAGGTAATAAAAGACTTAACAAAGACTCTTCTAAGGCATGTTCAGTATAACATACAATACAATAGGAAGAAAAAACCAAGTCACAGGGCGCGTACAGGTATGTTTTCCTCAAAAGGTGCTGAATAGAAATGTTGATCAATGCTTGAAGCTCCCTTCAGGAACCTTTAAGTACAAACGAATAACATCAGGCAACTCTCAACCAAAACCTACTCAAATGAAATGTCGAACGATGAAAAATGCACCAATACAAATTGAAGGAGGATTAGAACAACTTGAACTGAAAAAAAAGGATGGAGTACAACAATAAGAACCACCTTGTGCTCTACTTATATTGGCTCAAAAAAATGAGGTCGAAAATTTGAGATTATTGCGTGTATAGCATATCTTAGATGCAAAGAATTCCTCATATCTTTCTTAAATTTCCGTAGCAACACAATCATAGTCATAAAAGACAAATCTGTACATGTGGCTCGTTGAGACGGACAATTAACAGTCATATCAACATTTCACTTCTGTAAGAAGTTTAACTCATCATTAGCTAAACGTAACTTGTGGAATTAATGGAGAATTTAAAATTTTATCATGTCAACCCAGATTAGGACACTACACAAAGGAAATATAAGATCTGGTGGGGTGAGAATCGTGGGATGGAGGGACTGAGTCTGCAGAGAACTTCTTAGGTCTGTGTAACACGGACGTAGACCGGGGACGCATATAATGTTAGATGGAACCAAATTGACATGAAAACTCTAGAAAAGGACAGTAACATGAATATGTGGACATAGCACATATTTTTCAGGAGATAAAATATATCATTTGGTGATTATTAAACCATATGTATCAGCAATTGCATAGCTCCAGAAATGATGCAAAAGATAGATCTTACGCATGATTTTAAAAATATGCTGCCAGCAGTACATTCTTTTCATCTCTCTTTTTACCAGTTATTGGAACTTTTCCATACTACTAACTATGACCTTCACTATTGATTTGTTTAGGCCAATTGCACGATACTCATTATATTTGAAATAATTATAGACAGTATAGACTCTCTCTGATATGTATCTAGGAGAGGGGAAGATATGTTGCGCCTGTTACGATGTTAGGCATTTTGAAGTCTACATTCTCCCTAGTCTGAGTTTTCATGAAAAATTACACCAGGTACACATATTTTATATAATAGATCCAGATCGAGTGTTAAAACAAAGTTAAAAATAGTAACAAAATAAAACTGCAATTAAATAAAAGATAATTGAAAGTTACAGTACTTCTCAACTACTGTGAAACCGTATTGAAGAGATAAAGGTAACACTCCAACAGCGCTGCAAACTGCAAACAGTAGTTCAAAGACCACTTAGCTGTCTTATTAAAATCTGCTGCGTAGAGAGGGAAGGGGATACACGAATGTACTTACCACTATATCGGCCTCCCACCCAGTCCCAGAATGCAAAAGCATTATTCGGATCAATGCCAAACTTTTCTACGAGCTGCATAAAGGATTAAAAATAATCACACAAGAAGTTCATGTAAGTATATCTCATTCATTTTTGTCTTGAATTTCTTTTTAGTAAAACAATTACATGGAAACACTCAGTCAGCTTAACATATAAAAGGAAGCATGTATGGAAATTAAGTGCCTACAGGGAACAAAAGAACAGTGTCCACATGTCCATGCAATAAAGAAACAGGAGCAAACATGTGTCAATCTCAACGAAAATGAGTAAACCAATTTCTTTCAATCATGGTGAAAAGAAGATAGCAAACTGGTTAAAACGGAAAAATAAAGTTTCCCCCTATTTTTAGTTCTCTCATTTAACCTATTAGAGAGGTAATATACACCGCCAGCGATACCAAGCAATGTTTTAAAAGGCGCGCCTTGAGGCGAGGCAGCCCAAAAAAGCCTCAAGGCTGTAATTGTAAAGCCTTGGTCCTGTAAAGCTTAAGCCTTTTGTCTGAGGCACTGAGAAAAGCGTAAAAGGCACGCCTTTTATTCCTTTTGCTATGACTATGAGGTTTGAGCTTTCACGGGATGCTACTAACAATTACAAAATTACCATTTTTCAGGCTTTAGCATTAGAGGCAGAAAGACACCCACTCACATTAAACACATAACACCCAGGTGTGAAGCCAGGTGAGGTCTCTGCTCTCTCTCTCTCCACATATCTCTGTATAGGGCTTTTTCTGTTTTTCTCTTCTTCTTCTCCTTCTTTCTATTCTCTGCATTTTCTATACCACTCTGCATTTTTAGTGTGTGTGTGTGTGTGTGTTTTTTTTTTCCCTTCTCTGATTTAGGGCTTTTTACTGTTCTTTTTTCTTTTTTTTTAGTACCCTTTTTAATTCAGCCTTCTTTTAATCTTCTATAGCTGTTGTTTCCTTTCTTTCTTTCTCTCTCTCTCTCTTTTTTATTTATTTTTTATTTTTTATTTTTTATTTTTTTTCTACTATTCAAATTAAAAATCGAAATGCTCTCACCTCACGCCCCACGGAGTGTGGTAAAACGCCTTGCTCAGCGCTTTTGCCTTTCAAAAATAGAACATTGGTACCAAGCAGATTTAGTCAAAATTGAACTTTCCCTTCTTCTTCTTCTTTTTTGTTGATAAATGAACTTTCCTATTTCTAACGTAGTGTTTATCTTTTCTGGTGATCCGATAAGAACTTATCTAATGAAAATGTACAAAGTTAAAGTAAGATTAATTTTTTTACACAGAGTAAAAAAAATGAAAAAGGCATAGGAAAAGACAGATCTACAAAAAGAACATCAGCATATACATGGATTTGTGACTTTCAACCACACCAAGTACCCAATAAAAAGGGAAAGAAAAGAGGAACGATGGCAATCCCACCCTAAGCTCTCCCCAAACATGCACATATGTGCCAACTGCCAAGTCAGGGCCTAACTTGAGTGATTGCGCATATGAAACAAACTATGATCTGAAGGCAAGAAATGAAGAGACACGATAATACCGTTAGATTGGTACTGACAGCAACAGGGGCGGACCCAGGAATTTTGTTCAGGGGGGGCAGAAATTTATACAGGGGTTCGGGGGCAGCGCCTCCGACCCGATTTTTTTTAAGCTTAAAAGAGACAAATTACATTTTTTAAAGCTTAAAAAAGACAAACTAGAAATTTAAGGGGCAAAAATGAATAAAGTATGAAATATATAAGGTAAAAGAATTATTTTGAAAAGTTGAGGGGGGAAAATACGGGGCAAAATGAATAATATGAAATATATAAGGAAAAAAAATTATTTTGGAAGTTGAGGGGGGGCAAATAAGGGGCAAAAATGAATAATATATGAAATATATAGAGTAAAAGAATAATTTTGAAAAGTGAGGGGGGAAAATAGGGGCAAAATGAATAATATATGAAATATATAAGATAAAAGAATTATTTTGAAAGTTGAGGGGGGGCAAATAAAGGACAAAAATGAATAATATTTGAAATATGTAGGATAAAAGATAAATTTTCAAAAGTTGAATTGCCCCCCCTAGGGCCTTCCTACATCCGCCCCTGGACAGCAACCATATGCTTTGCAACTGCTTGAGGCCTGAAAAATAATACATCTCAATGTTATATATTAATATGATCAAACCAGAAGCCCCCACACCCAGGCACACACAGTTTTTCAAGACTATCCAGAATATTGCAAATGTACCCCCAAGTTTTGTCATGTCCTAACATGTTCCAGATATGCATAGGGAAACAACATCCCATTCTTTCTTTCCCTTACAAGCACTGTTTGCCTTACTCTCAAAATCACTTCAACTCTTGGTCAAAACCACTAATTCCCATTTTACAAACTCTCCTAGTGCTAACTTTTGAAACCTGGAATTATCACTACACCTATAGTTCAAGAGTCACTGACCCTAAAGCAGATGAGATCCATTCCCTTAGTGTCCGAGCATTCAACATAGTTTCAGCTGTGGTAAAAGTTTTTGAGACCACCACAACTGCAAACAACAAAAGAAATATAATGATTTAGAACATGAAACCCCAAAATAGATAAAAGGGAATGCATATAGTACAAGTAAAAGTGCACACCAAATAGCCCGAGTGACCTAGCGTAGTTTCAGGGTTCAACCCTGTAATATTTCTGGCAACGTCGATTGGATCTACATTTGCAAGACTGTGAACAAACACAAAGAAGCAGATTTGTTGAGGATTCATTACTTGTTAAATCATAAAATGTCATTGTTCTATGCATAGTATTTATCAAGTCGGGCACGACCAGTCAAACACGCTGTAACAATATCTATCACAAAAAGCTTCCTGTTATTGTGTGCATCCCAACTTCATTTTCCCATGAACCTGAACTTTCAAAATGGATGTTCAACATATTACAATGGTCTGACGGTGACTAAGAACTTTTTTGAGTGAACATTGAGCATTTTTCGGGGTGAGAGACACGTCAAATATAATACTATTAAGCAGTTGAATGTTGGCCATGTATGCTGATACAAGTTCTCCATATTCGTGCATGAGCAAATGCACATGCAACACAATTTGCATTCCTTTACAAGTGGATTTTAAAACAAGAAATTATGTAATTCTATTTACACATGACGCCAATTTATTTATTTAACTTATCCGGTCATACAAATATAAACATAATGCTGCAAGCAAGCTGAAATGTAGAATCAACCAGTTCATTGACAATGCTATTGGGCATAACTGAGCATCTTCGATATGTGTACACTTACAATCGCAGCTGTCGTCCTCTTGCTGATTCAACAGACACGGGATCTGTAAGGCAAGATTTCACTTAACAATTTGATGAGGCAAAACAACACACAGAAGTATACGAGAACAGATATCTGAAAACATCAGAAAGCGACTCAAAGAGAAAAAAGGCCACATAATATCATGGAGCTGCAATTGTAATGTGCACAGAATCAACCTGTTTGAAGAGCCGTATGCACAAATAGAGGGCCTAAAAAGCTGCCCCCAATACCCACAGAGATAACATCTTTCAACACTTTTCCTGTAGCTCCAACCTATCAATGTCTGTCTATGGTCAATATTTGGGCATAACATTACCGAAACGGACCATAAATAGGAGTTAAAGATTACCCAGGAACCATTGCGGATCCTCTCAGAAAATTCCCGGATCTTGTCCAGAACCTGCCAAACATCTGGTACCACATTCTTCCCATCACTTTGTATAACTGCATCCCTTGAAGCACGAAGAGCTACATGAAGAACAGATCTATTCTCTGTGCTGTTTATCTGAAGCACCACCCAAAAGAATGCTGAAGGATCAAATGATCGTGATATTGGAACATTTTGGAGAGTTCTGTGAATATCGCCAGAACAAATTCTAAAAATTTGGGGTCTCTAAAACTCAGATAGAGAGGGAATGGCTCCAATAAAGAATTAAAACGCCAATAAAAGAGAAAAGAAAAAAAAAAAAAGGTGAAATCGAGATTACCGGCGACTGCTATTAAAAATAAAAAAAATAAATAAATAAATAAAAATTGCAGAACAAGACAAATCTAAGATAATGAAAAGGAGGTCATGGGTGTTGAGAGCATACCTGAAGGTGAAGAAGATGATATAGGTAGGTTGATCGATCGATCGATAGATAGATAAATAGAATTGTTGGGAACAACAGGTTTTTGTGAAGCTCGTGAAAGTGTAATGTCCTGTTAACGAATTGGCGAAGGGAGGGAGGGAGGGGGATATCCTCTATGATGCGAATCAGGTGCTCCACCAAAGCTTTTAATTTTACTGTTTGATTTAACGGTTGTGATGGGAGTGTTGATAATGATCTCATGTGACACTTTTAGGCTCTTTTTGGTTGTTGAATTTCATGATGGAAAAATAAAAGGATAGAGAAAACAAGAAAGAAGCCCCTTCCCCTCGTGCTTACGTGAAAAATTAAAATTTTCAAAAATACAATTATTATTATTATGATTATTTTTTTATATGGGGGAGAGGAATGAGATTCAAACCCCGAACTTATGCATTGAAAGGGAACTTATATATGTCAAACTCTTTGCCACTTGAGCTATTACAACCTATGTTTCATAAATAGAATTGTAATATAGGAATAAAAGGAAGAAAAATGGCATACAACATTCAAAATATTTAATTTATTTCATAAGTCCTCGTTATTTTCCTTATTAACCAAACAAAGGAAAATAATTTCATTATATATATATATATATAAATATTTTTTTTTTCTCTCACTAAATCCAAGAATCAAACAAAGCCTTAAACGACCTAAGCTGAAACCTTCGTGATACGACCACCTGGTTTTACCTTGTTTAGGTTAGGGCTGCCACTTGGGCCGGCCTGGCCTGGCCTAAATTGTTCAAGCCTGAATTGAATTTGAGTTAAGCTTAGGTAGAGAGATTTTCAACCCGAGCCTAAGCCTGAGGCCGAACTTATACATATCATAAATATATTATATTCCATCTCAGTATTATTTTTAATTGTGGGATTATAGAGCTTTTTAGTGATAAAAATACCATTAGATATTATTAAAAAGGGTAATACTTGGCTCACAACCCTCCTACAACATTGTGTTTATCTCTCTCCTAGTGGGCACTGTAAGGTCTGCTGGCATTGTGAGACCCATCAGGAGCGAGATAGACACAAAAGAGAGGTTGTGAGCAAAGGTTGTGAGCCAAGTATTACTCTATTAAAAAAACTAAATTGATAGAAGGAAGGTTTTTTTACAAATCTAAAACGAAAATTGAAATTTGATATGCTACACGATATTGTTTATCTACAGAAATTTAGGCTCAAGTCGGACTAGGGCTTCGGTATTAAAACACAAGTCGAATTGGTAGGGATGGCAATTTCCTCCGTCCCGTTGGTAATCCGCTCCACTCTATTCCTAATGGTAATGAGTTGGAGTCTAATAAAACTGTAAAGGAGTGGAGTTAGTATGAAGAAATAAAACTCCTACAAGAGTAGGAGTGGGTTTGGGAAGACCCCCTAACTACTACTCCGACCCGAGTATGTTACAAATTTACTAAACTACCCTTAGTACTACAAGTAATCCCCCTTAGTACTAAAAGTAATTTAACCTGTTAGTAATCTACTCCACTCCTACTCTTAATTGTGTTTAATCATACTACAGTTTGCTACTTTGTTATATTTTACAACACTTTAATCATTGTTATATTTGTGTTTCAAATATACTTTTGTTGTGAATGGACTACTGATTGTAGATTTTTTTTTTTTTTTTGTTTTAATTTGATGTATAAATTGATAAATAGAGTATGAGTGAGTTGGAGTGGAGTAGGAGTGGATAAAATTAAATCCCTTTTACTATTGTACATGTTATACTTGTTTAGTACATTTACTATTGTACATAATACAATTTTTTAGTAGCAGAATATTTTAAATAATATTTGGTAATAATATAAGTCAGTGACTTAGAGAATGTAGCAGCATTCAAAATATTCACTTTGTCTAATATAGTTATTTTGATTAAAATGAAACCATCATTATTGATGGAGACTATTGGTATATTTTTATATTTTCCTGATTACAGTAGGACGGTTAAAAAATACAAAATTTTCAATTAATCTGTACGTTTGAGTTATTAGTAGAGAAACCGGAGCAAGCCACTTGTAAGGACCATAACTTGGCCACTTGTACGGACCACAATTTGCCACATTTTCATGCTTCTATAAGGGCTTATAAAGAAAAAGAAAAAGATATTAAAAGATTCATACATATCTTCAAGAAATATTTTTGTTTTCCTATATGAACCACATCCAGGAGTGGTTAGGATAAGAGCATCTCTATTGGTGTTATATTGGTAGGGTAAGTTAAGTTAATTTAGCATACACACTCCACGATGGTATGTTTGTTATTGTAAGAAAGTTAAGTATATCGTAGATAAACTTAACTTTACAATTCAGCTAAATTTTTTATCATACAGGTAAACGGCAGAAGCAAAGTCGGCTATGCTCTAGCCGACAGAGGGATTGCCGGCCACTCCCAGCTGACAAAGACATAGCTGGCCAAAACCTTCTTTTTCTTCCTTTTTTTAATTATTATTTTTATTTTTTTTACAAGTTAGGCTTTAGCCGGCAGGGTTGGGGTATATATATACATATATTTTTAAATGTAAATTTTATTAAAATAATAATTAAAAAAATGACCAAATGGTAATAAATAAATAAAAAAAAGGCTGGCCCACCCTTGTCGGCACTCCCTTCGCCGGTTGGGCTTTTACATCATTGTGGGAATTCTACCATCCCTATAGCACCTTATCTTAAATTTACCCTAATTGGTTATACATCACTAAAGATGCTCTAAGGCCATGTTTGGCTAACCATTAATAGAGTAAATGAGAATGAGTCATTTTGGGCAACCAAGATCATGAAGGGAAGAGATTATTTCCAAACTCTATTAAATGAGAGAGTTTGCCTTTAGCAGTTATTTTATCTTTAAATCTATCAAAAAGCTTACATAGCTTTCATGTTTATGCAATATACATAGACACGTATATACATATATATATATATATGTGTATACAAAGATTCTCTAAAAAGGACCACCTCTCTTTATTAAAGAGAGGGCCTCTATTTTGGCCGTCAGATTGTGTTTAAAAATTGTGAAATGGCAAAACTGTCCTTAATGAAAACACGATCCAACGGCCAAAACAGAAGCCCTCTCTTTAATAAAAAGAGGACGCCCTCTTTAGAGCCTGACTGTATATGTATATATATATATATATAAAGAAATTATGGAGTTAGTAGTACATGAAGGAAAGAACCATGAGTGAAAAAGATGATGAGATCTAGAAAGAGGGGGAAAACAATGAGTCTCCCTCTAAGATCCACCATTTTTAATAAAACATAACCTTTCCCCTAAAAATAATAATAATAATAATAATAATAATAATAATAATAAGACAACCTTTAAATCTAATGGTGTAGGTGATGTCCCAAATTAGTAGGTGTGTGAGTGAAAATTAAGTTTATTTCCAAAATTTTAAATCCATATTATTAGGGGTGTAAATCGGTCAATCGGTTGGGCGGTCATTTTTTTATTTTTATTTTTTATTTGTGTTTGAAAACCGACCAATAGGAGTGTAAATCGGTTGTTTTTAGGAGTTCGGTCAGTTTAGCTTGTACATACATTTAGGAACTGATACGTCCGTAAATATTCTGTAACAGTCCAACCGCCACGTGGTCAGCGAATGGTCCGGAGCTGGAGCATGGAGCCCACACTCCCGAGGAGTTCAGCTGTTACCGCCCGGGATACTCAGCAGCTCGGATATGAGGCGTGGGGAGTACCCAGGAGACGCGGCATGGATCACGCTTCCCACCGTTTCCTTATACAGCCGTGACTCTATCAAGGAAGAATCAATGGTTTCCTAAACCACTTAGGAAACTCTCCTAATATCATGCCAATCTATTGTGATTAGATTAGGCTTCTTAATCTAATTAACTTACCATGTAAAGGTGGACTCTTGCACCTATAAAAGAGCCCACCTGCCCTCTCTAAGGGGATCCGAAACTAAATTCTCTAAGCATACAAGCAC
This sequence comes from Hydrangea macrophylla, assembly GCA_033977485.1. Taxonomy (NCBI): domain Eukaryota; kingdom Viridiplantae; phylum Streptophyta; class Magnoliopsida; order Cornales; family Hydrangeaceae; genus Hydrangea; species Hydrangea macrophylla. Next base: position 56,655,119 of record CM066993.1, read on the forward strand.
GTATTAGAGAACTCACCACTTACACGCATACACCCGACCGGTATTACTGGTAGTGTCGCCCACCATTGTTGGCTCACCAGGCCCGTCGGTGATCTGCTAGTGAAGGCGCACAGACGCAATCGTGGACGTAGGTCACCTCTTTAACGGGGCCGAACCACATACAAATCTCCTCTGACTTTACTTATTGTCTAAATTACTCTTACCAAATTTCGGCATCATCAGGAACTGACCAATCGGTTATTGGTTTGTGATTTTTTCTTACACCCCTACATATTATGATCCATTGAGGAGTATAGTAATTTGTGAAAACTAATTATATGGTTGTATCCCTCATGAAAAATTCAGCGAAATAGGCTCAAGAATTACTTAAATTCGTCAAGAAATGAGTTAAAAAACACAAATTTTCAGTTCGGTACATTTACGATATTCCAAAATTAACCAATGTCGGAATTGTTGCCAGCGGCTGTGGTTGGTGACTTGGCCAATGTCTAAATGTATACAAATAAGTTTTGGGGAACATGCAAATAAATTTTTCAACTGGTAAGATGGCTAGGTGTCACTATTTTTGAACTTAAAGGTTTGGTGTTCAACTCCATGCTATTACAACTTACAAGGAATGTTTTCATTTGTCTTTTTTTTTTCTTTTTTTTTTTTTTAAATAGCATACCAAGCAAGTTCATACACTGCATGCGGGCCAGATTTGACTTGGGCTTAGTTTGCGTTGGTCAATGACTCAATTCCAATTCATTTGGGTTGTAAAATAATTAAATAAAATTAGCCCAACTAGGGGGTCGTTTGATTAATAAAATTATGAACTTCTAATTAGAATTAAATACCCTGTTTGGTTTAAGAATTTTTTATTTTTTTTATAATTGAACTCTAGTATATTTGATAGTATTAATTACTAACTATTAAACAAGTTAACTATTAGTTTTTAATTCTTAAACAAATGAAATTTATGGCTTTAATAGGTACTGTTGATGTTTAAAGAAATGAGATATATTATGACTCGATATTGCCCGTGGCTAAAGTCACTACCGAACAATACAAATCATACATGTGTTCGGCCATTAGTCAACTACATGTGCATGCGACACTTCAAATTGCTATAAATAGAGATTACAATGAAAATAAAACATCACATAACACTGAAGTAATTCATATGAAAAAAGTGAATGGGGTGCAAAAAGCTAACTTCACGTGCTTTCGCACTTTAGCAAAAGCCTCTTGACCCTCCTTTGATGGAAAATGACATGTTGATACGATAAAAGAAGACACCATCTCTCTCTCTAGGGTATTGCACGTGCCTAAAGGCACTAACAAAACAACTTCACGTGCTTACTGACCATCATTTTGCTCTGCTAATAACTAACTCAACGTGCATTCGGCACTAAATAAGTTTCCCTAAATTTGACACTTCCTGATATATTACGAAAAAAAAAAACAACTTTGTAACACAATATCTAAGCTATTAAGCCAAACAACCCTTAACAGTTAAGACAATAACAACCTTCAAATTGTTACAAAGTTAAACACTGCTAGGAACCAATTTCAACAAACTAATCTGAGCATAAATCATAGTAATTGATCAACCAACCATATATTCATTTATTTATTTGAGCATTTAGTGAAACTTATTGATAGATCAATTGACATTAGCTACAATCAATAGAAACATTTCGGGAGTTCTATAATTAGAATAACAATTAGAACCAGTAGTCTCGTTTACCATATATTTCGGGAGTTCTATAAACTTGGTGTTGAACCAGTGTCTCTAACTTTGATGCATGGTTAAAGCACCTCATGTGCTCTATCATAATTGGCATGTAAATTTGACAAAAAATAATTATTAATTCATTAGTAATACAAACTTAATGTTGGAATGCAAGGTAATTTATCAACCTTCAAAACTTTCTAACATTTATCATCCTTGTATAGAAACATAAAGAGCTACATTAGCATGAAAAATATCAAGTGTTAACTCTTACAAATTGGTGAGAGAAAATAATAAATGGGACTTTGCCACTTCAATTGATCACCCTAATATTAGGGGCAAAATTTTGGAAAGGAAAAGCCCTAAAAATTAGAAAACTCATTAACACTTAAAGATGTGTTGACTCGTTTGTAATGGGGAAGACAATTAAAAGTCTATGTTGGGACAACACGATTTAGGGAAAGCAAATGAAGTATTATTGTAATGCTCGTACCTGAAAAGAAGATTAATTTGATATTAATATGTGTTAATTAAAGATAATTAATGCATGAGATGGTTTAAGGTGGGGTTATGAACCCACATGTAAAAAAATGTTCAAATGCGGACACAGATGAAAGTTATGTAAAAGGCAGAACTGGTATAAATGTGGGGCCCAACGAAGGTCTAATTAAGATAATTTGCATTTTGATGTTATTATATGTTGATATGCATATTTGTTTTAATGCTTAAAGATATTACTGTCTTATGATAGGAAAAGGGACCAGTTTGGGTATCCATGTGAGGGCGTATTTGAAAATAATTGATAATTGGTAGGTTTAATAGCAACCTCATAATTTATGCGGAATCACGTTTGGGACCCACGCGAGACTTAGATTAAATCCTTTTAGAAAAGGTGGGTAGTTAATGTAATTAACATGGGAGTTTCATAATAAAACTTAAAGAAAGTTGGGGGAGGTAAATGAAATTATGAAAAATGCATGACAGCACATATGCATGTATAGCTTATGTGTCTTCTTAGAATCAAAACATAGCTGGGAATTTATGAAAAAGAGAGAACGAGAGCTCTAAGTCGGCGACGGAAATTTACGAGATGTTTCTTGCCGTCTCTTCGCCGTCCGGCGTCAGATTTACGATCCGAGACCATTTTTGAACTCATGGAGGTCAGAGGATCACATGCACGTAATTTATTTTCATTTTTGGTAACATTTTTCCGGTGACCGCTCTTGATAGACTATGTTTGTTGTACTAAAATTGTGTAGGATTACTCTAGAACAAGAATTGGGTTTGGTTCTAGCTTGAATCTGGGTTTTAGGAGCTTAATCACGTATAAATTGATGAGGTGAGTGTTCTAATTCTTCAATTGGATGTTTAGTTATGTTAGTGTGATAATTGTTGTTTATAGTTGCTTAACTAATTTTCATGGATGTATGTGTTGATGAATTTGGATAAAAGCATGTCAAAATTATGAAATTGCTATGTTTATGTGTTAAAGTTGCTTATGTGCTTATATGGATCAAAGGAAAGTCAAGTAGTGGTCACCATTTATAGGTCCCATATGTAACGGATAGGAAGTCCTCAATGAGTAGGACGTGGTGACGACCACAATGAAATGCCGGTGATGCCTTCGGGGTCATAAGAGAGTGTGTGATGCGCTATATGCGCCGAAAAGTGATAAAGATCCGGGGTGATAAGGACCCGGGGGTGGTGGCTGGAATGACTTGACTTTTCGGAGATCAATACGTTGTTGTTTTGATGATTGTTGCATTTACATACTTTTCATTCCATTGGCATGATTAGTTCTCTCACTAAGCGAATGCTTAAATGAAATATATTTTCTGTTGTGGTTATTGAATAACCATCGCAGGTACCAAACGAAATGAGGAGATGAAGTGATTCGTGCGACGGGTTAAGTTTGGGAGTTGCGAAAATGATTCTATGCTTAGATGGTTTTAGTGTGAAATATAACTTTTGTTTTGGGAAACACTTGAACAATGTATATTTGGGTGATTTGTAGTATGTTAAGTTAAAGTGATTGTAAATTATGTTGTAAGATGTGAGTTGCACTTGTAATATGCAAATTTGGGTATGACTGGTTGTTTATGCTCCAAACCATGAGTTGTACTTGCAAGTTGCAAGTTATGTATTTTGGGAGTGAAGTTGGATGGAGCTAGTAGTTTTTGGTTGGAAACTAACTTAGTTCTCCTTATGTATAAATGTTTGTGTATGTGTGTGGATACCGGGATTCCACCGCTTTTGTTGGGTTTCGAAACTTGTTTGATTTTTTATCAAAGGAAGAAAATGGTAAGGTGGTCTGTTGAAAACAGATATAGAGTCGCCACTTGGTCTTTAAGGAACCAAGAAACCTAATTTTGACTCACCCAAACGGATAAAGGGCACCGGCCCTTCATAACCAAAGAACTTGGCTCGGGGTTTTGGTACGAGAGAGAAAGGAGCCTTTGTCACGACTAAAACACCCTCAACTCGCCCCGTCTTTCGACGGGCCTCAATTAGCATCCAAATAATCATCTTATACTATGTTTGGTTCGACAAATAATACTATGATAGTATACTACATTTTATAAGAAACTTGAAATGGAAGATCTAAAGATAAGATATCATTCATAAGATCTAAGCCAAATATCATTCAATGTAAAGTGAAAGATCACACAAATAAACCTAGGAAAAATCGTCTAATCATGTATCAAGTAATTAAGTTTCCCTAATCTAAAAGGGGACATGAATGGTTCTTGAAACAAATAATCAAAGAATCAAAGTATGCTTAGCAAGCTAGAATGATGCATGTTAGTCTTTGAGAAAATAAGATCTCTCAATCCCCGGGACGGATGAGAAAGGATGATTAGATCGAGGGGAAGCATGAACGTGTGATCATGATCATTCCTTATAATCTTCTTAGATTAGGAGTAAAAAAAAGCCCCAAATCTTTGCATGGATGTAATGTATATATCTAAAATGTGCCAAGGTTGTAGTGTGCTTTGTGTTCATGGCTTCCTAGAATGACTTAGAAGTCTATAATGTGTATGAATGGATGAATGAAATCAACATGGGATGTGTACAAATGTAGTATGAACTACTTCCTAAGATATGAACTAATTTGGAATGCATATAAGCATCAAATCAAAGAATGAAAGTTAAGATGTGCTTGCTGTGAATAGTGGACAGAACAGTAGCATGATCTTTTGAAAATTGAAAAGAGGGGTTAGGAATGTTTTCAATGCATGATTTTTTATGGAGATGTTCCTTATTGTGTGTAGAACACAACCCAAAAGGCCAATCTTGAATATCTATCATATATTGAGAGAAATAATATAAACAATGAAGGTCACTCAGAAACAGAGTCCGTACTGTCGACTGAAATGTTAAAAAATCTTAGAAAATAAAAACTAATGATCTAGAGGCCCATTTTATACAGAACGTTCCCTAAGACATTGAAGTTTAAGGGAAAAATAAGTTAGGACCACCCCTTTTGGAAAAGGTTTCTTCAAAAGAGGTTGGAAGTGGTCCTAGCTGCTGTGACAGCAAAAACAGAATGTCTGGAAGGAATGTTGGGATCCAAATGGACCATTTCCAAGTACTTCCAAGTCAAACCAAAAATCCTGGGTGTTCTCCAATGAGTTAGGAAGACTTTCCAAGTGGCCTTGCATCCATATGTTGAGTATTGAGTCCTAGAGAAATCTTTGAACTCGGCTCACTCACTGTTTTGACTCATTATTTTGAAGATTTTGGAGAAAACAAGGTTTTGTTTCTTGAAACCAAATGAGAGGGATTGAGAGGGGTTTTGAAATAGATGTTTTGAAAACATATTTTCAACACTCAATAAGGATTATAGCCACTTAGAATACCAACATCAAACTCATCATTAAGAACCTCCAAGATTGTTGGAGAGATTTATTTTATTTTTGAACATAACTTCAATGCATTCCAAGAATACCTTGGAAGTATTGAGGTTATGATCATCATCTATCAAACATGTTTTTGAGGTCAAGAGCTACTATCCATGAGGATTCACTCACCCCAAACTTCATGTCATCACTTAGATGATGATGAACTAGTAAGTAAATAAAGAAAAATAAAAAAGAAATGAGGTAAGAAGAGATAAACAATGAATAAACAAGCAAGTAGATAATGATCAATAGATGATATTCATGATGTATTGAACTTGTAGAATGGTGTTTCACTCATATATGATGACATTGGATAGGGAAGAAGCTTCCTCTCTCTTAAATGCTCACTAAAATGGTGGTTGGGTGTATTGAATGTTGAAGTAAATAGGAGTAATGAAGTAAAAACAAGGTTTAGAACTCACTTTTGTTTTGAAAATCCAAGAAGAAAGCTTCTTTTTCTCTATTCTAACCTTATCTCTACAACTTTCTCTCCCAAACTTTTTCAAAGCTTCCATTTGACTCCCCTAAAATGAAGAGTAATGGGGTGTTTATATAGGCCAACTTGGGGTGGTTTTGGGATTTAGAAAGTACTCCCATTGGCTCCAAACATCTGAAATCATAAAACTATGTCGTTTTGGCTTTTAATTAATCAAAATGGGACCACAAAACTAATTACAAAAATACACTATTCTGGAGGGGAGTGCCGTGGCAGCACTGGGCCAGTGCCGCGGCGGCAGTGGGCCAGTGCCGCCGCGGCACTGCTCCTCCCTTCGTCCAGATAATGCTGTTTAGGCCCCCTGAAGTTCCGGTATTCGCGAAAAGGCCCTATTTCGTCCGAAATTCACAGAAAATGCATATGAACTCCAAATTGAGGTTGTGATATACCGTTGGAAAGGTAATGGAGTCTACTTTACATAAAAAAAAAAGTTCGGAGATAGGTCACTTTGAAAAGTTTTGCGGTATTCGCGATAAGAGCTGATTTGATCGCCTTTTTCGCCTTCGGAAATTCATAATAGACTCGTTTTAAATCCGGGAATTATGTGCGATATACCGTTGGAAAGCTATCGACCTCTAGTATCCATGAAAAATATTTGAAAATTGTTTCGGTGCCCCAGTTCCAAAGTCAAATTTTGGTCAAACTGGTCAAACCTGGGATTACCGGGAAGTTCTGGAAATCTCCGGGAGTTCCCGGGAGCTGATGTTTTCGCTCGATTTTCTTTTGGAACTTGTTTATACACAATTTATTTGGAAAATAAATTTTTTTTAATTATAAAGAGTTTATTTTCAGTTGGAGACCAAGTCTCCCAAACAACTCCTCCACGTTTTTTTCTCCAGATTTTTTCTCCAACGTTCCCAGAGTTCTCTCCACGTTCTGTAACGTTAACTTTCCCAACGTTCAGAATATATTCTTTATATATACACAAACTGCTCTCATAAAAAGAAACAGACGGTTTTACAAAGAGAAAAAGAGTTACAGAAATTATTTTGCACAGTTTCTATATACAGTTTCTGAGCAACAATTTCTGAAAGGGTGTGGGTTTTTCCGATCTTCCTCCGTGCAAGGATTTTTGAGACAGAGGCAATTTCTAGGCTGCTTTATTTTGGGGACGTCGTGGCCTTCATCCGAACTACTTGCACAACTTGGGCAGAGCCGCGAAGCGTCTTAAAAAGAGTGACTAAGTCCGCGACTCATCCCACGAAAAACGTCAAAGGCTACTAATATTGGTAAAATTGTTCCTTTTAGTTTCTGCAGCAACACCATGTGTTGGTAACATGATACAAAAGTGTTCGTCTTTTTGGACGACAACCTAAGTAAAGGGGTGATAGTGAAAACTTGTAATAGTTGAGTGGTTGCTAGAGTTTTATAGTTGAGGGGGATATTTGAAAAAAGGTCATAGTTGAGGGGGGTATTGGTGTAATTTACCCAATAATAATTGTATCTAAGATAAATCACGTGCCCGACTCGTGCAGAAAAAAAAAGTAAAAGTTATGAGCAATGCTAGATGCACTCCCAAATGCACAACCAAATGCACAACTTTGCTTTAAATTGTTGGACCTCGTGCTAAAAAGTTTGTACACAAAAAGGGAGTGTACAGGGTGTGCAAGCGTTTCAGCACGAAGTCCAACATTTTTAAGCAGGGTTGTGCATTTGGTTGTGCATGTGAGAGTGCATCTAGCATTACTCAAAAGTTATTACTCCATATTGTAGACTATAACTTAGAAGAGGGCTGGCTGACTAATACTAATACTACTATAAGTTGAAAACCAGGAAAGGTGAAGAGAAGACCCTTTCTTTCTCAGTTTCTTATCACACGAGGAGTCTATAAAATAATGGCGGGAAGTTTTGGCGCCATTATATTTATACCATATTTGGCGGTCAATCTCTATCTACATAAACCCAATTCTTCATCTTCCAAACTCTTCAATTCCATTCTCTGCAAACTCCCAAATCGATTCTCGTATTGCTCTCGATTCACAACAATGGCACAACACGACCCTCAAATTGTTAGCCCTGAAATCGAAGAACCCTCCCCAAAAAAGATTCAGAAGCTTCATCAAAATGGGGTCTCTGAAGCTTATCCACAAATCACCCAGTTTTTGCGAGTGAAAAAAGCTCTCCGACAAAGCTGTTTTGCCCTCCAGAGCATCCTCTCTCTCTGCTGGTTACGATCTCTCCAGGTAATTTCACCACCATGTCGTGTGTGTGCGTATATATATATGTATATAGCTACATTTTGATATGGGTTTAAAATTTATGGGTTTTCATTTTGATATATGTGTAGTGCAATAGAGACTGAAGTACCAGCCAGAGGCAAAGCTCTGGTTCCGACAGATCTGAGCATAGCCATACCTGATGGAACCTACGCTCGTATTGGTAATTTTATTTCTTCTCTCTGCGTATATATATATATATATATGTATATTAACACACATATATGAGGGTTCTATTATATGTATATATATATTGTTGGTGGGATTTTCTGAGATGGGTTTCCGTTACATTGCAGCGCCGCGATCGGGATTAGCATAGAAGCATTCGATTGATGTTGGAGCTGGCGTAATAGATGCTGATTACAGAGGCCCAGTTGGGGTTATCTTATTCAACCATTCTGATACTGGTTTTGAAGTCAAAGTTGGGGATAGGATTGCACAGTTGATCATTGAGAAGATCATGACTCCTGAAGTCTCGGAGGTTGATGATTTGGATTCAACTGTTAGAGGTGCTGGTGGTTTTGGATATACTGGCATTTAAATCTCCATGATTGCTGTGATATTGGAGGATCATGTCTGTATCATTTTGGGGTTTTTTTTTTCTTTTTCTCTTTGGTTTGTGTACAGACTTAGTGTTTTGGGGTTTCTGGGTAGTTCTCATCTTTTTGTTTTTTTGAGTAGTATTGTCAAATAGTTGGTGGGTAGATTGAAACTATGTGATCTTACAACTAAAGCTAATTTGTGCTTTTCTTGGTGGATTTCTGATAAGCTCTTTTCCCTTTCCCATCTTCTAAAATGTTTGTATGAAAAATACAATGTAGAGTTTAGTAGTTTTACACTTCGTTTGGACCACTTCCTCTTCGTAATTTAAGAGAGGAGAGAAGAGAAAAAAATGGAGAGAAAGTAGAAAGAAAATGGAGAAAGAAGAGAAGAGAAGAAAATCGAGAGAAGAGAAGAAAATAGAGAGAAGAGTCCATTTTTTTTTCTCCCCAAATCGGAGAGATTCCGGAGAGAACTCAACTTTCTTTTCTCTCTTTGACAAGGTTTTCTTCTTTTCTCTCTACTTCTCTCCATCCAAACAAAGTGTTAAGTTTGTCAAATACTTATATACTAGTATGTTGTGTATTTATCAAATTCCATGTAGAGTTTAGAAGCACTTATAGTTCATCAAATCCTATGTAAATTTAGTTTTTCATCTGCTCTCTTTTGCTATAGGTTCCTAAAATCTAGCTATCGACCAAACGTAAATTTTACTTGCAATCTGCTCTCTTTTGAAAAAGTGTATATTTAAAATTGGAGGGAAAGGTTGAGGGAAAAACTTTGAAATTTGGTTTTGAGTTTTGTCTTATTCATAAACTAACGCAAATGATATTTTGCTTGTCCCACATAGGAAAATTAGAGGAAGTGGGAAGGACATATATAAGTGGAGGTTGGAGTAAGGGTTAGGCCCCTTGGGGGTACCAAGTTTTGTGAAGGGGGTGGACCTAGGCCCAATTGGGTTTACCACAAAACACACACACGTGCGCGCGCCGCCGCCGCCCCGCCCCGCTCCGTTCTGTTACGGGCCAGATGTGGATGTGGATGTGGTCCTACTCCTATATATCTTTTTATACAAAATTTATTTTGGAAAATAATTTTTTTTAATTATAAAGAGTTTATTTTCAGTTGGAGACCAAGTCTCCCAAATAACTCCTCCACGTTTTTTTCTCCAGATTTTTTCTCCAACGTTCCCAGAGTTCTCTCCCGTTCTGCAACGTTAACTTTCCCAACGTTCAGAATATATTCTTTATATATACACAAACTGCTCTCATAAAAAGAAACAGACAGTTTTACAGAGAGAAAAAGAGTTACAGTAATTATTTTACACAGTTTCTATATACAGTTTCTGCGCAACAATTTCTGAAAGGGTGTGGGTTTTTCCGATCTTCCTCCGTGCAAGGATTTTCAAGACAGAGGAGATTTCTGGGCTGCTTTATCCTGGGGACGCCGTGGCCTTCATCCGAACTGCTTGCACAACTTGGACAGAGCCGCAAAGCGTCTTAAAGAGAGCGACTAAGTCCGCGACTCATCCCAAGAAAAACGTCAAAGGCTACTGATATTGGTAAAATTGTTCCTTTTAGTTTCTGCAGCAACACCATGTGTTGGTAACATGATACAAAAGTGTTCGTCTTTTTGGACGACAACCTAAGTAAAGGGGTGATAGTGAAAACTTGTAATAGTTGAGTGGTTGCTAGAGTTTTATAGTTGAGGGGGGTATTGGTGTAATTTACCCAATAATAATTGTATCTAAGATAAATCATGTGCCCGACTCGTGCAAAAAAAATAGTAAAAGTTATGAGCAATGCTAGATGCACTCCCATATGCACAACCAAATGCACAACTTTACTTTGAATTGTTGGACCTCGTGCTGAAAAGTTTGTACACAACAAAGGGAGTGTACAGGGTGTGCAAGCATTTCAGCACGAAGTCCAACATTTTTATGCAGGGTTGTGCATTTGAGAGTGCATCTAGCATTACTCAAAAGTTATTACTCCGTATTGCGGACTAGAACTTAGAAGAGGGCTGGCTGACTAATACTAATACTACTATAAGTTGAAAACCAGGAAAGGTGAAGAGAAGACCCTTTATTTCTCAGTTTCTTATCACACGAGGAGTCTATAAAATAATGGCGGGAAGTTTTGGCGCCATTATATTTAGACCATATTTGGCGGTCAATCTCTATCTACATAAACCCAATTCTTCATCTTCCAAACTCTTCAATTCCATTCTCTGCAAACTCCCAAATCGATGCTCGTATTGCTCTCGATTCACAACAATGGCACAACACGACCCTCAAATTGTTAGCCCTGAAATCGAAGAACCCTCCCCAAAAACGATTCAGAAGCTTCATCAAAATGGGGTCTCTGAAGCTTATCCACAAATCACCCAGTTTTTGCGAGTGAAAAAAGCTCTTCGACAAAGCTGTTTTGCCCTCCAGAGCCTCCCCTCTCTCTGCTGGTTACGATCTCTCCAGGTAATTTCACCACCAAGTCGTGTGTGTGCGTATATATAAATGTATATAGCTACATTTTGATATGGGTTAAAAATTTATGGGTTTTCATTTTGATATATGTGTAGTGCAATAGAGACTGAAGTACCAGCCAGAGGCAAAGCTCTGGTTCCGACAGATCTGAGCATAGCCATACCTGATGGAACCTACGCTCGTATTGGTAATTTTATTTCTTCTCTCTGCGTATATATATATATATATATATGTTAACACACATATATGAGGGTTCTATTATATGTATATATATATATATATTGTTGGTGGGATTTTCTGAGATGGGTTTCCGTTACATTGCCGCGCCGCGATCGGGATTGGCATAGAAGCATTCGATTGATGTTGGAGCTGGCGTAATAGATGCTGATTACAGAGGCCCAGTTGGGGTTATCTTATTCAACCATTCTGATACTGATTTTGAAGTCAAAGTTGGGGATAGGATTGCACAGTTGATCATTGAGAAGATCATGACTCCTCAAGTCTCGGAGGTTGATGATTTGGATTCAACTGTTAGAGGTGCTGGTGGTTTTGGATCCACTGGCGTTTAAATCTCCATGATTGCTGTGATATTGGAGGATCATGTCTGTATCATTTTGGGGTTTTTTTTTTTTTTTTCTTTTTCTCTTTGGTTTGTGTTCAGACTTGGTGTTTTGGGGTTTCTGGGTAGTTCTCATCTTTTTTTTTTTTTTAAGTAGTATTGTCAAATAGTTGGTGGGTAGATTGAAACTATGTGATCTTACAACTAAAGCAAATTTGTGCTTTTCTTGGTGTGATTTCTGATAAGCTCTTTTCCCTTTCCCATCTTCTAAAATGTTTGTATGAAAAATACAATGTAGAGTTTAGTAGTTTTACACTTCGTTTGGACCACTTCCTCTTCGTAATTTAAGCGAGGAGAGAAAAGAAGAAAATGGAGAGAAAGTAAAAAGAAAATGGAGAAAGAAGAGAAGAGAAAAAAATGGAGAGAAGAGAAGAAAATCGAGAGAAGAGTCCATTTTTTTTTCTCCCCAAATCGAAGAGATTCCGGAGAGAACTCAACTTTCTTTTCTCTCTTTGATAAGGTTTTCTTCTTTTCTCTCTACTTCTCTCCATCCAAACAAAGTGTTAAGTTTGTCAAATACTTATATACTAGTATGTTGTGTATTTATCAAATTTCATGCATGTAGAGTTTAGAAGCACTTATAGTTCATCAAATCCTATGTAAATTTAGTTTTTCATCTGCTCTCTTTTGCTATAGGTTCTTAAAATCTATCTATCGACCAAACGTAAATTTTACTTGCAAACTATTTTTCATTATATTTGCAACCATAGCCTAATTTTAACTACTACTAAATTATGGTGGAATGTCTATATAAATGTTATTTTAACTAGAAGTTTACATGTTGGACGATGTGAATCATTGGTGTTTTAAAAGTAGGAAGTCCGTGGCAGATTATAGGTATGCTATAGCTAGTTCCACTGTCAACTTGCTACAAGCACCAAATTCATATCAACAATATGCTAAAAGATTAAATATAATTGAGGTAGGAATGGATGTTCACAAAAGCTTGAAGCAAGGCCTGATAGGTCTCTCTCTATACTCTTTCCAATCTTTGCTATCTAGTAGGGTTTAGATCTCGTTTGGGAACAGATTTGGAACCCATGAGTTAAACTGGAACTCTAAAAGTTAAAATGAAATCATTTAGAAAGCCAAACTTTTGAAATTCAATTGCAAAAATATGCAAGTCAATCACAGGATTTGTGACTAACTAAAAACAATCATGGGCGGTTTATGGCCTAAAGTAGTTTTTTGCGGTTAATTTTTATTTATTTATGTATTTAATTTTTTTTTTGGCGGTTATTGCATAAGCAGAAACTGTTACCAAACAGTCCCGTACAGCAACTCAACCTTTCACAATTACACTACAAAAGAGAATATTATGCATTTATGCATAATATAACCAAAATCCCCTCTCCAACATTAAACATCATGCATATATAATAGTGCCCCCTCGTACATGTGAAAGAGAGCTTAAATTCAAAACATATCTCTAAAGTTTGGTCTTGTAGACACCCCATTTTGTCGGCTATCAGATTTAGGAGACCCATAGCTTGGTGGTTCACAATGATCGTAAAAGACTCAAAAGGACTCTCGGAAGTCAGCTCTATCTCTCAGAATGCTCAGAATGACCAAAATGCCCCTGAAAGCCCGAAAACTCCCAGATTTGGTCCCAAAGTTCTGAAAACATGCTACGTCGTAAGAAAAGTGATAAAATGAGTTTTTAAGAAAAATCGGATGAAATCGTCAGCTCCCAAAGACCCCCGGAAGTTCCCGGAAAGTCCCCGTTGACCGGTTTGACCAAGGTTTGACCAGGTTTGACCAAGTTTGACCAAGTTTGACCGAAATCATCCGAATTCACCGAAATCATTTTAAATCATGAGAAAAGTGTTAAAACAAGTTCCAAAAGAAAATTGAGCGAAAACATCAGCTCCCGGGAACTCCCGGAGGTTTCCGGAACTTCCCGGGAATCCCAGGTTTGACCAGTTTGACCAGTATTTGACTTTAGAACCAGGGCACCTAAACAATTTTCAAACATTTTTCATGGATACTAGAGGTCAATAGCTTTCCAACGGTATATCGCACATAATTTCCGGATTTAAAACGAATTTATTATGAATTTCCAAAGGCGAAAAAGGCGATCAAATCGACTTTTATCGCGAATACCGCAAAACTTTTCAAAGTGACCTATCCCCGAACTATTTTTTATGTAAAGTAGACTCCAATACCTTTCCAACGGTATATCACAACCTCAGTTTGGAGTTCATATGCATTTTCTGTGAATTTCGGACGAAATAGGGCCTTTTCGCGAATACCGGAACCTCTGGGGGCCTAAACAGCATTATCTGGACGAAGGAAGAGCAGTGCCGCCGCGGCACTGGCCCAGTGCCGCCGCGGCACTCTCCTCCAGAACAGTGTGTTTTTGTAATTATTTTTGGGGGTCCATTTTGATTAATTAAAAACCAAAACGACATAGTTTTATGTTTTCAGATGTTTGGGACCAATGGGAACACTTTTAAAACCCCAAAACCACCCCAAATTGGCCTATTTAAACCCCCCATTGCTCTTCATTTTGGGGGGGCCAAGTGCAAAAGCTTGAAAAGTTGTAGAGAAGAAGAGAGGTAGAGATAGGTTTAGAAGAGAGAAAAGGAGCTTCCTCCTACTATTTTGCTATAGAAAGTGAGTTCTAATCTTGTGTTCTTCCATTACCTCTCTTATACTTCACATCTCAAACACCCCCAATCACCATTCTTGAGCATTCTTGAGTTAGGAAGCTACTTCCATGTCCAAATGTCAAAATCTATGAGTGAAACACCAAGCTACAAGTCCAAAATCACATTGATTATCATCTATTGATATCTATTTACTTGCTTTGATTATATATATGTTCATCTCTTCTTATCTCATTTCTTTTTGATTTTCTTTATTTACTTACTAGTTCATCATCATCTAAGTGATGACATGAAGTTTGGGGTGAGTGAATCCTTATGGATAGTAGCTCTTGACCTCAAAAACATGTTTGATAGATGATGATCATAACCTCAATACTTCCAAAATGTTCTTGAAATGTATTGAAGTTATGTCCAAAATAAAAATGAATCTCTCCAATAATATTGGGAGTTCTTTGATGATTCAAGGTTGGATGAGGTTCTAAGTGGTCACATGGTCATCTCAAGAGTTTAAGTTCATGCTTTGAACATCTATTTCAAAACCCCCAATCAAGAACTCAAACTCTATTTCAAACCCAAATCTATTTTCTTCAAGAATGATCCAAAACAGTGAGCTGTTCAAATTCAAAGATTTGTTTTGAATTAAATACTTGAGTTATGATGATGAAACTACTTGGAAAATCTTCCTAAGACATCATAGTTTGTCCCTAATATTTCCCATCAATTATAGAAATGTGAAAGTATTTGTTTTGGATGTGAGAAGTTCATATTCATAATCTGCCTCTGTTCTCACAGAATGTTCACCCAACTTCTTGCACTTATTCTGGATATTTTCATCACTGTACATATATCTTTTCTATTTTTTTTATAAACCTTGGGTGTCTTAGTAAACTTTTGGTATATAATGGGTCATCATAAACCTTTTCTTAGATTTATGAAAAATCATACAAAATCAGTCAATAGTGCAGCTTTTGTTTCTGAGTCATGTGTACATTCTGGTTTATTTCTCTTAATCTGTGATAGCTATTGATGTTTGGCTTTTTGGGTTATTTTCTAGACACAATAAGGATGATCTCAGATTTGTCTCACATTTTTCTAGGCACGTTTGACCTCCCATTGTAATGTTGCAAAGTAATACAAGCAGTCTGTCCACTATTCACAGCAAGCACATTTCAACTTTTATTCTTTGATTTGATGCTCATATGCATTCCAAATTAGCTCATATCTTAGGAAGTAGTTCACACTACATTTGTATATATCCCATGTTGATTTAATCCATTCATTCATGCACATTTTAGACTTCTAAGTCATTTTAGAAATCCATGTACACAAAACACACTACAACCTTTGCACATTTTTAGGTTCATACAATACATTCATGCAAGATTTGGGGGTTTTTGTAACTCTCAATCTAAGAAGATTATAAGAAATGAAGATTATAAGAAATCAACTTGATCACACGTTCATGCTTCCCCTCGATCTAATCATCCTTTTTCATCCGTCCCGGGGATTGAGGGATCTTCTTTTTCTCAAAGAATAACATGCATCATACTAGCTTGTTAAGCATATTTTGATTTCTTTGTTTATTTGTTTCAAGAACAATTCATGTCCCCTTTATGATTAAGGAAACTTAATTACTTGATACATGATTAAACGTTTTTTTCCTAGGTTTATTTGTGTGATCTTTCACTTTACATTGCATGATATTTGACTTAGATCTTATGAATGATATCTTACCTTTAGATCTTCCATTTTCAAGTTTCTTATGTGATGTAATATACTATCATAGTATTATTTGTCGAACCAAACATAGTATAAGATGATTATTTGGATGCTAATTGAGGCCCGTCGAAAGACGGGGCGAGTTAAGGGTGTTTTAGTCGTGACAAAGGCTCCTTCCTCTCTCGTACCAAAACCCCGAACGAAGTTCTTTGGTTATGAAGGGCCGGTGCCCTTATCCGCTTGGGTGAGTCAAAATTAGGTTTCTTGGTTCCTTAAAGACCGAGTGGCGACTCTGTATCTGTTTTCAACAGACCTTTTCTTTTTCTTTCCTTGATTCAAATCAATTTCAAAGCAATCTCAAACAAGAGAAGTGGTCCGATTCCGCGTGTCCACAGGTCTCTATCTCATTTTAGTCTTTATAGTTTCTACTGCATCAATTTGGTCCATAAAATTTTTAAATAGAAGCAATATGATCTAAATGTCCTATTTTGTCAGAAATTTTAACGAAATTCACTCACTGCTGTGCACAACTACGTTGATAAGTTAGTGGAGAGATTGGTAGTGTTCTGTTTTTTGCCCCTAAAAATCATGATAGTGCATAGCACGTAAGCCAATTTTTGAACATATTTATTTATGTATTTATAGAATTGGACCACAATGCTTCTATTTGTGGTAGGTTCTAGTGTGATGTGTATGAGATATATGGATGGGTATAACACGTAAGCAGGTTAGTAAAGGTGGAACAACAGATAAAATATGATAAAATAATGCAGAAAGTGTAGTAGAATAATAATATATAAAAATGCAGTAGAGAAATGGGAGTCGGAGAGGACATGGTGTCACGCCCCGGAACTGCACATACAATTCCATGTCACGTGGCACGCCACCAAGGCTCCTATTATACTTCTAATGATCTATTATTAACAATAAATCAGAGTCATAAAACGCTATACCCAATTAAAGCACTCTTGAAAACAAAGCATTTTTTAAAACAGAGTATCCAGTCGACTGATCGGGAACCCGGTCGACTGGACACCAAATTACAGAGAGCATTTTTCTGAGAATTCCCCGATCCAGTTGACTGAATGGTCCGGTCGATTGAAAATTTTGAGGCCCGGTCGACTGGACATTGAGTCTGGTCGACTGAACACCCTCAACCCCAGAATTTTAACATTCTGCTTCACGATCCAATCGACTGGATCGCGTGTCCGGTTGACTGGTTTATGCAGCAGAATCATAAATTCTGCCTCAGCTTTGTGTAAAAGCCAACACCAATTCAAACGTACCCAAGACCTGATAAAAATGCGATCAAACCAAATGTGTTCAACACAATACCACTCATATATTACACGAGATAATCTTACGACTAGTTCAATACATGATTCTAGAGTCCAAACTTATATAAACCAGTAACTAAGTTAACATTGTTGAGATTCCCAACTAGTTTTACATATACCACTTAGCCAAACTATTAACATGATTTCCCAAGTACAAACCGAAATCTAACCATATTACAAGTTTAAAACAAGATACAAGTTCACCATTTATACAAGACATTCTCTATAATAACCAAGCTAAAAGCACCACACCCACGTTGCCTCGCCAATTCTTTACTGAGTTCCAAACCCTCAATCTTTCACCAACTTGCCTTTATCACCTACAATGGTTATTTAATAACCACTATAATATATCAGTTATATGATGGTGAATGCCAATAATTATAAACATGAATAATAGACATGTTCAATCTTATCTTTCTACACATAACTATGGTCTCCGGGAACGTAAGCAGTGGCCACCCTTTCACGTTAGCCCGCGACCACTCTATTAGTCCGCACAACTAACCGAGACCCACGCCTCTTTCCATTAGACGTGGGACCTCATGGCCATTAAGGCACCTAGTCACATTTTTGATAGCAAGTTCAAGTTCTCTTTTGACCCACATTGACAATTCAACATGCTCACGTAGTCATTACACCGTGCAATTCACAAATTATATAGGTCTTAGTAACCACATGGGTTTGCCCACTAACAACTAGATATACGAAATTATAGTAATAGACGTGCTAATCATCACAGAGATAATCTCAAACGTCTAATCATCCATATTTCACAATTATTGTCACTCACCTCAAGGATTTCACTCCTACTTGCTGAATTAAGAGCCTGGTGATTACCAGTTACAATTCCTATATCAAATTAGCAAATTATGAGCTAAGCTTCAAAATTGGGGCGCAAAAAAACTGTCTCAAAAAGCAATAAGATTAGTACCCACGCGTTAGACTCACCTCCAGGAGTCCAAATATGTAGCCTGTTTTGAAATTGCACGTCATTAAGCGCGTCAATCGGCATCGTGAACGTCGGCGTCGATTCTGTTGTCGAGAATTCCGTACGAATTCTTTCTGTAACTCATTTCATTGTTTTGATGAAGGTGATGACAAGGGATGATGAGTCATCGCCACATGTCACCCGTCGCATGGGAGCCACGTTTTACCATTTTTATGTTTGACTCCCCAGGTTTCCTCAGTTTTACATTTATACCCCTATTAGTTAATGAAACTTATTAAAACTATCCCAAACTTACATGAGTGTTTGTCTATGTCACGCATTGGTTCCATAAGTGGTCCCACATAATTTTATGAAGTTACTAATTAACCTACTAATTATGCAACGTGTCCAATTCGTCCTCACAAAGGTATCCCTAGCGGACAATAGGAGTGGTCTCTAACAAGTAACATGCTATTAAAAACAACATATTAAAATATTCACATATGCCTTAATAAACAGTTAAGCACATAATGATTAATATTCCATATCTGTCCCATCACACGGGGACCTAACATAACTGTCCCAAACTGGGACTGCCACTTGGCCTATCTTTGGGTTACAAACTGGACGCCTCTAATCATCTTAGTGAGTTAAAACTCACTTAACACAAATAATTAGATCTTTAATAAAATATTAATATGCATGCTAAATGCAATTAAATTCTGCCCGCGAGAGTAGGTGTTACATCTCTCCACTCTTTAAAGAGGAGTTTGCCCTCAAACGCGCTGTACCTCAAGTCTCGAACAGGTATGGGTATTTCTCTCGCATCTCTTTCTCCGTTTCCCATGTAGCTTCTTCAACCGAATGGTTCTGCCACAATACCATGACCAACGGAATGGTCTTTGTCCTTAATACTTGTTCTTTTCGGTCAAGAATTCTGATTGGATATTCAATATATGTCAAGTCTTCTCTGATCTCTAATAGTTCTGGTTCAATCACCTGACTCGAATCTGATACACATTTTCGTAACATTGATATGTGGAAAGCATTATGCACATGGGCTAATTATTGTGGCAAATCTAATCGGTTCGCCACCAGTCCAACTCTTCTAACTATCTCAAATGGTTCGACATATCTCAGATTTCACTTCCCTCGTTTTCCAAATCTCACAATTTCTTTTGTAGGCGATACTTTTAAGAATACATAATCTCCTATTTCGAATTCTATTGATCTTCTCTTTAAATCCGCATAACTCTTGTAACGACTTTGAGCCGTTTGTAGCCGTTGTTGTATCACTTTGATCTTTTCCGTAGTTTGTTGAACTATCTCCAGTCCTATCAATTTTCTTTCTCCCACTTCGGTCCAGCAAACTGGAGAACGACATTTTTGCTCGTATAAAGCCTCAAAAGGTGTCATTCCAATACTAGCTTGAAAACTGTTATTATATGCAAATTCTGCTAGAGGCAAATATTCCTCCCAATCGCCTTTAAAGTCTAATACACATATCTGCAGCATATCCTCTAATATCAGAATCACCAGTTCTGACTGGCCATCAGTTTGAGGATGGAATGCCGTACTAAAATTTAAGTTAGTACCCATAGCCCGTTGTAATCCTTGCCAAAATCGCGATGTGAATTTACTATCTCTGTTAGAAACAATTGATACTGGAGCTCCGTGTAATCGTACTATCTCTTGAATATATAACTCTGCCAGTTTCATCGGATCATTAGTTTTGATCGGCAAGAAGTGTGCTGACTTGGTCAATCAATCAACGATTACCCAAACGGTTTCATTTGACTTTCTTGATCTCGGCAAACCTGACACAAAATCCATTGTAATATTCTCCCATTTTCATTCCGGTATAGGCAATGGTATAAATTGTCCCGCAGGTCTCTGATGTTCTACCTTTACCTGTTGACAAACTACATACTTGGCTACATATCCTGCCACTTCTCTTTTCATTCCAGACCACCAATAAATTTCCCGTAAGTCGCGGTACATCTTTGTGCTTCCTGGGTGGATTGATTACTTAGTGTTATGTGCCTCCTCTAAAACTGTTTCTTTGATTCGATCTATACTGGGTACACAAACTCGATTCCTGAACTTCAGTATCCCATTTTCAAAGGTGAACTCTGGCTGCTTACCCTCAATATTCCATCACAAATCTTCTTCAATTCTGGATCTTGAAGTTACTTGTTGCGAATTTCATCTACTAAGGATGGTTGTGGGATGATTGCCGACATCAAAGCATCTCTAGTTTCTGGAATTACTTCCAATTTCAGCTTCTCCAGTTCCCGTATTAGTTTTTCCTGAGTAGTCAGGGCATAGATCAAATTATGTGTTGATTTTCGACTTAGCGCATTAGCCACTACATTGGCTTTTCCTGGATGGTAGTGAATAGTTACGTCGTAGTCCTTCATTAATTCTAGCCAACGCCTTTGTCGCATGTTCAAATCCCTCTGGGTAAAGAGATACTTTAAACTATTGTGATCAATGTAAATCTCACACCTTTTCCCATATAGATAATGTCACCAAATCCTTAAGGCAAATATCACAACTGCTAACTCCAAGTCATGCGTCCAGTAGTTAACTTCATGTGCTCTTAGTTGTCGCAAAGCATAAGCAGTAACTTTGTCATTTTGCATCAAGACACATCCCAACCCCCGATGCGAAACATCACTATAAATACTAAACCCCTTAGTACCCGAAGGAATAGTCAAAATCGGTGCTGACATAAGTCGAGTCTTCAATTCCATAAAACTTTCTTCACACTCAAGGCTCCATACAAATGGAACATCTTTCCTCATTAGTCGGGTCATAGGTGTCGCAATTCTCGAGAAATTCTCCACGAACCTTCGGTATTAACAGGCTAAATTAAACCCAAGAAACTTCTTACTTCTGACACATTAGTTGGCGGATTCCAATTAGCTATAGCTTCAATTTTCTGTGGATCCACTGATACACCTTCCTTTGATATTACATGGCCCAAAGCCCAAAAATGCAATTTTGGTTAACCAGAACTCACATTTCTTCAACTTCCCAAACAACTTCTCTCGGAGTCGTTGCAAAATTAACCGGAGATGCCTCTCATGGTCTTCTACACTCATGGAATATATCAAAATGTCATCAATGAAAACAATTACAAACTCGTCCAAGTAATCCTTAAATACCCGGTTCATCAAATCCATGAATACAGCCGGTGCATTAGTAACTCCAAATGGCATGATAAGGAACTCGTTGTGGCCATAGCGAGTCCTAAATGCAGTCTTCTCCACATCCTCTTCTTTCACCTTCAGCTGATGGAAGCCCGATCGTAAGTCAATTTTAGAAAAATACTTGAGCTCATTGGAGTTGGTCGAACAAGTCATCAATTTTGGGTAACGGGTACTTGTTCTTGATAGTTAGCTTGTTCAGCTCACGGTAGTCGATACACATCATCATGGTTCCATCTTTCTTTTTGACAAATAAGACCGGTGCACCCCACGGCGATACACTAGGCCGGATATGTTAGGAAACTGTGTTCCCAGAATCCATTGACAGTGCGTATAAGTTGGTACTGCAAAAAAAATTACGTGAAAACTACGATAACCCTACAAGGGCGGAACTAGGGTTACCTTAATCTGCTAAAACGGATTCCTGTAGTAGGCGAATTTAGAACACGGGCTCGATAACAGCTCACGATCTTTTACCGTATTCCTTTGCTGCCAGAATATCGAACTGAGTGTGGGCTCTTTCGAAATCCTTTCTGTTTTCTGCTCTCCCTCTTTTACGCTCTCTTTTCTATTTTGAGTTATAATTCTCTATATAGAAAAACGCTAGCTGAGGAGAGAGCCAAAGCAGCATATATATAGGCTACGATAGGGACCATAAGAAGTCAATAAGGAATAGGCTTCCTTATGGAATTAGGAAACCCTAATTCGAACTGAATCAGATTCCTATTTCCATAAATTATAATTCATACCACTAAAGAATTATAATTGCACTCCTACCCTTATCTCAAAAATATATTTCGAGCTCCATGTTATTAAATGCTTATTATCTCCCCATGTTAAGATTACAGATATCCATTAATTAAATATAATTACTGACAATCATATTTAATTAATTTCTTAAAATTCCTTGAGATCCTCTGCTTAACTTATCTGATATGTCGGATACAAAATCCACCTGCAGGGTTTGACATAATCAAAACTTATAAGCTTTCTCAAGGGGATATCATCAATCCCAAAATTGAGACATGGATTCCATCATTAATTAATATCCACCACACAATTAATATTGCCACCCAATCCAATGAGATGTTGACCCATTTAAGGATCTCACTCTTTTAGGGATCAAAGTGTAAATAACAAATGTACGTGTCTACAAATTAACTTAGGATTTAGAGCATAAGCACTCATAATAGCCATGAGGTATTAATTATCTTATAAGTCAGTATAAAGATAATTACCCCAAGTCAGTCCCGTTTAATACACAAAGTGTACCAGCATAGTGAGTTAAAACTATACCGTTTTCCGTAGTCAAGACAAACCTACTACAACACCATGCTGCAGTCCTACCGATGGTGTGTCCAATCCCATCTAAGACTGTAAACCAAAATCTTACATTCTATAATATCTGATGGCCTGATCTTCCGTGTGTAAGCCGAACTCTACACACCAAACCACCTACTATATAGAATGAGAGACACACATGCATAATATTAAATAAATAATATAATACAAACATTGCCCACATAGATTCTCATAAAAAATGGAATAACTGATTTGAATAATAAATCAACTACATAAAGCATGGCTTTTAGTATATATCCCTAACAGGATAAACCCCTTGTCCAACAATTCCTATAGTTGAATCTTTAGTTCTTTGAGTTCTATTGGTGCCATTTTGTACGGCGTCTTTGACACATGTTGTGTTCTCGAAGCCACCTCAATAGTGAATTCAATTTCTCGATCAATCAACTCATCTGGCAAGTCCTTAAGAAATACATCTGGAAACTCCCGTACTACTGATATATCTTCTACCTTGGTGCTCGTAACCCGTTTATCAATTATAGAGCATAAAAATCCTTGACAACCTTGTTTCAACAATTTACCCACCCGAATTGCCGACACCAAGAATGGTGGTGCCACGACACCAATCCCCTGAAAAATAAATTCTCCCTGCCCCGGTGGTCAAAAAATAACTCTTTTCGTTCACAGTCAACAAAGGCTTGGCTCACGGATAACCAATCCATACCCAAAATCACATCAAAATAATTAATGGTCAACGGTATCAAGTCGATAGTCAATGTTCTATCATCTACCCGGATGTCACATGCCTTGAAAACTGTAGATATTGTCATCGGTGTACTAAGTGGTAAAGATACTGATAATTCATATCCTAAGGGTTCAGACATGCTATGTAAGTGTTTAACAAATTCACGTGCAACAAAAGAATGTGTCGACCCGAATCTATCAAAACATGAGTTGGATGCGAACAAATTGATAATATACCTGATACGACAGAGTCGGTAGCTGAAATATCTCCTGGGGTCAACTGGTAAAACCTCCCTTGCCTTGGCTCGACCCCCTTCCCCTTATCCATATTGGTTCCGAATCTTGCTGTGGTTGTAGCCATCGAACTCGTGCTTTGTTGCTTCTTCGTCGGACAATATTTAGAGTGATGTCCCAGTACCCCACAAGTGTAACATCTACCTCTTACCTCTGGATTGGAACCTCCAATGCTCTGAGCTCTGACTTACAAACAATACCGGGCAACATGCCCCAACTGTTTACATTTGTTACATATCAAAGTAAGGTGGCAAGCTCCCATGTATTGTCGGTTGCATGTTGGGCATATTGGGTTAGTTTCCCCGGTGTAGGTATTTCTCCCTTGGCTCCTTGTACTCGAGCCTGAACCCTATGAAAATGTTCTCTTAGAGAACCCTTGCCCTGTCCCCTTGTCCTCATACGTTCGCTTGCCTTGCTGCCCTTGTTTGAATTTCTCAATATCTTTTTCCACTATTAAAGTCACATCTTGAACATCGGCCACACTTTGGTGTTTAAGTGTATCACCACGGCTACGAATGTTATCTCTCAACCCCTCCTCAAACTTCCGAGCTTTGTCAACTTCTCTTGGAACGGAGCAATATCCTAAAACTTCCGAGCTTTGTCAGCTTCTCTTGGAACGGAGCGATATCCCAAGCGGAGTAAATCATTGTACTTTATAGCGTACTCATTGACAGTCATGTCCCCTTGTTGTAAATTTGCAAATTCTCGACTCAGTTGTGTCTTAGCCAATACCGAAAAGTATCGTTTGTTAAACTCGTTCACAAACTGTCTCCACATTTTTGGCGGTACTTGAGCAATTTGGTTTGTCCACCAACTCTGAGCTACCCCTTTTAGGGTATCGGTGGAACACATAATCTTTTCAGTGTCTGTACACCCCCATAGCCCAAAAAATGCATTCGATATCCATGAACCAACGATGGACTAATGACGTGTCAGGACCCCCCTCAAACTGTAGTGGCTTCCATTTATAGAACTGCTTAATGATTCCCCGTTCGTGTCGTGGATTTGCAGGTCTATTCTCACTCGTTGGTATTCTATCACTAGCAGCTCTGACAAAATTACTCACAATATCCTCCAAATGATCCAACCTCGAATGTGGTGAATGTTCTCGGTTTGGGTCTGCCATTTCTTACCTGCCAATCAATTCACATAAATACCATACATGCTACACCATTACAACATGCAACATTCATATCACATATCTTATGCATTTATGATATGCATCTAATTACTCATCTTTATCAAGTTCTTTCAAGTCGTCGTCTCTCATACCCAAAGTTCTAAGCTTATTGCTCTGATACCACTAAATGTCACGCCCCGGAACTGCACATACGATTCTAGGTCACGTGGCATGCCACCAAGGCTCCTATTACACTCCAAAGGATCCATTATTAACAATAAATCAGAGTCATAAAATGCTATACCCAATTAAAGCACTCTTGAAAACAAAGCATTTTTTAAAACAGAGTATCCAGTCGACTGATCGGGAACCCGGTCGACTGGACACCAAATTACAGAGAGCATTTTTTTGAGAATTCCCCGATCCGGTCGACTGAATGGTCCGGTCGATTGAAAATTTTGAGGCCCGGTCGATTGGACATTGAGTCCGGTCAACTGAAAACCCTCAACCCCAGAATTTTAGCATTCTGCTTCACGATCCAGTCGACTGGATCGCGTGTCCGGTCGACTAGTTTATGCAGCAGAATCATAAATTCTGCAGCAGCCCTGTGTAAAAGCCAACACCAATTCAAACGTACCCAAGACCTGATAAAAATGCGATCAAACCAAATGTGTTCAACATAATACCACTCATATGTTACACGACATAATCTCACAACTAGTTTAATACATGATTCTAGAGTCCAAACTTATATAAACCAGTAACTAAGTTAACATTGTTGAGATTCCCAACTAGTTTTACAAACCACTTAGCCAAACTATTAACATGATTTCCTAAGTACAAACCGAAATCCAACCATATTACAAGTTTAAAACAAGATACAAGTTCACTATTTATACAAGACATTCTCTATATTAACCAAGCTAAAAGCCCCACACCCACGTTGCCTCGCCAATTCTTTACTAAGTTCCAAACCCTCAATGTTTCACCAACTTACCTTTATCACCTACAATGGTTATTTAATAACCACTATAATATATCAGCTATATGCTAGTGAATGCTAATAATTATAAACATGAATAATAGACATGTTCAATCTTATCTTTCTACACATAACTATGGTCTCCGGGAACGTAAGCACTGGCCACCCTTTCACGTTAGCCCGCGACTACTCCATTAGTCTGCGCAACTAACCGAGACCCATGCCTCTTTTCGTCAGACGTGGGACCTCATGGCCATTAAGGCACCTAGTCACATTTCTGATGGCATGTACAAGTTCTCCTTTGACCCACATTGACAACTCAACAGGCTCACATAGTCATTACACCGTGCAATTCACAAATTATATAGGTCTTAGTAACCACATGGATTTGCCCACTAACAACTAGATATACGAAATTATAGTAATAGACATGCTAATCATCACAGAGATAATCTCAAACATCTAATCATCCATATTTCACAATTATTGTCACTCACCTCAAGGATTTCGCTCCTATTTGCTGAATTAAGAGCCTAGTGATTACCAGTTACAATACCTATATCAAATTAGCAAATTATGAGCTAAGCTTCCAAATTGGGGTGCAAAAAAACTGTCTCAAAATGCAATAAGATTAGTACATACACGTTAGACTCACCTCCAGGAGTCCAAATATGTAGCCTGTTTTGAAATTACACGTCTTTAAGTGCGTCAATCGGCGTCGTGAACGTCGACGTCGATTCCGTCGTCGAGAATTCCGTACGAATTCTTTCTGTAACTCATTTCATTGTTTTGATGAAGGTGATGACAAGGCATGATGAGTCATCACCACATGTCGCGTGGCTTGCGAGCAACGTTTTACCATTTTTATGTTTGACTCCCCAGGTTTCATCAGTTTTACATTTATACCCCTATTAGTTAATGAAACTTATTAAAACTGTCCCAAACTTAAATGAGTGTTTGTCTATGTCACGCGTGGGTCCCATAAGTGGTCCCACATAATTTTATGAAGTTTCTAATTAACCTACTAATTATGCAACATGTCCAATTCGTCCTCACAAAGGTATCCCTAGCGGACCATAGGAGTGGTCTCTAACAAGTAACATGCTATTAAAAACAACATATTAAAATATTCACATATGCCTTAATAAACAGTTAAGCACATAATGATTAATTTTCCATATCTGTCCCATCACATGGGGACCTAACATAACTGTCCCAAACTGGGACTGCCACTTGGCCTATCTTTGGGTTCTAAACTGGACACCCCTAATCATCTTAGTGAGTTAAAACTCACTTAACACAAATAATCACATCTTTAATAAAATATTAATATGCATGCTAAATGTAATTAAATTATGCCCGCGGGAGTGGGTATTACACATGGATCGAGTGAGAACCATGGTAGCCCCCAAATGAGAGAGAGAGAGAGAGAGAGAGAGAGAGAGAGAGAGAGAGAGAGAGAGAGAGAAAGCAGTAAAGTAAAGAGTCTGGTTCTTGGGTGGAAACTGGTGTATGGAAGGGAGTTTTATGAGGCTAAGAGAGGTAGGTAGAGGAAGGTTGAGTAATGGCTGAGGGTGTTCTTGGGGATTTTGGAGAAGACGATAGATGCCTTAAGTGCTGGAGTTGAAGCTTAAAATTGGGTTAAGGCTTAAGATCCAGGTTAGGTTTGGGTTGGTAGATGTATTGAATGAGGTTGGTATTTATACAGGATTTGTGAGGTTCTGGAAATAGCCGAGTAGACATTTTCGGAGTGGTTTGTCTGTGTGAGATAGTTGCAGTCATTAAATGAGGATGTGGACAAGCCAGTGTGCTAAGAAGGCACGTGATGCAAGAAGGGGTATCGTCGTTTGGAGGTGAACCAATACCATTGGTTGGTAAAAGGGAGACAAAAGGGGAGGAATGCCATTGGTGTAGAAGATGCAGCGAGGGAGGGAACCGAGGTTCTCTTTTATTGGTTCAAAGGTTTAAGTGAGGGGAAATGTGAATCGTCGATGATTCATTACGATGATTTTTACTGGTGGTGGTGCAGAAGGTTAGCATTGGGGTTCTTCGAGATGATGCTATTGGTCTGCAGAATACTCAACGAGGTTGAAGTGACTAGGCAGGGTGCGAGTCAAAGGTTTCAGCTGGTCTTGTGATCATGGGCCTCTCTAATTTGTTGTGAAACTGGAGGGGCAGGGCACGTGACGATGGTCACGTATCTCTTTTTCTCTTTGGGACTAACCCTATCTTTGTTTGTTAGGCGTTTAGGCAGGGAGGTGCCCTTGGTTCTAACCATCGAGCCATGAACTCTCAAGTTCCCAGTGGATCTGACCACCCTTGGTACTGCTTCATGACCAAAGGTGGAGAATACACATGTAAGTGTGTGCTTGTGAGTATTATGGGGAGTATCGAGGAGAGATATGTCGCGGCGCGTGAGGGTCGTAAGTGACGCTTGAGAGCAAGTGGTTATTACAAGCGATGGTCAATGGTCAATTCCATAGCGATGGCCAATTTCGTGGTGAGTGGTCATTCAAAGCGATGGCCAATTCCATAGCGATGGCCAATTCCGTGGTGAGTGGTCATTCCAAGAGATGACACGAATGGTCATTCCAAGTGATGGCAAGCCTTGACTAGTGATCGATGGATTGACCAAGGTTTAAGTTGGGGATAATATCCACGTGCCAAATGGGTGATAGTGGAGTGAGCGGAGAGGGCAGCAGGTGAGAATGGGGCCACCTTGCTTTGGGGTAGGCTCATTCGTAGTGGGCTTTATTTGTGGGTATTCTGAAGTGGGCTTTCGAGTGATTACTCTGAAGTGGGGCAATGACGCAGCTAGGGAGGTTCTAACCGAAGCGCGTCTATTGCTGGTTGAAAACTATTTCCAAAACCCCTCTTTGGCCTAGGCTTCTGGCTTAGGCCACTGAGAATTTCTGAAAGGGCTCCCTCTAACCTAGGGTAAAGCCCTACAAACATAGTTTCAAATTTATTTATTTTTTTGTTGGACTAATTTGGATCGGGTGCCCTTGGAAGTTGGAAACAGGCCTGGGTTGAAGGCTAGCAAATTGATACTCAAATTGAACTAACAGTATAGATGGGTTTCAACTGGGGACACTCAAACTAGTTTGGAGATGCGCGAAACAGGATTCTCTCAATTTTAATCTTAATAGAACCTAAGGTTATGGAGATTTGACAAAGCACCAATTTAAAAAAAAAATTTACACTGGGTCAAGACTCATGTGCACGGAATTGACACTCACTAAACACTTGAATGTACAGTTATATAGTTCACTTACGAACCACCAGTGGTGGACGCAAGTGGGGGTCAGGGTGGACCCAGGCCCCCTGAACTTTTTTAAATTACAAATTTAAATTTAGTAATTTAGGTTTTTTATTTTTGGGAATAGGACCTCCTCATATTGCATGTTTACTTTGAATTGGATGTGTAAATATAGTTTGAGTAATGTTATACTCCCAAATTTTGTATCCCAAATGATTATCAAATACATGTGTTAGTGGCCCACTTGATTTTGATTGAAGAATATTAAAATAGTCCCATAAGTATTGAATTTTGGTCCAAATCTCAGGTTAGGAATTGAAAATTATGATTGATTTCATGTTATTGTTGGAATTTAGATGTGATTATTGGATTAGAGACATGAGACATTTTTAACGTTTTTATGAAATTGTGAACATGAATTGTGAACAGTGAATATGTGAAGATGAATATGAATTGTGAATTATGATTTAATTTGTGAGTTAAAATTTAAACTAACATTGGTTTTATCCATTGCACCGGCTACAATGCAGAGGGCATTTTCAGCTATGAAAATTGTGAAAAATTGCTTGTGCAATCGAATACGAGACTAATTTTTAAATGATAGTTTGCTTGTCATATTGAGAAAGAGAGATTCAACGAAGTTACAATGATGCTATAGTGAAACGTTTGCAGGATATGAAATCCTGTCACTGGTAATTATACTTACATTAGGCTCCCCAGATCAAAAATCATGAGTCCACCCCAACGAACTACATAACTAGTTCTTTGATTTCCCAAGCAAAACCCCCAGAGTACAACTGCAGCAGGTTCACTCCCACCTCCCAGTTATGGGAAAGTTTGTTGGAATGTCCATTACTACCCATGATGAAAAGAAGTCTCAAGCCCGTTAGGCATGGAGTACCCTACAAACTGAAGGTTCACTCACTACCATCCTAGATATCTAGTTTTCTAATTCTAAATACACAAAGATAAACTTCTAAGATTTGGAACTTCTACTAAAGTATACATCAGGTATTATTATAAATGATAAACACCATCACTGAAATTATATGTTTATCACCTCCAGAAAAATTGCAACAGATGAACAAGGATAACATAACACCAAGTTTCAGGAATAAGTTATACATGAGTGAGTTACAATTATCTGTCTCCTACTTCCTTGAAGCCGATACCTGAGTCCTAAACAATGAACTCATCTCACTTTATTGCCGACTGTTGCCTTGGGGGAAAAAGAGAGTTACATGCGTGGTAAAGCAGTGGAAAAATCGGAAGGGATGTCCGCACTTGCCTGCCAAGTGAGAAAAGGTCAGTAAAATTGCAACAAGAATCAAGGAAACATGGGGGATTTTGCCCCTTTTTCTTTTTAAGTTTAAAAGGGTGTAGCTAAATAAAACTAAAGCAATCAGGGCTTATACCAACAAGTTAGTATTCTTTTTGGCTAACTACCGAGGAGGACAACTTGAAACCCTCCAAATTTTGATTTTCCTTCTTTCTGTAGTGCTGTTTTATATAACTTTTGCACAAATCTCAACAACAAATCCGAGAAAGGCAGTTTTGAGAACTACCACTAACAAAAATCCTCTTTGAGAAGAACGTGTCCTGTTACTTGTTTGTAAGTGTTGGGTTCGAGCTTTTTTCTAATACAAGCTAACTGATTTGCCTCAACAGTAAAATAACCAAAAGAACGAACTCTGAACATTAATATCTGTTGGTGAGAGTTTCCTTTAGGAAATGGTTCAATGGCATGGCTATAAAAAGGTGAAATATCATACCTCAACACTGTTGTAGTACTGAAATTGAATCCCTCAACTGGTTCTCCTTTCTTACGAGATGCATGAAGTTGGTTTCTGACTTGGGTAGCCAGCGACTGCATTTTAGTATATCGAAAGTATTTTTCAGAACCGCAAGGGAAAAAATACAATAAAAGTAGAGACCAAAAAAAAAAAAAAAAACCCTCACAAAAGAGGAAAAAGTGTTCCTTTTCATTTTGGAATGGTGTGATCAGTAGAGCAACTATTTCTGGAAAAATACAAGGAAAATTTAGGATTCTTTGAAGTAAGTACAATACCTTTCCCAGCTCAACTCCCCATTGGTCGAAAGAATTGATACCCCATATGAAGCCTTCGACAGCAATTCTGTGTTCATAGATCGCCAACAACTGAAGAATGGATAGAGAGAAATTTGGTTTACTCGTAGCCAGAAGAAGTATGAATGTCATGAATACCCAGGTTAAACATTACACACTTGAAAAGGAAAAACTGTATGCTGTGGTGGTCAAGGGTATATAAGTTTGGATTAGCATTTTCACAGCTTTTAAATAAAAAAATCTGATTCACTTTTAAAGCAGGAAAACGGCTTTTTTGGAAAGCTCCAATTTGTAGCTTTTTAAAAGCTAACCACACGGGCTCTTAAGCATCTAGTTAAGCAAACCTAAGAAAACTTAAGGCCATATGATATGAAGACCGCATGTACTCGAGTTTCTTCTGTATTTGAGCTTCTAGTATATTCCCTATGATAGTCAACATGTGCAAACTGCTTCAAGAAACAAGAAAAGGGCTTATGAGACATCATACCTGTCCAACATTATAAGCATTTAACGAGGGAAGTAGAAGGCTCAGGGAAGGTCGATTGCCAGAGAAGGTCTGAGAAAGATAACGTTAACTGTCAAGATTAAGTTCCAACTGTAAGCAAAAGATACTTGAATGGAAGCTGAAAGGAAATCACCTTGTGAGGAATAAGATGCTGGGCTACATTCTCATTCCGCAACTGTTCTGGGGTCTACAAAGTGAAGTTTGGTAAGTTACATTTGTGTTAAAGCAGATAAGTGAATAATCTTGATTTAAGTTACGAATCTAAGCACTTAAAGAAGGAACAAAAAGAAACAACATTTTGGGGTTTCTCAAATATTATACTTAATGTACCTTTAAAAGCCTTAATATATTATAGGGTAATGCAAAGTTAGCAACTCATTATTCAAGCAAAACAACCAGTTTGAAACTTTTACAAGGATTTTATGATGATTATAAATAAATAAATAAAAAAAAAAAAAAACCCTCAACTTCAGCCTTATTTGCACAAAACCCAAGCCAATTCTTCCCTTTCTTCTTTTTTTCATCTTTACTTGTTTTTTTTTTTGGCTTGGGGGTGGGGTGCTTTCTTAATACCAAATATTGACCAAATAAACTTCTAAAGTTGCCAAAGTGTGGAACTAAACAAAATATCGATTGGGAAACAGACAAGTCGAGGAAAAGCCTTTACTTTACCTTCCCATAAGCAAGGGCGTCAGGCTGTGCAAAGAAATTAGACATGAGCTCATCATGGTTACTAACCACTTCATCTGCATAACAAATTCAATCAATAAATTCAGAACACAGAGAAGCGCCACAACCTTTTTTTTTTGTTGGGTGGGGGGGGGCGGAATGGTTTATTGGTAAGGGATCAAACGCTACCACCATTCATAAGCCATGAGCAATCCAATTTGTTCATATAATGTTAAATTAAAAAGTGTGTAAAAGAAAGAGTTATGAGGTACACAGGTTGCTGACTCTTCACAACACCAATAAAATCACAAGGAATAATACGCCCCTGAAAGTTCCAAATGGGTTAGAGGAATTTCATAGGTATACTGCATTCGATATACTGAAAAAATTAGTCAACGCTATAGTCACCGACTCACCACCATCAAACAAGTACTGAGTTTATATACCCTCAGAGTTGAAATTGATATTCTGTAGAATATGCCCAGTGACAAATAGCAAACACTATAATAGAGCCATGCTATACACACTATTCTGGAAAAAAATGTGTTTTTAAACTAACAAATTTTTTTTTTTGGAGAAAGAACTAGCATTTTGCTAGTCTCATAAATGCAATATTCCTTAATGTGTGAGGGGAAACAAAATTTCTTTTTCTGAAACTTCTTCTTAGGAATGAACTATGGATAGCAGGATCCATAGAAGTACATCTGAATTAAGGAGACATTGATATAATTATGTATTTAGAGACCAAAAACAAAAATTTACTGAATTATGTTTTATTTTATTTAACAGTCTTACTATATGAAGCAGAACATGTAAGTTACCTGGTGAATTAGTTGGTAAAAGCTGTGCTGACCATTTGTTCCTGGTTCACCAAAATCAATTTCACCAGCCTCAAAGTGCAGAGGCTCACCATCAATTGATACCCCTTTCCCATTACTCTCCATGCTAACCTAAGTTGGAGTGAAATTCAGCAGGTGTAAGAATTACAAATAAGTCTCCATATTATGCAGGCAGAAAAGTTAGAGCAATCATGCCTGCTGAATGTGAGGGGCAAGCTTCTCTAGCGCTTGAGAGTAAGGTAAAATGGCCTGCAGGAATCATAGAAGTTCAAAGCTAGGGCATGGCTACTAATGAAAAAATATCAGAGAATGCTCAAAAGGAGGTAGATCAAGCAATCTATCAGAGATAATGAACTCACTCTCGCTGGGTATCCAAGAAATGTAACATTCCATACGCTCAACAAACCCAAAAGCACCTGAAGTAATGGCGCAACATTATGAAACAGCCGACATGCCATATAACAAATGATACAAAAGCATGTTTAGTGTAGACCATCAGAATAATCAACAGAAGCATAATGGAATATTGTAGGATATCTGATTCATTGGGAAGAGTACAGGTTCTCTCTCTCATCTGAGAATTGGTGCATGGAGAACAGAATCCCACTCGATTCACACGTTTGACGAAGGTTTGACATTGCAGAAAGTTTTCTTCTGAAACAAAACTAATATTGGGACTTAACACTTAAACTCTAGCACCCAATATCCCTTCTGTGTTACCTAGGGTCACCACAAAATACTTTAAACCAATTTTGAGTACAAAAAGTTGCTATAATGTAGATGTAGGCATTCTTGGCCATATCATTTTCCTGAAATAACCTGTCTTGTGCTCTTGTCCACTCTGGTATTGTAGGGTACATGTTACCAAAATGTGAGGCAGAAAACCCAGTATTCACTGGGTGCACGTGGGCGATCAAGACAAACAGTTATGCCAACAGAATCTAGACGAATGCTTGTAGGTAATAAAAGACTTAACAAAGACTCTTCTAAGGCATGTTCAGTATAACATACAATACAATAGGAAGAAAAAACCAAGTCACAGGGCGCGTACAGGTATGTTTTCCTCAAAAGGTGCTGAATAGAAATGTTGATCAAATCTTGAAGCTCCCTTCAGGAACCTTTAAGTACAAACGAATAACATCAGGCAACTCTCAACCAAAACCTACTCAAATGAAATGTCGAACGATGAAAAATGCACCAATACAAATTGAAGGAGGATTAGAACAACTTTAACTGAAAAAAAAGGATGGAGTACAACAACAACAACAACAACAACAACAATAACAACCACCTTGTGCTCTACTTATATTGGCTCAAAAAAATGAGGTCGAAAATTTGAGATTATTGCGTGTATAGCATATCTTAGATGCAAAGAATTCCTCATATCTTTCTTAAATTTCCGTAGCAACACAATCATAGTCATAAAAGACAAATCTGTACATGTGGCTCGTTGAGACGGACAATTAACAGTCATATCAACATTTCACTTCTGTAAGAAGTTTAACTCATCATTAGCTAAACGTAACTTGTGGAATTAATGGAGAATTTAAAATTTTATCATGTCAACCCAGATTAGGACACTACACAAAGGAAATATAAGATCTGGTGGGGTGAGAATCGTGGGATGGAGGGACTGAGTCTGCAGAGAACTTCTTAGGTCTGTGTAACACGGACGTAGACCGGGGACGCATATAATGTTAGATGGAACCAAATTGACATGAAAACTCTAGAAAAGGACAGTAACATGATATGTGGACATAGCACATATTTTTCAGGAGATAAAATATATCATTTGGTGATTATTAAACCATATGTATCAGCAATTGCATAGCTCCAGAAATGATGCAAAAGATAGATCTTACGCATGATTTTAAAAATATGCTGCCAGCAGTACATTCTTTTCATCTCTCTTTTTACCAGTTATTGGAACTTTTCCATACTACTAACTATGACCTTCACTATTGATTTGTTTAGGCCAATTGCACGATACTCATTATATTTGAAATAATTATAGACAGTATAGACTCTCTCTGATATGTATCTAGGAGAGGGGAAGATATGTTGCGCCTGTTACGATGTTAGGCATTTTGAAGTCTACATTCTCCCTAGTCTGAGTTTTCATGAAAAATTACACCAGGTACACATATTTTATATAATAGATCCAGATCGAGTGTTAAAACAAAGTTAAAAATAGTAACAAAATAAAACTGCAATTAAATAAAAGATAATTGAAAGTTACAGTACTTCTCAACTACTGTGAAACCGTATTGAAGAGATAAAGGTAACACTCCAACAGCGCTGCAAACTGCAAACAGTAGTTCAAAGACCACTTAGCTGTCTTATTAAAATCTGCTGCGTAGAGAGGGAAGGGGATACACGAATGTACTTACCACTATATCGGCCTCCCACCCAGTCCCAGAATGCAAAAGCATTATTCGGATCAATGCCAAACTTTTCTACGAGCTGCATAAAGGATTAAAAATAATCACACAAGAAGTTCATGTAAGTATATCTCATTCATTTTTGTCTTGAATTTCTTTTTAGTAAAACAATTACATGGAAACACTCAGTCAGCTTAACATATAAAAGGAAGCATGTATGGAAATTAAGTGCCTACAGGGAACAAAAGAACAGTGTCCACATGTCCATGCAATAAAGAAACAGGAGCAAACATGTGTCAATCTCAAAGAAAATGAGTAAACCAATTTCTTTCAATCATGGTGAAAAGAAGATAGCAAACTGGTTAAAACGGAAAAATAAAGTTTCCCCCTATTTTTAGTTCTCTCATTTAACCTATTAGAGCGGTAATATACACCGCCAGCGATACCAAGCAATGTTTTAAAAGGCGCGCCTTGAGGCGAGGCAGCCCAAAAAAGCCTCAAGGCTGTAATTGTAAAGCCTTGGTCCTGTAAAGCTTAAGCCTTTTGTCTGAGGCACTGAGAAAAGCGTAAAAGGCACGCCTTTTATTCCTTTTGCTATGACTATGAGGTTTGAGCTTTCACGGGATGCTACTAACAATTACAAAATTACCATTTTTCAGGCTTTAGCATTAGAGGCAGAAAGACACCCACTCACATTAAACACATAACACCCAGGTGTGAAGCCAGGTGAGGTCTCTGCTCTCTCTCTCTCCACATATCTCTGTATAGGGCTTTTTCTGTTTTTCTCTTCTTCTTCTCCTTCTTTCTATTCTCTGCATTTTCTATACCACTCTGCATTTTTAGTGTGTGTGTGTGTGTGTGTTTTTTTTTTCCCTTCTCTGATTTAGGGCTTTTTACTGTTCTTTTTTCTTTTTTTTTAGTACCCTTTTTAATTCAGCCTTCTTTTAATCTTCTATAGCTGTTGCTTCCTTTCTTTCTTTCTCTCTCTCTCTTTTTTTTATTTATTTTTTATTTTTTATTTTTTTTCTAATATTCAAATTAAAAATCGAAATGCTCTCACCTCACGCCCCACGGAGTGTGGTAAAACGCCTTGCTCAGCGCTTTTGCCTTTCAAAAATAGAACATTGGTACCAAGCAGATTTAGTCAAAATTGAACTTTCCCTTCTTCTTCTTCTTTTTTGTTGATAAATGAACTTTCCTATTTCTAACGTAGTGTTTATCTTTTCTGGTGATCCGATAAGAACTTATCTAATGAAAATGTACAAAGTTAAAGTAAGATTAATTTTTTTACACAGAGTAAAAAAAATGAAAAAGGCATAGGAAAAGACAGATGTACAAAAAGAACATCAGCATATACATGGATTTGTGACTTTCAACCACACCAAGTACCCAATAAAAAGGGAAAGAAAAGAGGAACGATGGCAATCCCACCCTAAGCTCTCCCCAAACATGCACATATGTGTCAACTGCCAAGTCAGGGCCTAACTTGAGTGATTGCGCATATGAAACAAACTATGATCTGAAGGCAAGAAATGAAGAGACACGATAATACCGTTAGATTGGTACTGACAGCAACAGGGGCGGACCCAGGAATTTTGTTCAGGGGGGGCAGAAATTTATACAGGGGTTCGGGGGCAGCGCCTCCGACCCGATTTTTTTTAAGCTTAAAAGAGGCAAATTACATTTTTTAAAGCTTAAAAAAGACAAACTAGAAATTTAAGGGGCAAAAATGAATAAAGTATGAAATATATAAGGTAAAAGAATTATTTTGAAAAGTTGAGGGGGGAAAATACGGGGCAAAATGAATAATATGAAATATATAAGGAAAAAAAATTATTTTGGAAGTTGAGGGGGGGCAAATAAGGGGCAAAAATGAATAATATATGAAATATATAGAGTAAAAGAATAATTTTGAAAAGTGAGGGGGGAAAATAGGGGCAAAATGAATAATATATGAAATATATAAGATAAAAGAATTATTTTGAAAGTTGAGGGGGGGCAAATAAAGGACAAAAATGAATAATATTTGAAATATGTAGGATAAAAGATAAATTTTCAAAAGTTGAATTGCCCCCCCTAGGGCCTTCCTACATCCGCCCCTGGACAGCAACCATATGCTTTGCAACTGCTTGAGGCCTGAAAAATAATACATCTCAATGTTATATATTAATATGATCAAACCAGAAGCCCCCACACCCAGGCACACACAGTTTTTCAAGACTATCCAGAATATTGCAAATGTACCCCCAAGTTTTGTCATGTCCTAACATGTTCCAGATATGCATAGGGAAACAACATCCCATTCTTTCTTTCCCTTACAAGCACTGTTTGCCTTACTCTCAAAATCACTTCAACTCTTGGTCAAAACCACTAATTCCCATTTTACAAACTCTCCTAGTGCTAACTTTTGAAACCTGGAATTATCACTACACCTATAGTTCAAGAGTCACTGACCCTAAAGCAGATGAGATCCATTCCCTTAGTGTCCGAGCATTCAACATAGTTTCAGCTGTGGTAAAAGTTTTTGAGACCACCACAACTGCAAACAACAAAAGAAATATAATGATTTAGAACATGAAACCCCAAAATAGATAAAAGGGAATGCATATAGTACAAGTAAAAGTGCACACCAAATAGCCCGAGTGACCTAGCGTAGTTTCAGGGTTCAACCCTGTAATATTTCTGGCAACGTCGATTGGATCTACATTTGCAAGGCTGTGAACAAACACAAAGAAGCAGATTTGTTGAGGATTCATTACTTGTTAAATCATAAAATGTCATTGTTCTATGCATAGTATTTATCAAGTCGGGCACGACCAGTCAAACACGCTGTAACAATATCTATCACAAAAAGCTTCCTGTTATTGTGTGCATCCCAACTTCATTTTCCCATGAACCTGAACTTTCAAAATGGATGTTCAACATATTACAATGGTCTGACGGTGACTAAGAACTTTTTTGAGTGAACATTGAGCATTTTTCGGGGTGAGAGACACGTCAAATATAATACTATTAAGCAGTTGAATGTTGGCCATGTATGCTGATACAAGTTCTCCATATTCGTGCATGAGCAAATGCACATGCAACACAATTTGCATTCCTTTACAAGTGGATTTTAAAACAAGAAATTATGTAATTCTATTTACACATGACGCCAATTTATTTATTTAACTTATCCGGTCATACAAATATAAACATAATGCTGCAAGCAAGCTGAAATGTAGAATCAACCAGTTCATTGACAATGCTATTGGGCATAACTGAGCATCTTCGATATGTGTACACTTACAATCGCAGCTGTCGTCCTCTTGCTGATTCAACAGACACGGGATCTGTAAGGCAAGATTTCACTTAACAATTTGATGAGGCAAAACAACACACAGAAGTATACGAGAACAGATATCTGAAAACATCAGAAAGCGACTCAAAGAGAAAAAAGGCCACATAATATCATGGAGCTGCAATTGTAATGTGCACAGAATCAACCTGTTTGAAGAGCCGTATGCACAAATAGAGGGCCTAAAAAGCTGCCCCCAATACCCACAGAGATAACATCTTTCAACACTTTTCCTGTAGCTCCAACCTATCAATGTCTGTCTATGGTCAATATTTGGGCATAACATTACCGAAACGGACCATAAATAGGAGTTAAAGATTACCCAGGAACCATTGCGGATCCTCTCAGAAAATTCCCGGATCTTGTCCAGAACCTGCCAAACATCTGGTACCACATTCTTCCCATCACTTTGTATAACTGCATCCCTTGAAGCACGAAGAGCTACATGAAGAACAGATCTATTCTCTGTGCTGTTTATCTGAAGCACCACCCAAAAGAATGCTGAAGGATCAAATGATCGTGATATTGGAACATTTTGGAGAGTTCTGTGAATATCGCCAGAACAAATTCTAAAAATTTGGGGTCTCTAAAACTCAGATAGAGAGGGAATGGCTCCAATAAAGAATTAAAACGCCAATAAAAGAGAAAAGAAAAAAAAAAAAAGGTGAAATCGAGATTACCGGCGACTGCTATTAAAAATAAAAAAAATAAATAAATAAATAAAAATTGCAGAACAAGACAAATCTAAGATAATGAAAAGGAGGTCATGGGTGTTGAGAGCATACCTGAAGGTGAAGAAGATGATATAGGTAGGTTGATCGATCGATCGATAGATAGATAAATAGAATTGTTGGGAACAACAGGTTTTTGTGAAGCTCGTGAAAGTGTAATGTCCTGTTAACGAATTGGCGAAGGGAGGGAGGGAGGGGGATATCCTCTATGATGCGAATCAGGTGCTCCACCAAAGCTTTTAATTTTACTGTTTGATTTAACGGTTGTGATGGGAGTGTTGATAATGATCTCATGTGACACTTTTAGGCTCTTTTTGGTTGTTGAATTTCATGATGGAAAAATAAAAGGATAGAGAAAACAAGAAAGAAGCCCCTTCCCCTCGTGCTTACGTGAAAAATTAAAATTTTCAAAAATACAATTATTATTATTATGATTATTTTTTTATATGGGGGAGAGGAATGAGATTCAAACTCCGAACTTATGCATTGAAAGGGAACTTATATATGTCAAACTCTTTGCCACTTGAGCTATTCCAACCTATGTTTCATAAATAGAATTGTAATATAGGAATAAAAGGAAGAAAAATGGCATACAACATTCAAAATATTTAATTTATTTCGTAAGTCCTCGTTATTTTCCTTATTAACCAAACAAAGGAAAATAATTTCATTATATATATATATATATATTTTTTTTTCTCTCACTAAATCCAAGAATCAAACAAAGCCTTAAACGACCTAAGCTGAAACCTTCGTGATACGACCACCTGGTTTTACCTTGTTTAGGTTAGGGCTGCCACTTGGGCCGGCCTGGCCTGGCCTAAATTGTTCAAGCCTGAATTGAATTTGAGTTAGGCTTAGATAGAGAGATTTTCAACCCGAGCCTAAGCCTGAGGCCGAACTTATACATATCATAAATATATTATATTCCATCTCAGTATTATTTTTAATTGTGGGATTATAGTGCTTTTTAGTGATAAAAATACCATTAGATATTATTAAAAAGGGTAATACTTGGCTCACAACCTTCCTACAACATTGTGTTTATCTCTCTCCTAGTGGGCACTGTAAGGTCTACTGGCATTGTGAGACCCATCAGGAGCGAGATAGACACAAAAGAGAGGTTGTGAGCAAAGGTTGTGAGCCAAGTATTACTCTATTAAAAAAACTAAATTGATAGAAGTAAGGTTTTTTTACAAATCTAAAACAAAAATTGAAATTTGATATGCTACACGATATTGTTTATCTACAAAAATTTAGGCTCAAGTCGGACTAGGGCTTCGGTATTAAAACACAAGTCGAATTGGTAGGGATGGTAATTTCCTCCGTCCCGTTGGTAATCCGCTCCACTCTACTCCTAATGGTAATGAGTTGGAGTCTAATAAAACTGTAAAGGAGTGGAGTTAGTATGAAGAAATAAAACTCCTACAAGAGTAGGAGTGGGTTTGGGAAGACCCCCTAACTACTACTCCGACCCGATTATGTTACAAATTTACTAAACTACCCTTAGTACTACAAGTAATCCCCCTTAGTACTAAAAGTAATTTAACCTGTTAGTAATCTACTCCACTCCTACTCTTAATTGTGTTTAATCATACTACAGTTTGCTACTTTGTTATATTTTACAACACTTTAATCATTGTTATATTTGTGTTTCAAATATACTTTTGTTGTGAATGGACTACTGATTGTAGATTTTTTTTTGTTTGTTTTAATTTGATGTATAAATTGATAAATAGAGTATGAGTGAGTTGGAGTGGAGTAGGAGTGGATAAAATTAAATGGTATAGGAGTTGTAATACCCGTCCCTTTTACTATTGTACATGTTATACTTGTTTAGTACATTTACTATTGTACATAATACAATTTTTTAGTAGCAGAATATTTTAAATAATATTTGGTAATAATATAAGTCAGTGACTTAGAGAATGTAGCAGCATTCAAAATATTCACTTTGTCTAATATAGTTATTTTGATTAAAATGAAACCATCATTATTGATGGAGACTATTGGTATATTTTTATATTTTCCTGATTACAGTAGGACGGTTAAAAAATACAAAATTTTCAATTAATCTGTACATTTGAGTTATTAGTAGAGAAACCGGAGCAGGCCACTTGTAAGGACCATAACTTGGCCACTTGTACGGACCACAATTTGCCACATTTTCATGCTCCTATAAGGGCTTATAAAGAAAAAGAAAAAGATATTAAAAGATTCATACATATCTTCAAGAAATATTTTTGTTTTCCTATATGAACCACATCCAGGAGTGGTTAGGTTAAGAGCATCTCTATTGGTGTTATATTGGTAGGGTAAGTTAAGTTAATTTAGCATACACACTCCACGGTGGTATGTTTGTTATTGTAAGAAAGTTAAGTATATCGTAGATAAACTTAACTTTACAATTCAGCTAAATTTTTTATCATACAGGTAAACGGCAGAAGCAAAGTCGACTATGCTCTAGCCGACAGAGGGATTGCCGGCAACTCCCAGCTGACAAAGACATAGCTGGCCAAAACCTTCTTTTTCTTCCTTTTTTTAATTATTATTTTTATTTTTTTTACAAGTTAGGCTTTAGCCGGCAGGGTTGGGGTATATATATACATATATTTTTAAATGTAAATTTTATTAAAATAATAATTAAAAAAATGACCAAATGGTAATAAATAAATAAAAAAGGCTGGCCCACCCTTG
Organism: Hydrangea macrophylla; assembly: GCA_033977485.1. Lineage (NCBI taxonomy): Eukaryota > Viridiplantae > Streptophyta > Magnoliopsida > Cornales > Hydrangeaceae > Hydrangea > Hydrangea macrophylla. The sequence goes on from CM066993.1 coordinate 56,697,842, forward strand.
TCGGCACTCCCTTCGCCGGTTGGGCTTTTACATCATTGTGGGAATTCTACCATCCCTATAGCACCTTATCTTAAATTTACCCTAATTGGTTATACATCACTAAAGATGCTCTAAGGCCATGTTTGGCTAACCATTAATAGAGTAAATGAGAAGGAGTTATTTTGGGCAACCAAGATCATGAAGGGAAGAGATTATTTCCAAACTCTATTAAATGAGAGAGTTTGCCTTTAGCAGTTATTTTATCTTTAAATCTATCAAAAGGCTTACATAGCTTTCATGTTTATGCAATATACATAGACACGTATATACATATATATATATATATGTATACAAAGATTCTCTAAAAAGGACCACCTCTCTTTATTAAAGAGAGGGCCTCTGTTTTGGCCGTCAGATTGTGTTTAAAAACTGTGAAATGGCAAAACTGTCCTTAATGAAAACACGATCCAACGGCCAAAACAGAAGCCTTCTCTTTAATAAAAAGAGGACGCCCTCTTTAGAGCCTGACTGTATATGTATATATATATATATATATAAAGAAATTATGAAGTCAGTAGTACATGAAGGAAAGAACCATGAGTGAAAAAGATGGTGAGATCTAGAAAGAGGGGGAAAACAATGAGTCTCCCTCTAAGATCCACCATTTTTAATAAGACATAACCTTTCCCCTAAAAATAATAATAATAATAATAATAATAAGAATAAGACAACCTTTAAATATAATGGTGTAGGTGATGTCCCAAATTAGTAGGTGTGTGAGTGAAAATTAAGTTTATTTCCAAAATTTTAAATCCATATTATTAGGGGTGTAAATCGGTCAATCGGTTGGGCGGTCATTTTTTTATTTTTTATTTTTATTTGTGTTTGAAAACCGACCATTAGGAGTGTAAATCGGTTGTTTTTAGGAGTTCGGTCAGTTTAGCTTGTACATACATTTAGGAACTGATACGTCCGTAAATATTCTGTAACAGTCCAACCGCCACGTGGTCAGCGAATGGTCCGGAGCTGGAGCATGGAGCCCATACTCCCGAGGAGTTCAGCTGTTACCGCCCGGGATACTCGGCAGCTCGGATATGAGGCGTGGGGAGTACCCAGGAGACGCGGCATGGATCACGCTTCCCACCGTTTCCTTATACAGCCGTGACTCTATCAAGGAAGAATCAATGGTTTCCTAAACCACTTAGGAAACTCTCCTAATATCATGCCAATCTATTGTGATTAGATTAGGCTTCCTAATCTAATTAACTTACCATGTAAAGGTGGACTCTTGCACCTATAAAAGAGCCCACCTGCCCTCTCTAAGGGGATCCGAAACTAAATTCTCTAAGCATACAAGCACGTATTAGAGAACTCACCACTTACACGCATACACCCGGCCGGTATTACTGGTAGTGCCGCCCACCATTGTTGGCTCACCAGGCCCGTCGGTGATCTGCTAGTGAAGGCGCACAGACGCAACCGTGGACGTAGGTCACCTCTTTAACGGGGCCGAACCACATACAAATCTCCTCTGACTTTACTTATTGTCTAAATTACTCTTACCAAATTTCGGCATCATCAGTTTGGCGCCGTCTGTGGGAACTCGACACCGTTTTCTCATCAACAAAAATCTTTGACTGATCGATATGCCGCCAAAGAAGGGTAAGAAAACCGCTGATTCAACCGGTCAGGAAGACCTGCAGATCGAGCCACGGGCTAACTCCATGACCACTGAACAGGTCACGGCGGCGCTGGAACAACTCTTGGAAGGCCAGCTCCGGATACAACAACAGATAGAGGCACTCATGGCCCAACACGAGAAGCGCCCTTCGTCGGATAAGCAGCCTGAAAAGAGCGTTCCTGGCCAAGGGCCCACTCGGACGCGCAGACACGCCCGATCTACTCCAGTGTCCCCACCAGATCGAGAACACCAAGTAGAGGGAGAACGTAGCCAGGCTACTAAGCGCTCGCAAAAAGGGCCTCGATACATCCCTCGCCGAGCGCGCCGAGTGGAGGATGTCAGAATCATCATTGACCGACGGCGAGCCGCAAGGGGAGAAGAATCCGGACGGAAGGCCCGGAAATCGGTCGATGACCCTCCCGTCTTAAGCCGGGGGGATCTTAGGCACAAACTTTCCCGGACCCACAGCCGGGTACTATCACTGAGGTCGACGCGCTTTGAGAATGAGGCCTCATCATCCGACCCAACCTACCACTCAGACGCAGAAAGGAGGACCGGGCGCACTGACGTCAAAGCCCAGGTCGAGGAGTTGCAGCAACAGATTGAGAGACTGAACCGTAAGTCCGGTCATGACCTCACAAATACAGAAACAGAGTCGCCCTACACCACCCAGGTGACACAGTTTCCCATTCCGCGGAAATTCAAGCCCCCGCACCTTAGCTCATACGACGGCAAGGGGAGTCCGGTGGACCACATCCGCACCTATAAGGCACAGATGGGGCTGGTCACTACAACGGACGAGTTGCTGTGCCTAGCGTTCCCCAGTACTCTAAAGGGATCAGCCGCACAGTGGTTCCATGCCCTGAAGCCCTGAACGGTTGACGACTTCAAAGCCCTCGACAAACTCTTCATCAGCCAGTTTGTCGGGATGCTAGACCGATCACAACCGGACACCCAGCTACTAGCTGTCAAGCAGCAGAAGGGTGAATCTTTAAGGGAATATGTGGATCGTTTCAACCAGCAGAGGCTCCTGATCCGCAACCTCAACGAGACGGTCGCAATCATGGCCTTCTGCTCGGGAGTTCAACACACCAAGGTGGCCACGTCGTTTCATCGAAACCGACCGGCAACCCTGGTGGAGCTCTGGGAAAGAGTTGGAAAGTATATCGATACCGAGGAGTTTTTGAAGGCAAAACGCGCCAGCCAGGCGGGGGATGAATCCCCAAAAGCCAAGCGCAAGCGCGAGGGATTCGAGAAGGGCCCGAGAAAGAAGCAGAAACAAGATCAGAGGGATGCTAGGGGCCAGCCCCCAATAGCTTTCACGCCCCTTTCCCGCCCCATACATGAGGTGATGGCCGCTGCAGAGGCACAGAGGCTGCTCCCGCAGCCAGCTAAACTCAGAGCCCCACCCGGTAAGAGAAACCGGGATAAATTTTGCCGTTACCACAGGGATCACGGCCACGAAACAGAGGATTGCTTCAAGTTAAAGATAGCAATCGAGAAACTGATCGAGCAGGGACATCTTGCCGAGTTTGTCACAGCGGATAGACACCCCCGACAGGATGCCCAGGCTCCCGGTCAGCCCCCTCCACCGCTCGGCCATATTAACGTGATCTCCGGAGGAACATCGGGCGGAGGTGACTCTCAGTCGGCAAGGAAGAGGCATGCCAGAGCGTCCCGAGCGGATGTATGGCAGGTCCAATCCACCGGCTCCTCACCAACTGACATTCTGACGTTCTCGTCTGACGATATGCAGGGCCTCCACTGCTCCCATGACGACCCGCTAGTAGTGACACTTTCTATAGCTAACTATATGGTCCAAAGGGTACTGGTCGACACGGGCAGCTCGTCCGACATAATGTTCACAGCGGCATTCAACCAACTCGGGATTGCCCGGGATCGGCTCCAGCCAGTTGTTACTCCCCTGGTCGGATTCAACGGCTCCAGCACTCAACCGCTCGGCACGATCGAGCTCCCAGTTCTCATGGGGACCTACCCGTAGCAGGTTTCCATGCTCACCAATTTCGTGATAGTGGAGGCCCCGTCGGCCTACAACGTCATCCTCGGGAGGCCGACTCTCAACAGGGCCCGAGCTGTCGTCTCCACGTACAGCTTAACCGTGAAATTCCCAACTCCCCAGGGACCCGGATGCTTGCGAGGGGACCAAACCACTGCTCGAAGTTGTTATGTTAGCTCGTTGCGCTGGGGGGCAATCACCGAAACGCTGAACATCCAAGAAATTGACCCCCGGGACCAGAAGGACATAATAGGACCTATGGAGGAATTGGAGCAAGTTGTGCTGGATCCAGAACACCCCGGCCGCACGGTCAACATAGGCGCACTGCTGGAGCCCACCTTGAAGGAAAAGTTGACCCAATTCCTGAGGCAAAATCAGGACGTTTTTGCTTGGAGTCATGAGGACATTCCCGGGATTGATCCCCGGGTAATGTCCCACCGTCTCAACGTCAGCCCAGACTGCCATCCAGTGAAGCAGAAGCAGCGGGGCATAGCCTCCGAGAGACGAACGGCAATGAGTGAGGAGGTCGGAAAACTCCTAAAGGCGAACTCTATCCGGGAGGTTCACTACCCCGATTAGCTGGCCAATGTTGTCCTAGTCAAAAAGAGCAACGGAAAATGGAGGATGTGTGTGGACTTCACCGACCTCAACAAGGCATGCCCCAAGGATTGCTACCCGTTGCCCAGGATAGATCTCCTTGTCGACTCGACGGCAGGCCACTCACTCCTCTCGTTCATGGACGCTTACTCGGGGTATAATCAGATCAGCATGTACCCCGGGGACGAAGAGAAGACGGCGTTCATCACCGACCAAGGCACGTACTGTTATAGAGTCATGCCCTTTGGCCTCAAGAATGCCGAGGCTACATACCAGCGCCTGGTCAATTTCATGTTCAGAGACCTCATCGGAAAATCCATGGAAGTGTACGTGGACGATCTCCTGGTCAAGAGCCGGGACGAGCCCGACCACCTTGAGCATCTGGCCGGGGCCTTCAGCATTTTGAGAAAATTCAGGATGAGGTTGAACCCGGCCAAATGCACCTTTGGTGTCTCGTCCGGTAAGTTCCTCGGTCATTTAGTTAGCAGACGGGGAATCGAAGCAAACTCCGATAAAATCCAAGCTATCATTAACATGCGGTCACCCAAATCAACAAAGGAAGTTCAAAGCCTAGCCGGACGGGTGGCCGCATTGAACAGGTTCGTGTCCCGAGCTACTGACCGGTGCCTGCCGTTCTTCAAAATCCTCCGCAAAGCTTTTCAATGGTCGGAAGAGTTTGAGGAGGCATTCCAGGAACTCAAGAAATACCTGGCCTCTCCTCCTCTATTGTCGACACCTACAGCCGGAGAGGAACTGTTCCTGTACCTGGCAGTGTCACCATCGGCGGTTAGCTCGGCACTTATTCGGGAAGAGCACGGGATACAGTTCCCGGTGTACTACACCAGCCGGGCGCTGCAAGGTGTGGAAAGTCGATACTCCCGCATTGAGAAACTGGCCTTCGCCCTCATTACCTCAGCCCGAAGGCTCCGACCGTACTTCCAGGCCCATGCCATTATAGTACTGACCGACCAGCCTCTCCGTAAAATTCTCTCTCGGCCAGACACATCCGGGAGGCTCGTCAAGTGGGCTTTGGAACTGGAAGAGTTTGAGGTAACTTACCGACCCCGGACGGCAATCAAGGGACAAGCCGTCGCAGATTTTCTGGTCGAGTTTACGTATCCTGAAGACCCGGTCAAAAAACCCTAGCCTCCGGCCTTACTGTCCGGATTGCAATCCGGCATCCCTACTTGGGTACTGCATGTCGATGGCTCTTCTAACCAGCAAGGTAGTGGGGTCGGGATCATCTTGACTACCCCCGACGGAATCCAGCTCGAATATGCTTTAAGGTTCAGGTTCCGTGCCTCCAACAACGAGGCCGAGTACGAAGCCCTTTTGGTCGGGTTACAATTAGCCATCTCAATGAGTGCACAAGAAGTCAAGGGCTACATCGACTCCCAGCTCGTGGTCAATCAGGTAAACCAAGAATACGAAGCACGGGAAGATAGCATGGTGGCCTACTTAGCCCTCGTCCGGACGGTTTCCAAACAGCTCCGAGGATTCTCAATCACTCGGATACCTAGAGAAGAAAACACCAGAGCTGACCGGCTGGCTCGCCTCGCCTCGTCGTCTGAGTCAGACTTGCCCGGGATAAGGATACAATTCCTGCCCGAGCCAAGTGTGATCAACTCAGAGGGCATGGAGGTCGACCCGGTCACTCTGGGACCTAGTTGGATGGATCCAATCATGACATTCTTGACAACAGGAGGGCTGCCAAACGACAAAGAGGAAGCAAGGCGGGTCAGGTACCGGGCGGCGCGATACCACATCCTTGACGGTGTCCTCTACAAGAGAGGATTCACTATCCCGTACCTCCGCTGCGTTCATCCTACGCAAGTTCAAGCAATACTGTTCGAAATTCATGAAGGTGTGTGCGGGAACCACGTAGGAGGTCGGGCACTTTCCAGAAAGGCCCTACTGCAAGGTTACTATTGGCCGACCATGGCCCGAGATTCGCAGGAGTATGTCCGAAGGTGTGACAAGTGCCAGCGGTACTCTCCCATGATTAACCAGCCGGGAGAGCTCCAAACACCGGTCCACAGCCCCTGGCCATTCGCCCAGTGGGGAATTGACATCGTCGGTCCCTTACCAATAGGAAAAGGGCAAGTTAAGTTTGCTGTGATAGCTGTTGATTACTTCACCAAATGGGCAGAAGCTGAACCCTTGGCAACGATAACCGAGCGGAAAATGGAAAACTTTGTGGAACGAAATATCCTCAGCAGGTTCGGTATCCCACGAGTCCTGATCAGTGATAATGGAAGGCAATTTGACACACCCATCTTCCGACAGTTCTGCTCGGGCTACGGGATATTAAATCATTACTCTTCTCCCGAGCATCCGCAAGCTAATGGTCAGGCCGAGGTAACCAACCGCACAATCTTACAGTCGATTAAGACAAGGCTTGAAGGCGCCAAGGGCCTGTGGGCTGAAGAGCTACCGACCCTCCTGTGGGCCTACCGCACTACACCCCGAGCGGCAACAGGCGAAACCCTATTTTCCTTAACTTATGGTTTCGAGACAGTGGTCCCTACGAAACTCGGACTGCCCACATACCGGGTGGCTACCTTCAATAGCCCAGACAATGGAGAAGCCCTCAGGACAGAACTCGACCTGGTGGAAGAAAAAAGAGACCAGGCCTATCTCAAGGTGGCGGCTTACAAGCAAAGAGTCTCACGATATTACAACAGCAAGGTGAAGCACCGTAGCTTTCAAGTTGGAGACCTCGTCCTCAAAGCGGTGAACCTGTCTACCCGAATCCCAAGCCACAGGAAGTTGGGCGCAAACTGGGAAGGCCCGTATAAAATAATTCGGGTTAACCGACCAGGAACGTATTGGTTACAAAGCATGGACGGGCATGATCTAACCCATCCTTGGAACGTGCAACACCTCCGCAAGTATTATCAGTAGCATCTGGTTACGGGAATTTAAGTATTATAAGAAAAATTCTTTTCATGTAGCCCTGATGGGACGATTGTTACAGATTGATATTTTTTTAAATAAAATTGAAAAGTTTGCTTTGAAAACTTATTCCTGTCAGTACATCGTGCGATGCACAAAAAGACCTCGGGCCTAACCCGGAGGCACAAAAAGACCTCAGACCTAACCCCGAGGCACAAAAAGACCTCGGGCCTAATCCCGAGGCAGAAAAGACCTCGGGCAACACCACGAGGCAGAGAAGACCTCGGGCTCCGAACCCAGGCACCAAAGGACCCTACAACCACCCATGTTCCAGGTCGGTTTCCTATGGTCGATCCCCAGCACGCCTCCGCCTTAACAGGAGTCCCGGGGGCAAGAGGGTTCTAGACCTAAACAGGAAATTAACTAAAGTTTCGCCTAGGTCCAGCCTACGACGGGGCCGAACCCCTAGGTGGCCGACGATGGCAAACTTAAAACGCACCTGCGACCACCCATGTCCCAGGTCGGTTTCCTACGGCCATTACTCCCGTACTCCCATACTCCCGCCTTAGCAAAATGCTTGGGGGGCAGGGGAATAAGGGGAATATAGAGAGACTAAAATAGGGAATCACACCATCTGACTAGGTGTTCTGTTGGTTACGGTCCTAAAAGTATTTGCTAAGGCAGGTGTTAGGTCGGCCAAAACCGTACGGATACTTAGCAAATGTTAAAGCATAGTAGAAAAACAAAAAAGGCAAGCAACAAAGTTGATAGAAGGTTAACCTCAAGGGTCTTTTTATTAACAAAAACAAATGAACGAAGCCTGGGGGGCAATTGTAGAAGCCTCCCCAAAAAATGAAACAAGTAGCTGCTACAACAAAGCAAAGCAAAACAAAACCAAAGGGATGATCGGGGAATCAGTCTTCCACATTGACCACATCCTCGGTTTCCCCAACCTGCTCCCCAGGTGCGGCAAGTCCCTCGGTCACCAAGCCCCCGTCCGGGGCGAGCTCAACGGCCTCAACAATAGCCACCGGATCTTCACCGGTCGCAGGATCTTCACCGGTCGTAGGATCTTCACCGACAGCAGGAGCTCCACAGGCCATAGGATCCTCACCAACGTCCCAGTAATCCGAGTCAATTCCCTCATAGGCAGAAAAGCGCCCATTCGAGGTGACCCGGGCTACCCGCTACTTCAGATTGTCATAACCTTGGAAGAAGCCATCGTCAAATGCTCCCTCCAGGGCCGCTGCGGAAGGTGTCTCGGCCACCATCTTCGCCCGGGCTTCGGCTACCGCTGCAAGAGCCCGGGAAACCTCCAAATCAGCCAGAGCAGCAGCCAGATCCGCCCCCAAACTCAAAGCCAGCAATTTCGTTTTGCTCATCTCGGCGGCGAGGGCGGCTTTCCCGACTCGGGATTCTTTCCTCTCCTTCGAAAGGGCGGCCTCAGCAGCATTGGCCCTCCCGGCCAGAGAAGACAGGAGGGACTCGGACCCCGCGGCCATACAGCCAACCTGCGACAAGAAGATGGAGATTTGTTAGGCAAGGAAAAAGGGAGCAGGCCAATATTTGAAGGAAAACAAAACACTTACCAGATGGGAAAGGCTATACAACCACCCTTGGAAGTCCTGGGGAGATAGCCCGGCACATGCTTCCACCTGACTCGGGATAAGGACAAACTTCAGCCTCTCCCGAACCTCACCTGGCTCACCGATGGGCAGATCGGATGGAATGTCAGCCCGGGGTGCGGGCTCCTCAACAGCCAACCTTTGGGGAGCCGATGTCACCGCAAGGTCCCGACGATTGACCGTCCCATGGCGGATGCGTCGGAGCGGGCGTTCACCGCCCAAGGCCTCGGTGGCTGGCCTCTTTCCCTGGGCGATCGCCACCTGGGTAGCGGCGGCGGCGGCGGCAGCAGCCTGTCTCTCCCGCAGTTGATCTAAATTGCGCTTGGGGGCCATTTCTGCAAAAAGCAAGTTCACACGGTCAGAGGTGCAAAAAGCATCAAAAACAGTTGCAGGACCGATGGGTAGGGCAACCTGGACGCTCACCAGGGATGATCGGTAAGAAGCTGGGGGCTGGAACGTGTTCCTCGGGGGAATAGGTCTCGACAAAATCTCCCGTTCGAGACAGCATGTTCCAAACACTGGTCGGCAACTCTGCAAGATTCCGGATCCTGGCCTGGCACAACTCAGGGATTTTGGGGGGTTTAGTTGAGCTCGCTGCGGACAGAAGAATGAAATCAGTCAGTAATCCACCGTGTTCCTAAAGGCCAAAATAGCAGACGAAGTCGGAAGGGCGGTCTTACCCCTGAACTCTCCGGCCCAGGATGTCCTCAGCTGGATCCCCGGAGCCATGTCGCAGAGGCGAAGGGTAGACACCTGGAAGAATTTGCCCTTCCACCCTTTGTTGTTACTAGGGCAATTGTCAATAATTTTCCTACCTGAGGAGGAAGAAATCCCACCGAGGAAAGGAATGGACACAAACGATGACCTGCGTATGGATCGGAAACCCCAAGCCTGATATACAGGGGGGGCAGAGTCACTAACCTGAATGGTAACGAGTGGATACTCTTCAGCACCAGGTAACACTCTCCCAAAACAGCGCAAGGAACACCCGCTCGGTTTAGATGAACTAAAGTTCCACCCGACTCAAAAAACGCACAAAACCTGAGGAGGAAGAAATCCCACTCCCGCTCGAAACTCACAAGATTCGTTCTCTCCAGCCTCGCTCCGAAATGAAAAAGGACGGGGGAAAGAGGGAAGAAAGCAGAAAATAAAAGATCAGGAAGGGATGCAAGAAATGAGGCAAGTACTCCTTATATAACGACCCTGAACGGCCACGATTAGAACGGATCCAGCGGTCAAGGAGATTTCCCGCCCAAACTGTCGCTTCGGTCACGTGAAGAGTTGCCTCAAAAGGCGTGCGCATTAAATACGTGACAAGACCGTTCAGTTAGCCTGCAAACGGCTCGATTACAACCACGTCTCCATTGTTAGGTTCGGACCTGACTAACGATTGGTTGATACACAGCAGTGGTGCCCCAGGCCCGAGCTGCCGCAACCCGGACGCATTCATGCACCGGTCGGGTATTAGCTGCCCAGCGTAGCACAGAATTGATAAACAGTTAAAAGAGCATAGTGAAAGAAAGAGTTGGCCTCGAGGACCTTTTTATTGCTATAAAAGGTGAATTATACAGAGATCGGGGGCAGTTATAATAGCCTTCCCGATAAAATAAAAAAAATAAAAAAAATAAAAAAAAATAAAAAATGAGGGGCCTTCAAGTTCCTTGGCCCTTCAGGGCCTTGACCTCCTCTTCCAAGGCCGTCACCCTCGCCACCAGCCCCTCTACGGTGAGCTCCAGGGCATGGAAATCCACCCCCCGCAGGGCGGAATCCATCTGCAGTTCGTCGCCCATCTTCTCCACCTCCTGCAAACGGATTTCCAAGTTGGCAAGAGAGAAGTCCGACCAGGAGCCGGGCATGCGAAGACCGGCGGATGTTTCCGGCCGGCTCCTTTTCGGTGGGGGCTGAGATTCTTCCTCAACCTTTTTCTCCTTGCCCTTCCTGGATGGGCCTGGTGACGGGCTTGCGTCCTCAGAAGAGGAGGAATCACTACTGGTGGACAGAGTAACTGGCCCCTCGGGTGGACCAGCCCTGCCGGTGGCGCGCGGACCTGTCGCCATAGATCTAGTGTAGTGGCGCGATCCAGAGGCAGCGGCGGCAGGAGCCGCGGAGGAAGTTCCGGCGCCTACATCATCCGCAGGCCCCCCGATCAAATCAAAGAATGACAGGCCGGCCTCAATAGCTCGGTCAATCGCCTCCGTGTCATCAGCAGTGGGGGCAACGCCACGGGAGGCAGCGAAAGCCTGCTTGCAGAAGTCAGGGTCGAAAATTACAGGAGGGCGGAGAATGGAGTCTTCCAGCCAGTTGCCGGAGACCACAACCCAAGGATACCGCCGCCAATTTTTGTTCGGGAAGTCCAGACCTTGGACAAGGTCCCTTCCCTCGGCCCTAGGGCGCAAGTAAGGACCCCCGTGGTCGATGCCCAGGATGTAACACCTGGCGACGTCGACGGAACGGAGGAACAACCCCAGTCGCTCGTTCAGCACTGATATTTCCCATAGGAGGCGGGCGTTCGGGCGGCACTTGTGGAGCGGGATGCGTAATCCCTCGAGCAGGTCACAGAAGGAGACTGGAAGGGGAAAGCATAGACCCACAATAAGCAGCAGATAGCTGCTGACGAGGACGAAAGGGAAGGCTACTTCCTCCCCCTCAATGAACGGGCGAACTACAACATCGTCCGGAAATTGACAATCCTCTCGGAATACTCTAAGCCCTTCATCAGACGACAAATCAATATGCGAGGCCATTTGATGGGAGCTTGAAAAATGAAAACAGCAGAGAAGGAGGAGCTCAGAGTATTTTGCTCGGGCGATTTAGTTGATGATTTGCAGTGAGAAACAAGATTGAACAGGTGCTCCTTATATAGGCAGCACGAACGGTAGGGATCCAGCTTGATCGGATGGCTTATTCGCTCTCCCGCCGAAACTGTCGTTTTCGGGCACGTGGGGCGTCGTCTCAAAAAGCGTGTGCATTGAATGCGCAACGTGATGGTTCGATTGCCAACTGGATGATTCGGTTACTTCCGAATTGGCAGCTTTGGGTCCGAACCAGACCAGTAACCAGCGGACACGTGACGTCGGGGAGCCCGGTCCTGCAGGGTCACCGCTCGGTCGATATACCAGCTGATCATTCCAAGCCGGCCCCGTTCCAACGAGGGTCCCGGTCCTTTCCCGGCCGGCATCTGGAAGACACATTCTTAATTTTCAAAATTCATCCGACAAGGCGTCATCTCAACTTTGAAAATGGGGGGCAGCTGATACGTCCGTAAATATTCTGTAACAGTCCAACCGCCACGTGGTCAGCGAATGGTCCGGAGCTGGAGCATGGAGCCCACACTCCCGAGGAGTTCAGCTGTTACCGCCCGGGATACTCGACAGCTCGGATATGAGGCGTGGGGAGTACCCAGGAGACGCGGCATGGATCACGCTTCCCACCGTTTCCTTATACAGCCGTGACTCTATCAAGGAAGAATCAATGGTTTCCTAAACCACTTAGGAAACTCTCCTAATATCATGCCAATCTATTATAATTAGATTAGGCTTCCTAATCTAATTAACTTACCATGTAAAGGTGGACTCTTGTACCTATAAAAGAGCCCACCTGCCCTCTCTAAGGGGATCCGAAACTAAATTCTCTAAGCATACAAGCACGTATTAGAGAACTCACCACTTACACGCATACACCCGGCCGGTATTACTGGTAGTGCCGCCCACCATTGTTGGCTCACCAGGCCCGCCGGTGATCTGCTAGTGAAGGCGCACAGACGCAACCGTGGATGTAGGTCACCTCTTTAACGAGGCCGAACCACATACAAATCTCCTCTGACTTTACTTATTGTCTAAATTACTCTTACCAAATTTCGGCATCATCAGGAACTGACCAATCGGTTATTGGTTTGTGATTTTTTCTTACACCCCTACATATTATGATCTATTGAGGAGTATAGTAATTTGTGAAAACTAATTATATGGTTGTATCCCTCATGAAAAATTCAGCGAAATAGGCTCAAGAATCACTTAAATTCGTCAAGAAATGAGTTAAAAAACACAAATTTTCAGTTCGGTACATTTACGATATTCCAAAAATTAACCAATGTCGGAATTGTTGCCAGCGGCTGTGGTTGGTGACTTGGCCAATGTCTAAATGTATACAAATAAGTTTTGGGGAACATGCAAATAAAATTTTCAACTGGTAGGATGGTTAGGTGTCACTATTTTTGAACTTAAAGGTTTGGTGTTCAACTCCATGCTATTACAACGTACAAGGAATGTTTTCATTTGTCTTTTTTTTTCTTTTTTTTTTTTTTTAAATAGCATACCAAGCAAGTTCATACACTGCATGCGGGCCAGATTTGACTTGGGCTTAGTTTGCGTTGGTCAATGACTCAATTCCAATTCATTTGGGTTGTAAAATAATTAAATAAAATTAGCCCAACTAGGGGGTCGTTTGATTAATAAAATTATGAACTTCTAATTAGAATTAAATACCCTGTTTGGTTTAAGAAAAATAAATTTTTTTATAATTGAACTCTAGTATATTTGGTAGTATTAATTACTAACTATTAAACAAGTTAACTATTAGTTTTTAATTCTTAAACAAATGAAATTTATGGCTTTAATATGTACTGTTGATGTTTAAAGAAATGAGATATATTATGACTAGATATTGCCCGTGGCTAAAGTCACTATCGAACAATACAAATCATACATGTGTTCGGCCATTAGTCAACTACATGTGCATGCGACACTTCAAATTGCTATAAATAGAGATTACAATGAAAATAAAACATCACATAACACTGAAGTAATTCATACGAAAAAAGTGAATGGGGTGCAAAAAGCTAACTTCACGTGCTTTCGCACTTTAGCAAAAGCCTCTTGACCCTCCTTTGATGGAAAATGACATGTTGATATGATAAAAGAAGACACCATCTCTCTCTCTAGGGTATTGCACGTGCCTAAAGGCACTAACAAAACAACTTCACGTGCTTACTGACCATCATTTTGCTCTGCTAATAACTAACTCAACGTGCATTCGGCACTAAATAAGTTTCCCTAAATTTGACACTTCCTGATATATTACGAAAAAAACAACAACTTTGTAACACAATATCTAAGCTATTAAGCCAAACAACCCTTAACAGTTAAGACAATAACAACCTTCAAATTATTACAAAGTTAAACACTGCTAGGAACCAATTTCAACAAACTAATCTGAGCATAAATCATAGTAATTGATCAACCAACCATATATTCATTTATTTATTTGAGCATTTAGTGAAACTTATTGATAGATCAATTGACATTAGTTACAATCAATAGAAACATTTCGGGAGTTCTACAATTAGAATAACAATTACAACCAGTAGTCTCGTTTACCATATATTTTGGGAGTTCTATAAACTTGGTGTTGAACCAGTGTCTCTAACTTTGATGCATGGTTAAAGCACCTCATGTGCTCTATCATAATTGGCATGTAAATTTGACAAAAAATAATTATTAATTCATTAGTAATACAAACTTAATGTTGGAATGCAAGGTAATTTATCAACCTTCAAAACTTTCTAACATCTATCATCCTTGTATAGAAACATAAAGAGCTACATTAGCATGAAAAATATCAAGTGTTAACTCTTACAAATTGGTGAGAGAAAATAATAAATGGGACTTTGCCACTTCAATTGATCACCCTAATATTAGGGGCGAAATTTTGGAAAGGAAAAGCCCTAAAAATTAGAAAATTCATTAACACTTAAAGATGTGTTGACTCGTTTGTAATGGGGAAGACAATTAAAAGTCTATGTTGGGACAAACGATTTAGGGAAAGCAAATGAAGTATTATTGTAACGCTCGTACCCGAAAAGAAGATTAATTTGATATTAATATGTGTTAATTAAAGATAATTAATGCATGAGATGGTTTAAGGTGGGGTTATGAACCCACATGTAAAAAAATGTTCAAATGCGGACACAGATGAAAGTTATGTAAAAGGCAGAACTGGTATAAATGTGGGGCCCAACGAAGGTCTAATTAAGATAATTTGCATTTTGATGTTATTATATGTTGATATGCATATTTGTTTTAATGCTTAAAGATATTACTGTCTTATGATAGGAAAAGGGACCAGTTTGGGTATCCATGTGAGGGCGTATTTGAAAACAATTGATAATTGGTAGGTTTAATAGCAATCTCATAATTTATGTGGAATCACGTTTGGGACCCACGCGAGACTTAGATTAAATCCTTTTAGAAAAGGTGGGTAGTTAATGTAATTAACATGGGAGTTTCATAATAAAACTTAAAGAAAGTTGGGGGAGGTAAATGAAATTATGAAAAATGCATGACAGCACATATGCATGTATAGCATATGTGTCTTCTTAGAATCAAAACATAGCTGGGAATTTATGAAAAAGAGAGAACGAGAGCTCTAAGTCGGCGACAGAAATTTACGAGATGTTTCTTGCCGTCTCTTCGCCGTCCGGCTTCAGATTTACGATCCGAGACCATTTTTGAACTCATGGAGGTCAGAGGATCACATGCACGTAATTTATTTTCATTTTTGGTAACATTTTTCCGGTGACCGTTCTTGATAGACGATGTTTGTTGTACTAAAATGGTAGGCGCATCGTTTAGACATATCGCAGTTAGACGGGGGTGGGGTATTTCGAGACTGGAGTAGTTAGAGATGGCCCTTTTTGAGGAGGCGGTCTAGGGCTGAGGAGAGAGAGATTTCTAACTTGGCAAAGTTGCGAGGGGGCTTTTTCTGGAAAGGATGGTTGGAGGAATTTGCCTGGTTGGAGGGTTGGTATGGCCTTGGAGGGTATGCCATGGGTTGGCTGCTAAGGGCATTGACATCCGGGGGATTCCGGGAGTAGTTGGGCCTTCTTGGCTGACTCGGAGGGTCTTCCTTTTTGATCTTTCCTTCCCTGATAGCATCTTCGATTCGGGTTCCGACTTCAAACAACTCCTCAAAGGTGGAGATGGACTGGTAGAATAATTTCTCATGGTAGAGCGGCTGCAGATTCCGGATTAGCATTCTCACTTGTTCTTTCTCAATCGGCCGGTGGGTCATTTGGGATACCTTGTTCCTCCACCTGCTCAAAAACGTAGCGAAGGATTCATTGTTGCTTTTCCGGGTCGTTTCCAAATCCCTGATAGTGACATCCAGCTCCTGGTTGTAGGAGTAATGATCGACAAAAACTCGAACGATATCTTCCCAGGCCCAGGTTTTGGAGGCTTCCAAGGTTAGGAACCATGATAGTGCGGATTTTGCCAGAGTTTGTGGGAACAGCATTGTGATGTGCTCGTAGGTACAACCCATGGACTGGAAGATACTCATACACAGCTTCACGTGACTTTTTGGGTTCCCAATTCCGTCAAAACGGTCGATGGCAGGCATTTTGAAGTTCTCCGGCAGTTTCAACTTGACAGGCTCAAAAAGGCCTTCCAGGTCTAACATGTAATCATCGACCCCCTTGCTTTTCCTTAGTACGCTCTCCAGCTTGTCGACCTTGTCCATTTTCTCTTGGAGCTTCTTCTCATACGCAAGCGGTGGGACCCCTTGAAACCAGTTTTCCTCCCCATTATTCTCATGTAGAGGAGGTTCAAACCCTGGTGGTGGAAACCCGGGCGGAGGTTGTGGCTGCTGCTGCTTTAGTTCTTCCATGAACTTTAGGACTTGGGCTAGGCTGTCGGACTGTTGGCTTATGGTTGCTCCCAACTCAGTAACCTTGTTTTCCAATTCTTCTCTATTCATGCTGAAGTAGGCTGTCGGGCTTATTCTGACCAAACGATTGTCTGAATTCCTGGCCCACGACGAGGATTCCGGCTGCTGACCTTGAGAATCTATACTGACCTGACAGTTTATTTTTATTTTTTTTTTAGAGAAAGGGGTGTATCAGAGCCTGACAGTGACGACTTTTAGACTGACAATGACAGTGATGCGGACTGACTCGAGACAGGGCGTGCAGATAGATGGTGCATGCATGTGGGACAAGCAGGCGGATGTATGCCCTAATTTATATGATGCCCCTATTTCTAACAGATAGCAGTTAACAAATAAGGTCCTAACCATATAGAGTGTGCCAATCTTACTTTCCAGTACGATCATCAAGGGATAACAGGGATTTCCAGGGTTTATCGAGGCTTCTGAGGAGGATTGGGCATTCTTGGTTGATATCTGGACAGAGTTTTTGGGAGAAACCGGTAAGTACGGTTATATCTGGGATATCTGGACAGAGTTTCTGGGACAAACCGGTAAGTACGGTTATATCTGGGATATCTGGACAGAGTTTCTGGGAGAAACCGGTAAGTACAGTTATATCTGGGATATCTGGACAGAGTTTCTGGGAGAAACCGGTAAGTACGGTTATATCTGGGATATCTGGACAGAGTTTCTGGGAGAAACCGGTAAGTACAGTTATATCTGGGATATCTGGACAGAGTTTCTGGGAGAACCGGTAAGTACAGTTATATCTGGGATATCTAGACAGAGTTTCTGGGAGAAACTGATAAGTACGGTTATATCTGGGATATCTGGACAGAGTTTCTGGGAAAAACTGATAAGTATGGTTATAGTGATCGTACTTTCTAGCAGGTTTTCATACTCCTATGTCTTAAGACCAACAAACAAGGTTTGCAGTGCATATCTTCATGAGCATAGAGCAGACATCCTTGTCATGGTGCCTAGGCGGGTCAACTCAATGTGACCACATGTGAGCGATTGCCTTGGGGATCATAAAAAGGAGGTTCTATTCTATGCCACATAAGCATCTACATCGTGCAGGTAACCCCCTCAGGGCATACAACAGTTATATCATATTGTCCTATCTGAAAAGATAAATAAACAGTCCTATGAAAGGTTCTACAGGAATCTATATGCAAAGGCTGGGTTTAGTCAAAGAGGGTCCGTTGACGAGAGTTCCAATATACCGTCAGAGAGACAGTACGGAGGTTTTTTACTCTTTTTGATATACCTTGGAAGGTACAGTATCAACGGTGACTTGTGCCCTGGCACAGCAAGACCTGAACAATGTCAGCGCCGCGTTTCAGACACAGTCGGGAGGGTAAAATGCAGAGTGCAATGTGGTGAATCAGACACAGTAAAAAGATGATTTTAAGGATGCTTCTTATGAGTCAAACCTCTGTATTATTTTGTTTTAAAAATAAAAATCCCCAGTGGAGTCGCCAGATTCTGGATACCGGGATTCCACCGCTTTTGTTGGGTTTCGAAACTTGTTTGATTTTTTATCAAAGGAAGAAAATGGTAAGGTGGTCTGTTGAAAACAGATACAGAGTCGCCACTTGGTCTTTAAGGAACCAAGAAACCTAATTTTGACTCACCCAAACGGATAAAGGGCACCGGCCCTTCATAACCAAAGAACTTGGCTCGGGATTTTGGTACGAGAGAGGAAGGAGCCTTTGTCACGACTAAAACACCCTCAACTCGCCTCGTCTTTCGACGGGCCTCAATTAGCATCCAAATAATCATCTTATACTATGTTTGGTTCGACAAATAATACTATGATAGTATACTACATTTCATAAGAAACTTGAAATGGAAGATCTAAAGATAAGATATCATTCATAAGATCTAAGCCAAATATCATTCAATGTAAAGTGAAAGATCACACAAATAAACCTAGGAAAAATCGTCTAATCATGTATCAAGTAATTAAGTTTCCCTAATCTAAAAGGGGACATGAATGGTTCTTGAAACAAATAATCAAAGAATCAAAGTATGCTTAGCAAGCTAGAATGATGCATGTTAGTCTTGGAGAAAAGAAGATCTCTCAATCCCCGGGACGGATGAGAAAGGATGATTAGATCGAGGGGAAGCATGAACGTGTGATCATGATCATTCCTTATAATCTTCTTAGACTAGGAGTCAAAAAAAGCCCCAAATCTTTGCATGGATGCAATGTATATATCTAAAATGTGCCAAGGTTGTAGTGTGCTTTGTGTTCATGGCTTCCTAGAATGACTTAGAAGTCTATAATGTGTATGAATGGATGAATGAAATCAACATGGGATGTGTACAAATGTAGTATGAACTACTTCCTAAGATATGAACTAATTTGGAATGCATATAAGCATCAAATCAAAGAATGAAAGTTAAGATGTGCTTGCTGTGAATAGTGGACAAAACAGTAGCATGATCTTTTGGAAATTGAAAAGAGGGGTTAGGAATGTTTTCAATGCATGATATTTTATGGCGATGTTCCTTATTGTGTGTAGAACACAACCCAAAAGGCCAATCTTGAATAGCTATCATATATTGAGAGAAATAATATAAACAATGAAGGTCACTCAGAAACAGAGTCCGTACTGTCGACTGAAATGTTAAAATATCTTAGAAAATGAAAACTAATGATCTAGAGGCCCATTTTATACAGAAAGTTCCCTAAGACATTGAAGTTTAAGGGAAGAATAAGTTAGGACCACCCCGTTTGGAAAAGGTTTCTGCAAAAGAGGTTGGAAGTGGTCCTAGCTGCTGTGACAGCAAAAACAGAATGTCTGGAAGGAATGTTGGGATCCAAATGGACCATTTCCAAGTACTTCCAAGTCAAACCAAAAATCCTGGGTGTTCTCCAATGAGTTAGGAAGACTTTCCAAGTGGCCTTGCATCCATATGTTGAGTATTGAGTCCTAGAGAAATCTTTGAACTCGACTCACTCACTGTTTTGACTCATTATTTTGAAGATTTTGGAGAAAGCAAGGTTTTGTTTCTTGAAACCAAATGAGAGGGATTGAGAGGGGTTTTGAAATAGATGTTTTGAAAACATATTTTCAACACTCAATAAGGATTATAGCCACTTAGAATACCAACATCAAACTCATCATTACGAACCTCCAAGATTGTTGGAGAGATTTATTTTATTTTTGAACATAACTTCAATGCATTCCAAGAATACCTTGGAAGTATTGAGGTTATGATCATCATCTATCAAACATGTTTTTGAGGTCAAGAGCTACTATCCATGAGGATTCACTCACCCCAAACTTCATGTCATCACTTAGATGATGATGAACTAGTAAGTAAATAAAGAAATAAAAAAGAAATGAGGTAAGAAGAGATAAACAATGAATAAACAAGCAAGTAGATAATGATCAATAGATGATATTCATGATGTATTGAACTTGTAGAATGGTGTTTCACTCATATATGATGACATTGGATAGGGAAGAAGCTTCCTCTCTCTTAAATACTCACTAAAATGGTGGTTGGGTGTATTGAATGTTGAAGTAAATAGGAGTAATGAAGTAAAAACAAGGTTTAGAACTCACTTTTGTTTTGAAAATCCAAGAAGAAAGCTTCTTTTTCTCTATTCTAACCTTATCTCTGCAACTTTCTCTCCCAAACTTTTTCAAAGCTTACATTTGACTCCCCTAAAATGAAGAGTAATGGGGTGTTTATATAGGCCAACTTGGGGTGGTTTTGTGATTTAGAAAGTACTCCCATTGGCTCCAAACATCTGAAATCATAAAACTATATCGTTTTGGCTTTTAATTAATCAAAATGGGACCACAAAACTAATTACAAAAATACACTATTCTGGAGGGGAGTGCCGCGGCGGCAGTGGGCCAGTGCCGCGGCGGCACTGCTCCTTCCTTCATCCAGATAATGTTGTTTAGGCCCCCTGAAGTTTCGGTATTCGCGAAAAGGCCCTATTTCGTCCGAAATTCACAGAAAATGCATATGAACTCCAAATTGAGGTCGTGATATACCGTTGGAAAGGTAATGGAGTCTACTTTACATAAAAAAAAGTTCGGAGATAGTTCACTTTGAAAAGTTTTGCGGTATTCGCGATAAGAGCTGATTTGATCGCCTTTTTAGCCTTCGGAAATTCATAATAGACTCGTTTTAAATCCAAGAATTATGTGCGATATACCGTTGGAAAGCTATCGACCTCTAGTATCCATGAAAAATATTTGAAAATTGTTTTGGCGCCCCAGTTCCAAAGTCAAATTTTGGTCAAACTGGTCAAACCTGGGATTCCCGGGAAGTTCTGGAAATCTCCGGGAGTTCCCGGGAGCTGATGTTTTCGCTCGATTTTCTTTTGGAACTTGTTTTAATACTTTTCTCATGATTTAAAATGATTCTGGTGAACTCGGACGACTTCGGTCAAACTTGGTCAAACCTGGTCAAACCTTGGTCAAACCTGGTCAAACCTTGGTCAAAGCGGTCAACGGGGACTCTTCGGGAACTTCCGGGACTTCTGGGGGTCTCTGGGAGCCGACGATTTCGTCCGATTTTCTTTTAAAACTCATTTGAATACTTTTCTTACGACGTAGCATGTTTCCAGAACTTTGGGACCAAATCTGGGAGTTTCTGGGCTTTCAGGGGCATTTTGGTCATTCTGAGCATTCTGAGAGATAAAGCTGACTTCCAAGAGTCCTTTTGAGTCTTTTGCGATCATTGTGAACCACCAAGCTATGGGTCTCCTAAATCTGATAGCCGACAAAATGGGGTGTCTACAATGTGTTGGAAGAACATGGTTTCAAATGTAAATTAATGTTCCTAGTTGGAACTTATGGAGTATGTATGTTTAAATTTCTTTTCAAATGTTTAGAAATGGTTTGAAAAACTCTTATGATGCTTGGGTAAAGTTTTGAGACACTTGGGAGTGCTTTCCAATTGGTTTTGGATGTGTTTAAAGGGAATGATATGGTTTAGTCAAGTTTTGATAGAATTTTGTTCATGCTTAGCTAAATGTTGGGAAGTAGATGCAAGGTTGTGTTATAATCTTGGGTTGAATGGATTCTTAGTGTTTGAACGAACTTATAAATGTTTTTGAAATAGTTTTTGAAGTGCCAAGAAGTTTGGTTGGGTTTTGATATGTTTAACATGTAGAAATCTGGGTTTTAGCAGCAGGAAAACTCTTCTGCAGAATCCGAATCGATCCGGGTTTGGTGCGGATCGATCCGGGGCATCTGGAGGTGCAGAAAATGACTTTCTGCTACAACTGGATCGATCCGGATTTGGGGCGGATCGCTAGTCAGGGTTTAGCCCGACGGCTTTTACGGAAACAAGCATAACTCACTCTAAAAAATTTGGATTCGCGTGCCATTTTTTGCGTTGAAATCAGGACTCAAAGACCTATCTTTTGGTATAAAATTTGCTATACTTTATTAATTACCATTTTTCCCTTGGATCCGTTTTTGTGTCAACAGAGCTGTTTTATAAGGTCTAATACATGTCTTTCTTAGTAAATTGAGGGTGTTTTGATGTGTGGGCTTGTTACACGTGTCCCAACTCGCCCAGGCGGGTTGGGGGTGTGACAATTATCTAGCTATGTATCAAATAATACCAAATTACTGCTGAAAGAGATTCCATTGAAATCAATGTGTTGACTTGTCTATAATGGGGAAGGCAATTAAAAGGCTAATAAAGTACTATAAACTAAATATACATATATATATATATATATATAAAATCCAACGTTGGTGTCATAAACCATCTAAATGGTTTCATTCAATAATATGAATTTGTTTTATAGCACAACAAATAAGAAAACAGAAAAAATAAAACACAATACAAATCTCCATGTTTAGCAAAGCACTTTACTGGGTCATTCGTTGGTACTAATTAACATTGAAATCCCAATACTACCCATAAATCAATTAGAAAGGATCACTGCAGAAACAATAAAACAGCAATAGTTGCCATAAAAGAGATTCCATGAAAATCAATGTGTTGACTCGTTTATAATGGGGAAGACAATTAAAGTTCTATATTTGGACAACCCGATTTAGTGAAAGCAAATGAAGTGCTATCTAGGTCTGTATCAAATAATACCAAATTACCACTGAAAGAGATTCCATTGAAATCAATGTGTTGACTCGTCTATAATGGCGAAGGCAATTAAAAGGCTATATTAGGACAACACAATTTAGGAAAATGGAATAAAAGACTATATATATAAAATGATTTCAAATTATATATACTAAAGACAAATAAAGGACTATATACTAAAAACAAATAAGCCAACTTCAGTGTCATAAGCCATCTAAATGGTTTCATTCAATAATATGAATTTGTTTTACAACACTTCAAATAGGTAAACATAAAAAACAAAATAAAATATAAAATCCCTATGTTTAGAACAACATGTAATAACCAAACATTTTTAAAAGAGGGTAATTTTGACTTTTGGGTACCCAAGTGTGGACCCAATTTAAACTTTGAATTTTTTTTTTCCTAACATGTATCATTAGATATGGTAATTTTGACTTTTGGGTACCCAAGTGTGGACCCAATTTAAACTTCGAGACAGAGGCGATTTCTGGGCTGCTTTATCCTGGGGACGTCGTGGCCTTCATCCGAACTGCTTGCAAAACTTGGGCAGAGCCGCGAAGCGTCTTAAAGAGAGCGACTAAGTCCGCGACTCATCCAAAGAAAAACGTCAAAGGCTACTGATATTGGTAAAATTGCTCCTTTTAGTTTCTGCAGCAACACCAGGTGTTGGTAACATGATACAAAAGTGTTCGTCTTTTTGGACGACAACCTAAGTAAAGGGGTGATAGTGAAAACTTGTAATAGTTGAGTGGTTTCTAGAGTTTTATAGTTGAGGGGGATATTTGAAAAAAGGTCATAGTTGAGGGGAGTATTGGTGTAATTTACCCAATAATAATTGTATCTAAGATAAATTACGTGCCCGACTCGTGCAGAAAAAAAAAAGTAAAAGTTATGAGCAATGCTAGATGCACTCCCAAATGCACAACTTTGCTTTAAATTGTTGGACCTCGTGCAGAAAAGTTTGTACACAAAAAAGGGAGTGTACAAGGTGTGCAAGCGTTTCAGCACGAAGTCTAACATTTTTAAGCAGGGTTGTGCATTTGGTTGTGCATTTGAGAGTGCATCTAGCATTACTCAAAAGTTATTACTCCGTATTGTGGACTAGAACATAGAAGAGGGTTGGCTGACTAATACTAATACTACTATAAGTTGAAAACCAGGAAAGGTGAAGAGAAGTACCTTTCTTTCTCAGTTTCTTATTACACGAGGAGTGTATAAAATAATGGCGGGAAGTTTTGCCGCCATTATATTTAGACCATATTTGGCAGTCAATCTCTATCTACATAAAGCCAATTCTTCATCTTCCAAACTCTTCAATTCCATTCTCTGCAAACTCCCAAATCGATTCTCGTATTGCTCTCGATTCACAACAATGGCACAACACGACCCTCAAATTGTTAGCCCTGAAATCGAAGAACCCTCCCCAAAAGAGATTCAAAAGCTTCATCAAAATGGGGTCTCTGAAGCTTATCCACAAATCACCCAGTTTTTACGAGTGAAAAAGCTCTCCGACAAAGCTGTTTTGCCCTCCAGAGCCTCCCCTCTCTCTGCTGGTTACGATCTCTCCAGGTAATTTCACCACCAAGTCGTGTGTGTGCGTATATATATATATAGCTACATTTTGATATGGGTTAAAAATTTATGGGTTTTCATTTTGATATATGTGTAGTGCAATAGAGACTGAAGTACCAGCCAGAGGCAAAGCTCTGGTTCCGACAGATCTGAGCATAGCCATACCTAATGGAACCTACGCTTGTATTGGTAATTTTATTTCTTCTCTCTGCGTATATATATATATGTATATTAACACACATATATGAGGGTTCTATTATATATATATATATATATTGTTGGTGGGATTTTCTGAGATGGGTTTCCGTTACATTGCAGCGCCGCGATCGGGATTGGCATGGAAGCATTCGATTGATGTTGGAGCTGGAGTAATAGATGCTGATTACAGAGGCCCAGTTGGGGTTATCTTATTCAACCATTCTGATATTGATTTTGAAGACAAAGTTGGGGATAGGATTGCACAGTTGATCATTGAGAAGATCATGACTTCTGAAGTCTCGGAGGTTGATGATTTGGATTCAACTGTTAGAGGTGCTGGTGGTTTTGGATCTACTGGCGTTTAAATCTCCATGATTGCTGTGATATTGGAGGATCATG
This sequence comes from Hydrangea macrophylla, assembly GCA_033977485.1. Classification (NCBI taxonomy): domain Eukaryota; kingdom Viridiplantae; phylum Streptophyta; class Magnoliopsida; order Cornales; family Hydrangeaceae; genus Hydrangea; species Hydrangea macrophylla. Next base: position 56,722,599 of record CM066993.1, read on the forward strand.
TCTGTATCATTTTGGGGTTTTTTTTTTCCTTTTTCTCTTTGGTTTGTGTTCAGACTTGGTGTTTTGGGGTTTCTTGGTAGTTCTCATCTTTTTTTTTTTTTTTTTTTGAGTAGTATTGTCAAATAGTTGGTGGGTAGATTGAAACTATGTGATCTTACAACTAAAGCTAATTTGTGCTTTTCTTGGTGTGATTTCTGATGAGCTCTTTTCCCTTTCCCATCTTCTAAAATGTTTGTATGAAAAATACAATGTAGAGTTTAGTAGTTTTACACTTCGTTTGGACCACTTCCACTCCGTAATTTAAGCGAGGAGAGAAAAGAGAAGAAAATGGAGAATGAAGAGAAGAGAAGAAAATGGAGAGAAGAGAAGAAAATCGAGAGAAGAGTCCATTTTTTTTTCTCCCCAAATCGGAGAGATTCCGGAGAGAACTCAACTTTCTTTTCTCTCTTTGATAAGGTTTTCTTCTTTTCTCTCTACTTCTCTCCATCCAAACAAAGTGTTAAGTTTGTCAAATACTTATATACTAGTATGTTGTGTATTTATCAAATTCCATGTAGAGTTTAGAAGCACTTATAGTCCATCAAATCCTATGTAAATTTAGTTTTTCATCTGCTCTCTTTTGCTATAGGTTCCTAAAATCTAGCTATCGACCAAACGTAAATTTTACTTGCAATCTGCTCTCTTTTGAAAAAGTGTATATTTAAAATTGGAGGGAAAGGTTGAGGGAAAAACTTTGAAATTTGGTTTTGAGTTTTGTCTTATTCACAAACTAACCCAAATGATATTTTGCTTGTACCACATAGGAAAATTGGAGGAAGTGGGAAGGACATATATAAGTGGAGGTTGGAGTAAGGGTTGGGCCTCTTGGGGGTACCAAGTTTTGTGAAGGGGGTGGACCTAGGCCCAATTGGGTTTACCACAAAACACACACGCACGCGCGCGCCGCCGCCGCTTCGCCCCGCTCCGTTCCATTCCGTTCCGGGCCGGATGTGGATGTGGATGTGGTCCTACTCCTATATATCTTTTTATACAAAATTTATTTGGAAAATAATTTTTTTTTAATTATAAAGAGTTTATTTTCAGTTGGAGACCAAGTCTCCCAAACAACTCCTCCACGTTTTTTTCTCCAGATTTTTTCTCCAACGTTCCCAGAGTTCTCTCCACGTTCTGCAACGTTAACTTTCCCAACGTTCAGAATATATTCTTTATATATACACAAACTGCTCTCATAAAAAGAAACAGACAGTTTTACAGAGAGAAAAAGAGTTACAGAAATTATTTTGCACAGTTTCTATATACAGTTTCTGAGCAACAATTTCTGAAAGGGTGTGGGTTTTTTCGATCTTCCTCCGTGCAAGGATTTTCGAGACAGAGGCGATTTCTGGGCTGCTTTATCCTGGGGACGTCGTGGCCTTCATCCGAACTACTTGCACAACTTGGGCAGAGCCGCGAAGCGTCTTAAAAAGAGCGACTAAGTCCGCGACTCATCCCAAGAAAAACGTCAAAGGCTACTAATATTGGTAAAATTGTTCCTTTTAGTTTCTGCAGCAACACCATGTGTTGGTAACATGATACAAAAGTGTTCGTCTTTTTGGATGACAACCTAAGTAAAGGGGTGATAGTGAAAACTTGTAATAGTTGAGTGGTTGCTAGAGTTTTATAGTTGAGGGGGATATTTGAAAAAAGGTCATAGTTGAGGGGGGTATTGGTGTAATTTACCCAATAATAATTGTATCTAAGATAAATCACGTGCCCGACTCGTGCAACAAAAAAAAAAAAAAAAAAAAGTAAAAGTTATGAGCAATGCTAGATGCACTCCCAAATGCACAACCAAATGCACAACTTTGCTTTAAATTGTTGGAACTCGTGCTGAAAAGTTTGTACACAAAAAAGGGAGTGTACAGGGTGTGCAAGCGTTTCAGCACAAAGTCCAACATTTTTAAGCATGGTTCTGCATTTGGTTGTGCATGTGAGAGTGCATCTAGCATTACTCAAAAGTTATTACTCCATATTGTAGACTAGAACTTAGAAGAGGGCTGGCTCACTAATACTAATACTACTATAAGTTGAAAACCAGGAAAGGTGAAGAGAAGACCCTTTCTTTCTCAGTTTCTTATCACACGAGGAGTCTATAAAATAATGGCGGGAAGTTTTGGTGCCATTATATTTAGACCACATTTGGCGGTCAATCTCTATCTACATAAACCCAATTCTTCATCTTCCAAACTCTTCAATTCCATTCTCTGCAAACTCCCAAATCGATTCTCGTATTGCTCTCGATTCACAACAATGGCACAACACGACCCTCAAATTGTTAGCCATGAAATCGAAGAGCCCTCCCCAAAAAAGATTCAAAAGCTTCATCAAAATGGGGTCTCTGAAGCTTATCCACAAATCACCCAGTTTTTGCGAGTGAAAAAGCTCTCCGACAAAGCTGTTTTGCCCTCCAGAGCCTCCCCTCTCTCTGTTTGTTACGATCTCTCCAGGTAATTTCACCACCAAGTCGTGTGTGTGCGTATATATATATGTATATAGCTACATTTTGATATGGGTTAAAAATTTATGGGTTTTCATTTTGATATATGTGTAGTGCAATAGAGACTGAAGTACCAGCCAGAGGCAAAGCTCTGGTTCCGACAGATCTGAGCATAGCCATACCTGATGGAACCTACGCTCGTATTGGTAATTTTATTTCTTCTCTCTGCGTATATATATATATATGTATATTAACACACATATATGAGGGTTCTATTATATGTATATATATATATTGTTGGTGGGATTTTCTGAGATGGGTTTCCGTTACATTGCAGCGCCGCGATCGGGATTGGCATGGAAGCATTCGATTGATGTTGGAGCTGGCGTAATAGATGCTGATTATAGAGGCCCAGTTGGGGTTATCTTATTCAACCATTCTGATACTGATTTTGAAGTCAAAGTTGGGGATAGGATTGCACAGTTGATCATTGAGAAGATCATGACTCCTGAAGTCTCGGAGGTTGATGATTTGGATTCAACTGTTAGAGGTGCTGGTGGTTTTGGATATACTGGCGTTTAAATCTCCATGATTGCTGTGATATTGGAGGATCATGACTGTATCATTTTGGGGTTTTTTTTTTCTTTTTCTCTTTGGTTTGTGTTCAGACTTGGTGTTTTGGGGTTTCTGGGTAGTTCTCATCCTTTTTTTTTTGAATAGTTTTGACAAATAGTTGGTGGGTAGATTGAAACTATGTGATCTTACAACTAAAGCTAATTTGTGCTTTTCTTGGTGTGATTTCTGATAAGCTCTTTTCCCTTTCCCATCTTCTAAAATGTCTGTATGAAAAATACAATGTAGAGTTTAGTAGTTTTACACTTTGTTTGGACCACTTCCTCTTTGTAATTTAAGAGAGGAGAGAAGAGAAGAAAATGGAGAGAAAGTAGAAAGAAAATGGAGAAAGAAGAGAAGAGAAGAAAACGGAGAGAAGAGAAGAAAATCGAGAGAAGAGTCCATTTTTTTTTCTTCCCAAATCGGAGAGATTCCGGAGAGAACTCAACTTTCTTTTCTCTATTTGATAAGGTTTTCTTCTTTTCTCTCTACTTCTCTCCATCCAAACAAAGTGTTAAGTTTGCCAAATACTTAGATACTAGTATGTTGTGTATTTATCAAATTCCATGTAGAGTTTAGAAGCACTTATAGTTCATCAAATCCTATGTAAATTTAGTTTTTCATCCGCTCTCTTTTGCTATAGGTTCCTAAAATCTAGCTATCGACCAAACATAAATTTTACTTGCAATCTGCTCTCTTTTGAAAAAGTGTATATTTAAAATTGGAGGGAAAGGTTGAGGGAAAAACTTTGAAATTTGGTTTTGAGTTTTGTCTTATTCATAAACTAACCCAAATGATATTTTGCTTGTCCCACATAGGAAAATTAGAGGAAGTGGGAAGGACATATATAAGTGGAGGTTGGAGTAAGGGTTGGGCCCCTTGGGGGTACCAAGTTTTGTGAAGGGGGTGGACCTAGGCCCAATTGGGTTTACCACAAAACACACACACGCGCGCGCGCCGCAGCCGCCCTGCCCCGCTCCGTTCCGTTCCGTTCCGTTCCGGGCCGGATGTGGATGTGGATGTGGTCCTACTCCTATATATCTTTTTATACAAAATTTATTTTGGAAAATAATTTTATTTAATTATAAAGAGTTTATTTTCAGTTGGAGACCAAGTCTCCCAAACAACTCCTCCACGTTTTTTTCTCCAACGTTCCCAGAGTTCTCTCCACGTTCTGCAACGTTAACTTTCCCAATGTTCAGAATATATTCTTTATATATACACAAACTGCTCTCATAAAAAGAAACAGACAGTTTTACAGAGAGAAAAAGAGTTACAGAAATTATTTTGCACAGTTTCTATATACAGTTTCTGAGCAACAATTTCTGAAAGGGTGTGGGTTTTTCCGATCTTCCTCCGTGCAAGGATTTTTGAGACAGAGGCGATTTCTGGGCTGCTTTATCCTGGGGACGTCGTGGCCTTCATCCGAACTGCTTGCACAACTTGGGCAGAGCCGCGAAGCGTCTTAAAGAGAGCGACTAAGTCCGTGACTCATCCCAAGAAAAACGTCAAAGGCTACTGATATTGGTAAAATTGTTCCTTTTAGTTTCTGCAGCAACACCATGTGTTGGTAACATGATACAAAAGTGTTCGTCTTTTTGGACGACAACCTAAGTAAAGGGGTGATAGTGAAAACTTGTAATAGTTGAGTGGTTGGTAGAGTTTTATAGTTGAGGGGGATATTTGAAAAAAGGTCATAGTTGAGGGGGGTATTGGTGTAATTTACCCAATAATAATTGTATCTAAGATAAATCACGTGCCCGACTCATGCAAAAAAAAAAAAAAAAAAAAAAAAGAGTAAAAGTTATGAGCAATGCTAGATGCACTCCCAAATGCACAACCAAATGCACAACTTTGCTTTAAATTGTTGGACCTCGTGCTGAAACGTTTGTACACAAAAAAGGGAGTGTACAGGGTGTGCAAGCATTTCAGCACGAAGTCCAACATTTTTAAGCAGGGTTGTGCATTTGGTTGTGCATTTGAGAGTGCATCTAGCATTACTCAAAAGTTATTACTCCGTATTGTGGACTAGAACTTAGAAGAGGGCTGGCTGACTAATACGAATACTACTATAAGTTGAAAACCAGGAAAGGTGAAGAGAAGACCCTTTCTTTCTCAGTTTCTTATCACACGAGGAGTCTATAAAATAATGGCGGGATGTTTTTGCGCCATTATATTTAGACCATATTTGGCGGTCAATCTCTATCTACATAAACCCAATTCTCGTATTGCTCTCGATTCACAACAATGGCACAACACGACCCTCAAATTGTTAGCCATGAAATCGAAGAGCCCTCCCCAAAAAAGATTCAAAAGCTTCATCAAAATGGGGTCTCTGAAGCTTATCCACAAATCACCCAGTTTTTGCGAGTGAAAAAGCTCTCCGACAAAGCTGTTTTGCCCTCCAGAGCCTCCCCTCTCTCTGTTTGTTACGATCTCTCCAGGTAATTTCACCACCAAGTCGTGTGTGTGCGTATATATATATATGTATATAGCTACATTTTGATATGGGTTAAAAATTTATGGGTTTTCATTTTGATATATGTGTAGTGCAATAGAGACTGAAGTACCAGCCAGAGGCAAAGCTCTGGTTCCGACAGATCTGAGCATAGCCATACCTGATGGAACCTACGCTCGTATTGGTAATTTTATTTCTTCTCTCTGCGTATATATATATGTATATTAACAAACATATATGAGGGTTCTATTACATGTATATATATATTGTTGGTGGGATTTTCTGAGATGGGTTTCCGTTACATTGCCGCGCCGCGATCGGGATTGGCATGGAAGCATTCGATTGATGTTGGAGCTGGCGTAATAGATGCTGATTACAGAGGCCCAGTTGGGGTTATCTTATTCAACCATTCTGATACTGATTTTGAAGTCAAAGTTGGGGATAGGATTGCACAGTTGATCATTGAGAAGATCATGACTCCTGAAGTCTCGGAGGTTGATGATTTGGATTCAACTGTTAGAGGTGCTGGTGGGTTTGGATATACTGGCGTTTAGAGGAAGTGGGAAGGACATATATAAGTGGAGGTTGGAGTAAGGGTTGGGCCCCTTGGGGGTACCAAGTTTTGTGAAGGGGGTGGACCTAGACCCAATTGGGTTTACCACAACACACACACACGGGCGCGCGCCGCCGCTGCCCCGCCACGTTCCGGGCCAGATGTGGATGTGGATGTGGTCCTACTCCTATATATCTCTTTATACAAAATTTATTTTGGAAAATATATTTTTTTTAATTATAAAGAGTTTATTTTCAGTTGGAGACCAAGTCTCCCAAACAACTCCTCCACGTTTTTTTCTCCAGATTTTTTCTCAAACGTTCCCAGAGTTCTCTCCACGTTCTGCAACGTTAACTTTCCCAACGTTCAGAATATATTCTTTATACATACACAAACTGCTCTCATAAAAAGAAACAGACAGTTTACAGAGAGAAAAAGAGTTACAGAAATTATTTTACACAGTTTCTATATACAGTTTCTGAGCAACAATTTCTGAAAGGGTGTAGGTTTTTCCGATCTTCCTCCATGCAAGGATTTTCGAGACAGAGGAGATTTCTGGGCTGCTTTATCCTGGGGACGTCGTGGCCTTCATCCGAACTGCTTGCACAACTTGGGCAGAGCCGCGAAGCGTCTTAAAGAGAGCGACTAAGTCCGTGACTCATCCCAAGAAAAACGTCAAAGGTTACTGATATTGGTAAAATTGTTCCTTTTAGTTTCTGCAGCAACACCATGTGTTGGTAACATGATACAAAAGTGTTCGTCTTTTTGGACGACAACCTAAGTAAAGGTGTGATAGTGAAAACTTGTAATAGTTGAGTGGTTGCTAGAGTTTTATAGTTGAGGGGGATATTTGAAAAAAGGTCATAGTTGAGGGGGGTATTGGTGTAATTTACCCAATAATAATTTTATCTAAGATAAATCACATGCCGGACTCGTGCAGGAAAAAAAAAAAAAGTAAAAGTTATGAGCAATGCTAGATGCACTCCCAAATGCACAACCAAATGCACAACTTTGCTTTAAATTGTTGGACCTCGTGCTGAAAAGTTTGTACACAAAAAAGGGAATGTACAGGGTGTGCAAGCATTTCAGCACGAAGTCCAACATTTTTAAGCAGGGTTGTGCATTTGGTTGTGCATTTGAGAGTGCATCTAGCATTACTCAAAAGTTATCACTCCGTATTGTGGACTAGAACTTAGAAGAGGGCTGGCTGACTAATACTAATACTACTATAAGTTGAAAACCAGGAAAGGTGGAGAGAAGACCCTTTCTTTCTCATTTTCTTATCACACGAGGAGTCTATAAAATAATGGCGGGAAGTTTTGGCGCCATTATATTTAGACCATATTTGGCGGTCAATCTCTATCTACATAAACCCAATTCTTCATCTTCCAAACTCTTCAATTCCATTCTCTGCAAACTCCCAAATCGATTCTCGTATTGCTCTCGATTCACAACAATGGCACAACACGACCCTCAAATTGTTAGCCCTGAAATCGAAGAACCCTCCCCAATAAAGATTCAGAAGCTTCATCAAAATGGGGTCTCTGAAGCTTATCCACAAATCACCCAATTTTTGCGAGTGAAAAAGCTCTCCGACAAAGCTGTTTTGCCCTCCAGAGCCTCCCCTCTCTCTGCTGGTTACGATCTCTCCAGGTAATTTCACCACCAAGTCGTGTGTGTGAGTATATATATATATGTATATAGCTACATTTTGATATGGGTTAAAAATTTATGGGTTTTCATTTTGATATATGTGTAGTGCAATAGAGACTGAAGTACCAGCCAGAGGCAAAGCTCTGGTTCCGACAAATCTGAGCATAGCCATACCTGATGGAACCTACGCTCGTATTGGTAATTTTATTTCTTCTCTCTGCGTATATATATATATATATATATGTATATTAACACACATATATGAGGGTTCTATTATATGTATATATATATATATATTGTTGGTGGGATTTTCTGAGATGGGTTTCCGTTACATTGCAGCGCCGCGATTAGGATTGGCATGGAAGCATTCGATTGATGTTGGAGCTGGCGTAATAGATGCTGATTACAGAGGCCCAGTTGGGGTTATCTTATTAGACCATTCTGATACTGATTTTGAAGTCAAAGTTGGGGATAGGATTGCACAGTTGATCATTGAGAAGATCATGACTCCTGAAGTCTCGGAGGTTGATGATTTGGATTCAACTGTTAGAGGTGCTGGTGGTTTTGGATCTACTGGTGTTTAAGTCTCCAAGATTGCTGTGATATTGGAGGATCATGTCTGTATCATTTTGGGGTTTTTTTTTCCTTTTTCTCTTTGGTTTGTGTTCAGACTTGGTGTTTTGGGGTTTTTGGGTAGTTCTCATCTTTTTTATTTTTTTAGTAGTATTGTCAAATAATTGGTGGGTTGATTGAAACTATGTGATCTTACAACTAAAGCTAATTTGTGCTTTTCTTGGTGTGATTTCTGATGAGCTCCTTTCCCTTTCCCATCTTCTAAAATGTTTGTATGAAAAATGCAATGTAGAGTTTAGTAGTTTTACACTTCGTTTGGACCACTTCCTCTCCGTAATTTAAGCGAGGAGAGAAGGGAAGAAAATGGAGAAAGAAGAGAAGAGAAGTAAATCGAGAGAAGAGTCCATTTTTTTTTCTCCCCAAATCGGAGAGATTCCGAAGAGAACTCAACTTTCTTATCTCTCTTTGATAAGTTTTCTTCTTTTCTCTCTACTTCTCTCCATCCAAACAAAGTGTTAAGTTTGTCAAATACTTATATACTAGTATGTTGTGTATTTATCAAATTCCATGTAGAGTTTAGAAGCACTTATAGTTCATCAAATCCTATGTAAATTTAGTTTTTCATCTGCTCTCTTTTGCTATAGGTTCCTAAAATCTAGCTATCGACCAAACGTAAATTTTACTTGCAATCTGTTCTCTTTTGAAAAAGTGTATATTTAAAATTGGAGGGAGAGGTTGAGGGAAAAACTTTGAAATTTGGTTTTGAGTTTTGTCTTATTCACAAACTAACTCAAATGATATTTTGCTTGTCCCACATAGGAAAATTAGAGGAAGTGGGAAGGACATATATAAGTGGAGGTTGGAGTAAGGGTTGGGCCCCTTGGGGGTAGAGGTGTCAATCGGGTCGGGTTGGCCTGGCCCGGCCCGCTAGGCCCGAGCACTTTTGTCCGGTCCGGGGTGGACACCCTTTGTCACGGCCACGGCCCGACCCGGCCCGGCCCGCTCTTTAGCCCGAAACCCGGCCCGGACCGCTCACCCGCTAGCCCGGATTAACTAGCCGTTGTGGCCCGGTAGGCCCGCCCGAGCCTATAACGGCTAGTTTGGCCATTTTTTAAATATTTTTCCACTTTTTACCCCTCTAACGGCTATAAAACGGCTAGTTTTGGGGGTAAAAATGTAAATGTGCTTTTTGACTTCCCGAAATGCCCCTTAGCCCATTTTCTATAAATACCAAACCTCCCACAACATATTTTCTCATACAAAAATCAATTATCTCTCTCTATTCTCTACTTTCTCTATACTACTCCATAAACTACAAGTCTACAAGCACTTCTACTCTACAAGTTGGTGATTCAATTATCAAAGCTCTAATTTGTAAAGGCACTTCTAGTCTTCTACAACTTGAACTTACAAGCTCTCAAGTCTCAAGTCTTATTATAATGTATAGTTGTTCACTTCTTCTTCTACTACTATAAGTTGAGGTAAATTTATTTATTGTTTCACTTCTTGCTTTATTAGTTGCTTATTTAATTGTTAGTATATTTAATCTTTTATATTTCTTTCCCCTCTTTTTTTTTTATTTAAAAAAAATGCCATCTCACTCAAGATCTTCAAAAACTAGGGAAGGCCCAACTTATGACTTTGAAAATTTAGATTATGGGGAAAGAAATGAGATTAATGATTTGGAATTGGAGGATGATGATGACGTTGAAATTATGGGGTCTAATCCATCTGAACCATCTCCGTCAAATCCTAATGATCCCAGTCCCACTACTGAAAGAAAATTAAAATCACCTGTTTGGTTATTTTTTAAATTAAATGACGAAAAAAATGGAGCTATTTGCAAAATATGCGGACTTAAATTTTCTTACAAAGGTGGAGGAAATAATACACTTAAAAGGCACATCATAAACAAACATAAAGGTGCATGGGAAGCAGGTACCGCTCAAGCGGGCGGCCTAGTACAATCCCAAATTTCTGCTTCTACTGGCACAAGTGTTGGAACTTTTCTTTATAATAAAAAAAAATGAGGGAAGGCTTGGCAAAATTTGTTTGTGCATCCGATATGCCTTTTACTTTAGTTGAAGAAGAGTGCTTTACACGTTTTATTCAAACTTTTTTACAACCCGCCTACCAACCTATTGCTAGAAATACTCTTAGAAGTGATATACAATCTGTTTTTCAACAAACCAAAAAAAAAATTAATTGAGGATTTTTCTACTTTTAATTGTACAATTGCATGCACTTCTGATTTGTGGACTGGTTATAATAAAACGGGATATATATGTATAACGGTGCATTTTGTAGATGAAAATTGGAATATGAATAAAAATATCATTGCTTTTCGTGCATTAGACTATCCTCATACTAGTGAAAATATATATAACTATATAATCAATGTTTTTAATGAGTATGATATTATGAAAAAAATTATAAGCATTACTTTTGACAATGCTAGTGCTAATACAAATGCTATTAATATGTTTAAAGATCTTATGCGCCCAATGTTGAATGGAAAATTATTTCATGGTCGTTGTGTATGCCATATCATTAATTTGATTATCCAAGATGGATTAACAAAAATTAATGATCACATACATAAAATTAGAGAGGCAGTAGTCTTTTGTTGTTCAACGTCTAGCCGTCTACAAGCATTTTATGGTGTTTGTAAACAAAATCGTCTTAATCCAAAGAAATTGCAAACTGATATTAAAACTCGTTGGAATTCTACTTATCTTATGATAGATTCTTGTAAAAAGTATAGTAATATTATTACTCAATTTGTTAATGTTAATTATCCATCACTAAACTTGACTTCAAACGATTGGGAGATGGCATTTGACTTTCATGGATTTTTAGAAGTATTTTACAATGCTACAAATAAACTTTCCGGTGTTTACTATTCTACTTCTTGTTTAGTTCTTATGGAATTATATAATATGGCGCATGCATTTCATAGTTATAAACAAAAAAATGACATTTATATTGATATTTGCGAGAAAATGGAAAAAAAGTTTAAAAAATATTGGTCTAACATTCCACCTGTATTTTACTTATCTGCAATCTTGGATCCTAGAATCAATTTTGATGGTGTTTGTGAAATGGTTAAACAAATATCTGAATTGATGCAAGGACCAGATGGTGAGCCTGGTCTAGAAATAACTACTTTTGAAATGGAAAATACTTTGGAATCTTTATTTCGTATTTACTATGAAAAATATACAAATAAAGAAAGTGCTACTTCTTCTTCTACTTCTAATATTGAGTTAAGTTCGGGAGCGTCAGGTGGTTCTTGGGCGAGCCAGTTTCTCAGTCGAAAGAAACAAAAGGGTGTTAGTCAATCATTTGTAAGTAGCTCTAACATTCTTAGTGAATTAAATAAGTATCGAGAAACCGAGTGGGAAAGCCGATTAACCAACGAGGAAATGGTCGATTTAAATCTTTTGACATGGTGGAAAGAACATGTAAGAGCTTTCCCTGTTCTTTCCATCATGGCTCGTGATCTACTAACTCCTCCGGCTTCCACAGTTGCATCGGAGTCTGCTTTTAGTGTAGGTGGAAGGGTGCTAGAGGAAAGGAGGAGCAGATTATCTCCTGATATGCTTGACTGCTTGATGTGCTTGAAGGATTGGGACCGTGCACAATATCGAACTCAAAACCGCCAAGATCCTATTCTTGAAGACTTCGCAAATTTGGAAGTTACGGAAGAAAATTGAAGAATGAAGATTTGAAGAATGAATATGAGAGTTGAAGATCATTTAGTTCCAAACAAATCAATTGTAATACTCCTGGCCCGCATGAGTATAAACTGTGAACGGCTTTTAAAAAAAAAAATTCCAATTCTGTAAAATGTAATCTTTACTTTTTATTAGACAAATTAATGATAAGTAAATCTTTATTTTTTATTAGACTATAATTTTAAATATCAAATACTAGTAATCTCTTTAATTTTTATTGAATAATAAAAATTCTTTACTATTTTTTTTAATGAACTTTTTTTAGACTTTTAGTAATCACTAATCATTAATGAATAAATCTTTACTTTTTATTATACAAATTATTAAAATTAATGATAATAATCTTTACTTTTTATTAGACTACAATTTTTAAATATCAAATACTAGTAATCTCTTTAATTTTTATTGAATAATAAATATTCTTTACTTTTTTTTTAATGAACTTTTTTTACTAATCACTAATCATTAATGAATAAATGTTTACTTTTTATTGTACAATTTATGATAAGTAATCTTTATTTTTTATTAGACTATAATTTTTAAATATCAAATAATAGCAATCTCATTAATTTTTATTGAATAATAAATATTATTTACTTTTTTTTTGTTAAACAAACTTTTTTTTTAGTAATCACTAATCATTAAAGCATAAACAAAACATATATATATATATATAAAAAAAAATAAAAAAAATAAAAAGTAAAAACTCCCCCGAGCCCGTCCATGAGCCCGGCCCGGCCCATCCACTACCCGTCCACGAGCCCGTCCACTAGCCCGGCCCGGCCCGGCCCTAGTGAGCCCGGGCCACCGGTCCGGGGCGGACATCCCCCCTCCCTTCCCAAGCCCGGCCCGGCCCGGTCCGATTTAAGGTGAGGCCCGGCCCGGCCCGACCCTCTGGCCCGGTTAGGCCCGCTTTGACCGAGCCCGACCCGGCCCGACCCGTTTGACACCACTACTTGGGGGTACCAGGTTTTGTGAAGGGGGTGGACCTAGGCCCAATTGGGTTTACCACAAAACACACACACGCGCGCGCGCCGCCGCCGCCCCGCCCCGCCCCGCCCCGCTCCGTTCCGTTCCGGGCCGGATGTGAATGTGGATGTGGTCCTACTCCTATATATCTTTTTATACAAAATTTATTTGGAAAATAATTTTTTTTTAATTATAAAGAGTTTATTTTTAGTTGGAGACCAAGTCTCCCAAACAACTCCACGTTTTTTTCTCCAGATTTTTTCTCCAACGTTCCCAGAGTTCTCTCCACGTTCTGCAACGTTAACTTTCCCAACGTTCAGAATATATTCTTTATATATACACAAACTGCTCTCATAAAAAGAAACAGACAGTTTTACAGAGAGAAAAAGAGTTACAGAAATTATTTTGCACAGTTTCTATATACAGTTTCTGAGCAACAATTTCTGAAAGGGTGTGGGTTTTTCTGATCTTCCTCCGTGCAAGGATTTTCGAGACAGAGGCAATTTCTGGGCTGCTTTATCCTGGGGACGTCGTGGCCTTCATCCAAACTGCTTGCACAACTTGGGCAGAGCTACGAAGCGTCTTAAAGAGAGCGACTAAGTCCGCGACTCATCCCAAGAAAAATGTCAAAGGCTACTGATATTGGTAAAATTGTTCCTTTTAGTTTCTGCAGCAACACCATGTGTTGGTAACATGATACAAAAGTGTTTGTCTTTTTGGACGACAACCTAAGTAAAGGGGTGATAGTGAAAACTTGTAATAGTTGAGTGGTTGCTAGAGTTTTATAGTTGAGGGGGATATTTGAAAAAAGGTCATAGTTGAGGGGGGTATTGGTGTAATTTACCCAATGATAATTGTATCTAAGATAAATCACGTGCCCGAATCGTGCAGAAAAAAAAAAAAGTAAAAGTTATGAGCAATGCTAGATGCACTGCCAAATGCACAACCAAATACACAACTTTGCTTTAAATTGTTGGACCTCGTGCTGAAAAGTTTGTACACAAAAAAGGGAGTGTACAGGGTGTGCAAGCGTTTCAGGACGAAGTCCAACATTTTTAAGCAGGGTTGTGCATTTGGTTGTGCATGTGAGAGTGCATCTAGCATTGCTCAAAAGTTATTACTCCATATTGTGGACTAGAACTTAGAAGAGGGCTGGCTGACTAATACTAATACTACTATAAGTTGAAAACCAGGAAAGGTGAAGAGAAGACCCTTTCTTTCTCAGTTTCTTATCACACGAGGAGTCTATAAAATAATGGCGGGAAGTTTTGGCGCCATTATATTTAGACCATATTTGGCGGTCAATCTCTATCTACATAAACCCAATTCTTCATCTTCCAAACTCTTCAATTCCATTCTCTGCAAACTCCCAAATCGATTCTCGTATTGCTCTCGATTCATAACAATGGCACAACACGACCTCCAAATTGTTAGCCCTGAAATCGAAGAACCCTCCCCAAAAAGATTCAGAAGCTTCATCAAAATGGGGTCTCTGAAGCTTATCCACAAATCACCCAGTTTTTGCGAGTGAAAAAGCTCTCCGACAAAGCTGTTTTGCCCTCCAAAGCCTCCCCTCTCTCTGCTGGTTACGATCTCTCCAGGTAATTTCACCACCATGTCGTGTGTGTGCGTATATATATATATGTATATAGCTACATTTTGATATGGGTTAAAAATTTATGGGTTTTCATTTTGATATATGTGTAGTGCAATAGAGACTGAAGTACCAGCCAGAGGCAAAGCTCTAGTTCCGACAGATCTGAGCATAGCCATACCTGATGGAACCTACGCTCGTATCGGTAATTTTATTTCTTCTCTCTGCGTATATATATATATGTATATTAACACACATATATGAGGGTTCTATTATATGTATATATATGTAATACCCTGTATTTTTAGGTATATATATATATCCCTTGTACTTTCCTTAGTCTTTGGTGAGTTTGAGATTCCAATCGATTGCCAATATTCCCAATCGATTGCCACTTTATGACCCCAATCGATTGACATCTTTTCCAATCGATTGACATATTACCGACCAAAATTGATGATGTGGCAACATCCCAATCGATTGACATTCATCCCAATCGATTGACATTCATCCCACTCGATTGACATAGTTCTCAATCGATTGCCTTGCTGCCGACTTGGATCCATGACGTGGCACATACCAATCGATTGGCACCTGGTACCAATCGATTGGCTGAGTCAGAACTTGGCCATCTCGTTGGATTTGTGTGGTTGTGATTGTTTCCCTCTCCCTATATATACCTTCCCCCTTGTACATATATATGTTTGCTTGTGTGTGGGTTTGGGAGAGAGAGAGAGAGAGAGAGAGAGAGATACATACTCTTATATATATATACACACATATATATATTGTATATATATATTACACACACACACTCTCGGGTTGAGAAGAAGAAGAAGAAGAGGAGGAGGAGACCAGAGAGAGAAAGAAGAGACAGACAGAGAGACCGAGAAGGAGAGGAGAGAGAGCAACCACCATAGCCGCCGCCGCAGAGCTCGAGACGCCGTCAACGGACCGCCGGGAGAGGTGAGTTTCATTAACTCACTTCAGGGATTGTTTTTGGGTGTATATATGTGTTTAACAACGTGTATGAAAGAAGGAAAAAGGAACCCCAACGTTTTTATATAAAACTAGCAATTTTGAAGAAGAAGACAGAGGTCAATCGATTGCCATTGGATTCAATCGATTGGATAATATCCCAATCGATTGTCGTGGTGTCCAATCGATTGAATAATTTCCCAATCGATTGCCATAAATTCCAATCGATTGCTTTGCCAATCGATTGCCATTAAGTCCAATCGATTGACATTATTTCCAATCGATTGCCATTTTGGCCAATCGATTGGGTAAGAGCAGAATGTTGTTTATCTATTGTTATATGTTATGAGCTGGTTGTAATGTACCCAAGCTGCTAATGGTTGTACCATACGTGATATTGGATATGTGATTAGTCAACATGATACTACGTTAGCCTTATATGATGTTTATGTTAATGTTACAAGATGAACTGTTTATTATTAACTGTCGATATGAGATGCTCTAATGGTTAAGTAACTGCCATATGTTATTGTCAAACTGAATAGTAGAACGGAACACGATAGCATGTTAATAGCGAATTAATAAGTAGATATGTTGAATACAGAGCATGTGGTATTTCCTGTACTTAGTATATGAGCATTTCACAATATGTGTCAGCATGCATGGGATAGTGATGTGAAGAGGTATGAGAATTTGATGAGAAATGGGATATTGATATGAAGAGATGAGAAGATATGATGAGAAAGGGGAACTGTGATTTATATGGAATAATGAGATATGTGTACTTTGGGATCCGTGGGATCAACGGCTGACGAGTCGGGTGGACGTGGGATGGTTAGAGTTCCTAGTGCGCCTCTCACTGTTGAAGACGTCCAGTGATGCGTATGCACTGTTGAAGACGTCCAGTGTACCGTTGAAGACGTCCGGCTAGTGCTCTAATGTATTCTCAGCTGTGTAGAAGACCAGTGAGGGTATACGCATCGTTGAAGACGTCCGATGTGCCGTTCTATCGTTTACAGATAGGTGGTACCGTGTAGACGACCGGTAACCCTATCAAGGGATTTTGGGATCTATTACCTAGTCGGGTGATTCCGATTGGCATTACTGTATCGACGAATGGTTTTCAGATTGGTATTATGGGATCGACGTATGGATACGGATGAGAATAAGAACATGGATATGGATGTGAATACGGGAATGTTTAGTGTGATGATGGTTCAGTCGTGGATTCAGCGTCCCGACCTAAAGGTATATGCATGGGTGGTTGCACGGTTACATGCTTGGATTTAGTGAATACGTGATGAGATATATTATACCATGATGTTTATCCATGTCATTACTTAATATGATTTCTGTTATTATTGATTCATGTATAGTTTAATGAGACCTCTGCTATGTCCGCGAGAGACGTCATTGATAAGAGATTAACCGCATTTTAAGATGTTGAACAGTAACGGTGAGGAGTGTTGTTTAATGTACTCACTCAGCTTTGTATCCAAAGCTGATGGCGTTTATGCCCTGGACATTCAAATGTCTAGAGCTTTGTAGGTCTTGAGGACAGAAAACTGATGTTTCGCCGGAAGTGGAGCTAAAGGCTTGAAAACGAAGAAGTTCCGCTTTGTAATAGTTAGTTGGTATATCTTTTGTACTGCTGTTAGTATTGTTATGGGTTTCAGACTCTAAGCCAGCTGTTGTAATAGTTTTAGTAGACTTTTATAATTGGTACTTGGGCATCTGTTTCTTCCAAACCTTTTACAACTTCCGCTGTAGCCTCTGATTATGTTAGCAAGTTATGTTCTATGAATAGCATCCTCCCTATCGTGGTGTTTGTTGGTTTGAGTAGATGACAATGCGGTTATTCACCCGTCATTCCCTATGGACCCATAAAGGAAATTTATTTTTCCCTATTTATGCTGCTCCGGGGCGTGACAATATATATATTGTTGGTGGGATTTTCTTAGATGGGTTTCCGTTACATTGCAGTGCCGCGATCGGGATTGGCATGGAAGCAATCGATTGATGTTGGAGCTGGCGTAATAGATGCTGATTACAGAGGCCCAGTTGGGGTTATCTTATTCAACCATTTTGATACTGATTTTGAAGTCAAAGTTGGGGATAGGATTGCACAGTTGATCATTGAGAAGATCATGACTCCTGAAGTCTCGGAGGTTGATGATTTGGATTCAACTGTTAGAGGTGCTGGTGGTTTTGGATCTACTGGCGTTTAAATCTCCATGATTGCTGTGGTATTGGAAGATCATGTCTGTATCATTTTGGGGTTTTTTTTTTTTTTCCTTTTTCTCTTTGGTTTGTGTTCAGACTTGGTGTTTTGGGGTTTCTGGGTAGTTCTCATCTTTTTTTTTTGAGTAGTATTGTCAAATAGTTGGTGGGTAGATTGAAACTATGTGATCTTACAACTAAAGCTGATTTGTGCTTTTCTTGGTGTGATTTCTGATGAGCTGTTTTCCCTTTCCCATCTTCTAAAATGTTTGTATGAAAAATACAATGTAGAGTTTAGTAGTTTTACTCTTCGTTTGGACCACTTCCTCTCCGTAATTTAAGCGAGGAGAGAAGAGAAGGAAATGAAGAGAAAGTAGAAAGAAAATGGAGAAAGAAGAGAAGAGAAGAAAATGGAGAGAAGAGAAGAAAATTGAGAGAAGAGTCCATTTTTTTTCTCCCCAAATCGGAGAGATTCCGGAGAGAACTCAACTTTCTTTTCTCTCTTTGATAAGGTTTTCTTCTTTTCTCTCTACTTCTCTCCATCCAAACAAAGTGTTAAGTTTGTCAAATACTTATATACTAGTATGTTGTGTATTTATCAAATTCCATGCATGTAGAGTTTAGAAGCACTTATAGTTCATCAAATCCTATGTACATTTAGTTTTTCATCTGCTCTCTTTTGCTATAGGTTCCTAAAATCTAGCTATTGACCAAACGTAAATTTTACTTGCAAACTATTTTTCATTATATTTGCAACCATAGCCTAATTTTAACTACTACTAAATTATGGTGGAATGTCTATATAAATGTTATTTTTAACTAGAAGTTTACATGTTGGACGATGTGAATCATTGGTGTTTTAAAAGTAGGAAGTTCGTGGCAGATCATAGGTATGCTATAGCTAGTTCCACTGTCAACTTGCTACAAGCACCAAATTCATATCAACAATATGCTAAAAGATTAAATCTAATTGAGGTAGGAATGGATGTTCACCAAAGCTTGAAGCAAGGCCTGATAGGTCTCTATCTATACTCTTTCCAATCTTTGCTATCTAGTAGGGTTTAGATCTCGTTTGGGAACATATTTGGAACCCATGAGTTAAACTGGAACTCTAAAAGTTAAACTGAAATCATTTGGAAAGCCAAACTTTTGAAATTCAATTGCAAAAATATGCAAGTCAATCACAGGATTTGTGACTAACTAAAAACAATCATGGGCGGTTTATGGCCTAAAGTAGTTTTTTGCGGTTAATATTTATTTATTATGTATTTAATTATTTTTTGGCGGTTATTGCATAAGCAGAAACTGTTACCAAACAGTCCCATACAGCAACTCAACCTTTCACAATTACACTACAAAAGAGAATATTATGCATTTATGCATAATATAACCAAAATCCCCTCTCCAACATTAAACATCATGCATATATAATAGTGCCCCCTCCTACATGTGAAAGAGAGCTTAAATACAAAACATATCTCTAAAGTTTGGTCTCTATCTCATTTTAGTCTTTATAGTTTCTATTGCATCAATTTGGTCCATAAAATTTTTAAATAGAAGCAATATGATCTAAATGTCCTATTTTGTCAGAAATTTTAACGAAATTCACTCACTGCTGTGCGCAACTACGTTGATAAGTTAGTGGAGAGATTGGTAGTGTTCTGTTTTTTGCCCCTAAAAATCATGAAGTGCATAGCACGTAAGCCAATTTTTGAACGTATTTATTTATGTATTTATAGAATTGGACCACAATGCTTCTATTTATGGTAGGTTCTAGTGTGATGTGTATGAGATATATGGATGGGTATAACACGTAAGCAGGTTAGTAAAGGTGGAACAACAGATAAAATATGATAAAATAATGCAGAAAGTGTAGTAGAATAATAATATATAAAAATGCAGTAGAGAAATGGGAGTCGGAGAGGAGATGGTATCACGCCCCGGAACTGCACATACAATTCCATGTCACGTGGCACGCCACCAAGGCTCCTATTATACTCCTAAGGATCTATTATTAACAATAAATCAGAGTCATAAAACGCTATACCCAATTAAAGCACTCTTGAAAACAAAGCATTTTTTAAAACAGAGTATCCAATCGACTGATCGGGAACCCGGTCGACTGGACACCAAATTACAGAGAGCATTTTTCTGAGAATTCCCCGATCCAGTTGACTGAATGGTCCGGTCGATTGAAAATTTTGAGGCCCGGTCGACTGGACATTGAGTCTGGTCGACTGAACACCCTCAACCCCAGAATTTTAACATTCTGCTTCACGATCCAATCGACTGGATCGCGTGTCCGGTTGACTGGTTTATGCAGCAGAATCATAAATTCTGCCGCAGCTTTGTGTAAAAGCCAACACCAATTCAAACGTACCCAAGACCTTATAAAAATGCAATCAAACCAAATGTGTTCAACACAATACCACTCATATATTACACAAGATAATCTTACGACTGGTTCAATACATGATTCTAGAGTCCAAACTTATATAAACCAGTAACTAAGTTAACATTGTTGAGATTCCCAACTAGTTTTACATAAACCACTTAGCCAAACTATTAACATGATTTCCCAAGTACAAACCGAAATCTAACCATATTACAAGTTTAAAACAAGATACAAGTTCACCATTTATACAAGACATTATCTATATTAACCAAGCTAAAAGCACCACACCCACGTTGCCTCGCCAATTCTTTACTGAGTTCCAAACCCTCAATCTTTCACCAACTTGCCTTTATCACCTATAATGGTTATTTAATAACCACTATAATATATCAGTTTTATGCTGGTGAATGCCAATAATTATAAACATGAATAATAGACATGTTCAATCTTATCTTTCTACACATAACTATGGTCTCCGGGAACGCAAGCACTGGCCACCCTTTCACGTTAGCCCGCGACTACTCTATTAGTCCGCGCAACTAACCGAGACCCACGCCTCTTTCTGTCAGACGTGGGACCTCATGACCATTAAGGCACCTAGTCACATTTTCGATGGCAAGTTCAAGTTCTCCTTTGACCCACATTGACAATTCAACAGGCTCACGTAGTCATTACACCGTGCAATTCACAAATTATATAGGTCTTAGTAACCACATGGGTTTGCCCACTAACAACTAGATATACGAAATTATAGTAATAGACGTGCTAATCATCACAGAGATAATCTCAAACGTCTGATCATCCATATTTCACAATTATTGTCACTCACCTCAAGGATTTTGCTCCTATTTGCTGAATTAAGAGCCTGGTGATTACCAGTTACAATTCCTGTATCAAATTAGCAAATTATGAGCTAAGCTTCCAAATTGGGGCGCAAAAAAACTATCTCAAAAAGCAATAAGATTAGTACCCACGCGTTAGACTCACCTCCAGGAGTCCAAATATGTAGCCTGTTTTGAAATTGCACGTCGTTAAGCGCGTCAATCGGCGTCGTGAACGTTGGCGTCGATTCCGTTGTCGAGAATTCCGTACGAATTCTTTCTGTAACTCATTTCATTGTTTTGATGAAGGTGATGACAAGGGATGATGAGTCATCGCCACATGTCGCGTGGCATGCGAGCCACATTTTACCATTTTTATGTTTGACTCCCCAGGTTTCCTCAGTTTTACATTTATACCCCTATTAGTTAATGAAACTTATTAAAACTATCCCAAACTTACATGAGTGTTTGTCTATGTCACGCGTTGGTCCCATAAGTGATCCCACATAATTTTATGAAGTTGCTAATTAACCTACTAATTATGCAACGTGTCCAATTCGTCCTCACAAAGGTATCCCTAGCGGACCATAGGAGTGGTCTCTAACAAGTAACATGCTATTAAAAACAACATATTAAAATATTCACATATGCCTTAATAAACAGTTAAGCACATAATGATTAATATTCCATATCTGTCCCATCACACGGGGACCTAACATAACTGTCCCATACTGGGACTGCCACTTGGCCTATCTTTGGGTTACAAAACTGGACACCTCTAATCATCTTAGTGAGTTAAAACTCACTTAACACAAATAATTAGATCTTTAAAAAAATATTAATATGCATGCTAAATGCAATTAAATTCTGCCCGCGGGAGTAGGTGTTACATCTCTCCACTCTTTAAAGAGGAGTTTGTCCTCAAACGCGCTGTACCTCAAGTCTCGAACAGGTATGGGTATTGCTCTCGCATCTCTTTCTTCGTTTCCCATGTAGCTTCTTCAACCGAATGGTTCCGCCACAATACCATGAGCAACGGAATGGTCTTTGTCCTTAATACTTGTTCTTTTCCGTCAAGAATTCTGATTGGATATTCAATATATGTCAAGTCTTCTCTGATCTCTAATAGGTCTGGTTCAATCACCTGACTCGAATATGATACACATTTTCGCAACATTGATATGTGGAAAATATTATGCACATGGGCTAATTCTTGTGGCAAATCTAATCGGTTCGCCACCAGTCCAACTCTTCTAACAATCTCAAATGGTTCGACATATCTCGGATTTCACTTCCCTCGTTTTCCAAATCTCACAATTCCTTTTGTAGGCGATACTTTTAAGAATACATAATCTCCTATTTCGAATTCTATTGATCTTCTCTTTAAATCCGCATAACTCTTGTAACGACTTTGAGCCGTTTGTAGCCGTTGTTGTATCACTTTGATCTTTTCCGTAGTTTGTTGAACTATCTCCGGTCCTATCAATTTTCTTTCTCCCACTTCGGTCCAGCAAACTGGAGAACGACATTTTTGCCCGTGTAAAGCCTCAAAAGATGTCATTCCAATACTAGCTTGGAAACTGTTATTATAAGCAAATTCTGCTAGAGGCAAATATTCCTCCCAATCGCCTTTAAAGTCTAAGACACATATCCGCAGCATATCCTCTAATATCAGAATCACCAGTTCTGACTGGCCATCAGTTTAAGGATGGAATGCCGTACTAAAATTTAAGTCAGTACCCATAGCCCGTTGTAATCCTTGCCAAAATCGCGATGTGAATTTACTATCTCTGTCAGAAACAATTGATACTGGAGCTCCGTGTAATCGTACTATCTCTTGAATATATAACTCTGCCAGTTTCATCGGATCATTAGTTTTGATCGGCAAGAAGTGTGCTGACTTGGTCAATCAATCAACGATTACCCAAACGGTTTCATTTGACTTTCTTGATCTCGGCAAACCTGACACAAAATCCATTGTAATATTCTCCCATTTCCATTCCGGTATAGGCAATGGTATAAATTGTCCCGCAGGTCTCTGATGTTCTACCGTTACCTGTTGACAAACTACACACTTGGCTACATATCCTTCCACTTCTCTTTTCATTCCAGACCACCAATAAATTTCCCGTAAGTCGCGGTACATATTTGTGCTTCCTGGGTGGATTGATTACTTAGTGTTATGTGCCTCCTCTAAAACTGTTTCCTTGATTCGATCTATACTGGGTACACAAACTCGATTCCTGAACTTCAGTATCCCATTTTCAAAGGTGAACTCTGGCTGCTTACCCTCAATATTCCATCACAAATCTTCTTCAATTCTGGATCTTGAAGTTACTTGTTGCGAATTTCATCTACTAAGGATGGTTGTGCGATGATTGCCGACATCAAAGCATCTCTAGTTTCTGGAATTACTTCCAATCTCAGCTTCTCCAGTTCCCGTATTAGTTTTTCCTGAGTAGTCAGGGCATAGATCAAATTATGTGTTGATTTTCGACTTAGCGCATTAGCCACTACATTGGCTTTTCCTGGATGGTAGTGAATAGTTACGTCGTAGTCCTTCATTAATTCTAGCCAACGCCTTTGTCGCATGTTCAAATCCCTCTGGGTAAAGAGATACTTTAAACTATTGTGATCAATGTAAATCTCACACCTTTTCCCATGTAGATAATGTCACCAAATCCTTAAGGCAAATATAACAACTGCTAACTCCAAGTCATGCGTCCAGTAGTTAACTTCATGTGCTCTTAGTTGTCGCGAAGCATAAGCAGTAACTTTGTCATTTTGCATCAAGACACATCCCAACCCCCGATGCGAAACATCACTATAAATACTAAACCCCTTAGTACCCGAAGGAATAGTCAAAATCGGTGCTGACATAAGTCGAGTCTTCAATTCCATAAAACTTTCTTCACACTCAAGGCTCCATACAAATGGAACATCTTTCCTCATTAGTCGGGTCATAGGTGTCGCAATTCTCGAGAAATTCTCCACGAACCTTCGGTAGTAACAGGCTAAATTAAACCCAAGAAACTTCTTACATCTGACACATTAGTTGGCGGATTCCAATTAGCTATAGCTTCAATTTTCTGTGGATCCACTGATACACCTTCCTTTGATATTACATGGCCCAAAGCCCAAAAATGCAATTTTGGTTAACCAGAACTCACATTTCTTCAACTTCCCAAACAACTTCTCTCGTAGTCGTTGTAAAATTAACCGGAGATGCCTCTCATGGTCTTCTACACTCTTGGAATATATCAAAATGTCATCAATGAAAACAATTACAAACTCGTCCAAGTAATCCTTAAATACCCGGTTCATCAAATCCATGAATATAGCCGGTGCATTAGTAACTCCGAATGGCATGATAAGAAACTCGTTGTGGCCATAGCGAGTCCTAAATGCAGTCTTCTCCACATCCTCTTCTTTCACCTTCAGCTGATGGAAGCCCGATCGTAAGTCAATTTTAGAAAATACTTGAGCTCATTGGAGTTGGTCGAACAAGTCATCAATTTTGGGTAACGGGTACTTGTTCTTGATAGTTAGCTTGTTCAGCTCACGGTAGTCGATACACATCATCATGGTTCCATCTTTCTTTTTGACAAATAAGACCGGTGCACCCCACGGCGATACACTAGGCCGGATATGTTAGGAAACTGTGTTCCCAGAATCCATTGACAGTGCGTATAAGTTGGTACTGCAAAAAACATTACGTGAAAACTACGATAACCCTACAAGGGCGGAACTAGGGTTACCTTAATCTGCTAAAACGGATTCCTGTAGTAGGCGAATCTAGAACACCGGCTCGATAACAGCTCACGATCTTTTACCGTATTCCTTTGCTGCCAGAATATCGAACTGAGTGTGGGCTCTTTCGATATCCTTTCTGTTTTCTGCTCTCCCTCTTTTACGCTCTCTTTTCTATTTTGAGTTATAATTCTCTATATAGAAAAACGCTAGCTGAGGAGAGAGCCAAAGCAGCATATATATAGGCTACGATAGGGACCATAAGAAGTCAATAAGGAATAGGCTTCCTTATGGAATTAGGAAACCCTAATTCGAACTGAATCAGATTTCTATTTCCATAAATTATAATTCATACCACTAAAGAATTATAATTGCACTCCTACCCTTATCTCAAAAATATATTTCGAGCTCCATGTTATTAAATGCTTATTATCTCCCCATGTTAAGATTACAGATATCCATTAATTAAATATAATTACTGACAATCATATTTAATTAATTTCTTAAAATTCCTTTAGATCCTCTGCTTAACTTATCTGATATGTCGGATACAAAATCCACCTGCAGGGTTTGACATAATCAAAACTTATAAGCTTTCTCAAGGGGATATCATCAATCCCAAAATTGAGACATGGATTCCATCATTAATTAATATCCACCACACAATTAATATTGCCACCCAATCCAATGAGATGTTGACCCATTTAAGGATCTCACTCTTTTAGGGATCAAAGTGTAAATAACAAATGTACGTGTCTACAAATTAACTTAGGATTTAGAGCATAAGCACTCATAATAGCCATGAGGTATTAATTATCTTATAAGTCAGTATAAAGATAATTACCCCAAGTCAGTCCCGTTTAATACACAAAGTGTACCAGCATAGTGAGTTGAAACTATACCGTTTTCCGTAGTCAAGACAAACCTACTACAACACCATGCTGCAGTCCTACCGATGGTGTGTCCAATCCCATCTAAGACTGTAAACCAAAATCTTACATTCTATAATATCTGATGGCCTGATCTTCCGTGTGTAAGCCGAACTCTACACACCAAACCACCTACTATATAGAATGAGAGACACACATGCATAATATTAAATAAATAATATAATACAAACATTGCCCACATAGATTCTCATAAAAAATGGATTAACTGATTTGAATAATAAATCAACTACATAAAGCATGGCTTTTAGTATATATCCCTAACAGGATAAACCCCTTGTCCAACAATTCCTATAGTTGAATCTTTAGTTCTTTGAGTTCTATTGGTGCCATTTTGTATGGCGTCTTTGACACATGTTGTGTTCTCGAAGCCACCTCAATAGTGAATTCAATTTCTCGATCAATCAACTCATCTGGCAAGTCCTTGAGAAATACATCTGGAAACTCCCGTACTACTGATATATCTTCTACCTTGGTGCTCGTAACCCGTTTATCAATTATAGAGCATAAAAATCCTTGACAACCTTGTTTCAACAATTTACCCACCCGAATTGCCGACATCAAGAATGGTGGTGCCACGACACCAATCCCCTGAAAAATAAATTCTCCCTGCCCCGGTGGTCAAAAAATAACTCTTTTCGTTCACAGTCAACAAAGGCTTGGCTCACGGATAACCAATCCATACCCAAAATCACATCAAAATAATTAATGGTCAACGGTATCAAGTCGATAGTCAATGTTCTATCATGTCACGCCCCGGAACGGCATAAATAGAGAAAAATAAAATTTCCTTTATGGGTCCATAGGGAATGACGGGTGAAGTCACATGATTGTCCACACCACGCAGTACTAAGCAACAAAAGTAATAGTGTAGCAGGAATGAAGTCTAGGTTCTGATCACAACGTAACATAAAGTCAACAGAAGTTACTAACTATTACATATCAGAGTCTCGAATCAAATATAAAGCAGCGGAAGTACAAATGCCAAGGCAACATATGCCTGACTACAAAAAGGTTCTAAAATGGTAAAGGCAATTAGCTACAATTCTAGTCCAGTCTTCAGTTGGCATAAGGGTAGTCCTCGACGTAGTAGTCTTCTTTGGTCTGACCTCCGTCGGGGAAATTCTCCACAGGAACTCCGTCAACGGCATAGTAGTCTTCTTCTGCAGGCCCTTCACCTGTATAGTCATAACCAGGATGCGCTGGAACGTAGAAATGTCCAGCGGCATAAACGCCGTCAGCTTAATGAAAGCCGAGTGAGTTAGATACTAACAGGGTATCGACTATTGAAGTTATTACAAGTTATAAACCGTAATCAAATTAGAATTCAGTGAGGGTAACTCCTCTAGATTAAACCGATTATCCGATTACTAACGTCTTTCTCATTTTAAGACTGATGACACGTCTCGATAGGGGAAACAGACTCGACAGTAGTTCGACTCTATAACACACCATTGCTCTGTCCACCGCTTTTAAGAACATATGCACAGTTCACCGCATGTCATGGATACCACGTTAGTCCATCCCCTGCTTTTAAGAACATATGCACAGTCCACCGCATGTCAGGGATATAACGCTTTAAACAACAGTACATCATTCTATGCCACGACTTAGCGACGTCTACCAGTGATCACGGTCCACCGCATGTCATAGACACCTTCGTCTGTCTACCGCTTTTAAGAACATATGATTAGATCATCTGGCTATCTTAGGGCAAATGGTCCGGTTCACCGCAAGTCATAGACACCTTCGTCTGTCTACCGCTTTTAAGAACATATGATCGACCAAAGCCCGCCCACGCAAGGTTCCCGAATCTTAGCAAACCTACTTAAGTTCAACTCTATTACCGATACATGACAATCCCAATGTGGCCCGACTACTCTGAATGAAATGAACGTTAACTCCAAAGGATTCACGACTATTCCGTTATCTAACATTATAAACATTCTCCGTTAGTCTTGTTGTTACTACGACCCTACGCTGCATTAATTCATTATCCTGTCTGTATTACAATAATAAAGCATGCTGGGGAATACTGAACAGTAAATAAACAACTAAACAGTTATTACATTAACTAAACAAGTAAAACAGTAAACTGTAACTTCCAATCGATTGATATCGATGTCAATCGATTGGTGTAAAAGTAGTGTCAATCGATTGGAAGAAAGTTCAATCGATTGGATCACAATCCATGTCAATCGATTGCATAAAATGTCAATCGATTGAGACATGAAAGATGTCAATCGATTGATATAGTGTCAATCGATTGACACTTCGTCTTCTTCACAGAGAAGACTGCCCAGCACATATAAACGGGAAATACATGGTTTCTTCTCCATTTCTTCATTCAAAATATGTCATAACATCAATGTAAAGCTACCAAGTGAGTTTAAAACTCACTTTAGGCGTTAAGGGCGTGTTTGGTTGTGTTTTGAAGCTTGAGCTTCAATGGTGGTCTCCCTCTTCTCTCTTTCCTCTGCTCTTGCCTTCTCTCTTCTCTTTCTTCTCCTCCTTTCTTCTTTCTGATCTTCTCCTCTTCTCTCTTCTTGTCTCAGTCCATCTCTGTGTGTGGGTGTAAGTAAATATATGTATATATGTGTGTATATATATATATATGAGTGTATATATATATACAAACACACACAAAACCCTCCCCCTCACTCTCTCTGATTTCTCTAAAGAGAAAAACGCAGGAAAAGGGCTGGTTTATATAGAGAGGGAGTGTTCACGTGGCTTCTCCCCAGCCAGAGCAAAAGAATCTGCCCAGCTGCCTCCAATCGATTGACACAAGTGTCAATCGATTGAAACAATCAATCGATTGGTATAAGCAATCGATTGATATACTTGCCAATCGATTGGTATCCAAAATATACCAAGGGTAAGGCCAAGCTCATACAAGTATTAAAAGAAACATACAATGTCTTAGTTATATACTATATTACAAAAATACAGGGTATTACATCATCCACCATTCATTAAAGATTTCGTCCCCGAAATCCGAAATAAGCAGGGTTAAAACAAAAATGGAAACTTCTCTCGCATCTCCGACTCCAATTCCCATGAAGCTTCTCCTTCGTCGTGGTGCTTCCACTGAACCTTCACTAGCGGAATATCCTTGTTTCTGAGCTTCTTCACTCCTCGGTCTAGAATAGGCACTGGTCCCTCGTTGTAGGTCACGTTCTCGTTCACTTCGATATCTTCAAAACTGATCTCGTGCGCTGGGTTGTGGGCACACGTCCTCAACATGCTGATGTGGAAAATGTTGTGTACTCCTGACATCTTTGGCGGCAACGCAAGTCGATAAGCAACCTTCCCAACACGTTCTAGGATCTCGAACGGTCCGATGAATCGCGGTGACAACTTGCCTCTTTTCTGTCCGAATCTGACGACACCTCGAACTGGCGAGACTTTGAGTAGTATATGATCTCCAACTGCAAACTCTAGATCTTTCCGTCGCTTGTCGGCATAACTCTTGTGTCTGGATTGCGCTGTCTTCATCTTCTCTCGTACAATCTGGATCTTCTCATTGGTTTCTCGAATCATCTCGGGTCCAAGTAGTTGAGTATCTCCGACTTCGGCCCAACACAGCGGCGATCGGCAAGGTCTTCCATACAAAGCTTCAAATGGTGCCATCCCTATACTCGTGTGGTAGCTGTTGTTGTAGGCAAACTCGATCAAAGGTAGATGCGTCTCCCATGAAGTCTCGAATTCAATGACACAGGCTCGCAACATATCCTCCATCACTTGATTGACTCGTTCTGTCTGACCGTCTGTCTGTGGATGAAAGGCTGAACTCAAATTCAATGAAGTTCCCATTGCTGTCTGAAGGCTTTTCCAGAATTCTGCGGTAAAGCGTGAATCTCGATCTGAAACTATTGAAACAGGTACACCGTGCAGTCGCACAACTTGCTCTAGATACATCCGGCTTAATCTTTCAACAGGGTGCGTCATGCTGTAGGCGATAAAATGTGCTGACTTGGTGAGTCGATCCACTATTACCCAAATAGCGTCGTGGTTTTGTTGAGATTTCAGCAATCCAACCACAAAATCCATGGTGATGTGCTCCCATTTCCATTGGGGAATCGGTAGCGGTTGTAGGAGTCCAGGTGGTTTCTGATGCTCTGCCTTCACTTGTTTGCAAATAAGACATTGCGATACATACTCGGCCACTTCTCGCTTCATTCCTTCCCACCAGAAGTTTCTCTTCAAGTCCTTATACATCTTGTTTCCTCCTGGGTGGATAGTCATCCTTGACTTGTGTGCTTCATCCAGAATGTTCTTCCTGAGACCATCGTCATTTGGCACACAGAGTCTACCTTTGCATCTTAGTGCTCCGTCCGTACTAATACTCCATATCTTGGGTTCCTTTGCGGACATCTTGGCAAACCATAACTTTAAATCTTCGTTCGACTGTTGAGCTTCCAAGATGCGGCTGATGAGAGTCGGTTGCACGACAAGACATCCAAAGTGTTGTCCTCCTCCTGATTCCACTGGTTGAAGGTCGAATTCGAATAACGTCTCCAATGCTCTCCATTCCCTAATCAAAATCGAAGAAACCAAAAGGCGCGGCCTCCGGCTCAAAGCGTCGGCTACAACATTTGCTTTACCCGGGTGGTATTGCAAAGAGAAGTCGTAGTCCTTGAGTAGTTCCATCCATCTCCGTTGTCGCATGTTCAACTCCTTCTGAGAGAACAGGTACCTTAAACTCTTATGATCTGAGAATAAGTCAAACTTTTCTCCATACAAATAGTGTCTCCAAATCTTCAGGGCGAACACGATTGCGGCTAGTTCTAAGTCGTGCGTCGGATAGTTCTTCTCATGCGGCTTCAATTGTCTTGATCCGTATGCGATGACATTACCTTCTTGCATTAGTACACAACCAAGTCCTTGGTGCGATGCATCACTATAGATTATGAATTGTTCACCACTCTTAGGTATTGCAAGCACTGGTGCTGAGGTTAGTCTCTCTTTCAATTCCCGAAACGCATCCTCATGTTTATCAGTCCATTCGTACTTCGTCTCCCTCCTAGTCAGGCTTGTCAATGGCCCCGCGATTCTAGAGAATCCTTCCACAAATTTCCGGTAATACCCAGCCAACCCAAGAAAACTCCTAACTTCGGTCGCGTTGGTTGGTCTGTTCCAGCTCAAGACTGCATCGATCTTAGATGAGTCTACAGAAATCCCATCCTGTGATATCACATGTCCCAGGAATTTAACTTCCTGAAGCCAGAATTCACATTTGCTGAATTTCGCATACAGACTATTGTCTCTGAGAGTCTGTAGAGAAATTTGTAGGTGCTTCTTATGTTCTTCTTCCGTCCTTGAATAAATTAGAATGTCGTCGATGAATACTATAACGAATTGATCCAGATAGGGTCTGAATACTCTATTCATTAGGTCCATGAATACTGTCGGGGCATTAGTCAATCCAAAAGACATCACTAGAAATTCGTAGTGTCCATATCTCGTCCTGAAGGCAGTTTTCGGTATATCTTTAGGCCGAACTAGCAATTGATGGTATCCTGAACGCAAATCAATTTTCGAGAATATCTTTGATCCTTTCAGTTGATCGAACAGGTCGTCTATTCGGGGAAGTGGGTATCTATTCTTGATTGTGACCTTGTTCAGCTCCCTATAGTCGATACAGAGTCGTAGCTCTCCGTCCTTCTTTTTCACAAATAAAACTGGTGCTCCCCAAGGTGATGTACTGGGGCGAACAAAACCTAAGTCTTCAAGTTCCTGAACTTGCTTCTTCAATTCTAGCATTTCTATTGGCGCCATCCGATACGGGGTCTTGGAAATCGGCAACGTTCCGGGTGCTAACTCAATGCAGAAGTCTATCTCTCTCTTCGGCGGAAGTCTTGAGATACTTCGAAACACATCTTCAAAGTCTTGAATAACGGGGATCTGGTTGATAGTAAGCTCCGTGCTTGAAGTCTTAATCGTGGCTAGGCATCTCGTGGTAAACATGTCGCTCAATGGTTGGCACCAAAATCTGATCTGCGGGCAACCAGGCATCGAAAAGACAATGGTCTGACTAACACAATCCAGGTTAGCACCATACTTGGTAAGCCAATCCATTCCTAGGATCACATCGAACTCAGACATTGACAAGACTATCAAGTCTGCCAGAAGATTTCTATCCTCTAGTGTCAAGGGACAATCCTTGCACACCTTACCTAACTTAACGGATACTCCCAAGGGCAAAATGGCATTAAGGGTCGGTTCAAGTGCTACGGGTAACAAACCCAAATCACACACCATCTTAATAGCTATAAAAGAACGTGCGGCACCGGTGTCAAACAAAGCTCTAACTTGACAGTGAAATAAAATGAGTGTACCTTCCAAGTTCTGCTGTTCCTCAGCATTATACCCTGCATTGTCAGGAATGATGGCATTCACCCTAACCTGTCCTTGCTGTCCTTGAGCAGGCGCTCCATAGTAGCCTCCACGTGGTGCTCGACAATCCTTGCTTATGTGACCAGGCTTGTTATAGTTGCGGCAGACGAGGTCATTACGGCGATTGGTCTTGGGGGCTGTGCAATACCTTGCAATATGTCCGGGCACTCCACAGTTGAAACATCCATCAGTGTTCTATCGCTGGGCGACGGGCTGTGCCTGAGGTGGTCCTCGCTGTTGATTCTGTTGTCGAGGAAAATTTGCCTGGGGCTTCCTTGTTCCATCCCATGTGCGCTTGGTTCCCTGATAGTTGTTGGTCTGGGGTTTCCATCCCTGATTGTTCCTTGATGATTGCGCGAGAAAGTTCCGTGGTTGGAAGGTCCTGGGTGGAGGTCGATTCACTTGTGGTCCTTGCACAGGGTAAGCATCCTTCTCCAAACTTGAAGCAAGACGGACAATCCCTTCAAATGACTGGCCCAGATGGCCTATCATCATGTGCCGGAGGTGTGGGTTGAGTCCTTGGTGGAATCGCTTGACCTTCTTGGAGGAGGTGTCTATCATATGCGGAGCGAAACGAGAAAGTCGCTCAAATTGTGTAGTATACTCCCTGACTGTCCAGTTTCCTTGGGTTAGACTCAGGAAATTCCTCTCTTGTTGGTCTCTTTCGTCCTCAGGGAAATACTTTTCGAGAAATCGAGTCTTGAATGCTTCCCAAGGCATTCTCCTTGCAGTGTCAATCCCAATCGTGGCTCTCTCGGCCTCCCACCAGTCCGCGGCGGAGTAAGTCAGTTGGAATGCGGCTAGACGTCTCTTGTCAAGCTCACTGCACTCCAGGGCCTCAAAGATTAGCTCCAACTCTCGTATCCATTGCTCTGCTTTCCAGGACTCTGCCATACCGTCGAACTTTTCGGGTCGCAGGCCACGAAATCGTTCCAATAGCTTATCGCCTGTCTGCCTTGGAGGGACAACGTGGTTATTGCCATTGTCGTTGGTGGCATGATTGTAGGTATCGCCGATGTGCTCCATCCGTTGCATGAAAGCTTCGAAGACTCCAGTTGGGTCCATACCCTCGGGAATGGGTGCTCCCAGTCGTGCTTGGTTCCTTGTGGGTCCCACCATAGTGATCCGTGTGAGGTGTACCTATGAAGGATCTAACGATTAGCTGACAATCTTCTCGGGGAAATGACCATAATAACAGAAAGCATATCATGAATCAAAATCACAGCCATAACATAACAGTGAGATGATAACAGAAATAACCAAGAGAAACGATATGCCATATATATATATACCCAAAAGATGTACAGCGGAGTACACAATAGATCATCTGTGTACCGCGTAGTACATGATCCTATACAAGATCTAAACAAAAGAAAGATATACACAAAACCACTACTGGTGGCTACCTATACAAAAGGCTACGGTCAATAGCTGTCTATGTAAGCGTCAAAAGTAAGTGGACAACATGTCCTAAAGTCAAGCGTAAAAGTCTAAGTCTTAAAGGTACTGGACTCAAAAGTTGTCCACATCGGATCCATAGATGGAAGCCTCGTCCTCTGGGGCAACCTCAGACAAAACATCATCCTCATCCATGTCATCGTCATCCATCATGTCCTCATCCTCTATCACAACATCCTCGATCAGCTCGGGTCCATCATGCTCCACAACAGCTCCCAAATCTCCTGCATCAGCGGCCAAGTCAGCCTGGGCTGCATCAAATGCGACTGCAAGTGCCTCAGCCTGTACCATAGCCTGTGCCAACTCCGGTGCTCCAATCTCAAATCCATGGGGATGTGCGGCCATCTCTGCAGCCCACTCAGCTGCCAGCTGTGCTATAACTCCTCCTGGTAAGACTGGTACTACTGCATCATCACCTGCGGATACCTCCTCCTCCTCTATCGGATACCCTTCTGCAACTACAATATCTACGCCAACTGGCACGTCCATACCAGCTGGGTCCTCGGGGTCTTCCTCCTCTGGATCATACTCCGGCTCCTCATCATCGGTGTCCTCGTCCATATCATCCTCCATCTCCTCATCATCATCCTCTGGCTCATTGTCGCCATCGCTCTCATCATCACTCTCCGGATCCTCATCTGCTAGGGGTGCGTCAGCCAAGTCCTCTTCTGGTGGAGGTGGAGGTGTCTGGGGTGGTGGCTCTGTCGGGGGTGGTGGAGGTGCTGCTCTAACCTCTGCAAGTAGAGCCTGGTACGACGAACGGTCTCGTAACATCAGTAGAGAATCTTCCTCGATGAGTTTGAATGTTTCCTTACGATAGATCATCTCCCGACGCATCACTTCTGGGTCATGGATCCCAAATCTCTGCTGCTCGATCTGCATGTCTCGCTCTGTCTCTGCAATAGCTCTCTGTCTAACCTTCCAGGCATAGTACTCTGGATCGGCTGGCGCAATACTACTCTCATACACATAGTGTCCTCCGAACTCGTCTGGAACGAACAGCGGCGGTGCCATGCTACCTGAAAAGGGACTACCTTAAGTCAGAACTAATCTTAATACTCATCTATAGAATCTCAAGGTTCTAGGACCAGATGGTGTGGGACAATCTGTGAGCGAAAAGGTATACAACCTAAGCTCTGATACCAAAAATCCTGTCACGCCCCGGAACGGCATAAATAGAGAAAAATAAAATTTCCTTTATGGGTCCATAGGGAATGACGGGTGAAGTCACATGATTGTCCACACCACGCAGTACTAAGCAACAAAAGTAATAGTGTAGCAGGAATGAAGTCTAGGTTCTGATCACAACGTAACATAAAGTCAACAAAAGTTACTAACTATTACATATCAGAGTCTCGAATCAAATATAAAGCAGCGGAAGTACAAATGCCAAGGCAACATATGCCTGACTACAAAAAGGTTCTAAAATGGTAAAGGCAATTAGATACAATTCTAGTCCAGTCTTCAGTTGGCATAAGGGTAGTCCTCGGCGTAGTAGTCTTCTTTGGTCTGACCTCCGTCGGGGAAATTCTCCACAGGAACTCCGTCAACGGCATAGTAGTCTTCTTCTGCAGGCCCTTCACCTGTATAGTCATAACCAGGATGCGCTGGAACGTAGAAATGTCCAGCGGCATAAACGCCGTCAGCTTAATGAAAGCCGAGTGAGTTAGATACTAACAGGGTATCGACTATTGAAGTTATTACAAGTTATAAACCGTAATCAAATTAGAATTCAGTGAGGGTAACTCCTCTAGATTAAACCGATTATCCGATTACTAACGTCTTTCTCATTTTAAGACTGATGACACGTCTCGATAGGGGAAACAGACTCGACAGTAGTTCGACTCTATAACACACCATTGCTCTGTCTACCGCTTTTAAGAACATATGCACAGTTCACCGCATGTCATGGATACCACGTTAGTCCATCCCCCGCTTTTAAGAACATATGCACAGTCCACCGCATGTCAGGGATATAACGCTTTAAACAATAGTACATCATTCTATGCCACGACTTAGCGACGTCTACCAGTGATCACGGTCCACCGCATGTCATAGACACCTTCGTCTGTCTACTGCTTTTAAGAACATATGATTAGATCATCTGGCTATCTTAGGGCAAATGGTCCGGTTCACCGCAAGTCATAGACACCTTCGTCTGTCTACCGCTTTTAAGAACATATGATCGACCAAAGCCCGCCCACGCAAGGTTCCCGAATCTTAGCAAACCTACTTAAGTTCAACTCTATTACCGATACATGACAATCCCAATGTGGCCCGACTACTCTGAATGAAATGAACGTTAACTCCAAAGGATTCACGACTATTCCGTTATCTAACATTATAAACATTCTCCGTTAGTCTTGTTGTTACTACGACCCTACGCTGCATTAATTCATTATCCTGTCTGTATTATAATAATAAAGCATGCTGGGGAATACTGAACAGTAAATAAACAACTAAACAGTTATTACATTAACTAAACAAGTAAAACAGTAAACTGTAACTTCCAATCGATTGATATCGATGTCAATCGATTGGTGTAAAAGTAGTGTCAATCGATTGGAAGAAAGTTCAATCGATTGGATCACAATCCATGTCAATCGATTGCATAAAATGTCAATCGATTGAGACATGAAAGATGTCAATCGATTGATATAGTGTCAATCGATTGACACTTCGTCTTCTTCACAGAGAAGACTGCCCAGCACATATAAACGGGAAATACATGGTTTCTTCTCCATTTCTTCATTCAAAACATGTCATAACATCAATGTAAAGCTACCAAGTGAGTTTAAAACTCACTTTAGGCGTTAAGGGCGTGTTTGGTTGTGTTTTGAAGCTTGAGCTTCAATGGTGGTCTCCCTCTTCTCTCTTTCCTCTGCTCTCTGCCTTCTCTCTTCTCTTTCTTCTCCTTCTTTCTTCTTTCTGATCTTCTCCTCTTCTCTCTTCTTGTCTCAGTCCATCTCTGTGTGTGGGTGTAAGTAAATATATGTATATATGTGTGTATATATATATATATGAGTGTATATATATATACAAACACACACAAAACTCTCCCCCTCACTCTCTCTGATTTCTCTAAAGAGAAAAACGCAGGAAAAGGGCTGGTTTATATAGAGAGGGAGTGTTCACGTGGCTTCTCCCCAGCCAGAGCAAAAGAATCTGCCCAGCTGCCTCCAATCGATTGACACAAGTGTCAATCGATTGAAACAATCAATCGATTGAGACAAAGTTCAATCGATTGGTATAAGCAATCGATTGATATACTTGCCAATCGATTGGTATCCAAAATATACCAAGGGTAAGGCCAAGCTCATACAAGTATTAAAAGAAACATACAATGTCTTAGTTATATACTATATTACAAAAATACAGGGTATTACATATCATCTACCCGGATGTCACATGCCTTGAAAACTGTAGATGTTGTCATCGGTGTACTAAGTGGTAAAGATACTGATAAATCATATCCTAAGGGTTCAGACATGCTATGTAAGTGTTTAACAAATTCACGTGCAACAAAAGAATGTGTCGACCCGAATCTATCAAAATATGAGTTGGATGCGAACAAATTGATAATATACCTGATACGACAGAGTCGGTAGCTGAAATATCTCCTAGGGTCAACTGGTAAAACCTCCCTTGCCTTGGCTCGACCCCCTTCCCCTTATCCATATTGGTTCCGGATCTTGCTGTGGTTGTAGCCATCGAACTCGTGCTTTGTTGCTTCTTCGTCGGACAATCTTTAGAGTGATGTCCCAGTACCCCACAAGTGTAACATCTACCTCTTACCTCTGGATTGGAACCTCCAATGCTCTGAGCTCTGACTTGCAAACAATACCGGGCAACATGCCCCAACTGTTTACATTTGTTACATATCAAAGTAAGGTGGCAAGCTCCCATGTATTGTCGGTTGCATGTTGGGCATATTGGGTTAGTTTCCCCAGTGTAGGTATTTCTCCCTTGGCTCCTTGTACTCGAGCCTGAACCCTATGAAAATGTTCTCTTAGAGAACCCTTGCCCTGTCCCCTTGTCCTCATACGCTCGCTTGCCTTGCTGCCCTTGTTTGAATTTCTCAATATCTTTTTCTACTATTAAAGTCACATCTTGAACATCGGCCACACTTTGGTGTTGAAGTGTATCACCACGGCTACGAATGTTATCTCTCAACCCCTCCTCAAACTTCTGAGCTTTGTCAACTTCTCTTGGAACGGAGCAATATCCTAAAACTTCCGAGCTTTGTCAACTTCTCTTGGAACGGAGCGATATCCCAAGCGGAGTAAATCATTGTACTTTATAGCGTACTCATTGACAGTCATGTCCCCTTGTTGTAAATTTGCAAATTCTCGACTCAGTTGTGTCTTAGCCAATACCGAAAAGTATCGTTTGTTAAACTCGTTCACAAACTGTCTCCACATTTTTGGCGGTACTTGAGCAATTTGGTTTGTCCACCAACTCTGAGCTACCCCTTTTAGGGTATCGGTGGAACACATAATCTTTTCAGTGTCTGTACACCCCCATAGCCCAAAAAATGCGTTCGATATCCATGAACCAAATCGACTAATGACGTGTCAGGACCTCCCTCAAACTGTAGTGGCTTCCATTTATAGAACTGCTTAATGATTCCCCGTTCGTGTTGTGGATTTGCAGGTCTATTCTCACTCGTTGGTATTCTATCACTAGCAGCTCTGACAAAATTACTCACAATATCCTCCAAATGATCCAACCTCGAATGTGGTGAATGTTCTCGGTTTGGGTCTGCCATTTCTTACCTGCCAATCAATTCACATAAATACCATACATGCTACACCATTACAACATGCAACATTCATATCACATATCTTATGCATTTATGATATGCATCTAATTACTCATCTTTATCAAGTTCTTTCAAGTCGTCGTCTCTCATACCCAAAGTTCTAAGCTTATTGCTCTGATACCACTAAATGTCACGCCCCGAAACTGCACATACGATTCTAGGTCACGTGGCATGCCACCAAGGCTCCTATTACACTCCAAAGGATCCATTATTAACAATAAATCAGAGTCATAAAATGCTATACCCAATTAAAGTACTCTTGAAAACAAAGCATTTTTTAAAACAGAGTATCCAGTCGACTGATCGGGAACCCGGTCGACAAGACACCAAATTACAGAGAGCATTTTTTTGAGAATTCCCCGATCCGGTCGACTGAATGGTCCGGTCGATTGAAAATTTTGAGGCCCGATCGATTGGACATTGAGTCCGGTCAACTGAAAACCCTCAACCCCAGAAGTTTAGCATTCTGCTTCACGATCCAGTCGACTGGATCGCTTGTCCGGTCGACTAGTTTATGCAGCAGAATCATAAATTCTGCAGCAGCCCTGTGTAAAAGCCAACACCAATTCAAACGTACCCAAGACCTGATAAAAATGCGATCAAACCAAATGTGTTCAACATAATACCACTCATATGTTACACGACACAATCTCACAACTAGTTTAATACATGATTCTAGAGTCCAAACTTATATAAACCAGTAACTAAGTTAACATTGTTGAGATTCCCAACTAGTTTTACAAACCACTTAGCCAAACTATTAACATGATTTCCTAAGTACAAACCGAAATCCAACCATATTACAAGTTTAAAACAAGATACAAGTTCACCATTTATACAAGACATTCTCTATATTAACCAAGCTAAAAGCCCCACACCCACGTTGCCTCGCCAATTCTTTACTAAGTTCCAAACCCTCAATGTTTCACCAACTTACCTTTATCACCTACAATGGTTATTTAATAACCACTATAATATATCAGTTATATGCTAGTGAATGCCAATAATTATAAACATGAATAATAGACATGCTCAATCTTATCTTTCTATACATAACTATGGTCTCCGGGAACGTAAGCACTGGCCACCCTTTCACGTTAGCCCGCGACTACTCCATTAGTCTGCGCAACTAACCGAGACCCACGCCTCTTTTCGTCAGACGTGGGACCTCATGGCCATTAAGGCACCTAGTCACATTTCTGATGGCAAGTACAAGTTCTCCTTTGACCTACATTGACAACTCAACAGGCTCACATAGTCATTACACCGTGCAATTCACAAATTATATAGGTCTTAGTAACCACATGGGTTTGCCCACTAACAACTAGATATACGAAATTATAGTAATAGACATGCTAATCATCACAGAGATAATCTCAAACATCTAATCATCCATATTTCACAATTATTGTCACTCACCTCAAGGATTTCGCTCCTATTTGCTTAATTAAGAGCCTAGTGATTACCAGTTACAATTCCTATATCAAATTAGCAAATTATGAGCTAAGCTTCCAAATTGGGGTGCAAAAAAACTGTCTCAAAATGCAATAAGATTAGTACATACACGTTAGACTCACCTCCAGGAGTCCAAATATGTAGCCTGTTTTGAAATTACACGTCGTTAAGTGCGTCAATCGGCGTCGTGAACGTCGGAGTCGATTCCGTCGTCGAGAATTCTGTACGAATTCTTTCTGTAACTCATTTCATTGTTTTGATGAAGGTGATGACAAGGCATGATGAGTCATCACCACATGTCGCGTGGCATGCGAGCAACGTTTTACCATTTTTATGTTTGACTCCCCAGGTTTCCTCAGTTTTACATTTATACCCCTATTAGTTAATGAAACTTATTAAAACTATCCCAAACTTAAATGAGTGTTTGTCTATGTCACGCGTGGGTCCCATAAGTGGTCCCACATAATTTTATGAAGTTGCTAATTAACCTACTAATTATGCAACATGTCCAATTCGTCCTCACAAAGGTATCCCTAGCGGACCATAGGAGTGGTCTCTAACAAGTAACATGCTATTAAAAACAACATATTAAAATATTCACATATGCCTTAATAAACAGTTAAGCACATAATGATTAATTTTCCATATCTGTCCCATCACACGGGGACCTAACATAACTGTCCCAAACTGGGACTGCCACTTGGTGTGACGCCCCGCAAAAATAAGCGTATTTCCATTGAAAAATTAAATAAATCACACTTGATTCTTTAAAATAAAAATACAAAATTTCTTTAAAACTCCCAGCAGGTCCATATTCTCCACGGATCTCCTATATCATCCTTAACCTTATCTCCCTTCTAGGCTTCGGTTACCGGCACTGCCTGCATCTAAAAACCATACCGGGAAGTATACAATATGACATGAATAATAAAGGCTCAAAAGGATAATGACAATCAAATACATAGAACGACATCAAATCAATTGACCAGTCTCACAACCCAACTGCTCACACTACCCAAACGCTCATACCAATAGCATCATACCAGGTTCCTCTTGATCACATAGCAAGAGACACCTCACCTCACCTCACCCGTCTCCAGTACGTCGGTCCCTGAGGCCTGTTGGACTGTTGGTAGGTGCTCCTTGCTCATGACCCTTTAGTCCCATAGCACTTAGCAATAAACACATACTCATTGATTCCAAATGAAAACACAACATAACTGCAAAAAGAGTACAAGTAGAGATAACAAAGAAATACTCCGGAGAATTTAGAAAGCATATTGTACACAACCCGGTACCTATAAATGATGTTGAGCAACTCCCAAACACTTCTCTTCTTCTTCTTCTTCTTCTAACTCGAGGTGTATGTATATCTATAATTGTGTATATATATATAAATCTCTCTCTATGTGACTCTCTCAAGCTCTCTATGCTAGAAGTGTAGAATGTGTGTGTTTGAGAGAGTATTTGAGTGTATAAATAGCTAAGCTTCCACTTGGAGACAATGGCCTAACAATCCACTTATTAACCACTAACTTCTAATTAATGGGTAGTTTATAAGGAATATGCAAGATGATGTAAACATACACTAATGCACCTATAACTCCACTAATATTAGTGTATAAATAACCAAGCATAATGGCCTAACAACCCACTATCTTCTAATTAATTGGTAGTTTATAAGGAATATGCAAGATGATGTAAACATACACTAATGCACCTATAACTCCACTAATATTAGTGTATAAATAACCAAGCATAATGGCCTAACAACCCACTATCTTCTAATTAATTGGTAGTTTATAAGGAATATGCAAGATGATGTAAACATACACTAATGCACCTATAACTCCACTAATATTAGTGTATAAATAACCAAGCATAATGGCCTAACAACCCACTAACTTCTAATTAATTGGTAGTTTGTAAGGAATATGCAAGATGATGTAAACATACACTAATGCACATATAACTCCACTAATATTATAAATAACCAAACATAATGACCTAACAATCTAATTATTAAAAGAGAAAATATTAGATTTAATTTCTGATATACTAAAACTGCTACTGTAATCCTCGTTTTCTGCCCAAACGGTGCAGAATCTGAGAAAATTGCATTAGACGAAAAGTGTGCAGAATCGAGTTTTGCTTGGGACAACGCGGGCAGAATCTTAAATTTCCTTCGTTTTCCTAACAAAAATCTGAAAACAAAATTCTGCTACTGTTAAAATTAAAAGAGAAAATATTAGATTTAATTTTAAATATGACTCGAAAAATCTTAACTTCCAACGCAACTTTTCCCAAAAAAATATATTTTTAGTTCATGACTTATAAAATTGAAAAAATGACCAAAATACCCCTGTGACCAATTTTCGCTAAAATCGCACACGAAGTCTAAATCGTCAATTTAAACATGAAAACACGGGTTACTACACTTGGCCTATCGTTGGGTTCTAAACTGGACACCCCTAATCATCTTAGTGAGTTAAAACTCACTTAACACAAATAATCACATCTTTAATAAAATATTAATATGCATGCTAAATGTAATTAAATTATGCCCGCGGGAGTGGGTATTACACATGGCTCGAGTGAGAACCAAGGTAGCCCCAAATGAGAGAGAGAGAGAGAGAGAGAGAGAGAGAGAGAGAGAGAGAGAGAGAGAGAGAGAGAGAAAGCAGTAAAGTAAAGAGTCTGGTTCTTGGGTGGAGACTGGTGTATGGAAGGGAGTTTTATGAGGCTAAGAGAGGTAGGTAGAGGAAGGTTGAGTAATGGCTGAGGGTGTTCTTGGGGATTTTGGAGAAGACGATAGATGCCTTAAGTGCTGGAGTTGAAGCTTAAAATTGGGTTAAGGCTTAAGATCCAGGTTAGGTTTGGGTTGGTAGATGTATTGAATGAGGTTGGTATTTATACAGGATTTGTGAGGTTCTGGAAATAACTGAGTAGACATTTTCGGAGTGGTTCGTCTGTTTGAGGTAGTTGCAGTCATTAAATGAGGATGTGGACAAGCTAGTGTGCTAAGAAGGCACGTGATGCAAGAAGGGGTATCGTCGTTTGGAGGTGAACCAATACCATTGGTTGGTAAAAGGGAGACAAAAGGGGAGGAATGCCATTGGTGTAGAAGATGCAGCGAGGGAGGGAACCGAGGTTCTCTTTTATTGGTTCAAAGGTTTAAGTGAGGGGAAATGTGAATCGTCGATGATTCATTACGATGATTTTTACTGGTGGTGGTGCAGAAGGTTAGCATTGGGGTTCTTCGAGATGATGCTATTGGTCTGCAGAATACTCAACGAGGTTGAAGTGACTAAGCAGGGTGCGAGTCAAAGGTTTCAGCTGGTCTTGTGATCATGGGCCTCTCTAATTGGTTGTGAAACTGGAGGGGCAGGGCACGTGACGATGGTCACGTATCTCTTTTTCTCTTTGGGACTAACCCTATCTTTGTTTGTTAGGCGTTTAGGCAGGGAGGTGCCCTTGGTTCTAACCATCGAGCCATGAACTCTCAAGTTCCCAGTGGATCTGACCACCCTTGGTACTGCTTCATGACCAAAGGTGGAGAATACACATGTAAGTGTGTGCTTGTGAGTATTATGGGGAGTATCGAGGAGAGATATGTCGCGGCGCGTGAGGGTCGTAAGTGACGCTTGAGAGCAAGTGGTTATTACAAGCGATGGTCAATGGTCAATTCCATAGCGATGGCCAATTTCGTGGTGAGTGGTCATTCAAAGCGATGGCCAATTCCATAGCGATGGCCAATTCCGTGGTGAGTGGTCATTCCAAGAGATGACACGAATGGTCATTCCAAGTGATGGCAAGCCTTGACTAGTGATCGATGGATTGACCAAGGTTTAAGTTGGGGATAATATCCACGTGCCAAATGGGTGATAGTGGAGTGAGCGGAGAGGGCAGCAGGTGAGAATGGGGCCACCTTGCTTTGGGGTAGGCTCATTCGTAGTGGGCTTTATTTGTGGGTATTCTGAAGTGGGCTTTCGAGTGATTACTCTGAAGTGGGGCAATGACGCAGCTAGGGAGGTTCTAACCGAAGCGCGTCAATTGCTGGTTGAAAACTATTTCCAAAACCCCTCTTTGGCCTAGGCTTCTGGCTTAGGCCACTGAGAATTTCTGAAAGGGCTCCCTCTAACCTAGGGTAAAGCCCTACAAACATAGTTTCAAATTTATTTATTTTTTTGT
The DNA here is from genome assembly GCA_033977485.1 of Hydrangea macrophylla. Taxonomy (NCBI): domain Eukaryota; kingdom Viridiplantae; phylum Streptophyta; class Magnoliopsida; order Cornales; family Hydrangeaceae; genus Hydrangea; species Hydrangea macrophylla. The sequence continues at coordinate 56,766,660 of CM066993.1, forward strand.
TGGACTAATTTGGATCGGGTGCCCTTGGAAGTTGGAAACAGGCCTGGGTTGAAGGCTAGCAAATTGATACTCAAATTGAACTAACAGTATAGATGGGTTTCAACTGGGGACACTCAAACTAGTTTGGAGATGCGTGAAACAGGATTCTCTCAATTTTAATCTTAATAGAACCTAAGGTTATGGAGATTTGACAAAGCACCAATTTAAAAAAAATTTTACACTGGGTCAAGACTCATGTGCACGGAATTGACACTCACTAAACACTTGAATGTACATTGGAGATGCGTGAAACAGGATTCTCTCAATTTTAATCTTAATAGAACCTAAGGTTATGGAGATTTGACAAAGCACCAATTTAAAAAAAAAATTACACTGGGTCAAGACTCATGTGCACGGAATTGACACTCACTAAACACTTGAATGTATAGTTATATAGTTCACTTACGAACCACCAGTGGTGGACGCAAGTGGGGGTCAGGGTGGACCCAGGCCTCTTGAACTTTTTTAAATTACAAATTTAAATTTAGTAATTTAGGTTTTTTATTTTTTGGGAATAGGACCTCCTCATATTGCATGTTTACTTTGAATTGGATGTGTAAATATAGTTTGAGTAATGTTATACTCCCAAATTTTGTATCCCAAATGATTATCAAATACATGTGTTAGTGGCCCACTTGATTTTGATTGAAGAATATTAAAATAGTCCCATAATTATTGAATTTTGGTCCAAATCTCAGGTTAGGAATTGAAAATTATGATTGATTTCATGTTATTGTTGGAATTTAGATGTGATTATTGGATTAGAGACATGAGACATTTTTAACGTTTTTATGAAATTGTGAACATGAATTGTGAACAGTGAATATGTGAAGATGAATATGAATTGAGAATTATGATTTAATTTGTGAGTTAAAATTTAAACTAACATTGGTTTTATCCATTGCAACGGCTACAATGCAGAGGGCATTTTCAGCTATGAAAATTGTGAAAAATTGCTTGTGCAATCGAATGTGAGACTTATTTTTAAATGATAGTTTGCTTGTCATATTGAGAAAGAGAGATTCAACGAAGTTACAATGATGCTATAGTGAAACGTTTGCAGGATATGAAATCCTGTCACTGGTAATTTTACTTACATTAGGCTCCCCAGATCAAAAATCATGAGTCCACCCCAACGAACTACATAACTAGTTCTTTGATTTCCCAAGCAAAACCCCCAGAGTACAACTGCAGCAGGTTCACTCCCACCTCCCAGTTATGGGAAAGTTTGTTGGAATGTCCATTACTACCCATGATGAAAAGAAGTCTCAAGCCCGTTAGGCATGGAGTACCCTACAAACTGAAGGTTCACTCACTACCATCCTAGATATCTAGTTTTCTAATTCTAAATACACAAAGATAAACTTCTAAGATTTGGAACTTCTACTAAAGTATACATCAGGTATTATTATAAATGATAAACACCATCACTGAAATTATATGTTTATCACCTCCAGAAAAATTGCAACAGATGAACAAGGATAACATAACACCAAGTTTCAGGAATAAGTTATACATGAGTGAGTTACAATTATCTGTCTCCTACTTCCTTGAAGCCGATACCTGAGTCCTAAACAATGAGCTCATCTCACTTTATTGCCGACTGTTGCCTTGGGGGAAAAAGAGAGTTACATGCGTGGTAAAGCAGTGGAAAAATCGGAAGGGATGTCCGCACTTGCCTGCCAAGTGAGAAAAGGTCAGTAAAATTGCAACAAGAATCAAGGAAACATGGGGGATTTTGCCCCTTTTTCTTTTTAAGTTCAAAAGGGTGTAGCTAAATAAAACTAAAGCAATCAGGGCTTATACCAACAAGTTAGTATTCTTTTTGGCTAACTACCGAGGAGGACAACTTGAAACCCTCCAAATTTTGATTTTCCTTCTTTCTGTAGTGCTGTTTTATATAACTTTTGCACAAATCTCAACAACAAATCCGAGAAAGGCAGTTTTGAGAACTACCACTAACAAAAATCCTCTTTGAGAAGAACGTGTCCTGTTACTTGTTTGTAAGTGTTGGGTTCGAGCTTTTTTCTATTTGAGAAGAACGTGTCCTGTTACTTGTTTGTAAGTGTTGGGTTCGAGCTTTTTTCTAATACAAGCTAACTGATTTGCCTCAACAGTAAAATAACCAAAAGAACGAACTCTGAACATTAATATCTGTTGGTGAGAGTTTCCTTTAGGAAATGGTTCAATGGCATGGCTATAAAAAGGTGAAATATCATACCTCAACACTGTTGTAGTACTGAAATTGAATCCCTCAGCTGGTTCTCCTTTCTTACGAGATGCATGAAGTTGGTTTCTGACTTGGGTAGCCAGCGACTGCATTTTAGTATATCGAAAGTATTTTTCAGAACCGCAAGGGAAAAAATACAATAAAAGTAGAGACCAAAAAAAAAAAAAAAAACCCTCACAAAAGAGGAAAAAGTGTTCCTTTTCATTTTGGAATGGTGTGATCAGTAGAGCAACTATTTCTGGAAAAATACAAGGAAAATTTAGGATTCTTTGAAGTACAATACCTTTCCCAGCTCAACTCCCCATTGGTCGAAAGAATTGATACCCCATATGAAGCCTTCGACAGCAATTCTGTGTTCATAGATCGCCAACAACTGAAGAATGGATAGAGAGAAATTTGGTTTTCTCGTAGCCAGAAGAAATATGAATGTCATGAATACCCAGGTTAAACATTACACACTTGAAAAGGAAAAACTGTATGCTGTGGTGGTCAAGGGTATATAAGTTTGGATTAGCATTTTCACAGCTTTTAAATAAAAAAATCTGATTCACTTTTAAAGCAGGAAAACGGCTTTTTTGGAAAGCTCCAATTTGTAGCTTTTTAAAAGCTAACCACACGGGCTCTTAAGCATCTAGTTAAGCAAACCTAAGAAAACTTAAGGCCATATGATATGAAGACCGCATGTACTCGAGTTTCTTCTGTATTTGAGCTTCTAGTATATTCCCTATGATAGTCAACATGTGCAAACTGCTTCAAGAAACAAGAAAAGGGCTTATGAGACATCATACCTGTCCAACATTATAAGCATTTAACGAGGGAAGTAAAAGGCTCAGGGAAGGTCGATTGCCAGAGAAGGTCTGAGAAAGATAACGTTAACTGTCAAGATTAAGTTCCAACTGTAAGCAAAAGATACTTGAATGGAAGCGGAAAGGAAATCACCTTGTGAGGAATAAGATGTTGGGCTACATTCTCATTCCGCAACTGTTCTGGGGTCTACAAAGTGAAGTTTGGTAAGTTACATTTGTGTTAAAGCAGATAAGTGAATAATCTTGATTTATGTTACGAATCTAAGCACTTAAAGAAGGAACAAAAAGAAACAACATTTTGGGGTTTCTCAAATATTATACTTAATGTACCTTTAAAAGCCTTAATATATTATAGGGTAATGCAAAGTTAGCAACTCATTATTCAAGCAAAACAACCAGTTTGAAACTTTTACAAGGATTTTATGATGATTATAAATAAAAAAAATAAAAAAAAACCCTCAACTTCAGCCTTATTTGCACAAAACCCAAGCCAAATCTTCCCTTTCTTCTTTTTTCATCTTTACTTGTTTTTTTTTTTTTTTGGCTTGGGGGTGGGGTGCTTTCTTAATACCAAATATTGACCAAATAAACTTCTAAAGTTGCCAAAGTGTGGAACTAAACAAAATATCGATTGGGAAACAGACAAGTCGAGGAAAAGCCTTTACTTTACCTTCCCATAAGCAAGGGCGTCAGGCTGTGCAAAGAAATTAGACATGAGCTCATCATGGTTACTAACCACTTCATCTGCATAACAAATTCAATCAATAAATTCAGAACACAGAGAAGCGCCACAACCTTTTTTTTTTGTTGGGGGGGGGGGGAATGGTTTGTTGGTAAGGGATCAAACGCTACCACCATTCATAAGCCATGAGCAATCCAATTTGTTCATATAATGTTAAATTAAAAAGTGTGTAAAAGAAAGAGTTATGAGGTACACAGGTTGCTGACTCTTCACAACACCAATAAAATCACAAGGAATAATACGCCCCTGAAAGTTCCAAATGGGTTAGAGGAATTTCATAGGTATACTGCATTCGATACACTGAAAAAATTAGTCAACGCTATAGTCACCGACTCACCACCATCAAACAAGTACTGAGTTTATATACCCTCAGAGTTGAAATTGATATTCTGTAGAAAATGCCCAGTGACAAATAGCAAACACTATAATAGAGCCATGCTATACACACTATTCTGGAAAAAAATGTGTTTTTAAACTAACAAATTTTTTTTTTTGGAGAAAGAACTAGCATTTTGCTAGTCTCATAAATGCAATATTCCTTAATGTGTGAGGGGAAACAAAATTTCTTTTTCTGAAACTTCTTCTTAGGAATGAACTATGGATAGCAGGATCCATAGAAGTACATCTGAATTAAGGAGACATTGATATAATTATGTATTTAGAGACCAAAAACAAAAATTTACTGAATTATGTTGTATTTTATTTAACAGTCTTACTATATGAAGCAGAACATGTAAGTTACCTGGTGAATTAGTTGGTAAAAGTTGTGCTGACCATTTGTTCCTGGTTCACCAAAATCAATTTCACCAGCCTCAAAGGGCAGAGGCTCACCATCAATTGATACCCCTTTCCCATTACTCTCCATGCTAACCTAAGTTGGAGTGAAATTCAGCAGGTGTAAGAATTACAAATAAGTCTCCATATTATGCAGGCAGAAAAGTTAGCAATCATGCCTGCTGAATATGAGGGGCAAGCTTCTCTAGCGCTTGAGAGTAAGGTAAAATGGCCTGCAGGAATCATAGAAGTTCAAAGCTAGGGCATGGCTACTAATGAAAAAATATCAGAGAATGCTCAAAAGGAGGTAGATCAAGCAATCTATCAGAGATAATGAACTCACTCTCGCTGGGTATCCAAGAAATGTAACATTCCATACGCTCAACAAACCCAAAAGCACCTGAAGTAATGGCGCAACATTATGAAACAGCCGACATGCCATATAACATCTGATACAAAAGCATGTTTAGTGTAGACCATCAGAATAATCAACAGAAGCATAATGGAATATTGTAGGATATCTGATTCATTGGGAAGAGTACAGGTTCTCTCTCTCATCTGAGAATTGGTGCATGGAGAACAGAATCCCACTCGATTCACACGTTTGACGAAGTTTTGACATTGCAGAAAGTTTTCTTCTGAAACAAAACTAATATTGGGACTTAACACTTAAACTCTAGCACCCAATATCCCTTCTGTGTTACCTAGGGTCACCACAAAATACTTTAAACCAATTTTGAGTACACAAAAGTTGCTATAATGTAGATGTAGGCATTCTTGGCCATATCATTTTCCTGAAATAACCTATCTTGTGCTCTTGTCCACTCTGGTATTGTAGGGTACATGTTACCAAAATGTGAGGCAGAAAACCCAGTATTCACTGGGTGCACGTGGGCGATCAAGACAAACAGTTATGCCAACAGAATCTAGACGAATGCTTGCAGGTAATAAAAGACTTAACAAAGACTCTTCTAAGGCATGTTCAGTATAACATACAATACAATAGGAAGAAAAAACCAAGTCACAGGGCGCGTACAGGTATGTTTTCCTCAAAAGGTGCTGAATAGAAATGTTGATCAATGCTTGAAGCTCCCTTCAGGAACCTTTAAGTACAAACGAATAACATCAGGCAACTCTCAACCAAAACCTACTCAAATGAAATGTCGAACGATGAAAAATGCACCAATACAAATTGAAGGAGGATTAGAACAACTTTAACTGAAAAAAAAGGATGGAGTACAACAACAACAACAACAATAACAACCACCTTGTGCTCTACTTATATTGGCTCAAAAAAATGAGGTCGAAAATTTGAGATTATTGCGTGTATAGCATATCTTAGATGCAAAGAATTCCTCATATCTTTCTTAAATTTCCGTAGCAACACAATCATAGTCATAAAAGACAAATCTGTACATGTGGCTCGTAGAGACGGACAATTAACAGTCATATCAACATTTCACTTCTGTAAGAAGTTTAACTCATCATTAGCTAAACGTAACTTGTGGAATTAATGGAGAATTTAAAATTTTATCATGTCAACCCAGATTAGGTCACTACACAAAGGAAATATAAGATCTGGTGGGGTGAGAATCGTGGGATGGAGGGACTGAGTCTGCAGAGAACTTCTTAGGTCTGTGTAACACGGACGTAGACCGGGGACGCATATAATGTTAGATGGAACCAAATTGACATGAAAACTCTAGAAAAGGACAGTAACATGAATATGTGGACATAGCACATATTTTTCAGGAGATAAAATATATCATTTGGTGATTATTAAACCATATGTATCAGCAATTGCATAGCTCCAGAAATGATGCAAAAGATAGATCTTACGCATGATTTTAAAAATATGCTGCCAGCAGTACATTCTTTTCATCTCTCTTTTTACCAGTTATTGGAACTTTTCCATACTACTAACTATGACCTTCACTATTGATTTGTTTAGGCCAATTGCACGATACTCATTATATTTGAAATAATTATAGACAGTATAGACTCTCTCTGATATGTATCTAGGAGAGGGGAAGATATGTTGCGCCTGTTACGATGTTAGGCATTTTGAAGTCTACATTCTCCCTAGTCTGAGTTTTCATGAAAAATTACACCAGGTACACATATTTTATATAATAGATCCAGATCGAGTGTTAAAACAAAGTTAAAAATAGTAACAAAATAAAACTGCAATTAAATAAAAGATAATTGAAAGTTACAGTACTTCTCAACTACTGTGAAACCGTATTGAAGAGATAAAGGTAACACTCCAACAGCGCTGCAAACTGCAAACAGTAGTTCAAAGACCACTTAGCTGTCTTATTAAAATCTGCTGCGTAGAGAGGGAAGGGGATACACGAATGTACTTACCACTATATCGGCCTCCCACCCAGTCCCAGAATGCAAAAGCATTATTCGGATCAATGCCAAACTTTTCTACAAGCTGCATAAAGGATTAAAAAAAATCACACAAGAAGTTCATGTAAGTATATCTCATTCATTTTTGTCTTGAATTTCTTTTTAGTAAAACAATTACATGGAAACACTCAGTCAGCTTAACATATAAAAGGAAGCATGTATGGAAATTAAGTGCCTACAGGGAACAAAAGAACAGTGTCCACATGTCCATGCAATAAAGAAACAGGAGCAAACATGTGTCAATCTCAACGAAAATGAGTAAACCAATTTCTTTCAATCATGGTGAAAAGAAGATAGCAAACTGGTTAAAACGGAAAAATAAAGTTTCCCCCTATTTTTAGTTCTCTCATTTAACCTATTAGAGCGGTAATATACAGCGCCAGCGATACCAAGCAATGTTTTAAAAGGCGCGCCTTGAGGCGAGGCAGCCCAAAAAAGCCTCAAGGCTGTAATTGTAAAGCCTTGGTCCTGTAAAGCTTAAGCCTTTTGTCTGAGGCACTGAGAAAAGCGTAAAAGGCACGCCTTTTATTCCTTTTGCTATGACTATGAGGTTTGAGCTTTCACGGGATGCTACTAACAATTACAAAATTACCATTTTTCAGGCTTTAGCATTAGAGGCAGAAAGACACCCACTCACATTAAACACATAACACCCAGGTGTGAAGCCAGGTGAGGTCTCTGCTCTCTCTCTCTCCACATATCTCTGTATAGGGCTTTTTCTGTTTTTCTCTTCTTCTTCTCCTTCTTTCTATTCTCTGCATTTTCTATACCACTCTGCATTTTTAGTGTGTGTGTGTGTGTTTTTTTTTTTTTTTTTCCCTTCTCTGATTTAGGGCTTTTTACTGTTCTTTTTTCTTTTTTTTTAGTACCCTTTTTAATTCAGCCTTCTTTTAATCTTCTATAGCTGTTGTTTCCTTTCTTTCTTTCTCTCTCTCTCTCTTTTTTATTTATTTTTTATTTTTTATTTTTTTTCTAATATTCAAATTAAAAATCGAAATGCTCTCACCTCACGCCCCACGGAGTGTGGTAAAACGCCTTGCTCAGCGCTTTTGCCTTTCAAAAATAGAACATTGGTACCAAGCAGATTTAGTCAAAATTGAACTTTCCCTTCTTCTTCTTTTTTGTTGATAAATGAACTTTCCTATTTCTAACGTAGTGTTTATCTTTTCTGGTGATCCGATAAGAACTTATCTAATGAAAATGTACAAAGTTAAAGTAAGATTAATTTTTTTACACAGAGTAAAAAAAATGAAAAAGGCATAGGAAAAGACAGATGTACAAAAAGAACATCAGCATATACATGGATTTGTGACTTTCAACCACACCAAGTACCCAATAAAAAGGGAAAGAAAAGAGGAACGATGGCAATCCCACCCTAAGCTCTCCCCAAACATGCACATATGTGCCAACTGCCAAGTCAGGGCCTAACTTGAGTGATTGCGCATATGAAACAAACTATGATCTGAAGGCAAGAAATGAAGAGACACGATAATACCGTTAGATTGGTACTGACAGCAACAGGGGCGGACCCAGGAATTTTGTTCGGGGGGGGGGGGGGGGGGGCAGAAATTTATACAGGGGTTCGGGGGCAGCGCCTCCGACCCGATTTTTTTTAAGCTTAAAAGAGGCAAATTACATTTTTTAAAGCTTAAAAAAGACAAACTAGAAATTTAAGGGGCAAAAATGAATAAAGTATGAAATATATAAGGTAAAAGAATTATTTTGAAAAGTTGAGGGGGGAAAATACGGGGCAAAATGAATAATATGAAATATATAAGGAAAAAAAATTATTTTGGAAGTTGAGGGGGGGCAAATAAGGGGCAAAAATGAATAATATATGAAATATATAGAGTAAAAGAATAATTTTGAAAAGTGAGGGGGGAAAATAGGGGCAAAATGAATAATATATGAAATATATAAGATAAAAGAATTATTTTGAAAGTTGAGGGGGGGCAAATAAAGGACAAAAATGAATAATATTTGAAATATGTAGGATAAAAGATAAATTTTCAAAAGTTGAATTGCCCCCCGTAGGGCCTTCCTACATCCGCCCCTGGACAGCAACCATATGCTTTGCAACTGCTTGAGGCCTGAAAAATAATACATCTCAATGTTATATATTAATATGATCAAACCAGAAGCCCCCACACCCAGGCACACACAGTTTTTCAAGACTATCCAGAATATTGCAAATGTACCCCCAAGTTTTTTCATGTCCTAACATGTTCCAGATATGCATAGGGAAACAACATCCCATTCTTTCTTTCCCTTACAAGCACTGTTTGCCTTACTCTCAAAATCACTTCAACTCTTGGTCAAAACCACTAATTCCCATTTTATAAACTCTCCTAGTGCTAACTTTTGAAACCTGGAATTATCACTACACCTATAGTTCAAGAGTCACTGACCCTAAAGCAGATGAGATCCATTCCCTTAGTGTCCGAGCATTCAACATAGTTTCAGCTGTGGTAAAAGTTTTTGAGACCACCACAACTGCAAACAACAAAAGAAATATAATGATTCAGAACATGAAACCCCAAAATAGATAAAAGGGAATGCATATAGTACAAGTAAAAGTGCACACCAAATAGCCCGAGTGACCTAGCGTAGTTTCAGGGTTCAACCCTGTAATATTTCTGGCAACGTCGATTGGATCTACATTTGCAAGACTGTGAACAAACACAAAGAAGCAGATTTGTTGAGGATTCATTACTTGTTAAATCATAAAATGTCATTGTTCTATGCATAGTATTTATCAAGTCGGGCACAACCAGTCAAACACGCTGTAACAATATCTATCACAAAAAGCTTCCTGTTATTGTGTGCATCCCAACTTCATTTTCCCATGAACCTGAACTTTCAAAATGGATGTTCAACATATTACAATGGTCTGACGGTGACTAAGAACTTTTTTGAGTGAACATTGAGCATTTTTCGGGGTGAGAGACACGTCAAATATAATACTATTAAGCAGTTGAATGTTGGCCATGTATGCTGATACAAGTTCTCCATATTCGTGCATGAGCAAATGCACATGCAACACAATTTGCATTCCTTTACAAGTGGATTTTAAAACAAGAAATTATGTAATTCTATTTACACATGACGCCAATTTATTTATTTAACTTATCCGGTCATACAAATATAAACATAATGCTGCAAGCAAGCTGAAATGTAGAATCAACCAGTTCATTGACAATGCTATTGGGCATAACTGAGCATCTTCGATATGTGTACACTTACAATCGCAGCTGTCGTCCTCTTGCTGATTCAACAGACACGGGATCTGTAAGGCAAGATTTCACTTAACAATTTGATGAGGCAAAACAACACACAGAAGTATACGAGAACAGATATCTGAAAACATCAGAAAGCGACTCAAAGAGAAAAAAGGCCACATAATATCATGGAGCTGCAATTGTAATGTGCACAGAATCAACCTGTTTGAAGAGCCGTATGCACAAATAGAGGGCCTAAAAAGCTGCCCCCAATACCCACAGAGATAACATCTTTCAACACTTTTCCTGTAGCTCCAACCTATCAATGTCTGTCTATGGTCAATATTTGGGCATAACATTACCGAAACGGACCATAAATAGGAGTTAAAGATTACCCAGGAACCATTGCGGATCCTCTCAGAAAATTCCCGGATCTTGTCCAGAACCTGCCAAACATCTGGTACCACATTCTTCCCATCACTTTGTATAACTGCATCCCTTGAAGCACGAAGAGCTACATGAAGAACAGATCTATTCTCTGTGCTGTTTATCTGAAGCACCACCCAAAAGAATGCTGAAGGATCAAATGATCGTGATATTGGAACATTTTGGAGAGTTCTGTGAATATCGCCAGAACAAATTCTAAAAATTTGGGGTCTCTAAAACTCAGATAGAGAGGGAATGGCTCCAATAAAGAATTAAAACGCCAATAAAAGAGAAAAGAAAAAAAAAAAAAAAAAAAAAAAGGTGAAATCGAGATTACCGGCGACTGCTATTAAAAATAAAAAAAATAAATAAATAAATAAAAATTGCAGAACAAGACAAATCTAAGATAATGAAAAGGAGGTCATGGGTGTTGAGAGCATACCTGAAGGTGAAGAAGATGATATAGGTAGGTTGATCGATCGATCGATAGATAGATAAATAGAATTGTTGGGAACAACAGGTTTTTGTGAAGCTCGTGAAAGTGTAATGTCCTGTTAACGAATTGGCGAAGGGAGGGAGGGAGGGGGATATCCTCTATGATGCGAATCAGGTGCTCCACCAAAGCTTTTAATTTTACTGTTTGATTTAACGGTTGTGATGGGAGTGTTGATAATGATCTCATGTGACACTTTTAGGCTCTTTTTGGTTGTTGAATTTCATGATGGAAAAATAAAAGGATAGAGAAAACAAGAAAGAAGCCCCTTCCCCTCGTGCTTACGTGAAAAATTAAAATTTTCAAAAATACAATTATTATTATTATGATTATTTTTTTATATGGGGGAGAGGAATGAGATTCAAACCCCGAACTTATGCATTGAAAGGGAACTTATATATGTCAAACTCTTTGCCACTTGAGCTATTACAACCTATGTTTCATAAATAGAATTGTAATATAGGAATAAAAGGAAGAAAAATGGCATACAACATTCAAAATATTTAATTTATTTCATAAGTCCTCGTTATTTTCCTTATTAACCAAACAAAGGAAAATAATTTCATTATATATATATATATATAAATATTTTTTTTTTCTCTCACTAAATCCAAGAATCAAACAAAGCCTTAAACGACCTAAGCTGAAACCTTCGTGATACGACCACCTGGTTTTACCTTGTTTAGGTTAGGGCTGCCACTTGGGCCGGCCTGGCCTGGCCTAAATTGTTCAAGCCTAAATTGAATTTGAGTTAGGCTTAGATAGAGAGATTTTCAACCCGAGCCTAAGCCTGAGGCCGAACTTATACATATCATAAATATATTATATTCCATCTCAGTATTATTTTTAATTGTGGGATTATAGTGCTTTTTAGTGATAAAAATACCATTAGATATTATTAAAAAGGGTAATACTTGGCTCACAACCTTCCTACAACATTGTGTTTATCTCTCTCCTAGTGGGCACTGTAAGGTCTGCTGGCATTGTGAGACCCATCAGGAGCGAGATAGACACAAAAGAGAGGTTGTGAGCAAAAGTTGTGAGCCAAGTATTACTCTATTAAAAAAACTAAATTGATAGAAGGAAGGTTTTTTTACAAATCTAAAACGAAAATTGAAATTTGATATGCTACACGATATTGTTTATCTACAGAAATTTAGGCTCAAGTCGGACTAGGGCTTCGGTATTAAAACACAAGTCGAATTGGTAGGGATGGCAATTTCCTCCGTCCCGTTGGTAATCCGCTCCACTCTACTCCTAATGGTAATGAGTTGGAGTCTAATAAAACTGTAAAGGAGTGGAGTTAGTATGAAGGAATAAAACTCCTACAAGAGTAGGAGTGGGTTTGGGAAGACCCCCTAACTACTACTCCGACCCGATTATGTTACAAATTTACTAAACTACCCTTAGTACTACAAGTAATCCCCCTTAGTACTAAAAGTAATTTAACCTGCTAGTAATCTACTCCACTCGTACTCTTAATTGTGTTTAATCATACTACAGTTTGCTACTTTGTTATATTTTACAACACTTTAATCATTGTTATATTTGTGTTTCAAAGATACTTTTGTTGTGAATGGACTACTGATTGTAGATTTTTTTTTTTTTTGATTTGATGTATAAATTGATAAATAGAGTATGAGTGAGTTGGAGTGGAGTAGGAGTGGATAAAATTAAGTGGTATAGGAGTTGTAATACCCGTCCCTTTTACTATTGTACATGTTATACTTGTTTAGTACATTTACTATTGTACATAATACAATTTTTTAGTAGCAGAATATTTTAAATAATATTTGGTAATAATATAAGTCAGTGACTTAGAGAATGTAGCAGCATTCAAAATATTCACTTTGTCTAATATAGTTATTTTGATTAAAATGAAACCATCATTATTGATGGAGACTATTGGTATATTTTTATATTTTCCTGATTACAGTAGGACGGTTAAAAAATACAAAATTTTCAATTAATCTGTACATTTGAGTTATTAGTAGAGAAACCGGAGCAAGCCACTTGTAAGGACCATAACTTGGCCACTTGTACGGACCACAATTTGCCACATTTTCATGCTTCTATAAGGGCTTATAAAGAAAAAGAAAAAGATATTAAAAGATTCATACATATCTTCAAGAAATATTTTTGTTTTCCTATATGAACCACATCCAGGAGTGGTTAGGTTAAGAGCATCTCTATTGGTGTTATATTGGTAGGGTAAGTTAAGTTAATTTAGCATACACACTCCACGGTGGTATGTTTGTTATTGTAAGAAAGTTAAGTATATCGTAGATAAACTTAACTTTACAATTCAGCTAAATTTTTTATCATACAGGTAAACGGCAGAAGCAAAGTCGGCTATGCTTTAGCCGACAGAGGGATTGCCGGCCACTCCCAGCTGACAAAGACATAGCTGGCCAAAACCTTCTTTTTCTTCCTTTTTTTAATTATTATTTTTATTTTTTTTTACAAGTTAGGCTTTAGCCGGCAGGGTTGGGGTATATATATACATATATTTTTAAATGTAAATTTTATTAAAATAATAATTAAAAAAATGACCAAATGGTAATAAATAAATAAAAAAGGTTGGCCCACCCTTCTCGGCACTCCCTTCGCCGGTTGGGCTTTTACATCATTGTGGGAATTCTACCATCCCTATAGCACCTTATCTTAAATTTACCCTAATTGGTTATACATCACTAAAGATGCTCTAAGGCCATGTTTGGCTAACCATTAATAGAGTAAATGAGAAGGAGTTATTTTGGGCAACCAAGATCATGAAGGGAAGAGATTATTTCCAAACTCTATTAAATGCGAGAGTTTGCCTTTAGCAGTTATTTTATCTTTAAATCTATCAAAAGGCTTACATAGCTTTCATGTTTATGCATTATACATAGACACGTATATACATATATATATATATATATGTATACAAAGATTCTCTAAAAAGGACCACCTCTCTTTATTAAAGAGAGGGCCTCTGTTTTGGCCGTCAGATTGTGTTTAAAAACTGTGAAATGGCAAAACTGTCCTTAATGAAAACACGATCCAACGGCCAAAACAGAAGCCCTCTCTTTAATAAAAAGAGGACGCCCTCTTTAGAGCCTGACTGTATATGTATATATATATAAAGAAATTATGGAGTCAGTAGTACATGAAGGAAAGAACCATGAGTGAAAAAGATGGTGAGATCTAGAAAGAGGGGGAAAACAATGAGCCTCCCTCTAAGATCCACCATTTTTAATAAGACATAACCTTTCCCTTAAAAATAATAATAATAATAATAATAAGACAACCTTTAAATCTAATGGTGTAGGTGATGTCCCAAATTAGTAGGTGTGTGAGTGAAAATTAAATTTATTTCCAAAATTTTAAATCCATAATATTAGGGGTGTAAATCGGTCAATCGGTTGGGCGGTCATTTTTTTATTTTTATTTTTTATTTGTGTTTGAAAACCGACCAATAGGAGTGTAAATCGGTTGTTTTTAGGAGTTCGGTCAGTTTAGCTTGTACATACATTTAGGAACTGATACGTCCGTAAAAATTCTGTAACAGTCCAACCGCCACGTGGTCAGCGAATGGTCCGGAGCTGGAGCTGGAGCATGGAGCCCATACTCCCGAGGAGTTCAGCTGTTACCGCCCGGAATACTCGGCAGCTCGGATATGAGGCGTGGGGAGTACCCAGGAGACGCGGCATGGATCACGCTTCCCACCGTTTCCTTATACAGCCGTGACTCTATCAAGGAAGAATCAATGGTTTCCTAAACCACTTAGGAAACTCTCCTAATATCATGCCAATCTATTGTGATTAGATTAGGCTTCCTAATCTAATTAACTTACCATGTAAAAGTGGACTCTTGCACCTATAAAAGAGCCCACCTGCCCTCTCTAAGGGAATCCGAAACTAAATTCTCTAAGCAAACAAGCACGTATTAGAGAACTCACCACTTACACGCATACACCCGCCCGGTATTACTGGTAGTGCCGCCCACCATTGTTGGCTCACCAGGCCCGCCGGTGATCTGCTAGTGAAGGCGCACAGACGCAACCGTGGACGTAGGTCACCTCTTTAACGGGGCCGAACCACATACAAATCTCCTCTGACTTTACTTATTGTCTAAATTACTCTTACCAAATTTCGGCATCATCAGTTTGGCGCCGTCTGTGGGAACTCGACACCGTTTTCTCATCAACAAAAATCTTTGACTGATCGATATGCCGCCAAAGAAGGGTAAGAAAACCGCTGATTCAACCGGTCAGGAAGACCTGCAGATCGAGCCACGGGCTAACTCCATGACCACTGAACAGGTCACGGCGGCGCTGGAACAACTCTTGGAAGGCCAGCTCCGGACACAACAACAGATAGAGGCGCTCATGGCCCAACACGAGAAGCGCCGCCCTTCGTCGGATAAGTAGCCTGAAAAGAGCGTTCCTGGCCAAGGGCCCACTCAGACGCGCAGACACGCCCGATCTGCTCCAGTGTCCCCACCAGATCGAGAACACCAAGTAGAGGGAGAACGTAGCCAGCTACTAAGCGCTCGCAAAAAGGGCCTCGATACATCCCTCGCCGAGCGCGCCGAGTGGAGGATGCCAGAATCATCATTGACCGACGGTGAGCCGCAAGGGGAGAAGAATCCGGACGGAAGGCCCGGAAATCGGTCGATGACCCTCTTGTCTTAAGCCAGGGGGATCTTAGGCACAGACTTTCTCGGACCCACAGCCGGGTACTATCACCGAGGTCGACGCGCTTTGAGGATGAGGCCTCATCATCCGACCCAACCTACTACTCGGACGCAGAAAGGAGGACCGGGCGCACTAACGTCAAAGCCTAGGTCGAGGAGTTGCAGCAACAGATTGAGAGACTGAACCGCAAGTCCGGTCATGACCTCACGAATACAGAAACAGAGTCGTCCTACACCACCCGGGTGACACAGTTTCCCATTCCGCGAAAATTCAAGCCCCCGCACCTTAGCTCATACGACGGCAAGGGGTGTCCGGTGGACCACATCCGCACCTATAAGGCACAGATGGCACTGGTCACTACAACGGACGAGTTGCTGTGCCTAGCGTTCCCCAATACTCTAAAGGGATCAGCCACACAGTGGTTCCATGCCCTGAAGCCCCGAACGGTTGACGACTTCAAAGCCCTCGGCAAACTCTTCATCAGCCAGTTCGTCGGGATGCTAGACCGATCACAACCGGACACCCAGCTACTAGCTGTCAAGCAGCAGAAGGGTGAATCTTTAAGGGAATATGTGGATCGTTTCAACCAGCAGAGGCTCCTGATCCGCAACCTCAACGAGACGGCCGCAATCATGGCCTTCTGCTCGGGAGTTCAACACACCAAGGTGGCCACGTTGTTTCATCGAAACCGACCGGCAACCCTGGTGGAGCTCTGGGAAAGAGTTGGAAAGTATATCGATACCGAGGAGTTTTTGAAGGCGAAACGCGCCAGCCAGGTGGGGGATGAATCCCCAAAAGCCAAGCGCAAGCGCGAGGGATCCGAGAAGGGCCCGGGAAAGAAGCCGAAACAAGATCAGAGGGATGCTAGGGGCCAGCCCCCAATAGCTTTCACGCCCCTTTCCCGGCCCATACATGAGGTGATGGCCGCTGCAGAGGCACAGAGGCTGCTCCCGCAGCCAGCTAAACTCAGAGCCCCACCCGGTAAGAGAAATCGGGAGAAATTTTGCCGTTAGCACAGGGATCACGGCCACGAAACGGAGGATTGCTTCAAGTTGAAGATAGCAATCGAGAAACTGATCGAGCAGGGACATCTTGCCAAGTTTGTCACAGCGGATAGACACCCCCAACAGGATGCCCGGGCTCCCGGTCAGCCCCCTCCACCGCTCGGCCATATTAACGTGATCTCTGGAGTAACATCGGGCGGAGGTGACTCTCAGTCGGCAAGGAAGAGGCATGCCAGAGCGTCCCGAGTGGATGTATGGCAGGCCCAATCCACCGGCTCCTCACCAACTGACGTTCTGACGTTCTCGTCTGACGATATGCAGGGCCTCCACTGCCCCCATGACGACCCGCTAGTAGTGACGCTTTCTATAGCTAACTATATGGTCCAAAGGGTACTGGTCGACACGGGCAGCTCGTCCGACATAATGTTCACAGCGGCATTCAACCAACTCGGGATTGCCCGGGATCGGCTCCGGCCAGTTGTTACTCCCCTGGTCGGATTCAACGGCTCCAGCACTCAACCGCTCGGCACGATCAAGCTCCCAGTTCTCATGGGGACCTACCCGCAGCAGGTTTCCATGCTCACCAATTTCGTGATAGTGGAGGCCCCGTTGGCCTACAACGTCATCTTCGGGAGGCCGACTCTCAACAGGGCTCGAGCTGTCGTCTCCACGTACAGCTTAACCGTGAAATTCCCAACTCCCCAGGGACCCGGATGCTTGCGAGGGGACCAAACCATTGCTCGAAGTTGTTATGTTAGCTCGTTGCGCCGGGGGGCAATCACCGAAACGCTGAACATCCAAGAAATCGACCCCCGGGACCAGAAGGACGTAATAGGACCTATGGAGGAATTGGAGCAAGTTGTGCTAGATCCAGAACACCCCCGTCGCATGGTCAAGATAGGCGCACTGCTGGAGCCCGCCTTGAAGGAAAAGTTGACCCAATTCCTGAGGCAAAACCAGGACATTTTTGCTTGGAGTCATGAGGACATGCCCAGGATTGATCCCCAGGTAATGTCCCACCGTCTCAACGTCAGCCCGGACTGCCGCCCAGTGAAGCAGAAGCGGCGGGGCATGGCCTCCGAGAGACGAACGGCAGTGAGTGAGGAGGTCGAGAAGCTCCTAAAGGCGAACTCTATCCGGGAAGTTCACTACCCCAATTGGCTGGCCAATGTTGTCCTAGTCAAAAAGAGCAATGGAAAATGGAGGATGTGTGTGGACTTCACCGACCTCAACAAGGCATGCCCCAAGGATTGCTACCCGTTGCCCAGGATAGATCTCCTTGTCGACTCGACGGCAGGTCACTCACTCCTCTCATTCATGGACGCTTACTCGGGGTATAATCAGATCAGCATGTACCCCGGGGACGAAGAGAAGACGGCGTTCATCACCGACCAAGGCACGTACTGTTACAGAGTCATGCCCTTTGGCCTCAAGAATGCCGGGGCTACATACCAGCGCCTGGTCAATTTCATGTTCAGAGACCTCATCGGAAAATCCATGGAAGTGTACATGGACGATCTCCTGGTCAAGAGCCGGGACGAGCCCGACCACCTTGAGCATCTGGCCGGGGCCTTCAGCATTTTGAGAAAATTCAGGATGAGGTTGAACCCGGCCAAATGCACCTTTGGTGTCTCGTCCGGCAAGTTCCTCGGTCATTTAGTTAGCAGACGGGGAATCGAAGCAAACCCCGACAAAATCCAAGCTATCATTAACATGCGGTCACCCAAATCAACAAAGGAAGTTCAAAGCCTAGCCCGACGGGTGGCCGCACTGAACAGGTTCGTGTCCCGAGCTACTGACCGGTGCCTGCCGTTCTTCAAAATCCTCCACAAAGCTTTTCAATGGTCGGAAGAGTGTGAGGAGGCATTCCAGGAACTCAAGAAATACCTGGCCTCTCCTCCTCTATTGTCGACACCTACAGCCGGAGAGGTACTGTTCCTGTACCTGGCAGTGTCACCATCGGCGGTTAGCTCGGCACTTATTCGGAAAGAGCATGGGATACAGTTCCCGGTGTACTACACCAGCCGGGAGCTGCAAGGTGCGGAAAGCCGATACTCCCGCATTGAGAAACTGGCCTTCGCCCTCATTACCTCAGCCCAAAGGCTCCGACCGTACTTCCAGGCCCATGCCATTGTAGTACTGACCGACTAGCCTCTCCGCAAAATTCTCTCTCGGCCAGACACATCCGGGAGGCTCGTCAAGTGGGCTTTGGAACTGGAAGAGTTTGAGGTAACTTACCGACCCCGGACGGCAATCAAGGGACAACCCGTCGCAGATTTTCTGGTCGAGTTTACGTATCCTGAAGACCCGGTCGAAGAACCCAAGCCTCCGGCCTTACCGTCCGGATTGCAATTCGGCATCCCTACTTGGGTACTGCATGTCGATGGCTCTTCTAACCAGCAAGGTAGTGGGGCCGGGATCATCTTGACTACCCCCGACGGAATCCAGCTCGAATATGCTTTAAGGTTCGGGTTCCGTGCCTCCAACAACGAGGCCGAGTACGAAGCCCTTTTGGTCGGGTTACAATTAGCCATCTCAATGAGTGCACAACAAGTCAAGGGCTACAGCGACTCCCAGCTCGTGGTCAATCAGGTAAACCAATAATACGAAGCACGGGAAGATAGCATGGTGGCCTACTTAGCCCTCGTCCGGACGGTTTCCAAACAGCTCCGAGGATTCTCCATCACTCGGATACCTAGAGAAGAAAACACCAGAGCTGACCGGCTGGCTCGCCTCGCCTCGTTGTCTGAGTTAGACTTGCCCGGGATAAGGATACAATTCCTGCCCGAGCCAAGTGTGATCAACTCAGAGGGCATGGAGGTCACCCGGTCACTCTAGGACCCAGTTGGATGGATCCAATCGTGACATTCTTGATAATAGGAGGGCTGCTAAACGACAAAGAGGAAGCAAAGCGGGTCAGGTACCAGGCGGCGCGATACCACATCCTTGATGGTGTCCTCTACAAGAGAGGATTCACTATCCCGTACCTCCGCTGCGTTCATCCTACGCAAGTTCAAGCAATACTATTCAAAATTCATGAAGGTGTGTGCGGGAACCACGTAGGAGGTCGGGCACTTTCCAGAAAGGCCCTACTGCAAGGTTACTATTGGCCGACCATGGCCCGAGATTCGTAGGAGTATGTCCGAAGGTGTGACAAGTGCCAGCGGTACTCTCCCATGATCAACCAGCCGGGAGAGCTCCAAACACCGGTCCACAGCCCCTGGCCATTCGCCCAGTGGGGAATTGACATCGTCGGTCCCTTACCAACAGGAAAAGGGCAAGTTAAGTTTGCTGTGATAGCTGTTGATTACTTCACCAAATGGGCAGAAGCTGAACCCTTGGCAACGATAACCGAGCGGAAAATGGAAAACTTTGTGGAACAAAATATCCTCAGCAGGTTCGGTATCCCACGAGTCCTGATCAGTGATAATGGAAGGCAATTTGACACCCATCTTCCGACAGTTCTGCTCGGGCTACGGGGTATTAAATCATTACTCTTCTCCCGAGCATCCGCAAGCTAATGGTCAGGCCGAGGTAACCAACCGCACAATTTTACAGTCGATTAAGACAAGGCTTGAAGGCGCCAAGGGCCTGTGGGCTGAAGAGCTACCGACCCTCCTGTGGGCCTACTGCACTACACCCCGAGCGGCAACAGGCGAAACCCCATTTTCCTTAACTTATGGTTTCGAGGTAGTGGTCCCTACGGAACTCGGACTGCCCACATACCGGGTGGCTACCTTCAATAGCCCAGACAATGGAGAAGCCCTCAGGACAGAACTCGACCTGGTGGAAGAAAAAAGAGACCAGGCCTATCTCAAGGTGGCGGCTTACAAGCAAAGAGTCTCACGGTATTACAACAGCAAGGTGAAGCACCGTAGCTTTCAAGTTGGAGACCTCGTCCTCAAAGCGGTGAACCAGTCTACCCGAATCCCAAGCCACGGGAAGTTGGACGCAAACTGGGAAGGCCCGTATAAAATAATTCGGGTTAACCGGCCAGGAACGTATTGGTTACAAAGCATGGACGGGCATGATCTAACCCATCCTTGGAACGTGCAACACCTCCGCAAGTATTATCAGTAGCATCTGGTTACGGGAATTTAAGTATTATAAGAAAAATTCTTTTCATGTAGCCCTGATGGGACGATTGTTACAGATTGATATTTTTTTAAATAAAATTGAAAAGTTTGCTTTGAAAACTTATTCCTGTCAGTACATCGTGCGATGCACAAAAAGACCTCGGGCCTAACCCCGAGGCACAAAAAGACCTCGGGCCTAACCCCGAGGCAGAAAAGACCTCGGGCAACACCACGAGGCAGAAAAGACCTCGGGCAACACCACGAGGCAGAGAAGACCTCGGGCTCCGAACCCAGGCACCAAAGGACCCTGCAACCACCCATGTTCCAGGTCGGTTTCCTATGGTCGATCCCCAGCACGCCCCCGCCTTAACAGGAGTCCCGGGGGCAAGAGGGTTCTAGACCTAAACAGGAAATTAACTAAAGTTTCGCCTATGTCCAGCCTACGATGGGGCCGAACCCCTAGATGGCCGACAATTGCAAGCTTAAAACGCACCTGCGACCACCTATGTCCCAGGTCAGTTTCCTACGGCCACTTACTCCCGTACTCCCATACTCCCGCCTTAGCAAAATGCTTGGGGGGCAGGGGAATAAGGGGAATATAGAGAGACTAAAACAGGGAATCACACCATCTAACTAGGTGTTCTGTTGGTTACGGTCCTAAAAGCATTTGCTAAGGCAGGTGTTAGGTCGGCCAAAACCGTACGGATACTAGCAAATGTTAAAGCATAGTAGAAAAACAAAAAAGGCAAGCAACAAAGTTGATAGAAGGTTGACCTCAAGGGTCTTTTTATTAACAAAAACAAATGAACGAAGCCTGGGGGGCAATTGTAGAAGCCTCCCCAAAAAATGAAACAAGTAGCTGCTACAACAAAGCAAAACAAAACCAAAGGGATGATCGGGGAATCAGTCTTCCACATTGACCACATCCTCGGTTTCCCCAACTTGCTCCCCAGGTGCGGCAAGTCCCTCGGTCACTAAGCCCCCGCCCGGGGCGAGCTCAACGACCTCAGCAATAGCCACCGGATCTTCACCGGTCGCAGGATCTTCACCGGTCGAAGGATCTTCACCGACAGCAGGAGCTCCACCGGCCATAGGATCCTCACCAACGTCCCAGTAATCCGAGTCAATTCCCTCATAGGCAGAAAGCGCCCATTCGGGGTGATCCCGGGCTACCCGCCGCTTCAGATTGTCATAACCTTGGAAGAAGCCATCGTCAAATGCTCCCTCCAGGGCCACTGCGGAAGGTGTCTCGGCCACCGTCTTCGCCCGGGCTTCGGCTACCGCTGCAAGAGCCCGGGAAACCTCTAAATCAGCCAAAGCAGCAGCCAGATCCGCCTGAGCTGCCCCCAAACTCAAAGCCAGCGATTTCGTTTTGCTCATCTCAGCGGCGAGGGCGGCTTTCCCGACTCGGGATTCTTCCCTCTCCTTCGAAAGGGCGGCCTCAGCAGCATTGGCCCTCCCTGCCAGAGAAGACAGGAGGGACTCGGACCCCGCGGCCATACAGCCAACCTGCGACAAGAAGATGGAGATTTGTTAGGCAAGGAAAAAGGGAGCAGGCCAATATTTGAAGGAAAACAAAACACTTACCAGATGGGAAAGGCTATACAACCACCCTTGGAAGTCCTGGGGAGATAGCCCGGCGCATGCTTCCACTTGACTCGGGATAAGGACAGACTTCAGCCTCTCCCGAACCTCACCTGGCCCACCGATGGGCAGACCGGATGGAATGTCAGCCCGGGGTACGAGCTCCTCAACAACCAACCTTTGGGGAGTCGATGTCCCCGCAGGGTCCTGACGATTGACCGTCCCATGGCGGATGCGTCGGAGCGGGCGTTCACCGCCTGATTAATTCTCTCACTAAGCGAAAGCTTAAACGAAATATATTTTCTGTTGTGGTTATTGAATAACCATCGCAGGTACCAAACGAAATGAGGAGATGAAGTGATTCATGCGACGGGTTAAGTTTGGGAGTTGCGAATATGATTCTATGCTTAGATGGCTTTAGTGTGAAATATAACTTTTGTTTTGGGAAACACTTGAACAATGTATATTTGGGTGATTTGTAGTATGTTAAGTTAAAGTGATTGTAAATTATGTTGTAAGATGTGAGTTGCACTTGTAATATGCAAATTTGGGTATGACTGGTTGTTTATGCTCCAAACCATGAGTTGTACTTGCAAGTTGCAACTTATGTATTTTGGGAGTGAAGTTGGATGGAGCTAGTAGTTTTTGGTTGGAAACTAACTTAGTTCTCCTTATGTATAAATGTTTGTGTATGTGTGTGGATACCGGGATTCCACCGCTTTTGTTGGGTTTCGAAACTTGTTTGATTTTTGATCAAAGGAAGAAAATGGTAAGGTGGTCTGTTGAAAACAGATACAGAGTCGCCACTTGGTCTTTAAGGAATCAAGAAACCTAATTTTGACTCACCCAAACGGATAAAGGGCACCGGCCCTTTATAACCAAAGAACTTGGCTCGGGGTTTTGGTACGAGAGAGGAAGGAGCCTTTGTCACGACTAAAACACCCTCAACTCGCCCCGTCTTTCGACGGGCCTCAATTAGCATCCAAATAATCATCTTATACTATGTTTGGTTCGACAAATAATACTATGATAGTATACTACATTTCATAAGAAACTTGAAATGGAAGATCTAAAGATAAGATATCATTCATAAAGATCTAAGCCAAATATCATTCAATGTAAAGTGAAAAATCACACAAATAAACCTAGGAAAAATCGTCTAATCATGTATCAAGTAATTAAGTTTCCCTAATCTAAAAGGGGACATGAATGGTTCTTGAAACAAATAATCAAAGAATCAAAGTATTCTTAGCAAGCTAGAATGATGCATGTTAGTCTTTGAGAAAAGAAGATCTCTCAATCCCCGGGACGGATGAGAAAGGATGATTAGATCGAGGGGAAGCATGAACGTGTGATCATGATCATTCCTTATAATCTTCTTAGATTAGGAGCCAAAAAAAGCCCCAAATCTTTGCATGGATGCAATGTATATATCTAAAATGTGCTAAGGTTGTAGTGTGCTTTGTGTTCCTGGCTTCCTAGAATGACTTAGAAGTCTATAATGTGTATGAATGGATGAATTAAATCAACATGGGATGTGTACAAATGTAGTATGAACTACTTCCTAAGATATGAACTAATTTGGAATGCATATAAGCATCAAATCAAAGAATGAAAGTTAAGATGTGCTTGCTGTGAATAGTGGACAGAACAGTAGCATGATCTTTTGCAAATTGAAAAGAGGGGTTAGGAATGTTTTCAATGCATGATTTTTTATGGCGATGTTCCTTATTGTGTGTAGAACACAACCCAAAAGGCCAATCTTGAATAGCTATCATATATTGAGAGAAATAATATAAACAATGAAGGTCACTCAGAAACGGAGTCCGTACTGTCGACTGAAATGTTAAAAAATCTTAGAAAATGAAAACTAATGATCTAGAGGCCCATTTTATACAGAGGGTTCCCTAAGACATTGAAGTTTAAGGGAAAAATGAGTTAGGACCACCACGTTTGGAAACAGTTTCTGCAAAAGAGGTTTGAAGTGGTCCTAGCTGCTGTGACAGCAAAAACAGAATGTCTGGAAGGAATGTTGGGATCCAAATGGACCATTTCCAAGTACTTCCAAGTCAAAACCAAAAATCATGGGTGTTCTCCAATGAGTTAGGAAGACTTTCCAAGTGGCCTTGCATCCATATGTTGAGTATTGAGTCCTAGAGAAATCTTTGAACTCGGCTCACTCACTGTTTTGACTCATTATTTTGAAGATTTTGGAGAAAACAAGGTTTTGTTTCTTGAAACCAAATGAGAGGGATTGAGAGGGGTTTTGAAATGGATGTTTTGAAAACATATTTTCAACACTCAATAAGGATTATAGCCACTTAGAATACCAACATCAAACTCATCATTAAGAACCTCCAAGATTGTTGGAGAGATTTATTTTATTTTTTAACATAACTTCAATGCATTCCAAGAATACCTTGGAAGTATTGAGGTTATGATCATCATCTATCAAACATGTTTTTGAGGTCAAGAGCTACTATCCATGAGGATTCACTCACCCCAAACTTCATGTCATCACTTAGATGATGATGAACTAGTAAGTAAATAAAGAAAAATAAAAAAGAAATGAGGTAAGAAGAGATAAACAATGAATAAACAAGCAAGTAGATAATGATCAATAGACGATATTCATGATGTATTGAACTTGTAGAATGGTGTTTCACTCATATATGATGACATTGGATAGGGAAGAAGCTTCCTCTCTCTTAAATGCTCACTAAAATGGTGGTTGGGTGTATTGAATGTTGAAGTAAATAGGAGTAATGAAGTAAAAACAAGATTTAGAACTCACTTTTGTTTTGAAAATCCAAGAAGAAAGCTTCTTTTTCTCTATTCTAACCTTATCTCTACAACTTTCTCTCCCAAACTTTTTCAAAGCTTACATTTGACTCCCCTAAAATAAAGAGTAATGGGGTGTTTATATAGGCCAACTTGGGGTGGTTTTGGGATTTAGAAAGTACTCCCATTGGCTCCAAACATCTGATATCATAAAACTATGTCGTTATGGCTTTTAATTAATCAAAATGGGACCACAAAACTAATTACAAAAATACACTATTCTGGAGGGGAGTGTCGCGGCGGCAGTGGGCCAGTGCCGCAGCGGCACTGCTCCTCCCTTCGTCCAGATAATGCTGTTTAGGCCCCCTGAAGTTCCGGTATTCGCGAAAAGGCCCTATTTCGTCCGAAATTCACAGAAAATGCATATGAACTCTAAATTGAGGTTGTAAAATACCGTTGGAAAGGTAATGGAGTCTACTTTACATAAAAAAAAATGTTCGGAGACAGGTCACTTTGAAAAGTTTTGCGGTATTCGCGATAAGAGCTGGTTTGATCGCCTTTTTCGCCTTCGAAAATTCATAATAGACTCGTTTTAAATCCGGGAATTATGTGCGATATACCGTTGGAAAGCTATCGACCTCTAGTATCCATGAAAAATATTTGAAAATTGTTTCGGTGCCCCAGTTCCAAAGTCAAATTTTGGTCAAATTGGTCAAACCTGGGATTCCCGGGAAGTTCTGGAAATCTCCGGGAGTTCCCGTGAGCTGATGTTTTCGCTTGATTTTCTTTTGGAACTTGTTTTAATACTTTTATCATGATTTAAAATGATTCTGGTGAACTCGGACGACTTCAGTCAAACTTGGTCAAACTTGGTCAAAGCGGTCAACGGGGACTCTTCGGGAACTTCCGGGACTTCCGGGGGTCTCTGGGAGCCGACGATTTCGTCCGATTTTCTTTTAAAACTCATTTGAATACTTTTCTTACGACGTAGCATGTTTCCAGAACTTTGGGACCAAATCTGGGAGTTTCTGGGCTTTCAGGGGCATTTTGGTCATTTTGAGCATTCTGAGAGATAAAGCTGACTTCCAAGAGTCCTTTTGAGTCTTTTGCGATCATTGTGAACCACCAAGCTATGGGTCTCCTAAATCTGATAGCCGACAAAATGGGGTGTCTACAGTTTGCCCCTCTTTGGCATTAACTTGCGAGGCAACGCATGTCGCAAGCGAGTGCCAAAGCTTTGAAGAGACAGGTCTTTTTGGAGGCTATAGATTTAGGATGAAAGCGTTGCAAAAAACATGATGCTGAGGTCAATGCTGGTCGCGATCTGCGTGAGCTGCCTACGTATCCCGAGAGAAATCAGACCAGGATGTAGTTCGGGGCACAAGGGAACAAATCACACATGCGCAACAAGACATGCGGATGCTATGCTATGAGAATGATATGCAATGCATGGATGTGATATGAATTGTGTCATGAGTCCTATCATGTCTAGTGTTATGATCCTAGTATGAGCAGGTACTGTGGGGTGTGCCACTCCGAGTGGGCTGGTGTTGTGCTGGTGACTGTGATGTGGTGGATGACTCGGATAAGGACACCAAGGCTTAGGAGGCTCTGGGTCTGGGGGCAAAACTTCTGAAACTTGGGAAGTGCACTTTGCCAACGAGTGAGATAGATTAGATGTGCTTCGTTTAGCAGATGACAGTCAAAGGTGACCGAGGGATTTTGTGATGAAAACGGACAGATGAGAAAGCTTGTGATAATCAGGAGATCAGGATGCGGGACATGTTCTGATTGTTCCTGACGGCTGATTTTCGGGAGTCGGTTTCTCCTCTGTTACTTTCTACTGATGGTAGTGGGAGCTGATATCTCTTGGCTTCTGTCCTCAGGGGATGACGCAGTGTTCTCGGAGAATCTCTTTTCTTTATCGGGAACCAGGACCCATCTCTGAATCTCTCACGGTTGATCAAATCTTTCGATGCTCAATCCAAGAGGGCCGGTCAGGGCCTTCGGGAGCTGATATCTGTCTACTTCTATCCTCGGGGGATGATGTAGGTGTTCTCGGAGAATCTCTTTTCTTTGATCGGGAACCAGGACCCATCTCTGAATCTCTCACGGTTGATCAAGTCTTTCGGTGCTCAATCCAAGAGGGCCGATCAGGGCCTCCGGGAGCTGGTATCTTTCGGTTTTTGTCCTCAAGGGATGACGTAGGGTTCTCGGAGAATCTCTTTTCTTGATCGGGAACCAGGATCCATCTCTGAATCTCTCACGGTTGATCAAGTCTTTCGATGCTCAATCCAAGAGGGCCGGCCGGTCAGGGCCTCTGGGAGCTGGTATCTGTCTTCTTCTGTCCTCGGGAGATAATGTAGGTGTTCTCGAAGAATCTCTTTTCTTTGATCGGGAACCAGGACCCATCTCTGAATCTCTCACGGTTGATCAAGTCTTTCGGTGCTCAATCCAAGAGAGCCGATCAGGGCCTCCGGGAGCTGGTATCTGTCTACTTCGGTCCTCGGGGGATGATGTAGGGTTCTCGATGAATCTCTTTTCTTGATTTATTCGGCGCATTAGTTAAAACCCAGGATTCGTTACCAGAATTCTCGTGTTTGATCGAAATTTGCGACGGTTGTCCTGAAACGGCCGTTTCGGGTCTTCGGGAGCCGATTTTTCCTAGTTTTTGCCTGTCGGAGGTAGTTCTGACAACTTTTAGCCTGCTCGGGGTAAAACCTCATGAATCTTGACTAGAATGGGCCATCGGGGCTAATCGGGGCCAAAAATGGGCTGAAAAAGGCTAAAATGGGTCAAAACGGGTTAAAACGGAGCAAAACGGAGCGAAGCGGGGCCCGCGGGGAGCAGTGCCGCGGCGGCACTGGGTGGCCGGACCTCAACTTTGTATATCTCAGATTTTTGAGCTTTTGAAGCTCATTCTTGGCCATTTTGGGGTGTTTTTGGAGTCAAAATTCATCAAAACGCAGCTTGTGCGCGCTCAGGTGAGTAATCTTTCCCCGTAGTCGGATTTTTGATTGGTGTTTTGGTTTGCCCAAATTTTCAAGAAGAAAGTTTAACTGAGACTTCCATTTTCTTTGTAGATCCATGGCTTCGAGCTCAAGGAGACCGTCTAAGAAGGCCAAGGGACGAATGAAGGCCAAGATGCACACCCCGGACTTGATTTTACGGGACCCCCAACGCCATCTTTCGGCCGCGGCTCTAGCAAGCTCGGTATGTGAAACTTTCGACAGTTTAGGACTGCTTTCCTGTATTGTGCTAGTTTTGTGAGCCTTAGTGTGCACCTAGAAATCGTTAGAAGTCCGGTTTGTGCTCAAACGTTGATTTTGTGAATTTGGCTCTCGGGTTGTGAATAGTGATTTTGCGCATCTTTTTGTTGTATACAGGTGCCGGAAGTGGCATTGAAGGGCCATGGTAGCCTCGCCCATGCTTTCTTGTGGTATACTCAACTCTCGCCTACCGTCAAGAGGATGGTTGACGATGCCGGGTTCGGAGGCTTCGTCCGTTTGGTTTCGAAAAGCAGCAATGATTTGGCTCATTTCTATGCACTGGCTGAGAGGTGGTGGGACACCACCAACACTTTTCACCTGCCGTTTGGTGAGATGACTATGACGCCCTTTGATTTCTCCATGATCACGGGCTTGAGGGTCGGCGAGAAGCGCCGGTTCTGGACTATTTCTATGAGATTGACCCGGAGGCTGTGGAGATGCTGATTGGGGCTGTTCCCCCTAACCTGGAGAGGCATTGGTTTCCTTGCGGCTGGCTTTACCGGGCCTATGGCAGAGGGAATCATAATCTGAACAATTCCCAGATTCTGAGGGTGTATCTTCTGTATGTCCTCAGTTGCTCAACCTTTGCGACGCGGAATGACCGGGTGAGCTTGAGGCTCCTTTCTTGCCTGGCGACCATTGATGAGATCCCCTCCTATAACTAGGGCGGCGCCGCCTTGGCCCATGTTTACAAGCATATGGGCGAGGTCTCTCGGGGCGATGTTAAATCGACAGGGGGATTTTGGCGAGCTTGGGAGGTATGTATCGCATCTTCCTTTATTTTTATTTTTATTTTTTTTATTTTTTATCTTCTGACTTCTATACTTGTTCTGACTTTCTCCTTCGTCTGTGCAGCTTTGGAGTTTCAAATACCTGAAGATGTTGGCTCCCTCCCCAGCAGACGAGTCCGGCGAAGACGAGGATGGCATGGCTCCTGTGCCTCTGTTCCGACGAGGTTTGAGATGGCAGAGGGACGTTGTTGGGGTGAAGAGTGGGGCCCATTGGATTGTTTTGCTCAGAAACTTCTTAACTGAGCTGACGGCTTCTAGTGTTGATTGGACGCCTTGGGAGGGCGTCGCCTATGCCGCCCTAGAGGAGATACAAGCGGTCAAATCTCTTACCTCTTGCCGCCTTCTGATGGAGAGTACCGAGTGCAGGCAGTGGTTCCTTGGTGAGCGGGTGTCTCGGCAGGTGGTTGGTGGTTCCAGGTATCGCGTTCCTCATAATCCCCCTGTGATGGATGCTAGTGACCTCTCTGGTGATGCTCTGCTGGTGCCCTTAGCCGGCACCGATGTTTGGGATCATTTTCTCTCTGAAACCGGCTATGAGGCTTACCGCGGCCGCTTCTTGATGCCTAACTTCCCACTCCTGGAGGTGAGCTCCCCTTTTATTTTGTTTTTTTTTATTCATTGCCTATGGTTTTTTATTCATCTTTTCCTAACCTATTCTGTGCCTACAGCTTCGCGAGATATACAGGAGACAGGCTCCTCAGGCTCCCGACCCTATCCCTCCTTGGGATTGGACCGTCAATGTTCTAGGTGCCGATGGCACTCCCCAAGTGATGGAGGTGCCCTGAGTCACATGCGGGTACCCTACTCAGCCAGCGGGCGTCCTCAATGTTCCTTGGAGTTACGCTGAGGAGGGTCACGCCTTGACGGCTAGCTTACGGTCCTTGGTCCTCACGCGAGACCACCGGGTATGTCTCTAATTTTGCACTTTCTTAAGGTTATGAGGTTCTAACCCTAGGTTTTACCCTTGACAGATGGACAGTATGCGGCAATTTGCCGCGAACCAGATGGCGTCCTTGGTAAGTCTCTGACTCGACTCTATTTTTGTATTTTTTGTTGTTTCCCTACTGATTGCCTTCATTTTATTTGTGTGTGCAGTACCGTGGAGGCGGAGTTGGCTCATCGAGGACTGGTCCGAGGTGCAGAGGTGGTAGGAGGAGGCCATCGCCGACGTACACTCCGGGTGGTCCGACAGAGGACGTAGAAGAAGAAGACTGAGGCCTCCCAAGCGGGCATTTTATTTTATTTTTTTTTTCTATTTTCGATTGGGTTGTATTGGTGATGTGACAACTTGGACAGTATAGGATGATGTGTAGAACAGTTTGTGACCTTTGACAGAGTATTATGATGTTTTGCCTTTTAGGCCGGATAGCTTCCGGTTTAGAGGCGCAGTTGTGTGCTTGTTTTAGTTGATATATGTGCACTGTGATTGTTGGATGTTACTGCGATGGGCAGTTTTGTGATAGTGAGTGTTTTTGCCTTGCAGGTGGGATAGTCCGTGAAACGGGGAGGTGCTGCCGAAATTTCAAATTTTCCTAGAGCCGCGACAGAAAATATGGCTTTGTATGATCCCTCTCAACTCACAGCTTGGCTGAACATCACGGATGGCGTGGAGCGGATCAACCTATTTAGCTATGGCTTGACCGAGCTGTTCTCTCTTTGCCAAATGACCCTGAACACTGAGTTCTTGCGTGCTGCCATTGGTCACTGGGACCCGGTGAATCATGTCTTCAACTTTAATGGCCTGGAGATATGCCCCATGTTTGAGGAGTTCTGCGCTATTCTTGGCTATGATTCTGACTCTGATCTGATTCTCCCTTCTGCTGGTACCCTCAGTCCTACGCGAGGCTTGGCTGAATATCTGAATTGCTCCATCACTATTTCCCGCCGGCTGATTCAAGGTGAGGTCCTCAACATTGCTTCTATTATCGCTCGGTACGCCAGTCTTGGGAATCCCAGCATGTATGATGCTACCCGCGGGGCTGCTTTGATACTGTGCATGACCTCACACTTCTTATTCTCGAGTACTTCCATTGACTTGGTGCATGTGTGCCTTGGGTTGAAGGCAGGCAAGAACCCCATGGCTATGGTCCTAGCTGAGACTTTGAATGGCTTGGATAAGGCCTTCAACCAAGGGACTCCTCTTCTTTCTGGGGCGCCTTTGGTGTTACAGGCTTGGCTATACGAGTGCCTTCAGCTGTGGATGGGCCGCATACCACCGGTTTACTTCTGTCGAGCCGTGCTTTACTCTCACTATACTTTTGCCGATTGGGTGGGTATGATGGGTGCTTTATCTGAGGCTGACATTTGCTGGATCGTGAGGCGCTGGGGCCTTTACGCCATCACCACGAGCCTCAGGGGTCATCAGAGAGTGTGGTTGATGGGTCTGAGAGAGACTTCTTTCTATCATTCTCGCCGTTTGCCCAGACAGTATGGACAGGTTCAGGAGGTTCCCCGGGGGTTTACTGAGAGGGTCTTTGCTTCCAAGATCAGGGCTACCACTATTGCTGCTTTTATTGATGGTTGGACTGACCGAGTAAAGGCCTACTTCTAAAGACCTTTGAAGAAATAAAAGACACTAAGATAAAACTAGACCTGACTGATTCTGCTCATTCCTCCAAGTGTCTTTGAACATGTGTGATTGCTTTTTGAAAGACTTTTATTTCTTTGATTATTCCTGCTTATGTAACATTCAAAGTTTGTTTATCGGTGAACCTTGGTTACTTTGGGAATCTCATTTTATGCATTTTAGCTTTCTGAAAAACATTTTGCAACCGAGATTTCAATTAGTTGTTGCTTTTGGTACTTACTTGGGCATGCTAGGACGATTAGAGGCAAACGAGGCAGGTGGCCGAAGTTTGCCCCTAGTTCGGGATATGTATGGTTGTGAGGCAAACGAGGTAGATGACCGACGTTTGCCCCTAGTTTAGAAGAGGTTCAGGCAAACGAGGCGAGTGGCCGAAGTTTGCCCCTAGTGTGGAGGGTGATTTCTGGGTTATGGTAAGGACCGCGACTTTATTCTCTCAAATGCTCATAATTTTTGCCTAGGCACCAGTGAGGTGACCTAGCAAGCTCTTTTCTCCCTTTTGTTATTGCTCACCTTGGATTTAACTCTAATTTTTGCCTAGGCGTCCTTTCGGATTTTCGACCTAGCAAGCCATCCTTTTCTTTTCTTTTTTCTTTTTTTGAAAGTCTGCCTACGTACCCCCAAGTGGGGATCAGGTCCAACGTAGTTCGGGCCAAAGTTTTGCAAGAAATGGTTATTTTTGTGAGGTGACCGAACCGGTGTGGTTGCCTACGTATCCCCGAGTGGGAATCAGGTCAAGCGTAGTTCAAGGCAAGGCTTGAAAGGAATGGGTTATTTTTGTGAGGTGACCGAACCGATGTGGTTGCCTACGTATCCCCGAGTGGGAATCAGGTCAAGCGTAGTTCAAGGCAAGGCTTGAAAGGAATGGTTATTTTTGTGAGGTGACAGAATCGGTGTGGTTGCCTACGTATCCCCGAGTGGGAATCAGGTCAAGCGTTGTTCAAGGCAAGGCTTGAAAGGAATGGGTTATTTTTGTGAGGTGACCGAACCGGTGTGGTTGCCTACGTATCCCCGAGTGGGAATCAGGTCAAGCGTAGTTCAAGGCAAGGCTTGAAAGGAATGGGTTGGGAGATGGTCAAGCATAGTACTTTTTTAGGCGATCCATGTTGATTAGTTCTTTGAATTCGACACCATCGAGGTCCATGAGGTAAGTGCCTCCTCCAGAAAGAATTGTTTTGACGATATAAGGGCCGACCCACTTAGGTTTGAACTTCCCACGGGGATCGAAGATCGGAGCTCGCAATTCCTTAAGGACAAGGTCGCCCTTGACAATCTTTCTCGGACGAACCCTTTTGTTGAAAGCACGGGCTATCCTTTTTTGATAAATTCGGACATGGTTGACTGCCGCTAGACGCTTTTCATCTATGAGAGCCAATTCTTCGTATCTCTCTCTCAACCAATCTGATTCCGAAACTTCACATTCCGCCATCACGCGCAGAGATGGTAGTTCTATCTCGACTGGAAGTACCGCTTCCATCCCATATACCAGCGAGTAAGGAGTTGCTCCCGTGGACGTCCTTATCGACGTTCTGTACCCCCAAAGTGCGAACGGTAGCTTTTCATGCCAGTCTTTGTAGGTGTCAGCTGATTTCTGCAGTATGGTCTTGACATTCTTATTTGCAGCTTCGACTGCCCCATTGGTTTGCGGCCTATATGGTGACGACTTGTGATAAGTGATTTTGTATTCCTCGAACAGATCCCTGACTTCTGCCTTGAAATGACTTTCGTTGTCCGAAATAATCTCATGGGGGACTCCATAACGGCAAATGAGATTTCTTTTGATGAATTTGGCCACTTCCTTGGCCCCTAATTTGCTGTAAGATGCGGCTTCTACCCATTTCGTGTAGTAGTCGATAGCCACCAAAATGTACCAATTTCCGTTCGAGGCCTTCGGAATGATTTCACCGATGATGTCGATTCCCCAGGTTGAGAATGGCCAAGGTGAGGTCATGCTGTACAGAAGGGATGGTGGTACATGCATCATGTTTGCATGGATCTGACACTTGTGACACCTTCTTACGTATTCGCAACAATCTTTCTCCAGAGTTGTCCAGTAGTACCCCTGTCTTACGATTTTCTTGGCCAGCATGTGACCGCTCATGTGCGGACCGCATACCCCTTCGTGTATTTCCTCCATCATTCTTCGGGAGCTCTTCCCGAACAAGCAAGTCAGGTTGTGACCATTGTATCCTTTCTTCAACAATTTCCCACCACAAATGATGAATTACGCTGCGAATCTCCGAATGGCCCTCTTGTCTTTCTCGGTAGACTCTTGGGGGTACGTCCCTTTTTTTATGAAATCCCAGACATCTTGATACCATGGCGTTTCATTCTCTTCTTCTTCGATTGCGCCGATCATGTTGAACGAAGGCTCGTACCTCTGCTCTATTACCAAAGGCATC
Organism: Hydrangea macrophylla; assembly: GCA_033977485.1. Taxonomy (NCBI): domain Eukaryota; kingdom Viridiplantae; phylum Streptophyta; class Magnoliopsida; order Cornales; family Hydrangeaceae; genus Hydrangea; species Hydrangea macrophylla. The sequence goes on from CM066993.1 coordinate 56,800,972, forward strand.
ATCTTGACTCCCACAGGAATCTTGATCATGGATGCTAAGGTAGCCAATGAATCTGCTAGCTGGTTATCTTCCCTAGGCAAGTAAAGGAACGTGACATTCTTGAACTGCCTCTTGAGTTGGTCGAGACGATCATGGTAAGGCTTCAACCTTTCTTCTTTTACTTTCCATTCTCCTCTGGCTTGTGATATAACGAGGTTTGAATCCCCGAAGACGTCCAACTTTTGAATCTTCAGTTCTATGGCTGCTTCCATTCCCAGAATGCATGCTTCGTATTCAGCGGTGTTGTTGGTGGAGTTATAATTGAGCTTGACTGCGAACGGAGTATGGTCCCCACTTGGCAATACTAGGATCATTCCTACTCCGTATCCCTTCATGTTGGTTGCTCCATCAAAGTACAACTTCCACTGTTCTTCCTTGATTTCCATGATATTCTCGTCCAGAAATGGAAAGTCCCCACTTTCTTCGGAGTCAACGGCGTGCTCTGCGAGATGCTCAGCTATGGTTCTCCCTTTTACCGATTTGCTTGTAACATACTTGATATCGAATTCGGATAGTAGAAGTAACCAACGGGATATACGACCGGTCAGGGAGGGTTTTTCGAGGAGGTATTTTAGAGGATCCATGCGGGATATGAGCACGACCGGAAAGGCTAGCATATAGTGCCTTAGTCGGCGAGTGCACCAAACCAAGGCCCAACATGTTTTTTCGAGGGTAGAGTAGTTGAGCTCATACCCAGTCATCCTCTTGCTGAGGTAATATATGGCTTTTTCGGAGTGGCTTTCTTGTCCTTCTTGGGCTAGCATGCAGCCCATGGCATTTTCGGAGACGGATAGGTAAAGGAATAAAGGCTTATGAGGAGTGGGTGGTGAGAGGACAGGCGGGTTCTGAAGGTAGGCTTTTATTTTGTCGAAAGCGGCTTGGCATTGGTCATCCCATTGGAACTTCTCCCCTTTTTTCAACAATCGAAACAGAGGATCGCACGTGGTTGTGAGCTTGGAAATGAAACGGCTGATGAATTGGATTCTTCCGAGGAACCCCCTTACTTCTTTTTCATTCTGGGGTGGCGTCATTTCTAGGATTGCCTTGATCTTGGAGGGATCCACCTCTATCCCTCTTTGCGTGATGAGAAAACCTAGGAGTTTACCGGAGGTCACACCGAAAGTGCATTTCTTTGGATTCAACCTCATCTTGTATTTGTGCAGCCTTTCGAAAAACTTTTCCAATGCTACCAGGTGCCCTTCTTTGTCCTTGGACTTCACGATCATGTCATCTACATACACTTCTACTTCTTTGTGAATCATGTCGTGCAGCAAGGTAGTAGCGGCTCTTTGGTAAGTAGCCCCAACATTTTTTAGCCCGAAAGGCATTACTCTATAACAGTAGGTTCCCCAAGGCGTGGTGAATGTCGTCTTTTCCCGGTCTTCCGGTGCCATTAGAATCTGATTGTACCCTGAGAAACCATCCATGAAAGACAGTAGCTCATGTCCTGCGGTGTTATCTACAAAGACGTCAATGTGGGGAAGCGGGAAGTCATCCTTGGGACTGGCCTTGTTTAGATCACGGAAGTCGACGCACACACGAACTTTTCCATCCTTTTTCGAGACTGGCACGATATTGGCAACCCATTCTGGATACTCGGTGACAATGATGAACCCTGCCTTGAACTGTTTCTCCACTTCTTCTTTAACCTTGAGTGCCCATTCCGGCCTCATGCGCCTCAGTTTCTGCTTGACAGGCTTAGAATTGGGGAGGAGAGGAATATGATGTTGGACAATGTCGGGATCGACCCCGGGCATGTCTTCGTAAGACCAAGCAAAAACATCTTTGAATTCTTTTAGCAAGAGAGTTAATTTTTCTTTTTCTTCTTTATTAAGAGTTGAGCCAATTTGCACAATTTGTGGATTATCTGTTTCACCTAGGTTAACTGATAAAGTATCTTCGATTATTTCATAAGCAGGTGGTTTTTCAATTAGTTGCTTAAGTTCAATTGGGAGATCCTCGGAGGGATCTGTGCATTCACAAGTGTTGGACACAGAGGAGTAAGCAGAATCTTCTTTCATTTCATTCATGACAGGTGAAGTGACTACATCGGACAGCGGTGGGCTTACAGCAGCCGACTCTGGTACAGACTCGATATTTGGTAGTACAGACTCTGGGGGAACGGGGAATAGGGAGACACGGACAGATGACTCTACAGCCTGGTTGCTCAGACCCTCCTCAGTTGGCTTGATCTGATCATCTTGGCTCTTGGCCCTCTCTTCTTCCTTCTTCCCAGCGGATTCTTCCCACATCTTCTTGATGGCTTCAGTGTCCAGGTATTTCAACCAGTCTTCCTCCGGGGTCTTCTCAATTTTTTCGGGATAGAACAGATCTTGATATGGGGGCCTTTCGCAGTCAGCGAAGATTTCAACCCCGGGGTGCCTTTTCCCAGTGGTTGGATGGATCCAGGGTTCGGGAAACCCGAAGTAAGGGAAATCATCCCCTTCTTTTATGAACTGTCCATTCAAAGTCTTGCGGTATGGTGGGAGACCCTTCACCCTTTTCTTCCATGGCCTTTGTAGCTCGATGTCCTCTTTAGTGGGCTTGTACCCCAACCCGAAAGTTCCTTGTTGCCCTTTGATCTGAGGAAACTCTCGAATCCCTTGCTGGCGTCGGCCTAATCCCATTCCGGGGAAGTAGTTCATCTTGCGGACAATGTTGACGACTGCGGAGTGGATCTCGGGGAACCTTTCTTCGTCATTGATCATGTGGACTTCTTCCATGAAGAATCCCCCGATTTCTCCTTCTTCTAGCTCAGGTATTTGGACTTCAAAAATGGGAGCGTAATTTGGGAAAGCTTCATTACCCCAACTATTACCGAGGATGATCTTTACTTCCTTCTCATGAATGTACTTGATCATTTGATGCACAGTGGACGATACGGCTTTGTTGGCATGAAGCCAGGGTCTTCCAATCAGCAGATTGAACGAGGTAGGTATGTCCATGACTTGAAAAATCTCAGTGCTTACGAAAGACCCTACTCGGATTTGTAGAGAGACAGTCCCCATTACATTTCTCCTGGTGTTATCATAGGCCCTCACGGATTGCACAGACGGCGTGATGTCAAGGATATTGACTCCCAAAGCAGTGGCAGTTCTTAGGGCACAAACATTTAAGGCAGAACCTGTATCGACCAGACAAAACGGTACCTGCTGCCCCTTACATCCGACAGTGATGTACAATGCTTTGTTATGTGCAGACCCTTCTGGTGGCAAGTCCTCATCAGAAAATGTAATGATCAGGTCGGGGGTAAGTGCGCCTAAGAAAGCTACCATGTCCTCCGGTGCAGCGTCGATGGGGACCTCTATTCCGGCCAAGGCATTTAACACGGCTTGCCTATGCTTGTAGGATGTTACCATGATGTCCCACATCGAGAGATGTGCTTGGGTTTTCTTTAACTGCTTTATCAGCTCATTATCTTCTTCGATGACCTCATCCATCTTACCCTTCCCCTTGTCTTTGACAGGACCTTTCTCGGTTGTATCGGCGGTGGGCTGTGGAGGCTGATAAAGACGGCCTGACCTGGTCAGATGATCAATCTCGGCAGGAGTAGGTCCTTCTACAATCCCATCCTCTTTGAACCAATCACAATCCGTTCCCACAAACGGCTTTTCCGGCTCGCTCCAGATAGAAGCATCACTCTCATTGTTGGGGTCATACCATTTGAGGTTTACCATCCCCAGATCATGCTCTTCCAGAAAGAACAAGTCTTGCTCGTCGTCTAGCTGCTGCTGCCACTCGTCATTCTCCCCTCTGATCAGATGAATTCCCTCAGAATCCGGGATGTCAATGAGGGGTAAGGGTTGTCCTAGGGGGGTGATATAGGTAGCAGGGTTGAAGGATATAGGGTTGGACTCGATGAGGTTGACATTTTGGTGGTTTGGTAGGGGATTTTGGGTGATATGGGGCTGCTTCGGGGGTAGCTCGATGATATTCTGGTCAATGAGGTCTTGAATATCATGGCGAAGGCGCATGCAGTCATCGGTGTTATGGCCGGGGGCTTGGTGGTAGGCGCATCGTTTAGACATATCGCAGTTAGACGGGGGTGGGGTATTTCGAGACTGGAGTAGTTGGAGATGGCCCTTTTTTAGGAGGCGGTCTAGGGCTGAGGAGAGAGAGATTTCTAACTTGGCAAAGTTGCGAGGGGGCTTTTTCTGGAAAGGACGGTTAGAGGAATTTGCCTGGTTGGAGGGTTGGTATGGCCTTGGAGGGTATGCCATGGGTTGGCTGCTAAGGGCATTGACATCCGGGGGATTCCGGGAGTAGTTGGGCCTTCTTGACTGACTCGGAGGGTCTTCCTTTTTGATCTTTCCTTCCCTGATAGCATCTTCGATTCGGGTTTCGACTTCAAACAACTCCTCAAAGGTGGAGATGGACTGGTAGAATAATTTCTCATGGTAGAGCGGCTGCAGATTCCGGATTAGCATTCTCACTTGTTCTTTCTCAATCGGCCGGTGGGTCATTTGGGCTACCTTGTTCCTCCACCTGCTCAAAAACGCAGCGAAGGATTCATTGTTGCTTTGTCGGGTCGTTTCCAAATCCCTGATAGTGACATCCAGCTCCTGGTTGTAGGAGTAATGATCGACAAAAACTCGAACGATATCTTCCCAGGCCCGGGTTTTGGAGGCTTCCAAGGTTAGGAACCATGATAGTGCGGATTTTGCCAGAGTTTGTGGGAACAGCATTGTGATGTGCTCGTGGGTACAACCCATGGACTGGAAGATACTCATACACAGCTTCACGTGACTTTTTGGGTTCCCAGTTCCGTCAAAACGGTCGATGGCATGCATTTTGAAGTTCTCCGGCAGTTTCAACTTGACAGGCTCAAAAAGGCCTTCCAGGTCTAACATGTAATCATCGACCCCCTTGCTTTTCCTTAGTACGCTCTCCAGCTTGTCGACCTTGTCCATTTTCTCTTGGAGCTTCTTCTCATACGCAAGCGGTGGGAACCCTTGAAACCAGTTTTCCTCCCCATTATTCTCATGTAGAGGAGGTTCAAACCCTGGTGGTGGAAACCCGGGCGGAGGTTGCGGCTGCTGCTGCTTTAGTTCTTCCATGAACTTTAGGACTTGGGCTAGGCTGTCGGACTGTTGGCTTATGGTTGCTCCCAACTCAGTAACCTTGTTTTCCAATTCTTCTCTATTCATGCTGAAGTAGGCTGTCGGGTTGATTCTGACCAAACGATTGTCTGAATTCCTGGCCCACGACGAGGATTCCTGCTGCTAACCTTGAGAATCTATACTGACCTGACAGTTTTTTTTTTAGAGAAAGGGGTGTATCAGATCCTGACAGTGACGACTTTTAGACTGACAATGACAGTGATGCGGACTGACTCGAGACAGGGCGTGCAGATAGATGGTGCATGCATGTGGGACAAGCAGGCGGATGTATGCCCTAATTTATATGATGCCCCTATTTCTAACAGATAGCAGTTAACAAATAAGGTCCTAACCATATAGAGTGTGCCAATCTTACTTTCCAGTACGATCACCAAGGGATAACAGGGATTTCCAGGGTTTATGGAGGCTTCTGAGGAGGATTGGGCATTCTTGGTTGATATCTGGACAGAGTTTTTGGGAGAAACCGGTAAGTACAGTTATATCTGGGATATCTGGACAGAGTTTCTGGGAGAAACCGGTAAGTACGGTTATATCTGGGATATCTGGATAGAGTTTCTGGGAGAAACCGGTAAGTACGGTTATATCTGAGATATCTGGACAGAGTTTCTGGGAGAAACCGGTAAGTACGGTTATATCTGGGATATCTGGACAGAGTTTCTGGGAGAAACCGGTAAGTACGGTTATATCTGGGATATCTGGACAGAGTTTTTGGGACAAACCGGTAAGTACGGTTATATCTGGGATATCTGGACAGAGTTTCTGGGAGAAACCGGTAAGTACGGTTATATCTGGGATATCTGGTACGGTTATATCTGGGATATCTGGACAGAGTTTCTGGGAGAAACCGGTAAGTACGGTTATGTCTGGGATATCTGGACAGAGTTTCTGGGAGAAACCGGTAAGTACGGTTATATCTGGGATATCTGGACAGAGTTTCTGGGAGAAACCGGTAAGTACGGTTATATCTGGGATATCTGGACAGAGTTTCTGGGAGAAACCGGTAAGTACGGTTATATCTGGGATATCTGGACAGAGTTTCTGGGAGAAACTGACAAGTACGGTTATATCTGGGATATCTGGACAGAGTTTCTGGGAGAAACTGATAAGTATGGTTATAGTGATCGTACTTTCTAGCAGGTTTTCATACTCCTATGTCTTAAGACCAACAAACAAGGTTTGCAGTGCATATCTTCGTGAGCATAGAGCAGACATCCTTGTCATGGTGCCTAGGCGGGTCAACTCAATGTGACCACATGTGAGCGATTGCCTTGGGGATCATAAAAAGGAGGTTCTATTCTATGCCACATAAGCATCTACATCGCGCAGGTAACCCCCTCAGGGCATACAATAGTTATATCATATTGTCCTATCTGAAAAGATAAATAAACAGTCCTATGAAAGGTACTACAGGAATCTATATACAAAGGCTGGGTTTAGTCAAAGAGGGTCCGTTGACGAGAGTTCCAATATACCGTCAGAGAGACAGTACGGAGGTTTTTTACTCTTTTTGATATACCTTGGAAGGTACAGTATCAACGGTGACTTGTGCCCTGGCACAGCAAGACCTGAACAATGTCAGCGCCGCGTTTCAGACACAGTCGGGAGGGTAAAATGCAGAGTGCAATGTGGTGAACCAGACATAGTAAAAAGATGATTTTAAGGATGCTTCTTATGAGTCAAACCTCTGTATTATTTTGTTTTAAAAATAAAAATCCCCAGTGGAGTCGCCAGATTGTGGATACCGGGATTCCACCGCTTTTGTTGGGTTTCGAAACTTGTTTGATTTTTGATCAAAGGAAGAAAATGGTAAGGTGGTCTGTTGAAAACAGATACAGAGTCGCCACTTGGTCTTTAAGGAACCAAGAAACCTAATTTTGACTCACCCAAACGGATAAAGGGCACCGGCCCTTTATAACCAAAGAACTTGGCTCGGGGTTTTGGTACGAGAGAGGAAGGAGCCTTTGTCACGACTAAAACACCCTCAACTCGCCCCGTCTTTCGACGGGCCTCAATTAGCATCCAAATAATCATCTTATACTATGTTTGGTTCGACAAATAATACTATGATAGTATACTACATTTCATAAGAAACTTGAAATGGAAGATCTAAAGATAAGATATCATTCATAAGATCTAAGCCAAATATCATTCAATGTAAAGTGAAAGATCACACAAATAAACCTAGGAAAAATCGTCTAATCATGTATCAAGTAATTAAGTTTCCCTAATCTAAAAGGGGACATGAATGGTTCTTGAAACAAATAATCAAAGAATCAAAGTATGCTTAGCAAGCTAGAATGATGCATGTTAGTCTTTGAGAAAAGAAGATCTCTCAATCCCCGGGACGGATGAGAAAGGATGATTAGATCGAGGGGAAGCATGAACGTGTGATCATGATCATTCCTTATAATCTTTTTAGATTAGGAGTCAAAAAAAGCCCCAAATCTTTGCATGGATGCAATGTATATATCTAAAATGTGCCAAGGTTGTAGTGTGCTTTGTGTTCATGGCTTCCTAGAATGACTTAGAAGTCTATAATGTGTATGAATGGATGAATGAAATCAACATGGGATGTGTACAAATGTAGTATGAACTACTTCCTGAGATATGAACTAATTTGGAATGCATATAAGCATCAAATCAAAGAATGAAAGTTAAGATGTGCTTGCTGTGAATAGTGGACAGAACAGTAGCATGATCTTTTGCAAATTGAAAAGAGGGGTTAGGAATGTTTTCATTGCATGATTTTTTATGGCGATGTTCCTTATTGTGTGTAGAACACAACCAAAAAGGCCAATCTTGAATAGCTATCATAGATTGAGAGAAATAATATAAACAATGAAGGTCACTCAGAAACGGAGTCCGTACTGTCGACTGAAATGTTAAAAAATCTTAGAAAATGAAAACTAATGATCTAGAGGCCCATTTTATACATAAAGTTCCCTAAGACATTGAAGTTTAAGGTAAAAATAAGTTAGGACCACCCCTTTTGGAAACGTTTTCTGCAAAAGAGGTTGGAAGTGGTCCTAGCTGCTGTGACAGCAAAAACAGAATGTCTGGAAGGAATGTTGGGATCCAAATGGACCATTTCCAAGTATTTCCAAGTCAAAACCAAAAATCATGGGTGTTCTCCAATGCGTTAGGAAGACTTTCCAAGTGGCCTTGCATCCATATGTTGAGTATTGAGTCCTAGAGAAATCTTTGAACTCGGCTCACTCACTGTTTTGACTCATTATTTTGAAGATTTTGGAGAAAACAAGGTTTTGTTTCTTGAAACCAAATGAGAGGGATTGAGAGGGGTTTTGAAATAGATGTTTTGAAAACATATTTTCAACACTCAATATGGATTATAGCCACTTAGAATACCAACATCAAACTCATCATTAAGAACCTCCAAGATTGTTGGAGAGATTTATTTTATTTTTTAACATAACTTCAATGCATTCCAAGAATACCTTGGAAGTATTGAGGTTATGATCATCATCTATCAAACATGTTGTTGAGGTCAAGAGCTACTATCCATGAGGATTCACTCACCCCAAACTTCATGTCATCACTTAGATGATGATGAACTAGTAAGTAAATAAAGAAAAATCAAAAAGAAATGAGGTAAGAAGAGATAAACAATGAATAAACAAGCAAGTAGATAATGATCAATAGACGATATTCATGATGTATTGAACTTGTAGAATGGTGTTTCACTCATATATGATGACATTGGATAGGGAAGAAGCTTCCTCTCTCTCTTAAATGCTCACTAAAATGGTGGTTGGGTGTATTGAATGTTGAAGTAAATAGGAGTAATGAAGTAAAAACAAGGTTTAGAACTCACTTTTGTTTTGAAAATCCAAGAAGAAAGCTTCTTTTTCTGTATTCTAACCTTATCTCTACAACTTTCTCTCTCAAACTTTTTCAAAGCTTACATTTGACTCCCCTAAAATGAAGAGTAATGGGGTGTTTATATAGGCCAACTTGGGGTGGTTTTGGGATTTAGAAAGTACTCCCATTGGCTCCAAACATCTGAAATCATAAAACTATGTCGTTTTGGCTTTTAATTCATCAAAATGGGACCACAAAACTAATTACAAAAATACACTATTCTGGAGGGGAGTGCCGCGGCGGCACTGCTCCTCCCTTCGTCCAGATAATGCTGTTTAGGCCCCCTGAAGTTTCGGTATTCGCGAAAAGGCCCTATTTCGTCCGAAATTCACAAAAAATGCATATGAACTCCAAATTGAGGTTGTGATATACCGTTGGAAAGGTAATGGAGTCTACTTTACATATAAAAAAGTTCGGAGATAGGTCACTTTGAAAAGTTTTGCGGTATTCGCGATAAGAGCTAATTTGATCGCCTTTTTCGCCTTCGGAAATTCATAATAAACTCGTTTTAAATCCGGGAATTATGTGCGATATACCGTTGGAAAGCTATCGACCTCTACTATCCATGAAAAATATTTGAAAATTGTTTCGGCGCCCCCGTTCCAAAGTCAAATTTTGGTCAAACTGGTCAAACCTGGGATTCCCGGGAAGTTCTGGAAATCTCCGGGAGTTCCCGGGAGTTGATGTTTTCGCTCGATTTTCTTTTGGAACTTGTTTTAATACTTTTCTCATGATTTAAAATGATTCTGGTGAACTCGGACGACTTCGGTCAAACTTGGTCAAACTTGGTCAAACCTTGGTCAAACCTGGTCAAACCTTGGTCAAAGCGGTCAACGGGGACTCTTCGAGAACTTCCGGGACTTCCGGGGGTCTCTGGGAGCCGACGATTTTGTCTGATTTTCTTTTAAAACTCATTTGAATACTTTTTTTACGACGTAGCATGTTTCCAGAACTTTGGGACCAAATCTGGAAGTTTCTGGGCTTTCAGGGGCATTTTGGTCATTCTGAGCATTCTGAGAGATAAAGCTGACTTCCAAGAGTCCTTTTGAGTCTTTTGCGATCATTGTGAACCACCAAGCTATGGGTCTCCTAAATCTGATAGCCGACAAAATGGGGTGTCTACAATGTGTTGGAAGAACATGGTTTCAAATGTAAATTAATGTTCCTAGTTGGAACTTATGGAGTATGTATATTTAAATTTCTTTTCAAATGTTTGGAAATGGTTTGAAAAACTCTTATGATGCTTAGGTAAAGTTTTGAGACACTTGGGAGTGCTTTCCAATTGGTTTTGGATGTGTTTAAAGGGAATGATATGGTTTAGTCAAGTTTTGATAGAATTTTGTTCATGCTTAGCTAAATGTTGGGAAGTAGATGCAAGGTTGTGTTATAATCTTGGGTTGAATGGATTCTTAGTGTTTGAACGAACTTATAAATGTTTTTGAAATAGTTTTTGAAGTGCCAAGAAGTTTGGTTGGGTTTTGATATGTTTAACATGTAGAAATCTGGGTTTTAGCAGCAGGAAAACTCTTCTGCAGAATCCGAATCGATCCGGGTTTGGTGCGGATCGATCCGGGGCATCTGGAGGTGCAGAAAATGACTTTCTGCTACAACCGGATCGATCCGGATTTGGGGCAGATCGATCCGCTAGTCAGGGTTTAGCCCGACGGCTTTTACGGAAACAAGCATAACCCACTCTAGAAATTCGGATTCGCGTGCCATTTTTTGCGTTGAAATCAGGACTCAAAGACCTATCTTTTGGTGTAAAATTTGCTATACTTTATTAATTACCATTTTGCCCTTGGATCCATTTTTGTGTCAACGGAGCTGTTTTATAAGGTCTAATACATGTCTTTCTTAGTAAATTGAGGGTGTTTTGATGTGTGGGCTTGTTACACGTGTCCCAACTCGCCCGAGGCGGGTTGGGGGTGTGACAATTATCTAGCTATGTATCAAATAATACCAAATTACTGCTGAAAGAGATTCCATTGAAATCAATGTGTTGACTCGTCTATAATGGGGAGGGCAATTAAAAGGCTAATAAAGTACTATAAACTAAATATACATATATATATATATCTATATAAAAAAATCCAACGTTGGTGTCATAAACCATCTAAATGGTTTCATTCAATAATATGAATTTGTTTTATAGCACAACAAATAAGAAAATAGAAAAAATAAAACACAATACAAATCTCCATGTTTAGCAAAGCACTTTACTGGGTCATTAGTTGGTACTAATTAACATTGAAATCCCAATACTACCCATAAATCAATTAGAAAGGATCACTGCAGAAACAATAAACCAGCAATAGTTGCCATAAAAGAGATTCCATGAAAATCAATGTGTTGACTCGTTTATAATGGGGAAGACAATTAAAGTTCTATATTTGGACAACACGATTTAGTGAAAGCAAATGAAGTGCTATCTAGGTCTGTATCAAATAATACCAAATTACCACTGAAAGAGATTCCATTGAAATCAATGTGTTGACTCGTCTATAATGGCGAAGGCAATTAAAAGGCTATATTAGGACAACACAATTTAGGAAAATGGAATAAAAGACTATATATATAAAATGATTTCAAATTATATATACTAAAGACAAATAAAGGACTATATACTAAAAACAAATAAGCCAACTTCAGTGTCATAAGCCATCTAAATGGTTTCATTCAATAATATGAATTTGTTTTACAGCACTTCAAAAAGGTAAACAGAAAAAACAAAATAAAATATAAAATCCCTATATTTAGAACAACATGTAATAACCCAACATTTTTAAAAGAGGGTAATTTTGACTTTTGGGCACCCAAGTGTGGACCCAATTTAAACTTTGAATTTTTTTTTCCTAACATGTATCATTAGATATGGTAATTTTGACTTTTGGGTACCCATGTGTGGACCTAATTTAAACTTCGAGACAGAGGCGATTTCTGGGCAGCTTTATCCTGGGGACGTCGTGGCCTTCATCCGAACTGCTTGCACAACTTGGGCAGAGCCGCGAAGCGTCTTAAAGAGAGCGACTAAGTCCGCGACTCATCCCAAGAAAAACGTCAAAGGCTACTGATATTGGTAAAATTGTTCCTTTTAGTTTCTGCAGCAACACCATGTGTTGGTAACATGATACAAAAGTGTTCGTCTTTTTGATCGACAACCTAAGTTAAGGGGTGATAGTGAAAACTTGTAATAGTTGAGTGGTTGCTAGAGTTTTATAGTTGAGGGGGATATTTGAAAAAAGGTTATAGTTGAGGGGAGTATTGGTGTAATTTACCCAATAATAATTGTATCTAAGATAAATTACGTGCCCGACTCGTGCAGAAAAAATAGTAAAAGTTATGAGCAATGCTAGATGCACTCCCAAATGCACAACCAAATGCACAACTTTGCTTTAAATTGTTGGACCTCGTGCTGAAAAGTTTGTACACAAAAAAGTGAGTGTACAGGGTGTGCAAGCATTTCAGCACGAAGTCTAACATTTTTAAGCAGGGTTGTGCATTTGGTTGTGCATTTGAGAGTGCATCTAGCATTACTCAAAAGTTACTACTCCGTATTGTGGACTAGAACATAGAAGAGGGTTGGCTGACTAATACTAATACTACTATAAGTTGAAAACCAGGAAAGGTGAAGAGAAGACCCTTTCTTTCTCAGTTTCTTATTACACGAGGAGTGTATAAAATAATGGCGGGAAGTTTTGGCGCCATTATATTTAGACCATATTTGGCGGTCAATCTCTATCTACATAAACCCAATTCTTCATCTTCCAAACTCTTCAATTCCATTCTCTGTAAACTCCCAAATCGATTCTCGTATTGCTCTCAATTCACAACAATGGCACAACACGACCCTCAAATTGTTAGCCCTGAAATCGAAGAACCCTCCCCAAAAAAGATTCAAAAGCTTCATCAAAATGGGGTCTCTGAAGCTTATCCACAAATCACCCAGTTTTTGCGAGTGAAAAAGCTCTCCGACAAAGCTGTTTTGCCCTCCAGAGCCTCCCCTCTCTCTGTTGGTTACGATCTCTCCAGGTAATTTCACCACCAAGTCGTGTGTGTGCGTATATATATATATGTATATAGCTACATTTTGATATGGGTTAAAAATTTATGGGTTTTCATTTTGATATATGTGTAGTGCAATAGAGACTGAAGTACCAGCCAGAGGCAAAGCTCTGGTTCCGACAGATCTGAGCATAGCCATACCTGATGGAACCTACGCTCGTATTGGTAATTTTATTTCTTCTCTCTGCGTATATATATATATGTATATTAACACACATATATGAGGGTTCTATTATATGTATATATATATATATATATTGTTGGTGGAATTTTCTGAGATGGGTTTTCGTTACATTGCCGCGCCGCGATCGGGATTGCCATGGAAGCATTCGATTGATGTTGGAGCTGGCGTAATAGATGCTGATTATAGAGGCCCAGTTGGGGTTATCTTATTCAACCATTCTGATACTGATTTTGAAGTCAAAGTTGGGGATAGGATTGCACAGTTGATCATTGAGAAGATCATGACTCCTGAAGTCTCGGAGGTTGATGATTTGGATTCAACTGTTAGAGGTGCTGGTGGGTTTGGATCTACTGTCGTTTAAATCTCCATGATTGCTGTGATATTGGAGGATCATGTCTGTATCATTTTGGGGTTTTTTTTTTCCTTTTTTTCTTTGGTTTGTGTTCAGACTTGGTGTTTTGGGGTTTCTGGGTAGTTCTCATCTTTTTTTTTTTTTTGTGAGTAGTATTGTCAAATAGTTGGTGGGTAGATTGAAACTATGTGATCTTACAACTAACGCTAATTTGTGCTTTTCTTGGTGTGATTTCTGATGAGCTCTTTTCCCTTTCCCATCTTCTAAAATGTTTGTATGAAAAATACAATGCAGAGTTTAGTAGTTTTACACTTCGTTTGGACCACTTCCTCTCCGTAATTTAAGCGAGGAGAGAAAAGAGAAGAAAATGGAGAATGAAGAGAAGAGAAGAAAATGGAGAGAAGAGAAGAAAATCGAGAGAAGAGTCCATTTTTTTCCTCCCCAAATCGGAGAGATTCCGGAGAGAACTCAACTTTCTTTTCTCTCTTTGATAAGGTTTTCTTCTTTTCTCTCTACTTCTCTCCATCCAAACAAAGTGTTAAGTTTGTCAAATACTTATATACTAGTATGTTGTGTATTTATCAAATTCCATGTAGAGTTTAGAAGCACTTATAGTTCATCAAATCCTATGTAAATTTAGTTTTTCATCTGCTCTCTTTTGCTATAGGTTCCTAAAATCTAGCTATCGACCAAACGTAAATTTTACTTGCAATCTGCTCTCTTTTGAAAAAGTGTATATTTAAAATTGGAGGGAAAGGTTGAGGGAAAAACTTTGAAATTTGGTTTTGAGTTTTGTCTTATTCAAAAACTAACCCAAATGATATTTTGCTTGTCCCACATAGGAAAATTGGAGGAAGTGGGAAGGACATATATAAGTGGAGGTTGGAGTAAGGGTTGGGCCTCTTGGGGGTACCAAGTTTTGTGAAGGGGGAGGACCTAGGCCCAATTGGGTTTACCACAAAACACACACGTGCGCGCGCGCCGCCACCGCCCAGCCCCGCTCCGTTCCGTTCCGTTCCGGGCCGGATGTGGATGTGGATGTGGTCCTACTCCTACATATCTTTTTATACAAAATTTATTTGGAAAATAATTTTTTTTAATTATAAAGAGTTTATTTTCAGTTGGAGACCAAGTCTCCCAAACAACTCCTCCACGTTTTTTTCTCCAGATTTTTTCTCCAACGTTCCCAGAGTTCTCTCCACGTTCTGCAACGTTAACTTTCCCAATGTTCAGAATATATTCTTTATATATACACAAACTGCTCTCATAAAAAGAAACAGACAGTTTTACAGAGAGAAAAAGAGTTACAGAAATTATTTTGCACAGTTTCTAAGCAACAATTTCTGAAAGGGTGTGGGTTTTTCCGATCTTCCTCCGTGCAAGGATTTTCGAGACAAAGGCGATTTCTGGGCTGCTTTATCCTGGGGACGTCGTGGCCTTCATCCGACCTGCTTGCACAACTTGGGCAGAGCCACGAAGCGCCTTAAAAAGAGCGACTAAGTCCGCGACTCATCCCAAGAAAAACGTCAAAGGCTACTAATATTGGTAAAATTGTTCCTTTTAGTTTCTGTAACAACACCATGTGTTGGTAACATGATACAAAAGTGTTCGTCTTTTTGGACGACAACCTAAGTAAAGGGGTGATAGTGAAAACTTGTAATAGTTGAGTGGTTGCTAGAGTTTTATAGTTGAGGGGGATATTTGAAAAAAGGTCATAGTTGAGGGGGGTATTGGTGTAATTTACCCAATAATAATTGTATCTAAGATAAATCACGTGCCCGACTCGTGCAGAAAAAAAAGTAAAAGTTATGAGCAATGCTAGATGCACTCCCAAATGCACAACTTTGCTTTAAATTGTTGGACATCGTGCTGAAAAGTTTGTACACAAAAAAGGGAGTGTACAGGGTGTGCAAGCGTTTCAGCACGAAGTCCAACATTTTTAAGCAGGGTTGTGCATTTGGTTGTGCATGTGAGAGTGCATCTAGCATTACTCAAAAGTTATTACTCCGTATTGTAGACTAGAACTTAGAAGAGGGCTGGTTGACTAATACTAATACTACTATAAGTTGAAAACCAGGAAAGGTGAAGAGAAGACCCTTTCTTTCTCAGTTTCTTATCACACGAGGAGTCTCTAAAATAATGGCGGGAAGTTTTGGCGCCATTATATTTAGACCATATTTGGCGGTCAATCTCTATCTACATAAACCCAATTCTTCATCTTCTAAACTCTTCAATTCCATTCTCTGTAAACTCCCAAATCGATTCTCGTATTGCTCTCGATTATCAACAATGGCACAACACGACCCTCAAATTGTTAGCCCTGAAATTGAAGAACCCTCCCCAAAAAGGATTCAGAAGCTTCATCAAAATGGGGTCTCTGAAGCTTATCCACAAATCACCCAGTTTTTGCGAGTGAAAAAATCTCTCCGACAAAGCTGTTTTGCCCTGCAGAGCCTCCCCTCTCTAGGCTGGTTACGATCTCTCCAGGCAATTTCACCACCATGTCGTGTGTGTGCGTATATATATATATATATATGTATATAGCTACATTTTGATATGGGTTAAAAATTTATGGGTTTTCATTTTGATATATGTGTAGTGCAATTGAGACTGAAGTACCAGCCAGAGGCAAAGCTCTGGTTCCGACAGATCTGAGCATAGCCATACCTGATGGAACCTATGCTCGTATTGGTAATTTTGTTTCTTCTCTCTGCGTATATATACATGTATATTAACACACATATATGAGGGTTCTATTATATGTATATATATATATTGTTGGTGGGATTTTCTGAGATGGGTTTCCGTTACATTGCAGCGCCGCGATCGGGATTGGCATAGAAGCATTCGATTGATGTTGGAGCTGGCGTAATAGATGCTGATTACAGAGGCCCAATTGGGGTTATCTTATTCAACCATTCTGATATTGATTTTGAAGTCAAAGTTGGGGATAGGATTGCACAGTTGATCATTGAGAAGATCATGACTCCTGAAGTCTCGGAGGTTGATGATTTTGATTCAACTGTTAGAGGTGCTGGTGGGTTTGGATCTACTGTCGTTTAAATCTCCATGATTGCTGTGATATTGGAGGATCATGTCTGTATCATTTTGGGGTTTTTTTTTTCCTTTTTCTCTTTGGTTTGTGTTCAGACTTGGTGTTTTGGGGTTTCTGGGTAGTTCTCATCTTTTTTTTTTTTTTTTTGAGTAGTATTGTCAAATAGTTGGTGGGTAGATTGAAACTATGTGATCTTACAACTAAAGCTAATTTGTGCTTTTCTTGGTGTGATTTCTGATAAGCTCCTTTTCCTTTCCCATCATCTAAAATGTTTGTATGAAAAATACAACGTAGAGTTTAGTAGTTTTACACTTCGTTTGGACCACTTCCTCTTCGTAATTTAAGCGAGGAGAGAAAAGAAGAAAATGGAGAGAAAGTAGAAAGAAAAAGGAGAAAGAAGAGAAGAGAAGAAAATGGAGAGAAGAGAAAAAAATCGAGAGAAGAGTCCATTTTTTTTTCTCCCCAAATCGGAGAGATTCCGGAAAGAACTCAACTTTCTTTTCTCTCTTTGATAAGGTTTTCTTCTTTTCTCTCTACTTCTCTCCATCCAAACAAAGTGTTAAGTTTGTCAAATACTTATATACTAGTATGTTGTGTATTTATCAAATTCCATGTAGAGTTTAGAAGGACTTATAGTTCATCAAATCCTATGTAAATTTAGTTTTTCATCTGCTCTCTTTTGCTATAGGTTCCTAAAATCTAGCTATCGACCAAACGTAAATTTTACTTGCAATCTGCTCTCTTTTGAAAAAGTGTATATTTAAAATTGGAGGGAAAGGTTGAGGGAAAAACTTTGAAATTTGGTTTTGAGTTTTGTCTTTTTCATAAACTAACCCAAATGATATTTTGCTTGTCCCACATAGGAAAATTGGAGGAAGTGGGAAGGACATATATAAGTGGAGGTTGGAGTAAGGGTTGGGCCTCTTGGGGGTACCAAGTTTTGTGAAGGGGGAGGACCTAGGCCCAATTGGGTTTACCACAAAACACACACACGCGCGCGCGCCGCCGCCGCCCCGCCCCGCTCCATTCTGTTCTGGGCAGGATGATGATGTGGATGTGGTCCTACTCCTATATATCTTTTTATACAAAATTTATTTGGAAAATAATATTTTTTTTAATTATAAAGAGTTTATTTTCAGTTGGAGACCAAGTCTCCCAAACAACTCCTCCACGTTTTTTTCTCCAGATTTTTTCTCCAACGTTCCCAGAGTTCTCTCCACGTTCTGCAACGTTAACTTTCCCAACGTTCAGAATATATTCTTCATATATACACAAACTGCTCTCATAAAAAGAAACAGACAGTTTTATAGAGAGAAAAAGAGTTACAGAAATTATTTTACACAGTTTCTATATACAGTTTTTGAGCAACAATTTCTGAAAGGGTGTGGGTTTTTTCGATCTTCCTCTGTGCAAGGATTTTCGAGACAGAGGCGATTTCTGGGCTGCTTTATCCTGGGGACGTCGTGGCCTTCATCCGAACTGCTTGCACAACTTGGGTAGAGCCGCGAAGCGTCTTAAAAAGAGCGACTAAGTCTGCGACTCAACCCAAGAAAAACGTCAAAGGCTACTAATATTGGTAAAATTGTTCCTTTTAGTTTCTGCAGCAACACCATGTGTTGGTAACATGATACAAAAGTGTTCGTCTTTTTGGACGACAACCTAAGTAAAGGGGTGATAGTGAAAACTTGTAATAGTTGAGTGGTTGCTAGAGTTTTATAGTTGAGGGGGGTATTGGTGTAATTTACCCAATAATAATTGTATCTAAGATAAATCACGTGCCCGACTCGTGCAGAAAAAATAGTAAAAGTTATGAGCAATGCTAGATGCACTCCCAAATGCACAACCAAATGCACAACTTTACTTTAAATTGTTGGACCTCGTGCAGAAAAGTTTGTACACAAAAAAGGGAGTGTACAGGGTGTGCAAGCGTTTCAGCACGAAGTCCAACATTTTTATGCAGGGTTGTGCATTTGATTGTGCATGTGAGAGTGCATCTAGCATTACTCAAAAGTTATTACTCCGTATTGCGGACTAGAACTTTGAAGAGGGCTGGTTGACTAATACTAATACTACTATAAGTTGAAAACCAGGAAAGGTGAAGAGAAGACCCTTTCTTTCTCAGTTTCTTATCACACGAGGAGTCTATAAAATAATGGCGGGATGTTTTGGCGCCATTATATTTAGACCATATTTGGCGGTCAATCTCTATCTACATAAACCCAATTCTTCATCTTCCAAACTCTTCAATTCCATTCTCTGCAAACTCCCAAATCGATTCTCGTATTGCTCTCGATTCACAACAATGGCACAACACGATCCTCAAATTGTTAGCCCTGAAATCGAAGAACCTTACCCAAAAAAGATTCAGAAGCATCATCAAAATGGGGTCTCTGAAGCTTATCCACAAATCACCCAGTTTTTGCGAGTGAAAAAAGCTCTCCGACAAAGCTGTTTTGCCCTGCAGAGCCTCCCCTCTCTCTGCTGGTTACGATCTCTCTAGGTAATTTCACCACCAAGTCGTGTGTGTGCGTATATATAAATGTATATAGCTACATTTTGATATGGGTTAAAAATTTATGGGTTTGCATTTTGATATATGTGTAGTGCAATAGAGACTGAAGTACCAGCCAGAGGCAAAGCTCTGGTTCCGACAGATCTGAGCATAGCCATACCTGATGGAACCTACGCTCGTATTGGTAATTTTATTTCTTCTCTCTGCGTATATATATATATGTATATTAACACACATATATGAGGGTTCTATTATATGTATAAATATATATTGTTGGTGGGATTTTCTGAGATGGGTTTCCGTTACATTGCAGCGCCGCGATCGGGATTGGCATAGAAGCATTCGATTGATGTTGGAGCTGGCGTAATAGATGCTGATTACAGAGGCCCAGTTGGGGTTATCTTATTCAACCATTCTGATACTGATTTTGAAGTCAAAGTTGGGGATAGGATTGCACAGTTGATCATTGTGAAGATCATGACTCCTTAAGTCTCGGAGGTTGATGATTTGGATTCAACTGTTAGAGGTGCTGGTGGTTTTGGATCTACTGGCGTTTAAATCTCCATGATTGCTGTGATATTGGAGGATCATGTCTGTATCATTTTGGGGTTTTTTTTTCTTTTTCTCTTTGGTTTGTGTTCAGACTTGGTGTTTTGGGGTTTCTGGATAGTTCTCATCTTTTTTTTTTTTTTTAGTAGTATTGTCAAATAGTTGGTGGGTAGATTGAAACTATGTGATCTTACAACTAGAGCAAATTTGTGCTTTTCTTGGTGTGATTTCTGATAAGCTCTTTTCCCTTTCCCATCTTCTAAAATGTTTGTATGAAAAATACAATGTAGAGTTTAGTAGTTTTACACTTCATTTGGACCACTTCCTCTTCGTAATTTAAGCGAGGAGAGAAAAGAAGAAAATGGAGAGAAAGTAAAAATAAAATGGAGAAAGAAGAGAAGAGAAGAAAATGGAGAGAAGAGAAGAATATCGAGAGAAGAGTCCATTTTTTTTTCTCCCCAAATCGGAGAGGATTTGGGGAGATTCCGGAGAGAACTCAACTTTCTTTTCTCTCTTTGACAAGGTTTTCTTCTTTTCTCTCTACTTCTCTCCATCCAAACAAAGTGTTAAGTTTGTTAAATACTTATATACTAGTATGTTGTGCATTTATCAAATTCCATGTAGAGTTTAGAAGCACTTATAGTTCATCAAATCCTATGTAAATTTAGTTTTTCATCTGCTCTCTTTTGCTATAGGCTCCTAAAATCTAGCTATCGACCAAACGTAAATTTTACTTGCAATCTGCTCTCTTTTGAAAAAGTGTATATTTAAAATTGGAGGGAAAGGTTGAGGGAAAAACTTTGAAATTTAGTTTTGAGTTTTGTCTTATTCATAAACTAACCCAAATGATATTTTGCTTAACCCACATAGGAAAATTAGAGGAAGTGGGAAGGACATATATAAGTGGAGGTTGGAGTAAGGGTTGGGCCCCTTGGGGGTACCTAGTTTTGTGAAGAGGGTGGACCTAGGCCCAATTGGGTTTACCACAACACACACACACGGACGCGCGCAGCCGCAGCCCCGCCCCGTTCCGGGCCGGATGTGGATGTGGATGTGGTCCTACTCCTATATATCTCTTTATACAAAATTTATTTTGGAAATTAATTTTTTTTTTAATTATAAAGAGTTTATTTTCAGTTGGAGACCAAGTCTCCCAAACAACTCCTCCACGTTTTTTTCTCCAGATTTTTTCTCCAACGTTCCCAGAGTTCTCTCCACGTCTGCAACGTTAACTTTCCCAACGTTCAGAATATATTCTTTTTATATACACAAACTGCTCTCATAAAAAGAAACAGACAGTTTTACAGAGAGAAAAAGAGTTATAGTAATTATTTTACACAGTTTCTATATATAGTTTCTGCGCAACAATTTCTGAAAGGGTGTAGGTTTTTCCGATCTTCCTCCGTGCAAGGATTTTCGAGACAGAGGAGATTTCTGGGCTGCTTTATCCTGGGGACGTCGTGGCCTTCATCCGAACTGCTTGCACAACTTGGGCAGAGCCGCGAAGCGTCTTAAAGAGAGCGACTAAGTCCGCGACTCATCCCAAGAAAAACGTCAAAGGCTACTGATATTGGTAAAATTGTTCCTTTTAGTTTCTGCAGCAACACCATGTGTTGGTAACATGATACAAAAGTGTTCGTCTTTTTGGACGACAACCTAAGTAAAGGGGTAATAGTGAAAACTTGTAATAATTGAGTGGTTGCTAGAGTTTTATAGTTGAGGGGGATATTTGAAAAAAGGTCATAGTTGAGGGGGGTATTGGTGTAATTTACCCAATAATAATTGTATCTAAGATAAATCACGTGCCCGACTCGTGCAGAAAAAAAAAGAAAGTAAAAGTTATGAGCAATGCTAGATGCACTCCCAAATGCACAACCAAATGCACAACTTTGCTTTAAATTGTTGGACCTCGTGCTGAAAAGTTTGTACACAAAAAAGGGAATGTACAGGGTGTGCAAGCATTTCAGCACGAAGTCCAACATTTTTAAGCAGGGTTGTGCATTTGAGAGTGCATCTAGCATTACTCAAAAGTTATTACTCCGTATTGCGGACTAGAACTTAGAAGAGGGCTGGCTGACTAATACTAATACTACTATAAGTTGAAAACCAGGAAAGGTGAAGAGAAGACCCTTTCTTTCTCAGTTTCTTATCACACGAGGAGTCTATAAAATAATGGCGGGAAGTTTTGGCGCCATTATATTTAGACCATATTTGGCGGTCAATCTCTATCTACATAAACCCAATTCTTCATCTTCCAAACTCTTCAATTCCATTCTCTGCAAACTCCCAAATCGATTCTCGTATTGCTCTCGATTCACAACAATGGCACAACACGATCCTCAAATTGTTAGCCCTAAAATCGAAGAAACCTCCCCAAAAAAGATTCAGAAGCTTCATCAAAATGGGGTCTCTGAAGCTTATCCACAAATCACCTAGTTTTTGCGAGTGAAAAAATCTCTCCGACAAAGCTGTTTTGCCCTCCAGAGCCTCCCCTCTCTCTGTTGGTTACGATCTCTCTAGGTAATTTCACCACCAAGTCGTGTGTGTGTGTATATATATATATGTATATAGCTACATTTTGATATGGGTTAAAAATTTATGGGTTTGCATTTTGATATATGTGTAGTGCAATAGAGACTGAAGTACCAGCCAGAGGCAAAGCTCTGGTTCCGACAGATCTGAGCATAGCCATACCTGATGGAACCTACGCTCGTATTGGTAATTTTATTTCTTCTCTCTGCGTATATATATATATATATGTATATTAACACACATATATGAGGGTTCTATTATATGTATAAATATATATTGTTGGTGGGATTTTCTGAGATGGGTTTCCGTTACATTGCAGCGCCGCGATCGGGATTGGCATAGAAGCATTCGATTGATGTTGGAGCTGGCGTAATAGATGCTGATTACAGAGGCCCAGTTGGGGTTATCTTATTCAACCATTCTGATACTGATTTTGAAGTCAAAGTTGGGGATAGGATTGCACAGTTGATCATTGAGAAGATCATGACTCCTTAAGTCTCGGAGGTTGATGATTTGGATTCAACTGTTAGAGGTGCTGGTGGTTTTGGATCTACTGGCGTTTAAATCTCCATGATTGCTGTGATATTGGAAGATCATGTCTGTATCATTTTGGGGTTTTTTTTTCTTTTTCTATTTGGTTTGTGTTCAGACTTGGTGTTTTGGGGTTTCTGGGTAGTTCTCATCTTTTTTTTTTTTTTTTTTAGTAGTATTGTCAAATAGTTGGTGGGTAGATTGAAACTATGTGATCTTACAACTAGAGCAAATTTGTGCTTTTCTTGGTGTGATTTCTGATAAGCTCTTTTCCCTTTCCCATCTTCTAAAATGTTTGTATGAAAAATAGAATGTAGAGTTTAGTAGTTTTACACTTCGTTTGGACCACTTCCTCTTCGTAATTTAAGCGAGGAAAGAAAAGAAGAAAATGGAGAGAAAGTAAAAAGAAAATGGAGAAAGAAGAGAAGAGAAGAAAATCGAGAGAAGAGTCCATTTTTTTTCTCCCCAAATCGGAGAGATTCCGGAGAGAACTCAACTTTCTTTTCTCTCTTTGACAAGGTTTTCTTCTTTTCTCTCTACTTCTTTCCATCCAAACAAAGTGTTAAGTTTGTCAAATACTCATATACTAGTATGTTGTGTATTTATCAAATTCCATGTAGAGTTTAGAAGCACTTATAGTTCATCAAATCCTATGTAAATTTAGTTTTTCATCTGCTCTCTTTTGCTATTGGTTCCAAAAATCTAGCTATCGACCAAACGTAAATTTTACTTGCAATCTGCTCTCTTTTGAAAAAGTGTATATTTAAAATTGGAGGGAAAGGTTGAGGGAAAAACTTTGAAATTTAGTTTTGAGTTTTGTCTTATTCATAAACTAACCCAAATGATATTTTGCTTGTCCCACATAGGAAAATTAGAGGAAGTGGGAAGGACATATATAAGTGGAGGTTGGAGTAAGGGTTGGGCCCCTTGGGGGTACCAAGTTTTGTGAAGAGGGTGGACCTAGGCCCAATTGGGTTTACCATAACACACACACACGAGCGCGCGCCGCCGCCGCCCCGCCCCGTTCTGGGCCGGATGTGGATGTGGATGTGGTCCTACTCCTATATATCTCTTTATACAAAATTTATTTTGGAAAATAAATTTTTTTTAATTATAAAGAGTTTATTTTCAGTTGGAGACCAAGTCTCACAAACAATTCCTCCACATTTTTTTCTCCAAATTTTTTCTCCAACGTTCCCAGAGTTCTCTCCACGTTCTG
The DNA here is from genome assembly GCA_033977485.1 of Hydrangea macrophylla. Lineage (NCBI taxonomy): Eukaryota > Viridiplantae > Streptophyta > Magnoliopsida > Cornales > Hydrangeaceae > Hydrangea > Hydrangea macrophylla. Next base: position 56,825,006 of record CM066993.1, read on the forward strand.
CAACGTTAACTTTCCCAACGTTCAGAATATATTCTTTATATATACACAAACTGCTCTCATAAAAAGAAACAGACAGTTTTACAGAGAGAAAAATAGTTACAGTAATTATTTTACACAGTTTCTATATATAGTTTCTGCGCAACAATTTCTGAAAGGGTGTAGGTTTTTCCGATCTTCCTCCGTGCAAGGATTTTCGAGACAGAGTAGATTTCTGGGCTGCTTTATCCTGGGGATGTCGTGGCCTTCATCCGAACTGCTTGCACAACTTGGTTAGAGCCGCGAAGCGTCTTAAATAGAGCGACTAAGTCTGCGACTCATCCCAAGAAAAATGTCAAAGGCTACTGATATTGGTAAAATTGTTCCTTTTAGTTTCTGCAGCAACACCATGTGTTGGTAACATGATACAAAAGTGTTCGCCTTTTTGGACGACAACCTAAGTAAAGGGGTGATAGTGAAAACTTGTAATAGTTGAGTGGTTGCTAGAGTTTTATAGTTGAGGGGGATATTTGAAAAAAGGTCATAGTTGAGGGGGGTATTGGTGTAATTTACCCAATAATAATTGTATCTAAGATAAATCACGTGCCCGACTCGTGCAGAAAAAAAAAAGTAAAAGTTATGAGCAGTGCTAGATGAACTCCCTAATGCACAACCAAATAAACAACTTTGCTTTAAATTGTTGGACCTCGTGTTGAAAAGTTTGTACACAAAAAAGGGAGTGTACAGGGTGTGCAAGCGTTTCAGGACGAAGTCCAACATTTTTAAGCAGGGTTGTGCATTTGGTTGTGCATGTGAGAGTGCATCTAGCATTACTCAAAAGTTATTACTCCGTATTGTGGACTAGAACTTAGATGAGGGCTGGCTGACTAATACTAATACTACTATAAGTTGAAAACCAGGAAAGGTGAAGAGAAGACCCTTTCTTTCTCAGTTTCTTATCACACGTGGAGTCTATAAAATAATGGCGGGAAGTTTTGGCTCCATTATATTTAGACCATATTTGGCGGTCAATCTCTAACTACATAAACCCAATTCTTCATCTTCCAAACTCTTCAATTCCATTCTCTGCAAACTCCCAAATCGATTCTCGTATTGCTCTCGATTCATAACAATGGCACAACACGACCTCCAAATTGTTAGCCCTGAAATCGAAGAACCCTCCCCAAAAAGATTCAGAAGCTTCATCAAAATGGGTTCTCTGAAGCTTATCCACAAATCACCCAGTTTTTGCGAGTGAAAAAGCTCTCCGACAAAGCTGTTTTGCCCTCCAGAGCCTCCCCTCTCTCTGCTGGTTACGATCTCTCTAGGTAATTTCACCACCATGTCGTGTGTGTGCGTATATATATATGTATATAGCTACATTTTGATATGGGTTAAAAATTTATGGGTTTTCATTTTGATATATGTGTAGTGCAATAGAGACTGAAGTACCAGCCAGAGGCAAAGCTCTAGTTCCGACAGATCTGAGCATAGCCATACCTGATGGAACCTACGCTCGTATTGGTAATTTTATTTCTTCTCTCTGCGTATATATATATATATATGTATATTAACACACATATATGAGGGTTCTATTATATGTATATATATGTAATACCCTGTATTTTTAGGTATATATATATCCCTTGTACTTTCCTTAGTCTTTGGTGAGTTTGAGATTCCAATCGATTGCCAATATTCCCAATCGATTGCCACTTTATGATCCCAATCGATTGACATCTTTTTCAATCGATTGACATATTACCGACCAAAATTGATGATGTGGCAACATCCCAATCGATTGACATTCTTTCTAATCGATTCCTTCAAATATCTGTAGCCAATCGATTGACATTCATCCCAATCGATTGACATAGTTCTCAATCGATTGCCTTGCTGCCGACTTGGATCTATGACGTGGTACATACCAATCGATTGGCACCTGGTACCAATCGATTGGCTGAGTCAGAACTTGGCCATCTCGTTGGATTTGTGTGGTTGTGATTGTTTCCCTCTCCCTATATATACCTTCCCCCTTATACATATATATGTTTGCTTGTGTGTGAGTTTGGGAGAGAGAGAGAGAGATACATACTCTCATATATATATACACACATATATATATTGTATATATATATTACACACACACATTCTTGGGTTGAGAAGAAGAAGAAGAAGAGGAAGAGGAGACCAGAGAGAAAAAGAAGAGACAGACAGAGAGACCGAGAAGGAGAGGAGAGAGAGCAACCACCATAGCCGCCGCCGCAGAGCTCGGGACGCCGTCAACGGACCGCCGGGAGAGGTGAGTTTCATTAACTCACTTCAGGGATTGTTTTTGGATGTATATATGTGTTTAACAACGTGTATGAAAGAAGGAAAAAGGAACCCCCAACGTTTTTATATAAAACTAGCAGTTTTGAAGAAGAAGACAGAGGTCAATCGATTGCCATTGGATTCAATCGATTGGATAATATCCCAATCGATCTGTCGTGGTGTCCAATCGATTGAATAATTTCCCAATCGATTGCCATAAATTCCAATCGATTGCTTTGCCAATCGATTGCCATTAAGTCCAATCGATTGACATTATTTCCAATCGATTGCCATTTTGGCCAATCGATTGGGTAAGAGCAGAATGTTGTTTATCTATTGTTATATGTTATGAGCTGGTTATAATGTACCCAAGCTGCTAATGGTTGTACCATACGTGATATTGGATATGTGATTAGTCAACATGATACTACGTTAGCCTTATATGATGTTTATGTTAATGTTACAAGATGAACTGTTTATTATTAACTGTCGATATGAGATGCTCTAATGGTTAAGTAATTGCCATATGTTATTGTCAAACTGAATAGTAGAACGGAACACGATAGCATGTTAATAGCGAATTAATAAGTAGATATGTTGAATACAGAGCATGTGGTATTTCCTGTACTTAGTATATGAGCATTTCACAATATGTGTCAGCATGCATGGGATAGTGATGTGAAGAGGTAAGAGAATCTGATGAGAAATGGGATATTGATATGAAGAGATGAGAAGATATGATGAGAAAGGGGAACTGTGATTTATATGGAATAATGAGATATGTGTACTTTGGGATCCGTGGGATCAACGGCTGACGAGTCGGGTGGACGTGGGATGGTTAGAGTTCTTAGTGCGCCTCTCACTGTTGAAGACGTCCAATGATGCATATGCACTGTTGAAGACGTCCATTGTACCGTTGAAGACGTCCGGCTAGTGCTCTAATGTATTCTCAGCTGTGTAGACGACCAGTGAGGGTATACGCATCGTTGAAGACATCCGATGTGCCGTTCTATCGTTTACAGATAGGTGGTACCGTGTAGACGACCGGTAACCCTATCAAGGGATTTTGGGATCTATTACCTAGTCGGGTGATTCCGATTGGCATTACTGTATCGACGAATGGTTTTCAGATTGGTATTATGGGATCGACGTATGGATACGGATGAGAATAAGAACATGGATATGGATGTGAATACGGGAATGTTTAGTGTGATGATGGTTCAGTCGTGGATTCAGCGTCCCGACCTAAAGGTATATGCATGGGTGGTTGCACGGTTACATGCTTGGATTTAGTGAATACGTGATGAGATATATTATACCATGATGTTTATCCTTGTCATTACTTAATATGATTTCTGTTATTATTGATTCATGTATAGTTTAATGAGACCTCTGCTATGTCCGTGAGAGACGTCATTGATAAGAGATTAACCACATTTTAAGATGCTGAACAGTAACGGTGAGGAGTGTTGTTTAATGTACTCACTCAGCTTTGTATCCGAAGCTGATGGCGTATATGCCCTGGACATTCAAATGTCTAGAGCTTTGTAGGTCTTGAGGACAGAAAACTGATGTTTCGCCGGAAGTGGAGCTAAAGGCTTGAAAACGAAGAAGTTCCGCTTTGTAATAGTTAGTTGGTATATCTTTTGTACTGCTGTTAGTATTGTTATGGGTTTCAGACTCTAAGCCAGCTGTTGTAATAGTTTTAGTAGACTTTTATAATTGGTACTTGGGCATCTGTTGCTTCCAAACCTTTTATAACTTCCGCTGTAGCCTCTGATTATGTTAGCAAGTTATGTTCTATGAATAGCATCCTCCCTATCGTGGTGTTTGTTGGTTTGAGTAGATGACAATGCGGTTATTCACCCGTCATTCCCTATGGACCCATAAAGGAAATTTATTTTTCCCTATTTATGCTGCTTCGGGGCGTGACAATATATATATTGTTGGTGGGATTTTCTGAGATGGGTTTCCGTTACATTGCAGTGCCGCGATTGGGATTGGCATGGAAGCATTCGATTAATGTTGGAGCTGGCGTAATAGATGCTGATTACAGAGGCCCAGTTGGGGTTATCTTATTCAACCATTCTGATACTGATTTTGAAGTCAAAGTTGGGGATAGGATTGCACAGTTGATCATTGAGAAGATCATGACTCCTGAAGTCTCGGAGGTTGATGATTTGGATTCAACTGTTAGAGGTGCTGGTGGTTTTGGATCTACTGGCATTTAAATCTCCATGATTGCTGTGATATTGGAAGATCATGTCTGTATCATTTTGGGGTTTTTTTTTTTTCCTTTTTCTCTTTGGTTTGTGTTCAGACTTGGTGTTTTGGGGTTTCTGGGTAGTTCTCATCTTTTTTTTTGAGTAGTATTGTCAAATAGTTGGTGGGTAGATTGAAACTATGTGATCTTACAACTAAAGCTGATTTGTGCTTTTCTTGGTGTGATTTCTGATGAGCTGTTTTCCCTTTCCCATCTTCTAAAATGTTTGTATGAAAAATACAATGTAGAGTTTAGTAGTTTTACTCTTCGTTTGGACCACTTCCTCTCCGTAATTTAAGCAAGGAGAGAAGAGAAGAAAATGGAGAGAAAGTAGAAAGAAAATGGAGAAAGAAGAGAAGAGAAGAAAATGGAGAGAAGAGAAGAAAATTGAGAGAAGAGTCCATTTTTTTTCTCCCCAAATCGGAGAGATTCCGGAGAGAACTCAACTTTCTTTTCTCTCTTTGATAAGGTTTTCTTCTTTTCTCTCTACTTCTCTCCATTCAAACAAAGTGTTAAGTTTGTCAAATACTTATATACTAGTATGTTGTGTATTTATCAAATTCCATGCATGTAGAGTTTAGAAGCACTTATAGTTCATCAAATCCTATGTAAATTTAGTTTTTCATCTGCTCTCTTTTGCTATAGGTTCTTAAAATCTAGCTATCGACCAAACGTAAATTTTACTTGCAAACTATTTTTCATTATATTTGCAACCATAGCCTAATTTTAACTACTACTAAATTATGGTGGAATGTCTATATAAATGTTATTTTTAACTAGAAGTTTACATGTTGGACGATGTGAATCATTGGTGTTTTAAAAGTAGGAAGTTCGTGGCAGATCATAGGTATGCTATAGCTAGTTCCACTGTCAACTTGCTACAAGCACCAAATTCATATCAACAATATGCTAAAAGATTAAATATAATTGAGGTAGGAATGGATGTTCACAAAAGCTTGAAGCAAGGCCTGATAGGTCTCTCTCTATACTCTTTCCAATCTTTGCTATCTAGTAGGGTTTAGATCTCGTTTGGGAACAGATTTGGAACCCATGAGTTAAACTGGAACTCTAAAAGTTAAAATGAAATCATTTAGAAAGCCAAACTTTTGAAATTCAATTGCAAAAATATGCAAGTCAATCACAGGATTTGTGACTAACTAAAAACAATCATGGGCGGTTTATGGCCTAAAGTAGTTTTTTGCGGTTAATTTTTATTTATTTATGTATTTAATTTTTTTTTTGGCGGTTATTGCATAAGCAGAAACTGTTACCAAACAGTCCCGTACAGCAACTCAACCTTTCACAATTACACTACAAAAGAGAATATTATGCATTTATGCATAATATAACCAAAATCCCCTCTCCAACATTAAACATCATGCATATATAATAGTGCCCCCTCGTACATGTGAAAGAGAGCTTAAATACAAAACATATCTCTAAAGTTTGGTCTCTATCTCATTTTAGTCTTTATAGTTTCTATTGCATCAATTTGGTCCATAAAATTTTTAAATAGAAGCAATATGATCTAAATGTCCTATTTTGTCAGAAATTTTAACGAAATTCACTCACTGCTGTGCGCAACTACGTTGATAAGTTAGTGGAGAGATTGGTAGTGTTTTGTTTTTTGCCCCTAAAAATCATGATAGTGCATAGCACGTAAGCCAATTTTTGAACATATTTATTTATGTATTTATAGAATTGGACCACAATGCTTCTATTTGTGGTAGGTTCTAGTGTGATGTGTATGAGATATATGGATGGGTATAACACGTAAGCAGGTTAGTAAAGGTGGAACAACAGATAAAATATGATAAAATAATGCAGAAAGTGTAGTAGAATAATAATATATAAAAATGCAGTAGAGAAATGGGAGTCGGAGAGGACATGGTGTCACGCCCCGGAATTGCACATACAATTCCATGTCACGTGGCACGCCACCAAGGCTCCTATTATACTCCTAATAATCTATTATTAACAATAAATCAGAGTCATAAAACGCTATACCCAATTAAAGCACTCTTGAAAACAAAGCATTTTTTAAAACAGAGTATCCAGTCGACTGATCGGGAACCCGGTCGACTGGACACCAAATTACAGAGAGCATTTTTCTGAGAATTCCCCGATCCAGTTGACTGAATGGTCCGGTCGATTGAAAATTTTGAGGCCCGGTCGACTGGACATTGAGTCTGGTCGACTGAACACCCTCAACCCCAGAATTTTAACATTCTGCTTCACGATCCAATCGACTGGATCGCGTGTCCGGTTGACTGGTTTATGCAGCAGAATCATAAATTCTGCCTCAGCTTTGTGTAAAAGCCAACACCAATTCAAACGTACCCAAGACCTGATAAAAATGCGATCAAACCAAATGTGTTCAACACAATACCACTCATATATTACACGAGATAATCTTACGACTAGTTCAATACATGATTCTAGAGTCCAAACTTATATAAACCAGTAACTAAGTTAACATTGTTGAGATTCCCAACTAGTTTTACATATACCACTTAGCCAAACTATTAACATGATTTCCCAAGTACAAACCGAAATCTAACCATATTACAAGTTTAAAACAAGATACAAGTTCACCATTTATACAAGACATTCTCTATAATAACCAAGCTAAAAGCACCACACCCACGTTGCCTCGCCAATTCTTTACTGAGTTCCAAACCCTCAATCTTTCACCAACTTGCCTTTATCACCTACAATGGTTATTTAATAACCACTATAATATATCAGTTATATGATGGTGAATGCCAATAATTATAAACATGAATAATAGACATGTTCAATCTTATCTTTCTACACATAACTATGGTCTCCGGGAACGTAAGCACTGGCCACCCTTTCACGTTAGCCCGCGACCACTCTATTAGTCCGCACAACTAACCGAGACCCCACGCCTCTTTCCATTAGACGTGGGACCTCATGGCCATTAAGGCACCTAGTCACATTTTTGATAGCAAGTTCAAGTTCTCTTTTGACCCACATTGACAATTCAACATGCTCACGTAGTCATTACACCGTGCAATTCACAAATTATATAGGTCTTAGTAACCACATGGGTTTGCCCACTAACAACTAGATATACGAAATTATAGTAATAGACGTGCTAATCATCACAGAGATAATCTCAAACGTCTAATCATCCATATTTCACAATTATTGTCACTCACCTCAAGGATTTCACTCCTACTTGCTGAATTAAGAGCCTGGTGATTACCAGTTACAATTCCTATATCAAATTAGCAAATTATGAGCTAAGCTTCCAAATTGGGGCGCAAAAAAACTGTCTCAAAAAGCAATAAGATTAGTACCCACGCGTTAGACTCACCTCCAGGAGTCCAAATATGTAGCCTGTTTTGAAATTGCGCGTCATTAAGCGCGTCAATCGGCATCGTGAACGTCGGCGTCGATTCTGTTGTCGAGAATTCCGTACGAATTCTTTCTGTAACTCATTTCATTGTTTTGATGAAGGTGAAGACAAGGGATGATGAGTCATCGCCACATGTCACGTCGCATGGGAGCCACGTTTTACCATTTTTATGTTTGACTCCCCAGGTTTCCTCAGTTTTACATTTATACCCCTATTAGTTAATGAAACTTATTAAAACTATCCCAAACTTACATGAGTGTTTGTCTATGTCACGCGTTGGTTCCATAAGTGGTCCCACATAATTTTATGAAGTTGCTAATTAACCTACTAATTATGCAACGTGTCCAATTCGTCCTCACAAAGGTATCCCTAGCGGACAATAGGAGTGGTCTCTAACAAGTAACATGCTATTAAAAACAACATATTAAAATATTCACATATGCCTTAATAAACAGTTAAGCACATAATGATTAATATTCCATATCTGTCCCATCACACGGGGACCTAACATAACTGTCCCAAACTGGGACTGCCACTTGGCCTATCTTTGGGTTACAAACTGGACGCCTCTAATCATCTTAGTGAGTTAAAACTCGCTTAACACAAATAATTAGATCTTTAATAAAATATTAATATGCATGCTAAATGCAATTAAATTCTGCCCGCGAGAGTAGGTGTTACATCTCTCCACTCTTTAAAGAGGAGTTTGCCCTCAAACGCGCTGTACCTCAAGTCTCGAACAGGTATGGGTATTTCTCTCGCATCTCTTTCTCCGTTTCCCATGTAGCTTTTTCAACCGAATGGTTCTGCCACAATACCATGACCAACGGAATGGTCTTTGTCCTTAATACTTGTTCTTTTCGGTCAAGAATTCTGATTGGATATTCAATATATGTCAAGTCTTCTCTGATCTCTAATAGTTCTGGTTCAATCACTTGACTCGAATCTGATACACATTTTCGTAACATTGATATGTGGAAAGCATTATGCACATGGGCTAATTATTGTGGCAAATCTAATCGGTTCGCCACCAGTCCAACTCTTCTAACTATCTCAAATGGTTCGACATATCTCAGATTTCACTTCCCTCGTTTTCCAAATCTCACAATTCCTTTTGTAGGCGATACTTTTAAGAATACATAATCTCCTATTTCGAATTCTATTGATCTTCTCTTTAAATCCGCATAACTCTTGTAACGACTTTGAGCCGTTTGTAGCCGTTGTTGTATCACTTTGATCTTTTCCGTAGTTTGTTGAACTATCTCCAGTCCTATCAATTTTCTTTCTCCCACTTCGGTCCAGCAAACTGGAGAACGACATTTTTGCCCGTATAAAGCCTCAAAAGGTGTCATTCCAATACTAGCTTGGAAACTGTTATTATATGCAAATTCTGCTAGAGGCAAATATTCCTCCCAATCGCCTTTAAAGTCTAATACACATATCTGCAGCATATCCTCTAATATCAGAATCACCAGTTCTGACTGGCCATCAGTTTGAGGATGGAATGCCGTACTAAAATTTAAGTTAGTACCCATAGCCCGTTGTAATCCTTGCCAAAATCGCGATGTGAATTTACTATCTCTGTCAGAAATAATTGATACTGGAGCTCCGTGTAATCGTACTATCTCTTGAATATATAACTCTGCCAGTTTCATCGGATCATTAGTTTTGATCGGCAAGAAGTGTGCTGACTTGGTCAATCAATCAACGATTACCCAAACGGTTTCATTTGACTTTCTTGATCTCGGCAAACCTGACACAAAATCCATTGTAATATTCTCCCATTTTCATTCCGGTATAGGCAATGGTATAAATTGTCTCGCAAGTCTCTGATGTTCTACCTTTACCTGTTGACAAACTACACACTTGGCTACATATCCTGCCACTTCTCTTTTCATTCTAGACCACCAATAAATTTCCCGTAAGTCGCGGTACATCTTTGTGCTTCCTGGGTGGATTGATTACTTAGTGTTATGTGCCTCCTCTAAAACTGTTTCCTTGATTCGATCTATACTGGGTACACAAACTCGATTCCTGAACTTCAGTATCCCATTTTCAAAGGTGAACTCTGGCTGCTTACCCTCAATATTCCATCACAAATCTTATTCAATTCTGGATCTTAAAGTTACTTGTTGCGAATTTCATCTACTAAGGATGGTTGTGCGATGATTGCCGACATCAAAGCATCTCTAGTTTCTGGAATTACTTCCAATCTCAGCTTCTCCAGTTCCCGTATTAGTTTTTCCTGAGTAGTCAGGGCATAGATCAAATTATGTGTTGATTTTTGACTTAGCGCATCAGCCACTACATTGGCTTTTCCTGGATGGTAGTGAATAGTTACGTCGTAGTCCTTCATTAATTCTAGCCAACGCCTTTGTCGCATGTTCAAATCCCTCTGGGTAAAGAGATGCTTTAAACTATTGTGATCAATGTAAATCTCACACCTTTTCCCATATAGATAATGTCACCAAATCCTTAAGGCAAATATCACAACTGCTAACTCCAAGTCATGCGTCCAGTAGTCAACTTCATGTGCTCTTAGTTGTCGCGAAGCATAAGCAGTAACTTTGTCGTTTTGCATCAAGACACATCCCAACCCCCGATGCGAAACATCACTATATATACTAAACCCCTTAGTACCCGAAGGAATAGTCAAAATCGGTGCTGACATAAGTCGAGTCTTCAATTCCATAAAACTTTCTTCACACTCAAGGCTCCATACAAATGGAACATCTTTCCTCATTAGTCGGGTCATAGGTGTCGCAATTCTCGAGAAATTCTCCACGAACCTTCGGTAGTAACAGGCTAAATTAAACCCAAGAAACTTCTTACTTCTGACACATTAGTTGGCGGATTCCAATTAGCTATAGCTTCAATTTTCTGTGGATCCACTGATACACCTTCCTTTGATATTACATGGCCCAAAGCCCAAAAATGCAATTTTGGTTAACCAGAACTCACATTTATTCAACTTCCCAAACAACTTCTCTCGGAGTCGTTGCAAAATTAACCGGAGATGCCTCTCATGGTCTTCTACACTCTTGGAATATATCAAAATGTCATCAATGAAAACAATTACAAACTTGTCCAAGTAATCCTTAAATACCCAGTTCATCAAATCCATGAATACAGCCGGTGCATTAGAAACTCCATATGGCATGATAAGGAACTCGTTGTGGCCGTAGCGAGTCCTAAATGCAGTCTTCTCCACATCCTTTTCTTTCACCTTCAGCTGATGGAAGCCCGATCGTAAGTTAATTTTAGAAAATACTTGAGCTCATTGGAGTTGGTCGAACAAGTCATCAATTTTGGGTAACGGGTACTTGTTCTTGATAGTTAGCTTGTTCTGCTCACGGTAGTTGATACACATCATCATGGTTCCATCTTTCTTTTTGACAAATAAGACCGGTGCACCCCACGGCGATACACTAGGCCGGATAAACCCCTTGTCCAACAATTCCTGTAGTTGAATCTTTAGTTCTTTGAGTTCTATTGGTGCTATTTTGTACGACGTCTTTGACACATGTTGTGTTCTCGAAGCTACCTCAATAGTGAATTCAATTTCTCGATCAATCAACTCATCTGGCAAGTCCTCGAGAAATACATCTGGAAACTCCCGTACTACTGATATATCTTCTACCTTGGTGCTCGTAACCCGTGTATCAATTATAGATCATAAAAATCCTTGACAACCTTGTTTCAACAATTTACCCACCCGAATTGCCGACACCAAGAATGGTGGTGCCACGACACCAATCCCCTGAAAAATAAATTCTCCCTGCCCCGGTGGTCGAAAAATAACTTTTTGTTCACAGTCAACAAAGGCTTGGCTCACGGATAACCAATCCATACCCAAAATCACATCAAAATAATTAATGGTCAATGGTATCAAGTCGATAGTCAATGTTCTATCATCTACCCGGATGTCACATGCCTTGAAAACTGTAGATGTTGTCATCGGTGTACTAAGTGGTAAAGATATTGATAAATCATATCCTAAGGGTTCAGACATGCCATGTAAGTGTTTAACAAATTCACGTGCAACAAAAGAATGTGTCGACCCCGAATATATCAAAACATGAGTTGGATGCGAACAAATTGATAATACACCTGATACGACAGAGTCGGTAGCTGAAATATCTCCTGGGGTCAACTGGTAAAACCTCCCTTGCCTTGGCTCGACCCCCCTTCCCCTTATCCATATTGGTTCCGGATCTTGCCGTGGTTGTAGCCATCGAACTCGTGCTTTGTTGCTTCTTCGTCGGACAATCTTTAGAGTGATGTTCCAGTACCCCACAAGTGTAACATCTACCTCTTACCTCCGGATTGGAACCTCCCATGCTCTGAGATCTGACTTGCAAACAATACCGGGCAACATGCCCCAACTGTTTACATTTGTTACATATCAAAGTAAGGTGGTAAGCTCCCATGTATCGTCGGTTGCATGTTGGGCATATTGGGTTAGTTTCCCCGGTGTAGGTATTTCTCCCTTGGCTCCTTGTACTCGAGCCTGAACCCTATGAAAGTGTTCTCTTAGAGAACCCTTGCCCTTTCCCCTTGTCCTCATACGCTCGCATGCCTTGCTGCCCTTGTTTGAATTTCTTAATATCTTTTTCCACTATTAAAGTCACATCTTGAACATCGGCCACACTTTGGTGTTGAAGTGTATCAACACGGCTACGAATGTTATCTCTCAACCCCTCCTCAAACTTCCGAGCTTTGTCAACTTCTCTTGGAACGGAGCGATATCCTCAAACTTCTGAGCTTTGTCAACTTCTCTTGGAACGGAGCGATATCCCAAGCGGAGTAAATCATTGTACTTTATAGCGTACTCATTGACAATCATGTCCCCTTGTTGTAAATTTGCAAATTCTCGACTCAGTTGTGTCTTAGCCAATACCGGAAAGTATCGTTTGTTAAACTCGTTCACAAACTGTCTCCACATTTTTGGTGGTCCTTGAGCAATTTGGTTTGTCCACCAACTCTGAGCTACCCCTTTTAGGGTATCGGTGGAACACATAATCTTTTCAGTGTCTGTACACCCCCATAGCCCGAAAAATGCGTTCCATATCCATTAACCAGCGATCGGCTAATGACGTGTCAGGACCTCCCTCAAACTGTAGTGGCTTCCATTTATAGAATTGCTTAATGATTCGCCGTTCGTGTCATGGACTTACAAGTTTATTCTCACTCCTTGGTATTCTATCACTAGCAGCTCTGACAAAATTACTCACAATATCCTCCAAATGATCCAACCTCGAATGTGGTGAATGTTCTCGGTTTGGGTCTGCCATTTCTTACCTGCCAATCAATTCACATAAATACCATACATGCTACACCATTACAACATGCAACATTCATATCACATATCTTATGCATTCACGATATGCATCTAATTACTCATCTTTATCAAGTTCTTTCAAGTCGTCGTCTCTCATACACAAAGTTCTAAGCTTATTGCTCTGATACCACTAAATGTCACGCCCCAGAACCGCACATACGATTCCAGGTCACGTGGCATGCCACCAAGGCTCCTATTACACTCCAAAGGATCCATTATTAACAATAAATCAGAGTCATAAAACGCTATACCCAATTAAAGCACTCTTGAAAACAAAGCATTTTTTAAAACAGAGTATCCAGTCGACTGATCGGGAACCCAGTCGACTGGACACCAAATTACAGAGAGCATTTTTCTGAGAATTCCCCGATCCGGTCGACTGAATGGTCCGGTCGATTGAAAATTTTGAGGCCCGGTCGATTGGACATTGAGTCTGGTCAACTGAAAACCCTCAACCCCAGAATTTTAGCATTCTGCTTCACGATCCAGTCAACTGGATCGCGTGTCCGATCGACTAGTTTATGCAGCAGAATCATAAATTCTGCAGCAGCCCTGTGTAAAAGCCAACACCAATTCAAACGTACCCAAGACCTGATAAAAATGCGATCAAACCAAATGTGTTCAACACAATACCACTCATATGTTACACGACATAATCTCACAACTAGTTTAATACATGATTCTAGAGTCCAAACTTATATAAACCAGTAACTAAGTTAACATTGTTGAGATTCCCAACTAGTTTTACAAACCACTTAGCCAAACTATTAACATGATTTCCTAAGTACAAACCGAAATCCAACCATATTACAAGTTTAAAACAAGATACAAGTTCACCATTTATACAAGACATTCTCTATATTAACCAAGCTAAAAGCCCCACACCCACGTTGCTACGCCAATTCTTTACTAAGTTCCAAACCCTCAATGTTTCACCAACTTACCTTTATCACCTACAATGGTTATTTAATAACCACTATAATATATCAGTTATATGATGGTGAATGCCAATAATTATAAACATGAATAATAGACATGCTCAATCATATCTTTCTACACATAACTATGGTCTCCGGGAACGTAAGCACTGGCCACCCTTTCACGTTAGCCCGCAACTACTCCATTAGTCTGCGCAACTAACCGAGACCCACGCCTCTTTTCGTTAGACGTGGGACCTCATGGCCATTAAGGCACCTAGTCACATTTCTGATGGCAAGTACAAGTTCTCCTTTGACCCACATTGACAACTCAACAGGCTCACATAGTCATTACACCGTGCAATTCACAAATTATATAGGTCTTAGTAACCACATGGGTTTGCCCACTAACAACTACATATACGAAATTATAGTAATAGACATGCTAATCATCACAGAGATAATCTCAAACATCTAATCATCCATATTTCACAATTATTGTCACTCACCTCAAGGATTTCGCTCCTATTTGCTGAATTAAGAGCCTAGTGATTACCAGTTACAATTCCTATATCAAATTAGCAAATTATGAGCTAAGCTTCCAAATTGGGGTGCAAAAAAACTGTCTCAAAATGCAATAAGATTAGTACCTACACGTTAGACTCACCTCCTAACCAATTGAAGAAAGTTACTTTAGTCTTTTTTTAGGAGCAATTTGATGATTACGTTATGTACAAATTTGAAGAACTTAATTGCTGATGAAGGTCAATCCCTATTTCATAACAACTTTGAAAGTATGTAGAAAGTTGAAAAAGTTGATACTATTAGTTGTCTTTGGAGATGACAAAATCAAGTTACTAATAATTGTGAATTTTTAAGCAAAGAAATTGTGCTTTGAGAAACAATAGATTTGATGTTGGGGTTGCTGTTGTAGGTTTACTGTATGGTTGCACATCCTTTACAACCACATGTTGTTGCTATTGGAACCAACACTAGTATAATTGTCAGTGAATTTGATGCTAGATCTCTTCCAGCAGTAGCTCCCCTACCAACGCCACCAGGAAACCGAGAGCACTTTGCTATATACGTAGTTGAAAGGGAACTAAAGTTGCTACATTTTCAGCTATCAAACACAGCCAATCCATCCCTTGGAAGTAATGGCTCCTTGACCGAAGCAGAAAGGTTAAAGGGAGACTCTGTCGAACAACTCCAAGTCAAGCAAATGAAAAAACACATTAGCATGCCTGTTCCACATGATTCATACTCGGTTCTTTCTGTGTGTAGTTCGGGAAAGTAAGTTGCCTCTGATTTCTGTATTCTCCGTATTGATTTAAACTTTTGAGGTGCAGCTGCATTAAACCTATTAGGCTCTATTTGGTTCACAGATTTAGTGAGAAAAATGGAAAAACAAAAATAATTGAGAAAACACTTTTGTTTTTTGGGTTTGTAAGGAAAATAATGAGGAAAATAGGAAGGAAATAAAATAGTGTGAGAAGTAAACTATAAATTTTGAATTTATGAGTCGCTTCCCTTCCTCTTTTCTTAAGTTACTATTAGATTTTGAAAATATCAATTTCTAATAAGCATGGAAGAAAACACAATGGAATACATATGGGAAATTGTTTTCCTTTCCTTTTTCTCTTCCTTCTCTAAATCCACAAAACCGAACATAGCCTTAATGTTCCTATTTTGACTCTGTGCTATTGTCTTTTAATAGATACTTATAACTTTCAGCATTTTATGACATCTTAGTGTCCATGTTAATAGGTATATCATTTACGTGTCAACTGAACTGTTACTTGAAAATTTCACCCACCGATGCTTCAATTCGCTTTAAGTTGCTTATTGTTGTAGTAAATCTTTGACTTTGGATCATGTTAGTCAGTTCTGATGTTGGAAAAAAGTTGTATTGAAGGCCATGTAGGTATCAACTATTTGTAAAGGGGGCATTTTGTGAATCGAACTCGGAACCTCTCGCACCCAAAGCAGAATCATACCACTAGACCAAATGCCCAATTGTTTGATTATTGTTGTAATCAATTTTTGGTCAATTCAATGTGTTTGAATGTAGTGAAGAATTTACCACTTGGCAGCATGATAATTTGCATAACATTGACAATTCATACCTGTTTAATGTGTGTTGTTGGTTTTTCTAGTATGCCATCATTACAGAGGTGCTGCTTTATTAGTGGAAGCCGCAGACATGGGTGATTCAGATGCACAGTAGGAATTGGGTTGCCATCTTATAGTTGAGGTAAGTCACCCTGTGCATTATCTTAGAGTTGAGGCTATAGTTTTTTTTTATTCATAAAATTTTTAGTCTTTTCGCCATTGTCTGTGATGATAAATAAAAATATGAAATAAGTTGAAAAACTACAAGACATACTATGTATCAAAATTATCCTACTGCCCTTGGACCCTTAGATAATGCCTCTTATGACATTGCAAGTCTTTGTATCAAATCCATAAAGTATGTCTAGCATTTTAGACCATTTGTTATTTGAATCCCAAATTAGTCAACTAGTTTGCTGACATGCTAAATGAGAACTCAAAGTGCCTAAACATCATACTATATTTTTATTTCTAGATAGGGAAGGCTACATGGAACTTGAAAATTCTATAGATGACTCTTGTTGACTGACTATAATAAACAATTTCGAAGAAATCTAAAAGCTATGAATTTTCTTACATAGTTGCTAGAAATCATTGGTTGAATCTGAGTAGCCACTTTGTTAACCCATTTATATGGTTCTATATAAACACGACTCTATCTTTGCAGAAGAAGTTTCGTTTGCAAATTTAACCATTGTAAATTCACTTGTATAGATTTTTTATGCAATTCTCTTCAAAATTGATTGACACTATACAAATAGTGATTAGTGTGTTGATTGCCTAAGAGAACGTGAAGGGAATGAAAACTCGTAACTTCATTCTAGATTATGTTGGAGAGGCGGTTGTTGGAATTGGCCTATTAAATTTTTATCTTCCTTTTTTAATCCCCAAAATGTGTTCCTTTGCATTTTCCTTTCTTTTCCCCTCACTAAATCTAAGAACCAAACAATGTCGTTGTCTTTGGATTTTATTTATTGTAAATACCCATTTAATCTGATGCCATTTGCTATTTTACGTTGTATTGGCGTTGTAATTTAATAGCATGATTTCCACATGTTTTTAGGTATAAAAAAAAAAGGATTCATTTGCTAAAGTTTCAAAGTTGACACTTTGGTCCCTAAAGTTTCATAAATGTGGCAAATAAGTCTAAATAGCCCTTTAGTGACGAATGATTTCGTCACTAAAAGTGAAAATTTCATCGCAAAAAGTCTTGGAGGGACTAAAGTACAACTAATTCAAACTCTAGGGACCAAAGTGCCAAATTTTAAACTTTAGGGTGCAAAGTGCAAAATCACCCAAACTTCAAAGGTGCAAAGTGCAATTAACCCAAAAACACAAATAACCCCCCCACCCCCAAAAAAAAATTAGCAATTCCATGGTACTCTTTTCAAATTGTTGTATCAACTATAGCAATTTGTAATGCCAAAATATGACTCTTATCCATTTTGTCACGCTGCAAAGTGGAGTAGAGAAGATGCGGACAATGTAAAAGATGGTTTGGAGCATGATCTCTAGATGGACAACCCAAATTTACTTATGTAGATACATTTACTATTTCTCTCCTTATTTCATGTCCTTTATTTTTGACATCATATATTATTGGATGGATTATTTCCCACATTATGGTAGGAACTAGACTCCTGTGTGTATTAGACATTCAGTTGGATTCTTTGAGAGATTTTTGGGAGGAACTTTTGTAAAGTAGGTTTAATTGTTTATGTAATTTTCTATTCTCTATTTTGTTGACAAATTATGACATTAAATAATTTGGTGCCTATTTTGGTATGATTATGATGCTTGTTAATTAGGTGCAAATAAAAATTTGAAAACATATAAATCAATTTTTTTTTACATTATTTAATATTTCTAACGGATATATACATTAGTAAATTTGTGAGTATTTTTTTATTTTTTGGAAATTACTAACGGATATTTCCGTTAGTAATAGTTGACAAACTGTTAGTATTCAATATAAACCTTTTAAAATTAGTTGAAAAAAACCGTTAGCAAGTAAATTTCTAACAGATATATCCGTTCGAAATCCTTTGATTTACTAACGGATTTACTAACGGATATATATCCGTTAGTAAATCCGTTAGAAATATTACTAACGCTAAAATACTAACGGATATATCCGTTAGTAACATTTACTCTAACGGATATATCCGTTAGTAATGAGGCCATATGGTGTAGTGACTGTTCGTCAACAGTCACAACCCTTCGAAAGGAGATTATTCGTCAACAGTCACAAACATTCGAATAAGGGGTTGTTTGGCAAAACCCATATACAACACTAAATTCCAATTTATCATCCAATTTTCCAACAATCCCCCACATGAATGATAAATTGTCCATACAACATGCAAATGAAAATGAGACACTAGTTCGAGTATCAACGAAGAAGTACTGCTTCAGACTAAGTAGCCTAGTGGTCTTGAACTTACTATCGGATTTACTAGCCGGTGAGTAGACTTTATTGTCTTTGAACTCCCAGCCATTTGAGTAAACCTAAACAATAGAATACACACATCCCTTCTTCTTACATATTTGGTTCTCACGTTTGTGTTCGTTTTGGCCTTGAACACCTCTTGATTCCGTGAGTGTTTTAGAAAATTCACCTTTCAAATTCTCATAGAAGAGGCCCCTTCTTACTCACGTTTGTGGTTACTATAAAGAGTATCCTGCAATAGTACCCCACTTAGACAGTTTCCAAGGTATAGGAACCATTAAAAGTGTATCTTATCCTTTTACTCGCGGCAGATAGACACTGACTCATCTTTGAAGTGAGAGGAGGAAGATATAATTCTTCTCAGTGTGTACCGAGTACTACATAATTTAGTTTTCCCGTTGAACCTAGATCTTGGGATCTCCAGTCAGCTAGGTTGGGTTTCCACTATGACGACTCTTGTTTAGTGCATAGGCTTTAATCCCATTCCCCTCGATGAACTTTCCACTTACTCTCGCGTTAGGCCTTTGTTAATGGATCCGCTATGTTATCATTTGACTTTACATAGGCAATAGAGATAACTCCATTAGAGAGCAATATTTGTTCTATGGTATTATGTCTTTCACTATATGTCAAGACTTACCATACTGTTATGTGCCTTTCCATTTGTCGATTGGCTACCACAATGCACAAATTCTTGACACAAGTTTTGTCCAACTTGAAATATCCTCTAAGGAAAGGTGAAGCCAATTTGCTTCCTCTCTTGCTTTATCTAAAACACTATATTCATATTATATTATTGATCAGGCAATGCAAACTATTTAGAGGATTTCCAAGGCACAATTGCACCTTTAAGTGTAAAGACATATCCATTTGTGGATTTTCAGTCTTTTCAAACAAATATCCAATACGGATATGTACCCTTCAAGTATAGTTAGATATCTTATGCAGTGCAATGTAGAGTTCAAGATGTACCTCTCGTATCTAAGTACCCTGATTATCGCCTTTTATTAATCTACACTTTGATTACTTATATATTTACTCAGTTTACTGACTGAGTACGCTATTTCCTGTCTAGTATCATTCACGACATGCCTTAGACTACCAATTTAATATGAATATTCAAATAGAGATATTCTACTATTAATATTTTTAGTTATAAGTAAGTTGACATCTATTGGTGTTCTCGTTAGACTATGATCATACTTGTCCACCAGACTAACTAGTATCACGTCTGCAACACCTAATTCTTCAAGTCACACTTGCTACTCAACATTTCCTTGATTGTCTTAGTTATGTCATTTTTGCTACTCATGCTGGCATGATATCTTGTCTTCGTGCTTTACGCACCGACAATATCAAACCTATTTGACATTGTCAAATTTTCTCAAACCAGCTTGTTTCAACCCGTAAATTGATTTCACAAATTTAAACACTTTCCCTTGAATTTGAACAATGAACTCTTATAATTGCTCCACATTGAATTTGCCAATTCATGTACTCATAAATTTTATTTACTTTTGCTAATCTTAAAGTCGTTAGCTTTAAGTTCTAGTGTGAACCCAAAAGTCATCTTCACTAATATCCTAGGTTACCACACTTGATCATCTTGGGTTAATCTCAAAATTTCACAAAACAAACTAACTGTGTTCAAATTTTCAAAATAAACGAATTGTGTTCAAATTTTTCATACTTGCAAAATATTAATGAATAAAAATAACTCATTATATGTTTTTCAACATATATCTTCCCCCACATTTGCAAGTATAAGTGATCACATGTTAATATGAGCATTTTAACATTACCCCCACATTTGTTAAAATCTCCTAGATCACGTGACTTTGTTTATCATGAACTAACCCTCATATTCATGAACCTTCATAAATTTTCAATTATAGGCATACAACACTTAAATATGTTATACCAGATACTATATTAAAAAATTTCATGGTTGCAAAAAATTGATGAAGAATAAATAACTATTCATATATTATTCAACATGCATCTACCCCCATATTTGTAAGTATATTGATCATGAGATTTTATCACTACCAGACATTTGTAGGTATAGATTAAACATAGATACTAAAAGTTTGGAGGCAAATTGTCTAGTTTTAGTAACTGAGGGGGTTTAACTGAAAAATTACTCAAGAATTGAAATCATACTACAATTCCAATTAAATTGAGGATCATGTCCCAAATTCATAAAGTTTGCAACTGACCTTGCAAAATTCATAACGTTTCAAATCATACTTCACTTTTATTATTTCACATTGTGGAAGACAACTCTAAGATTGAGCCAAATTTTGAAATCGATTTAAACTCTCAAACAGGAATATATATATATATATATTTTTTTTTTAGATTTCGAAACTTGGAATTCCAAAGCATATATGACCAGTTTTTGGAAAATAAACAAAAGAATGATTCTAATCACTAAGTGGCAATTTTTGTAATCACACATATGCAACCATTCTAACATCATATATATGTATTATGCAAACATGAATAGATTATATTATTTCTATATATATATATATAAAGCAAGCCTGATGAATCAAGACAAACTACAAGTCTCTCTGTGCTCTACCAATCGTTGACTGGTTTCTAAATAGTTCACTATTCTATCAAAACCATGGTACTGTTCTATAAATATATAAATCGATATACACATAAGTTGCTTATCCAATAGTTCATTAATTGTTCGACGGTGTGTATATATATATATATATATGTTTTCCTTTCAAGATATAACCCATTAAACAAAAGTTTGTTGAGATGATCATATGAACCAAACGGTGCCTAAACCAATAGGTATCAAAAGTTGCAAATCATGATGAACAAGTAGACAACGCTTCACCATTAATTACACTACCAAATACAAGGATGTATATATTGCCAATAGTTGAAAAGGTGCTAATGGTACCATTTCTCAAACACAGACAAAGACTAGGTGTCTACTCTTAGATCGCTTGTATAGCTACTCACTTTACAAATTGACTATACTATATGTAGTCTAGTACAATTCATGACACACACTGCACTTCATCTCATGTTTTGAACAATAACCTCTTATTATATATTGTTCTACCTTGAATCTCTAGCAATTCATATACACATAATTCTTCTTATGTTTGTTCATCTTAAAGCATTAGCTTTAATTTTCAATGTGAACCCATCTTATTTAACTTAAATCTTAGGCTACCACCTTTAATCATCTTAGATTATCTCCAAGACTATCCCCTATTGATTATTGTTTATGAGCACAACAAATTTTACAGACAAAGAATTAAGTATACTCAAATTTTTCCATACTTGCAAAATATTAAAGAACTACAAATAACTATGCATGTATTTCTCATATTCATGTTCTATCAGGAAAAAAAAAAAAATTTCTCATATTCATGAGCCCTCTTTTTTTTTTTGATAGACCCTCATAACTATTTAATCATGTAAAAACACGCATTAACAGAGAATGAATATCTCCTAAATTAATTACATGCACATCCTTGCACATTCAAAACATTGCAATGGTGGCTACAAGGCACCTTTAAGGTCAAATGCTCATTTGAATTTAAACAAATAATTTAAATAAATTAGTGTCCAAAGCACAATTAAATCAACGGCTCTCAGGGAGGCCTAAAGTACCATTTGGACAACAAATGAAAAGGTGATTAGCATCTCTTCCGATAATGAGTGCTAGTCAACCAACATAACACCTTTCATGAATGGGTACTAGGCACATTTGAGCAAAGGAAAAAAAATACTTAGCACCAAAAGTGGATTTTAAAATTTCCAACAATATGCATGCATAATAAACTCATATTGTGAGACAAACGTAACTTAATGAAAACGACAGTACTGTTCACTGGTTTGTAATTTTGATCTGTCAATCTATTCACTAAAATATATAACACTGTATACATATGTAGACTTTCTAATCTGAACGGTAAAGCAAGATTTCAGATTATGAACAGAAAATGAAAGTATATCGAATTCAAAATCTGTACCGAATCATGTATAGCACGAATTCAGCCTTTATATTTCACATTATGCAACAAGCAGAATTGTACAAAAGCACCATTATAGATTTTCAAATTACTTAATTTGTTTCCAAAACAGAAAATATATAGTTATTTTCCTAAAACTAGATTTGCTAATATAAAGCACTGTTTTAGAAAAACACAATCTGTCTTCTGAATGGTCATAGACTCACAAGTCACAACTATTCACAAAAGTTGCATTATGAAAAGGTCTCTATTCTTTAATCACGCTTTGATCATTAGAATCAATTCATATCAGTTCGTAATATCAAAATCCAATGTACACTATTTTGTAATAAAACTTTGATGCCAAGACGAAAAAAAAATAATAATAAAAAAAAAAAAAATGGTAGCCGTGAATCAAAGTGTAATACACATATTATAGATGACTTAAATGTATAATGTATGTATTCACAACATGTATGACAATGAAAAGTATTAGACGAACCAGATCAGAGAATAGATTAAAAAATGCAAGTGTGAACATCAAAATCCATGCAAACTAGACTATTTAAAATTTTCGTATTGTACCAGTCTACCAGATTTCCAGATTATAGGGATAAAACCGAGTGTTGTAGTTAACAGAAAATTAACTGACTCATACCAACAGAAATATCAGATTTGTACAAAAACACATATCATGCCAACTAAAAATTCGTCTTAAGATTGTTATTCAAAATATTTTGTGATGTATAAATCTGAAATATTTACTGATTGGAGATCCAAAATAAATACAGAATAAATTTGAGAAAGAATCCGAGCCCAGCGAACTGTTTCCTTAAGACGAATTTGCTCCCTCTCGGTGCACAAGGTTGATGAACAATCGTCTCCCAAGATAGAACGGATTTACAGTTCTGTATACGTTGCACTCCAATATGCAGAACCCAGCGAACGCAAATATATGTATAACACTCGAACAGACTCAATTCTAATATACAGAGAGAGTGAGAGAATGAATAATTTTTGTGTCTTTTTAAATGAATGAACAAGACCCATATATATAGGTTGCAAGAGACTGTTCGTCAACAGTCACAACCCTTCGAAAGGAGACTGTTCGTCAACAGTCACAAACATTCGAATAAGGGATTGTTTGGCAAAACTCATATACAACACTAAATTCCAATTTATCATTCAATTTTCCAACAATTGTCATATATTAATATAAGCCATAAATTGAGGTACTACAGTAAGTAGTACGGATTAGAAAAGCCAAGCGTCCAAACTCCCAAAACGGACAGAAAAGTGTTAGTATTTTACGTCAATTAAAAGTTTCAAAACCTTGTTTACTGTTTTATAAGTGTTGTAATTAGATAGTTTTTCGAAATAAAACAAGAAATCTCACATAGTAAAATTATGATCTTTCTAATAAATACAAAGAATCCTATCTGAACATGTTGATCTATTGGATAGCCTAACTCTTGCAACTCAAAATTTGATCTGGTTTAGTCCATCTCTCTCTCTCTCTCTCTCTCTGTCTCTCTCTCTCTCTCTCTCTCTCTTAATTTATTAATATGATTCTTGTGAGAATCAAGTGTAGGTTAGTTTGACAGATCATTTGTTTTAAGAAATTTATTATTGGGCACAGACTCCTAGGTAAAATATAGACACTCACCAAACTAGATTCTCACAAAACCAGATAAAAATAGACTTGAACAAAACTAGGTCCTGTTGTAGGCTATTCCAAACATGCCTTAAGTGTCAACATTTTAACAATGTGGAATAAGGTGAAAACGGAACCTTACGAGAAGGGAAAAATATACTCCATATAATCTGTTAGTTCTGACAAGAGCACTCAAGTATATATTTTACTTCAGTCTCAACCACACATTTGAAAAAATAGGGTGCATTTAGTTATAAAATTGTGAAATAGACAGTACATAATATATATGTAGCACTTATTATAATCAATCCTTAAAACAATCTTTTGAGCCATGAAATTCATATAATGAGCAATTGAACTATATTTGCATTATTTTGAACCATTCCCACATGTTCATATTTGGCCAACCATCTTTTCCTCTCACTTCTCCTCAATTTAGTTTCGCCTAAAATTTTAATTTGTTGAGCGAAAAAAAAGTTTCACCTAAATTGTTTTACTATCAACCCAGCCATTATAATTTCATCGCTTACTATCGAGCAAAAGTGAATACCTGTAACCTCTTTGACCGGTGGGGCTAACCCATGTAACTAAGCAAAGCAGTCCAAAGGGTTCAGAATTTGAAATTGAAAACAAATGGACCTGTCCAAATCTTAGCTAATAATATGCAAAACAGCCCAACCCGAAGCAGCCCAAAGGCTTCAGCTCAATTTAAAACAAAACAGCTCAAGGGTTCAAAGAATTGAAACTGAAAACCAATAGACTAGCCCAAAACTTTGCCCAACTTGATGAGTTAGGACACGCTCAAAGCCACAGCCCACAGGCCGAACACCAAATCAGGAACCCAGCCATAAACCCGTGGTCTAGACTCAAAATCACCGTCGCTAAGAGAAATGCTAGTCACAAATAGATGTTCACAAAAGGATGCGTCATCCTATATGGGATTTGGATCCAGTACCACACTTAACTCTGCCACATAAGTGTCACATGGAATGCCGCATCCTTTTGTGAGCATCTTTTTGTGATCTCTTTGTAACTCTTTTGCGACTCTAGCATTATTCTGTCTCTAATTTATGGCCAATCATCCAAGAGCAGTTTTAGAGGTATTATATATGTTGATAAATTCCACTTGGTGGATGGTTTTTACAAATATTTACATTGATTTTCCACGATTTGATGGCGCAACAAGTGAGAATATTGTCTCACTTTATCTTGATGAAATTGCAAAAAATTTATTGGTTTCCATGGTATGATACCCCATCAATGGTTCCTGGAAGCTGGAATAAAAAATGAGTAATGTTTGTGCCACACTCATCCATACTTAAAAAGTATCTACACTCTGAGGTGGATCAATGAAAAGAAAGATAGAGACCGTGGGGTCCATTGTCAGTCTTTTCTCATTAGTTCACCTTAAGATGTGGATGCTTTTTGAGTGTGGATGAGTGTGGTACTAGCATTTTTGAAAAAAAAAAAAAAAAACTTGCTAGCTAGTTGGGCTACCTAATATGGAACACAAGGTTTGGGTATAGTGATCTCTTAAGCAATTTGATTTTCTTATACAATATAATTTCTTGTATGATGTTTTGTATAAGAAAGATTGCATTTTTATTTGGGCAAGTCTATAGTGGGCATCTTTTCATATGAGAAAACGGGTTTTAACCGCTGGATAAGAATTTAATAATAAATGCATCTCTAGATTCTTAAGAATCTTATGATTAAATTCTCATCCAACGATAAAAACCTGACTTCTCATATGAGAAACCTCTCACAATAAACTTACCTTTTTATTATGGGATATTTCTGTATTGTTTGACCTTTTGATCCAAACTAGCCCAAACACCATTTTTAGTTACAAAAACCTCCTTAGTAATGTGTTGAATATTTCATCTGACTAGACAAAAGCCCTTCAAATGCTAGAAATTATTTAGTGAGTCCGTCACGCCACATTATTCCAGCAACTACTCATAAACACGAAAGTCAAATAAATTTGGACTATGTTACCATCCTGCTTAAAATTTCTAATCTTGGAGCCCCATATTTGCCAATTTTTGAGCAACACACAATACATATTCACTTCCACCTTACCAGTATAAATCCTACATGGAAAAACTATGTCATGTGATAGTCACACTTGCATGCCAATTTTTATGATTCAAGTATTTTGTGAATTTCACGTGGGTCGACTCAAAAAAAAAAAAAAAAACTCAATGATCTTTAAAAAAGCAAATTCCGCGCATCCCGTGGACAGAATTCGGTATAATGTTGACTTCCACTTAAAACAGCGTGTCACTCCACAACCTCACATCATTGTAAAACCGGAAATGCTAGATGCACAAAAAAAGTGCACAACGAAATGCACAACCAGCTTAAAATTGTTGGACTTCGTGCTGAAAAGTCTGTACACACAAAAAGTCAAAAAGAGGAGTGTACAGACTTTTCAGCACGAAGACCAACAATTTTAAACTGGTTGTGCATTTCCTTGTGCACTTTTTTTTGTGCATCTAGCATTACTCTTGTAAAACACTGCACTTTATTTTGGTGTGAAAAAAATTTCCACATCCCCATATAATGTTTGACCTTTTTGGGCTTTTATTTTTATTTCATCAAAATTTTCAAGAGATGTGCGTTAGCCTTGGCAAATTACTCCTATCCGACTGCTTGCTTTAAAATGTATACATATATCTATTATATATATATATATATATATATTTACAGTCAGGCTACAAAGAGGGCGTCCTTTTTTTTATTAAAGAGAGGACCTCTGTTTTGGCCGTCGGATCGTGTTTTCATTAATGGCAGTTTTGTCATTGCACAGTTTTTAAACAAAATCCAACGGCCAAAACAGATGTCCTCTCTTTAATAAAGAGAGGTGGCCCTCTTTAGAGAATCTTTGTATATATTTATATATATATATATATATATAGTCCTAATGCATGGATGAGCTCTCCTGCCCTTTTAAAGGTGGCCTATTTCTGCTGACTTTATGGTAGAACTTGCCCCCTTCATAGATAATTAGATAGGGACTATCCCTGGTTTGGCTTCGAGCCCATTGGATCTCATGTTTCCATTTAATAGGTCGAATAATTATGCAATGGGATTGAGAGAAATGTCAACGGAGTTAATGGGAAACGAAGGAAATTGAAATTTTTTATGGTGCTTTATGTGTAAAACATTCTTTGTATGTTTTCTTTGGTTCCTTATTGCACTTTAGATGTTTTCTTTGTAGGAAAATCAACATATATATAAAAATGAGTACTTTGTTTTGCTCCTGCTATTTGTACTAGTTTTGTATATATCATATTTAACTGGTCAATGGTATTTCTCTATTGTGTATGGTATTATTTGCTGAACCATGCAGTGGGTTGGCATTTCCTTTGCATTGCATATATATATTCTGGTAGATACTATGACAAGGATTACAATTAAAATTTAAAATATCTCAATTTGAGTATCAATTTAAGCTTTTTTTATGGTTCTAAGGATTTTATCTGTCAAATCAGATAATTAACGATAACATTATTTGATTGATCAAATACCTACTCTAAATAGGGGTGGATTTAGGATTTTTGGTCAGGAGGGCCTATACTAGCAGAGTTATATGTTTTATTTTTTTATTTTGTTTATTTTTTTTAGTACACATAGCTATATTTTATTGGACTGAATCGTGCCCAATCACTATGTGAACGGATGATACCAGACCACACAATAATTTTGTGATATATGAGATCGCTGATTATAATATATACGGTGATAGCTAGCTACTAGTTTATAACACTGGCATTCAGCGTTACTATCTTAAAGTGTTACCTCTTAAAAATGGGTATAAGATCCATAAAGTCATGCGCCATGCATTATTATATTTTAAGGTATATAAGAGAACATAAATTATTTCCATTGTGCCCCACAACCATTGAACATTAGCAATCAGGTTCCTAATTAAGAGATATTTCTGTGGTCCCCAATAACCAAAATGGAATTCCTTTCACAAGAAGTTCTTATATATTCAATGGCCTATTCTATTACTAAGATTTAAGGTCAAAATAATCCATCACTTGTGAATTGTGAATCACAATGCTGTGAGAAGCACTGAATCTCCCTAATTTACCTTGTCATAAATTCCATCCAATATGGTTGAGCATTTATTTCATTCTTTCTCTCTCTTTTCTATTTATATTAACACAGTGCAAATTTTAATTTTTTATCCATAATCTAAAAGATTTGCATTAATTTAATAATTTTGTAGTAAAAGTTGTCAAAATCGTCCAATTAGTGCGTTCATGTCAAAAGATTTTGTATATTAATATTACATACATACTGATTTGGAGAGAAAGAAAGTGCTGAGAAGGAGGAATGATGTGTAGTGAGTGGAGAAAAAAGTAAAAAAAAGTGGGGAGTTTAAAATTTTTCAAGTTATAAATTATATCTAAAAAAGTGCTGAATAGTATGAGAACATTTTTAGAACCTTAGCGGATGACACATGCTAAGGGTTCAAAATATCCTAAGCACCAATCTTCATATGATAACACATGAAAGTCTAAAATATCATAACGAGTGGTGAGGAATGGTGGTGGTTGTTTGCAGGGGCAAACAAACAAAGGGCCCCCACTCCTTTGAGAGACTTTTTAATTTTCACGCCAAAGAATTTTTAATTTTACACGCTTCTCAGAAATGTTCCCCCTTTTCCCCAAGAGACTTTTTAATTTTCACACGCCAGAGTTTTTTAATTTTACACGCTTCTCATAAATGTTTGAAAAAAGTATATGCTACAATAGATTGTGGGGTGTGGCTTAGTCAAATATAAAATCTCAAAGAAGTCAAATTATAGTTGTACCCAACACTTTTTATAGCAACAGATACAATCATACAGGATGTGTAAGTACATAAATTCATGTGTGTCAGGTTTGCCAGAGGTTGATGATGTATTTTTAAGGTAATAGATATCACATTACGAGTTGTTTTCTAGAATATTACAATTTTAATACTTAAATATTAAACAAGATTGTATTGAAGTTTAAAGAGTGTTCTAGGGTAAATCGTTCTTGCTAAAACCGACTCTATAGAGTCATTTATACGAAAATTGAGTATTTATTTAAAATCGATTTTACCAAAACTGAGTTTATTGTTGAATTTATTTTCTTTGAAAGAATTTTTCTACAAAATAAATTCTTTGAAGGGAAAAAAATAAATTAAAAGAAAATTAGTTTTAGTAAAACCGATTATAATGATTCGTTTTTACAAACAACGACTTTAAGCAAAAATCGGTTTTGCCAATAACGACTATAAAATCTTTTTTACTGATAATGACTTTATCTAAAGTCGTTTCTACTAAAACCGACTTTAAGGTAGCAACTTTTCGCTCCGATTTGATTGGACAGATTCTGAAACCCCACGTTTTGCAAAAAAAAAGTCGGTTTTACCAAAAATGACTTTACAGTCGTTTTATTTTTTACCACTAACAACTTTATTCAAAGTTGGTATTGGTTAAAACGACTTTGCTTAAAGTCGTTATTGGTAAAAATGACTTTAAATAAAGTCGTTATTGGTTAAAATGACTTTTTTATTCTGTAGCCCTGTGGTGTTCAGAATGCAATCCAATCAAGACAGAGCGAAAAACTTGCCACCCTAAAGTCGGTTTAGTAAAAAACGACTTTAGGCTTGTTTGTGCCATCTATTCGTCAACATAAGTGTGTTGTGTTCTTTGTTGTGACTTCTTTCTTCAGGCTTCTTTTGTTATTTTTACTTCTTCTTTCTTCTTTCTTTCTAATCCTTATTTTCTTCTTCTCTAAATTTCTTTCTTATTCAATGTCGACATTTATTACATTTTACGAGGGGGGTAATATGATAATGGATCACAACGAAGGAGGTGTTAAGTACAGCATATCGGTTAAGGATATTCAATAAGTGAATCACGGAACAACCCTATCATAAGTGGTCTGTGAAGGTGAAATTGTCGATTTGAAATTCACTTGTAGATTTCCCATCAGCTAATACAGAGCTGTCATCAATTACATGGCTATTTCCATAGTGGATGATTCGATACTAAATAAGGTACTTCATATTCCTTCATTGTTTTTGGGAGTAATATGTGTTGAGGTGTATATCGAGAAGGTCCAGCATGTTGTAGGATTTATTCTCCCGGGCAGCAAAGTATACAGTCCGGACCGTATACTCGACTGCTAACATAAGGGTCTGAAAACTTTGATGTTGAGTCCCTTTGTTTATCCCCGTTGAATTTAAACGAAGACCACACACAAAACTTTGATGGATATCGAAGCTCACATTACTCGGAGCCCTACAAAAGGTACAACAATTTGTCACAAGTTCATGTAAACGAAGGTCCTAGTTGTAGCACTCCAAACTTTGAAACTGCAAGTCCTAGCTCTAGGACTCCAAACTTTGAAAGCGATTATGACTTTAGTAGCAGGAATCTACGTGGAACGTTGTCAACCGATGAAGGGTATATGAATCCTGTTGAGCAACTAGTAAGACTTGAGGACAATACTGAAGATATTACAGCAGATAGTGGCAGTGCACACACAGAAGATCCCTTAGAGGATGAAGAGGAAAAGGGCAAGGTGTCCTAACGCCATCTCCCCCTCATATACAAGAGTCTCACAGTCTGGTACCTTTCTTCACTGACCGTGAAGGGGGGATGAGGGTTGTGAAGTTACTACGCTTGACAGTAATCGTACTTTTTCAATATGGGACTCTTAAAAAGTTGAGTTAAAGAAGAAAATGACATTCAGAGATAAGCAGCATCTCTAGGAATGCGTAAAGTTTTATCACACAAAGAATTACCGAGAATACGTGGTAGTTGAAACAAATCCAAAACTTTGGATGGTTAAGTGCAAAAATGGGTGCACATGGCACTTGCGTGCTTCAAAAAAATTAATGACGGGTAGTTTTCAAATTACACAGTATAATGGCGACCACTTTTGTGTATACTCGCATAGTAGCCTGGACCACATTAATATATATATATATATATATATATGAATCTTATAGTAAAATCAATCATGAGTTATGTGCAACGTGATCCATGTATAAAAATTAGTTTAGTCATTGTAGGGTGAAGGGAAGCCAAAAATTCACAATCTCGTACAAGAAGGCATGGCGTGCGAGGGAAAAAGCTATAGAGATGGTTTTTGGAGACTATGATGAATTTTATAGAAAAATGCCTAGATTTATGTCATCTCTTCAAAAATACAACCCTAGGACTGTGGTGCAGTGAAAATTGAATCCTACGGACACCCATGATGTGGTCAAGTTCCAATATATGTTTTGGGCCTTCAAACCTTCAATTGACGGGTTTACTCATTGCCAACCAGAAGTTTGAGTTAATGGGACCTATATTAATGGAAAATACAAAGGCAAGATTCTTATAGCTATGGGGATCGACACTGATAATAAGATATTTCCTCTTCCATTTGCAATTATTGATGAGGAGACCATTCCTAGTTGGTCAAGGCTTCTAAGGAACCTAAGTACGTATGTTGTCCGTGGTCGGCATGGCATATGCCTAATATCTAACCAAAGTGGAGTTAGCCCAATGCATATCATCGATTTTGTTTAAGGCACTTCCAGTGCAACTTCCATAAGAAATTCAAGTATATCCTATTGAAGGACCTACTTTGGATTGTTAGGACCAAGCATCATATTAAGAAGTTGAACCGTGATATAGAGAATTTTGAAAAAATAGATACCAATGCACGACGTTGGTTAGATCGTGTGCCATTAGAGCAATGTTCTCTTGCGATGATGGTGGTCACCGTTATGGTATCATAATCACTAACCACATCGAAGGATTAAACTCAGTACTGACGGGGGCACGTGCTCTCCCAATAACTACATGCGTCCAACTCATATTTTAGCAGGTTGTGAAATATTTGACAAAGTAAGGCTAATCATGCAAAAATGGTTAAGAGATGGATGTACCTTCATGAAGCACGTGGTAGATGCTCTTGATAAAGAGCAAAAGAAAGCAAATATCCACGAGTTACAGGCGTGTGACAGGTATTATTGATTTACTAAATTTTCACAAATCGTACATCTACTTTTGCAATCAACCCAATCACTCTTAAAAATTTAACTTTTGCAAATTTTCACTCAATAGGTCCACATGAGAATTCCAAGTTATCACACGGAGTAGTCAAACAAGTGGGGGTAACCAGTAGGTCGTGCGACTCAATTTGGGTTATTGCTCCTATGGGAGGAAAGATATATATAAATATCCATGGTCGCACCTATTGGCTATTACAATGAATCATGAACTAGACCCTTTTCAGTTTGTAGCAAAAGAGTATAGCATGGAATCTTTCATTCGTACATAGGAAAGCAATTTCCACCCCCTGGAGCACGAAGACTATTGGCCACAAATTAACGTACTCGTCTCCTACAGAATGCATACACTCGACATATGATAAGGCTGGGTCATCCCCAGTCTACACGTATCTGACAAATTTTATGATACAAGCTTAGGTTGAGACAAGAGTCTCAACCCTATTTATATTAATCATTACAGAGAGAATTTATAATAGTGCCTTTAGGCAATAAACCAAAAAATAAAATAATAAATGCTAGCAATTCATTAACAACTCATTAAAAACTAATTGACAACTAATAGACAGCACATCTCAATACTCCCCCTCAAGCTGGTGTGAAGATCTCTCATGTCCAATTTGCTAAGGATATAATGATAAGGCCTACTTCAAAGACCTTTAGTGAAAATATCTGCCAACTGTTCACTAGATTTCACAAATGGAGTACAGATCACACCACTACTCACTTTCTCTTTTATAAAGTGTCTGTCAATCTCCACATGCTTAGTTTGATCATGTTGCACTGGGTTATGAGCAATACTGATGGCTTCTTTTTTATCACAATAAAGTCTCATAGGATAAGGGGGCGTAATATTAATGTCTCTTAATAAATTTCTTATCCACAACAACTCACAGATTTTTTCAGACATAGCCCGAAATTCTGCCTCGGCACTAGATCTAGATAAAATAGGCTGTTTCTTGCTATGCCAAGTAATGAGGTTTCCTCCAACAAAGGTACAATACCCTGAGGTAGATCTTCTGTTTGTAGCTGAACTTGCCCAATCTGCATCTATATATCCTTCCACTTGAAGGTGATTATGTATACCAAAGAATAATCCCTTTCTAGGGGCTGATTTCAAATATCTGAGGATTCGAAGAACAACATCATAGTAAGACTCATGAGGAGCATGCATAAACTGGCTGACTACACTCACAGCAAAAGCAATGTCAAGACGGGTGTGAGACAGATAAACTAACTTCCCAACCAATCTCTGATATCTCCCCTTGTCAACCACTTCTCCATCTGTATCATCCCCTAATTTCTATTAACTTCCATAGGAGTATCACACGCCTTACTCCCTAGCATACCTGTTTCTTGTAGGAGATTAAGAACATATTTTCTCTGAGAGATGAAGATCCCTTGTCTGCTTCTTGCTACTTCAATTGCCAGAAAATACTAGGGGCTTTCCAAGTCTTTTATTTCAAACTCCTTGGCCATGTATCTCTTCAACTCCTATATATCTTCCACATCGTCTCCTATAAGAACAATATCATCCACATATACTATGAGAGCTATTACCTTCCCTTGTGAGGAATGTCTGATAAAAAGGGTATGATCACCTTGGCTTTATTTAAAGCTATATTTGAGCATAGCATGACTTAACCTTTCGAACCATGCCCTCGGAGACTGTTTAAAGTCCATGCAGGGCTTCTTATGTCTGCAAACCTTACCCTTAGTTTTGGAGTCTTCAAACCCAGGAGGAATATCCATATAAACTTCTTCTGCCGAATCCCTGTGTAGAAAGGCATTTTAACATCGAGCTGATGGAGAGGCCAATCTAAATTTGCAGCAAGGGATAAAAGAATGCTCACAGTGTTCATCTTAGCAACTAGAGCAAATGCTTCCTCATAATCCACTCCATAAGTTTATCTATATCCCTTTGCCACCAATCGAGCTTTATACCTTTCAATAGATCCATCTGCCTTATGCTTGATTGAAAACACCCACATACACCCCACTGTCTTATGCCCTCTAGGTATTTCAACCAATTCCCAGGTGCTATTTTTTGTGGAGAGCTTTCATCTCTCAATCATAGCATACTTCCATTTGGGATCAGTGAGTGCATCTTGTACATGGTTAGGGACAAACACAGAAGCAAGTTTGGATGCAAAGGCTTGGTAAGAAGGAGACAGACGACTATATAAGACAAATTTAGATATGGGATGTTGAGTACATGACCTAACACCCATACGTGTAGCAATTGGAATATCTAAATCATCATTAATAGTAGGAGAATTAGGATTACCTAGTCCCTCACTAAGGGAAGGAGACAGGAGTGGCGGATCAAGAGGAATGGTCTTATCTTTTATCCTCCAAGTTTTTCTCTGATATACTATGTCCTCTTTCTCTGGATTTTTTTTTCTTTTGCAATGGTGGGTTCCACAAATGTCTTTCTCTCAGTCGCTTGTTTTCCATCAATTTTTTCTTTCTCTTGCTCTCTATCAATTTTTTTTACCCCTTCCTCCTCATCAAGAGTGCCCAATATCTCAAAAGGATTAGACACTGGTAAATTAGGAACATGTAGTTCAGGTAACTTTTCTATACTTGTATTCTTCCCCTGCAGAGGAGCCTGAGGAGTGAAATAGGACTATTCCTCAAAATAGGTGACATCCATGGAAACATACCACTTTTGAGTAGGAGGATGGTAACGTTTATACCCTTTTTGAGTAGGAGAATAACCAAGGAAAACACATTTGATAGCCCGAGGATCGAGTTTTCCTCTTACGGGAGCATGATTATGAATGAAACAGACACAACCAAAGACCTTAGGAGGAATGACAAAAAGATCAGAAGGACTAGAGAGAACCTCGACAGGTGATTGTTTATTAAGAACTTGAGTAGGAAACCGATTGATTAAATAAGCAACAGTTAAGACTGTTTCACCCCAAAAAGGCTTAGGAGCATGGGCTAAGAATAACATTGACCGGGCAGTGTCTAAGAGGTGGCGATTCTTGTGCTTCGCCATTCCATTTTATTGTGGAGTATTGGTGCAAGAAGATTGGTGAATTATGTCATTTTCCAAAAAAAAACTTCTCAAGACCAGATTTAAAGTACTCCCCCCCCCCATTGTCTGAATGAACAATTTTTACAACCGCACCAAATTGGGTACAAATCATTTTATGAAAGGTTTCAAAAATTGAATGGACCTCACTTTTTTTTTTCATCATGTAAACCCAAGTAGTACACAAAAAATCATCT
This sequence comes from Hydrangea macrophylla, assembly GCA_033977485.1. Classification (NCBI taxonomy): domain Eukaryota; kingdom Viridiplantae; phylum Streptophyta; class Magnoliopsida; order Cornales; family Hydrangeaceae; genus Hydrangea; species Hydrangea macrophylla. Next base: position 56,860,697 of record CM066993.1, read on the forward strand.
ATAAATATGACAAACCACCTACGGCCTTTAAGTGCAACAACATGAGAAGTACCCCAAACATCTTAATGTATAAGAGAAAAAAGAATAGTACTTATATGATTATTGGGATAAAAGGAAGTATGGTAGTGCTTTCCAAGTTCACAATCTTCATACGAAAAGTTGGGTACATTTTTATTATATAAAAAAGATGGAAATAAATGCTTTAGTAAACCAAATGAAGGATGTCCTAGGCGTTTGTGCCAGAGCATGATATCACCAGATGTAGAGCCAGTGAGAGTAGTATGATGAGCCAATTGTTGTCGGTCTTGTGGTTCCAGAATATAAAGACCATTCTCCTCTCTACCACTACCAATCGTCCGTCCTGTGACAAGGTCCTGAAACACACAATGAGAAGGGAAAAATGTGACGCTACAAATGTGATCACGGGTAATACGACCGATAGATATGAGGTTAGTGGTAAAGCTAGGAACATGCAAAATAGAAGATAAAGACAACGAAGGAGTGACACGGACTAAACCTTTTCCTGAAATCGAAGAGACGGTTCCATCAGCAATCCTGAGTTCATCCTGACCTCAACATGGTTTATAATCGAAAAAATAGGAGATAAAACCGGTCATATGATCGGATGCCCCAAAATCAATAATCCAAGGAAAACTAGTATGGGAATTGAATGCACTCACTGAAGTAGCTAAATTACCTGAACGAGCAAAAGATGATGAGGCAATAGTAGGTGTATCCAGATGAGTCATCAGGTAGCGAAGAGTCTCCAACTCAAATATTTGGGTAGAATTTCCCTTTCTCGAATAAGTGTTAGCCATGGTCTCCTAAATGTCCTGGGCAGTCGCCATGTCCAAAAAACCCTCACCAATTTCAGGGATCATAGAGTGAACTATCCATGTCATGACAATGGAATTTTCCATCTCTCATTTGTCATTAGTTGCATACTCGGTGCTTGGTATTTGATTCGACCGTTAATGTACCCCATTTTTTCTCTGCCTTTAAGAAACAATGTCACAGACTGGGACCAAGTCAGAAAATTGTGACCATTGAAGAGGGAAGTAGTGATCTTCATGTTCGGGTTATCAAGGTGAGCAACAACATTGCTCTCACTTCTAGATGGCTGTGAACTGATGGTGGATTTTCCAGAATAGTCCAACATCGTAAATCATCCCACAAGAAATTACCCACAACAATCACTGAAAAAGGAATAGGAACCTGTACCAATGGGGTCGTAGCACACAAGAGAAAAATCAAATTACCATATAGGATGCAAAAAGACCGGTCATCGATTAATGGTCCATAGAAGGACCGAACAACACCAAAAAAAATAAGGGTCAATCAAAACTAGGGTATAGGGATGGTATACGGTCTGCGACTAGAGTGTAGAGGTGGTAGGGACTTTCGGATGGGTCTAGGTTAGCATGGGTAGTGTCGGCTAGGTGAGGGGTGGTGTCGGCTAGGGTTTATGTGGTGTGTATGGGCTGCGGCTATGTCTAGAGGGGCATAGGAGGTTGCGATTCAGTGTGGGTAAGGTAGAGATGGCTGGGACTTCGGCTGGATAAGGATGTGGGGATGCGACTAAGTGGTGGTGGTTAAAAAACGTGCCAATGGTGGTGATTCCCTGCTTAGGGAGGCTCTGATACGATGACAAATTTTATGATACAAGCTTAGGTTGAGACAAGAGTCTCAACCCTATTTATATTAATCATTACAGAGAGAATTTACAATAGTGCCCTTAGGCAATAAACCAGAAAATAAAATAATAAATACTAGCAACTCATTAACAACTCATTAACAACTAATTGACAACAAATTGCCAACTAATATACAGCACATCTCAATTGTATCTACAGTGACATGGATGTACCCAGGGCCGTGTGCCCAAACAATGTAGTATTTGTAGGGTGACTTGTCATGATCAAAGCCGTTGTCCTGCGCGACCATAGGTTATTGCTGATTATAACATTCAAATGTAAGTTGAGTTTTATGATTTTATGATTTTCTTTTCCCTTAAATGTATGATTTATATTTAGTACATTGGATTGCTGGGAACCACTGAGTTGTGACAAAGTTATGTATGTTAGAAGAAAAGTACACAAACACAAACATCATCTATGACTATACTAAAAAAGGAAATGTACAAAATTAAGAAAAAAAAACTAAAAAGAAATGTACAAAATAACATACACAGTCCAAAACAACATACCCAGTCCAAAAAATAACTAAAACCAAATGTACAAAATAGCATATGCAATCCAAGTATCTATGTTCCACATGGTGGTGGAATAATAGTCCTCCTAGGTCTACCTCTCTATACTCCTTCATCAACATCTAGCACCTGCTTCAGACCCACATCTAGTACCGCCTATGTATCTGGAGAAACCTGGGATGGCTACAAAGGACCCATCGCTAGTGCCGCCTAAATATCTGCAGCAACCTGGGATGGCTGATCCTGACCCTCTTGTGCTGCCTGTGGGACGGCTGCTCCTAACCTTCCTATGCCGCTTGTGTATATGTGGTATCTTGGGTGGGATATGAGGTACCCGCATTTGGTGTCACAGTTCCAGCATCTAGAACAACCTGGGACAACTGTAAGGGATTCACCTCTGCTACCGCCTATGTAGTAAAAGCAACCTATCTCCCAGATGTCCCCACGAGGGACCTCTCCCACGCCCACTTCTCCCATGCCCTATCCCTCACCCTCTCTCACAGCCTACTACATCACTAGCAGCACTCTGTGTCAACACCTCACCCATATCTGTATCGTCTGGTAAATGGGTCGGCATGGTCGGTGGTGGTAGTAGTAGTGGTGGTGGTGGTGGTGGTGGTGGCTGCGTCAACATGAACATGTGTCAATGCCTCACTCATATATGTATCGTCTGTAGCTAGTAAGGGAGTGGCTATATGTGCAGCCAATAGTATAGGGGTAAGCGATGGTATGGTAGTAGTGGTGGTGGTGGTGGTGGTGGTAGATGTAGGATGGGTGGCTAGTGGGACCATGGGTGGTATGGTGGTGGTGGTGGTGGTAGATGCTGGGTGGGTGGCTAGTGGGGTCACGGGTCATATGGTGGTGGTATATGCGAGGGGTGGCGGATGGGGTAACTGATGGTATGGTGGTGGTGGTAGATGGAGGGGGTGGTATCGTACAAAGCAAATCATACATGTCATGCATAGGAATATCCACAAACAGTTGTGAACTAAGATACATGGACACTTCAAAAATGAAGCCGCAGGGGCACTTAGTGCTCACCCAGTTCAGGTGCGGCACGGGTGCAACAGGTGTGGTGGTTGTTCTTCGGAGTGCTTCCTGAGTTCTTTGTGTGTTTTGGGTGCGACTGGCTGCTTTAGGGGTACGAGAGGGACACTTTTGGGGGTGTGGTGGGGCATTTTTTTAAAAAATAAAAAATAAATACAAAGTTTGATCAAATTGGGCGTCCAAAATATAAATATTAGAAAATAAAATAGTAGATCTGAAGAACTGGAGGTCCAAAAAGCAAAGAAGAAGATCAGAAGAAGAATTGGAACAAACAAGCTCGGAAAAACAAAAATACATACCTCATTTTCCCTCTTTCGAGCCTCATCTTCGTCGATCTAACGAATCGCAGCTCTGAAATAGCAGATCGGTCACCGCCTTCAAGCTCAAGCTCAGGTAAAGGACCCGATCTGTGTCATGTGAGTGTCGATGTGTGTGTATTTGTGTACGTAGATGTGTGTTAGTGTATGTGTGACTGTGTGTCGATGTTTGTGTGTGTCGAATCTGTGGATGTATGGGTATGTTTGTATCATTGTATGTGTGAGACGGAGTGTTTGTGTCGCTCTGTGTGTGTGTGTGTGTGTGTGTGTGTGTGTGTGTGTATGCGTATGTATGTGTGTGTGTGTGTCGCTGAGTGTGTGTGTGCTGTTGTGTTTGCATGTCGTGTGTGTGTATGTTTATATACTCTCTTTTTTTTCTTTTTTCTTTTTTCCTTTTTTTAAAGGTTATATATATATATATACATATATAATAAAAAAAATGAAAACAAGTGTCTATACTACTAGAATGGTTCATATACAGTAATATGTAATTTTTTTTTAATATTTTATATAAGTACTCCGCCGTACCTACACTCTTAATTTTGAAAAAATTGTTGAACTCCCCGCACCCTCGTCCCCGCACCCCCGAATCCCCGCACCCACGTCCGTGCTTCATAGGCTGTGAAAGTTCTGATCCCTGCAACTGTGAAAGGTCATCAAACACATGGTCAGGGACTGGGACTGTCCCCCTGGTGCTAGGTTTGTCAGATGATGGGCTGACTGAAGGAGACAGCGACGAATGTATCTACTGTAGTACCTTAGCACATGATGTCACAATCTCCTGAAGCATACTCTGGTGACCACACTCATGAGCACTATACTGTTGTAAGATGGTCTACGCACTCTGATACCGTGCTAACAGAGTAAACCTGAAAGGATAAAAAATTTAAAACAATTAAGTGGTTGGTCAAAATAATTAATAAAATGTAAATAAATTAGTTTATTTCAATACGTACCAGCAGCTCAATGATAGATCCTTCTTTGTGAAAACCGGTCTGCGGTCGTACTATATGTCCGACCTGTAAAACTATAATCTGGTGATACAACCTCATGTAAGAATCGGAGGACACCATGGCCACATCTACTATATCATCCCCGATGATAAAAGTCATCCAAGACGCCCACCTCTCAATATACTCCAGGTGGGACACGGTCTAATCCTGTGATGCCTGTCCACGTCAATCTATACCATGTAGGCACCGTGATGTGTCAACCGGTGTGGATATCGCAGGTTATTCTTTCTTTTACCCACAGCTTTTCAAAATCAATTTCTAAAAACAAATGAGTCGCCACTTAATTTTTTTAAAAGGAAAATTAAGAAACCATTTTAAAAGGACACTGATCTTTTGCGAAACCAAAGATAAACTGGGTCCGGGGATTATGGAATGAAAGGGGAAGGAGCCCGGCGGACTAAAACACCCCCTTTCATCCTATCTCACGATAGGCCTCTACTCAACATCCTTTTTAATCAAGTTATTAATCTAAGCATGCCCTCAATTAATACATAAATATAAGTATACATATCACAAGCATGTCAAAAGGGTGCAAAATTGCTAACGGTAAAATATCATTCATAAGCCACGTAATTCAAGTAGCAAGCAATATGATATGCAATAGAGAACTAGAAAACATACCCGGGATCCGACCGCGAATATTAAACGTGTAATGCATGCAAGAACAAAAATAAACCTAAGAAAGATCTCTAATTCATATATTCACATAAGGCAAAGCCTAAGCTAAGGTGTCGCACATGGGGTCGAAAAATCAATTAAAATCAATGAAGTAGATTAAACTAGAGAAGGGTTGAGAAATTGTACCTCAAAGCGCTACAAAACAAAGGTTAGTACACATGCCTCATAGTATATATAATATCAAAAAGTAATCAATCCTAAGTCATGTTCAATTAAATTCAATTAGGTCCAACTTTGTCCAAGAACTATTTCTAACTATAAGCATCAATGTATATGAATGAATGAATGATTATGAACAAGAATAAGATATGAATTTATTCACTAATTTGGATCACTTAGCCTCTGGGTTTAATCTAAATTATCATTATTCAAAACATGGTTTGAGTCCTAAGCCATTAGGAGACTATTTGAGTTGAAATAAATAAGATTAGACAAAAAGAGTAGCAGTTTTTTATAAATTACAGAGAGCAGACCAGACGTTCAAAAATGGAAATAAAATACTTTCAATGGTTGAATCTTACTGATTTTTGGATATGTTATGCCTCTGTGAGTCTAGTTTCTAACCCAAAAAGAAAATCAAGATTTCAACGGTTAGATCTCCGGGAATATGAAAAATACTAGACCTCACTCAGGATTCTGCAACTCTCTGTCCAGAGATCTTGTATGATTTTCTAAAAATAGTAAAAAAATGAGAAACACTTAGATCGTTTTAGGGTACCTTTCTAACACATTAAGGTACCTATAAAAAATTATTTGAGACCCCGAAAACTTTATTAGGGTTCTGATTTATTAATTTCAAAACAGACTTATTATTCTAAAAGCATTCTAGAACTCTGGACAGATTGTGATTGGCTCACCAAAATCATGATCAAACCTCTCTAATCACAAAATCTTGCTAAAACAAAAATCACAGTGGTAAAACAATGTGTTAATGATATTTTCCCGTTGGTTTCACTTGATTTCAACGGTTAGATCTTAAACTAAAAATCTTTGATCAAAAACAGTTTGTGAACCCACTGTTTTTGTCTTGCTAGTTCAAGTTTGTTGATTGGCCTCAACTATTAAAACATGAAGTTGGGGCTCAAGCCAAACTACTTCTTCTACCATTTAATGGTCATTGAAGACTATGAGGCATACTACACTTATGGATCTTGATGAAGTATTGAAATGAACTTCACAAAATCCTCAAATAAAGAACTCAAACCTATGGACTCAAGTTTGAATTCAACTTATCACTCCTACCATTTGATGGTCATTGGAGTCTAAATGAAGTTAAAATCTACTCAAACCTCATTGGAATATAGTAAGGATTCCACAAGATTTCTTAATGGAGAGGTTCAAGTCATGGATTAAGACTTGAATCTCACTAATTATATGTGGATTAAGACTATGATTCATTCTAATCTCCATATAGATCATAAGATCATAGGAAATTAAATAATCAAACTCAAAGAGGTTCAATGAGATATGGAAGATCTCATGCACCTTTTTAATGAAATAGAAATAAGGAAAATCAAGGATTACTTAGAAGACTAAGGATACAAACTCTTTAAAGTTGAATTTGTCTTAAACCCAAAGCTAATTACATCCAAATTGATGAAATGTCATGAGATTCAATCACAAGTTCTTGGTGGTGTGTGATGAAATGGGATAAGAAGAGAGGTTTTGAAAATGTGAAAAAGTTCCTAGAACTATGAACTTGTGATTGAATGGTCCTAATTCTATCAAGGATTAAGAGGTTACCTCTAGGACCTCAAGTATTTCTTCAACTTCTTGTGAAGACCTTCCAAGATTTCCCAAATTCTCTTCAAAATTCTTCAAATTCTTCAAGTTCTTCAAGAAATTCTTCTTCTCTCTCTCTCAAAATCTATATGATTCTTGTATATATCTATCTCTTGATTTTCAAGTTCAAGTCCTTCAAAATAGAAGAAGAGGTTTTGTTTATATAGACCTTTATTCCAGGGATAGATGGGTAAATTCGGGTGGAAACCCATGTGCAAGGTTTTCTTCTAGAACATGTGAGAAGATGCAGTCTGTTACAGCCAGCGGCACTCGCTGGGTGCCGGCGGCACTCACTGAGTGCCGGGCGGCACTTGCTGAGTGCCGGGCGGCAAACAGTGAGTGCCGGCGAGGGCACTCGGTGAGTGCCGCCGCGTTTTCCGCGTGCCGGGACTAACTGAATTTTGTCCCTCTTTTTTATTTTTCAAAAGTATGTTGGTGTAAACAAAAAATTTTATTTTATGTATGTATATATTTGCATTAAGATCCCCCATGTGCATGGTATCAACCATGTGCATGGTATATTTTTGAATATACTATTTCTTTTTTGTATTTTATCTTTTTCAAAAAAATCTTTTCATTTATTTTGTCCTTCCTTTTTTTTTTTTTTTTTTTTTTTTTTTAAAGGAAACTCCCTCTTTCTTTCTTTTTTTTTTTCATTTTTTTTATTAATTCTCTTTTCTTTAAAATAAAATAGATTTCCAGACTGGGTTTCTCACACGTTCTTCGTCGTTCAGGTTTCCCTCCCGAATGCCTGAATCCTCTCCCTTTATCATTTTTATTATTTTCTAAAATTTTTTTTGAAGATTTTGAATTTCTTGAGAAAATCCTCGAATGTCACGGACATCATCATCATCGGTCTTTGAGAGGTAACCAATCCCTGGATTTGACATTTGGTTAAAATTGGGGTGTCTACAGTTTGCCCCTCTTTGACAGAGCTCGTGAAGCAACGCATATCACAAGCGAATGTCAAAGCCTGTGTGAAAGACAAGCCTTTGACCAAATAGTCGAATCCAGGTAAAAAATCAAAAGTGCGTTGCAAAATCGGGTGTGCAGATAGCCAAATGCTGGTCGTGCTCAAGGGTGAGCTGCCTACGTATCCCAATGGGAATCAGACCAGGACGTAGTTCGGGCAAAGGACAACAAAACACCAACGCAGGTAGTCACACAGATGAATGCACCTATCTCATCGTGATGCACATGCTCATGCAATCTTATACCTTGTGCTCCCAAACGTGATGATTCCGAGTCACGTTACTCTTCCTATTATCAGAAATGCACCATATACATCGAATCATCCTATTATGATTGTGTCTTACTCTAGGAACATTATGACTGATGTATATACATTTCATATGCATATGAGAATCGTCTGATTGACTGAGATGCACCCTGCGCCTTATACTCCATAGCCAAATCAGGTAGCATGCTGAAAGATTGAGCCGCTTCATGCCTTACGCTCCATAATCTCCCAAAATCATCCGATCGGCTAAGCCGAATCAGGTAGCACGCTGAAAGATTGAGCCGCTTCATGCCTTACGCTCCATAATCTTCCAAAATCATCCGATCGGCTAAGCCGAATCAGGTAGCACGCTGAAAGATTGAGCCGCTTCATGCCTTACGCTCCATAATCTTCCAAAATCATCCTATCGGCTAAGCCGAATCAGGTAGCACGCTGAAAGATTGAGCCGCTTCATGCCTTACGCTCCATAATCTTCCAAAATCATCCGATCGGCTAAGCCGAATCAGGTAGCACGCTGAAAGATTGTGCCGCTTCATGCCTTACGCTCCATAATCTTCCAAAATCATCTGATCGGCTAAGCCGAATCAGGTAGCACGCTGAAAGATTGAGCTGCTTCATGCCTTACGCTCCATAATCTTCCAAAATCATCTGATCGGCTAAGCCGAATCAGGTAGCACGCTGAAAGATTGAGCCGCTTCATGCCTTACGTTCCATAATCTTCCAAAATCATCTGATCGGCTAAGCCGAATCAGGTAGCACGCTGAAAGATGAGATGCAAATTTACTGCCTCACCAAGTAAAATCAAAGTTGACTTGGTTCGATTCATAATTCCTAACTTTCAGGAGCTGATTAAATTTCGAATTAACTTTCCTAAACCTGGAAACACTTGGATTCATATTTGCTTTTAATTTCCGAAATCGAAGATCAATCATATTAAAGTCGGCTGAATTTTCTTCTAACCTGGAGTCGAACCAAATCAATTTTCAAAGTTCCAGAATCAAACAAGACTCTCATATCAAATCAAATTCCAAAGAGTTGAAACCAATTAGGCTCAATTCAAATCTATTTTCAAAGAATCGGAGCCAATCAGGCTCAAGTCAAATCAACTTCAAAGTTTCGGAGCCAATCGGGCTCAAACCAAATCAATTTTCAAAGAATCAAAGCCAGTCAGGCTCAATTCGAATCAATTTTCAAAGAATCAGAGCCAATCAGACTCAAATCAAATCAATTTTTAAAGAATCGGAGCCAATCAGGCTCAAGTCAAATCAACTTTTAAAGAATCAGAGCCAATCAGGCTCAAATCGAATCAATTTTCAAACTATTGGAGCCAATCAGGCTTAAGTCAAATCAGGTTTCAAAGTTCGGAGTCAATTAGACTTCGGTTGAATACATGATTCCGCAAATCCCGGAATCAATCAGACTCTTAATCATATTAAACTTCAAACTTACTCCAATTTATTTAATTTTCCAAAATCGGAGTTAATCAGGTTCTAATTTAACAAATTTCCAAAGAATCGGAGCCAATCAAGCTCGAACCAAATCAATTTCCAAAATTTCAGAGTCATTCAAACTCGAAATCAACTCATCTTCTCAAAATCGGAGCCTTTCGGACTCGAGTCAATTCATTCTTCTAAAACCAGGAGTCAATTAGACTCTTATCAGCTTAGATTCAACCAAACTGTCATTTATTCAATTTTCCAAAATCAGGAGTCAATTAGACTCAATTCAATTCAATTTTCAAAATCGGGAGTCAGTCAGACTCAATTCTATTCGAATTCTAAAATCAGGAGTCAGTTGAATTCGAAACAAATTCAATTTCACAAAACCAGGAGTCAAATCAAACTCAAAACGAATTCTATTTCAACAAATCAGGAATCAATCGGACTTAAAGAATTTCTTATTTCCAAAAAACATGAGTCAATCAGACTCGAATGAATTTCTATCTCCGAATAGGGAGTCAATTCGACTCAAAATATTTTCTATTTCAAAAGGGGAGTCACACTGACTTAAAGAATTCACATTTTACAAAAGGGGAGCCATATGATCTTAAAAATTCACATTTCACAAACACGGAGTCATATGGACTCAAAAATTCATCATTTTTTTTTTAAAAAAAAAAACGGAGTCATGCGAACTCAAAAATCTATTTTTACAAATACGGAGTCACGCGAACTCGAAACATTCTTATCTTACAAACACGGAGTCACGCGGACTCAAGAACTCAAAATTTTACACACACAGATTCACGCGGACTAAAAAAAATCATATCTTACATATATGAAGTCACGCGGGCTCAAGAACTCATTCTTTTATATTAACGGAGTCACGCAGACTCAAGAATCATATTCTACACAAATGGAGTCACGCAGACTCAAGAATTCAATATTTTACACACACGAATTCCTACGGACTCAAAAATTCATATTTTACAAACACGGATTCACGCGGACTTGAAGAATTTTGAACTTTTGCAAAATCGAAGTCATAAAGACTCAACGAATCAAAGGAGCCGAATAAGGCTCAAGTACTTGATTAATTAATAAAGATGATGATGATGATAATGATGATGCTAATGACTTGTACTGGACTGACGAGGAGCTTTGACACTGAAATGAGCTCATTTGGATGAGCTTGTCATGAGTGTGGATTTGCCACGGAAGTGGGCTTATGAGGTATGTTTGTCACAAAGTGGGCTTATGTGCATGAACTTGCCATGAGCGTTGGCTTGGCTAAAAGAGTGCCACCGGGGTGGGCTTTCATGGATGAATCTGCCACATAAATGGGCTTATAACGAGAGTTGCCCTGAAAGTAGGCTTTCGATGAAAGAGTGCCATGTGAATGGGCTTATGATGGGGTCGCCACAAAAGTGGGCTTATAATGGTGGTCACCATGAAAGTGGGCTTTTGATGAGAGGATGCCATATGAATGGGCTTATGATGAGGTCGCCACAAAAGTGGGCTTATAATGGTGGTCACCACAAAAGTGGGTTTTGGATGAGAGGGTGCCGTATGAATGGGCTTTCGAAGATAATTGCCACGAAAGTGGGCTTTGGAGAAAATGCTTTCCTGCGTCTGCGGACCCTTGAAATAAGTAAAATGATGATTTTTATTTTATTATTATTATTATTATTATTTTTATTTTTATTTTTTTTTTAAAAAGAGGGAAGCCACCTATGCCCCTAGTTTTGGACCCTTCATATTTCTGCTTTAGCATTGTGTTATGATAGTGTTTAAAAATCCTACTTGCATTGCTCTTGGGATACTCATGGAGACTCTTCAAATCTTTATTCATCATCTTAAACCCACACAATTGAGACCATTATTGACTCATCAAGGGGGGACAATCTTGACGAAGTGATTACACAAGCGACTGACTCAAACTCTGTATTATTATGATTCAATGTGCTTTCATCGTGAACAATGTATCATCTTACCTTTCATTTATTCATCATCTTACAATGTTAGTATTTTTCCGACAAATCTAAACTTTGAAGGTTCTCTTTTTGAGTTAGCTGATTCTTTGCCTATCCAGAGTGTGCTTCAGATTAGTGCTTTAGCTTAGAGAATAAAAGACAATCTATTTCAATCCATTCAAAACAAACTCGATTACTCAAGAACTTTTCTCTGACATAGAGGGATTTTGGCAAACGAAGTTTGCCCCTAGTTTGAGTAGGACTCGGAGGCATTGCTTTTGGGATTAAATGAGGTGTTCAGCAAACGAAGTTTGCCCCTGGTTTGGCGATATAGATGTGGTTTCGGGCAAACTTACGCAAGTTTGCCCCTAGTCTGAAGAAAGGAAACCAAAGGCACAAAGGGTGATGCTCATGGTTTAGGGATGGTTATGGACCGAGAACCTTGGAAGGTTTGCCTACTTATCCCTAAACGGGAATCAGGTCCAAAGTAGTTCGGCTAAGGCCTGAAAGAAAGATGCCATGAGATGGCGAGGGTGATGACCAAACCGAGTAGGCTGCCTACGTATCCCCGAGTGGGAATCAGGTCAAAAACGTAGTTCATCAACTCTGGAGGTATTGAAAGAATAAGGCTTCAAGAATTTGTGGGCTTTTTGAGCCATGTTTCCATATGGGTCCAATGGATGCTCTTTCTTGGGCAGATTTTTTAAAACAGATTCCTTGTGGTAGCTTTTGAACAGGATGATGAGAACATGAACTACTTCTCCCTTTTATGCATCTTTTTTTTTTTTTTTTTTTTTTGTGGCGGTTGATTCTTCTCACCTTTTCACTAGCCAGTTAATCTTTACAACTCTCATAATACATCATGTTTTAATCATTCCCTATCATACTCACAAAGCAATTTCAACCCTCCAGATCACTCTTTATTTTCCTCAAAGATATCTTTGCATTGTTTTAGACTCACTTATTGAGCCTCTCACAAAATTTTGAGACTAATTGATACTTTCAAATCTCTCTTTTCATTTTCACTCTCTTTTCACTCTCTTTTCATTTCCAATCTCTTTTCTTTGTTGAGAACAACACAAAGCCTTCATGTACCAATGATATACTTTGAAGTGCTCAAGAATTTTCAATCTTATTTATTCTCTTTTTTTTCTTTCCTTTCTTTTCTCTACCTCACTATCTCATATTCTCTTTATGATTTTGACTGGCTAGGATTCAGATTTTGAAATCAACACGCATCTTATTTTTGCTCTAACTTTTGCCTAGGCGCCCTTTCGGGTTTTCATCCTAGCGAGCTCTTTTTTTCTTCTTCTCTTTTTATTTTGTGCTCTAACTTTTGCCCAGGCGCCCTTTCGGGTTTTCATCCTAGCGAGCTCTTTTTTTTTTTCTTCTTTTTCTTTTTTTTTTCTTTTTTTTTTCTTTCCCCCCTTCCCTTTTTTTTTTTTTGGAAGACAAAGTTCATTTAAAATGTCTGGCTACCATCAAGGACCAAATTTATGGCTTTGGACTGGTTGGGCTCATCTTTTAGGCTTGGTATTTGAGAAAAGGGATGGTGAGCAAGCTTCAAGAAATTCCTAAGTTCATCTTTTCAAGATTTGAGCAAGAGCATCTTTAAATTCTTAAAGTAAAGCTAATCAATTCTCTGCTCCTCTTTGGATTTGGCACAGATTTTCTTTGATCACTTGGGGATCCTTTTCAATGCAACGATTTATTAACAAAGCACTTTCCATGATTATTTGAAAAAGTGATTTTTTTTTTTTTTGGCTTAACGATCCATCCATTCACGATTATGCACATTTATTTAAGCAAAATGACATTTTATTCAACTAGGATAGAAGGAAGATTACATCACTCGACTCGATTGACTTGATGAATACTTGACAATAAACTCGATAATAGACTAACTAGAAGACTCGACTGGACTCGACATTTGACTCCAACTTAGACATGAGTCGATTACAAACTGGACTAGACTCGACTTTGGTCTCAATTGGAGTGTCGTAGACGATCTTCAATTTATTATATTTCCAAAAGCATCCACATTTGCTTTAGCAGCAGTATTCCCAAATACTATCACCTCACTAGCATCATTGGACCCTTCGGGCTCGACACTCTCCTTTAGCATATGTGTGGAAACATCATCCATGTCTATGTCCCACTCTTTAGCAGAACAGCCCTCCTCTGACTCATACCCAATTTTGTCAATGCCTTTTTCAATTTTATTGATTGAGTCAGGGCTAATTAGTTTTTGCGAACTCGTGGAGGCAACAAATCCCTTGAGAGTGCTCAGTGATTGCTGGGATTGAAAGGATTGCAAGTCATGCCAAATGTTACTCAGTGGGTTTAACAAAGGAGTGATCATTTTCTGCTCAATGAGATCTTGGATATCATGGCGGAGTTTTATGCAATAATTGGTCATCTGGCCAGGGGTCTGGTGGTAGGCGCAGAATAATGATGGGTCATATTTGTGAGGTAAGGGATTTGATGGTGGCCTTGGGTCCAGGAGATTGAGGTGACCACTCTTGATGAGGTGACCAAGGGCCATGGATAATGGCATGCCAAGGTTGGTGAAAATTCTTCGCTTGCGGGTTTGGCTTGATTTTGGATTCGACTTTGAGCTTGAGCCGGCTTTTAGGTTTGGATATGCGGTTAGGCTAGGATTTCTTGAGTTGGGATGTTGGCTTGGATTAGCTTTTTGGCTGGATGGGGTCAGGCTTGGATATGAGCTTGAGATTGGATGTGGGCCTTGCAGATTGGTCAAGTATGACTGCGGGATTTGGTGATTGACCAGATATGAGCTCTGGTGATTGATTGGGCTTGGGTGCATGGTTAGATTTGGATATGGGCATTGATGCATGGGTGGGTTTGGACATGGGCATTGTTGCTTCTCTAGGCGATCCATTATTCTCTTTTCCAATTGATCCATTTTCACCTCATTGTTGGCCATCTGATTTTTCAGCAATTGAATGAACTCAAGCATTACCTTTTCCAATTCCTTCACCCTCGAATCTTGTTGCTCAACAGCGTCTTGCAGCTTGTTTACTCTTTCCTCCAAAGTTCTCAGGGCCATTGGCAGATCAATCTCAAGATGATGGTTCATGTTCTCCTAAAATCAAGAAGACGAACCCAAGAAGGTCAGAAGTGTCCTCACTAGGGGATCTGGTTGTCCCATTCTTTCTACAGGTTCATGACATAAAAAAAAAAAAAAAGAAAGGGCCGCAGGCAGAATCAATTTTCAGAAGGCAAGGAATTTTGAAGAACTATTTTGATCTTGATTGGAGAGAAGATGTTGTCAATTTGTATGCTACACATGCATGCAATGACAAAATGTTCATGCTTTGATGATTCGATGTGGCTAAATGCATGCACCGCACACATGGCACACGGATGAAATGCAAGTGTGTGTGTGCCTATTCTATATGCCAAAGAAAAGAAAATCCTAATTCTAACACAGAAGCACATAAGCACATAAAATCCTTATTCATGTCAAGTGCGCTAATTTCTCCTTTTACTTGTGATCCTCATTACCCCTTCAATGATTGGGTATACATGTACTTTTTTTTTAAAATTTATTTGGAAAGCATTTCTTGGATGATAAAATCTTTTGAAAACAATTCTCGAGAGTTCTTTTGAAAATGAGGATGTTAAACATTCCTCAACAAAATGATTGGATTGAATTTTTTTCTTTGAAATTCATTTGAAGAGCATTATTTTTCAAAAACAATTCCCAAGATTTTTTGGATTTTTCCTTAAAAAATGATCATGTGAAAATGTACCTTAACAAAGGTAATTAATTTGGAGTTTTAATCAAAAGAAGTGAACTCCAAAGATTTATTTATTTATTTTATTTCTTTTTTTCGAAAGGGTGATCGAAGACCTTGGGGAAAAGATAGTAAAATCTGTTTTCTTTCAAAGATGGACTTAAAACTCTTTGGGCAGGAGGATCACATGATCGGATTATCATCGTACTTCCATGAATTTGGATACATACAAGGTCAATGATGCTTAGCTAAACATGATATAAGAGATGTAATCTTGTAATCAAGGTTCAACATGTTCCCCTGATGTCGCGGGATACGAGGGGAATTGCTCAAAAGTGATTAAGAGTTTACACATCTTCTATCAGGCAAGCATCGTCATCATCTCAAGTAATCCCTTCCGGGCATACAAAACTTCCTAGCACATAACTCTAATCAAGAATTGAATTCCTAATTTTGAAAGGTTCTATGGAAACTACTATGCAAAGGCCGGGTTTTGGTCAAATAAGGGACCCTTGACACACACCCGATAGGATGCTTCATATACCAAAACATGGTACGAGATCAAGGGTGATCACACGGTCCCATGATGACTTGACCGACCGGGTTGCCCCGAGCCTCCAAGGTCATAGTTCCGTGCAATCGACTGGCGAGACATGCAAGTGCAATGCAACGGGCACACCAAAATTAATTAATTTGATTAAAAGGATGCTTTCAAGTCTAATCCTCGAGTGAACCCAAAATCAGAAATTCTGGTCTGCGAAACCAGAGATTCTGGGTTCGATCCCCAGCAGAGTTGCCAGATTGTGGATATCGCAGGTTATTCTTTCTTTTACCCACAGCTTTTCAAAATCAATTTCTAAAAACAAATGAGTCGCCACTTAATTTTTTTAAAAGGAAAATTAAGAAACCATTTTAAAAGGACACTGATCTTTTGCGAAACCAAAGATAAACTGGGTCCGGGGATTATGGAATGAAAGGGGAAGGAGCCCGGCGGACTAAAACACCCCCTTTCATCCTATCTCACGATAGGCCTCTACTCAACATCCTTTTTAATCAAGTTATTAATCTAAGCATGCCCTCAATTAATACATAAATATAAGTATACATATCACAAGCATGTCAAAAGGGTGCAAAATTGCTAACGGTAAAATATCATTCATAAGCCACGTAATTCAAGTAGCAAGCGATATGATATGCAATAGAGAACTAGAAAACATACCCGGGATCCGACCGCGAATATTAAACGTGTAATGCATGCAAGAACAAATATAAACCTAAGAAAGGTCTCTAATTCATATATTCACATAAGGCAAAGCCTAAGCTAAGGTGTCGCACATGGGGTCGAAAAATCAATTAAAATCAATGAAGTAGATTAAACTAGAGAAGGGTTGAGAAATTGTACCTCAAAGCGCTACAAAACAAAGGTTAGTACACATGCCTCATAGTATATATAATATCAAAAAGTAATCAATCCTAAGTCATGTTCAATTAAATTCAATTAGGTCCAACTTTGTCCAAGAACTATTTCTAACTATAAGCATCAATGTATATGAATGAATGAATGATTATGAACAAGAATAAGATATGAATTTATTCACTAATTTGGATCACTTAGCCTCTGGGTTTAATCTAAATTATCATTATTCAAAACATGGTTTGAGTCCTAAGCCATTAGGAGACTATTTGAGTTGAAATAAATAAGATTAGACAAAAAGAGTAGCAGTTTTTTATAAATTACAGAGAGCAGACCAGACGTTCAAAAATGGAAATAAAATACTTTCAATGGTTGAATCTTACTGATTTTTGGATATGTTATGCCTCTGTGAGTCTAGTTTCTAACCCAAAAAGAAAATCAAGGTTTCAACGGTTAGATCTCCAGGAATATGAAAAATACTAGACCTCACTCAGGATTCTGCAACTCTCTGTCCAGAGATCTTGTATGATTTTCTAAAAATAGTAAAAAAATGCGAAACACTTAGATCTTTTTAGGGTACCTTCCTAACACATTAAGGTACCTATAAAAAATTATTTGAGACCCCGAAAACTTTATTAGGGTTCTGATTTATTAATTTCAAAACAGACTTATTATTCTAAAAGCATTCTAGAACTCTGGACAGATTGTGATTGGCTCACCAAAATCATGATCAAACCTCTCTAATCACAAAATCTTGCTAAAACAAAAATCACAGTGGTAAAACAATGTGTTAATGATATTTTCCCGTTGGTTTCACTTGATTTCAACGGTTAGATCTTAAACTAAAAATCTTTGATCAAAAACAGTTTGTGAACCCACTGTTTTTGTCTTGCTAGTTCAAGTTTGTTGATTGGCCTCAACTATTAAAACATGAAGTTGGGGCTCAAGCCAAACTACTTCTTCTACCATTTAATGGTCATTGAAGACTATGAGGCATACTACACTTATGGATCTTGATGAAGTATTGAAATGAACTTCACAAAATCCTCAAATAAAGAACTCAAACCTATGGACTCAAGTTTAAATTCAACTTATCACTCCTACCATTTGATGGTCATTGGAGTCTAAATGAAGTTAAAATCTACTCAAACCTCATTGGAATATAGTAAGGATTCCACAAGATTTCTTAATGGAGAGGTTCAAGTCATGGATTAAGACTTGAATCTCACTAATTATATGTGGATTAAGACTATGATTCATTCTAATCTCCATATAGATCATAAGATCATAGGAAATTAAATAATCAAACTCAAAGAGGTTCAATGAGATATGGAAGATCTCATGCACCTTTTTAATGAAATAGAAATAAGGAAAATCAAGGATTACTTAGAAGACTAAGGATACAAACTCTTTAAAGTTGAATTTGTCTTAAACCCAAAGCTAATTACATCCAAATTGATGAAATGTCATGAGATTCAATCACAAGTTCTTGGTGGTGTGTGATGAAATGGGATAAGAAGAGAGGTTTTGAAAATGTGAAAAAGTTCCTAGAACTATGAACTTGTGATTGAATGGTCCTAATTCTATCAAGGATTAAAAGGTTACCTCTAGGACCTCAAGTATTTCTTCAACTTCTTGTGAAGACCTTCTAAGATTTCCCAAATTCTCTTCAAAATTCTTCAAATTCTTCAAGTTCTTCAAGAAATTCTTCTTCTCTCTCTCTCAAAATCTATATGATTCTTGTATATATCTATCTCTTGATTTTCAAGTTCAAGTCCCCCAAAATAGAAAAAGAGGTTTTGTTTATATAGACCTTTATTCCAGGGATAGATGGGTAAATTCGGGTGGAAACCCATGTACAAGGTTTTCTTCTAGAACATGTGAGAAGATGCAGTATGTTACAACCAGCGGCACTCGCTGGGTGCCGGCGGCACTCACTGAGTGCCGGGCGGCAAACAGTGAGTGCCGGCGCGGCACTCAGTGAGTGCCGGCGCGTTTTCCGCGTGCCGGGACTAACTGAATTTTGTCCCTCTTTTTGATTTTTCAAAAGTATGTTGGTGTAAACAAAAAATTTTATTTTATGTATGTATATATTTGCATTAAGATCCCCCATGTGCATGGTATCAACCATGTGCATGGTATATTTTTGAATATACTATTTCTTTTTTGTATTTTATCTTTTTCAAAAAAATCTTTTTATTTATTTTGTCCTTCCTTTTTTTTTTTTTTTTTTTTTTTTTTTAAGGAAACTCCCTCTTTCGTTCTTTTTTTTTTCTTTTTTTTTATTAATTCTCTTTTCTTTAAAATAAAATGGATTTCCAAACTGGGTTTCTCACACGTTCTTCGTCGTTCAGGTTTCCCTCCCGAATGCCTGAATCCTCTCCCTTTATCATTTTTATTATTTTCTAAAAAATTTTCTTGAAGATTTTGAATTTCTTGAGAAAATCCTCGAATATCACGGGCATCATCATCATCGGTCTTTGAGAGGTAACCAATCCCTGGATTTGACATTTGGTTAAAATTGGGGTGTCTACAACCGGCTCTGGGATTGTCTGTTGGAATCCGAACTATCGGATGACCCTATCAGGTGAGTGCCACTCAACAATGTCTACAAATCAAAGGCGTGCGAGCACTCCATAACTCTCGTCTGACCTGGTACGCATCAGGAAGCACATAACCATGCAGCTCCACTAAGTATGGTCGCCACACAAAATGGCCTTCCTGTAATGACTAGTCCAGCTGATCTCGGTGTACCCAACGCACATGAATGTTGATAACTCGTATCTCTAAAGAAACCATCCACCTAAACATATAGACGATAATAAAATGTTATAATACCCTACATATCATATATTTTAACAGAATTGAATGGAACACCAACTAATACCTGGATCCACGTGGCCCAATGGGAAGACCGAGATGGGCCTAGAGCTGTAGAAATCCTATGGGAGTAATGTTGGACAACCCCAGCCTAACTAACGGTATACGCTCCCAAGCCCACATCTGCAACAAGAAGATGCATAAATAATATGTACTTTTTAAAAAATAGGATTGAGATATTAAATCATACCTACAATAACGTAACAGAGCCACAAACATCGCACACATGCATATGGAAGGACCGATATAAGCATCGATACAACCATGTCAATGTAGCTAATCCTTAGCTTATGAGGTCATGCGTCCAATTCCTATAGCAATGGAAGGTACATCAGCTTAGCTTTGTTATTCGATGTATTGGACGACAACAGGCCAAGCATCCACAATATGGTAGTGCAGGCCAGTGTTTTGAAAATCGGACCGGTCATCGAACCGAAAAATTATGTAACACCCATTCCCATGGGCTATAATTGCGTTAGCATGCATTGTTAACATTATATTAGTGATGTGGTTATATGTCCTAGGTGAGTTTTAACTCACTAAGATGATTAGGGATGTCCAGTTGGGAACCCAGTTATTGGCCAATGTGGCAGTCCCAGTTGGGACAATTATGAGAGGTCCCCGTGTGATGGGACAGATATGTGGAGTAATCCTTATGTGCTTAAATGTTTATTAAGCCATATGTGAATATTATATTATGTTGTTTTAATAACATGTTAATTGTTAGAGACCACTTATGTGGTCCATTAGGAGTACCTTTGTGATTGAGATTGAGGCAAATGTCAACAGAGTTAATTGGAAAAATGAAGGAAATTGAAGTCTTTGATGGTTCTTTATGTGTAAAACATTCTCTGTATGTTTTCTTGGTTCCTTATTACACTTTAGATGTCTTTGTAGGAAATCAACATATATATAAAAATGAGTACGCTGTTTTGCTCCTGCTATTTGTACTAGTTTTGTATATATCATATTTAACTGGTCAATGGTATTTCTCTGTTGTGTATGGTATTATTTGTTGAACCATGCAGTGGGTTGGCATTTCCTTTGCATTGCATATATATTCTGGTAGATACTATGACAAGGATTACAATTAAAATTTAAAACATCTCAATTTGAGTCCCAATTTAAGGTTTTTTATGGTTCAAGGATTTTATCTGTCAAATCAGATAATTAATGATAATATTATTTAATTGATCAAATAGCTACTCTAAATCAGGGGCGGACTTAGGATTTTTGGTAGGGGGGGTCCTATACTGGCAGAGTTATATGTTTTTTTTTAGTACACATAGCTATATTTTATTGGACTGAATTGCCCCATTTCTGATGTGAATGGATGATATATACCAGACCACACAATAATTTTGTGAAATATGGGTCACTGATGATAATATATACAGTGGTAGCTAGCTACTAGTTTATAACACTAGCATTCAGTGTTACTATCTTAAAGTGTTACCTCCTAAAA
Source organism: Hydrangea macrophylla (assembly GCA_033977485.1). Taxonomy (NCBI): domain Eukaryota; kingdom Viridiplantae; phylum Streptophyta; class Magnoliopsida; order Cornales; family Hydrangeaceae; genus Hydrangea; species Hydrangea macrophylla. The sequence continues at coordinate 56,881,915 of CM066993.1, forward strand.
ATGGGTATAAGATCCATAAATTCATGCGCCATTATCATATTTTAAGGTATATAAGATAACATAAATTATCTCCATTGTGCTCAACAACCCTAGAACATTAGCAATCAGATTCCTAATTAAGAGACCTTTCTCTGGTCCCCAATAATCAAAATGGAATTCCTTTCACAAGAAGTTATTATATATTCAATGGCCTACTCTATTACTAAGATTTAAGGTCAAAATGATCCATCACTTGTGAATTGTGAATCAAAATGCTTTGAGAAGCACTAAATCTCCCTAATTTACCTTGTCATAAAGTCCATCCAATATGGTTGAGCATTTATTTCAGTCTTTCTCTCTCTTCTCTATTTATATTAACACAGTGCAAATTTTAATTTTTATCCATAATCTAAAAGATTTGCATTACTTTTGTAGAAAAAGTTGTCAAAATCATCTCAATTAGTGCATTCATGTCAAAAGATTTTGTATATTAATATTACATACATACTGATTTGGGGAGAAAGAAAGTGATGAGAAGGAGGAATGATGTGTAGTGAGTGGAGAAAAAAAGTCAAAAAGTGGGGAGTTTAAAAATTTTCAAGTTTTATATTATATCTAAAAAACAGCTGAATAGTACGTGAGAACATTTTTAGAACCTTAGATGATGACACATGTTAAGGGTTCAAAATGTCCTAAGCAGCAATCTTCATATGATAACACATGAAAGTCTAAAATATCATAACGAGTGGTGAGGAATGGTGGTGCTTGTTGGCAGGGGCGAACGAACAAAGGATCCCCACTCCTCCCAAGAGACTTTTTAATTTTCACGCCAGAGACTTTTTAATTTTACATGCTTCTCAGAAATGTTCCCCCCTACCCCCCAAGAGACTTTTTAATTTTCACGCCAGAGATTTTTTAATTTTACACGCTTCTCATAAATGTTTGAAAAAATGATATGCTACAACAGATTGTGGGGTGTAGCTTAGTCAAATACAAAATCTCAAAGAAGTCAAATTATAGTTGTACCTAACACCTTTTATAGCAATAGATACAATCATACAGGATGTATAAGTACATAAATTCATATGTATCATGTCTGCCAGAGGTTGATGATGTATTTTTAAGGTAATAGATATCACATTACGAGTTGTTTTCCAGAATATTACAATTTTAATACTTAAATATTAAACAAGATTGTATTGAAGTTTAAAGAGAGTTCTAGGATAAATCGTTCTTGCTAACACCGACTCTATAGAGTCATTTATACGAAAATCGAGTATTTATTTAAAATCAGTTTTACCAAAACTAAGTTTAATGTTGAATTTATTTTCTCCACAAGAATTTTTCTACAAAATAAATTCTTTGAAGGGAAAAAAATATACTAAAAGAAAATTAGTTTTAGTAAAACCGATTGCGATGAGTCGCTTTTACAAATGACTTTAAGCAAAAATAAATTTTGCAAATAACGACTCTAAAATCGTTTTTACTAATAACGACTTTATCTAAAGTCGTTTCTACTAAAACTGACTTTAAGTTAGCAACTTTTCGCTCTGGTTTGATTAGACAGATTTTGAAACCCCACGTTCTGTAGAATAAAAAAAAAGGCGATTTTGCCAAAAATGACTTTATAGTCGTTTTATTTTTTACCAATAACGACTTTATTCAAAGTTGGTATTGGTAAAAACGACTTTGCTTAAAGTCGTTATTTGTAAAAATGACTTTAAATAAAGTCGTTATTGGTTAAAATGACTTTTTTATTCTGTAGCCCTGTGGTGTTCAGAATGCAGTCCAATCAAGACGGAGCGAAAAAGTTGCCACCTAGTAAAAATGACTTTAGGCTTGTTTGTGCCATCTAGATTCGTCAGCATGAGTGTGTTGTTTTCTTTGCTGTGACTTCTTTCTTCAGGCTGCTTTCGTTATTTTTACTTCTTCTTTCTTATTTCTTTCTAATCCTTATTTTCTTCTTCTCTAAATTTCTTTCTTCTTCAATGTCGACATTTATTACATTTTACGAGGGGGAAATATGAAAATGGATCACATCGAAGGAGGTGTTAAGTACAACATTCTGGCCAAGGATATTCAATAAGTGAATCACGGAACAACCCTATCATAAAGTGGTTTGTGAAGGTGAAATTGTCGATTTGAAATTCACTTGTAGATTTTCCATCAGCTAATACAGAGTTGTCATCAATTACTTGGCTATTTCCATAGTGGATGATTCAATACTAGATAAGGTACTTCATATTCCTTCATTGTTTTTGGGAGTAATATGTGTTGAGGTGTATATCGAGAAGGTCTAGCATGTTGTAGGATTATTCTACCTGGGCAGTAAAGTATACCGTCCAGACTGTATACTCGATTGCTAACACAAGGGTCTGAAAACTTTGATGTTGAGTCCCCTTGTTATCCCCGTTGAATTTAAATGAAGACCACACACAAAGCTTTGATGGATATCGAAGCTCACATTACTTGGAGCCCTGCAGAAGGTACAATAATCTATCACAAGTTCATGTAAATGAAGGTCTTAGTTATAGCACTCCGAACTTTTAAACTGCAAGTCCTAGCTCTAGGACTCCAAACTATGAGAGAAGTTATGACTTTAGCTGCCGAAATCTACTTGGAACAATGTAAACCGATGAAGGGTATATGAATCCCCTTGAGCAACTAGTAAGACTTGAGGACAATATTGAAGATATTATAGTAGACAACAGTAGTGCGCACACAGAAGATCCCTCAGAGGACGAAGAGGAAAAGGGCAAGGTATCCTAAAGCCATCTCCTCCTCATGTACAAGAGCCTCACAGTTTGGTACCTTTTTTCACTGACCATGTGTAGTGCGCACACAGAAGATCCCTCAGAGGAGGAAGAGGAAAAGGGCAAGGTGTCCTAAAGCCATCTCCTCCTCATGTACAAGAGCCTCACAGTCTGGTACCTTTTTTCACTGACCATGAAGGGGGGATGAGGGTTGTGAAGTTACTACTCATGACAGCAATCGTACCTTTCCAATATGGGACTCTCAAAAAGTTAAGTTAAAGAAGAAAATGACTTTCAGAGATAAGCAGCATCTCCAGAAATGCGTATACTTTTATCACACAAAGAATTACCGAGAATACGTGGTAGTTAAAATAAATCCAAAACTTTGGGTAGTTAAGTGCAAAAATGGGTGCACATGGCACTTATGTGCTTCAAAAAAAATTAATGACGGGTAGTTTTCAAATTACACAGTATAATGGCGACCACTATTGTGTATACTCACACAGTAGACAGGACCACATTAATATGTATATATATATATGAATCTTATAGCAAAATTAATCATGGGTTATGTGCAATGTGATCCATGTATGAAAATCAGTTTGGTCATTAAAAGGGTGAGGGAAAGCTAAAATTCGTAATCTCGTACAAAAAGGCATGACGTGCGAGGAAAAAAGCTATAGAGATGGTTTTTGGAGACTGAGATGAGTTTTATAGAAAATTACTTAGATTTATGTCAGATCTTCAAAAATACAACCCTGGGACAGTGGTGCAGTGAAAATCGAATCCTACGGACACCCATGATGTGGTCAAGTTCCAATACTTGTTTTGGGCCTTCAAACCTTCAATTGACGAGTTTACTCATTGCCGACCAGAAATTTGTATTAATGGGACCCATATTAACGGAAAATACAAAGGCAAGATCCTTGTAGCTATGGGGATCAACACTGATAATAAGATATTTCCTCTTCTATTTGCAATTATTGATGAGGAGACCATTCCTAGTTGGTCAAGGCTTCTAAGGAACCTAAATACGTAGGTTATCCGTGGTCGGCTGGGCATATGCCTAATATCTAACCAAAGTGGCGTTAGCCCAATGTATATCATCAATTTTGTTAAGGACACTTCCAGTGCAACTTCCACAAGAAATTCAAGAATATCCTATTGAAGGACTTACTTTGGATTGTTAGGAGTAAGCATCATATTAAGAAGTTCAACCCTGATATGGAGAATATTAAAAAAATAGATACCAACGCACCACGTTGGTTAGATTATGTACCCTCAGAGCAATGGTCTCTTGCGATGATGGTGGTCACCGTTAGGGTATCATAACCACTAACAACATCGAAGGATTAAACTCAGTACTGAAGGGGGCACGTGCTCTCCCAATAACTACATGCGTCCAACTCATATTTTATCGGGTTGTAAAATATTTGGCAAAGTAAGGTTAATCATGCAAAAATGGTTAAGAGATGGACGTACCTTCATGAAGCATGTGGTAGATGCTCTTGATAAAGAGCAAAAGAAATCAAATATCCACGAGTTACAAGCGTATGACAGGTATTATTCATTCTAAATTATCACTTACCATACATCAGCTTTTGCAATCAACCTAATCACTGTTAATAATTTAACTTTTGCAAATTTTCACTTAATAAGTCCACATGGGAGTTCTAAGTTATCACACGGAAGAGTCAAACAAGTGGAAAACGACAAGTCTTCTCATCAACAAATCTCTTGACTGATCATCATGCAACCGAAGAAGGGTAAGAAGGCTGAACAGCAGTCCGACCAGGATGTTCTTTCGGCCCTGGCACCGGCTGCGACAGCCATGACATCTGAGTAGATCACCGCGACTCTCACACAACCCTTGGAGGACCAGCGTCAAATTCAGCAACAGATCGAAGCCCTGCTAGCCCGGCAAAGCAATCCTCCAAGGGTCAGGAAACGACCCGGGAACGTTGCGTACGGTCGGGAATCGATCTTGACCAGACAACGTGCCCGAGTCAACCCGTCCCGTGTGGAGGATGCCAGCGACATCAATAGTGGGCGTGCTGCCCTAGAGGAAAGACAGGAGCATATGGCCCGGGAATCAATCCAGGGTCCCTGGATCAAGAGCCGAGTCGTCCCTGGGCACACGGTTACCCAGAGTCATAGCCGAGCCTGATCCCAGAGGATAGCACCCCACCATGAAGTAAAAGCCTCTTCCACCAGCCCGACCAACCCCTCGGGTACCAATCGGGAAGGAATGGAAGCCCGAATCAAAGACTTACAAAAGCAGATCGACGGAGTGGCCAATAAGCTTAGTCAAAACAGTGCTCAGAATCAGGCCAATACCGAGACAGAGTCACCGTTCTCCAGCCAGATCACGGGGATTGCCATCCCGCACAAATTCAAGCAGCCTCGCCTAGATCCCTATAACGGCTCGGGAAGCCCGGTCGACCACGTCCGAACCTATAAGGCTCAGATGACCCTAGCCACCCACTCCGATGAACTACACTACATAGCCTTCCCCAACACTTTGAAAGGCCCGGCCACCCAATGGTTCTACTCGTTGGAGCCCCGATCGGTTCGCAGTTTCACGCAACTCAGCAAGCAGTTCATCAAGCAGTTCATCGGTATGCACGAACGACCAAAGCCTGACATACATCTACTGACGGTCATACAAAGGATTAATGAGACCCTCAAGGAGTTCACCATCCGGTTTAATCAAGAGAAGCTCAGCATCTACGATCTTGATGAAACCGCCACTATCATAGCCTTCTGCTCGGGAGTTCAACACATTAAGTGCGCCGCGTCATTCCAACCGACCGGAAACATTGGTTGAGCTCTCTGAGAGGGTTGGAAAATACATTGACACTGAAGAGTTTCTGAAGACCAAAGACACCGGGCAAGAAAGCAACGAGTCTTCCAGAAGTAAGCGAAAGCGAGATCAGCCCGGGAGCTCTGACAGTACCTTCAGCTCACAGTAGGCAGGGTCCAGCAGTCCCGACCCGACCTCCCGTTCGCAGCGGTCTGAGTCCGGCAGCCCCGGCCCGATCTCCAATTCACATCGATCAGGATCAAGCAGTTCCGACTCTGCCTCCAGCACAGAGAAGTCAGAAGCCCAACGATCCTGATCTGATCTCCTGTCTCCATCGATCTAGAAGAGCCCAACTACAGTGGTACTTGCTTGATCACCACATGAGGCTCCACCGATTGTCAGAGAACTCATACAAAGACCTGGGGCCTAACCCCGAGGCATACAAAGACCTTGGGCCTAACCCCGAGGCACGAAGAAGACCTCGAGCTCCGAACTCAGGCACTAAAAAGACCTCGGGCTCTGAACCCAGGCACCAAAGACCTCGGGGTCACGCCCGATGCACCGGCTTCGCTTAGGTCTAACCGACGATGGAGGCAAACCTCCTAGGTGGCTGATGATGGCAAGCTTCAAAAGACCCTGCAACCACCATATTCCAGGTCGGTTACCTACAGTCATATCCTCTGTAAGACCCTCGTCTTAGCGAAAGCTTGGGGGGCAAGACGGCGTAGTGAACTAAACAGGTAATCACACCGGGTATCTATAGGCCTCGCGGATAACCAAGTCAAAATCTTAGACAACCCGAGCACCTACAGTACTCAGAGGCATTAACTCCACTTTGGTCCAAACCGACAATAGAGGTGACTAAAATCTCTTAGGTTGGCCGACGATAGAGGAGCAAAAAGACCCTAAAGCAACATGATTTAGGTCAACTCCACCAACATGGTCAAGCTCTTCTCCCAACAGTCTTGACGAAGGCTAACTGGGCGGAAGACAACCATCATGGGGAGTTAACATAAAAGGAGCCTAAAGCCATACGCTTTAGGTCGGCTTTTCCAACATGGTAAAATTCTTCTACCTACAACCTTAACGAAGGTTTACGGGCAGAAGATAACCATCCTGGGAGCTAACTCAAGCAAAAAGACTCCGAAGTAGGCCGAGTCTCAACTCTCGGTCACTTCCCGAGCATTCAAAGACTCTAAATTAGGCCGGATCTCAACTCTCGGTCAATTCCCGAGCACCTAAATGCCCCGAGCTAGGCTGGGTCTTAATTCTCAGCCAGTTCCTGAGGACTCACCAGGCTCAGAAGCCCCGAGGCAGCTTCTCCAAGCACTCAGACAGTGGCAAGTAGCATCAAACTGATTTCCAAACTTGCCCCGATATAGCATCTGGCCAACCTTGGAAATGGGGGGCAGCTGATACACCCAAAATTGGCTCCATCCTATGACCCAGTGGTTCTAATCAGCAGCCGGTCCATACCCCGGTCAAATCATATACAACTCCTCGGACAAGCATCATCCCGAGCAGTCTAGTCTACATAGAACTCATCATCCCGAGCGGCTTATCCACGACCCGTCCAACAGGTCGGGAAAACCGCGCATGCACATCCCACCGCGGGAACAGCTCATCTGGGCCTACAGGCATGATCCCGAGCATTACGGGCAGTTTTCTGCTCAAGCTAGAAGACTAATGGAAAGTGCCCACTATTTCTTAATCCAATTAGGAAACCCCCACAATTAATGCCAATCTATATCAATTGGATTATATTTCCTTATCCATGTAAGAGTAGGTCTCTTGCATCTATAAAAGAGACCTCTCACCCCCCATTGAAAGGGCCAACTCTTTAGTCTACACAGCACCTCTATAAAATTCATCATTGTACGCATATACCCGGCCGGTATTACTGGTAGTGCCGCCACTTTTTGTTGGCTCACCAGATCCGCCGGTGATCTGCTAGTGAACGTGCTCAGACACACTCGTGGACGTAGGTACCTTCATTAACAGGGCCGAACCACATACAAAAAATAGTCTCTCACTCTCTCTCTCTCCTTAAATTGCTCTACTTTACTCTTACCAAATTCTGGCATCATCAATATATATAAAAAAAAAATGAAAACAAGTGTGAATACTACTAGAATGGTTCATATATAGTAATATATAATTTTTTTTTAAATATTTTATATAAGTACCCTGCCGTACCTACACTCTTGATTTTGGAAAAATTGCCGAACTCTCCGCACCCGCGTCCGTGCTTCATAGGCTGTGAAAGTTCTGATCCCTGCAACTATGAAACGTCATCAAACACATGGTCGGGGACTGGGACTGTCTCGCTGTGCTAGGGTCATCAGATGATGGGCTAACTGAAGGAGACAGCAACAAATATATCTACTGTAGTACCTCATCACGTGATGTCACAATCCCCTAAAGCGTACCCTTATGACCATACTCATGAGTACTATAATGTTGTAAGCTAGTTTATGCCCTTGGATACCATGCCAACTGCGCAAACCTGAAGGATAAAATATTTAACACAATCAAGTGGTTGGTCTAAAGAATTAATAAAATATAAATAATTTAGTTTATTTATATACGTACCATCAGCTCAACAGTAGACCCTCCTCTGTGGAAACCGGTCTGAAGTCGTACTATATGTTTGACCTGGAAAACTATAATCGGGTGATACCACCTCATGTAAGGATCGGAGGACTCCATGGCCACGTCTACTATATCACCCCCGATGATAAAAGTCCTCCAAGACGCCCACCTCTCAATACACTCCCGGTAGAACACGGTCTAATCCTGCGATGCATGTCCACATCGATCTATACCATGTAGGCACCGTGATGTGTTAACCGGCTCTAGGGCTGTTTGTTGGAATTTGAACTGTCAGATGACCCTATCAGGTGAGTGCTAATAAATAGTGTCTACAAATCAAAGGCGTGCGAGCCCTCCATAACTCCCGTTCGACCTGGTACGCATCAGGAAGCACATAACCATGCGGCCTTACTAAGTATGGTTGCCATACAAAATGGCCCTCCTGCAATGACTAGTGATCTCTATGTACCCGACGCACATGAGTGTTGATAACTCGCAGCTTCAAAGAAACCGTCAACCTAAACAAATAAACGATAATCAAATGTTATACTACTCTACATGTCATATATTTTAACATAATTGAATGGAACACCAACTAATACCTGCACCCACGTGGCCCAATGGGGAGACCCAGATGGGCCTAGAGCTGTAGAAATCCTATGGGAGTAATGCTGGAAAACCCTTGCCTAACTAACGGTATACACTCCCAAGCCTACATCTGCAACAAGAAGATGCATAAATAATATGTACTTTTAAAAAAAATAAGATTGAGATATTAAATCATACCAGCAATAACGTAACTGGGCCACAAACGTCGCACATATGCATACGGAAGGACCGACATAAGCATCGATACAACCATGCCAATGCGGCTGATCCCAAGCTCATGCCGTCTCATTTGTCCAAATCCTGTAATAATGGAAGGTACATCAGCTTAGCTTTGTTATCCGATGTATTGGATAACAACATGCCTCCAAGTAGCCATAATATGGTAGTGCGTACCAGTGTTTTGAAAATTAAATCAGTCATCGAACCGGTAAAATGTGTAACACCCGCTCCCATGGGCTATATTTAATTGCATTAGCATGCATTATTAACATTATATTAGTGATGTGGTTATATTTTCTAGGTGAGTTTTAACTCACTAAGATGATTAGAGATGTCCAGATGGGAACCCAGTTATTGGCCAATGTGGCAGTCCCAGTTGAGACAGTTATGGTCCCCGTATGATAGGATAGATATGCGGAGTAATCCTTATGTGGTTAAATGTTTATTAAGGCATATGTGAATATTATATTATGCTGTTTTAATAACATGTTAATTATTAGAGACCACTTATGTGGTCCATTAGGATCAAGAGCTTAAGTCTTCTTCATCCTTAGTTTGCCTAGGAGATGTATAGAGAGAGTTATACAGAGATTACGACGAATGTCGGTGACGATTTTCAAAACAGGCTACATATTCGGACTCCTGGAGGTGAGTCTAATGCGATAGTACTAGTCTTATTAATTTCTGAAATAATTTCTTTACGACCCAATTCGGGGGATTAGCTCATAATTTGTATATTTTTGTATAGGAATTTTATATGGGAAGTACCTGGGATCTTAATTCAGCGATTAGGAGCAAAAACCCAGGGGTGAGTGAGAATGATTATGAAACACAAATAATCAGATGTTTGAGATGATCTTTGTGATGAAAAGCATGCCTAGTTAGTTTAAAACTCACATGGTTAGATTAATTTTGATAATTCATGTGTAGTATATGAAATTGTATGGTATAATGACTATTTGAGCATGTTGAGTTGTCAAGTTAGGTCAAACAGGAACATATACTTGCCATCGAAGATATATGACTAGGTGCCAAAATGGTCGTGAGGTCGCACACTTAAAGGAAAGAGGTGTGGGTCTCGGTTAGTCACATGGACTAATGGAGTAGTCGGGGGGTAATGTGAAAGGGTGGCCGATACTTGCATTTTCGGAGACCATAGTTATCTGTAAAATATGAGATTGAGCATGCTTGTTATTCATATTTATAATTGTTGTTATTCACCAGCATATAACTAATATAGTGTAGTGGTTATTGAATAACCATTTGTACGTGATAAAGGCGAGGCATCGAAGAAACGAAAATGGAAGTCGGTGAGGATACATTGGACTTGGGAACGATTATAGTTAATGTCGTTAACTTTATATTTTGGGACTTAAACTTGTAAAATGGCTGTAATTGGTAATAACTTGAGGATACATGGTACTAGCTTAGTCCTTAGTTCATATTTTGTAAATTAGTAGTTTGGCGTTAAACCTTGTTTGTCCTAATTGTGTAATTGGTTTCCTAACTTGGATTTTGGATCATGTAATATACAACTTATGTCTAGTTGGTATGTGCAACTTGTTTAATCTTACTTGGTTTGGTTTGGCAACGAATTCGAAGTACACTTTGAAAGTTTGACTTGAAATATATTTGGTTTCTAAAACTTTCTTTAACTTGTTTTAATGTTGATGATGAACTCATGGAGCTTGGATTTGTGTTGTAAGGATGTTTTTACATGTTTATGGAGTTAACTAGATGTTCTGAATGTTTTAAAATTTTAAACTCCCGAAGTGGTTGGGTAACTCTTGGAAAAATTCTACAGCAGGGGCAGGATTCTGCCCAGGGGTCATTCACCTGGTGGAAGGGGGCAGTTTGACCGGTCAAAAACCCCTCTGTACCTCTTTTAGTTCTACCTCTTCGGGTGCTTTATTTTACTTCTAGTTAAACATGAGTGTACCTTTGGGACCCCATTGAACAATACATGTGTTACTTTTGAAAAAGAACTTTGTTATGGTGTGTGTGGATGTGTGATTATAAAATCTCTTTGAAAATATTCAAAATGTGTTGAGTTCATGAGTCAAAACTTTTACTAATGTGTTTTATGGAACTTTAATGATATGGGGCGTGCCTTGGTGGCGTGCCACGTGTCCTAGAATCGTATGTGCAGTTCCAAGGCGTGACAAAATGACCGGGTCACGGGTCACTAGTTCAACTGTTGGGTCAATTGGAATTGAACCATGATGTCATAATTATGTAATGAATATTAAAAATAATATAAAATATAAAAAAATCAATTAAAAAAAATTAAAATTTTCTGGGTTTCTAGTTCCATTGCCGATTTTACCAGTTCAACAGCGGGGTTTCCATTTTCACAAAATAGATCGATTTTTTGTATTTTTCGGTTTTCTGGTTCAAATCAGACTGTTTCTTAAATCGGTTGACGGTTTAATCTAGTTTTAGAACAATGGCGCGGGCATACTGCTTAAGTGTCTAGACTAGCAAGTCATCTGCCGGATACCCTCCACGTGCTCGGCTAACCAGGTGAGGTATATCATGCCATGGTCTAACCTTTGGGAGTGGTCCTACACCCAGTAGCTCCAATTAGAGAGCCTGCCACTCTGCCACGCTATGTGACTCACCCTACATGTCACTGTCTCTCCGTACACTGGCAAACCCTACAACACAGCAATGTCCTTAAGTGTGACGATCGCCTCACCTACTGGTAGGTGGAAGGTGTGGATCTCCTCACGCCACCTTTCAAGTAATGCACTGATGAGGGCATGGTCGCATCGGATCCAACCTACCCGGAAAACTCCATAGAATCTAGCTCACATCAAAATAGGCATCAGTCATGAATCGAGACCCCATTCTCATAGCCTGTAATCACACCTACGGACAGTAAGGGACTCATCGTAATCCTACAATTGCATAAATTATGTTAGATTTGTGAACTTAATATATTTGTACAAAATAACATATATATATATATATACATTTACATACCCTGAGATGGGCCCATATATCCTACGACATGTGGGTCGATTGTAAAGTCTGGACTGAAATGTCTCTAAGACCCCACTGTGGACGGGTCATCTAAACTGCATAGATCATACATGGAACAATTAAGTGTTATTCAAATTATATTATTATCAGTCGTTACAAATGTAACCGTTGCAAATATAGACGTTGGAAGAAAACAGTCGTGGTGTATATGTATATAAATAGATGTGTATAAATAGATATGGATATATCCTTTTATATTTACATGTTTATAGTTTAAACTCATATACATATTTAGTTATGAAATCTCTATAAATGCTCAATGATGAAAATGGAACGAAATCATTGCCACATACGATAGTGAGAAAGTTCATTTATCTCCACATATATATCAATCAAGATAAGGTTGGGAGTATCAACTTCAAATCTGGATCACAAACAATGCAGAATATGCATGCAAATATGGAAAGTCACTAGATATAACTTATTCAGGGGAGTTTTGGAAGACTGTACCAAATAGTTTGTTTGCAGCAATATTGAGGGATCCATCATTTGATGCACTAAATGAATTTCTTCCTTCTGTGAATTATGTAAATTCAAGGAAAATGAAAATGAAATGGGTTGATGATAGCAGTACCCGTGACAGAGCATTGCCTAATTCGATTGATGATGATTCAGATTTCGAGTAAATCTTTTCTGTTTGTGTTCGTACTAATGTCATTAGGGCTTGTTATTTTACTATGCTTTTATCGCTATTCTCTTTATGTATTAGTTGTACTTGTGTTTTCGTTTAATGAAATGTACTTGTTTTACAATTAATCTTATGTTGAGTTCAACTATTTAACTATTATTTTGATTTTTTTTTATAACATTTGGTAGTTATTAGCCAGTCTGTATTCATTGTAAACTAAACATGATAATTATTCAACAATAACCAAAAATTTTAAATACAGGTCACTGTAGACTGATGAGTGACGTGACAAGTCACTATAGTCAAACATACCACGTGATAAGTCACTGCAGCCTACTAATTGACGAGACAAATCACATAGTCTGCTGAACAACATGACAAGTCACTCGCGTCAAACGTATAACGTGAATGTCCATCATCTTTTATGCAATATATATAACCTCTGTGAGCATAATTTAAATGATCATAACCACTTCCTATCTTTCATCAAAGACCATATGATCTCTATGTCATATGGAAAGAGGTAATTCATCGAGTGGTACTTCATCAAGAGATTACTCGAGGTGCATCCCTAGACCGGTCAGTGTTATTCAAGTGATTCTAGAACGACGAGCATGAGGGAAGTCACCAGAGACTGAACGGGTTGCTAACACCCAAGAGTATGTTCAAAGGGTCTTAATACAGCCCACTGAGGATGAGGCCTTTAGAAAAAACCCTTGGTTGCAACTCGTCAACTATGGGTTTAGACATGGAATAGTGGAATCCCATCGCGACACTAATTACCCAAAACGACCCTAGTCGTTCGTCTCTTGTCGTAGGTATTTTGGAAAGCATGACCCTCACTCAGGATGGCTTGGTTGTTTTATTTGTGTTATTAAGGATCACATCGGAAAGATCAATGGTAATATCCACTACAAGATCTTTAACGATCCAAAATGGCAAGGTAAAATTGTTCCAAGGGTCGCATTGATTCCAACTAGTATAGTCGTATTCAGGCCAACTCGCAAATCTGCATATCTGAATATAACTTAGAAAAATTTCAGCATTTATAAGGAGTAAAGATTCTGTGGTAGTGTGTGTTGGAACATGTAAATAATATTGGAAATAAATTGCCAGATTAGTAGCCTCTTTAACAAATCATGGGCCGAGTCGCGTGTCTCGCTCTCTTTAAGACGTTTCGCGGCTCTGCCCAAAGTGTGCAAGCAGTTCGTACATCCCACGAACTCCCTAGGATAAAACAGTCCAGAAGTCACCTCTATCTCAATTTATTTTTGCATGAAAATAAATTGGAAAACCAAATACCTTTTCGGATTAATTGCTCGAAAATAAGAAATGAAGATAATATAGAACACTCGAAGAAAATATGGAACATTAAAAATATATATATAACTTGCTGAATAGATTTTTTTTTTTCAAAACTAGCTACGAGGTAGCTTTTGGGTCTTAGCTCATTGTAAGAATACAAATGGATTTTGTTTGTTTTGTGTATTTTTTTCTCTAAACAAGCACAACCTTATGCATGCACCAAATATGAACGTTGGGCCCAAAGGCCCGTTTGGAGATTAATTAGAATATGTGTCACGCCCCGACGTAGCATAAATAAGGAAAGCGTTTAATTTCCTTTATGGACCCGTAGGTCGCGACAGTTTGAAGGATCGATTCCGTCCCAAACGTCAAACAACAAAACATATTAATCAGAGTAAAGCAATCAAGGCTTACAAAAATTTTCTAACTTATTACATCTTATGAACCGGGGTCAACTAAGGCACAGACCACCTTGAAAATAAAATAATAACTTAGTGTCGGTTATAGTCATCCTTAAAACCAAACAGTTTAAAACTCAAACAATTAAACTTAAAGCATAAAATAAACAGTTTCTTTATTCCAGAAGCAGCCATTCTCAATTAGCATAGTCGTACGATTCCTCCTGGTTATAACCTGAAAAGCCTGAACACGAATGTCCAGGACGCATCAACGTCGTCAGCTTCAAGAAGCTGGTGAGTATTAAAAACATGACTTTAAATGTAAAACATACCCATTTACCTTTTTCCATTTCAAAATTAAATCCACAAGTTTATAATTATGATTAAAGAGCTCGTTTAGAAAAACAACCACAACATTAATTAAAGAGGGTAAATTTACACAGATGGGACCGTGTATGAGAACAATGCACCACACTCATCTTGCCGACTCTTTTCTCTCGACAGCCACAACAACCCACTATCCTACTCCTGGTATCTTTGAAACACTCAGATAGCCACACTTTAGCAACGGGGCGCCAGGGAATGTCCAGTTTGCCTCACACTTTGGTCCGGGGTACCAGGGAGTGTCCAATGCCTCACACTTTGAATACCCTAACCGCCATGCAAATACCGGGGCAACCCCTCACACAGTATCCAGACTTGAGTTATCAGGGAGTGTCCGTAGGCCACACTTTAGCACTACCATGGGTGCCAGGGAATGTCCGAGTTCGGCTTCACACACTTTAACGCTTCCATGGGCGTCAGGGAGTGTCCATATTTGCCACCGTCGCATTTCAAAGATACCCTCTCCACAATACCAACCACAACCACAACCACAACCACAACCACGATCACAACCACAAACTCACACTCAACCACAACCCCGACCACAAACACAAACTCATACTCTTTCCACACTACCATTACTCTTTTCCACACAGACTGACACCCCTATGCATGTACCACCGACCCACATGAATGGTATGCACTTAAACAAAAATGCTGAATTAAAGGAACAACACGCGTACGGGGATTAATGAGTCATACTACAATGTTTTAATCATTCAAACATAACCAAAATAGAGTTCTGATTAACCAAGTTTCCCAAACAGAACCTCAACAGTATATAAATATCATCCAAACAGTCCCTTAAACACAAAACAGACAAAAACAGAAACTGTCAGAACTCGCGCGCGCGGGCCGCTCGCGCGAAGTGTCGCTCGCGCGAAGTGCCTATTTTCCCTTTATAATATAACTTTTCTGTCTGCCTGAGGAAAGCAAGGTCGCTCGCGCGAAGGGGTTCTCGCGCGACCCTCGCTCGCGCGACCAGCCAATTTTTCATTTATATAAATAAACTCTTACGTCTGCCTGGAGATGCCTACCTCGCCCGCGCGGGTCGCTCGCGCGAGGGGTCGCTCGCGCGGGCCGCTTGCGCGATACTCGCGCGTGCGATCGTGGCGCGAGATGAAGCTGAGGCTTCATCTTCTCCGCAGGAACTGTTCTGTTTCAGCAAACAGAGGTCTTTTTTGACCCATTTCAAATCTGTAAGTGTGTATATCATGTTATATATGGATCTCTTCCTTTTTCAACAAGGATTAAGAATCTATGGTTAATTTAACATAATTCTAACTATAACTCTCCAATTTTATGAAAGATTAAAAGAGGACAAAATTTAATTCCTAATACACTTTTCCATATGAATGAATTAAGCTTCAATACATTAAACATAGTCACTACATACTATAATCTTTGATATTCATCTCTGAAAACGGATTTAGATTAAGGTTTGAAAATCTTGATTTCAAGCTATGAATTTTCATACGTAGGATCAACAATGGTGTATTACAAAATTGAACAAACACACAGTGAATAGACATGTAATTACATTCTTAGTGAGTTAGTAATACTCACTGTGATAAGAAGATTAATAGTTGTTGAGAAAGACTAAGAAATTAAGGACCCAACTCCAAGCTTTGGCTATGGAGTTTAAGCTTTCCCTCTCTAAGTAATTTCTGAAATTAACTCTCAAACTCACTCTTTTCTCTCTGTGTGTTAATGCAGAATGAAAGTATGTGTGTGTGTGTGATGAAGAGTGAGATGTATATATAGATAACCAAACTTCACAACTTGGGGACCAAGCAAAATTAAGAACTTCACTTAGCAAGCTTAATAGAGTTAACAAATCCTTAATCCCTCTAATATTAACAGCACATATACATATGTATGAGCATATACACAGATTTTAAACTGCAATTGTCTTCCAAAATGGTTGAAGGGTCATGTAGAGTACTAGGGGGTCAAGTGTTGGTTGTTTGGGAATTTAGCTTTTAGGCACTACACAACACACACAAGTTAAACATTCCCAAACAATGCCTTATCCAATGATTACTTGCCATTAATGGAAATAAAGCAAATGTCCAAATCGGTCACTTCCAAAATCTGTGGAAGTTAAACACAACATGGACAGTTTTGCTCCTAAACTGGTATTTTCGGGGTGCGGTGTTCACCACAAAAATACAGGAAATTCATTTTAACGTAGGAAGTGATTTTCTGGTTTCATAAAAATACTGATTGAGTCAATAGAAGTTATTTTCACCGTTTTGAAATACAGATTTTGAAATCCATACTGGTATCACTAACTTTATAAAAATTACAATTTAACCCCAACAACATTCTTAGCTTGCAATAATTCAATAAATAAATTTTAGAATATGAGAAATGTAATTTAAATGAAGCAGTCAATACCCAGTGAAATTAAATGTACAATGCAATTGCCAATTAAATATGAAAATGTAATTTAGGAATAAATGGAAATGCAGGTTATTACACCCTTCCTCCCTTAAACAGGATTTCGCCCTCGAAATCAAGACTAGCTAGTCCTGAAACAACTCCGGGTACTTCTTCCTCATATCAGCTTCAACTTCCCACGAGGCTTCATTCTCGTCATGGTGATTCCACTGAACCTTCACCAACGGAATGTCTTTATTCCTCAGCTTCTTGATACTCTGATCTAGAATCTTCACAGGTCTCTCCTTGTACGAAATGTTATGACTCGTCTCAATATCGTCATAACTAACCACGTGCGAGGGATCTCGTATGTACTTCCTCAACATACTTACGTGAAACACGTTGTGAACCCCAGACATCTTCGGTGGCAGCGCCAGTCGATAAGCTACTTTTCCGACTCGATCCAAAATCTCAAACGGTCCGATGAAACGCGGAGCTAACTTCCCTCTCTTGAGACCAAAACGTACCACTCCTCGAGTTGGTGAAACTTTAAGGAGTACGTGATCTCCAACACTAAACTCCAAATCCTTCCGGCGTCGATCAGCATAACTCTTATATCGGCTTTGAGCGGTTCTCATCCTTTCCTTGACCAAAGAAATCTTCTCGTTGGTCTCTCTAACCAAGTCTGGCCCCAATAACTCTGTATCCCCAACTTCTGCCCAACACAAAGGGGAACGACATGGTCGTCCGTACAATGCTTCGAACGGAGCCATACCGATACTCGTGTGATAGCTGTTGTTATAAGCAAATTCAACCAACGGCAAGTGCGTCTCCCAAGATTCTTCAAAATCGATCACACAAGCCCTGAGCATATCTTCCATGATCTGATTAACACGCTCAGTCTGCCCATCTGTCTGAGGGTGAAAAGCAGTGCTCATCTTGAGCGAAGTTCCCATAGCTTCTTGCAGACTTTCCCAAAATCCAGAGGTAAAACGCGCGTCACGGTCTGACACTATTGACACAGGTGCACCGTGAAGTCGCACAACTTGTTGTATGTACATCCGGCTCATCTTCTCTACCGGGTAAGTCATACTATAAGCAATGAAATGAGCGGATTTCGTCAATCGATCCACGATTACCCAAATAGCGTCATGATTCTGCTGCGATCGAGGTAATCCTACTACAAAATCCATCGTAATGTGTTCCCACTTCCAACCAGGGATAGGTAGCGGTTGCAACAATCCTTACGGTCTCTGATGTTCAGCTTTGACTTGCTGACACGTCAAACATTTGGATACAAATTCGGCCACGTCTTTCTTCATACCTTCCCACCAGAAATTTCTCTTCAGATCTTTGTACATCTTCGTTCCTCCCGGGTGAACTGTATATCTTGACTTATGCGCTTCTTCCAGGATATCCTTCCTTAACTCTTCATTACCTGGCACACATAATCTATTCCTGCACCGATATCCTCCATCGACTCCTACTTTCCATTCTGTCGGGTCTTTTTCTGACATCTTCACGAACCATGCCTGAAACTTCTCATCTTCTTTCTGAGCTCCAATAATGCGGTCGATAAGAACAGGCTGCAGGATAAGACATCCAAACAATTGTCCTTCTCCTTCTTCAGCACTCTGTACATCGAATTCCGCCAACGTCTCCAAAGCTCGCCACTCTCTAACCATTAAGGAGGCGATCGTCTCACGAGTCTGTCGACTCAGGGCATCAGCAACCATATTAGCTTTACCCGGGTGATATTCTAATGTGAAATCGTAATCTTTGATCAACTCCATCCATCTGCGCTGCCTCATGTTCAACTCTTTCTGTGTGAACAAATACTTCAAACTCTTGTGATCGGAGAATAAATCAAACTTCTCACCGTAGAGATAGTGTCTCCAAATCTTGAGTGCGAAAACTACTGCTGCCAACTCCAAATCATGAATGGGATAGTTCAACTCATTCGGCTTCAGCTGTCTGGATCCATAGGCGATCACCCTGCCATCTTGCATAAGTACACACCCTAACCCTTGATATGATGCGTCACTAAAGATAGTGAACTTCTCATCAGGCTTGGGTATTGCTAGTACCGGTGCGGTAGTGAGTCTCTCTTTCAACTCTAGAAAGCCTCGCTCATGCTTCTTTGTCCATTCAAACTTCAGATTCTTCTTCGTCAACCCGGTTAAAGGTGCTGCTATCTTTGAGAATCCCTCAACGAATCTCCTGTAATAGCCTGCGAGTCCAAGAAAACTCCGAACTTCTGTAGGGTTGCTTGGCCTAACCCAGTTTGATACAGCATCGGTCTTGGACGAATCCACCGAAATTCCTTGAGATGACACCTTGTGCCCCAAAAATTTCACTTCTTGCAACCAGAACTCACACTTACTGAACTTGGCATACAACTGATGGTCCTTGAGCGTCTGCATCGCAATCCGTAGATGTTGCTCGTGTTCTTCTCCTGACTTAGAATAGATCAAAATATCATCTATAAAGACGATGACAAACTGATCTAAATAAGGCTTGAACACTCTATTCATCAGATCCATAAACACTGTCGGGGCGTTCGTCATTCCAAACGGCATCACCAGAAATTCATAATGACCATATCGGGTTCTGAAAGCAGTCTTAGGTATGTCTTCTTTTCGTACCCTCAACTGATGATATCCCGACCTAAGGTCTATCTTGGAAAATGTCGTAGCTCCTTGTAGTTGATCAAACAAATCGTCAATCCGAGGCAAGGGATACTTGTTCTTGATAGTCACACGGTTCAGTTCTCTGTAGTCGATACACAGTCTAAGTGTCCCGTCCTTCTTCTTTACGAATAACACCGGTGCTCCCCAAGGCGATGTACTTGGACGTACAAAACCTAGGTTCTCGAGCTCTTGAACTTGTTCTTTCAATTCCAACAGTTCTGTGGGGGCCATTCTGTAGGGAACCTTGGTGATCGGTACGGTACCCGGTATAAGTTCAATGCAGAACTCTATACTTCTCTCGGGCGGCAAACCAGAAACGTCTTGAAATACTTCTTCGAAGTCCTTGACTACAGGTATAGATGAAGCTGTCACCTCTGTACTGACGACTTCGATGTTGGCTAAACATCTCGTGAGGAACATATCTCCCGTAGGGTTACATTGAAAATCAAAGGGTTGATTCTCATTGTCGGGGAATGTAATTCTCTTCCTCGCACAATCCAACTTCACTTGATTCTGAGAGAGCCAATCCATTCCTAGGATTATGTCGAACTCCTTCATTGATAGGACAATCAACCTAGCAGGGATTTCACGGTCTCCTAACCGTAAGGGACAATCCTTGCACACGTGTTCTAATCTGACCGCAGCTCCTAGTGGCGAAGTAGCCTTCAAAGCTTTCTCTAAGCGATGAGGTAAAATACCCAATCTCCGAATTGTATTAACAGATATGAACGAAAGAGCAGCACCCGTATCAAATAACACTTTAACATGGGAGTTAAACAGAGTTAATGTACCTTCTACTGCTTGCTGATCAGGTTGAGCTTCTCCATAATTCCCTTCTTCATACGCAGTTCCATCATATCCAGCGGCATCAGGGATAATAGTATTCAAGCGAGTCTGACCCTGTTGACCATAAGTCACCTGCTTAGGAGCAGTACAGAACCTGCTGATGTGACCTGGTTCACCACAGTTGAAGCAGACTATTCCTTGCTGAGTAGCACGCCTTGGTGCCTTACAATCACGAGCCAAATGACCAGGGTTGCCACAGTTGAAACACTTTCCACTACTACTTCCTTCTCCTGTTCGGGGTTGAGTCGGATAGGTAATAGCCTGAGTCTTCTTGCTTCCGTCGAAATTCCTCTTCTGCCCTTGGGTACGGTTCATTGGTGGTCTATTCCCAAAGTTACCCCTTTGAGGCGGTCGGAATTGAAATTGTTTTCGGCTCACTCGGGCATCCTCTTCCAGATCAGTAGCCAAACCAACAAGTCCTTCAAACGATTTATCCAGGTGGCCGAGAGTCAGGCGACGAATCTGCGGCGTCAGCCCTTGATTATACTTCCGGATCTTCTTCTCTTCAGTATCAAGCAGGTGTGGAGCAAACCGAGACAGTCTTTCGAACTGTGTGGTGTACTCTTGCACCGACTTGGTTCCTTGCGTCAGGTCCATGAATTCCTTCTCTCTTCTGTGCCTCTCCGTAGCCGGGAAGTACTTCTCCAAAAATCTCCCTTTGAACGCAGTCCACGTCATTCCCATTGCAGCTCCATTCCCGATAGTAGCTATGACCGAATCCCACCAATCTGCGGCAGCATCGGTCAGCTGAAACGTAGCCAATCTTCTCTTGTCTATCTCGTTGCATTGGACAGCTTCGAACATGCGGTCCATCTGTCTCAACCACTGTTCCGCTTTTCAGGGTTCCGCGGTACCCGCAAATTGTTCGGGCCTTAGAGCACGGAATCTTTCTAACAACTTGTCTCCCGTTTGATGGTCTCTTCGGTTGTCGTTCGTGTTACCGATTCTTTCTAACCGTCTGATAAATGCTTCAAACATCCCTGTAGGATCAGCAGCCTCGGGCGCTCCCTCGATCAGGTTCCTGTTTCTCCTGACTCCTCCAGCCATTCTATGCATGATAGTGGTAGTAGAATGAGAAACATGCATGCACAGTGCTTATGAAGCAATTTAAATGACGACAACATTAAAAAAAAAAGGGTATATTTTATATATATCACTTCTGTCAAGTAGATACAAAAAGCATGTATGGTCAGATCAATGCCTACCCTATCTGTATGGGTTAGGACGCATGCAAGAGTTAATGTTACAAAAATGGGGTCATTGCCCTACACTCTAATGCATGTAATTACAGCTGCAAAAAGAGACAGAGCTAATAGTCAAAAGTAGTTAATATGTACAAGTCATAACTAGAACGTCAATCATCTCCATAAGCGGCCATCAGGAGATCTAGCGAATCGACAGGGCGAAATCGCTGAACAACGAACGGTCCAACCCCGTCATAGCTGTGAGAGGTGGACGATGAAGCAGGTACAGGAGCATCTGCCTCATCTACCATCTCCTCAGGCAGGGCTAGCTCTAGTGCTAGCTCAGCCTCGAGCTCAGCGGCAAGATCGTCTAGACCTATGCCGTCCTCTAAAATCTCCCCACCTACTGGGACCACATGAACAACCTCTGCATCGTCCTCAGCAATGGGAACCACCGGCGGAGGCATCTCCAACTGAGCCAGATGGGCATGCACGATCTGGATCTCGAGGGGAAGGTAGAAAGCATCGCTATCGACCAACCTCAGAATCTCGACCAAAACTAGACGCTGAGCCTCTGCGAAATATCGAAGCTCTAAACGGATACGGGTCAGGTCAACAAGACCTACCACGTGAACCTGGTGCCATACCTCAGATACTACCGTCGTCACGGCCAACTGCTCTACGGCCGCCTGATATAAGTCGAGAAAAGCTGGGATCACTGCCCCAGGTATCACGAAGTGTCCTCCAAACCTGTCTGGTACATAAAGTGGGGGAGCTGGATCCATACCTGATAAAAAGGTACTACTTAAAGTCAGAACAGAATAATCTTAGGCGTTTGGGTTCTGAGTCTATCTTCCCTGTCGTATCATCGGGTGTGTAACACTTAATGGAATGTGGAATCGGGTCTATACTGGTAAACCCTAACCTGGCTAAACTATCTTGTGATAAATAATAACCTGGCTCTGATACCACTAAATCCTGTCACGCCCCGACGTAGCATAAATAAGGAAAGCGTTTAATTTCCTTTATGGACCCGTAGGTCGCGACAATTTGAAGGATCGATTCCGTCCCAAACGTCAAACAACAAAACATATTAATCAGAGTAAAGCAATCAAGGCTTACAAAAATTTTCTAACTTATTACATCTTATGAACCGGGGTCAACTAAGGCACAGACCGCCTTGAAAATAAAATAATAACTTAGTGTCGGTTACAGTCATCCTTAAAACCAAACAGTTTAAAACTCAAACAATTAAACTTAAAGCATAAAATAAACAGTTTCTTTATTCCAGAAGCAGCCATTCTCAATTAGCATAGTCGTACGATTCCTCCTAGTTATAACCTGAAAAGCCTGAACACGAATGTCCAGGACGCATCAACGTCGTCAGCTTTAAGAAGCTGGTGAGTATTAAAAACATGACTTTAAATGTAAAACATACCCATTTACCTTTTTCCATTTCAAAATTAAATCCACAAGTTTATAATTATGATTAAAGAGCTCGTTTAGAAAAACAACCACAACATTAATTAAAGAGGGTAAATTTACACAGATGGGACCGTATATGAGAACAATGCACCACACTCATCTTGCCGACTCTTTTCTCTCGACAGCCACAACAACCCACTATCCTACTCCTGGTATCTTTGAAACACTCAGATAGCCACACTTTAGCAACGGGGCGCCAGGGAATGTCCAGTTTGCCTCACACTTTGGTCCGGGGTACCAGGGAGTGTCCAATGCCTCACACTTTGAATACCCTAACCGCCATGCAAATACCGGGGCAACCCCTCACACAGTATCCAGACTTGAGTTATCAGGGAGTGTCCGTAGGCCACACTTTAGCACTACCATGGGTGCCAGGGAATGTCCGAGTTCGGCTTCACACACTTTAACGCTTCCATGGGCGTCAGGGAGTGTCCATATTTGCCACCGTCGCATTTCAAAGATACCCTCTCCACAATACCAACCACAACCACAACCACAACCACGATCACAACCACAAACTCACACTCAACCACAACCCCGACCACAAACACAAACTCATACTCTTTCCACACTACCATTACTCTTTTCCACACAGACTGACACCCCTATGCATGTACCACCGACCCACATGAATGGTATGCACTTAAACAAAAATGCTGAATTAAAGGAACAACACGCGTACGGGGATTAATGAGTCATACTACAATGTTTTAATCATTCAAACATAACCAAAATAGAGTTCTGATTAACCAAGTTTCCCAAACAGAACCTCAACAGTATATAAATATCATCCAAACAGTCCCTTAAACACAAAACAGACAAAAACAGAAACTGTCAGAACTTGGTTCGCTCGCGCGAAGGGGTTCTCGCGCGACCCTCGCTCGCGCGACCAGCCAATTTTTCATTTATATAAATAAACTCTTACGTCTGCCTGGAGATGCCTACCTCGCCCGCGCGGGTCGCTCGCGCGAGGGGTCGCTCGCGCGGGCCGCTTGCGCGATACTCGCGCGTGCGATCGTGGCGCGAGATGAAGCTGAGGCTTCATCTTCTCCGCAGGAACTGTTCTGTTTCAGCAAACAGAGGTCTTTTTTGACCCATTTCAAATCTGTAAGTGTGTATATCATGTTATATATGGATCTCTTCCTTTTTCAACAAGGATTAAGAATCTATGGTTAATTTAACATAATTCTAACTATAACTCTCCAATTTTATGAAAGATTAAAAGAGGACAAAATTTAATTCCTAATACACTTTTCCATATGAATGAATTAAGCTTCAATACATTAAACATAGTCACTACATACTATAATCTTTGATATTCATCTCTGAAAACGGATTTAGATTAAGGTTTGAAAATCTTGATTTCAAGCTATGAATTTTCATACGTAGGATCAACAATGGTGTATTACAAAATTGAACAAACACACAGTGAATAGACATGTAATTACATTCTTAGTGAGTTAGTAATACTCACTGTGATAAGAAGATTAATAGTTGTTGAGAAAGACTAAGAAATTAAGGACCCAACTCCAAGCTTTGGCTATGGAGTTTAAGCTTTCCCTCTCTAAGTAATTTCTGAAATTAACTCTCAAACTCACTCTTTTCTCTCTGTGTGTTAATGCAGAATGAAAGTATGTGTGTGTGTGTGATGAAGAGTGAGATGTATATATAGATAACCAAACTTCACAACTTGGGGACCAAGCAAAATTAAGAACTTCACTTAGCAAGCTTAATAGAGTTAACAAATCCTTAATCCCTCTAATATTAACAGCACATATACATACGTATGAGCATATACACAGATTTTAAACTGCAATTGTCTTCCAAAATGGTTGAAGGGTCATGTAGAGTACTAGGGGGTCAAGTGTTGGTTGTTTGGGAATTTAGCTTTTAGGCACTACACAACACACACAAGTTAAACATTCCCAAACAATGCCTTATCCAATGATTACTTGCCATTAATGGAAATAAAGCAAATGTCCAAATCGGTCACTTCCAAAATCTGTGGAAGTTAAACACAACATGGACAGTTTTGCTCCTAAACTGGTATTTTCGGGGTGCGGTGTTCACCACAAAAATACAGGAAATTCATTTTAACGTAGGAAGTGATTTTCTGGTTTCATAAAAATACTGATTGAGTCAATAGAAGTTATTTTCACCGTTTTGAAATACAGATTTTGAAATCCATACTGGTATCACTAACTTTATAAAAATTACAATTTAACCCCAACAACATTCTTAGCTTGCAATAATTCAATAAATAAATTTTAGAATATGAGAAATGTAATTTAAATGAAGCAGTCAATACCCAGTGAAATTAAATGTACAATGCAATTGCCAATTAAATATGAAAATGTAATTTAGGAATAAATGGAAATGCAGGTTATTACAATATGACTGTTGGCACATTGATTCTCACACCTGTTTTATCTAAAGTAAAACATGTGGAATACAAAGAAAAAAAACTGTTTTAGTTTAAATATTGTTTATCTTATTTTCTTAAAACACTCATATGTATATTATGAGTATATATATATATTAATATACGTAACAATCCCCCCACTTGTATTTGGAAAAAAGTTTTAAAGTTCGTCGAGCAATCGATCATAAGATTGT
This sequence comes from Hydrangea macrophylla, assembly GCA_033977485.1. Classification (NCBI taxonomy): domain Eukaryota; kingdom Viridiplantae; phylum Streptophyta; class Magnoliopsida; order Cornales; family Hydrangeaceae; genus Hydrangea; species Hydrangea macrophylla. The sequence continues at coordinate 56,907,833 of CM066993.1, forward strand.
GCATAAGTAAAGGTGTTTTTTAACTTGAACCTTTACATAGTGATACTGATCCAAAATATACTAGAGTAACACGTAGTTTTGAACTCTATCTCTGACAACACTCCACACACAATCCTACTAAGGTATAGTTTAAACCAGCACTTTTATGGCCATGTGCGTACATCCCAGTATAGCGAATGCTCTAGAGAATTTGCCCAAATTTCATAGGAAGCGGCCCCACTTCCACATTCGCATAGGTGAGTCTAACAAGGATACTCTTGTAACTAGGTATCCTGCTCAATATAAAGTTTAGATCTCATTAAGAGATACAAATAACTCATCGATCCTTCTATCGCTTCAGGATATCATGCTTCTTAAGGGATGGACTTGAAGCATCAACCATGTATCATAAAAGCAGCATGATTCCACTTGTATCACTATATGACTTGTTACCCTTTGACCTATTTCTTGGGATCTCCAGTCTATAGGTTGGGTTACCATCACAAGTGATTCATCTCTCTATGGGCTTTAGACCCATTCCTTTATAGGTTTTACAAACCTTCTTTTGAGTTGACTCTCTCATTAAAGGATCAACTACATTATCCTCACACTTATACATTATCCACTCTTGCAACTATAGTAGAGATAAACTCTCTAACAATCTTGTACTAGCGATGTATCTGTCACCTCTTACCATTATAACGATTCTATACTTTTGCAATAGCCGCGGTACTATCGCAGTGATTAAAACATCTGGTATCGATCTCTCCCATACATGGGTATTTCAAAGCAGGCTTCTCAGCCAAGGTTCCCTTACTAGCAGTAGCTAATGGTATCAACTCTGACTCCATAGTGGACTTAGTCAAAATAGTCTATTCATTAGATTTTTTACAAAACTGTGCCCCAATAACACAAAAATATCTATTAACTGTGCCGGCCTCATACACATCTGAAACGGTATTCCAATCAACATTGCTATAAACTTTTAAGGATAGCGGAAAACCTCTCACAATGTAATTCAAAGTTTTATGGTCCTTTTAAGGTGACACACGATTTTCACAATAATACTCCAGTACTAAAAATATATAGCCACTCATGGCTTTGTAGTCTTCCATTAGGAAGTAACAATTGTCATTATTGTAACCTTCAAGTACAGTGAAAACCTTTCATGGAAAATACCTAAATTCATAGGTTTCTTTAAAAATCTCATAATTCTTTTCAATTGCATTCAAATTTTTTTTTTTTTTAAAACTACATACTTATCTCTCAAAATTTGGTTAAAAATCATGCTTGTACACCAAAAAATTAAATTCTTTCGAATTTTGAAGTATTCAATATATTTTTAAAAATAATTTATTTCTTATCTCCGAGGTATACAATACATTTTTCAAAATTTAATTTCTTCCAGAGGTGAAATTTATTTTCACTTTGCCAGTACCAAATCCTTGGTACTGTGTGAATCACCAAGTAAAATATTTTTCATTCTTCACTGGAGTGTATCTCTTGTGACAGCTGTAATTGTTACACTATGCCTAGAGACACCCAAATCAAAATTAAGTGGCAATAAAATTGTTGGCTTCCTCTATAATTGCCAAAGTAGAATAAAAAATTAATGAAACATCTCTATATAAATCTATCATAACACATACTCCATGTGTTCATGATAAATGTATTTGTCACTTTCATTATTTTAAAAACTACTAAAAAAATAGTTTGATCAAAATTTTCATATCACTAGTTGCGTGCCAGTTCTCAGCCAGATAAAGAGTATATAAGTATACACACTTTATTCTTATCTTTAAACCATCCAGTTTATCCAAATAAATTTTCCCTAGTCCTCCATTTAAAAATGCAGTTTGAAGACCCATTTTACGAGTATGTAAATCACAAATAGCAACAACAACTACCAAAATTCTAATGGATGTAATGGGTGTAAAAGGAGAATAGGTATCAAGAATGTCAATATTTCATTTTGTTTAAGTTTTGAGAGCCTTAGCTACTATGGTAGCTTCACACCTTTAATAGAACCATCATATTTAAAAATCTTTTTAGGGCTCCATCTACTCCTTATCATGTGACATTTAAATGATAAATCCACAAGTTCTCAAAAATGATTGAAAATAATATAAAGCATCTCAACTTGAATGGATTATTTCAGAACGTATAAAACTCACTATCAAAAGCTTTTTGGCACTTAACTCTCTTTATTCTTTCATTGTTCAGATAATGTCATGATCTTTGTCATGCATTCTAAAATAATTTATCTAGATGGGATGAAAATAGGAGGTTGAGAACCCCCACTATTCCTCGATTAATATGAATTATATGATCATAAAAATTAGCACCAATAAGTCACAGACTTTTTATGTTAAAAAAAAAATAAATCAACAAGTATTACGGTAACTGCACATCCCAATAAGGCACAATTCATGGCTTTACTAGCAACTTATGATTTTTAAAAAAAAAACTATCATAAACCAAATAACCCAATACTCGAAAATAATAAAAATTAGGTCTTCTATTTTTTCAATGCTCAAAATGAGCAATTTTGTTTTTGAGTAGGGTACCTTTGTAAAACAAAACTTACATATTAGTAAAGCCTGTCTAGAAAAAAAAAATTTGAATCGTCCAATAAATTAGACCATAAACAAATTCAATATCACGAGGTAAAGTTATTGGGTCAAAATTGTATACAGATTTACGTGAACCTATCACACCCAATAATATTTTGTACCATATATACAAATGGCCGCACACGAATAGCACCTCACTGGTATATGTTGTGCGTGTACATCCATATATACACACAGTACAAACATAAGTTCAATAAGGGTAATACTTGGGACACAACCTTCATACAACTTTCATACAACCTCCCCAAAAGATGTGTCTATCTCTCTCCTGTGATGTCACTGGACCCCCAGTGACATCACAGGAGAGAGATAGACACATCTTTTGGGGAGGTTGTATGAAAATTGTATGAAGGTTGTGTCCCAAATATTACTCAACAAAAATGTATCCGGTTGTGATCAACTTATTTAAAGGTTTTACAGTATCGTGCATTCAAGTCAAACAGCTCAAACAACTGTTAAGGCTTAATCACGGTCCGTTACTACTAGGTTTGTGCACTGATTAAGTCTATTGTTAGAAACTAATATTGTATTGTTCCATAAAAAAAATACTCCATTCGTTCCATAATAAGTGTTCACTTTCTTTTTGCACAATGTTTAAGAAATTTGTATTATATTAATTTATTTGGTTCATTAAAGAGTCACTTTCCTTATGGGTGTTTGACTTTTTGATTGTTTTGGGACCACAAATAAATGCTTCTGTCTTTATTATAAGGGTAGTTTTGGAAAGTAAGTAAAAATTATATGCCAATTTAGGAAAGTAGACACTTATTATGGGACATCCAAAAAAAGAAATATAAACACTTATTATGGGACGGAGGAAGTACTATTATTATAGTGTAGGAAAAGTCAAATAAAGTAATTGGGTAACATACATTAATCAAAATACTACCTCAAAAAGAGAGTATTTTTGTTCACCCAAAATTTGGTACACCAATGCTCACCCAAGCATCCCATTGGCCAATGCAGTGGGGCTCAGGATTAAATAAATGTTGTTTAATATTGTTTAATTCTGGACCCTACTACATTAACCAATAGAATACTTGGGTGAGTATTGGTATAGCAAATTTTGAGTGAGCAAAAGTATTTTCCCTCAAAAAAACAACGCGAGTGCTAGTTGTTGACTTTTCTAACACCTCTAATTTATGAAGATTTAGAGTAGGTGAAGTCCAAATGTAAATTTTTTTAAAAAAATATGCAAAAAGAGATTGCACATAGCTTGAAGCTATGATCACTGGTATTCACAATTTGAGTGTGGTAAAGTCCACACATGCAAATTGGTACACCTTTCAAAAAGCACCGATTTGGAAATATGGTACCAAATTGTGACTAATTGATAAATAATTAATATTCTGCTTTAGGACTCATAAACTTTTGTATTGATTTGAAATTTTGAACAAATTGATGACAATAGAATTTCCTACAACATAAGCACTGCACTGTTTTAAGAAACAAAAACACACATATATATATATATATATATATATTTCCTTTACTACTCCACCGGTAGAGAGTACTTACACTCATCCCAAGCTCCAGCCAAAAACGAGTATATCACAATATTATAAGCAAAATTTCATTCTCAATCAATTAGTTGTTACAAAATAGGAAACAACAGCATAATCTATATTCAATATGTGCTAGGTCAATCTGGTGGAGCTTCTAATAGTCGTTAAGTGTTAAAAAGATTCATATAAGCTACATCTGGAATGATAACTACTATGGCTTAAGTAGCCAAGCTCATATGAATTTAACATATGTTGTTTAATTCTTAGCAATATTATTCAATATTTTATCAAGAGGTAGTTTAAACGTATCTTCTTCAACAAAATTGTCTAATTAAGTTTGGCTCATGAACAAAATCCATGTGCTTAAGACGGTGACACGTACGAATGCATATCCATATGTTATGGCCGGGCTAAATATAACATCATGGCTGAATAAAGCATCTTAAAATTGTCGGAACATGTAAATAATATTGGAACGGAATTATCGGATTAGTAGCTACTTTAACAAATCATGGGCTGAGTCGCCGGTCTCGCTCTCTTTAAGACGTTTTGCGGCTCTGCCCAAAGTGTGCAAACAGTTCGTATATGCCACAACATCCCTAGGATAAAACAACCCAGAAGTCACCTCTGTTTCAATTTATTTTTGCACGAAAAACAAATTAGAAAATCAAACATCTTTTCGGATTAATTGCTCGGAAATAAGAAATGAAGATGATATAGAACACTCGAAGAAAATATGGAACATTCAAAAAAATAAAAAAATTGCAACTTGCTGAATATATTTTTTTTTTCAAACTAGCTAGGAGATAGCTTTTGGATCTTAGCTCATTGTAAGAATACTAATGGATTTTGTTTGTTTTGTGTATTTTTGTCTCTAAACAATTAGCACAGCCTTATAGGCACCAAATATGAACGTTGGGCCTAAAGGCCTGTTGGGAGATTAATTGGAATATGACTGTTGGCGCATTGAATTCTCACACATGTTTTATCTAAGTAAAACGTGGGGAATACAAAGAAAAAAAAAATTTTTATTTTAGTTTAAATATTGTTTCTCTTATTTTTCTAATACACTCGTATGTATATTATATTAATATACATAACAGTGTATGTTCATACTATTGTCATTAGGGCTTGTTTTACTATCGTTTTATTGCAATTCTCTCTACTAGTGGGGTGCCACTCACTTTGTGAGTGCAAATTTTGAAATTTTTTTTAAAGAATTTTTTTTTTTTCCTTCTTTGAATCACTTTTTGGGCAGTTTTTTTCTACAGCAGTTTTTATTTTTTAATTATGAACAGGCAGTTTTTTATTTTTAAATTCTGAACAGTTTTTTTTTTTTTTTTTAATAATTACTTTATTTTACCCCTACTATTGTATTTTGTTAGTATAAAATTTTATGATATAATTGTAATTATGCGTCATAGACTTCATTTTTATGGTACCCTTGCTTCTCCCTTTCTATAGTAGTATAGATGTATTAGTTGTACTCGTATTTTTCATTTAATGAAATGTACTATCTATGTATATATTAGTTGTACTCGTGTTTTCGTTTAATGAAATGTACTTGTTTTCCTATTATTCTTATGTTGAGTTCAAATATTTCATTTATTAGTCATTTCAATCTGTAAATCCATATTTTTCAAGTAGACTAAACAAGCATAGTTACAAAGAGAAATAATGAAAAAAAGAAAAAGAAAAAAAAGAATGCGTATTGTCCCTAATTTTTTTTTTTCAATTTGTTTTCAACTATTTCAAATTTTTTTCAAAGGAATCACAAACTAAAACCCGTCATACTACTTTCAAATTATTTTTACACCGTGACGTGATTGTCAAACATGTATTTATAAACTCGATCGGGTCCAAAATAAAACTAAAATGCAATATCTATATATAGTTTATTCAACTATTTTTTGGATAACAAGATAGGAAACTACCCAAATGCCAAATGGTTTTTCTCTTTAAGCACAACTACAAGCACAGCTAAAAGGACAACTACAACACAATTTTTCCAACATATAACTTTTTCTTTTCCAACTAAAAGGACAACTACAACATAATTCCTTCTTTTCCAACATAATTTTTTCAACTAGGTTTTTTTTTTCAACTACTATGTTTTTTTTGAAGCACGAATACAAGGCAATAATTTTTTCAACTAGATTTTTTTTCAACATGTTTTTTTTCTTTTCCAACTAAAAGGACAACTACAACATAATTCCTTCTTTTCCAACATAATTGTTTTAACTAGGTTTTTTTTTCACCTACTAGGTTTTTTTCAACTACTAGGTTTGTTTTTTGAAGCACAACTTCAAGGACAATAATTTTTTCAACATAATTTTTTCTTTTCCAACTAAAATGACAACTACAACATAATTCCTTCTTTTCCAACATAATTTTTTCAACTTGTTTTTTTTTTTTTTTTTCAACTACTAGGTTTTTTTCTACTCCTATAGGTTTTTTTTTTTTTTTTGAAGCACAACTACAAGGACAATAGTTTTTTCAACATAAATTTTTTTTTTTTCTACTTTTGAAGCTCAATGGGATAAAGTGTCTACTTTTGAAGCACTATGGGGTTACGTGAAACTTGGCCTAGGAGGATAAAATTAATTAACCAAAACAAAAAAACAAACAAATATAAAAATTAAAACACATACTCTACATATACAAATATATACATATATACATACAAATATATTTACAAATTTAAAGATAGTCTACATATACATATATATATATATATATATAAATAGAGTCCGATTCCAGTGCACACTTGGTGAATGCACTGGACTTTTAAGCCTAAAATAAACAAAGGCCGCCCCGCTGACCCGCGATTTTTTTAGGCTTTAAAGCTCAGTGAGCTTACCAGTGCGCACTGGAACTTGTCTCTCTCTCTCTCTCTACATATATATATATATAAATACATATAACATATATAAACATATATACATATACACATACACACTCGAGAGAGATGGAGATCTTGCTTGTGACCTCGTCGGAGATTTCGCCTATGACCTCGTCAGAGATGGCGTCGGAGATAATGAACAGGAGAGAGAGAGAGAGAGAGATGGAGATGGAGGACTGCGGAAACGAGACTGATAAAAATCAAAACTTGTTTTTAGTAAAAACGACTTTCATCTAAAGTCGTCTTTAGTAATAATGACTTATAAGTCGGTGTTGGCAAAACCTACTTTTAAAAAAAGTCGACTTTACTAACATCGAATAATCTTAAGTCGCTTTTACTAACACCAACTCTACAAAGTCAGTTTTGCCAACACCGACTTTTTTGTATTAATTTCTTTATTTCCTTCAACAATTCTTTTAAACTTATATATTTCAAAGAAAGCAAATTCAACATTAAACTCGATTTTTGTAAAACTGATTTTGAATATAGACTCGGTTTTCATGAAAATGACTCTATAGAATCTGTTTTAGCAAGGATGATTTACCTGAAACTGTCTTTCAGTTTCAATAATACACTCTTATTTAGTAATTAAGTATTAAAGATGCAATTTTCTTGAAAACGACTCATGACATCACTTGGATTATTGGAATAACAACAAATCAACTATTAAACATCAGCCATCAGATTTCAAATCAAAATTTTATCATGGTATTCCTTATATGACCGAGAGTAGTATTAAGATTTAAAATCAAATCTTTCTCTCATCCCACTAACTTTATAGTCTTTTCCTTTCATTGAACACGATTGGACAAAAGAGATATATTTTTGTGGTACTCTGTTTTTCTCTTGGCAAATATTTTTTTTAATCTGTACTCCCTCTATCCTATAAAAAGAGCCTTTTTTGATCATTCATGCCTCTTAATCGAACAAGCAATTAGTGCATTTATATCAAAAAAAATTTAATTTTGTATCCATAATTTAAAAGATTTACAATAATTTTGTAGAAAAAGTTGTCAAAATCATCTCAATTAGTGCATTCATGTCAAAAGATTTTTTTATATTGATATTACATATATACTGATTTGGAGAGAAAGAAAGTGCTGAGAAAGATGAATGATGTGTAGTGAGAGTGGAGAAAAAAAGTAAAAAAGTGGGTGTGGATATCGCATTTTTCTTACCCACAGCTTTTCTTTTAAAGTTCTTTTTAAAATTCAAATTCAAAACAAATGAGTCGCTACTTAATTTTTAGAAGGAAAAATTAAGGAACCATTTTGAAAGGAAACTGATCGTTTGCGAAACCAAAGATTAACTAGGTCCGGGGATTATGGAATGAGAGAGGAAGGAGCCCGCCGGACTAAAACACCCTCTCTCATCCTATCTTGTGATAGGCCTCTACTCAATATCCTTTTAATCAAATTTATTAATCTAAGCATGCCCTCAACTAATACATATATACGTATACATCACAAAAAAACATGTCCAAAGGGTGTAAATTTGCTAATGGCAAAATATCATTCATAAATCACATATTTCAAGTAGCAAGCAATATGATATGCAATAAGGAACAAGAGAACTTACCCGGGATCCAGCAGCGATATTTAAACGTGCGATGCATACAAACAAAAGAAGATCCTAAGAAAAAAGTCTCTAATCATATATGCATATAAGGCAAGCTCCTAATTCTAAGGTGTCGCGCATGAGGTTAAAAAAAATCAATAAAATCAAGGAATGAAATAAACTAGAAGGGAAATGAGAAATTGTACCTCACATGCGCTACAAAACAAAGATTAGTCCACGTGCTTCACATAATAATATGATGTCAAATAATCAATCCTAATTCCCTAGCTTAGATCTAACAAGCGTGAAATCCAACTTTATTTAATACCTAGTTCTAATCATGGGTATTAGATGTACATGAATGAGTGAATGTAAACAAGGATGAAACATGGATTTATTCACCAATTTGGGTCACTTAACTTCTGGATTTAAGCTAAGTTATCATTATTCAAAGTATGATTTAGGTCATAAGGCATTAGGAGATCATTTGAGTTGAAATGAATAAAATTAGACAAAAACAGTAGCAGTTTTTATGAATTGCAGAGAGCAGACCAGATCTTAAAACAAAGAAATAAAATACTTTCAACAGCTGGATCTTAATGATTTTTGGATATGTTATGCCTCTGTGAGTCTAGTTTCTGAACCAGAAAGAAAATCAAGGCTTGAACGGTTAGATCTCCGGGAATGTGGAAAACATTAGGCATCACTCAGCATTTTACAACTCTCTGTCCAGAGATCTTGTATGATTTTTTAAAAATAGCAAACAAATCCGAATTGCTTCATTCTTTTTAGGGAACCTTCATAACACATTAAGGTTCTTATAAACAATTATTAGAGGTCATGAAAACTTGGTTAGAGCTCTGATCTATCAATTTTAGAACCGGTTTGCTATTCTGAAACTATTCTGAAATTCTGGACAGATTGTGGTTGTCTCACAAAACCCATGATCAAACCTTTCTAAACATAAAACCACCTCAAAACAAAAATTACAGTGGTAAAACGATGTGTTATTGACACGTTCCCGTTGGTTTCACTCGATTTCAACGGTTAGATTTTGAACTAAAAATCTTTGATCAAAAACAGTTCGTGAACTCACTGTTTTTATTTTGCTAGTTCAACTTTGTTGGTTAACCTCAACTATTAAAACATGAAGTTGAGATTAAACCGAACTACTTTTTCTACCATTTGATGGTCCTTGAAGACTAAAAATCACTTTATACTTATGGATTTTGATGAAGTATGAAATGAACTTCTCAAAATTCCAAATAATGAGCTCCAACTTTATAGACCAAAGCTTGAATTCAAACTTATTACTCCTACCATTTGATGGTCATGGGAGATAAAGACATGACTAATGCTTCTAAGTTTCAAGAGAAAAAAAGGATGACTTCATTGGATACCAAGTTTAGAGGATCCAAGTCATGAGCATGGACTTGGATCCACCTATATGAAACAAAGTGATGATCAAATTTTGACTCTCATGTAGAGTATAAGCTTTACATGAGGTTCAAAGGATCATACTCAAGAGATCAAAAGAGATATTGAAGATCTCCAAGACTCTCAAGAGAAGAACACATATAAAAAAAAAAGAACGAAGAATTAGAAACAGAGACTCCTAAGCTTGCTTGGCAAATAAAGAGAATAGCAAGAGGTTTTAGGATTAGAGATCCAAAAGAAGAAGAGAGTATATAAATAATCTATGGTTAGAGGATCACCTCCAAATTATCCTCAAAGCTTTCTTTTCTTTGAAGATCTTCCAAGCTCTTCTAGTTCTCTCAACTCTCTTTTCTCTAAAAAAAAATGTTGGTGAAGTGATGGATGTTGTATGTAGTGGGTAGCTCTTGTTGTCTTTTTTTTTCTCTCCCCTTCCTTTCCAAGGAAGATCCCTTCTCTTTTATAGGCAAAATTACCAGGTATTTTTGGTGAATTTCAGAGCAAAAAACAAGTGTAATTCTCTCATTTGGTGGTACAATGTGTACTTTCTGAAATTAGGCAGACTGCTGCCCAGCGCGGCAGTCCAAAAACTGTCGCGGCAGTCCGTGAATGCCGCCGCGGCAGTTTATGACTGCCGTCGCGGCACTACGCGACTGCCGCACGGCATTCATCAAATGCAGCGGAAATTAATGGATTGCCGCGTTTTTGTCAGTCTTACTTTATCAGTTTTTTGTTCTTATTCGCATACGCATACGTATTGCTCTGCAAAATACAGACTTTAAAAGTGAACGACAGTCAGAAATTGCTGGCGGCACTTGGTGAGTGCCAGCCCGGCACTCTATGACTGCCGTGCGGCACTCAGTGAGTGCCGCGGCAGTCCGCCGTGTGCCGTTTTTAGCTAAGATTCCCTCTTTTAGATTTTCTTTTTTTCAAAGCAAATGATTCTTGAGGATTTTTTCCGAAAATTGTGTTTTATACCTGAATTCTCTTAAATACCTGGTATTTTCCTCTTTTCTGTGAAATTTTACCGCGTTTTAGAGAACTTTCTGAAGAGCTTGGAATACTTCGAATCTTCCGGTCCTTGTTATCATCGGATACGGAGGCGACACTCTCCTAAATTCGACGGTTGGTCAAAATTGGGGTGTCTACAGTTTGCCCCTCTTTGACAGAGCTTGTGGGGCAACGCGTCCCATAAGTGAATGTCAAAGCCTGTGTGAAGACAAGCCTTTGACAAGACTGTCGAATTTAGGTAAAAACAAAATGCGATGCAAAAATCGGCTGCACGAACAGTTCATGCTGGTCGTGCTTGATGGCGAGCTGCCTACGTATCCCATTGGGAATCAGACCAAAGCGTAGTTCAAACACGGGGGCCGAACACACACAAACGCAAGTAGTCACACGGATGAATGCACCTATCCTATCGTGATGCAAATGCCATGCCACGGTTCTTTCTGAATTGAACCGGTTGTACAAATGTCATGCTCATCATGTCTCCCTTACGCATTTCGTGTGACGTGTTAGTTAAGGAAGATCACCTAATTCAGTGACCGATGCGAAGATCTCTTACAGGGGTCACGATTTTTTTTGATTTGATCTCGGGGGAATATAAATCTCTTATATTCCAAAGACGGGGGTTAACGCAAATCTGTTGCGAGAACCGAGAATATAAATCTGTTATATTCCCAAAACGGGGGTTAACGCAAATCTGTTACGAGAACCGAGAATATAAATCTGTTATATTCCCAAAACAGGGGTTAACGCAAATCTGTTGCGAGAACCGAGAATATAAATCTGTTATATTCCCAAAACGGGGGTTAATGCAAATCTGTTGCGAGAACCGAGAATATAAATCTGTTATATTCCCAAAACGGGGGTTAACGCAAATCTGTTGCGAGAACCGAGAATATAAATCTGTTATATTCCCAAAACGGGGGTTAACGCAAATCTGTTGCGAGAACCGAGAATATAAATCTGTTATATTCCCAAAACGGGGGTTAACGCAAATCTGTTGCGAGAACCGAGAATATAAATTTGTTATATTCCCAAAACGGGGGTTAACCCAAATCTGTTGCGAGAACCGAGAATATAAATCTGTTATATTCCAAAGACGGGGGTTAACGCAAATCTGTTGCGAGAACCGAGAATATAAATCTGTTATATTCCCAAAACGGGGGTTAACGCAAATCTGTTGCGAGAACCGGGAATATAAATCTGTTATATTCCAAAAACGGGGGTTAACGCAAATCTGTTGCGAGAACCGAGAATATAAATCTGTTATATTCCAATGTCTTTTCAATTTTCAAAAATCGGGGCCCACGGGCTCAAATATCTTCAATTTTCAAAATTGGGAGCCCACGGGCTCATATATACTCTTAAATTTTGAAATTTGTAGTCAAAGTGTACCTAAAAAATGACCCCGAGGGCAAAAAAGGGTAATGAGGGCAAATTTTGGGGGCCTCAAATTCAATTTTCGGGACTTGATGTGAATTTTGGGGGGGAAGTGAAGGTTTTTGAATCGACTTAAACGCGGCACACGCGGATTATCGTGGCAGTCCGTGACTGCCGTGCGGCATTCACGAAGTGCCGTTGCGGCATTCAGCGAGTGCCGCCCGACAGTTAACTGACTGCCGCGCACGAAAAATCGAGTGCCGCGATTATGCAGCAGTGGCTTAAACCGCCGGGTTCATTGCATTTCTCTCATTCTCTCAACCTCCTTTCTCTCGAAATCTCTCTGGAGAAAAAAATTCTCTTTTTCTTTTCTTGATTGGATTGATCTACCGGAGTTTATAGGTTAGTTCTACTCGATCAATACTTGCTTAATCTCTTTTATTTCACTATTTTCCTGAGTTTTTCATGAATTTAACGCGTGAATTTCTCTCTTCCTTTGACAGATTATGGCGAGCGGGTCAGGGAGGAAGAAGAAGGCCAAATACACGGCCACTCATCATCCGGACGCCACACTCTTACTGAGGGACCCCGATGAGCACTTATCGGTCCGCGCGCTTAGGCGCGAGGTAAACGCTCATCTTTCTCTTTTCAATTTTTCTCTTTTTAGAACGTATTGTGAATCACGACTTTGAATGTCTCATTTCAAAATGTGAATGCCATGCTTGCAGCGTTTTTTACGCGTACTCTATTCACACTTCATTTTACTTTTCTCGAACTCCGGGAATAACATGCTCGATGAATCAATCAATTTATTATGTGTACTAAAACTCGTAAATTTTCTGGAGCGTTCCAAACGCCTTTTATTGTCCAAAATCGATTCTTGACCGCTTGCGACTCAGATTACGCCTCTTTATGATTTTCACGGACTTCTCTTTTTTAAAACTGCGCTTAAATTTCTTTTTCACCTTCGCATGTATTCCTGAAAACAAGTCATTCTTTTCTTTTTCTCTTTTTTTTTTTTTTTTTTTCGAAACCTTGCAAGGATAGCTGAACTGAATGCAAACGAGGGCCACGTTTGTGCAATTTCTGCGAGTATTTCCAGATTTCATTATTATTATTATTATTATTATTATTATTATTATTATTATTATTATTCATTTCATTTCTTTCCTTTTTTATGTCGCATTTCCTTGTCTTTAGCTGCCATCTGTTTATTTACCCTTTCTTTTATCCAATTACTAATATCAAAATTTGTGATTCTTTCTTGCAGCTGCAGCCCAAAGTGCTGAAGGGGCATGGAAGCCTCGCCCATGGGTATGAGTGGTACACACAGCTTAGTGAGACAGTGAGGGCCTTGGTAGACGCGGCCGGGTTTGGAGACTTCGTCAAACTTTTGACGAAGAGCTCCAACGACTTGCGGCAGATACACGCGCTGGCTGAGCGGTGGTGGGATACGACGAGCATTTTCCACTTCTCGTTCGGCGAGATGACGATGACGCCCTTGGATTTCTCGATGATCACCGGGATCGCCTTTGGCGGAGAGCGATTGCGGCACCTGACGGACCGGAAGTGGGACCAGGTGGAGCCCTTGTTGGGGGTGGTCCCGGATGAGGCTTTGGTCACGGCTCCATGGTTTATGGACACGTTCCGGGGCAAACCGGATTTTACGGACGAGCAGATGGCCAGAGGTTTTCTCATGTACATGCTGGGGTGCTCCTTGTTGAGCACCAAGGGTGATCGGATCGCTGTGTCCCTGGTGGCGTCCCTGGAGCACCTGGACCGGGTTGAGGAGTATGATTGGGCTGGTGCAGGGTTAGCTATCCTGTACAGGCATATGAGTGACATTTCCCAGGACAGGCCGGCCTCCACCAGTGGCTATTGGAGAGCGTGGGAGGTATGCCTTTTCTATATTTCATTACTTATTGCATCTTTCATAAATTTATTTGAACTGTGAGATTAACCCCCCCCCCCCTTTTTTTGTTTTATTATCGCAGATTTGGTCTCACGAGTATCTTCGCATGATGTCTCCCGAGACACGTGAGGCGGACGCCCTTATCATGCCCCAGGGGCTGAAATGGGCGAAGGATAGGGTCAAGCGGAAAACCGGGGCCCACGATTTTGTTTCGTTCAGGAACTTCCTGACGAACCTACGGAAGGAGCATGTACACTGGTAGCCGTGGCTTAGGGCGCTCGCCGAGGCTCGTGTGGAGATTCGAGGGTCGGCTGGATACGACCCAACGAGGCGTCTTCTTGATGGTGGGTCCGAGGGCCAAGCATGGTATCTAGGAGAGAGAGTGACCAGGCAGTCACTGGCAGCCCCCGGTTTTTTCGTGCCGTTCCCTCCTCCTGACTCCATGAGGGCCACGGACACTCTCCAGGGTAGCGAGCTCACGGTTGCTCTGCTGGGTTTGAGCATTCATTACTTTGTGAACCCCCCGACGGATATGCGGCGTTCCGTGCCGCTAAGCTGATGCCGAACTTCCCTCTGATGGAAGTGACTCGGGTGAGTAAGATTCTTTTAACCTTTCTATGAATTATCTTTCACTCTTTATTCATGTTTTATTACTTTTGTTTACAGCATGTTCCTGCCGCGGTTCGACCTCCTGCCTTTCCCAAGTGGGACTGGACCATGCCGACCGTCTCATTTGGTGAGCCCCACGTGACGACTATCCCCCGGCTATCGCGAGGCGCCCCCACTATTCCTATCCATTATGACATCGTCCCGCGTGCCTACGCGGAGGAGGGTTTGGCGTATGCCCACAGCGTGCGACAGTGGGTCCTTGGGCGAGAGTGGATGGTAAGGGACTTCTCCCCGTCTTTCATTTTGACTTTGATTGCTTCATCTTTATTCTTGATTCTTGTTTTTCAGGCTGAGGGGGCTCGAGCGACTGTTGCGACCCAGTTGAGAGCCCAGGTATGATCTTTGCACCCTTTTATTCTTAGTATTTCATTTTCCTTTTCAACACTTCCTGGACTTATCCCTTTTTATTTCAGATGGAGGAGAATAGGATCCTGTCCCAGCAGGTGGGGCAGCTCCAGCAGAGGCTCCAGCAGTTTGGCATCCCTCTCAGCGATGCCCCCGGAGGTAGCGGTGCTGGGCGTGGCGGAGGCGGCGACGAGGGCACTAGCGGTGTCAGAGGCCGAGGCAGCGAACGTGGAGAGAGTGATGGAGGCAGCGGGACCGAGTCAGAGGAGGAGCCTCTTAGGCACACGACTCGTCAGACTCGCGGTCTGGGTCGGGGTTGGAGCTGATCCTGCTTTTATCATTTTTTGTTTTCGAGAGGATTTATACTTTATTTTGGTGGATGACTTTATATATACACATATGCTTTATTTTGATGGCTGCTCCCTGATAGTTGATAGGATAGGCATTCCTAATACTTTTATTATTACATTATTGCTTTTCACCGTATGTGTGACCATAGCTTGGTCCAATTCTTGCCGTATGTGGGATCATGGCTTGATCCCGTCTTTATTTTTATCTTTGAATGCTTTTGTTTCTTTTATCTTTTATATTTGCACGTGCTGCATGATGCACACGTTTTATTGCTTCTCATTTAGTTTTCTGCTTGCAGGTGGGCTGATCGTGTTACAAACAAATCCTGGCCAATGAAAAACTCAGAACGGCACTCGGTTAGGTCTCCGCGGCACTCAGTGAGACCCACGACGGCATTCAGTAAGTGCCGCAACGGTATTCACGGACTGCCGCGCGGCACTTCATCGAGTGCCGCTACACTTTATCGAGTGCCGCGGGTAGGTAGACAACCTTATTCTTCTATTTATACCCCTTCTTTCTCAAAGTTCCGCAAAATACTTCTCATTTCTTCTCATTTCCTCTCCAAATGGCCCCCATTAGTTCTCAAATCCTCTTCCCATGGATGGATACTCTCTCTGGCATTGACAAGCTCAATTTTGAGTGCTTCAGACTAAATGATCTCTTCTCTTTCCAAAAGATGAATCTAAATGAGGGTCTACTTCGCGCCGCCGTCCAATGTTGGGATCCTGCTCTCAATGTCTTTCGTTTCGGCTCTCAGGAGATTTGCCCCTTATTTGAGGAGTTTAGCGCCATTCTCCACACGGATCCTTCTGTTGAATTGATGGTTCCTCAGATTTAGTTCGGGACTTAGCCACCCTTCTCCACATGTCTCGGAATGCGGCGGGCTCTTTTGTTCATGATAGGCAAATCGACTTTGAGCGCCTTTCTCTTGTTTATGCTCCTATAGGTGACCCTTATAATGGTGAGTATCAGATCATTTGACGTAGTGCCTTGTCGGTTGCTATGCTCTCTTACTTTCTCTTTCGATCATCTTTGGACACTCTCATACCCATCGCCTGCGGTTTGCGGGAGATGAAAAGTGTTGTTATGCTAGTCCTTGGTGAAACTCTGATTGGATTGGGCCATGCTCATGCTACTGCGGTCATGTTATCCGCTGGGGCACCTTTTGTCTTGCAAATTTGGCTCATGGAGCATCTGGACCTCTTCATACATGCTTCCCATCTCCGTAGGTCACTTCCTTATGATTTCATGGAGATTCACAACTTGTTTCAGTCCGCCGACGCGTGGCTTGGTTGGCTTCAGGGCCTCTCTTCTGGTGACATCTGCTGGGTTTGTCCGTCGTGGACCTGTCGCTCTGTTGCTATACGCCTTCCTGGGCGACCTGGCATCTGGCTACTGGGTTTGCATGCTACGACTTTCTACATTCCTGACCGAGTTGTCCGTCAGTTTGGACTTGTGCAAGATGCTACTGAATCTGTGACTGCTAATTCCACCAGGGGGTCCCCTTTGCGTCCTTCTATTGTGAAGGCTTTCATGGAGGCTTGGCCCAGCAGAATGGCTGCTCCTTTCCCAAGGGTTCCTGCTCTGACTGCGCCTACTACCGAATATCTCCTAGAGATCCAAGCCTTGGTTGCGAGGCGAGCTTGACGGACACATGCATAATAAAGTAGACGAAAACAGGGAAAAGCTTGCTATTTTACAAAACTTTCTGACAGACCCTGTCTACTCTTTGTTTACGCTTTTGAATGTGTTTTTCCTTATTTTTCTCTTCAAAAAGTGTTGTTATCTTTTAGGATAGTTCTAAAATGTTTAATCAAAGTGTTCCCCCCCTTCAATTAATCTTTTATGAAGAATTCTCCTTTCAAATGTCTTTTCTCGGCTCTTTACCTTGCTTTGAATTTGCTTTAGGCTTCATTCTTTCTATACCATGAATTCTCATTTGCTTCTTTATAGTATGTATTTTGATAGCCAGGAGATCCAAAGATGGGTTTCAGACAGATATCTGGGTTCTTCGGCTAGCAAACGAAGTTTGCTCCTGGCTTTAGGGCTTTGAAGTAGTTCTGGGCAAACGCCAGTTTTCCCCTAGTTTAGCACGGGTTTTTTTTCTGAGTAGACCGAGGACTTTGGAGAGCCCGCCTACTTATCCCCGAGTGGGCGTCAGGTCCCGAGTAGTTCGGTTCAAGGTATGAAGGAAGACGCCGTTCGGGCGGTTTTATTTAAGTGACCGAACCAAGTAGGTTGCCTGCGTATCCCCTAGCGGGAATCAGGTCAAGCGTAGTTCATCAAGGTAGGAGGCTTTGAAAAGAAAGGTTTCAAGCAAAATACTTCTTGAGGCGATCGAGGTTAATTGGTTGTTTAAATTCAACCCCGTATAGGTCCATGAGATAAGCCGCTCCTCCGGAAAGGAGAGTCTTAATGATGTACGGCCCGACCCAGTTGGGTTTGAATTTTCCTCTGGGGTCATAAACAGGCACTTTCAGTTCTTTGAGGACAAGGTCACCCTCAGCAAGCTTCCTTGGGTGGACCTTTTTGTTGAAAGCACGGGCTATCCTCTTCTGGTACCCCCGAGTATGGTTGATCGCGGCCAGCCTCTTCTCGTCGAGTAACATCAACTCCTCATACCTTCCTCGTACCCATTCTGATTCGGTTACTTCGCACTCTGCCAAGACCCTGAGAAAAGGTATTTCTACCTCAATTGGGAGGACCGTCTCCATTCCGTAGACTAATGAGTATGGCGTAGCACCTGTTGAAGCTCTGACCAAGGTCTGGTACCCCCACAAAGCAATTGGCAGCTTTTCATGCCAATCCTTATATGTATCCGTCATTTTTCCCAGGATTGCCTTAACATTTTTGTTTGCCGCCTCTACTGCTCCATTCGTCTGAGGCCTGTAGGGGGATGATTGGTGACGAGTGATCTTATACCTTTCCAAGAGCGGGATGACTTCTCCTTGGAAATGACTGCCATGATCGGAGATAAACTCATTCGGGACCCCATACCTGCAGATTATGTTTTTCTCGATGAAACTTACCACATCTTTGGCTTTCAAAGTTGCATACGAGGCTGCCTCTACCCACTTTGTAAAATAATCAATCGCCACAATTATGTACCGGTGCCCATTGGAAGCCCTCGGAACTATCTCACCAATGATATCGATCCCCCATACGGAAAACGGCCAAGGGGTGGTCATGCTGTAAAGCTGTGATGGCGGAGTGTGCATTAGATTTGCATGAATCTAGCATTTGTGACACCTTCTAACATACTCACAACAGTCTTTGTCCAAGGTTGTCCAATAGTATCCCTGTCGGATGATCTTCTTCGCTAGCATGTGCCCATTCATGTGGGGCCCACACACTCCCTCATGAATTTCTTCCATCATTCTCTTAGCTTCCCTTCCATATAGGCACTCTAGATTGTACCCGGTGTAAGATTTCTTCCATAGCTTACCTGCATAGATCACAAATTGAGCGGCGAACCGCCGAATTGCCTTTCTATCCTTTTTTGAGGCGCCCTCGGGGTATTCTCCTTTTTTAATGAACTTCCACACATCCTCGTACCATGGTACTTCCTCTTCGTCTTCCACGGCCGCGACCATTTCAAACGACGGTTGTTTCCTTACTTCTATGGATAGCGGGATCATGGTAGTTTTGGAGGGGATTTGGTTCATCGAGGCCAAGGTAGCCAATGAGTCGGCTAATTGGTTTTCTTCGCGAGGGAGGTAGTAAAAAGAAATCTTTTGAAATTGTGCTTTCAGACTTTCCAAGTAATCATGATAAGGTCTTAGTTTCTCATGCTTTACTTTCTAATCTCCCCGGACCCAGAAGACATCAATCCGTCCGACTTTCAAAGCCAAGGCCGCTTCCATCCCAATTATGCAGGCTTCGTATTCTGCGGTATTGTTGGTTGAGTTGTATTTGAGTTTGACAGCTAATGGGGTAGGGGTCCCATCGGGTACTATGAGAATGATTCCAACTCCGTAGCCTAATTGGTTGGCTGCTCCATCAAAGTACATTTTCCACAACTCATCCTTTACCTCCATTATTCCCTCATCTGGGAACCTGAATTCTCCTTCGTCCTCGGATTCCACAGCGAGATCAGCTAAAAACTCGGCGATAGCCCTTCCTTTCACAGACTTGGCAGTGACATATTTGATATCGAACTCATCCAGCATCATGGTCCAACGGGAAATCCTACTGGTCAAGACGGGTTTTTCGAATAGGTTTTTAGTGGGTCCATTCGGGATATCAAGATCACAGGGAATGCTAGCATGTAGTTGCGAAGGCGACGGGTACACCAGACTAAGGCCCAACAGGCTTTTTCCAAGGGCGAGTACTTCAACTCGTATCCGATCATTCTCTTGCTCAAGTAATAAATGGCCTTCTCCACGTGCCCCTCTTCTCCTTCTTGGGCCAATATACACCCCATCGAATCTTCGGATACGGAGAGATAAAGCAACAATGGTTTCCCGGGTGACGGTGGTGATAGGACAGGGGGTTCTGGAGGTAGGTTTTGATTTTGTCGAAGGCTTGTTGGTAAAGGGCGTCCCATTTGAAGTTTTCTTCTTTTCTAAGCAGTTTGAACAATGGATCACAGGTCAAGGTGAGTTTGGAAATGAAGCGGCTGATGAACTGTATTCTCCCCAAGAACCCTCTCAGTTCTTTCTCATTTTTTTGGTGGGTTCATTTCGGTTATGGCTTTTATCTTGGTTGGGTCTACTTTGATCTCCCTTTGGGTAATAAGGAACCCTAACAACTTCCCTGTGGTAACTCCGAAGGTACATTTCTGCGGGTTTAGCCTCATCTTAAACTCCCTCAATCTCCCAAAGAATTTTCTTAAAGCCTCTAGGTGCCCTCCCCTCTCTTTGGACTTCATAATCATATCGTCCACATACACTTCCACCTCCTTGTGGATCATGTCGTGCAGTAAAGTGGTGGCAGCCCTTTGATAGGTCGCACCTGTATTCTTAAGTTCGAATGGCATAACCCTATAGCAATATGTCCCCCATGGAGTGATGAATGTGGTTTTCTCCCTATCCTCGGGTGCCATGAGGATTTGATTAAACCCAGAGAATCCATCCATGAAAGATAGAAGCTCATGTCCCGCAGTGTTATCAACCAGCACATCGATGTGGGGTAATGGGAAATCGTCCTTAGGGCTTGCCTTGTTTAAATCTCGAAAGTCAACGCAAACCCTAACACGACCATCCTTCTTTGGGACAGGTACAATGTTGGCAATCCATTCTGGATACTCGATGACCATCAAGAATTCAGTCTTTAGTTGCTTTTCAACCTCCTCTTTTACTTTAAGTGCCCATTCTGGCCTCATTCGCCTCAACTTCTGTTTTATGGGTTTCGAATTGGAAAAGAGAGGGATGTGGTGTTGGACTACCTTTGGATCAATACCTGGCATATCATTATAAGACCATGCAAAAACATCTTTGAATTCATTTAATAGATTGATTAGTTCTTTGCTTTCTTCATTGCTAAGTGTTGAGCCGATAAAGACATTTTGAGGATTATTTTCATTTCCTAGATTAATCGTTAGAGTGTCCTCAATGATTTTACATGCAGATTCTTTGTCAATTAACTTTTGCAATTCATTAGGTATTCCATGATCATCACATTCATCACATTCATTAAGCGCATTCGAGTAGGCGGAATCAGTCATACTTTCATTGATTTTGTTAGGAGTGATTACAACAGACATAGCAATAGTAAGACGCCTCATTTGGGCCATTACAAACTCTGGGTGAGGGGGATACTTATCACTAGACTCAAAGACCCACTCCTTGTTGGCTCCTTGCTTGAGCTCCATAGTGAAGCAGCCTGGCAGTCCTCCGGTGTCTGTCTTCTCTTCCTCTTCTAGTTCCAGCTCTTCTTCCAGTGCATCCTCTTCCAGCACATCCTCAACATTCCCTTCCTCGGCCTTGACCTTCAAACCCTTGTTTTCTTCCCCTTTTCCTTCGACTTCTACCCCTTCCTTGCTCAACAGATTCTGCATGACCGATCCTTCTAGTACACCGATCCAATCGTCGATAGTAACAGGCTTTTCAGGGACTTGCAGAAATGGATCCTTGTGTTTGGAGAATTCGTGGAAGAAAAAGATTTTGAACCCCAGCTTTAAGCGCTTGTCCTTCTGGTCCACCCATGGCTCTGGGAAACCACAGAAGGGGAAGTCTTCTCCTTCCTTCACGAAGTATCCATTGAGCGTCTTGAGGTAAGGGTCTAGCGGCGCATCGAAAGCCTTCTTCTTTGCCCTTAGTTCCTTCTTCGTTGGCTGATACCCCAGGCCGTGAGTGTGAGTCTGAGTAGGAATTCTTGGAAACTCAGGAAGGCCCTGAAGGTTCTTTCCCAATCCTAATCCCGAAAAGAAGCCCATCTTCTTCATGATCCCTGCGACCACTGGACTGGCATGCTGATCAAAATGGTGCGGTAGAAACTCTCTCGGCTTTTCTTCTTCCAACATGCTGATAAACTCGAACCCTCCTATCTTCGCTTCTTCTTCTTGCAATTGAAGTTCTAAAACTGGCACGCTAGATGACGTTTCGGTCAACTGATTCCAACTATCCCCGAGGATGTCACGGACTTCATTCTCCCAAATGCATTTAACCTTCTGATGGATTGTCGATGGTATGGCCCCCAAACTGTCCAACCAAAGCCTCCCCAATAACAGATTGAAAGAAGCGGGTATGTCAATGACCTGAAACTCAACTTCTTTTTCACAAGGGCCAACAGTGAGACGAAGAAGGACTATCCCCATAACTGTTCTCTGGGTATTATCGTAGGCTCTTACCCTTTGCCCAGATGGTGCAAATGTTGACTCGTCTAGACCCATCCGCTTAGCTGTTCGGAAAGGACATACATTGAGGGCTGATCCATTGTCTACCAGGCAAGCAGGCACGACGTTCCCTAAGCACTCGACGGTGACATATAACGGTTTGTTGCGCACGGGCCCTCCCGGAGGCAAGTCATTTGACGAGAAGGTAATAGTCGAAGTTGGAATCTTTCCGATCAGTCCTATGAGATCCTCCGAGGTGGTGTCGATAGATACATCAAACTGGTTCAGAGCATCTAGAACCGCATGCTTGTGACGTTTGGAGGCAATCAGCAACCCCCAAACAGTGATGTTAGCCTGAGTCTTCTTCATTTGCCTCAGAACCCTGTCTTCTTCCTCTTCTTCATTCATTTTCCCTTTTCCTTTCTCCAGCTCCCTCCCCGGGTGATCTTCCTCCAGTTCGTGCAGCTTGAAGTGTCTGCCTGACCGGGTCAAGTGGCTGACTTCTTCTCTCATCCATAGATTATTGGTTTCCGAATTAACTTTCAAAGTACTCTCTAACACCTCTGTTTCCTTGTCGCTTTCGTACCAAAGGTCATCCTCCACCCGGCTCACGTCTTGCTCGTCGCTCTCTTGGATCCACCAATCTGACTTCCCCATTTCATTTTCCCCTAGCTGATCCCCCAAAGCACAGATCGTTGAGTCCTTAGGCAGCAGGTATGGTTTTCTTGGTGTCCCAGACTTAGTGATTAGCTTAGATGGATCAAAGGTTGCTTCTTCTATCCCCAAGAAATAAAGGCCCCGCGGCGGCGGCACAGCACGATGGTTTGGCAGAGGATTCTTGGTGACATTGGGGGCTTTGACAGGCGGTTCGGATATCACTTTGTTGTCAATGAGGTCTTAGATTTCATGCCTTAACCTCATGCATCGATCCGTCGAGTGGCCTTTCTGCTGATGAAATTTGCAGAAGAGGTCCCCTTGGAAATTTGGCGGAAGCGGACTTGGCAGAGGTCGTGGTTCCAACTGACGGAGATGCCCCTTCGCTAATAGCCTGTCAAGAGCGGTTGACAATGATACTCCCAGATCTGAGAATTTTCTTGGTTGCTTATCCCCTCCTCCTCTTGGATGGTTTCTGGTGATATCAAACTTTCTTTCCGGCTCGCTAAGTGCATTGACATCGGTGGGGCCAGAGTGACCCCCTGAATGCCCTCCATTTGATCCATAACTGGGCCTCCGATACCGGTTTGGTTGTTCTTCTTTCTTGATCACTCCTTCTTGAATCGCGTCTTCTATCCTGGTTCCCACATCGAACACCTCGGCAAAAGTGTTGATTGACTGAAACCTCAACTTCTCCTGATAGACTGGCTGCAGGTTTTTCATTAACATTCGGATTTGGTCTTTTTCTGATGGCCTCTGTACCATTTTTGCGGCTTTCCCTCTCCATCGGCTCAGATACTCAGCAAACGATTCTTTGTTCCCTTGCCTGGTCGTTTCTAGATCTCGAACAGTGACGTCCAAGTCTTGATTGTACTCATACTGGGCCACAAACAATTTCACGACTTCTTCCCAAACTCTGGTTTTGCTTGGCTCAAGTGTAAGGTACCACGATAGAGCAGCTCCTGTTAAGGTTTGCTGAAATAGAACGGCCATCATGGTAGTGCTTAGACCGCTAGGCTGAAAAGCTCCTATGCACATCCGGATATGACTGCGAGGATTCCCGGTGCCATCAAACTTATCAAAAACTGGCATTTTGAACCCGGCAGGCAGTGTTTCGCGTACTCCGTCATACAACCCTTCCAGTTCCATTAGGTAGGTATCCACTCCCTGAGCCTTGCGCATTACCCTTTCCAACTTTTCTATCTTCTCAGTCAGCAGCTTCTCCTTCTCATCTTTTTCTCTGTCCCTGTTGGCCCTTAGTGCGTCATTCCATTGTGCTTCCTGATCGTCGAACCAATCCCCGTCCCCTCCTCCCAAAGGCGGGTCTATAACAGGCGGATTCATTTGTGGTGGTCGGCGATTCAGCTCTTCTATCATTCCCATCATGCGGTTCATGTTCTCAGCCTGTCTTCTCATCTGTTTCGCTTGCTGTTCGACTAATACCCTTAAACCGGACATTTCTTCGTTGTTTCTCTCTTCGGCCATGTCAGCACGTCCTCTCCTTACTAGCCTTGCTGTGGGGTCCCTAAACCACGCTTGATTTGCTATTTTCGCTCCTACAGTAAATTTTAAATTTTTTAGAAGACCTTTTACCTTTATTTTAACAAAAAACTTTTATTTTGTATATCATGCGGATGCAATGCATGCGTGCATGCCTACTCTATATGCCAAAAAGAAGAAAAATCCTAATCCTAACACATAAGCACATAATCACATAAGATCTTCACTCATGTCAAGTACGCCAATTTCTCCTCTCATTGTGATCCTTACTACCCTCGCATACGCATACGTATTGCTCTGCAAAATACAGACTTTAAAAGTGAACGGCAGTCAGAAATTGCTGGCGGCACTTGGTGAGTGCCGGCCTGGCACTCTATGACTGCCGTGCGGCACTCAGTGAGTGCCGCGGCAGTCCGCAGTGTGCCGTTTTTAGCTAAGATTCCCTCTTTTAGATTTTTTTTTTTTCAAAGCAAATGATTCTTGAGGATTTTTTTCCGAAAATTGTGTTTTATACCTGAATTCTCTTAAATATCTGGTATTTTCCTCTTTTCTGTGAAATTTTACCGCGTTTTAGAGAACTTTCTGAAGAGCTTGGAATACTTCAAATCTTCCGGTCCTTGTTATCATCGGATACGGAGGCGACACTCTCCTAAATTCGACGGTTGGTCAAAATTGGGGTGTCTACAGTGGGGAGTTTAAAAATTTCCAAGTTTTATATTATATCTAAGAAAGTGTTGAATAGTACGTGAGAACATTTTTAGAACCTTATATGATGACACATGTCAAGGGTTCAAAATGTCCTAATTAAGCATCAAATCTTCATATGATAACACATGAAAGTCTAAATTATCATACCCGGTGGTGAGGGGTGGTGGTGGTTGTCGGCAGGGGCATAGCACTTTCATTGTCACAGTGCAAAACACTATTTTCATGCTCCTTCCCCAATTCCTTCAAGAACCTTTGTAGCCAAATCTCTCCTTGCTTGCCTCTGTCACGGCAACATACTCCGCTTCAGTAGCAGATAGAGCTACGATCTTCTGTAATTGAGACACCCAACTAATAGCCGTACCACCCAAAGTATAGATATACCCTGTTGTACTCTTCCTGTTATCCACATCACCGGCCAAATCCGTGTCAACATGACCGTGCGGTACCATATTCGCTCCTTTGAAACAAAGAGCCATCTCCAAAGTGCCCCTCAAATACTTGAGAAACCACTTCAATGCCTCCCAATGCTTCTTGCCCAGATTACTCATGTACCTACTCACAACTCCAACTGCATGTGTAATGTCTGGACATGTACATACCATGGCATACATAAGGCTCCCAACTGCCGAAGCGTATGGAACTTTTTCCATATACTTTCTCTCTTCTTCGATTTTTGGACAATGCTCATTTGATAGCCTAAAGCGACTAGCCAAAGGATAACCCACCGGTTTTGCATCTTCCATGCTAAACCAACGAAGCACCCTCTTCACGTACTCTTCTTGTGATAGTTTTTACGTACTTGCTTCTCTATCCCTGCAAATCCTCATCCCTAGGATTTGTTTAGCTTCACCCAAATCTTTCATTGCAAAGTTTTCGAACAGCTGACTCTTTAAATTACATATATCTTGAATGTTTGATCCTGCTAATAGCATATCATCCTGTGGATATCGCAGGTTTTTTTTCAAAATTTACCCACTTTTAAAACATTTTTCATATTCAAATTCAAATACGAGTCGCCACTTAATTTTTAAAAGGAAAATTAAGAAACCATTTAAAAGGAAACTGATCTTTTGTGAAACCAAAGATAAACTGGGTCCGGGGATTATGGAATAAAAGGGGAAGGAGCCCGACGGACTAAAACACCCCCTTTCATCCTATCTCACGATAGGCCTCTACTCAACATCCTTTTTAATCAAATTATTAATCTAAGCATGCTCTCAACTAATATATACATATACATTACACAAACATGTTGGAAATGGTGTAAAATTGTTAAAGACAAAATATCATTCATAAGCCACGTAATTCAAATAGCAAACAACATGATATGCAATAGAGAACTAGAGAACATACCCGGGATCCAGCCGCGAATATTAAACGTGCAATGCATGCGAGAATAGGAATCCTAAGAAAAGGTCTCTATCACATATAAACACATAAGGCAAGACCTAGTCTAAAGTGTCGCACATGGAGTTGAAAATCAATTCAAAATCAAATAAATGAATTAAACTAGAGAAATGATGAGAAGTTGTACCTCAAATGTGCTACAAAACAAAAGTTAGTACACATGCCTTAGACAAGATATAATATCAAAGAGTAATTAATCCTAAGTTATGTTCAACTAGATACAACTTAGACAAGAGATAAGTCCTACTTATGAATATTATCATGTATGAATTGAATGCATGAATATGAACGAGAATGAGATATGAATTTATTCACTAATTTGGATCCCTAAGCCTCTGGGTTTAATCTAAATCGTCATTATTCAAAACATGGTTTGAGTCCTAAGACATTAAGAGACCATTTGAGTTAAAATCAATAAGATTAGATGAAAACAGTAGCAGTTTTTTGTGATTTACAGAGAGCAGACCAGACGTTCAAAAATGGAAATAAAATACTTTTGATGGTTGGATCTTATTGATTTTTGGATATGTCATGCCTCTGTGAGTCTAGTTCCTAACCCAACTTGAAAATCAAGATTTCAACGGTTAGATCTCCGGGAATATGGAAAATATTAGACCTCACTCAGGATTCTGCAACTCTCTGTCCAGAGATCTTGTATGATTTTCTAAAAATAGTAAAAAAATGCGAAATACTTAGATCCTTTTAGGGTACCTTCCTAACACATTAAGGTACTTATAAAAAATTATTTGAGACCCCGAAAACTTTATTAGGGTTCTGATTTATTAATTTCAAAACAGACTTATTATTCTGAAAGCATTTTAGAATTCTGGACAGATTGTGATTAGCTCACAAAAACCATGATCAAACCCTTCTAATCACAAGATCTTGCTAAAACAAAAATCACAGTGGTAAAACAATGTGTTATGAACATTTTCCCGTTGGTTTCATTCGATTCCAACGGTCGGATTTCAAACTAAAAATCCTTGATCAAAAACAGTTTATGAACCCACTGTTTCATTTTGCTAGCTCAAAATTATTGATTGGCCTCAACTATTAGAACATGAAGTTAGGACTCAAATCAAACTACTTCTTCTACCATTTGATGGTCCTTGAAGATTATGAGGCATATTATACTTATGGATCTCGATGAAGTATTGAAATGAACTTCACAAAATCCTCAAATAAAGAATTCAAACCTATGGATCCAAGTTTGAATTCAACTTATCACTCCTACCATTTGATGGTCATTGGAGTTAGAGACATACATACTCATAGGTTCTAGATGAAGTATGAAAGACTTCTTAAAACCTAAGAGAAGGATTAGTTCAAGCCATGGGATTAAACTTGAATTAACACTTTCTTTTCCTACCACTTGATGGTCATTGGAGACTATAAGGCATACTATACTAGTGGATTTTGATGAAGTATTGAGATGAACTTCACAAAATCCTCAAATAAAGAACTCAAACCTATGGACCCAAGTTTGAATTCAACTTATCACTCCTACCTTTTGATGGTCATTGGAGTTAGAGATGAAGTTAAAATCTACTCAAACCTCATTGGAATATAATAGGATTCCATAAGATTTCTTAATGAAAAGGTTCAAGTCATGGATTAAGACTTGAATCTCACTAATTATATGTAGATTAAGACTATGATTCATTCTAATCTTCATATAGATCATAAGATCATAGGAAATTAAATAATCAAACTCAAAGAGGTTCAATGAGATATGGAAGATCTCATGAGCCTCACAAGAGATGGTAGAAATAAGAAATCAAAGTTTGTCTTGAGAAACTAAGAACACAAGCTCTTCAAAATGGAATTTATTTTAAACCCAAAGCATCAATTAGATCCAAATCAATGAAACATTATAAGATTCAATCACAAGTTCTAAGTGGTGTGTGAAGAAATGAGGTAAGAAGAGAGGTTTTGAAAATGTGTAAAGTTCCTAGAACTATGAACTTGTGATTGATTAATCCTAATTCTATCAAGGATTAAGAGGTTACCTCTAAGACCTCAAGTATTTCTTCAACTTCTTGTGAAAAACCTTCCAAGATTTCCCAAAATTCTTCAAATTCTTCAAGTTCTTCAAGACTTTCTTCTTCTCTCTCTCTCAAAATATATATAATTCTTGTATATCTCTCTCTCTTAATTCTCAAGTTCAAGTATATCTCTCAAGTCCCTCAACAATGAAGGTGAAAGTTTGTTTATATAGACCATTAATCCAGGGATAAATGGGTAAATTCGGGGTAGAAACCCATGTGCAAAGATTTCTTCTAGAACATGTGAGAAAAACAGTCTGTTACAGCCAGCGGCACTCGACGGGTGCCGGCGGCACTCACTGAATGCCGGGCGGCACTCCCTGAATGCCGGGCGGCAAACACTGAGTGCCGGCGCGGCACTCACTGAGTGCCGCCGCGTTTTCCGCGTGCCGGGGCTAACTGAAATTTGTCCCTCTTTTTGATTTTTCAAAAAAATGTTGGTGTAAACACAAATTTTTTATTCTATATATATATATATATTTATATTAAGATCCCCCATGTGCATGGTATCAACCATGTGCATGGTATATTTTGAATATACTACTCTTTTTTTTTTGTATTTTCTCTTTTTTCCAAGATTTTTTATTTATTTTGTCCTCCTATTTCTTTCAAAAGAACTCTTTATTATTATTATTTTTTTTTTTATCCTCTTAAAAACTGGTTCCCAGACTGGATTTCTCACACGTTCTTCATTGTTCGGGTTTCTCCCGAATACCCAAATCCTCTCTTTTTATTATTTTATTAATTTAACTTGAAGAATATCTTGAAGACTTTGAATTTCTTGGAAAATCTTCGAATGCCATGGTCATTGTCATCATCGGTCTTTGAGAGGTAACCAATCCCTAGATTTGACGTTTGGTCAAAATCGGGGTGTCTACACATCCTCATACAAGAGCCAAATGATTAAATCACTTCCAAACCTCTTCACATAACAACGATGCTCTGCTTGACACCTTGTGAAGTCACTTGTACCCGTAAAACTGTCGAACTTCTTGTACCACTAACAAGGTGCTTGCCTCATACAGTAAAAACTTTTCACGAGCTTGCAAACCATTTCCTCTTTACCCGATGCTTTAAACCTAGCGGTTGCTTCATGTAGATTTCTTCATCTAAATCACTATGGATAAAAGTCGTCTTCACATCTAGTTGCTCTAAATGTACGTCCTCCGCCACCACTATACTCAAAACCACCTTGTTTGTGGTTAGCTTCACAACTTGAGAGAAAATCTTGGTATAATCAATATCTTTCTTTTGCTAAAATCCCTTTACCACCAATCTTACCTTGTAGCTCTTGCTACCACCGTGCTCTTCCTTTAACTTGTAAATCCATTTGTTGTGAAGTGTCTTCTTCCCCTTTGGTAACTCGGTAAGTTCCTATGTCTCATTTGACATGAGTGAATCCATTTCATCTTTCATGGCTAACTCCTACTTGACCGAATTATCCACTTGTAAAGCTTCTTTATACCTTTTCGGTTCACCACTGTCTATCAGTAACAATAGTACAAAGATAGAGAATACATTTGTGTAGGTCTGGAAAACCTGGAAGACTGTATCACCGTAGAACTCGGTATAACCGACTCTTGCTGTAGAATTGTGTTTGTCAATGTGTACTCATCCCCAAAATCTTTAGTTTCTGAGGGCTCCCCTAGGTTAACATATATAATACCTTGTATTTTTATTATATTTTTGTATTCCTATTTATAAAAATAAAAACCCTTGGACTTATCTTTGTCTTTATTAAACTTTAGACCCCAATCGATTGCCAACTTTTGGATACCAATCGATTTTCACCAATTCTAATCGATTGCCATCCTACCAACCTAAATTCATTAGGTGCTACTATCCCAATCGATTGCCATCTTATCCAATCGATTGCTTTGAAATATTTGATCCTAATCAATTGTCATCTGCAGATCTTTATTTTCAACTTTGCTTCATGGTTGGACATGTGGCACTCTCAATTCCTATATATATGTCTTCATTTCATGCCTTGGGAGTGGGGGTTTACAGTTTTTGGTTGAGAGGGCGAGAGTAGATATATATACACTCATACACACACACATATATATACACACACACCCACAAACATATATACACACCTACCCACACACAGAAGCAAAGAAGAAGAGAAGTAGAAGGAAAGAATGACAGAAAGAATGAGACAGATAGGAGAGACTGAGATAGAGAGAAGGAGAACAGAGAGGAAAGAGAAAGCTTTGAGCTCCATAAGCTATACATAAGCCGAACGCACCCTTAGGTGAGTCCAACTTACTTGGTTACCTTTATGTGATATTTTTACGAGTTTTAGTGGAGGTTAGACATAGTTAATACGTCCTAAGGACTATATGCTGGACTATATATTTTCTCACTGGAGAAGATGAAGTCCCAATCGATTAGCTTTTTATACCAATCGATTGCCATCAATCGGGACCCAATCGATTGGATTGTTTTCCTATCGATTGCCATTGGTAGTTTCCCAATCGATTGCTAAAGTTTACAATCGATTGGCATTATTTTGGATCTAATCGATTGCCAAGTTTCCCAATCGATTGTTACTTGGTTTACCCCATTTGATTGGATCCTGTCCCGATCGATTGGCAATTGCAAAACATAGATATTGTTTCCTTGTATTATATAAAGGGTTCAATCATTCGATTATCGATCCGGACTTCCGTGATACGACCATGGGGTAGTAAGGGAAAATGTGATACTGTATTGGAATAATTCACACGTTGAATAATGGACTAATGCATTAAACAGTAGAACCATGGGTATGATAATATTAAAATGTTAACTGGATTAAGAAGCCGACGTGCATGGTAGTGGGTATCGACCATAGAGGTCGATGCTATTTATATTTATATGCAGGAATGTCATCGCATAGATCGTATGATGTCAAGTGTGGGATCTGGATGAGTTGAGATAGCCAAGTACGTGGGTGTAATACCCGCAAATTTCTGTGATTAATAAAATGAGTCCCCATATTTCATTTGTATTAAATTCCAGTGTTTTGTTTTCGTGATCCTAGAAAAATGGTTATATAAATATGCGTGTGCGTAATTAATCTGAATGTTAACTTAGATTGTAAGTTACGGACCCGGACTGACTGGCACGTTAACCCATAAAATCTGTATTTATTTGGACTGCACGTCACATATTCCTAGCGACGTCTAGCCAAACAATTTTGGAATGTTAATTAGTACCATGAGAATCTTTCCCTAAATAGACATTGTACTAGCCTAACCTACCTAAATCTATTGGGTAATGACATTACCCAAACAACTCCCCCTTGCCTGCCGGATCTTACCCCACACACATACCAACCGCCGGCCACCTTCCCTAGGATGCCATTTACATCGATTTCTCTCAATCCCCTCCATCTCTATCAAATAGATTTTAAGAGTCTGTTTATATGTATAAGTGTGAGTATATAGGAGAGTTGAGAGAGAGATAGCACTGAGAGTTGAGAGAGAACATAACTACACACCCACACTCTCTGCCTCTACACCCAGAACAAACACACACTTTCTCTGCCTCACTCACACACAGAGAGAGAGAGAGAGGGAGAGAGAGAGAACTCGGCCAGAAAAGAAAGAGACGCCGGAGAAGAAGGAGAAGAAGAGAGACCCGGGACTTCACACCCCCTGCTTACTCCTGTACACTCACACACTTCTACATATACCCAGATCGCCTGTAGTAATCAAACAGAGCCTAAGCTCTCTGTAAATCCGAAATCACCATCAAAGCTCACTCGCTCGAGCTCGTTTTTCCAAACTCAACCAGAGGCTCTAAAAATTATACCAAACTGATCCTTAGGACCCCCATATACTCCCCCATAAGCAGCTTTTGGTTTAAGGTTTGTTTGGTAAGCCATGCATAGCATTATTCTTTTAAAACCCAAAAAGAATAATCTAACCGTAGGGACCTTAAATGAATAAACCCAGACCCGGGCTCACACTATGTTGTAGAGGAGCCCAAATTGGTCATTTTGACGTTGACCTTGACAATCTACATGGAGGAATGAGAGAGATACAAGGCCTGAAAGTTTTTTGGCGGCCTCGAGCTCGCCGACTGCAGCGGCAGGAATTTTTGGGAAGACACAACCCATTTATATTCAGGTTATATCGTTTGCCCGATGGGTCGGGTCCGGTACGAATGTGGGTGGGTTTAGTTGTTAGTATAAACGAATAGTGGATCGGGTTGTTTTAATCAAACGGGTAGCGGATCGGACTTTTTAAGTTGGATCATGCCTAGAGTATGAACGAGTAACCCATTGGGTTTGGGCCGGAACAAGGTTGACCCGCGGGTCTTTGTTAATTATTATTAGTTATATTAATCTATTAATCATGGATTTAATTGTTATATATTGATAATTATTCCAATAATTCTGATTTAATGCTTTAAGAGCCTGTTTAAAGATTAATTAATATTTCTACTATTCTGTTAACTAAAATTAGTATATAAATGTATAATTTATTATATATTGTATATTAATAAACAAATTATAAATGGTTTCAAATAACTTTAAATTCTTTAAAAATAGTTTTAAAAATACTATAAATTATATTATTAGTATTCTGAAATATTAATATTATATTCCTATCCTAGTATTAAGAGGATACAAATTATATACCATACTTGTTATCTATTTAGTCAAAATAAATAATAAGTAATTGTGCTAAATTAAAATAATTAGGTATTAAATACCTAATGATCATTTTTAAATGTAGGAAAATTATATTAAATTTTTCTAAGGCCTAATGCTTTTATTTTATAAATTATTATTTATAAAACCCAAACTTTTGTAATTATAATAATTACTAATTATTTATAAAAGACCCGTTTGGTTATATTTAAATCATTTAAATACCAAACGAACTCCGAAAATTATGAGAAAATGCCACTAGCCTATTTTAAGGCCTAGTATTTAATGAAAATATTTATAAAGGCCCAATGCCTTCCTAAATATATTTTATAATTAGAGTGTCCCTAAGTCTATTTTTAGGCGATTAGAATTTTAATAATTCATAGAAAATAAACTGTAGCTCAGAAAAATACGCGGTCAGTTCTTAGAGTCTTAGAATAATGACTAGAACATCCCCTTAAACTTTGGTGACCTTTGGACATGGTAAAAAATACAGCTTATCTCTAGGGCCCACACTGGTATAGAAAACTCAGCCTTATGCGACGAACTCCGATTTGAGTGTAGTCAATGGTGTTAGACTCAGAATGATATCTAGATCAGCATGTTGATGTTTAGGGACCCACCCGGCATAATTACCATTATGCCCTTGATATTAGTGCACATATTAACCAACGTTCTATGAACTTATATACTTTGTAGGAACTGCAGTTACGCTTACGCAATCGCATCGAGGTGAGTCGTCCTAACTCATTTAGCATATTATAGAATTATTCTTTGTGCAAATATATATAACCAGTGCGTTCTGTGTGGACGAAACTGATAAGTATAAATCATGTGAATGTTGAGATTCTGACTTATATGATGAATGCATGATAGTTAGCTATACTTCATGTTTAGTTAATATCCGTTGATATACCTGCTTATCATGTTTTTACATTTATACAATTACATGAACATTCATTTAAACATAATCGAGTCATGATGTCAACATTGACGTCTGCATGGTTAGTCACGGGGACTAACCCAGTCATATGGTTATACATGTTTGAATGGACTGCAGTGGTCCGAATGGTATAGTCAAGTAAATGGGAACAACGATGAAACTGCTATAGGGCCCTGTTAGGAGACGATAACCAGGTTTCCATTGAAATCATTGAAGTGATACATGAGTTGATGGTTGATACGCTATAGGGCTACGCTAGGCGACGATAGCAAAGTATCCATCTGAATACAATAGTTACCTTTTGAATGCTATACGCCATGCTAAGCGACGATAGCGCTGTAACTATTATATTCTCCCGGCAAGGTCACGAGGACCTAAGAGTCCAATGATTACATTCTTTTAAAACCAAAACTGCTATAGGACCCTGCTAGGCGACGATAGCAACATAATCATTCTACTCTAAGCTAACGGCGTTACACTGGTAATGTAACAAGTCACATGAGTCAGTTATGGTATCTGTGGTTGAGTAAAGTCGAATATATCAATATTGCATCGTGTTGTCATACTACCATGTCATATGCTCCTTCCCTGTCCTGGACATTTTACGTCTAGGTTATGATGAGGAGAATTATCAAGGTGACCCTGAAGATGAATATAACTATCCTCAAGATGGAAACTATCAGGAAGGTGATCCTGAGGCAGACTATCAGGAAAAGTATGATTTCGAAGGGCACGAGTATGCCAGTTAGGAAGAAGACTCTGGCCTACTTCCGTATTAAGTCTTCTTTTTATGTTTTAAGAACTATCTTTTGTTGATGTAATAAATTAAGTGGCAACGATCGCCCAACTTATCTTTTGCGATTTTTATTTGGAATGTAATAGCTTTAAGTATCAAAACACTTTAAGTTCTCCCATGAATACCATTAGACTTTATGATATTTCTTACTCTGATATATCTATGTTAGAATGATGCACGGATAGGTCAGTTTTATGTAACTCGCCATTCCCTACGGGTCCAAAAAGGAAATTTTAAATTTTCCCTATTTTTGGCTACTTTGGGGCGTAACAATGGGAGTTGGTTGTGAACTGATAGGCTGCGACATCGTGTCACGTATAGGCTAGGACTACGTGTCAGTTAAACACTAGGACTATGTATCAGGCTATGTGCTGGGACTACATGCATGTTAGGCTTATCTGGTAATAATGTATCAAAGGGCGTGTTGGATGTAATGTATCGGAGGGCGTACGTGTTGGCCGTAATGTATCAAAGAGCGTGTTGTCCGTAATATATCAAAGGGCGTATTGGTCGTAATGTATCAAAGGGCGTGTTGTATATCAAAGGGCGCGTTAGCCGTAATGTATCAAAGGGCGTGTTGGTCGTAATGTCTCAAAGGGCATGTTTGTTGTAATGTCTCAAAGGGCGTGTTAGCAGTAACGTATCAGGGAGATTTGGCCGTAAACATAGGACTACATGTTTGATTTATGTATAAGAGAATTTGGACTTCATGTCAGGTATATTAAGTTGTGAGGTATTGGGCTACGTGCTGGGAGAGCAAAGGATTATTCGATAAACGAGTTGAGTAAGGTGAGGTAAAAGCCTACCAGCGAAATGTAGACCTAAGAGTCCAGTTATGTTTGTGATTGGCCAGGATGATGTCCGTTGATATGTGTATTGCATTGGTCCATAGATGAATGTGTACGATGATATGATTGTTAATGATGTTGTTTTATATACTGCATATCCATAGCTGCTCTGTTTGTATTTAAATCCACTCAGCTTTCATAGATGACTGTGTTTTATACCGCTGGATAATCTAGGACCAACGAGCCAGGGCTATGAGTATGCAGGGGAGGGATATGTTACCCGAGGCTATGAGGAGGAAGCTTACCATGATGGAGGCTATGCTGGAGAGGACTACTAGGCGAGCTAAAGACCTGGAGCTTCGTTGTAGATAGTTTATGTTTTAGAGACTTCTGTAATAGCTAGAGTTTGTAATCGGTGTATGTGTCGTGATACTTTAATTACGTTTCCATTGCTACTTATGTTTTGTAATAAGTTATTAATGAACTCTGGTTTATATATCAACCTTAGACATCCCAAATGCGTGATTTAATCCATTCCTCTGATAATTAGACTTTGTTGGTGGACAATGTGGTGACTTTTAACTGGTATGGCCTATGGGTCCAAAAAGGAGTTTATTTTCTCTATTTTTGCTACTGCGGGGCGTGACAACATACCCTCTCTTTTCAACTTAGGCTTCCGTGTTGCTTGACTCGGTACCCATCCTATCCTTGTACATCACCTTCTCATTGAATATGACACCCTTGCTTCTAATATTTTTCGATTTTGGTCGTCCCAAAATTGATACCCAAACTCATCCGTGTGGATATCATAGCTTAACCACAGCTTTTTAAACCTTTTTCAAATTTAAAATTCAAATACAAGTCGCCACTTAGTTTGTTTTAAAGGAAAATTAAGAAATCATTTTAAAAGCAAACTGATCTTTTGGAAACCAGAGATTTCTAGGTCCAGAGATTATGGAATGAGAGGGAAAGGAGCCCGACGGACTAAATCATCCACTCTCATCCTATCTCGTGGTAGGCTTCTACTCAACATCCTTTAATTAAATTTACAATCTAAGTGTGCCCTTAACTAATACATATATATGTAAATTACAAAAGTATGTCGAAAGGGGTGCAAGATTGTTAACGATATATAAAAGGCATACAGAATCATATAATTCAACTAGCAAGAAAGAACGATATGCGCATAAGGAACAAGAGAACTTACCCGCCGTGAAATCGAAACGTGTAATGCATGTAATTAATAAAAATCAAATAAAAAATCAAATAAAAAAATAAAATAAAAACCTAAAAAGAGTCTCTAATTCACATATACACGTAAGGCAAATCCTAATTCTAAGGTGTCGCATTAAAGTTGAAAATTATAAAAATCAAAGAGTAAAAAATAAACTAAAGAGGGGTTGAGAAATCATACCTCAGTAGCGCTACAAAACAAAGGGTCAGTCCACATGCTTTGAACAATATAATATTAATCCCTAAATAATATATTCAAACTTTTATCTGAATTCTATTGATCATGGAGGTAGTTGGTACAATCATGAATTCCTTTTAACTAGTTGGAATCATAACATAGATATACAAGTCTCAACTAAGAGCCAATGTAATGTCCATATAGAGATGGTATAGTCCCAACTTGGTCATAAGGAACGTATAATTACATTCAACTAAGTTCAATTAGATGCAACTCAAACCAAGAATAAGTCATAATTACAAGTACTAACATACATGAATGAATGTATGGACATGAACAAGAATGAGCTATAAACTATTCATTGATTTGGATCATTTAGCCTCTAGATTTAAGTCCAATTAATCATTATTAAAATGTGGTTTAAGCCTTAGGTCATGAAAAAGTCATTTGGGCCATTATTTGCAAAGTTTATCAAATCAGTTACAGAATTTTGAAAATTACAGAGAGCAAACCAGAACTTTAAAAACAGTAAAAGCATAACTCCCATTGTTGGATCATAGTGATTTTTGGACACAAGGTGCCTCTGTGAGTCTAGTTTCTAACCCAAAAACAAAATCAAAGATCCAAC
The DNA here is from genome assembly GCA_033977485.1 of Hydrangea macrophylla. Lineage (NCBI taxonomy): Eukaryota > Viridiplantae > Streptophyta > Magnoliopsida > Cornales > Hydrangeaceae > Hydrangea > Hydrangea macrophylla. Next base: position 56,945,808 of record CM066993.1, read on the forward strand.
GGTTCAATCTCTGGGAATTGGGTCATGACCAGGCATCTTTTAGAACTTAACAACTCTCTGTCCATAGATTTTGTATGATTTTTAAAAAAAATTGTAAATAAATCCGAATGACTCTAATCTTATTAGGAGATCTCATTAACACATTAAACTTCATAGAAAAATTTATTTAAAGTCAAAGACTTGTAATTCTAGAAAAGACTTGTAAGTTCTGCTTCCATGAATCAATTTGCTTGGAGATCCATAATAATGGTATCTGCTTCCCCTCTTGGTATCAGAGCCAAGACCCCATTGGAGTGTTTGTATCTTCATTAGTTATTCTATCTTCCTGTGTTTTTTATTTTCAAAAAACTTTTTCAAAAGATAGCGAGGTCAACCACCTAGGCTGAGAGACCACCAGCTGAGAGGCCACCTGATTAGAGTCATGCCAAACAATAAGACCTGCAGTTGGAATGTAAGACGGGCATGAGCGGAGGATAAAGGGTATGAGTCTTCCTGGGTATGTGTTGAATAGTTGTCCTAGATCAAGGATTTTGTTTTAATTAAGCCCCTTAAGATGGAAAGACTATTTAGATCAAACTCAACAATAAGTTCTAGCTCTAGAACCTCTTATCCCACACTACCAGATATAGTTAATGAAGAAGAACATAGGCATGAAGGAGTTAACCAAGATTACAGTAATTGGACAATCCCTAAGATATCCATTAGAGAAATTTACAAGTCAAGTTGGATTAGTTTTAGAACTGATTACAATATTAAAACAGTAGAAAAGACTTACAGTATTAATAAAGAACATGAAAAATGTCAACTTCTTAGCAGTGAGTCAATTAAAAAACATAGATCTGATGGTTTCAACTTCATTCACCTAGGATTAATACAAGTTGCAGTTAAACCCCTCAATCTCAAAGGAATAAATTCTTCAATTTTATTATGTCTCAGAGATGCTAGATTTTTATATTTCACTACTAGTATAATGGGAATTATGGAATCCAGTCTTCATGATGGACCAATTCATTTTAATTGTTTCCCTGATTTCCCTTTAAGCCTTAGTGATCCACATTTATTAAAAGCCTTAACATTAAATATTAAGACTGCTGGTCAAATTACTAATATGCATGCTGGTTCACAATGTCTTGCTTTAATTTACAGAATCTATTATAAATGTATTAGAAGTAATCTTAATGTTCATGCTCTAATTAAAAGTCCTAAAAATCAAACATTACTTATGTTAGGAAGTTCTGAACATGCTAATATTCAGATTCCCAAAACCATTCTATGGAAAGATGTAGAGTTACCAGAATTTTGGATTTTGGAAAATGAAAATCATTCAAGTAATTTTTCAAATAATAATATAGTCAACTTAGAAAAAATTCAACAATTTAATGATGGAAAAGTTAGAATTAGCTTTGATGAACAACATGCTAGGATACCCTCTTTACGAATTAAAGATTTTGATTCCAAGTCAAGTACATCATATATTTCTGACAAATCTAAAGGTAGAAAAGATAAAGATCTTCTCAATGAAATTGATGTTAAGTTAAAAGGAATCAAAACTACGGCACAAGTTAATAGTCCTTGTTACCAAGTTCCAAACGAAGATAGTTGTCCTACGTCCCCCACTCAATCAGACTTTCAAGGTCCAAGTAAAGAATTATTTACTATAAGTAAAGAATTTAAAATTAATATGAAAATGTTGGAAAAAGAATTCAATAATAACAGTAAAATAATTGGTTATAATGAATATTGGAGTTTAGAAGAAAGAAAGTCTCATCGAAAGTATTGGAAAAGATACATGAAGTTAGTTAAAAGAAATATATATCTTTTTGAATATTTAGAAAATTATCATGATAATTTCTACGATATGGAAAAGAGAATCAAAAAAGCATTAAAGAATGCTAGTAATCAACCAACTATTAAATTAAAAGAAAGTAAACATAATGATTCTAAGTCTACAAAGCCTAAAGAAGATAAATCCAAAAAGGAAAAAGATACGAATATCAGTAAATCTAAGTCTACAAAGCCTAAAGAAGATAAATCCAAAAAAGAAAAAGACACAAATAGTAAATTACTTGATAAAACAACTAGTAAACCTGAAAAGACTAAAGAATCTAAGAAAGAAAGTTTACCCAATGAAGCTATTAATGTAATTACCAAAACCACATGGATAAAAAAGGAAGATAATAGTAAAATAACTACAGTTAACCCTCCTTTAGAATCCATAATCATCAATCATAAAGGAACAGATATAGTCGCATCACCTTTTAAATTATCTACTGAACCTGAAATTAAAAAAGTAGTAGAACAAAACAACTATACTAACCAATGTCTAAGTGTTCTAGGAAAACAACTAAAAAAAAAATATAGAAACAAAAATAGAAAATTCTAAGAACTCTAAAATAGAAGAACCCTTAATAAAATTACCAGAAGTTAAACCAACAAGTACATCTTTTAAAACAAACAATAGTAAAGCTGTTGACAAAATTGAAAAAATGTTAAAAGATATAGAAAAATCTTTGGGAAAAAGACCTGAAATTACAGAAGTAGTAGAAGACAGTTTATCCCAAAATATTAGCACAATTAATAAAACCGGTACAGATTCAAGTGATAACATAAGTTTAATAGAAGAACAATTTGCTGAATTAGAAATAAAAAGGTTAAACAGATCTTATGGATCACAAGTCACACCCACTACTCTTACCAAAAATTGGTATTCAAGGCCTACACCCCCTGATCTCCAATTTGAAGAAAGATATTTTCACAATCAATTTTCAGTCTCTGCTGACAAATTATATGAATGGAATATAGATGGATTATCTGAACAAGAAATCCTCAACAAATTAACCCATATGACTATGGTAGCCAATAGTTACATAACCAATCATAATTTAAGTCAAATTGAAATAGTTGATTTATTTGTAACAGGGTTTAGTGGTACGCTTAAATCTTGGTGGGAAAAACACCTTACTGAAGAATCCAAAGAGAAAATTAGGAATGCTATTCAACAAGATGATGAGGGAATTCCCATCTTTGATGAAAAGATTAATTGTGGTGTTCCTGATGGAGTTAATACATTACTATATACTATAGTTAAACATTTTGTTGGAACTCCTAGTAACATAACTGCTAGGATTCATGATCAATTAAGTAATTTAACCTGTCCCACTCTAAGTGATTTTAGATGGTATAAAGAAGTTTTTATAAATAGAGTCATGCTCAGAGATGATAGTAATGAACCATTTTGGAAAGAAAAATTCATAAATGGTTTACCAAGTCTATTCGCTCATAAAATTCGTGAAGTCCTCAGTAATGATAAAGGAATTATAGATTATAATAATTTGACATATGGTGAAATAGTTAGCACAATCCAAAAAGAAGGATTAAGAATGTGTATAGATATGAAAATCAGTAATCAAGCTAAAAATGATAAACAAAGAGCTAAATATGAATTAGGAAATTTTTGTGAACAACATGGTTTGCCACCCATAGCCCCTTCTAGGCAAAACAGGATAAACCATAGGAAACACATGAAAAGAAAAGATTCAAAAGACCCATTTTATTCTAAGCCTAATAATACTAGTAACAAGCCTAACAACACTAGTAACGATAAGACCAAAGATCCTAAAAGTAAAACTAGTAATAACAAAAGTAATATCAAATGTTACAAATGTGGTAAATTTGGTCATTACGCTACAGAATGTAAAGTCAAAACCCAAGTTAAATCTTTAGGACTATCTGAAGAAGTCACAGAAAATATTTATAAAATTTTAGAATTAAGAAATACTGATTCTGAACAGTCAGACAATGAATTTAGTTCATCCCCTTATGAGTCTAATAAAGAACAATCAGATTCTCCCAATATAATCTTAGGATGTCAAGATGAATGCTGTAGAAATAAGACAGTTAATGTATTAGCCAAAAGTAATTTATTTGAAGATCTGATGTTAGAAATTTGGCATATAGTTACCCTTCCTTTTATTAGAGATTTTTACCAAGTTAGACCCATCCTTAGACCCATTCCCATTATGCCCAAATTCTACCAAGTAGTCATTCATTTGGTAATTGTCTTTTACCCTTTTTGCAAATTTTCAAAAAGTTATAAAGATTATGTCCTTAAGACAAATTCTTACAATTTGTTGTTTTCACGTACCAATATTTATAATCCAGTCAAGAGTCTCATCCCCATTCCTTTTCCTCAGTATACTAACATCATTTTTGATGTTTCAGCAATGTCCAAGGGAAAAGAAAAAATTGTTGCTACGGATGAACATCCAAGGCAAGATTTTACCTTTGCCCCTATTCATGGTCAGTCTGATGGTCAAACTTCCCCAGTCATTTTACAGTCAATTCTTGTTCCTATGAATAGGTATCCAGGTATGACATGTGATTTATCTGAAAAATCCGTTGTCATCCTTGATAATTTATATTCAGCATTCAAAAGGAGTAATGAGAGATTATTTATTAAGATTATGAAAGCTGCAGAATTCCAGTTAAGGGCTCTTGAACTCCAAAGGGGTATCAATCCCAGTATAACCCAAAGAAAGGATTCCTTGCTAGTCATGGAATGTTTTGCTTTCCTTGGGGGGGGGGGGAGGAACCATCACCTCCCAATACATTTTCAAAATTACAAATTCATTTTGCCAATCAAAATAAATTATGGCTTGAAGTAATAGTCCAGCAGGATTATAAATTTAATCTCCAAGCCATATCTCTTTCTAACAAAGTCAGAACCCTCCTAAGGTACAAATTTGATCAGTTATTTTCTCACAATACTGATCTAATGAGTCAATTTGAACCCTTTCTGTCTAAAGATTACAAGTCATGGCTAAATTTTTACCAGTTACTCCACCAGTCAACCTCTTCTCAAATTCCCAATATTCCACGAGGATTTATTTGTACTGAAAAATTCAGTTGTGGAGAAATCTACAGAGTTATTCGCCTTGAATCCCAAGACCCTCAAGTCATTTCTGAAATTTTCGAAAAAGGATTCTTGAAAATTTTGGTAGTTACATCTTTTAGACAACTCCAGTTACTTCCAAAAGTCATTTACAAAACAGTCAAAGAATATATCAAACAAGTTGACAACAGAAGATTTGGATATTTAGCAATTCTTGGATTCACCTCAGCCAATCCTGAATGGATCCAACCCTTTTATGATTTGTATCCATCAGTCCACCTAGTAAGAATATTTGGTGCTAATGCTTGGAATTGCACCTTTATCAACGTCCCTGATTTCAAAACACATTTCAGTCATGCAATTCATGCCAGTAATTCATTTCTTGATCATAGTAAAAGAAGGGCTAAGGCCATCAACACTATTAGAATGAAACTTTCTGATAGAAATTGGTTTACTTGGAACAAGACTAAGAGAATAATAGTTCAAGTCTGCAATCCAAGGAAAGATCCATGGATTTCAAAAATTGACAATGGTCACTTCTCTTATGATAATATTGGTAAAGAAATTACTGATATCAATGTCCAGTCAGAAGAATCTCAATTCTGGTATCCAAAGTTTGAAGAACCAAGAGATGTTATCTACAATGAATTCCATATGCTCAAGAGTCACAATGGTGAATGGTTACTCCATTATGACAGTGATCCTAATGATGATTACCCATTTGATAATGAATCAGAAGCCAACATCTCCAATATGATGGAAGATTGAAGGCATCCAATGCCTTGGAATTAACCATGGTTAATGCAAAAGTTTCCCGGTGAAACTCCCATTAACACCTGGTAAATTCTGAGGTTAAAAGGACATCAGTCAAATCAGCCTTTCGGCCACAGTAACAGACAGCTTTTTAGATTCCGCATGATCAAACAGTTACAAGACAGTTTACTGCTCATCTACAGTCATCCGATGTGATACTCCAACTTTTCAGAAGTCCTTTACAGCTCATTGCCCATTCATGAGCCCAACAGGATCCTTTTGAAGGTTATAAATCAACCCCTCATTTCCCAGTTACAGGCAGAGGTTTTTTGGGAGAAAGAGTTATCTTTCAAGAAATCACTTACAAGTTTTTAGAAGAGAGTTTTTGAGTGACGTGAGATTCTCTTTGAGAATAATTCATCTACTCCTCTTGTAGACTCTTGTATCGAGTTCATAATCTGTAAAGCTTGATGTATCATTCAGTACTTACTCAGTAATATAATCTGTAAGTTTCAGTTATTTCCTGTGTTTACTATCTTTTGTATTATCTGTGTCTTTCTTCTTCAGTCTTTTACTACTCTGATTTTTAATGGTATCTGCTTCCCCTCTTGGTTTCCAAGGCATTGGATGCCTATTCTTGACTTTCCTCATAGGGATCCTGAGCATCCTGAAATGTTGAACTGAGATAAGGATCAAACGGCTGTGCAACTGAGCATGATCCTTCAGAACTATGACTGTCATCACGTTGATCATTTTGACTAACTTAGGCAATAATCTGCTGGGCTAAAGCCATTAACTGTGCATTGGACTGCCTGGAGCTTGATTTAACTTTGGACTTTGGTTTGTCTGTTGGGCCGGTAATTGTGCATTTAGCCATGGGGCCTGTGATTGGAATAGGAGGGCTGATTACTGGTGGGAACTCAAGGTTTACTTGATTAATAATCCTTTGGTGACCAAATTTATCCCACCATTTAACTGAATATTGTCTCTGAACAGTATTATTCTGGATCTGATACTGCCATTTCAAAATCCATGGAACCTTGTATTTACTTGTAAATATAAGGAAAATAGGGAACTGGGTGTTGTGTCCATTCACTGTATACTTGGTGGAGAAGTATTTGACCATATCTTGGAGATCTTGTGGGAGAAGATCTGGCATGTGGCCATGCCGGGACCACCAATGAAGGAACCAAGTAGGTAACTGACTCTTGAATTTGGTATCAAAATTGACATACCAAGAATGGGTGAATGTTTCATTTTGGTGCAAGAAAGTGTAAAACCAAGCATCAATATAATCAAAATAATTATATTTAGTTTGGTTGGGAAGTGACTTAAGAATGCATGGATGGGAACCCCATTCTTTACTAGAGATAATTTTACCGATGTATAACTTGTGGTACAAAATTTTCTTTTCTTCTTCTAGGAATTGACTTGTTGTCAGCATTTTCTTTGACTGATTTGACAAAAATAGACTCAGTAGAGTACAAGATGTCTCTATAGTAACTAAGGGATTTTTCTGGGCTTTTAGGAATGAAATGCCATCCAGAGGGAAAAGTGAGTTTAGCTAAATCAAATGGGTTTTTAAGGTGACTTTGGTGAGGTTCAATCCAAAATAGATGGACTGGGTTGGGTTTTACTATGTAATCTGTTCTGGCAGTGGCGGATGTAGGGGGGGGCAAGGGGGGGCAGTGGCCACCCCTAGGTTTTGGAAAATTGCATTTGTATACATGTATTTTAGGTAAATTTTCAAGTTTTATTAAGCTTTGCCCCCCCAAAATAATTAAACTTATTATATAGCCCCCCAAAAAATATTTGTTAGGCTTAAATAAATAATTTTATATGTATTATGTTGGCCCAATTATACTTCATTCTCCCAAAAATTGATAAAAAAAAACCTTATTATATGTTATATATTGGCCTAATTACAAATAGATCCAAAAAAATTTACCTCGGGGGCGCTGCCCCCGAACCCCCGTATGACTCTAAGTTCTTACACAGCCCCCCCTGATTGAGATTCCTGGATCCGCCGCTGTGTTCTGGGGATTTGGACTGGTCTGTTGACTATTGTTTGAATGGGCTGAACGGCAAATGGGTCATTGACTAAGTATTGACTGGAAGAAGGCTTTGCCAATACTGATTGGTAACTGGGCCTGTGTATTGATCCAAGAACTTGGTACCTGTTAACTAATCCGATTGGAGAAGTGACTGTTGGAGGGATAACCGCTAACTTGTTATCCTTCTTCTTGTCCTCCATTCTTATACTGTAAAAATTCACGAGTGAGAAAATCAGGGATTGAATTGTCACTGCCTTTGATATATTCAATATCAAAATCAAAAATAGATAAAATAGATTGCCATCTGGCAAATATTTGTTTTGAAGCTAAATTTTTTACATCCTTTTCTAAAATGAATTTAGCACTTTTGCAGTCAATCCTGACTAAAAATTTTTGATTTAAAATATCATCTTGAAATTTACTTATACATAATACTATAGATAGAATTTCTTTCTTTATGGTACTGTAATTATTTTGAGCATTATTCCAAATTCCAGAATGGAATCGAACAATCTGCTCTTTGGATGAACCATTGATCTTTTGAAGGAGGATTCCTCCATAACCATACTCAGAAGCATCTGTTTGAATAATTTTGAATGCATTTTCTGAAGGAATGCCAAGGCATGGCAAGGACTTGACATATTTTTTGACTTCTTGAACAATGGAAGTATGAACATGTGACCAAGGAGGGGGATTGGATTTCAATCTGTCAAATAGTGGTTTACACTTTGAACGAAGATTGGGATAAAAATCAGATATGTAATTTAATGATCCTAAGAATCGTTGTAACTGAGTTTTGTCTAGGATTTCATCTGGGAATTTGTCAGCAAATTGGATGACTCTATCAATTGGAGTGATTTTTCCATGATGAATATTGTGACCAAGAAATCTGACTTTGGACTGAAATAAACTGATTTTTGAGGCTGAGACAACAAGACCATTGGTTTTGATGGTATTAAAAAATGAATTTAAATGCTTCCAATGTTCATCAATTGACTTTGAAAAAATAAGGACATCATCAATGTAAACAATTGAAAAATGACTGAATGGGTTAAATATTTCATTCATAATATTTTGAAATTCACTCGGGGCATTTTTGAGACCAAAGGGCATTACGTTCCATTCATAATGTCCAAAAGGGGTGGTAAAGGCAGTTTTATATCTATCTTTCTCATGAATTTGGATTTGCCAAAATCCACTCTTCATATCAAATTTACTGAAAACAACGGCTTTATCTAATCTATTGACTAAGTCTCTCTTATTGGGGATGGGGTACCTGATCCATTCTAGGACTTTGTTGAGTGGTTTGTAATTGATGACTAACCTTGGTGTTCCTCTTTCTAATTCTGCATTTTTCCTAACATAGAAAGCAGGGCAAGACCATGGTGACTTACTTTTGCGAATTATTTTTTTATGTAATAATTCACCAATTTCTTGTTTACATAATTCCATGTCTTCTTTACTCATTTGTATTGGCCTAGCTTTGGTAGGGATATTGGCTTCATTAAAATCTTTGACATAAGGAAGGGTGATTATATGTCTTTTTCTATGCCAAAAGGCATTAGGTAAATCGGAGCATAAATTACTGATAATTCTAGACTCAAAATCCTTTATTTTGACTTGAAGTAATTTACTGGTTAGTTGGTTTTCAATTTTTATATATCTAACTTCATCTTGTAAAGATTTTAGGTGCAAAATTTTACAGTAAAGAATATGCTTGTTATTAAAGACTGATTGATTCTTTAATTGTTTCAAATCTCTAAGTAAAGGTTTATTAAAAAATTTAAATTGGATTTTTTGTCCACATGCATGAGTGGTTATTCCATCATTGTTAACAGGGATTGGGTAAAGTAAAACTAAAAATGGTATTCCTAGGATGACTCTTTCAGTCATATTTTTGACTAAAATAAATGGGGTTTTAAAACAAACTTTGTTTTGACAGACATGAGCACTAGATAATTTATATTCAATCTGCATTTGACTACCATTAGCAGAACTAAGACGTTCACTGGTTTTTTCATAATACTTAGTTGGGATTAGTCCTTCTTGAATACAATTAAGATCAGCACCTGAGTCAATAAGTGCCATAGTTTCTATTTCTAAATCCTTGCTTATGACTATTTTTACCTTACAATGCCATTTTTGTAAATGTATCTTACTTAAGGCTTGGATTGAACTAGGTTGTTCTAATTCTTTATTCTGGGTATCTTTGTCACTTGAGGAACTTTCTTCATCACTGGAATCACCACTAAGGGAAGCACCATTCTTATGAGTATCATGACCTTCATTTAATTTAGTAATTTGTTCTTGCAGGTCTTTAATATCAGTTTTGACTTGTTTTATTTCAACTTGCAAATCTTGAACTGTAATTTCTTTCTTTGGTCTATTAAATCTTTCTAATGTTTTGTCAAGGCTGATCGTAGAATGACATTGTTTACTGGTTTCCTCCTGTTTTAATAAATTTTTAAGTTTGTTTAAATATGTTATTTTCAAATCTTCATTATCTAGCTTACTTATTAAGTCTAATAATAAGTTTTCATGTTCTTCTTTTTTGTGTAGAACATTTATACTTTCTTCCTTAGAATCTTTAGACTTTTTAGGTTTACTAGTTGTTCTATCAAGTAATTTACTATTTGTGTCTTTTTCTTTTTTGGATTTATCTTCTTTAGGCTTTGTAGACTTAGATTTACTGATATCAAGTAATTTACTATTTGTGTCTTTTTCTTTTTTGGATTTATCTTCTTTAGGCTTTGTAGACTTAGATTTACTGATATTCGTATCTTTTTCCTTTTTGGATTTGGATTCCTTAGGCTTTATAGACTTAGAATCATTATGTTTACTTTCTTTTAATTTAATAGTTGGTTGATTACTAGCATTCTTTAATGCTTTTTTGATTCTCTTTTCCATATCGTAGAAATTATCATGATAATTTTCTAAATATTCAAAAAGATATATATATTTCTTTTAACTAACTTCATGTATCTTTTCCAATACTTTCGATGAGACTTTCTTTCTTCTAAACTCCAATATTCATTATAACCAATTATTTTACTGTTATTATTGAATTCTTTTTCCAACATTTTCATATTAATTTTAAATTCTTTACTTATAGTAAATAATTCTTTACTTGGACCTTGAAAGTCTGATTGAGTGGGGGACGTAGGACAACTATCTTCGTTTGGAACTTGGTAACAAGGACTATTAACTTGTGCCGTAGTTTTGATTCCTTTTAACTTAACATCAATTTCATTGAGAAGATCTTTATCTTTTCTACCTTTAGATTTGTCAGAAATATATGATGTACTTGACTTGGAATCAAAATCTTTAATTCGTAAAGAGGGTATCCTAGCATGTTGTTCATCAAAGCTAATTCTAACTTTTCCATCATTAAATTGTTGAATTTTTTCTAAGTTGACTATATTATTATTTGAAAAATTACTTGAATGATTTTCATTTTCCAAAATCCAAAATTCTGGTAACTCTACATCTTTCCATAGAATGGTTTTGGGAATCTGAATATTAGCATGTTCAGAACTTCCTAACATAAGTAATGTTTGATTTTTAGGACTTTTAATTAGAGCATGAACATTAAGATTACTTCTAATACATTTATAATAGATTCTGTAAATTAAAGCAAGACATTGTGAACCAGCATGCATATTAGTAATTTGACCAGCAGTCTTAATATTTAATGTTAAGGCTTTTAATAAATGTGGATCACTAAGACTTAAAGGGAAATCAGGGAAACAATTAAAATGAACTGGTCCATCATGAAGACTGGATTCCATAATTCCCATTATACTAGTAGTGAAATCTAAAAATCTAGCATCTCTGAGACATAATAAAATTGAAGAATTTATTCCTTTGAGATTGAGGGGTTTAACTGCAACTTGTATTAATCCTAGGTGAATGAAGTTGAAACCATCAGATCTATGTTTTTTAATTGACTCACTGCTAAGAAGTTGACATTTTTCATGTTCTTTATTAATATTGTAAGTCTTTTCTACTATTTTAATATTGTAATCAGTTCTAAAACTAATCCAACTTGACTTGTAAATTTCTCTAATGGATATCTTAGGGATTGTCCAATTACTGTAATCTTGGTTAACTCCTTCATACCTATGTTCTTCTTCATTAACTATATCTGGTAGTGTGGGATAAGAGGTTCTAGAGCTAGAACTTATTGTTGAGTTTGATCTAAATAGTCTTTCCATCTTAAGGGGCTTAATCAAAATAAAATCCTTGATCTAGGACAACTATTCAACACATACCCAGGAAGACTCATACCAGAAGACTCATACCCTTTATCCTCCGCTCATGCCCGTCTTACACTCTAACTGCAGGTCTTATTGTTTGGCAGGACTCTAATCAGGTGGCCTCTCAGCTGGTGGTCTCTCAGCCTAGGTGGTTGACCTCGCTATCTTTTGAAAAAGTTTTTTGAAAATCAAAAACACAGGAAGATAGAATAACTAATGAAGATACAAACACTCCAATGGGGTCTTGGCTCTGATACCAAGACCCCATTGGAGTGTTTGTATCTTCATTAGTAAAGAAATACACAGATAATACAAAAGAAATTACTTACAGATCTGTAAAGCTTGATGTATCTTCTTTTAAAGAAATTACTGATAGCAATGTCCAGTCAGAAGAATCTCAATTCTGGTATCCAAAGTTTGAAGAACCAAGAGATGTTATCTACAATGAATTCCATATGCTCAAGAGTCACAATGGTGAATGGTTACTCCATTATGACAGTGATCCTAATGATGATTCCCCATTTGATAATGAATCAGAAGCCAACATCTCCAATATGATGGAAGATTGAAAGGCTTTGATAAATTCAAATCAAAACTGACTTACTGTTCTGAAATTTTGGATAGAGAATGGCTAGTTTATAAATTCTAAGACCAAACTATCTTAAACATGGAGTCTCATCAAAACAAAAAAATACACTGGTGGATTTTTGTGTTATGAACACTCTTCAATTGGTCTCATTTAATTCCAACATATCATGATTTAATTAAAAATCCTTGATCAAAATTGGTTTATGAATTTATTGCACAATTGTTGAGCTCACAACTTTTGGCTAAATTTATCAAACAAACCATAGAGGTTGACTCATCCTAGAACTAATTCTCCTTCCCATTGATGGTCATTGGAGATTAAATATGGATAATCCATGTGAGCCTCGATGAAATATGGAAAGGATTCCAAAACTTCAAATTAGAGGACCTAAGTTATGAATTAAGACTTAGACCTACTAATTATGCATGGACATGACTATTCTCATTTGATTCATAAGTTCATAACGAATTTAACAAGGCCAACTCAAAGGGAGTCCTATGAGATATTGAGAATCTCATGGATCCCAAGAGAAGAACATAACAAAAGAAAAAGAAATCAAAATTCAAATGATATTCAAAGTTAAACTTTGCTTCATAGTTTATTTAGTCTTAAACCTCAAGCTACTTTAATCCAAATCAAGTGAAAAGAGCAAATTATAGTTTAATCACAATTCTAGTGATGTATGATGAAATGAGGTGGGAAGAGACTTTTTAAAAATGTGTAAATGATCTTAAGGAGCTCTATGAATTGTGATTAAACTTGGATTAAGTACTAACTAGTCTAGAGTTTACCTCCAATCATCCTCAACTTTCTTTGTGATTTGAAGGACTTCCAAGGATTATTCAAGCTCTTCTCATGCAATGACTTACTCTTTAATTCTCTTAATTTTTCTCTAAGATTCTCCTAATCAAAACCTAAGAGATTCAAGATTTAAGTTGCTAAAAAAAAGGATCAAGATTACGAGACAAGATTGAGATCCCCTTGTAATGGGATATTCACTCCCTATATATAGGCAAATTTCTGAAGGGTATTTTAGTAATTTCAAGCCAAAAACCCTAATTTCAGATGTACTTTTGATGGTACAAAACGTACTATTTCAAAAAGCATATTTTAAAAAAAAAATGCGGTACTTAGTGGAGTTGTCTACGGCATTCCATGACTGCCGGAACAGCACTCACTAATTGCTGCGACAAAATTTATTGAGTGCCGCAGTGACACTCAAGGACTGCCGCAGACAACTCACGGACTGCCGTCTTTTGTGCTTATTATTTTTCCTTGTTTTCAATTTCTTTTTTCTTCTTCTTATTCTTTTCTTTCTTTTTCCTGCTTCCAGACTACTTCCACTTTTGCGGCAATTGGCAAGTTATCTGCGGTATTCAGTGAATGCCAATACGGTTATCAGTGATTGTCAGGGCGGCAGCCAGTGACTACCGTTGCGGCAAACGGCAGCCCGTGAGTGCCGCAGACAACTCCACCCCTTGTCGTTTTCTGCTATTCTTCCATTTTCCTCTCTTTCTTTTTCTTTTCTCATTTTAGAATTAAAGAGCCTTTCGAAGAGCTTGAATCACCTCAGAAATCCTAAGTTTATTTGGACATTGTCATCATCGGACTTGGAGGTAACACTCCCCCAAATTCGACGTTTGGTCAAAATTGGGGTGTCTACAATCCGTGCCGTAACCAATAAAAGTGAAATTCCAGCGTACTTCTAGCTTCAGAATCAATATGCACATATGAAACACAACCAAACACATACAATTACAAAAGATTCACCTCTCTCCCGCTCCAAAGCTCCTCTTGTAACCTCCCATCCAAAGGAACAGATGGTCCCCGATTGATAAGGTGTGTAGCTGTGCTTGCTAACTACATTAGCCCAAAACATCTTGGGTAACCCAGAATGTATCCTTATATTTCTAGCCTGTTCATTCAAAGTTTTGTTCATGCATTCGGCAACACCATTTTGTTGCAGGGTCCTTGGAATAGTTTTGTCCATCCTAATTCCATTGTTTGAACAAAACTTGACGAACTCATTGTCTTTGTACTCCCCACCAATGTCGAATCTAAGGCATTTTACCTTCAGACTCGTCTCATTCTCCACCAAGGCTTTCATCTTCTTAAAATTGCAAAAGACGTCTGATTTATTCTTTAAGAAATAAACACATACCTTCCTGGAAGAATCGTCAATGAAAGTCACATAGTACATCGAGCCTCCAAGTGATGAAACTGTGGACGGTCCCCATACATTGGTATGAACAGGCTCTAGCTTCTCCGTCTTCAAACTTCTCCCAGTCTTTTAAAAACTCACCTTCCTCTGTTTCGGAAGACACAATCTTCATAGAAGTCAATCTCCACTAATTTTAGTAGCTTTCCCTTTGACTATAGAACTTTTATCCTCTTCTCGCTCATATGTCTAAGTCTGTAGTGCCACAGATTGGACCTGTTGCTCGACTCAGTAACTAATATGGCATCTCTACTCCCTGTGGTCACATATAGAGTGCCCTACCTTTTACCACGAGCCAACACCATGACTCCCTTGGTAACATTCCAATCATGATTAAAAAATGTCGTAGTGCATCCCACACTAGCAAGTTAGCTCACAGAAATCAAATTCCTCTTCAAGCATGGCACATGCCTAACTTTATTCAATTTCTACATCGCTCTATTGGGTAACTTCATAGTCACTATACCCTTATCAATAATAAGATAAACCCTTCCGAAGTCTCCCCAAACATAGTCCTCCATGACTTCCATGTTTGATGTAGTGTGAAAAGAGGCTCCTAAATCTACAACCCAAGATTTCGACACAGTACCAAGAGACAAAATAAGAGCATCTTCAATGTCACTAGTCACTGCATTTGCGGAATCGTGCTCCTTATTTTTCCCTTTCCCCTTATCACCCATCTTCGATCAACAATCTTTACTGTCACACCCATCCCAGAATTTCATGGTTTTAAATAACATAACTTGAGCAGTTGTGAGTATATCAATGTTAATTGATATTTGGATTGAGATGGAGTTGACTGTGACTCAACGATGAGGTGTCAGAGAAGACACGGCAACTTGGTAGTTCAATTTGTCTTAGCATGATTAAGTGGCATTTATATATAACTTAAATGTTATTTGACTTTATCTGGTATTTCATGAATAGTAAATTTTACCTGTGTAGAGTAAATGTCTGGTAATTCTGATACTGTGGTAAAGCATTTTTTAGAACTGTGGTGAGAACGTGAGTGACACGTCAAATAAAAGGTAGGTTGTGTAGAGATTCCATAGAATTTAGTTTTCCTGTAATTTTGGACCCAAACAAGACTTAGTCGAAAACTTTTGTAAATTTATAATTTTCACTCGTAAAGGCATAATATGGATGTGTGCAAAGTTTCAGGAGTTAATTAGATGTCTAAGAAACTCGCGGGGATGTAAACACGATTCCCGAGGAGTTTGCCTATAAATAAGTGAGGGTGAGAATTTCATTTCTTGCAACTTTATATAATATCTTGAGAGAGGAGAGAGAAAAGGAGATTCGAACCCACGGGCTCTGCGACGACGATCGGCGACCTTTCGTCCAACAGATTTTCACCAAATTCAAGATTTGATCTCATGGAGGTAAGATATACGTTTTGATACTACTTAGGCCACGTTTGGAAAACTTTTATAAAAATCTAATTTCGAGACTTTTAGGGAAAACCTAGTAAAACTTGTAAGAATCGCCTGAGATTCGAAATTCGATGATTATTTGGCCCGCTAGTCGATTCTTCAAAGTTTGAAGAGAATCGCACGAGGTATGAAGTTCTAACTTGTGAAATATAGGGAAACACATGTTTTAAATTTTGATGACGAAATTGTGATTTTGGAAAAATCCATGTGTTAATCTTAAGCCCATTAATTATGCACGCGATTAAATGTGAAAAGCATGTTTACTTTTAAGCGAGCACGTTGAGTTGCCTATGTAGGTCAAAGGGGAGTCTTATACAAATTCATGTCGGAATAAGTTTCTTGATGTTTGAGAATTTAGTAGCGACGGCTACTATGCATGGTTGATAGACTTGGACTTGCCATGGCACTTAGAAATGCAATGGTTGATAGACTTGGACTTGCCATTGGTATCGCGATTTAAGACTTGGACTTGCCGCTACTAGATGAATGCGTATTTTTCTCCCTAGAGACTATTTGTATGAATTGTGAGATTAGAGCATGTTTTATCTTATATTGCATATGTTAGAACTTCTGCACTCAGCATATAGCTGAGCAGTGGAGATTTACTCCATTGCAAGTAAGAAGAAAGATAAGAAGAAGCGTGAGGAGTGAGGTCGAGAAATGTCGGGGGAATCACTTGTTTATACTTTTGTTTTAATCCTAAACTTATATAAGGATTTGGGAAATTGTAATATGTTGTAATAGAACCTCGGATTAGTTGTAATACTTGTAATCCTTAGTAAACGTTCTGTATATATATGTTGAATCGTGAATTATAATCGTGTAATTGGAATTTGGTTTGGAGACCCTTGGTTTTGAGTGCTGCAGAATTGGGCTGTTCTGGGATAAAATAGTCAATTGGTTCATGTTTTCAGTCGATTGGATTGTGAGAAAACAGTCGACTGGAGGGGTTTTCGGTCGACTGGTTTCTGCACGAAAAACACCATGTTCTATATACATAGTGCCCAGTTGACTGGAAAAGGCACCAGTCGACTGATAAATTAAGGCTCCAGTCGATTGGGTCCCCGACACAGTCGACTGGAATGGGACTTTGAACTTTGTACACTTTCTGCTTCAGGTCTTCAGTCGACTGGACCTCTGTTTTCAAAACTGATTCTTTTGGAACTATTTCAATTGGACAAAACTTTTATAACTCTGATTTTAATGGATTTCACTTATACTTTCCGCTGCTATATTACTTTAATGATCTGGATAAGCCTTGATCGCGTGCCACGTCCTATATCCACGCATAGTGGAATGGGTCGTGACATCTACCAAAATGACTCTTCTTTCCATAGTCCCAATATTCTGCATCAGCGACCTTTACTTTTTCTTTAGACCCCCCTCTCCTTGATTTTGATCTTCCCCAGTGTTCTCCCTATATTCTTCATATTCAATGTCAACCCAGATGACTCACCCGATTCTCTCCTCTGAATTTCTTCGCTAAGAACCAAGTCACGAACATCACCATACTTTAAGGAATTGCTCCTGAAAGCATTGCTAATAGTTGTGACAGTCCCATTCCAACTATCCAGCAAAGATGACTATAAAAGCAAAGCCCTGATCTCATTACTGAATTCAATACTAATAGAACTCATCTGTGTGGTTACAATATTGAATCCATTAAAGTGATCTGCCACAGATGAACCTTCTCCCATACGTAAGGTAAAAAGACATCACATCAAATAAACATTATTGGAAGCCGAGGGTTTCTCATACACGTTGGACAAAGCGGTCATGATACTCTTCGTCGACTTCTCCTTCACAATATTGAAGGCAACGTTGTGAGCCAATGTAAACTGAATCACACCTAGTGCTTGTTGGTCTAACAACGCCCAATCCTCATCTTTCATCCTTTCTGGTTTCTGTCCTGAAAGAGAAGCATAGAGTTTCTTCTGATAAAGATAACCTCTATTTGCATCTTTAAAAATCCAAAGTCTGTACCTTCTAATATATCGATCTTCTCTTTACCTTCTTTTGCCATCGCTCTCACCCAAATTACCTAATGCTTTGATACCAGTTGTTGGGAAAATCACATCTAATCTCCCCACAAGATCTGTAAGAAATCAATGCAAGAACGAAAGAAAAAAAGGATAATCATACATAAACACCATATTTCTACCTGATTCGGCCAATTATGCCTACGTCCACACTTGTAGAGTTGTATTATGCATTAGGGTTACAAAGAGAGTTGCAATCCATGTTTAGAGCCTTAGGAAAGAGAATATATAGCCTATACAAAGTTTCCTAACGAAATAGCTTCCTAAACCAAATAGGAAACATAAAAATTTGCTGCCAAACCCGATCCTGCGCCTGCGGCCCGCTTGCGCGGATCCTTCTTAGAGTGAGATTCCATAGTGTCCATGAATTACCTCACTCTCAGGCTCGCACCCTTTCCGCTCGTACGGCCCACACACGCGATAATGCATTGCACAAATTCTTTTCCTCATTTGCAAATAGAAGCTCTACCTAAACTATCCCTGAGCTCTAGGGATTAGGCCCCACCATTCGTATCAAGATAGAGAAAGAGAGGGATAGAAAGAGTGAGAGGAAGCTAAGATAGGAAAATGGATGTAAAAGCAAATAAATTGAGCCAAACCAGGGTGTTACACTGCTACTCATGTGCACCAGTCTAGCTTGTCCTCACTGCAAATTTGTCCTCACCGTCGGTTATCCCAACGGTCGCAGTTGTCGTCTTCTACACATTTGAGGACAAAACATATTCAATTGAGATATCATTTTATACAGCATCTCTTGGATGATGGGGTGCTTTCTCTTTAGAAGATTAGTTGGAGTCAGAATCTGATAGACATGTTGACAAAGGTAGCGATCATTGATAAACTGAAGTTACATGGAACTTCAGTTAGTCTTCAAGATTAGGACTTGAAGACACGTTGCAGATGGTGTGATTGTTGCTTTGAGATGGGTTTTGTGTTATGGGTTACAACGGTGTGATTAGTCTTCAAGTGGGAGATTGATAGGAATGGTAGAGCCTAATTCCAAGAGCTCGATCGGGGATAATTTTGGTAAAGCTTCTATTCGTAAAGAAGGAAAAGAATTTGAGCAAGGCATTGTCATGTTAGCGGGACTCGCGAGTGGGCACCACCCGAGCAGACAAGGGTACGAGCGATAATTCGTGGACACTCTGGAATCTCGCTCGCAGGAGGATCCATGCGAGCGGGAACGGATTTTCGCAGCAAAATTTAATATTTCCTATTTGGTTTAGGAAGCTATTTCATTAGAAAACTTTGTATAGGCTATATATACTCTCTTTCCTAAGGCTGTAAATATGGATTACAACTCTCTTTGTAACCCTAAATCATAATACAACTCTGTAATGGTGTAAACGTAGGCATAATTGGTCGAACCACGTAAAAATATGGTATTCGTATGTGATTGTCCTTTATTTTTTGTCGTTCTTGCATTGATTTCTTACAAATTCTATGAGGAGATTAGATGTGATTTCCCCAACATCTCTCTCTATCTCTCTCGTTGTTCGTGTATTATCTTCCATTTCCAATCTCTATCCTTCTCTCTCTTCGATCTCCCTGGTTCTCCACAAGCTTAGATTCTCAACCAACCACAAAGAATTTCATCATAATCTTGGCGTTAATAGTGTCTCTAGGCAAGAAAAATGAGATAGGCATTTTTTTTTTTTTGGACTATTCCTCTTAATTCTCAGTTGTTGATTGATTGAATTGTTAAATGTTGAATTTTTGGCGAGTATTTAATGTTAATGTGATGTTGAAGTTGAAGTTTGAATAGTCAACCTGTGACTTTTTTTATGTTATTGTTGAATTTTTTTAATACAACAGAGGTGTTGAATATTTTTCCCATATAGTACACTTGAAATGTTACTCTTTTTTTTTTCTTTTTTCTTTTTTGGGTACACAGAATCAACGTTTTCAATAGATTCCATATTTTGCTCATTCCTGAGAATGCATTTTTATTTATCTTAAAATTGCTCATTTATTGCTCACCCAACTATTTTATTGGTTAATAACTTAATACTGTGGGATTCAATATTAAATAAGGATTAATTAATGGTAAAAAGTCATGGATTCCACTGCATTTGTCAATGGGAGAGTTGGGTGAGCAATGAGTGAACAATTTTGAGGTGAACAAAACTGCACTCCATTCGTAATTGCCCAAAATATATTTATATATATATATATATATATATATGGGGCTGCTATCCTACAACATGAAAGTTGTAGGATAGTATTGTACACTAGTTTTTAGAGACCAACAAAAGCATTTTTAGAGACCAAAAAATACTTTTAGCGACAAATCTTCTAAAAATATTTCATCGCTAAAAGTGGAAAAAAAATTTGTTGCTAAAAGGTGAATATTTTCGTCGCTAAAAAGGCATTGTGTTGTAAATTAGCACACTCCTCTGTCTCTATATATATATATGTTCCATATTTTGAAGACACTCACCACATTAAGAAAGAGTTGGAAAAAAGTATAAAGATAGAGTAATGTTACACCCACACTAAAATCTACATCAAATTTTACACCCAATAATTTTGGTCCTTGATGTTGTCTCATATACCATTATCACATGAATTAAGAGTCAGGATGTGTAGAATTTTGTGTTAGTGCAACATTTTTGACAAATGTAAGGCTTTGCTTGTGTATATAAATGCGAATGCACTTGGGTGCGTCATATAGCACAAACTCACAATTTCAAAGTTTAAAGTCTGCCCAAACACTCAAGTACGCCATGTACATTTTGCTCTCTCTCTCTCTCTCTCTCTCTCTCTCTCTCTCTCTCTCTCTCTCTCTCTCTCTAACACACACTCAGAAACACACACATGCATGGAGGAACACATATAGCCAAAACATGTTATTCCATCGAACCATGTAGCTATATATACAATGCTTCGTTATAACGTGACATGTTTTAATGTAGATTTTTTTATAAACCAAAAAAAAAAAAAAAAAAACTAATAGAAGAGCAACTAATTTTTTTGAAGGTGTATTGTAATTGTGATGCAGAGGCATCCAACAATAGTGAAATAAAAATGTGGAGACTGAAGATAGCGGAAGGTGGAAATGATCCATATTTGTACAGCACAAACAAATACGTAGGAAGGCAGACCTGGGAATTCAACAATGACTATGTTGGAACAAATGAGGAGAGAGAAGAGGTTGAACAAGCTCGTCTCAACTTCTGGAACAACCGGTACAAGGTCAAGCCCAGTGCTGATCTCCTCTGGCGGATGCAGGTGATCATTATATATAATCAACTCTCTCTCTCTCTCTCTCTCTCTCTCACACACACACACACGGGAAGTGACAAGAAATCCATAATGAAGCCAAAACGTACAACATGAAATGGTTCTAGTTCAAAGTTTTAGGGTCTCTTTAGAACGATGAAGAAAGGTTAGGTTAAAATCATGTCTATATTTAAGGGTCTGTTACGAATAATTGTGCCCAAGGAATTTGGGTAGTCGACACCGACCAACTCAGGTAGTAAACCATGTTTCATCAATGATTAGACTCCTTATTTTATTTTATTTTATTGTAGGGTATATATGTCTCTCAAGCAAAAAAAATGTAGGGTAAGTCTAAGGGTACAAACTATCCCTACTGCATGGTGTAGGAGCTAGGGAGAAGTTATTGAGTAAGGCGCCTGTCATACCATATAAGTATTATAATGTGGTATGATCATGGTCATAATATCATCCATACGTATGCCTTTTATTCTCATGGGATCATGACATGTGATTAGCAGTTTACTGCTTACATGTGCTTAAATACGGCCACATTTTGGAGGAGATTATGGGGTCACACTACATCAGCATGTATACTGACATGATGTAACGAGCACACTGAATAGTTAGTATTATTTCTAAGGGTAAATTATGACTAAATCCTTAATTAAAGCAAATAAAAGTTTAAAGGAGCCGTTTTTTTTTGGAATTTGTCAAAAGTCCCTCTCACAAGCATGTGGCCAAACATTACCCCCAAACATTCCAGCCACTCACACCGTGTGAGTAGCAGTACAATAGCATTCCTCAATTCAAAAAATATTTCAAAACTTTAACCTTCTATAACTTTTTATCTACAACTCCATTTTTTACAAATTTTATACCGCTGTAATCGTGTCGACGAGAGCTACAAAACTAGTACCATTGTTGATATATTTTGAGCAATTTTTTTTTTCAATTTGAAGAAATTTTGAAAAAAATAGAGTTTTGTGAAATTTCACAAAAGTAGTTTTGTGAAACTTCACAAAAGTATCACAAAAGCAGTTTTGTGAAATTTTCAGTTACACAAGGCATGTAAGATTTTGATTTTTTTTTTGCTCAAAATATATCAACAATGGTACTAGTTTTGTAGCTATTGTCGATACGATTCCAACGGTATAAAATTTGAGAAAAATGGAGTTGTATATCAAAAGTTATGGAGATTTTGTCCTTTTGTCAAAGAACAGGGACTTTTGATTAAATGCAGATATTGAAGGTACTTTTTGTTAAATTTTTAGCTGACAATGGATATATCTCTAACTGTCCCTATTTCTAATTCCTAAAAAAATAAAAAATAAAAAAATGGGAGGGGTTATTAGGTTTTAGTCCATTTTAGAGTACTATTTAAGCATTAGGTCCAACAAGGAAATTTTTTTAGTAAAAAGTCCCTCAATATAAATATGGGCAAAAAAATCCCAATGAGTTTGAGAAATTTCACAAACTTTCTTGTGAAATTTCTCAAAACTTAGAAAAGTTTATAAAATTTCTCAAATTCGTCGGGATTTTTTCAAACTCGTTGGAATATTTTTGCCCAGGATTATATTGAGGGAATTTTCACTAATTTTTTTTTTCATTGTATCCTTTAACTAATTACTTTTCCAAACGGTGGACTTAATTAACACTAATTAACCCTAAAAAGAAAATAATGAATTACAATTTCCATTATAAAAAAAAATACAAGTAAAAATCAATTTTAGAAATGCCAAATAGAAGATTTTCAAAAACTTTAACAACTTGACAAGCACAGGTCAATTTCGTTTCGCTAGTTACCTTTTAGTTTTGGCAGGAGTATACAGTAGTTATGGTCCGTTAGATAAGATTGAAAATTAAGTGCTGAATTTAATTTAAGTACTGAAAATTTTAAGCAATTAAATTTGTAATATCGAAAATAGTGTTTTCAAGTACTGAAATAGACTGCATTCAGTAATTATTTTTAGTAGAATTTTTCAGTTAAAGTTTTCAGTCGGTTTTTTATTACCTTTTCAATTAAGTGGTACATTATAAAAAGCGCTGAAATATCAAACATGCTTAAAATAATTAAGTGCTAAAAATTTCATTTTCACCACTTAATTGGATTATCGAACACACTCTTAGTCTACACAATACAACTAACATAACAATTTCATTGTATTAGAGGGTGGGGCAGTCTACCAATTTGTAAAAAATTAACATAAGAATTAAATTCCTAAGTCAAAGGAAACAACAATTAAGAGTGAAAACAGTTCGGTTCGGTTTTGATCGGTTCGGTTCAGTGTGCATTTTAAGCAAATCGATTGATTTTGGTGGAGTTCAGTTCAGTTGATTTTAGTGTATTTTTTCAGTTCGATTCGATTTTTATACTATAATAATATTTTGAAAACCGACCGAACCGGACTGAACTGAAATCAAAGGCCAAAAATGTTAATCGTAAAAAAGGTTATGAGTGTACATTTTTGCCTCCTAATATAGTCGGCAGTTTTAATCCACCCTAGACCCTTCCTTCTCACTTTTAAGTCTACTCTCTCCCAAAAAAAAAAAAAATTTAATCTTCTTTTTGCATTTTTTTTTTGGGTAGCCAATAGTAATTAATCAATAGTTTTTTTGGTACTGATTAATCAATAGTTTGATTTTTTGGGTAGCCAATAGTAATTAATCTCCCCCCCCCCCCCCCCCCCCCCCCCCCCCCCTCGATTGGTTTCAGTTTCTAAAGGAGAAGAATTTTAAACAAACAATACCCCAAGTGAAGGTTGAGGATGGTGAAGAAATTACGTATGAAACCACCACAGCTACATTGAAGAGAGGAGTCCATTTTTATGCAGCATTGCAGGCCAGTGATGGCCATTGGCCTGCAGAAAATGCTGGCCCACTTTTTTTTCTTCCCCCCTTGGTGAGCCTTTTTCACTTCATTTTATGGTATTTTTTTTTCTCGCGACACGTACTATTTGCATACGTAGATATATCACAAATCAACTTTTTTTTTTTTTTTTTGAGTGATGTATCCCGACTGGATCTAAGTAACATCACTCTCTTTTCTTTTCTTTTTTGCTGAAAAGAGAAGCCAATAAAATTAAGAAACAACCAAGAATCCTTTTTGAAGTCCATCCTCAAAAACAAAAGGAAGAATGGCTTCAACAAGGACTTGGCCCAAAACATTACAACGAGCCGTCCAATGGGCGAGTTTGTGAGCAACAAAATTAGCAGAACGGGAAATCTTACAAACATTCCAAAAAGAAAAGGAGCAGTACAGAACCCTAAACCCTAAACATTCCAAAACATCACTCTCTTTTCTTATTTGGCTATAGCACCTCCCACCTTTTTGTTGCTTTTAACTCCATTACAAAGTACTAAACATTTGAGAATTTTAGTCAAAAGTCCTTTAAAGCAGACTTTTTTAGTATTAGATTCAACTTATTTTTTATATTTGTGAAAAATCCATATGTTAGAAAGTTATGTGGAATTTACAGAACTTTTGTAAAAAAAAATTAAACTAATTATATGAAATTTCACATAAAAAAGGAGCCCTGGAACAGAAATAAACTAGTTGATGGGAACTTGTTCCGCTTAAGTTTCAATAATTATGGAATTTTGTCCAAAATAAAAAATTTGTCCTTTAAACTTAATTAATCTAAAATGAGCGACTTTTTACAAAATTTGTATAAATATTTAATCGTTATAGTTGGATTTCCAAAACTCAACATTAAAGTTGGGTTTCGAAAACCCAACATTAAGCTCAATTAGGTATGTAAAAAAAGCCTAACCCGACGGGCAGATCGAAGCCCAGCCCTGAGGCCCGACCCGATCAAGCCAGACTTAAAGCCCGGCTCGATCAAGCCCAAAAGCTTTCCAACAATTAATTTTTTTGTCATTTCCAAGAATTTATAATAATCAAAATTTCAAGTGACAAAATTTATAGGATTGCCAACTTGCAAGTAAATTGAGTAATGCTATGCATTCAAAATTTTGTATCTCAAATGATTCCCAAAAATATGTGACAATAAGCTTACTTTGATTGGACGATGTTGAAGTGATCCTACCATTATTGAAGGTGGTCCCACTACCACTTGTGTTTGGGAACCATTTAGGAAAAGAAGCATAGTGTTACTCGAATAATTTGAGGATGTAATATAATTATACATAGGAATAATGCCAAATTTGGAGGCGTAATCATTTTTATTTCTAATTTCTTTTAATAAAAGATAATGATTTTTATTTTATTTATTTAATTAGACTCTCTCCCTTTATATCTTCCGTTATTTTTTCATTGTATACATATTTATAATGTCTTTACATATCTTATTGGAGTAATAAATTAAAAAATAAATAAAAAATAAAAAGACAACTTGGAGCCAACCCTGCACGGCCCGAGGCCCTAGACTTGAAGCCCGGTCCAAGGTTCTAGGCCCTCGGATAGGGCCTAGAGCATGAACCCTCTAGCCCGGTCCGAGCTCATCCCGGCCCGAAAGAGAGAAGGAGCCTGTGAGCTGAAGCCCAAACCCAATCAATATCGGGCCGAGCCGGGCCTGACGGGCCATTTTGACATCCCTAAGCTCAATACATGCTTAAAGGCCCACTGTTCACACCCTCCTGACTGGCCAAAAAACCACAACCATGCACCCACTGACCCACAAAAAGGACATGTCCTTGCATTTAAATATAAAACTTGAATAACAATTGTGCTTGTGCAAACCAAAAGGCAGTGTGCAAAGTGCATTAAATGCACCAACATTGAGCCCCACAACAACTAAAACATAGAACATAGGACATATGCATCTGCTAAATCACGTGGGGCATGACAAGAGATTTGAAATTTGAAACCAGACCCAACCACCATCCCGAGCACGTAACACAAAAATGGGAGGAAAACTAAAGCAGAAACCACCCCATCCAAACACGACCCTGCTGTTAAAGCTATCATCATCTTTACTAAAATGTTAGTCTAGAGAAAAGCTCCCACCCCCTTCCAAAAAGACAAGTTACTGTAGAATAGAGCCACATAGGGAATAAATTTTATAGCTAATTAATTAGTATACTAACTTTAGCTCAGATGTAACAGTGGAATCATTAAAATAAGGTTTAATGAGAATTAAGATGGTCTCACTGAGTCAATGTACTCTCCAGCTACATTTGCTACAAATTTGAAAATTTTAGGACTAAACTAATACGGAGTACTTGGATTGGGTTGGATTGAGAAAAGGATGTACCAATTCAGCCTAAAATTCCTCTTTGGGCTAACCCAAATTTAAACCTGAACCCTATAGCGGGTACGATTAAAGTTTAATTTGGCTGTCTCATGTTTGTCTTCAATTTGGGCCGAACTGAGCTGAGTTTGAATTGGGCACAGACTCACAGAACGTTATCATGAAACAAGTGAAAGATTTTTTTTTTTTTTTAGAGTAATGTTATGCTGCTCAAAATTTCATTCCAAATGAAGTGATAGTGATGTGGCAGTAGGACCACTAAAACTCAGTTTAACATCCTCTAATCGAAGTTCAGTGAAAAGAGTTGGTGGTTCCACTGCCACATCACTTGGAATGGAGATTTGGGATGAAAATTTGGAAAACGTAGCATTACTCTTTTTTTATGAGTAATGCTATACTTCCCAAGTTTTTTTTTCCCAACATATGTGTGTCACGTCTCGGAACTATCCAAATAATTCCTAGATACGTGGCACGCCACCAAAGCTCATCACAAATCGTTAAAGTACCAAAAACAAGTTTATAATAAGGTTAAACCAGAGATGCTCAACCAACAAAAGACAATTTCAAAAGGTTCTGTTCCAAAGTTTAAATGAGTCCCAAGAGCTCATTTTAAGTAAAAAGTTTGAATTTAAAATTATTGGAAACATATAGAACAAAAAGTCTGGCAGGGATATTTCGATCGGTCAAAAGTCCCTCTGAGAGATCTATCAACCAATTGTCTGTTTTAGCAACTAGTAAATTCTCATATAATATTACCAAATCACAAGTTGAAATCAACAATAATGATTTAAATCATTTAGAGTCAAACCAAAGTCACAAACATAAGCTTCCAAGTTCAAGTAAGAGTTTAAAAACACTTTAAGAAAAGTAGTAAATATAACCATTTATAACCAACCTAACAAATAAATTTCAAGTTCAAACGCCCTAAACCAACGACACTAGTACTAGATACAACGAACAACTCCTATAAAACAAAAGTTAAATTATACAAGTTGGTTATTACGTGAGTTAAAGATCCAACTAAAATATAAAACTTAACTAGAAATATTACTTAAGTCCTGAGCTAACCAAAGTAGGACTCGTACTATAATCCCAATTAAAACTGATTACAACTATATTGCAAGTTTAGAACTAAAAAGGCAAGTAGATATTAACAAAGTTACAACAACTCCCAAAATCCATAAGCTAGCCAAGCCACTTCCCAGCTCACTTCCCCGATTTCTTGTCGCAATCACCTACAATGGTTATTCAATAACCATTACAATATATAAGTTTTATGCTTAGTGAATAATATCAATCATGAACATGGATAATAAACATGTCCAATTCAACACATTACAAATAACTATAGTCTCCGACAATTACTAATTCACTCCCACCACTACCGGCTAGCCCGCGACTTCATTCCCCAAGCCCACATGACTAGTCATGACCCACGCCCTCACATGTGTGGTCCCATATATAGACCTCTGGCAGCCGTGGTCATCACCACAGAGATTACCTCATGGTGGTATAGAACTAGCAATTCCATTAACCTAAATAGGCAACTCAACATGCTCATTTAAATATCACACCGTGCTTTCACAATCAAATTGAACCACATGAATTTTGCTTACTAATAAACTAAATAAGCTAAATTAAACTAATTAGACATGCTTTGGCATCACAATTGAACCCAACATAAAAATCACCTAAATATCAAAATTAACATCATTCACCTCTTAGGTTTCGCTCCTAATCATAAAATTAGAGTCTTACTATGAACCAGGTACAAATCATATACTTAAATTATAAGTTATGAGCTTAAACCCCAAAATGGGACGCAGAAAAATTGTCACAGAATTCAATAAAATTAGTACCAACGGGTTCGACTCACCTCCAGTAGTTCGAATATGTGATCAAAATTGAAAACCAACATCATTCGGTGCGTCAACCGTCTTCGTAAACGTCGACGAAATCCCTTACTCGTATTCTTCTATTTTTGGTCGGCTAGCTACTGTGAAGAAGAAGATTTGATCTTCTGTTTTTTTTTTTTCTCTTTTATTTTTTATTAAACCTACTTTTGCATTTTTATTATGAGACCTAGCACAGTTTGCTATGCGATTACTCCCCCTACTAATTATGAAACTGTATAAAACTATCCCAAATCTAAATAGATATTTGTCTATGTCTCGCATGAATCCCATAAGTTGTCTCATATGATTTCGTGAAGTTGCTAATTAGCCTACTAATTATACAACGTGTTCAATTCGCGCTCACAAAAGTATCCCTAAGAGCATCTCCAATGGGGCTACCAAATTCACTACCAAAGTCATAAAATGATAGCTCATCAAATTTAACACACTCCAATGCTAGGCTAAATGCTCTACCAAAATATGACAAAGTCATTTACATTGTCAAATTTGAGAGCTCAAATGACTTTTGTCAAATGAGTGGGCTCCACGAATATTTGCAATATCAATAGATATATTTTGAGCTTTTACTTTTATACTCTCCCAAATTTCTATAAATAAAAGACTTGAACCCAATTTTTATATTGTGCTCTCTTGTCCAATTTTATTTTTTATTTTTTTTCCTTACAATGGTTGGTTGAGTGCCACCCAAGATCCAATTGTTGGTAACTTGCAGTCACAAAATAATTGAGTGTCTCCATCTCCATGATTATGTATTTTTTTTAAAATTAATGAAAATATTAAGTTCTTGTTGAATTCATTAAGCCGTAGAGTAGAGATTCACAGATTAACATTTTATTACAAGCATGCATACTAGCATTTAGCAGTATTGGGATGAAATCTACCATTGGAGCAGTATTGTCAAAATATAGCTTTTTGGTACTGTAGCAGTGTCAAATTATAGCTTTGAGATGGAAAAAATAGCTTTTTTGCATTGGAGATGCTCTAACTGATCCCAAAAGTGGTCACCACCTAATAACATAATATTATTAATAATATAATAATAATCATTTAAGCTTTAATAAACATTTAGGCACAAAGAGTATTCCACATATTACTATCTCATCTCAACTGTGACCCATCAACACATCTCCTAACTTGGGATTGTTATACTTGCTTTAAATGGATTCCCAACTAGACACCCATAATCAACGTAGTGGACTAATTCCAACTCCAATAAGTGTCATATAACACATTAATTAATATTAACTCATGATTATGCATGCTAAAGTAATATTAAAATATAAACCGTAGAGCAGGTGTTATAATGTGGCAGTGGGACCCTCTTCAATAATGGTATGATCACTTAACATCAACCAATCAAATTAGTTGGGCTCATTGCCATATGTGTTGGGAACACGTTTGGAATTTTTTTTTTGAAAAGCACAGCATCACTCTTTTTTTTATTAAGATAATTACATTTCAATCAACTTTTTATATGAATTTAAAAATTAAAAGTCAGTCTACTACTTTTTTAAAACTAAAAAAATATCAACAATTTTTTTTTAAAAAAAGTCAACAAAATTTAAATAAATAAAAAAAAAAAAAAAAAACCAATTTTTGAATAGTTATTTTGTGTTTTAATTTATTTTATGTTTTCAATGTTATGAACTTGCACCAAAACGTTGCAACGATTGCTCCCAAGTTAGCGTTGCGAAGACTTGCACCCAACTTTAAAACGAGTTGCTCCTTACGTTTTGAAGAGTTGCTCCCAAATGTTTTGCAGAGTTGCTCCCAACATTATAAAGAGTTGCTCCACAACATGTTAAATTTGATAACTTTTGAATTTTACAAAAAAAAAAATATGATTTTTTTTTAATTTAGAAAAAGCAATAGACTGGTTTTTAAATTCTATACAAAAACTTGACTAAAAGTTAATTATCCCGTTTTTATTTGCTAAGAAAAATAAGAAAATACTTTTGCTTATCCAAAAAATAGCTCACTAATGTTCACCCAAGCATCCCATTAGCCAATGCAGTGAGATCCAGGATTAAACTTAAGAAAAACAAGAAAATACTTTTGCTCACCCAAAAAATGGTTCACTAATGCTCACCCAAGCATCCCATTGGCCAATGCAGTGAGACCTAGGAATTTTTTCCTGGGTCTCACTGCATTGACCAATGAAATACTTGAATGAGTATTGGTGAACCATTTTTTGGATGATCAAAAATGCTCTCGAAAAACAAGTAGAAGTTGTTAGAACCCTTTTTTCCCCTAATTCATTTTGAATAATGCTATGCCCATGCTGTTCAAATTTTGTATTTCAAATACTTTTCAAATGTATGTGGCAGTCGAACTACTTTAATAATGATAGGATCACTTTAAGATTCTCAAATCAAAATTTTGTGGGCTCACTATCACATGCATTTAGAATCAAAAATTTAAAAAATATAACATTACTCATTTTGATTTTACCTACAATTGTTAGACTTCCATCCCAACAAAAATTAAATGCCATTATACAAAAAACTCGTAACAACCATGACCATGAGATCAATGATATTGATCCATAAACACCAAACCCTCAAATTCAATCCATTTGAGGACTCGGCAACTACCCGATGCCTTCGGTGCAGGTTCGATTCTCTATTTTTTCTATTATAATTTAAAATAAAGAAAAAAAAACAGAAAAGAAAAGAAAAGAAAAAGAAAGATTATCCATGTGAGTAGGAACTACTGTACATTTAATATTGATCACATCCAATTGAAGCATTATTATGAGTCTTAATTATTACTAACCTGTTTGTCACCTATTCAGGTTTATGTTATTTACAATTTTTTATTTTTTTTAATACTTATCTAGATCCACACACTCACGTACACACCTCAATCTCAATTCAATCCTAAAGTCTCACACTGGTTTACAACAATGCCAATAAGGGTCACTCATTCTGACTGAAGAATAATTGAGGAGGCAAGCAATTAAGGGATTCGAACTCTCTTCCTCTCTACTGAGAAGAGAGACTATGCCAATTGGACTATAGACGGCTCGGCTACAATTTTTAATTTTTTACACTATCTTGTTTTTTTAAACGAAAAATTGCAGGTTATGTGCGTGTACATCACTGGGCATATTAATACTGTATTCCCAGCAGAACATCGCAAAGAAATTCTTCGCTACATATACTGTCATCAGGTGCATATGTTAATTCGTTCTCTGCTAATCATTTTAAGTTTAATTTTAATGTTTATTATGTTTGTCTTTAGACACAAATAGCACACTATTAATAGCCCGTTTGGGATATATGTGGGAAAAAGAGATTTTTCAATTAGTATTTTTTTTTTAATGAAAGTTTTTTGGTTATTGTATAGATTGCTTGAAAACTTGTGAGAATTAGAGATTTTTCTAAAAAAAAAAAAAGAGTATTTAACGGTCTAGAAAAAAAAAATGTAACTCTCTATACAAAATGAGGAAAAATTATATTTGAAATATTAGTTTCAAGTTGAGAAAGAAATGGGAGCTAAAATTGCGAATGAGAGAAAGGACATTCATAGTCTTTTACGAAAATTAATAGGAATATATTCGTGATAACTTAAATTTCAGTGGTTCGACTTCTTTGAAAAAAGATTTAATTTTCCATTTTAATTCTTTCTTCAACTTTTGAAAAAATTGGTTGCCAAAATAGACATACTCGACTTTATTTTTTTTTAACAATTTTGAATAATATCAAAGAATTGGCTAGTAAATAGACACTAACTACGCAATGGCTTTTGTGTGCATGTTAAAGAACGAAGATGGTGGGTGGGGATTCCACATAGAGGGGCATAGTACCATGTTCTGCACCACTCTAAGTTACATATGTATGCGTATACTTGGAGAAGGACCTGATGGTGGTGAAAATAATGCATGTGCTAGAGCACGGAAATGGATTCTTGACCATGGATCTGTCACAGCCATACCCTCCTGGGGAAAGACTTGGCTTTCGGTAAAACCAACCTTTTTTTCAATGGACTCACATATTTTTCAATACCGACTATTCTAATAAAAAATTCAATTTTGACTCTAGCTCTATCATCAATTACATCAGATAAAGCCCTGAATTTTTAAGTCTATTCAACTGAGGACAATCGCTAATGAGTATGACTAATGGAGACCTAATATGATTGTATTCAATTAAAATAAACCAATTGTTCTCTATTGTCCCGAGTTGAAACTAATGTAAAAATTAAGGGCTTTAATTGATGCAATTTATAGTGAGTGGTCTAAATTAAAACTTTTTAAAAAAATTGAAAAGTTGACCCTCATTTTGAACCTTTTCTTTGTGTTCAACAACAAATTCTACAATATGAAAATTATTAATAAACTGACATTTTGTATACTTGAACTATGCAATTGCAGTTTGGTTCCCACCTCTTTTTTTTTTTTTAATAGCAATACGGTCCTTTACGTAGGAGTCAACTGTAATGTCATCACGTTCGTTGTACTTGTATGAAAATATAATGGATATATGCACATCTACTGTTGAAAGCGTCGCACCACTTGACACTTTGTGTTGAGTTTCCAAAAATATTTTTTAAATACGAAATGACGGAATTGACACAGCAATTTTAATTTAAAAGTCAAAGGGGGCATTTTGTATAGTTCAAAGATAAAGGGCCAAACTTCAAGTTAATACATAGTTTAAGAGTGCAACGTTTATTTCACCCAAACATTAAACAAAAGTTATAAGCTAACAAATTAAAATTAAAATTAAAAAAACCTTTATATATATATATATATATATTTCATTTTGGTTTTAGATACTTGGTGTGTTTGAATGGTCTGGAAGCAACCCCATGCCCCCAGAGTTTTGGATCCTCCCTTCTTTCCTTCCTATGCATCCAGGTCAGTTGATAACATTGAAAGCTTCAAGCCTCTACTACTAATTAATCAGAAGGCCTCAATTTTTATATTCTCTTTCTATAAAAAAATGCAGCAAAAATGTGGTGCTACTGTAGAATGGTTTACATGCCAATGTCATATTTGTATGGGAAGAAATTCGTTGGCCCAATCACTCCTCTCATTCTTCAACTCAGACAAGAACTTTATGCTCAACCATACCATGAAATTAAGTGGACCAAAATTCGCCATTTGTGTGCAAAGGTACTTATAGAGTCACTTCAATTTGCCGTTGAAATGCGCGCGCCTTTTATCTACAAATATTAAATGTTCTTGAGATATTTCTTCGTATAACTATATAGTTAAAGCTGAGTATATATATGTTACTGCAGGAGGACATTTACTACCCGCATCCCTTGATACAAGATTTGCTTTGGGATAGTCTATACATATTCACTGAACCTTTTCTAAATCGTTGGCCATTTAACAAGATAAGAGAGAAAGCTCTTGAAACTACGATGAAGCATATACATTACGAAGATGAAAACAGTCGATACATTACCATTGGATGTGTGGAAAAGGTAAAATGAATGTATAGTAATGTATTTATATACACATAATACTTGCAAGGGAAAAGAAAAAGAAAAGAAAAAATGTAAAAGTGCTAGGCTATGTTACATTTGTTTGACTTCTCATACTACTTGATTATTGAGATATGCCATGTGATTTGAGCAGGTGCTATGTATGCTTGCTTGTTGGGTTGAGGATCCAAATGGAGATTATTTCAAGAAACACCTTGCTAGGATCCCCGACTATTTATGGGTTGCTGAAGACGGAATGAAGATGCAGGTTAATACAAAAACTTGTGCATATATAATTACCAATATCAAAATGTGAAGAACTTAAGTAAGAAATATGTCCATTTTCACTAGATGTTCAATATTTTACCCTTTGTTATAAGATTAAGTTCTTTAATTAATCGCTTTGTATTAGCATTACACTTAAATCTAAGCTAATTGGTTTACAAGTTATTGATTCCTGCTAAGTGTGATTCTTGTCATTCAAGTGCAGAGTTTCGGCAGTCAGGAATGGGATACGGGTTTTGCAATTCAAGCAATGCTAGCTAGTAATCTCGCCGATGAAATTGGACCTACACTTTGGAAGGGACATGATTTCATTAAAAAATCTCAGGTTTTTCAGCTCAAATTCCAATGATATCTTCTAACAAGCTATCAAATTCATTGTTTTTTAATCAATCTTTGGCCTAATAGTTGTTGCCATAATTGAAATCTTGCAGGTCAAAGACAATCCTTCTGGCGATTTTAAAAGCATGCACCGACACATTTCTAAAGGTTCGTGGACTTTTTCGGATCAAGATCATGGATGGCAAGTTTCTGATTGTACCGCAGAAGGATTGAAGGTATATTAATATTTATTACTCATATGGCCCATTCCAAATGAGGTTTAGTATTGTCTATCAACAAATATTCCTTAATTTGTTATTTTCCTTTCCACAGTGTTGCCTCCTTTTCTCAATGATGCCACCAGAAATTGTTGGTGAGAAAATGGAGCCAGAGAGACTGTATGATGCTGTGAATATAATCCTTTCCCTACAGGTATATATATATATATATATATAGTATCTTCTCAGATCAAGCCCTTGGAACCTCTATTTTCTCAAAGATTTCATTTAGACCTTCTATTATAGTATATGTCACTTAAGGCCATCAGGTTTTAAATATATCAAGATTGAGGTTAAATTGCTAATGGATACGGCGGTCAGGACCTTAAATAATCCAAATACATATCCTCAATAGAAATTGATTGTCTAAAATGTTCTCAATCAAAATCGCTCTGAAACTCGAGAACTTTAGTTGATATAACTCATAATAAATGGTTTAAAAATAAAATTCTAGAGAAAGTAGATAGTACTGAAATGTATTTGCCTTAACTTCTACAGAATTATCTTTAATTTTTTGGGTCTTAGTTATATAAAATCATCTTTAAGTTATCTTGATGCATATTTTTGGTGTGTATAAGTGTAATTTTATGTATCATTACAGAGCAGAAATGGTGGTTTAGCAGCCTGGGAGCCAGCAGGTGCTGCAGAGTGGTTGGAGGTAGGTATTTCAATAATCTCAATTATAGGAAAACATTGTTTGTGTCATATCTTTATCAAATTGTAGTACATGTTTTCTCCAACAGAGTCATTTTTGCATATAAATTTAACACTTTTATAATGTGTGTGTGTGTGTGTTTTGTTCATCCACAGCTGCTCAATCCTACTGAATTCTTTGCTGACATTGTCATCGAGCATGAGTAAGATTCGTCCATGTTACTTTTTTGGTCATGGACTCATACATATTTAGTGGGTACATGTATTAGAAACTACTGTTTGAAATGAACACAATTTGATTGATTCTACTAGGTACGTTGAGTGCACTTCATCAGCAATTCAAGCTCTGGTTTTGTTTAAGAAGTTATATCCTGGGCATAAGAAGAAAGAGATACAAAATTTCATTACAAAGGCTATTCATTATCTTGAGGATATACAGATGCCTGACGGTTCATGGTATTAATATTTACTATTTATTATTGAAGTAAACCATATAAATATTATTTGGTTTGTGTGTGACGATCAAAAGTCAATGCTCCTGAGGTAGGAAGGCCTAGATGGATGAGGTGAGGTCGGGTGTGGGGGCTTGTCTCACATCGCCTGTGGTGAAGTTTCTGGACTAGTTTATAAGGATTTGTTGTAAGGTCCAGTCCATTCAATTTCTTAAAACTCAGTGTTAAGAAGAGAGGAACTAAAGCCTTATAAACATCACAAATGGGGCATAAATGAGCGATGTGGGACATTCCAACACACCCCCTAAAATAAAGGAGCCGGACACTCGGCATACCCTGGACCACAGCAGCTGAACATACGGCACGCAGGAAGACAAGTCCAACCAAGCTCTAATGCCACTTGTAAGGCCCAGTCCATTCAACTCCTTAAAACTCAGGTGTTAAGAAGAGGAGAGGTAAAGCCTTATAAACAGCACACATGGAGCATAAATGGGCGATGTGAGATATTCCAACAGGATTAATCGCCCCTCTATATGCAACAAGACCTTTTAAAATCGTGAGGGAGCTACAGTTAAGCGTGCTGCCAGAGCAGTACTAGGGATAGGTGACCCCCGAAAAATTCTTTATGTTTAGTCTCAAAATAGACAATATTGTTACTAGATAGGAAGATGAATCATTACATTATGGATTTACTAAAGGGAAAAAAAAATTAAAAAAAAAAAAATTGCGAAAAAATTTTTCACTACTATTAATTTTATAGTGCCTTCCCCCATCAGAAATCAGGTTGACAATATAGTATGAGCTCAGGGAAAGTGGAAAGAAGGTACTAACTATTTAAATCAAAAAGGAAATTAAACAATTTATTTTACTTTTATCTTCTTCAAGTTTTTCTCATTACCTCTGTTAGTAACCAAAACCAAGAAAAGTAGTTTTTACAATATTAATTGTTTAATTTTTTTTCCTAACTGAATCTGAAAACCAATTAGAGCATAAGTTAAAGAGTAATTCTTTGGTGACAACTTTCATACAATTTTCATACAACTTCTTAAAAATATGTGTCTATCTCTCTCCTGTGATGCCACTGGATCCCACAGTGACATAGGAGAGAGATAGACACATTTTTTAAGAGGTTGTATGAAAGTTGTCACAAAAAAATTACCCTAAGTTAAAATAGAAAATGAAGCGAAAGTCATCTTAGGAAAATTAAATGATTAACATATGGAAGCATGTGTATAGGTACGGAAATTGGGGAGTGTGCTTCACATATGGAACCTGGTTTGCCCTTGGAGGACTAGCAGATGCTGGCAAGACTTGCTACAATTGCCCAGCTGTTCGTAAAGGTGTTGATTTTCTACTAAGATCACAGCGTGAAGATGGTGGTTGGGGAGAGAGTTATCTTTCCTGTCCAAACAAGGTATATATCGTACTTTGGACTACATATATGTATATATACACAGTCCGGATTTTAAGCGGATTGTATAAAATGGACCTAAAAGACGAACTGTGTAAAAAGTGAGAATTTCTCGCATGTTCAAAATTTTTTTTTTGAACATGCGAGAAATTCTCACTTTTTACACAGTTCGTCTTTTAGGTCCATTTTTTACGGTCTACTTAAGATTCGGGCTGTATACATACATATATATATATATATATATTAATTGATCTAATTTCATACCTTCAGAGACAATATCATAAGCAATTTGTTGAAGCTCGTGGAACGGATTTGTCATCCGTCATTTGGAATTTAAGTAGCGACTAATAGCAAATTTCTTGGCCCTGGCTTCCTCCGTGTCATATTTCTTTTGTAGGGTGTCCCAAAGATCTTTGGCAGTTTTACTACTAGAGTAGTAATCATAGAGAGTATCGGACAACCCATTTAAAATATAATTTTTACATAGGAAATCATTTTCAACTCAAGTTTCAGCAACTCGAATTTGAACCAAAGTGGGGTTCTCGGGTTCAACATATTTTTCAGAAATAGTAAAAGAAACGACTTTTTTAATAGTTGAAAAGAAAAGCATTTTTTGTCTCCATCTTTTAAAATGTAATCTTTCAAATATAAAGGGCTTGTTAAGTTCAGGGGACTTGGAGGAAGATGAACCAAAATTCATGGTAGACAAAAATCGTCTTAAATTGTTTAAACTAAAGTGGGGAGTATAGAACAATATTACTGGGAAGTAGAAACCGTAAAAATAATTTTTTGGGTTGAGTCGCGGGTTTCGCACTCTTTAAGACGTTTCGCGGTTCTGCCCAAATTGTGCAAGCAGTTTGTCAAGTTGCCACGCCGTCTCCAGAATAAATAGCCTAGAAGTCACCTTTGTCTCAATTTATTTTTTGCACGAAAATAAATTAAAAAACTAAACGCCTTTTCGGATTGATTGCTCGGAAACAAGAAATAAAAATGATATAGTCACACTCAAAAAAAGCATGTAACACTCAATAGAAATACGACTCATTGAATGATTTTTCCTATCGATGATGTAATACAATGACTTTTCTGCTGGAAGTAGTACTTGTGACTTTTTGAGAGACTGTGTTGAGATTGATTCTTTTTTTTTTTTTTTTGCTTATTAGTTGTAAACAAGTGCTGCCTTGTATAGGCAAAGAAAATAAACGTTGGGCTTTTAGGCCCGTTGAAAATTCGATGCATATATGACTGTTGGCCATTAATCTATACACATGCATTAGAAAAACGTGAGGAATACAATTACAAAAAAAAAACTGTTTTAGATTAAATGAATATTTTCAAAACAAATGTTTTCTCTTTTTTTTTTTTCAATACACTTTTATATGCATATTACATTAATATATATATATATATATTGGTGCCCCCGAGACGAATTTTTTGGGTTCTTTTTTATACATAATTGGCGATTTTTTTTAGGATCTGCTTGTATACAATTGCGATTTTTTAGGGATATACTTATAATATGAATCTATTTGGTGACACATAAATATTGTAAAGTGTCTTTCAAAATTCTAGGGGACCTATTTCTAAAACGCATAAAATTCTCACACTAAAAGTGTAATTTTCAAAATTCTAGGTACCTTCCCTTTTGAGTTGTATATACATGTATATCAATATATATGTAGCTGATGACACTAAATTAGCCTTTGAACCCCTTTGGAGGGCCTAAATATAAGTTTGGGGGGGGGGGGGGGGGGGGGGGCTAAATATAAAATACTAAAAAATTGTAGTATAAAATTTTAATTTTCAAAATCTCAAGAGGGGCCTTGGCCCCCCTTGGTTCTGTGCTGCCTCCGCCCATGTAAGTAACATTGGAGGGCCTTATTTGGCATAAAATATCTCGAAAATTGGTTCTTATCAAACCAACATAATATTAATTATCATAAAGACTAGATAAAAGTGAGTTTTGGTTTGAATAGATTATTTTTTCAGTATTCCTAAACAATAAACAGGACCAAGTCCGACCTTTTGTTTGCAAATTACAAATTAGTAGTGATTTTAAGAACATGATTAATCAATGGTAAGATATATACTCTATTCGACACGTTTATCTTTCCCCACAGTTGCAATTGGTAAGTAGACAATTTCAGTACATGGGTGGAGTTGACTTTATCTTTATGCATTTATGTTATAACCTACTAGTAGTCCCGCTGGAGAGTGCTAGTTAGATGGTAGAAACTGAACACTACTTATGTCCCAGATTAAGAGTTTGTTAATTTATTTTGGAATGTCTCATTTTAAGTCATATATTTTACACAATTTTCAAGTTTACTTTTTATTGTATAAACTCTCCTAATTATTTTTTTTGTGACCTTGGAATTTTAAAATTCAAAAGGGACAATCATTAGAACTTAAAAAATTTTCACAATAATTAAGAAGTTCATTAAAA
The DNA here is from genome assembly GCA_033977485.1 of Hydrangea macrophylla. NCBI lineage: Eukaryota > Viridiplantae > Streptophyta > Magnoliopsida > Cornales > Hydrangeaceae > Hydrangea > Hydrangea macrophylla. The sequence continues at coordinate 56,985,669 of CM066993.1, forward strand.
TGTTCGGAATTTCCTAAAGGTGCTTTTAATACGGTACAGCTGGAGTATCTAAAATTGACTTTAGTACGTAAAAGTTAATAATATGATTTGCACTCTTTTCCTCATTGTAAAATGATCAAATCATACTGGTTAATGCAGGAATATACGCCTTTGGAAGGGGAGCGGTCAAATTTGGTACATACGGCATGGGCGGTGATGGGTCTCATTCACTCTGGGCAGGTCAGTTTGTACTATGATTGTAATGTACTGAGTAAAAAACACTGTTGAATTTATTTCAAATATTTTTACTCATCCAAAAAAATTACATCAATGTTCACTCAAATATTTCGTTGGCCAATGCAGTGGGACTCAAGATTAAACTTGAGTCCTACTGCATTGGCCAATAGAACACTTGGGTGAACATTAGTGTACCCTATTTTGGGTGAGCAAAAGTATTTTCATACATTTATAGATGTATATATATATTTATATTAATATTCGATAAGATTTTGGTCCTCAACTTCTTCGCTTTATCAACAGGCGGAGAGAGACCCAACACCCCTTCATCGTGCAGCAAAGCTGCTGATTAATTCTCAGATGGACAATGGTGATTTCCCCCAACAGGTAATTATATTATTATTATCAGTGTCCACAAATGTTATAAGTCGAGCTTAGTCATTTTTTTCTTGAAATGAGCATGGAATATGACTATGGTAAAATGGTATTGACCTGGGAAAAATAACGACTATTAATTGACTGTAGTCCACAATATAAATGTATGTATATGTGTGTAGATGATTATTTAACTTTTAAATTCATTCAATCTTGTCCGATAATCATAATATATCTCACTTGTATTGCAGGAAATTACTGGTGTTTTTATGAAGAATTGTATGTTACACTATGCGGCATATAGGAATATATACCCGTTGTGGGCTTTGGCAGAATACCGTAGAAAGGTTACATTACCGACCAAAAACGTCTAAGCATACAAATGGGGCAAACCTTGGACGATAATACTATAACAAGAAGGAAATGAATAATAGAAATATTGATTGGCTTAGTGTTATGTATACATATTTTTGTTTCGTACCTATATTTCCATAAATTGCACCCTGGATAATATATCAAGTTTCTTTTTAATTTGTTAAATCATTCATATGTGTGTGTGTATTGTTGGGTTTGTGCCCTCAAACCATTACTTTATGTATTATACATTGACTTTTTAATATATGGATATCAGCTTTACATTTCATTATGTATGTTTCTTTCATGAGATGATTGTTTATTCCATAAGTATCATAGTAAGTATTTCGTGTGTGTATGAGATACATACAATGAGATACGAATTACTATTCTTTGATACTTAAAGCTTGTCACAGTGGATGATGAGACTGGATATCTCATCAGGTATACACTGTAACATCATTAACTACCATTGGATGGAGTGATAAATCTCAATCACTAGAGTGTGACTCTTGGTTAATATGCTAGTGCTTATAGTGCATTGACGGACCTGAGTTTCCTATTGACGCTCAATGCTGTCAACAGTCAATAGGAACTCATAACTTGTATAAGGTATGTGTTCTCAATCTTGAGACGATTATGAACACAGACTGTGGATATGGCTGCTTTGACTTACCAATCAGTGAGGTCTATAAAAGATCAACACCTGGGTATCTTGGGTATGTCATATTCATAGGGTTTTGAACATATATTGTCAAGATAGAATCTACCCTCTGTTTCAGAGTAAGCATTCCCTTGAGAATGTCACCATGTCGATTACTGAGTACTGCAGTCTTGTTGATAAGAGTTATCAACATGTTTGGTAATCATGAGTAGTGAATGGGACTCAAGGAATACAAGAAGTAATCATGATTCAGGTTGACAGTAACAGTTATCCGACTACCTGAATATGATTACGAATGCTGACGGTAGAGGGACATTAGTACAACATACAAGTCTAGTTATCGCTTCGGATATGTTCTTTTGCGTTGGAGTTCAGTTATCGTTTTATAGTGGAGTAAACGTTAACTGACCAGTTGGTTAGTTTGCTGATCAAAGAGTTTGGTCATGGTAATTAATAAACTGGTCTGAGCCAACAATAAAGAGCCTAGGAGGTCCCACTCTTAGCTCCGCCAGGATGCTTGGAAAGATGCTTGAGGATGATGTCCAGACAGGTTCGATCGATCGAAGATATCTCGATCGATTGAAGTCTGCAGGTTCGATCGATCGAAGATGGTTCGATCGATCGAATGTTCGATCGATCGAAGGCACTTCGATCGCTCGAAGTCTAGGTCGGTTCTGGAAATCTATAAATAGGGCAGCTGCGTTCTGGAAAAGGTTGTTCGTCGTTTTGAACGTCAGAAGCTGCAGAAACTGTTTTGGAGTCCCAAAACCTTCTCTATCCTCTCCATTAGGGTTCCCACCAACCCTAGTCTTTCTGGCAGGCATCCGCAGGAGTCATAAGGGTGAAGATCATCTAGTGGAGGCTGCTGGAAGTTGAAGATCAGAATTGGGTTCAAGACACTAAGGTATAACTCGTGTCCCCTCTTGTGCGCATCTGTAGAATTGACGAGTAGTAGATCCGGGCATGCCAATAAAGTTTCATAACTTGATTTTTCCGCTGCGCGTTTAAACTTTCCATTTAAACCTGTTTTTCCTTCAATTGGTATCAGAGCCACGCTCGTTTGGATCCATAGATGCGTTTTTTGGAACACTATTTTGATTTGCATGTTGATTTTAGAACTGCTTTCGAAACTGCATCGTCACAGATCTGTTTCTGCAGTATTATCGCAGCAGTATACAAATCTGTGATTGCATTGGATGCAAGATGGGTTCGATCGATCGAAGTAGTCTCGATCGATCGAACGCTCTGTACTCGAGCGATCGAACAGGTTTCGATCGATCGAAACCTTCTGTTGTTCGAGCGATCGAACAGAGTTCGATCGATCGAGACAGACTCTTTGTCAGGATCTTTGTTTCACAGTTTTAAAAAGTATTTTGAAATTAAAAGTTTAATTTTAACATATTCTGTAAAATTTTCAAATCATTATGTGAAACAGAATGTTCAAGCGATTGAACAATGTTCAATCGATCGAAGGTTCGAGCGATCGAACGGGCTTCGATCGATCGAACTGTGACAGAGAAGTTAGATGCTGTTTTTTGAGTTCTGATTCAGTATGTAAAGAGTTTATATACTGTGTGAATCAATTGAGAGTTCCAATAGTTATATTTTGTTATATATATGCGTGGATGTGTGTTCAACTAACCTTTTGCAGCAAAAGTTAGTCGCTATCTCCCATGTCGCCAAGAGCATTTAATTTTGTGTTTGAATGTTTTAGATTGGTGTGTTGTTTTAAGTTTGGTTTGGTTTTAAGGCTTATGTAAAGGGCGCTGCGACTTCAATCCTACGAAAAGGAAAGTCGCACCGGTTTCCCTAGCCTTTTATTTTGTTGTTGCTATTTCTATTTCTAGATAAATTGTAAGCTTCAAAAGAGGCATAGGTTCAATGTAATAGAATTAGAATATCCATGAAGATGGAGCAAGGAGCCGTTGTCCATGAAGACGGAGCTGGAGGCGATCAAACCAAAAGCAGGTTCTATGGAGATAGAGCCATGGGAGATAGAGGCATCGTTTAGATGTCTTTTATTTCATTTTAGTTTTTTGTTTTATGTGCTTTGTTTGTGATTGGCGTATAATACATTGTTGCATGCACGAAAAACAAGTTTTCTAAAATAAAATTCAAAAACCGTTTTCAACACATTAGTAAACATTAGATGTTTATGGGAAGTGTGTAGAAACAGATTTTCTCAAAAAGCAAAATCCTTTTTTACTAAATCTAGTGGGAGAGGGTCTTATCAAATAACACCCACGATCTTCCATTAACGGTTCATTGTAAGATGAGTAGTGTATTCTGTGTCACCTCGCCAGGGGTGATCATTCCATACGGAGGGTACACTGCTCATTGGTTACTAGATGTGAACTTCCTATGGATAGGATCAATCAGACGTGTTAGAGGGTGACCACCACACGGAGGCGCTACTTGAGACGGTTGTGATTGGATCCTAGTTAATGGTACACACTAGCTAAGCTATGGATAAGGGATCCCACACGGGGCATTATTCAGAAACTTAGAGATCAAAAAGGTTCGGGAGTCATAACTTGTTTTGCAAGAGTTGCATAGCGGACAAGTCATGATTAATCGAAAGATTGAACATTGACCACCACACGGAGGCTTTATTCTTTCGTTTCAATATTCCGGCGACTTTGTTTTAAAATAAGAGTTTTAAAAGGATTCTTTTATTTCAAACTGTCAAATTCTGATATCCATATTTATTTTGTTTGTTTGATTTTCAGTAATCATAATGTCTGGATCTGCATTTAGTCCACTTGCCACCATACTCACTCAAAACAAGTTAACTGGAAACAACTACACTGAATGGAAACGTAACCTTGATATCGTGTTAACTGCGGAGGATCACATATATGTCCTCACCACCCCATGCCCCGAAGAACCCGCTGCAAATGCTTCGGCTGCTGCTAGACGCGAGTTCGATAAATGGAAAAAGTCGAATGGGATGGCTCGTTGTTACATATTGGCTTCTATGGCTAATGTGTTACAACACCAATACCAGTCGAACAATTCCGCCAGTGACATTATCGAATCCCTGAAAAAGATGTTTGGGGAGCATGGCAGGCCTGCCAGACAGGTAGCTATGCAGAAGATAATGAGTGCTAAGATGTCGGAAGGGACTCCAGTCAAAGAACATGTTTTGAAAATGATTGGTTATTTAAACGAGCTGGAGACCCTAGGTGCCAACATCGATGCACAGACCCAAGTTGATATGATCCTCAATACGCTGTCGCCATCATTCGCTCAATTTAAACTGAATTATAATATGAATAAAATGGATTTTTCAATGAGCGAATTGATGAGCTCTTTATTGGCAGCGGAAGGGGTGATCAAACCTGGGGGCAGCGTTTTAAACGTTGAGAAAAGCGCTTCCTCTTCCCGATCTGTGCCGAAAGGAAAGAAAGGGAAGAAGAAGGCTAGCACTGGAGGTTCAAGTGTTGGACCAGTCCCTAAGATTGCAAAATCTAAGGGAAAAGGTAAGGGCAAAGGGAAGGTGGGTGGCCAAGGCAAAGGAAAGTGTTTCCAATGCGGTGAGAAGGGCCACTGGAAGAGGAACTGTCCAGAATTCTTAGCTACAAGAGTTCAAGGTATGATTGAATCACATGTGATTGAAGTAAGTTTTATAACGGATACTTCAAACACTTGGTGCATTGATTCTGGTGCGACTAACCATATCTGTAATTCATTGCAGGGGTTCAGATCAACCAGGAAGTGCAGTGATGGGGAAATCGTACTTACTCTAGGTTCTAGCGCAACCGTTTCTGCGGTTGCTATAGGAGTCGTAGTTTTAGAATTTCTAGACAATAAAGTTTTGATTTTATCAGATGTACTTTACGTCCCTTCAATGAGACGTAATTTAATTTCAGTTTCTAATTTATCGAATAATGGTTATTCTTTTCATTTTGGAACTGAAGTTGTGATTAAAAGAAACAGTTCTTTTATATGTTCTGGTGTTAAAACAAATGGTTTGTATGTGATTACTCCCAATATTTCAAAAGATTCTGGTTTGGAACTTAATAACTCAGTGGTAACTTTACCATCTAAAAGAAAGGAACCTTCCACTAATCCAACAAGGCTTTGGCATATGAGGCTTGGCCATATCAATCTGAATAGGATTGGCAGACTAGTCAAAGAAGGGGTCTTAGGCGATTTGGTTCTCGAACCAATGGAAGTCTGCGAGTCTTGTTTGGAGGGTAAGATGACCAAAAGGCCCTTTCCTGCAAAGGGCAATAGGACCAATGCATTGTTGGAATTAGTTCATACTGATGTGTGTGGACCAATAAATATTAGAGCAAGGGGTGGTTATGAGTATTTCATAACATTTACCGATGACCACTCCAGGTATGGATATGTGTACCTAATGCAGCACAAGTCTGAAGCCTTTGAAAAGTTCAAAGAGTTTAGGGCTGAAGTGGAGAAGCAATTGGGCACACATATCAAGACCATTCGATCTGATCGAGGTGGCGAGTACCTCTCTAATGAGTTTATTGATCACCTCGTACAGAATGGGATTCTGTCACAGTTAACTGCACCTGGTACGCCTCAGCAAAATGGTGTAGCGGAGAGAAGGAATCGGACTCTTTTAGACATGACTAGGTCGATGATGAGTTATTCTGAGTTGCCATTATTCCTTTGGGGTTATGCTTTGGAAACCGCTGCTTACATACTAAATCTAGTACCAAGCAAATCTGTTCCAAGGACACCACGAGAGATGTGGATTGGGCGCAAGCCTTCTTTGCAACATCTCCGGATATGGGGGTGTCCGGCACATGTGCTCAAAGGAAAGATGAGCAAGTTGGATTCTAGATCGGAAGTATGTTACTTTGTAGGGTATCCAAAGGGTACTTATGGATGGTATTTTTATGATCCAAGGGAACAGAAAGTGTTTGTTAGTACAAATGCTGTTTTCTTAGAGAATGATTATATCATGAACCATAAACCTAAGGGAAGGATAGATCTTAGAGAGATAGAAGGAGAGCCCTCAGTCCAACCCGCAGTTAATGACGATATAAATCAAGAAAACACCACTTCTTCACCCATTTCCGCACCGGTACCTCGTCGTAGTGGGAGGATTATCAGCCAGCCTGATAGATACATGTTCTTAGGAGAAGTTTTTGAAGCTGTCTCCATAGAATCTGAATCTGATCCTACCACATACGAAGAGGCAATGGTTGATGTTGATTCAGCTCATTGGGTTAAAGCTATGAAGGCTGAATTGGAATCTATGGATTCCAATCAGGTCTGGGATCTTGTAGAGCTTCCAGCCAATATTAAACCCATTGGCTGCAAGTGGGTCTACAAGAGGAAAAGAGGATCTGATGGAAAGGTTGAGACCTTTAAGGCTAGGCTTGTAGCGAAAGGTTATACTCAGAGGGAGGGCATTGACTATGAGGAAACCTTCTCGCCGGTAGCCATGCTAAAGTCCATCAGAATACTCTTATCTATTGCTGCATGCCTAGATTTTGAAATCTGGCAGATGGACGTCAAGACTGCATTCTTGAATGGCAATCTTGAGGAGGACATCTATATGCAACAACCAGAAGGGTTCATAGCTGGTCGGAAAGGTAACTTGGTATGCAAGTTACAAAAGTCCATTTATGGGCTTAAGCAGGCATCCAGAAGTTGGAACATCCGATTTGACCAAGCGGTCAAATCGTTTGGTTTCATACAGAATCTGGATGAACCTTGTGTATACAAGAAGAGTGAAGGAAAAGTGGTGGCTTTTCTTGTGCTTTACGTTGACGACATTCTACTCATTGGAAATGATGTAGCGGCATTGTCAACGGTCAAGGTTTGGCTAGCTAGTACTTTCGATATGAAGGATCTAGGAGAGGCGAGCTATATTCTTGGAATAAAGCTCTTTCGGGATCGTAAGCGAAAGATAATGGGATTATCTCAAGCTGGTTATATCGATAAAGTGCTAACTAGGTTTTCAATGGATAATTCGAAGAAAGGTTTGTTACCTTTCAGGCATGGTTTAGCGTTCTCCAATGACCAGTGTCCAAAGACACAGGAGGAGAGGAATCGCATGATAGGAGTTCCCTATGCTTCGGCAGTGGGAAGTCTCATGTATGCGATGTTATGCACTAGACCAGATATCTGCTTTGCCGTTGGCATGGTTAGCAGATATCAGTCGAATCCGGGTCCAGAGCACTGGACAGCCGTTAAGCACATTCTTAAGTACTTGAGAAGAACTAAAGATTACATGCTTATGTACGGTGGTAGTGAGTTAATTCCAGTGGGATACACTGACTCGGACTTTATGTCAGATAAAGATTCGAGGAAGTCGACGTCCGGTCATCTCTTTACCTTGGGAGGTGGTGCTGTCAGTTGGAGGAGCATTAAGCAGAAATGCATTGCAGACTCAACTACAGAAGCTGAGTATGTGGCTGCTTGTGAAGCCGCAAAGGAAGCTGTTTGGCTCAAGAAGTTCCTTATGGAACTCGAGGTGGTACCAGCGTCGCTGTCGCCTATTACGCTTTATTGTGATAATAGTGGGGCAGTGGCTCAGTCCAAGGAGCCAAGGAACCACGGAAAGGGAAAGCACGTAGAGCGGAAATATCATCTTATCCGAGATATTGTTCAACGTGGAGATGTGACTGTCACCAAGATTGCCACCGCTGACAATCTTGCTGATCCGTTTACAAAGGCCTTACCACAGAAGGTCTTTGATCGTCATCTAGATAGTCTAGGTCTTAGATGTAGTTCTGAATGGTTATGAGTGCAAGTGGGAGTTTGTTGGGTTTGTGCCCTCAAACCATTACTTTATGTATTAGACATTGACTTTTTAATATATGGATATCATCTTTACATTTCATTATGTATGTTTCTTTCATGAGATGATTGTTTATTCCATAAGTATCATAGTAAGTATTTCGTGTGTGTATGAGATACATACAATGAGATACGAATTACTATTCTTTGATACTTAAAGCTTGTCACAGTGGATGATGAGACTGGATATCTCATCAGGTATACACTGTAACATCATTAACTACCATTGGATGGAGTGATAAATCTCAATCACTAGAGTGTGACTCTTGGTTAATATGCTAGTGCTTATAGTGCATTGACGGACCTGAGTTTCCTATTGACGCTCAATGCTGTCAACAGTCAATAGGAACTCATAACTTGTATAAGGTATGTGTTCTCAATCTTGAGACGATTATGAACACAGACTGTGGATATGGCTGCTTTGACTTACCAATCAGTGAGGTCTATAAAAGATCAACACCTGGGTATCTTGGGTATGTCATATTCATAGGGTTTTGAACATATATTGTCAAGATAGAATCTACCCTCTGTTTCAGAGTAAGCATTCCCTTGAGAATGTCACCATGTCGATTACTGAGTACTGCAGTCTTGTTGATAAGAGTTATCAACATGTTTGGTAATCATGAGTAGTGAATGGGACTCAAGGAATACAAGAAGTAATCATGATTCAGGTTGACAGTAACAGTTATCCGACTACCTGAATATGATTACGAATGCTGACGGTAGAGGGACATTAGTACAACATACAAGTCTAGTTATCGCTTCGGATATGTTCTTTTGCGTTGGAGTTCAGTTATCGTTTTATAGTGGAGTAAACGTTAACTGACCAGTTGGTTAGTTTGCTGATCAAAGAGTTTGGTCATGGTAATTAATAAACTGGTCTGAGCCAACAATAAAGAGCCTAGGAGGTCCCACTCTTAGCTCCGCCAGGATGCTTGGAAAGATGCTTGAGGATGATGTCCAGACAGGTTCGATCGATCGAAGATATCTCGATCGATTGAAGTCTGCAGGTTCGATCGATCGAAGATGGTTCGATCGATCGAATGTTCGATCGATCGAAGGCACTTCGATCGCTCGAAGTCTAGGTCGGTTCTGGGAATCTATAAATAGGGCAGCTGCGTTCTGGAAAAGGTTGTTCGTCGTTTTGAACGTCAGAAGCTGCAGAAACTGTTTTGGAGTCCCAAAACCTTCTCTATCCTCTCCATTAGGGTTCCCACCAACCCTAGTCTTTCTGGCAGGCATCCGCAGGAGTCATAAGGGTGAAGATCATCTAGTGGAGGCTGCTGGAAGTTGAAGATCAGAATTGGGTTCAAGACACTAAGGTATAACTCGTGTCCCCTCTTGTGCGCATCTGTAGAATTGACGAGTAGTAGATCCGGGCATGCCAATAAAGTTTCATAACTTGATTTTTCCGCTGCGCGTTTAAACTTTCCATTTAAACCTGTTTTTCCTTCATGTATATATATATATATATACACACACGCCCGTGTGTGTCTGTTTGTATGTTGTCCACTCCATGCTGAAGGGAAAAAAACAAGTTCGCACTGATTTGATCTCTTGCAAAAAAAAAATGATAGGAATGTTATGCAAGGCCCAAAAAAAAACAATACATAAAAAAAACACAAAAATCGAAGTTCATACTGAATTCTCATGTAAAAATGATAGGATAATTATGCAAGGACCATAAAAAATAATAATAATAATAAATAAAAAATAAGCGCAATGATTTTTTTAGGTGATTCACACAATAGAGTTAAGTCTGTGATCGAAGATGATAATCAGATGCATTACTAATAATTAAATAGGGTCAATTAGTCATAGGTCCAATATAGTGTGCTTTATAGCAATTAGTCCAGTCCACAAAACATTTCGTCATAAGTCCTTGAGAATTTATTAGGACATAAATGCCCTTGAGTCAATGATGCTTATGCATACTTATAACATCATGCAGTTGTAGTTTTCTGTTTTCTAAAAACTACCATTTGTCCTCTAATAGGGAAATATTGAATGAATTGGAATACTCCATAATATCCCTAAATCATCAACTAACAATTTCAAACGGAAATCCAATTATCTTCTCCTCAGAGTTTAAAGAACTTAAACCCTATCCATCATTTTTGAGCAAACAGGCTCCAAGTCGAACAAGATTCCGACAAAGCTCAAATTTCCTAGCGTCGTGAGCCCATTGACTTTTGTTTGGGTAGGAAATGTATGTAATTAGGGATTATACGTACACAAAAGTTGAAATTTCAGAGCATTCAACAATGGATACTTTCAATACAGATCCGATTATTCGACGAGAAATATGATGCTACTTTCAACAAAGTGTTGATTTTTTCTTATAAATTTAAGAATGAGCTCATGTTTCTTTCCTTTCTTTTTCGCCAACGTTTGCAAAATTTTCAAATTTCTTGATGACCAGTGTTTGAATTTACTTTATGACTAAAAACCTTACAACGTCTTGTTCGTAAATTTCTCAAACACATTTTAAAATTTGTAAAAAACTGTGGTTTATGTATTCAAGACACATTATTACGATGCTTGTGTTATTCGATAAATAATTTGCATGAGAAAATTTCTCGTATTGTGCAAATTCGTATGATTTATCTCATTTTGACTTTGATCTAAAAGGTGTGAGAAATTTCGCATTGACAAGATGTGAGAAATCTTCATACCATTGCGTGAACTTTGTTATGCGAAATGTCTCTGCATATTATGTTCTGCCAAAATTAATGATCAGTACTTAGGTAATTACATGTTTGTTAAAAAAGATTGTGATGATTTTCTCATAAAGAGAAATTTTCCGTCAGGCTATATATGATGTGGAAATTATGTGGAAATTTCGTTATCATAGATTGCATGTCCACGTTAGCTAAGGGTGTATGAGAAATTACTTCTACCCTAGTGAGAATTCTCTCACCGGCAAGGATAGATCTAGGGGGGCGGTCGATTTGAGAAAAAACTCTTAACTATACTAGTATTATCCGAAAATACAGGTCCCCCCCCCCCCTCCCTTTTTGTCCTTTTTTTTTTTTTTAAACTGATGTATATATGTATGTTTTGAAAAAGTTTGGTGTGCGTTTATAAATATATAAATTCTAAATTTACCTTACAAATTGGTCCACCTCAAATTGTTTCATACCTTGTTCATTCAAATAATTTGTATTTATCTCTTCTTATATATTTATCTCGCCAAATTTTTTTTTCGTCTTCGCCCCCCCTAAACTACATTCCTGAATCCATCCCTGCTCACCGGCAAATGCATGCAACATTTTAAAAGTTATTCACTACGAGAAATTTACCATGTTTGTTCCTCGTGTAAAATTTCACACTGCTTCCAAATTACCAATGATAAATTTCCCTTTGTTGTGTAGGTTGTTTCAGGTGAATTGGATATGTCTTTGGACTAATTGAAGGCACTCATACCCTTGTGGCAATTTTCTCACCGGCAAATCCATACAACAAATTTAAAAGTTGTTCACTGTGAGAAATTTCACAAGTTTTGCCCAATTACATGATACTAAAAAAAAATATTTGCTTTTATCCATGCATGTAAGCAATGTGCAATTGTGGAATTGCATGGCCTCTCATTTGAGTTGCTCATTGCTTCCATTTAAGGTGTGTTGGAGTGGAAGGCGGCCTTGTGGTGGGGTGTGCTTTATGTAGTGTCTTTTCATTATTCACTAGTCATAAACGGGAGATTGATCTTTAGATTTTAACTTTTTCGTGATAAAATATAATAAACATATATATATATATATATATATTATTAAGTTAAATCATGCAGGAAATATAACTAATATATTTTCCCAATAGACGTGAAGAACATGGTAGAATAAATGGAATAAAAATTAATGAAAATATTTTGGAATTTTTCCAACGACCTTCCACATCTAGTACTGATGCATGCCTTTGAATAAACTTCTACCACTTCTGCGTAAACCACATCATTAATATTGCATTGCTTATGTTTACACTCAGATGAATTGTTAAGGGCTCGTTTGGTAACGTTGTCGTTTTCTGTTTTCTGTTTTTGTTTTCATTTTTTAGAAAACGAAAATTGAAAACTCGTTTGGTAACGTTTTTGTTTTTTGTTTTTAAAAAACGTTTTCAAATTTTGGGTAAAAAATGAAAACATCAAAAAGTCGTTTTGAGTTTCCTGTTTTTGTTTTTAAAAAAAAAAAAAAAAAATCAACAATGTTACCAAACAAGTTTTCGTTTTTTTTTCAAAAAAAAAAAAAAACCAAAACTGGTTTTCGTTTTTAAAAAACTGAAAACTCAAAACAGGAAATGTTACCATGCGAGCCCTAAGATTGTAGTAGGACATATGAAGATGCTAGAGACTTACCAAGAAGTGACATGGAATGTTATAGTTGTTTTCTACTTCTATTTTTAGAGAGGGTGATCACAAAATACCCCATTTAAGGTTACACCCTTGTAATTTAATTTTGGGCTTCTCATAAATGCAGACACTTTTGTGCATGCATGCATTTTAAGCAAATGCAAAGTCATGGCACATATTTTGAGTACAATCAAAGACAAATGCATCTTTTATGATTTCAAAGTGCATCTAAATTTTAAGAGATCAACAATTCAAGAATTATGGCACATTTCGGGAAAGAAAAAAAAAAAGTAGGAAATGTTGCATTGGAAGTTAAAAGGGTCTTCTACTACATATATAAGTGTGAGAAGAGTTATAGCTACAAAATAAAACATAGAAGAAAGGGAAAAAATGAAAAATATAGCTGGTAATGCCATGTGGCAAAATTAGGCAATAAAAAATTTAAAAAAGAAAAAAACCCCACGAATGCCACTTGGCAAAATGGAGGCTAAAGGAGAGTGCCACATAGGCACCACGTGGAGAGGCTAGATGCCTTTGGTCCCGGGTATAGATCTATAGATAGAAGTTAATGTGGGTTTTCCCATGCAAAGAAAAAAGTAATTTAATTATTTTGGTAAATTAAATTTGGATAGTGTAGGACTTTAATTTGGGCCAGGGTTTGATTAACTAAGTTGGTTAGTGGGCTAGATCCTTCTAATTGGATTTGGTTTAATTTGGACAATGTAGGATTTCATTTCATGTCATTCAAAAAAAAAAAAAAATTAATAATAATAATTTGAGTACTTATTACTCCTATATGAATGAAAATATAGTAATGCTACTACAAAGTAAAGAGTAATGCTTCTCAAATTTTGTATACCAAATAGTTTCTAAACATATATGTTAGTGGGACCACCTTCAATAATAGTGGAACCACTTCAACATCCTATAATTAAAATCAAGTGGGCCCCACTGCCACATGATAGGAGACATTGCACTATCCTTCTGAATATCTTAGGGGTGTTTGTGCATCCATAAATTTGAAAGATTACGCTATAAATGTGTCCGAGAGTGATTACGCTATTAATGTATGTGTTTTTCACGGAAAAGACTGAAGTAAAGTTCATTTGGTCTCGTTAGGTTCCTCTCACGCTGTTTTTTTTTTTTTTTTTTTTTTTAATTGTATGTTTTTTTAACTGCTTTTTTGAAAATTGTACATCAATGTTAGAGAGCCTAACGAAATGACTGTAATGAACTTTACTGAAGTGTTGTCCTTGTCCTTCACTATATAACTCTCTGTATCTTTGCATGTTCATATATGTGATTTTATTCAAGTGAATGTTTTGTGCCTTGAAGTTGTTCGAAATTAATAAACCATGGACTTATAATTCTGTTTAGAACATGATTTTGCATTGGGAATTGCCGAATTGTTATTTCTACTCCAAAATTGAACTAATGCACTGCATGGTAGTACTGATCGACACACCATGCAGTACCAATGCACTATTGTAGTGAATGCATTCCATGAAATGCATTGGTTCATCCCTGAAGTGTTAATAGAAGTTCCCTTTTGCATTTGTCTATTTAAAATCACTGAATTTTAGTTGATGATTTTGGAGATGTTTACATAGTTCTAAAAGAATGCAGAAAGCCATTGTATTGAATACACATATATATATATATATATATTTTGCAAGTGATTGCATTGCATATATGTGATTCTACGGTAACTGAGAAATCCATGTAGTTATTTCTAGAGAAGTTGATCCAGTTATTTAAAAGATTTTCTTGGGTGAAGAATCCTTTAATATCTGATCTGATTGTATGCTTTTGAATTTTTTTTTTTTTTTTTTTTTTTGCCTGAATGTGTCAACTTTTAAGTATCTAGAATCTAGATTTCAAGTCGGTCACTAATATCGTTGTAAGTGTTGCATTTATGATTTCAAAATTCTTTAATACTTTCTTCTCATGTTCATTGTTTTAATTGTATTCCAGTATTAGATGTTCTTGGATTGCCTGAGACTGGCCTCAGTTCCATGCTTCGAAATGGGCGACAAGTTGCTTTCTACTACACCATTAGTTGTTTCGATATTTAGATGGGTTGATAATTTTTCTCTGCTTCTAAGATTGGGAAAATTTTTATTAGATCTTTTACATATGCTTATTTATTTTTTAATGTGAAGCAAATATATTTGACATCACTCTGTTAAAAAAAGAATTGACATAATTTTATGGGATGAAGGGATTTTCAAAACTGTTGGATGGATCAGAGGATACTTATACATATTGATCTGTGTATATTGTTATACTTATCTGGGAAAAATAGACTATGTTTCTTTTATTGTTTTCTTTTTGTTTTTTAACAAATTCATATTATTTTCTACTAACATACCTATATCAAAATTATGCTATATTATATACTCTATATTCAACGGGCAGGCTTTGCCCGTGATGACGCTCCAAGAGGAGTGTTCCCTAGTATAGTGAGCTGGCCTCGACACACCGGTGTCATGGTTGGGATGGGCCAAAAGGACGCTTATGTTGGAGCCGAGGCCAAATCCAAAAAGAGGTATATTATCCTCACCTTCAAGTACCCAATTGAGCACGGTATTGTGAGCGACTGGCATGACGCTTATGTTGGTATGTTTCGTGTTGCTCCGGATGAGCATCCCGTTCTTCTCACAGAGGTTCATCTAAATCCCAAGGCGAATAGAGAGAAAATGACTCAAATCATGTTTGAAACATTAGCCATGTATGTCGCCATTCAGGCCGTTCTGTCTCTATATGCTAGTGGTCTTCACAACTGGTTTGTATCGTTTTTTATCGCTAAGCAGATGTTATCATTCTAGCTACAGTGAGTTGTGAAATTTTCTTAAGGCTCTGTTTGGTTCATAAATTTAGTGAAGGAAAGGAGAGGAACATGCTAAGGAGAAATGTTTCTTTGTTTGGTTAATAAGATAATAAACATGGTCAAGAAAATATGGTGACAAATAAATTGCAAATTTTGAATTCACTTCCTATCTTTTTTTTCTGAGTTGTGTATATTATATATCTGAGAATTTGAATGTTTGGTCGTTCTCTCTACCACAGGTGACCTTTCCGCCTTCGTTGCACCTGAGAACTCAAAAGGAGGTCCAGTTCATGCCCGGTCAGTTGGGCTTCGTGGTTTAAAATCCCCACCTCAAAACAAAGGAAAAGACTACTATCTGAATACGGAATTCCAGGTGGCAAAGCGTCTAAGCTAGGGAACTATACATCTAGTTTTCGTACTTTTTTTTTTCCTTCCTTTGTTCTTTATCTTCGCTACCTCCCCAAACCAATGGAGCCTAATGGTAGTATCATTCTTTTCCTTGGACTGGATTATAGATGCAGAGAGGAGATTGGAAATAGGGCAGCACCACTGTGGTAGCCTTTACTAATATGTATACGAGAAGAAAAAAAAACACAATAATACCTTCAGAGAACATTACAAATTACATTACACTCTTGACAGTTCCTATTCTCTCCATGTTTTTTTTCTTGATAATTAAAGGACTTCTTGGCTTCTAAACAGGAATTGTGCTTGATTCTGGTGATGGAGTGAGCCATATGGTTCAATTTACAAAGAATATGAGGGAGGGAGTTCCCTCACGCTATCCTCCGTTCTGAACTTATAAATGTAGTCCAGGGAACATTTCTTTAACCAATAAGATCTATTAGGAAAATGATCAATCAATATAACTAACCAGAATATTAGTGCTTCTCCAAAAGAACCAAAGATGAATAAATGGCAAAATCATTCAACAACTCAAAAGCAGAACAAGCAATGCCAAAAGAAGAATAAGATAAAAAGCCTTCAATAAATATTATGATGCTCATTCCACATGCTTTAAAACAATCTATTGACAAAATAATACGCTGATGGTTGAGAGAATTCCACCATTCTAAAAATGAATTATATCTAGCAATACAAGATTACACACAAACACAAGCGCAAACACAAACATAGACCACACTGAAGAAGAAATGCAAAATAGGTAATGGTATATATATATATATATATATATATGAAGAGTTGATACATTGGTTTATGATACAAGATTTACAATAATTTCCAAAAAAAAATTTGCCTCGGGGGCACATCCCTTGGGCCTACTTTGCAAGCCACCACTACCACCACATCCCTTCATGACCATCATCCATACAAAGTTTTGTGAAAAATTGAACAAAACAATTCCAAATTTTTCATAAAGCCAATGCACTGTCTCAAATGCAAACGGTTCGGATAGTGGGGTCACAAAACTAACATGTAAATTGTTAGTTGTTGTCACTTGATCAATAATTTGACCTCATATGATAATAGCTTTTAGAGCCCATATTATGAACTTCCAAACGCTATTATATAATAAATTGTCAAATGACCTTTTTTGAAAAAAAAAAAAAAAATCTTGAATGATATTGGCTGATCAGCCCCGATGTCAGCCCGAGGGTGGGCTAATGGATGATCCCCAGTGTCAACCTCAGGGTGGGCTAATGGATGATCCACAACTCCAAGTTGGACATACGTGGAGGAAGATGAAGCCTCCCTTACCTATAAATTGTTCAATAAATTGGTTAAAACGAGTTGTGAAACCTCAATAATATTTTTTTTCTTTTTCTTGTTAGTTATTGTAACTTGATCAATTCTTTGACCTCGATTAATAATAGCTTTTAGAGCCCATAAAAGAAATAAATAGGCAAACTGAGCTTATAATGAACTCCAAAAGCTATCATAATAGTTTGCCAAAATGACCTTTTTTGAAAAATAAGAATATTGAGAAATCTTAGAATTAGATACTAGTGTAGAAGAAGAAATATTATACCGGCTGGTCATCCTCAATGTCTTGCTGAGGGTGTAGTAAGAGATACTCCACAACTGCAGGCTGAATTAAGGTAACGGATCACCCACAATCCCAGACTGAGGCTACGATGATGCATCCTCCACAACCGCAGTATGAAGCTGTGGTAACGGATCACCCACAACCCCAGACTGAGGCTGCGATGATGCATCCTCCACAACCTCAGGTTGAAGTTGTGGTAACGGAATACCCATTACTCGAAACCGAGGCTATGATGATGCATCCTCCACAACCGCAGGCTGAAGCTGTGGTGGATCCTCCACAACCGCAGGCTGAAGCTGTGGTAACGAATCACCCACAACCTCAGAGGTAGAAGCCTAAAAGGTGGCAATAAGTTTAGTGAAACAATTATATAGGCTACATTTGGTACAGAGGTTTTGTGAAGCGAAGGAATAAAAAAACCGAGTAACATGCTTTTCTTTGTTTGGTTAACAAGGAAAACGTTTGGGAAAATACAGAGAAAAAAAACGAAGAGAATGAAGACTAAATTACAAATAGTTAAAGAAAATGTCCCACATGGAATAAATACGCGGTTGGATATGTTAAGCCTCTTTACCTATTAGCTTAAGGTATTAGGTTGATAGGTACTTGTCACCAGTGTTTACTTGAAGGATTTAAACTTGATTTACAGCTTTGCACCTACAATTTGGGGAGACACTGTCATTTTTTTTTTTTGTAGAGGAGACGTAGAGCAATTGAAATGGTGAGAAGAATTCTCACATGCTTGTTGTTAGGACTCATGCTCAGAGAATCAATTCACGGGCTGAGTTTGTTCCAGTTGTTAGAGATGACAGTTGTAATTCTATTATGGTGGTTGTAACTGACTCTCTCTGTATCTACATATATTGTACTCAATCACTGTGGTGAATTAATTAGAATGATCCTAGTTTCCTAGTCATCGTCTCTCTCTCTCTCTCTCTCTCTCTCTCTCTCTCTCTCTCTTTGAAATCTTGTTCATGCGAAAAATTATGGTATCAAAATCTTGTTCATGCAAAAAATTATGGTATCAAATGGCAGCAGAATCTTCAAAGAATATTACTTCAACAAGTATGCTGAAGTATTTCTCTTCGAAATCAGCCTCTTATTCTCCAATCCATCTCTTGTCCAATTTCAGCTCTCTGCAATACTTCAAGCTCATTCTCTATTTGGATTCATAGATGGATCAAATAGTTTTCCAGAGAAATTTCTTCGAAATGAAGAAGGTTCAATCACTTCTCAGCTCAATCCAGATAGTCCATCTAATGAATTGTCGGATAAGATGCTCAAATTTTTTTTTCCATGAATACATTCATCCGTAGATATATCCACATCTATTTAAGCACTACTGCATATATGGCAAAATGGTCAAGTTGCCTTTCTCTCCTTCTATTGTCGTTACTAATTCTTTAGATATTGTCCATAATGACCAGGTCCAGCCCCCAGAGCTACTTATCATGGCTACTTTTACTCTATTTCCTTTGTGGGTGACTTTATATTTTCTCAAAAACAAGTCTAAGACATTCTCAGATTTCTGTCTGATGGAACATGTTTCATTCCATTCTAAAGGTTTTTTGAACACATGATGTTGGTGAATACAAGAAAGGAGCAATTGAATCAGTTCTTTTATCGTGTGACATGTTCAACATCAAAAGCCTTGTCCCCTTACCTCTCAGTAAAATCGAGTTACCTTCCTTATCAGTCGAATGCCCAGTCCTGTCACCTCGCACAAATCTCCTTATCGACTTTTTTTTTTTAATTCTAACCCTGCTCTCACATACCACAACAAAGTGGGGTCCGGATGCACAGCGGCAAGTTGGGTGCGATGTGATGTGTTGTCGACACCACAAAGGTGCTGCCCACCCGGCTGTGCGGCCAACGCTCCACAGGCCAGAACATTTCCAGACAATGTACACTTTGATGAGTCATTATGTCCAACTACCACATTTTTTCCCAAAACTCATTTCCAATACTCTACTTCCAATTCGCTCTTAACCCACCCTCAGTTGCTACCTCTAGTGCTTATCCTTCACCCTTTCAACTACTACACTATGTCTTCTCTACTCAAAAGAATTAAAGAAAATGGTCTCTCTCAGTAGAGAAGATGGTTGTAGAACTCAAAATCCTGATGAAGTTAAGAAAGAAGCTATTAAGTTCAATAAAACTTGCTATTCGACAAGGCGTAAGAATGTTCCAATCCCGTGATTCTTTTAGAGGTGTGAATCTTATGGTGGAAAGTGACATTAGTTGGGTCAAAGGGGAGGCAACGGAATGTTTGAGGCATCATCTCATTTTGAATGATATTCATAACGTCATCCAAAGCATTGAGGAACATGTGCAGGTCTGCATCAACCACATCAACTGAGAGGCAAACTATCTTTCTGATAACATAGCTAAAGGTGGTGTGCACATGCAGATTCTCTCCTTTTGCAGCTCGGTTTTGAGTAATGTTGGTTGTAGCTCGGTGTTTGTGTGTATTTCTTGGCTTTCATCCGAATGTTGGTTGGACTACTGGTTGTTTTTGGACTACTGGTAGAGTTTTTATAGGGGGATTTTTGGCCTGCTTTTCAATATTTTTTTAGGGCATTACGAGATAGTTTATTTCGTAGATTCGCTTATTTTACTGTACCAATCTGTAATTATCTTCTCTTGACTATCAAAATGAAAACCTTTCCGCTGTTTGGAAAATCTATTGGGTATCTCTACTTCTACATAATGTGGGCATAACCTGGTCAGAAAAATTTTCTAAGCACACTTGGATTACTACTGCTGCTGGAGTAGTGGCTGCTTTATAGGATTTATTTCTTACCACTGGTAAATCACTTAAGCAATTGGAAGTTGAACTTTACTATTAACCGCCTCGAAGTCCTCAAATTTCCCCATGAATTCAGAATACTTGCACCACTGCTCATTTCTACTCAATTTGAGCTAATAGTAAATTTGTGTGATTATTTAAAGGTTGCAAAGGGTCAGAGGTAAAGGGACCTCATTCCACCCTATTTGTTTGTTATGTCCATGGATGTCCTTAACCGATTTCTGGTTCAGAAGATAGTCAATTCTATTGTCTTTATCCTAATGTACCGGGCTAGCCTATTCATTAATCCGAAGAAAGTCATTAAACAAGTGAAGAATGGTCCAAGACAGTTTTGAAAACTCCAAGATAGTTTTGAAAACCCCGCAGGCAATTATATACAAGTGTCACCTGATGCCCATCCTTAATTTTCCAAACAGTGTTATGGATGATAGAAGAGGTATTAGCGACAAATAAGGCACTAAGTTAAAAACGTGTGTCATAGTTAAGGGGCGAATTATCATCTTAGACATCCAAAAGGTTAGACGTTTTAGACTCTTGGTTTTCGTCAAGGGTTCAAATTTATCTTCACTATTTAGATTTTGACTAACAAAAGAAAAGTTATAAGATTAACGACAAAAAGAGTTACATACCAATTTTTTTCCGATTCCACTCATTCCACTGAACCTTTTATTTGACGAAACACCTATACATATCACACCAATAAAGGAAGAGGGAAATTAGAATTAGTTCCATACTCCAAAATTATTTGGAAAAAATCATAGATAACATTGGTAGCATGTAATGTCCACAAACCCAACTAATTAATAAAATCCTTAAACTAAGAAGAAGAATGTAGATGAGTAATCAAATGCATCCACAACCCTAAAAATCTAAAATCTCACAGTTTATATATAATGTATTTCAAAGGTATGGAAAAAGAAAAGGGTTAACCTGATAATTGAGGGGGTATATTTGACCCTTTTGAGATTCAAGTCTCCTATGGGGTTAATAAGTCTAAAAATTGAGGTCCAAAAGGAAAGAAATGAAAACAGGGGAACTATGGCCTATGCAGAGGACTTAGAGTTAATTTAACTAGGAAACTATGTAAATGAGAGTAGAGAAAAAAAAAAAAAAGAGTCATGATGAAAGAAAGTGTGTATTTATTCTTCTACATGTATGTAACACGCATGCCATTGAGCCTTTTATTTTTTGACGAAACACCTATATCACACAAATAAAGAAGAGGTAAATTAAAATTAATTCCATAATCAAAATTTGTTTGGGAAATTTGTGACTAACCATAAGGAAAAAAAAATTTAATAGACGTAGCATGTAATCTTTACAAACCCAACTAACATATCTTTAAACTAAGAAGAAACCCAAATATCTCAAATCTCACAGTATATATATATATATATATATTTTTTCAAAGGTATGGAAGAAAAGTTAACCTGAGGATTGAGGGGGCATCTTCAATCCTTTTGAGATTCAAGACTCCTACTTGATGAGACTAAAATGAAAGTATGGAGGAAAGAGTTAGTCTATCTTCTTCAACATATATGTAACACAAGCAAGGACTGTGTTAGTAATATATAGAAGAGGAGGGAGAGAAAGATTGAAATAAATACTCAACCATACTTGACAGGGTTAATTAGGGAGATTCAGTGCTTCTTCTAGGGTGTTCGGGTTAGCTGCATTCCACCCGTCATCATCAACCCACTGTATCGGGGTGAGCTGAACCGTCAGATTCGGGTGGTTTCAGTTCGGGTCGGGTGGAACACGAGTATTTAGTTACATTAGATAGAATTAGTTTGAAATACGTGAGAAAGAAAATCAGTTTGAAAATCAGAGTCATGTCTAATTTTAGAGAGAGATATCACAGATCTGTAAAATCAGTTTGAAAATCAGAGTCATCTCTAATTTTATGGATTCCCATACACTTAGTTTCAAATTTTGCACTTAGTTACAAAATAATTTCTCTTATAATAAGAGGACTAAACAGCCAATAAATAATCATTCAAACAAAAACAAACATTACAAAGGAAAGTGTAGTTCAGAATCTTAAGATCTCTCTAATTTGTTTGCAAATGTTCAGAGGATTTGGAAAAATACATACCTCTGTGGCTCTGTCTCCGAACTGAACTCTTCAGAGGATTACGGATCTGAACTCTAGTAGGCAGCAGCGCCGCGCCGGCGGCAGTGGTGGTACTGACGTGCGAGGGGGAAGGGGAAACCGACGATGGTGGTGGTGCGACGTTCGTGGAATCGTGGAGGTGCGCCGGTGGTGGTGGTTCGCCGTTGTCTCACTCTCACAGTCTGACCCTCATCTCTCTCTCTCTCTCTCTCTCTCAGAGGACAGTATCCCTCTTCAGAGGCAAAAAAATTCACGAGGAATATTTATACTCAAGAGTCAAGACTCAAGATGTATATGGGTTATGAGTAATGCTTGGGGCACAACTAAAGCCACAACTTTTTTTGTACAATCTTTATTTTGTGTCTATTTCTCTCTTGATGGGTCCCACAGTACTAGTGTCCCCACAGTGCCCACTAGGAGAGAAATAGACACAAAATAGAGGTTGTGCAAAAAAAGTTGTGACTTTAATTGTGCCCCAAGTATTACCCATGGGTTATCAATACTGCTATATAGAAATGGATGCAGAGGGGTACCTTCACTATTTTTCCTACGCCCTCGTATATTTGCAAAAAACCCAACATATACTCTCTTCTCAAATAAGAGAAACAGATGTACTATATTTAGAAAGTGTCACTTTAAGATCTTGTAATTTTGTAAATGTGTTAAATAAGGCCAATAAATTTTTTAATGATCAATAATTTTATTATTGAAAGTAAAATATTTATCACAAAAAGTGTTTGAGGGATTAAAATAACACATTTATGAAACTACAGAGACTAAAATAACATTTTCTAAGCTATAAGGACTAAATTAACACAAAAAACAAACTAAAAGGGTGTAAAATATAATTAACCCTTAACAAAATCTAAACAATACCTAACTCACTTTTCTCTCTCTAGAATTGAACTTGAGAAGTTGACGGAAACAGTTTTTAGAAGTTACTAAAAAAAAATGGGGTAAATTTTAGAAACACCCCCTGAACTATGACCTATTTTTACTAATACCCCTTGAAGTTTAAAAGTGAACAATGTGACCCCCTCATCTATCTGAAGGACTTGAAAACACTAACACCGTTAACAATACAGCAAAATGGCGTAAATGCCCCTCATCCATCTCTCAAACCATAACCCACTTCAACCCTCTTCAGTCTTCTCCTTCAATAAACTCCATATCAAGCCTCTCGAACTCGCCGGCCGCCGCTGCGACGGAGCATGGTCATTCACAACCCACCGAAGTGACATCAACTGATGAAGTGACGCTCCACCACTCTATGTTGTGAGTCTCTGTACTGCCCTAAGTCGACCCGAAGAACCCAATAACACATGAAATCGTTCACGTACTGATCAAGATCGAGAGACAGTGAAGGACAAGAGGGGCTATTTGGGCTTGAGATTTGAGTAGGAGACTGAAATGTTGAAGACCCAAGTCAACCCGGAGTAGTCGATCCACTTGTTAACCAGGTCACCGCTTTGTAGATCGATACTGAGAGTTTCCAAATCATCGATCTGAGTTTTTTTTTTTCGAAAAAAATCACCGATCTGAGTTGAGACCATTGAGTTCAGATCCAAACCCACATGGAGCCTTCCGAAGCTGTTCGTGGTTCAACTAAGGCTCAGGCCGGATACCCACTTACGACGTCCAAATTGATCCATCCAAGCTCAAGGCAAATCTTATATATATATATATATATATGTATATATATGTATGTATTTCAGTTTGTATAACATGTATTATTATACAGAGCAGATCATATTTCTGGTCTACTTGAATATTGATTTTGATTGAATTTGTTGTAGATAAACTCAATCGCAGTTATATTTCATTGTCAATTGGGTTTAATTTTTTGTTTGACCCAAACTGAAGTACATAAATATATATTTATATATATATATATATGTTACCTATTGCCAAAGTTGATCAATCGTGGGTGTTGAATTCAATTGGTGTGTTACAGAGAGGAGAAAGGTGATTGAACTTCATCTTCTTCAATCTTTTTCCATTTCTGCAAATCCTAATTTGGGAATCAAGATCCGGTCTATTCTTGACATCGATCGGTGATGGCTGGTGGTGGTTGTGGTGGCGGGTGGTCCGATGTTCGTGATTGGGTGGTCCGACGATGGCAATTGGGTGGTACATACGGTAGTAGCAATTGGTCTTCTTTCCTCTCCTCTGTCGGTGGTGGTCGTGGTGGGGATTTGGTGTCACAGCCCGGTCCCACAATAGCGGAACCGGAGCCCGTGGCACGCCACCGAGGCTAAACCAATTCATTAACGTTCCCAAAAATTAGGTTTGAAGAACACACGCAGCGGAAAACAAAACACATTTTAAAATCAGAGGTTCAGTCGACTGCTAAGTCGACTGCTCAGTCGACGGAGGCGGGCAGGGATTTTAATATCAAATTTCAGTCGACTGAAATTGGAGGTCCAGTCGACTGCTGAGGGGTCCAGTCGACTGCCGAGGGGTCCAGTCGACTGCTTTTGCAAAAAAAAGAAGCAGTAGCTAACAGGCTCAGGGGTTCAGTCGACTGTTCCCCTGGCAGCAACCCAATCTGCAGAAAACAAGTTTAAAAAGCTTCCTAACTTCCATCCAATGATCAACCACTCAAATCAAACTCAGTCCAAAGTAATTTTAGCTGTATTAAAGCATTACCAAACATAATTACAACATGTTATAGTTTAATACAACGTTCAAGATTCATTCTATCATACCAAATTAAACATGGGTTAAAACAACCAAATTCTTATTACAACATTTCTAGGATCCCAAAACTACAAGATTAACATTTCAAGCTGCCTCACAAGCGAACTCCCAACCCACGTACTTACTTCTGCGATTCCTCGCCAGCATTAACACCTGAAATGGTTATTTGAATAACCACACATATTTCGATTTGTTTAAGCTAAAGCTTAGTGAATAAAACAACATATGCACATGAATGATAAACATGTCCGCATTCACATCTCTACATTTCATACTAGTCGCCGGAGACTCACGTGCCCGTCCATACTCCCAATCCGCGACGCCTCGCCAATAAGTCCACGCGAAAGGGTAAGACCCACGATTCTACAAACAATCGTGCGACCTTAATGCCTATATCGGCTCCACAAAATTGCACGGTGACCACGTGCTCCTTCTGACCCACATAAGCAACTTAACATGCTCAAATACATATCACCATGCTCGCGGTAATCAAAACATATCACCGTGCTATTGAGCCTACTTATCAATATAATTGCCCAATATGAACTACACAATATATCTCTAAGAATTAATACATGCTATTCACACAAAACATGAATACATGTCAAGAAACCATTTCAAACACATAGTTGAATCACTCACCTCCAAATAACGCTCCTATAATTCAATCTGAAGAAAACCCGTGCACAAAGAACGTGCAGAAGTCCGTCTAGTACAATTCCTATGGATCAGAATTCCATTTATCAACTTTTATGAAAAATTCTAGAAAATAACTTTTCGAAAAACGTAGCCAAACAGGCCCTAACATATATCAAAACGAAGCTCTTACCTCAAGGAGCTCGAATATGAAATCTGGGAGAAAACAAACTGACGGAAGGTCGTCGTTTGGCGTCGCAAAGCTCTAAGCAACTAAATCTCCCTCTAGCCTCCTCTTGGCCTCCTTCTTGAGTTTTTAGGTTAAGACTTATAAAAATCTAAGTTCATCTCTATCTATATATAGGCAACACTCTTGGGAAATTACGTTTACCTCCCCACGAGTTTTCCAAACTCCTAATCAGTCTCTGAAACTTCCTATACAGCTTATTCATAGCCTTACGAGTGAAACCTCAAAATTATAAAAGTTTTCGACTAAGTTTCGTTTGGTTGCTAAAACGCGAATTTCTATATGACGTTTCCGAAGTTGCTAATTAGCCTACCAAATTAATAGCGTGTTCATTCGTTCTCACCAGGATACTAAATCTAACAACAAAAATAAATTCTAAAACAGAAAATAATACAGATATTGAAATACACAGGTAAACATTTATTTTCAGATAAACATTTAAAATGTTCTACAGTGACCGTCTCACACTCGGAGAGACGTCACAACTACAAATCCTCAATCACCACAGTTTCAGAGGGTTCTCTAATACAGACACCCAAATCAACTCGTGAGTCAAAACTCACTCAACCATGTGTCATAGGACACGCCACATCACATTATCATGCATGACAATATGATACAAATGCAATAATACAAATATGGGTGTTATAATACTCTCCCCCTTAAAAGAAGTTTGTCCCCAAACTTATACCTCATGTCTCGAAAAGGTGCGGATACTGAGTACGCATCTCATCTTCTATCTCCCACGTCATCTCTCCCGTAGTTTGGCTACGCCATAACACTTTCACTTTCGATATTACTTTATTTCGTAAGACTTGATCCTTTCGATCCAATATCTCTACCGGATACGCAACATACGTTAAATCACTCTGAATCTCATTCGATGTCGGAGTCATCACTTGATCTCTATCTTCCACTAATTGTTTACGTAGCAATGATACATGAAACACGTTATGCACTTGAGCATACTCACTCGGTAATTTCAAACGATAAGCTACGGGTCCAACCTTTCCAATGATTTCAAAAGGTCCTACATACCTCGGGTTGAGTTTCCCGTATCTACCAAATCTGGTTATTCCCTTTGAAGGTGACACCTTCAAATACACCAAGTCTCCCACGTCAAATTCCAACGGTCGTCTACGCTTATCGGCATAACTCTTATACCTACTCTGAGCTGTCAGTAACCGTTGTCGAATTACCTTTATCTTATCTGTCGTCTCTTGTACAATTTGCGGCCCTTCAATCCTTCTTTCTCCGACTTCCGTCCAACTAATCGGTGAACGACATACACGACCATATAAAGCTTCATAAGGAGCCATCCCAATACTCGACTGAAAATTGTTGTTATATGCAAACTCAATCAACGGCAAATGGTCTTCCCAATCACCCTGAAAATCAAGTATACATAGCCTAAGCATGTCCTCCAAAATCTGGATTACTCTCTCTGATTGACCATCGGTCTGAGGATGAAAAGATGTACTAAAGTGCAATTTGGTACCTATTGCTTCTTGCAAGGCTCTCCAAAACTTTGATGTAAAACTACTATCCCTATCCGAAATGATAGAAACTGGGATACCATGTAGTCTCACAATTTCGCGAATATACAACTTAGCTAACTGCATCGGCTTAGTTGTTCGAAGCGGTAGGAAGTGCGACGACTTCGTCAAACGATCAACAATCACCCAAATAATAGTGTTCGATCTCTTCGATCTCGGAAATCCACTAACAAAATCCATTGTTATGTGCTCCCATTTCCACTTGGCTATTGGTAACGGTTGTAGCAATCCTGAAGGTACTTGGCGTTCGACCTTTACTTGTTGACAACTAGTACAACGTGAAACATAGCTTGCTATTTCCCTCTTCATTCCCGGCCACCAATAAACATGTCTCAAGTCTCTATACATCTTGGTGCTTCCCGGATGAATGGTATACTTCGTATTGTGTGCTTCCTCTAGGATGTTTCGCTTCAACTCCTTCTCGTTAGGCACACAAATTCTACCCCTTAATCTCAAAACATTGTTCTCAAACGTGAATCCCGGTTGTTTGCCCATTGGAATCTCATCACAAATCTTCTTCAAAGCCACGTCTTGATGTTGTTTCTCTGCAATCTTGTGAATCAAGAGTGGTTGTGCCACCATTGTCGACATCAAGCCACTTTCAATCCTCGGTATCACTTCAAGTTCTAAGTTCTCCATATCTCTTATCAATTCTTTCTGAGAAGTCAAATCTGATGCGGTGTTGGTTTGTACCTTACGACTAAGAGCATCGGCGACAACATTCGCCTTGCCCGGATGATATTGAATCGACAAATCATAGTCCTTCATCAACTCTAGCCATCTCCTTTGCCTCATGTTCAAATCTCGTTGTGTAAACAAGTACTTCAAACTCTTGTGGTCCGTATATATCTCACATTTTTCTCCGAATAGATAATGACGCCAAATCTTCAATGCAAAAATCACGGCGGCCAATTCTAGATCATGTGTTGGATAATTCTTCTCGTGCGGTCTAAGTTGTCTCGACGCATACGCAATGACTTTATCACCTTGCATAAGAACGCAACCTAAACCTCTATATGAAGCATCACTGTAAATGATAAACCCTTCAGTCCCTAATGGAACGGCTAAAATTGGTGCTTTCACTAGTCGACCTTTCAACTCCTGAAAACTTTCTTCACATTCTGGACTCCAAACAAAAGCAATATCTTTCCTCATTAACTGCGTCATCGACATTGCTATACGCGAAAAGTCTTTTACAAATCTCCGATAATACCCAGCTAATCCTAGGAAACTTCGGATGTCTGTCACATTCGTTGGTCTCGCCCAGTTGGTAACTGCTTCTATCTTCTGAGGGTCTACAGAAATTCCCTTTGCCGACACTATATGTCCAAGAAAAGCAATCTCTGTCAACCAAAACTCACACTTCTTCAATTTGCCGAATAATTTCTTTTCACGCAATCGTTGTAAAGCTAATCGTAAATGATACTCGTGATCTTCTACGCTTTTGGAGTAGATTAGGATGTCATCTATAAACACAATGACAAACTCGTCTAAGTAATCCTTGAAAACGCGATTCATTAAGTCCATGAAAGCAGCTGGTGCATTAGTCACTCCAAACGGCATAACCAAAAATTCAAAGTGACCATAGCGAGTCCTGAAAGCTGTCTTCCCAACATCTTCCTCTTTGACTTTCAACTGATGGTAACCGGATCTCAAGTCGATCTTCAAAAATATCTGAGCCCCTTGTAACTGATCAAACAAGTCATCTATTCGTGGCAACGGATACTTGTTCTTGACGGTCAACTTATTCAACTCTCGGTAGTCGATGCACATACGCATTGTCCCGTCCTTCTTCTTCACAAACAAGACTGGAGCTCCCTACGGTGAAACACTCGGTCGGATAAAACCCTTCTCCAACAGTTCTTCTAACTGAACTTTCAATTCTTTCAACTCTATCGGTGCCATTCGGTACGGTGCTTTGGATACCGATTGTGACCCTGGTACTACTTCTATTGTGAACTCAAGCTCTCTTTCGATCAATACGTCGGGTAACTCATCGGGAAAAACATCTGGAAATTCTCGAACTACTGAAATGTCTTCTATTAGTGGTCCAAGAACTCGCGTGTCGACAATTGAACATAAGAAACCCGAACAACCCTTCTTCAACATCTTACTTGCTTGAATCGCCGATATCAAGTACGGCGGTACGATCACTCCCTTACCTTGAAAAGTAAACTCTTCTCGTCCTGACGGATAGAAACTAACCCATTTCTGTTCACAATCGATCCGGGCTTGATTAACCGACAACCAATCCATACCCAAGATAACATCAAAGTAATTCACCGTCAACGGAATCAAATCAACGCTCAAGACTTTATCACCTATCTTGATTTCACATGACTTGAATATCGAAGAAGTAACTAGTGGTTCACTACTAGGCAATGATACACACAAGTCATATCCTAGCGGTTCTGACTTAACAGTTAAATGCTTAACAAAATCACGTGATACAAATGAATGCGTTGAACCAGAATCCATAAGTATACGTGCAGGATACGAACAAATAGGAAGAATACCTGATACGACGGTATCATCCGTATTCCCCGGCCTGAGCTGGAAGTATCGTCCTTGTTGTTGTGTGACTCCTTTCCCTTTGTCCACTCGAGGTTCTACCCTTGACCCGCTTGGCACACTAGATGCCCCGGTACTCATTCCCGGTTGTCTCTTACTTGGGCAATTCTTCGCTATATGCCCCGGTTGGCCACACTCAAAACATTTCCCTCTTATCTCTGGGTTATAGCTCTTGGCGTTCGAGGTTGTGTTAGGTGTAGTCGAATTTGCGTTCAAAGGACAATTTCTAGACACATGCCCCAATTGTTTACAAATATAGCAAGTGGTCAATTGATAGCAAGTTCCTCTGTGTCGCAGGTTACATGTTGGACACAACGGTCTCGGGTCCCCCATGAACGTACTCCCTTCTTGGCTACTCATATATGATCCCGAACCTTGCATAAACGGTTTCTTCGCATTCCCTTGACTCTTTCCCCTATTGTCATTGGGTCTCTTTCCTTGTTGTCCCTGTCGATATCTGTCGACACTTTTCTCAGCAATACGGGCAGCTTCCTCGACTAGAGAAACGGTCGGGTGTTGCAACATGTCCACACGGCCACGGATATTCTCTCTAAGCCCTTCCTCAAACTTACGAGCTTTATCCCTATCAGTCGGAACGATAGTTTTCCCAAATCATAACAAGGCATTGAAATGAGAAACATACTCACCTACGGTCATATCTCCCTGAACCAAACTCGCAAACTCTTGACGTTTCTGAGTATAAGCAGATTGTGGAAAGAAGCGTTTGTTGAATTCTTCTTTAAATGCTTCCCACGTAGTTGGCTTCCCTTGTTCAAGCACGTTGTTCCACTAATCCAATGCTTCGCCCATCAACGTATCGGATGCGCATAAAATTTTCTCCTCATCGGTACATATTACCTGACGGAAATGTCTTTCCATGTCCATCATCCAATGATCGGGCAAATCTATGTCAACTTGCCCATGATACAACGTTGGTTTTCGCTTATGAAACTGTTCCATGATTGTGTGTTGAGGTCGCGTTGCCGATGGTGCATTGATATAACGAATTTCCACTTGTGGAGGCTGAACGTTCATCTGTTCTCTTTCACTTACCGCTTGTATGAAATTTCCCACCATATTCACTATTTGGTCCATCCGCGAATGCGGTGACAATTCTCTTGGTGGATCAGCCATAACGTTTCAAATATTTCTCCTGTTGAGTTCAATGCATAATGACCATGCATGCTATGCCACAATATAGATATATGTGCACAGTTCATCACAATCAACAAATGCTAATGCATGAAGCATTTCTACAATGATAACAATTATCTTTACAATTACACACTCCACTCGACGTCACTCAGCATATATAACGTCACTCGTTCCCAAGGCTCTAAACTTATGCTCTGATACCACTAAATGTCACAGCCCGGTCCCACAATAGCGGAACCGGAGCCCGTGGCACGCCACCGAGGCTAAACCAATTCATTAACGTTCCCAAAAATTAGGTTTGAAGAACACACGCAGCGGAAAACAAAACACATTTTAAAACCAGAGGTTCAGTCGACTGCTCAGTCGATTGCTAAGTCGACTGCTCAGTCGATGGAGGCGGGCAGGGATTTTAATATCAAATTTCAGTCGACTGAAATTGGAGGTCCAGTCGACTGTTGAGGGGTCCAGTCGACTGCCGAGGGGTCCAGTCGACTACTTTTGCAAAAAAAAGAAGCAGTAGCTAACAGGCTCAGGGGTTCAGTCGACTGCTCAGTCGACTGTTCCCCTGGCAGCAACCCAATCTGCAGAAAACAAGTTTAAAAAGCTTCCTAACTTCCATCCAATGATCAACCACTCAAATCAAACTCAGTCCAAAGTAATTCTAGCTGTATTAAAGCATTACCAAACATAATTACAACATGTTATAGTTTAATACAACGTTCAAGATTCATTCTATCATACCAAATTAAACATGGGTTAAAACAACCAAATTCTTATTACAACATTTCTAGGATCCCAAAACTACAAGATTAACATTTCAAGCTGCCTCACAAGCGAACTCCCAACCCACGTACTCACTTCTGCGATTCCTCGCTAGCATTAACACCTGAAATGGTTATTTGAATAACCACACATATTTCGATTTGTTTAAGCTAAAGCTTAGTGAATAAAATAACATATGCACATGAATGATAAACATGTCCGCATTCACATCTCTATATTTCATACTAGTCGCCGGAGACTCACGTGCCCGTCTATACTCCCAATCCGCGACTCCTCGCCAATAAGTCCACGCGAAAGGGTAAGACCCACGATTCTACAAACAATCGTGCGACCTTAATGCCTATATCGGCTCCACAAAATTGCACGGTGACCACGTGCTCCTTCTGACCCACATAAGCAACTTAACATGCTCAAATACATATCACCATGCTCGCGGTAATCAAAACATATCAGCGTGCTATTGAGCCTACTTATCAATATAATTGCCCAATATGAACTACACAATATATCTCTAAGAATTAATACATGCTATTCACACAAAACATGAATACATGTCAAGAAACCATTCCAAAAACATAGTTGAATCACTCACCTCCAAATAACGCTCCTATAATTCAATCTGAAGAAAACCCGTGCACAAAGAACGTGCAGAAGTCCGTCTAGTACAATTCCTATGGATCAGAATTCCATTTATCAACTTTTATGAAAAATTCTAGAAAATAACTTTTCGGAAAACTTAGCCAAACAGGCCCTAACATATATCAAAACGAAGCTCTTACCTCAAGGAGCTCGAATATGAAATCTGGGAGAAAACAAACTGACGGAAGGTCGTCGTTTGGCGTCGCAAAGCTCTAAGCAACTAAATCTCCCTCTAGCCTCCTCTTGGCCTCCTTCTTGAGTTTTTAGGTTAAGACTTATAAAAATCTAAGTTCATCTCTATCTATATATAGGCAACACTCTTGGAAAATTACGTTTACCTCCCCACGAGTTTTCCAAACTCCTAATCAGTCTCTGAAACTTCCTATACAGCTTATTCATAGCCTTACGAGTGAAACCTCAAAATTATAAAAGTTTTCGACTAAGTTTCGTTTGGTTGCTAAAACGCGAATTTCTATATGACGTTTCCGAAGTTGCTAATTAGCCTACTAAATTAATAGCGTGTTCATTCGTTCTCACCAGGATACTAAATCTAACAACAAAAATAAATTCTAAAACAGAAAATAATACAGATATTGAAATACACAGGTAAACATTTATTTTCATATAAACATTTAAAATATTCTACAGTGACCGTCTCACACTCGGAGAGACGTCACAACTACAAATCCTCAATCACCACAGTTTCAGAGGGTTCTCTAATACAGACACCCAAATCAACTCGTGAGTCAAAACTCACTCAACCATGTGTCATAGGACACGCCACATCACATTATCATGCATGACAATATGATACAAATGCAATAATACAAATGTGGGTGTTATATTTGGTGGTACAAGGGTGGTTGGGCAGAGAGAGAGAGAGAGGGGGCTATGTAGTGAGTATGGTAAAGGGCAAACATGTCCTAATTTTATCTAAATTGGTGTCACATGATTGGCACATGCACAAAACTGTTAGTTTTTGGATGCCTGGTTAATAGAAGGGTTGTTAGTCTCAAGTACCCATACCTGAGGGGGTCAGTTTGTCGGGTAAAATAGTTCAGGGGGTATTAGTAAAAACAGGCCATAATTTAGGGGGTGTTTCTGAAATTTACCCAAAAAAAATGTACCACACAACTGTCCTAACAACAATGCTAGAGACACTAACAAATTCCACTAACATTCACACCCACACTCTATCTCTCTCCTAGTGGCACTTTGAGTCCACTGCGGATCCCACAGTACCACTAAGAGAGAGATAGAGTGTGGGTGTAAGTGTTAGTGAAATTTGTTAGTGCCCCAAATATTACTCACTGTCCTAATTACACACTTAAATCAAATCAAAGAAGACAAACAAAAACAACAAACCCAAAATCGGCAAATAGGGAGGAGAGAGAAAGAGAAAGAGACTTTTTTATCAACAAAAAAAAAAGAAAGAGAAAGAGAAAGATACTGACATACAATATATATTTATCTATATGCACACACAAAATGCTGACTCACAGAATGCGTACTCAATAATGAATATAAAATTATTTATATAAAGTTACTATGCCTCTTTCTATTCCACGTTCTTTTCCCAAAGCCGTATGTTAGTATTTTTCTCTTTCTCTCCCCCTCTCTATTTGCCGATTTTGGGTTTGTTGTTTTTGTTTTTGTCTTCTTTTGATTTGATTTAAGTTTGTAATTAGGGCAGTTGTGTGGTGCATTTTTTTTTTTTTTTTGGGTAACTTCTAAAAAAGGTTTCCGTCAACTTCTCAAGTTCAATTCTAGAGAGAAAGGTGGGTTAGGTTTTGTTTAGATTTTGTTAATTTACAATTTTAGGATCTTAGTTTTGTATTTAGATTGACAATATAATACATGTGTTTTTCTTTTTTTTGGGAAGAGAGTATATGTTGGGTTTTTTGCAAATATGAGAGGTAGGAAAAGTATTGAAGGTATCCCTGCATCTCACTTTCTATAGTAGTATTGATACATATATGGGTAATACTGTTCTATTTTATTTGACTATCTGCATATATCTAATTTTTTAAGTAAATATATTATTTAATGCGTTGCTTGCCATTAAATTTTTTTTAGGATTAATTATAGAAACACTCCATGTGGTTAGGCCTTTTATCAAATACCCCCCTCTATTTTAAATTTTATCACTAATACCCCCTGTAGTTTGGATTAAAGTGAAACAGTTACTTTTCCGTTAAAGTTAACGGAAAATTGATAAAAGTACAAAATTACCCCTATTACATACTAATAATAACATCTTTATATGCTTAAATGTCTATTTAGGCATAAGTGGTACATTATTGATTATTATATTATTTTGATATTATATTTGTTGTTAAGATCATTATGTGGTCACTTAGGGGTACCTTTGTGAGAGCGAATTTGACACACACACACACACACACAAAATTTTGGGGATAAATTTTTTTTTAGATCTTAGTACATCACTTTCACTGTGTGTGTGGTCAAGAGTAGATTAAAAAAAAAAACTAACATATCACCAAGATTGTGTGTGTCTAAGAGTAGATAAAAATAATAATAATAATAATAATAATAACATATCGCCAAGACTGTGTGTGGTGTGTGTGCGTGTGTCCAAGGGTAGATCAAAAATAAAATAAAAAATTAAATAAATTTGCTCTCATGAATGTACCTCAAAGTGACTACAGAATGGTCTCTAACAAATATAATATCAAAATAATATAATAGTATACCACATATGCCTAAATAAACATTTAAGCATATAAGGGTGTTCTTATTAGCATGTAATAGGGGTAATTTCGTATTTTTACCCATTTTCTGTTAACTTTAATGGAAAAAGTCATTATTTCACTTTAGTCCAAACTATAAGGGGTATTAGTGATAAAATTTAAAATATAAGAGGGTAACTGATAAAAGTCCTAACCACAGGGGGTGTTTCTGTAATTAACCCTTTTTTTTTATTCTTCCAAATGTGCCTTTTTTGATAAACCTCACAACAAATTTAGTTCCCTTTACTAGATTTCAAATTTTAATTTAGATGGGCAGTGTGGCAAATTGAATGAAATATATGCATTTAATAGTCAAATAGATCACCAAGTTTGAGATGGCTAAAAAATGAAAAATATTCATACAAAATGGGACAGAGGGATTACGTAATTGTAGACAAAAAAAAATTTCTGCTACTTATTACTTTTATACCACTAGTATGAAAGAAATTTTAACCACCATCTCAGACAGTTGCCACGATGATCCGAACTATACAAAAGATTACTAATAAACAAAAATACAGATCATCAAGTTAGCTCTGTGCACAACACATTGGAGAAATTTTGCACAGATACTACAGATTGAGCTGATATTGTGATCAGTTTTTTGTTCATTTAGCAATTTTTTTGTTTGGATTTGCTATATATACCTGTGTATTTGCTATGTATATTTAAATTCTTTTATTCTACTCATTTTTCTTCTAAAAATTCTTATTTTTATAAATTTAAACGATGTACATAACAAATTTAGCGGTGTACATAACAATTCCTTTTTTTTTTTTTGTTTTTTTTTTAGTAATTCAAACCACCACATCAACCGATTGAACCGGTAGTCCAAGACCAATTTCTCACTGTTATGTGTAATGTAGTAGATCTGGGAAGCTAATTTGTCTTTTCTAAAGACGATAGGGAAATCAATTTCGATTTCCATAAAAATAGGTGATGGTGGAGGTAGATTTTGGTTTATGCTTGGACTTGAATAGCCCAATCACATCATATCCTCACATGGGATGATTAATAAGTATTGGCCCACAAAAAGAATTGAATTCCTCATCTACCCCACGTTGTTGTTACATGAGAATAGGGTTATATGTTGGAAAATGTCTCTGTCATGTATTTATTAGAATAACCAACAGGTCCGTAGAGCGTTGGTAAAGAGGCTGTTTTAACTTAAATAAAGTTTTGAGTTCAAGTTTTGTGTATATAGTTGTGATTAAATTTTTGTTGGGAGAATTTTGTCGTCTTAACGGTCCTATTCGGCTCGATCCGGATTAATCAGAGTCCCAATGTGGTTCCGAATACCGGAGGTCTAGACAAAAAAAAAAAAAAAGGGCAATGCTATAGTGAGCAGCTTCTCATATGAGAAGACGGGTTTTAACTGTTGGATGAGCATCTAGTCATAAGATTCTCAAGAATCTGGAGATGCATTTATTGCTAGATGTTCATCTAACGGTTAAAACATGTTTTCTCATATGAGAAGCTTATCACAATATACTTATCCAAAAAAAATGTATTTATTAGAGTAGTAAATGTCAAAGTCATGCATTTTTACTTTTGTGCATGTCTAATTAATGAGTAATGTTACACCCACATTTATTTACACATTCAATTTCACACCCAACGCATTATGGTCATTGATTCCGGTGAGTCCCGTGTGAGAGTCATGTAGGATCCACATGGGACACACTAAAATCAAATATCATAATTTTTTAGTGTGAAATTAAGTGTAAATTTTAATGTGAGTATAACATTTTTGCTAATTAATTTCTCCGGTTAGAAATGACGGATGAGCCTCTCATCATGAGAGGGTGAACCACACAACACTTTTGAGCCTTTTTTTGGGAACCCAGGTGGCCTTTGATTCTGTTCCAATCCATTTGGTGGGATATTTCTGTTCCACGCCACTTTTGAGTTTTACCTAGACAGACTGTGTTAATAAAACCCTCATATACAAGAGAGCTATCGGTGGCAAGCCCCTATACAAAATTAGTTGCATATTCTAATCTATGGTCCACTCTTGCTACTTCAGACCACCACAAATATCACATGAACAGAAAAAAAATGGCATAAAAAACGGAATAAAAAATTGTTATATTTTTTTATACACATGGCTATATTTTATTGGACTGAATCACCACATCAGTGATATGAACAAATGATACCAGACCACACAATAATTTTGTGAAATATAGAGTCCCTAATGATAATATATACAGTGGTAGCTAACTACTAGTCTATAACCACTAGCAGTCATTAATGTTACTATCTTAAAGTGCAATAATATTAGAGTTACCGAAAAAATGTACCGAATTTGTGCACCGAACGATCGATGGAGTCTATCGAAATAGACGACACCAATCATTCGATGCACACATTTGGTACATTTTTTCGGTGCTTAAATCTTTAGTCCTTAATGTGTTGCCTCTTAAAAATAGGTATAAGATCCATAAATTCATGTGCCATTATTATATTTTTAAGGTAAGAGAACAGAAATTATTTCCACTATGCCCCACAACCATTGAACACTAGCAATCAGATTCCTAATTAAGATCTTTCTCTGGTCCCCAATAACCAAATTGGTATTCCTTTCACAATAGTTATATATTCAATGGCCTACTCTATTAAGATTCAAGGTCAAAATTTTCGTGTGGTCTCCACCAACTAAATTGGTATCCTTTCACCGAATGGCTCTTTTTTTTTTTTTTTTTTAAGAAAAAAAGAAAATTTATTGATCAAAGGAAACTTCTTAGAGGTTACATCAATAAGAAATTGAAGAAAAGAATAAAACCAAACAAATTTGTCAAGATCCACGCCACTAAATCTTGCAAGACAATGGACAGCCAAATTCCCCTCTCTACGCACAAAGCCACACTGGGCCAAAGACAGAGACCACAGCTCTTGCTTAACCACATCAATTACATGACCAAACGGACCAGGGTGTGGACCAGCCGAGTTCAATTCATTAACAACCGAAAGTGCTTACAATTCTAGCACAACTCGCACATCCCTTTCAAGACTTTGCAACAACAAAATGGCCTCCTATAATGCGAATGCTTCTACTGTTGCTGGTTCTCAAAGGCCAAAACGGAATTCTGAGAAAGCCAAAAAAAACACCCATGTGATCGCGAAGCCCTACACCAAAACCCACCCCACCCTTCTCCTTGAAAATTGCCCCATCAACATTTAGCTTTAGAAAATCTCGAGGGGTTCCCTTCCATATTACCGCCACTTGCACCCCAGCCCGACCACTCACTCGGCTTTCTTGAATCGATCAAAATTCGGTGACGTGATCTTCAATCAGTCTAGCAATATCCGAGGCACTCCGCGAGAAACAGTCATGGATGAAAGAGTTCTATTATTCCAAATAGCCCATGCACCAAAACTAAAAAGATCAACCGCAATAGAAGAATTCCTAAGTAAAATACTTTCAAACCAATCCACGAAAGTCATCGGCCAAGTCGACAAAAATCAGTGGGAATTAGTGTTTTCCAAACATCCGCAGCCCAAGGGCACCAACAAGAGCATGCGAAATGGTTTCAGGTTCTTTGGAACAGAGAAGACAGAGCACATAGGTAGGAACACTACGCCGAGCAAGAGAAGCAAAACAAGGAACTCTTCGTTGGTATAGATTCTATCACATATGTGAGATTCCATATGAATTGGTCAGTGACCAAATCTCAAACATGTATATCTATGTATATATATATGGTGCATGATGTATGTACATAGGGAAGTATCACTTGGGCGAGAGTGGTGTGAGATCGAGAGGGTGCCCCTTTGGGGCATCGGGACATTAGCACTAAGGTTTTCTGTGAGGGTTGTTCACAGTGTTAGGGATAGGAGGTAGAGAGTGGATTTTCTTTATCTCTGTGATTTCTCTATGTTACAGTGATTGTGTCGGTTCTTATGGGTATTGAGAGTGGGTGTACAAGGGTATTGGGGTTGGGTTATATGTGTTAGTCCAAAAAGTGTCTTGTACCAATTTGTATTCTCAATAATGAATGAATGGATCTCTAGGGTGTGGACGTAGGCAGTGTTTGGCTGAACCACATACAAATCAGTGTATATTTTTCTTTGGTGTGTTTCTATTAAATACTATGGGTGTCTTTTGTTTGAATATTTGGAGTATCTTTACAAACTTTGGTTTCAAATATTTTGCTGGTATATCAAGCTTCCGTTGTATGGGAATGGTATTTTTTCCCAACACCCTTTGCAAGTTGAATTTTATTGGGGACATTAAGATTCCACATTTTCTTCCAAGGAAAACCACCAGCACTAGGCGACGTCGAGGCTCCATTCTCATTTTCAATCTTAGATTTGAGCCCAAGTCGATACACCGACTGGACCGAATAATTAAACTCCCTTATTCTCCCAATGCCAAACAAGAGTGTCCCAACCACTATTAGCAACAATTGGAATTGTTTGTATAATCTCAAATTTATGAGGTAAGAACACACTACTAAGTGAGTCAACATCCCACGACTTTCCATCCAGATTAAAAAATTGACAAACATACATACCGTTAATAAGGGACACCGAACGGAATGTGGATGGTGTGGGGAGCCATGGTCAAGGCCCACCCGAACAAGTCATCCATCTCCAATCCGCCACCAAATACTACGCATGAAGAGGCCCGACGCCCACCAAAGGCTTCTCTAAGCAAAGGATGGTCTAGTACCCAAATTGGCTTCAAAGCAGTGTTTCGTTCAAAAAATACCGAGCCTTAAACACTTTGTGGAACAGATAACTCGTGTTATGGAGGAGACGCCAAGAGCATTGTTAAAAACTTCCATGTCACGAAAACCCATCCCCCCATCAAACTTTGAGCGGCTCATTTTAGTCCACGATGCCTAGTGTATTTTCTGTTGGTCACTATTGTTACCCCACTAGAATCGTGCCAACGACCTCTCAACATCCATATGGAAAGTCATTGGGAGTTTAAAGCAGGACATAGCATAAGTGGGTATGGCTTGAGTAACCGCTTTCAACAGAACCTCTCCCCCCTCCCCTTCGAATGCCACCTCTCCTTCCATCCCTTTATCTTAGAGGTGTTCACTCTTTGGATATGTATGATTCAAGTGCAAATCAATCGTACCATAGGTACGAGGTCAATTTCCACGGGGACTGGACCGGAAGGTTATAGTTTTAAGATTCGAATACACTACTATAGTAACCAAAAAGAAAGAAAAGATGGTTGTTTTGGGGGTTTCTAACACTAAGACTATAACTAGTATATATGCAAGCAATACTAAAGTAATAACAACAACTAATTAAATAAACTAGTTAGAGAACGACTAAAATTAACAACTAAGAGTGAACTAGATTAACGAGATTGAATTATCTACAGAAAAAGGGGGCTAGGGGTTATGTTACCAACCTTGGATCACACAAGAGTGGGTCTTGGGGATTTGGAAGGATCTTCTCAAGTGAGCAAAGCTCCTTGGGGGCTAACAATCAAACATGTGGGTTGTCAACCCCACTATAAGATGAAAGCTTAAAGAGACTAAGGGCAAATGTTAGATTTGTAATATAGATTTAATAACCTCTATTGCATGACAATGGGGGTAAAGAAACAAGCATATTACAAACCCAACACTCTTCAATCACCTAAGAAGTTCCAAACCCTTTAACTTTCAAGAAAAACAAAGATCCATAGGTGGGTTCATGACCCCTAACCTAGAAATTTAGCTATACATGGTTTTTAACATATTGACAACAAAATAAACAACAAAGAAGAAGAAATACATAACCATGAATGAGAGTATACACTTCAAGAGAGGAAATCAATTAGAAACTTCAATAAATG
Source organism: Hydrangea macrophylla (assembly GCA_033977485.1). Taxonomy (NCBI): domain Eukaryota; kingdom Viridiplantae; phylum Streptophyta; class Magnoliopsida; order Cornales; family Hydrangeaceae; genus Hydrangea; species Hydrangea macrophylla. Next base: position 57,027,000 of record CM066993.1, read on the forward strand.
CTCTAAAAGGAAACCAAGCTTTGCAAGTACAAGAATCTCTCACAATCTTACTTACAAGCCCTAAATCTACACTAATTTATGAACTAAAAACAAGAAAACCTAGAGAAATACAAGAGGTGTAGGTAGAGAGTAAATGAACTTCTCTAAAGTTAGGTCAAGACCCTAAAATTCGAGTTATAATGGGGTATTTGTACAAAGCCTCCAGAGTAGCAAACTTGTAAAACAAAGAAATCTGAAATGGGGTAGTTCGATCGGTCAAGCAGGCCCCTTCGACTGGTCGAATGCCCCTCTACATTGAATCTTCACAACTTCTCAAGTGATTTGCGCACCAATCGTAGAATCGCCATAACTTCTTGCTCCAACCTTCGATTGAGGTAAAATTTGCGGCCACGCGAAGATGATTCTCAGAGCTACCTTTATTTAGTTCAGAACAACCTCCAAACATATGGTCTTAGAGGCTAAAAGTGGGTAAGAAGTGGCCGCAATGGTAATGATCTTCAACCGAGACTTTGCTTCCCAACTCAGACTGCTAAAATGACCTACAAAACACTCACACAACCCGTGTAAAAGATGAAAACAATAGAAATGAGGGTTATGCGAGGAATGTGCATAAATAATGTACTTAGAAGCTCCGAGAATGGTATTTTGCACAATTATAAAGCTATACTCATGCAAAATATGAGGTTAATCAAGAGGCAATACGATCAAGATTTGATTAGAAGATTTGACGCTTGGACCGAACAGTTAAAGATGTAAAGCTGAGATATTTATCATGTTGAGTCCCCGTATTCATTCCCCAAAGCTCAACAAGCTTTTCCTTAGTATGACGAAAGTGCTTCGGCACACAACATAAACAAATAGGGGGAGAGTGGGTCCCCTTATCTAATGCCAAGCGAAGGAGAAAAGGGGTCTGACTGAACATCATTGATAACCACCGAGTAGGAAACATAGTGAACACAAGCCATAACAAGCTAAATCCATTTCTCACATAAACCCAATTTACCCATCACCTTTTCCAAGAAGCACCATTCCACTCTATCATAGGCTTTACTCATGTCCAACTTAAACGCAATATAACCCGTCGCCCAAGAAGCACCATTCCACTCTATCATTGCTTCAAACGCCACCAAAACATCATCAATAATCAGTCTCCCTAGGATAAAATCACTTTGATTTCAGAAATGATGTCGGGAGGAATACGCATAAATCGATTAGCCAAAGCTTTAGCAATAATATTGTAAACCACTTTGCATAACACTAAAACTAAAAGCATCCATCCACGTGAATACTAAAACCAAAAGGAACCGAATGGCTCTTTTTGTGTAACACTAAAACTAAAAGTACCCATCCATGTGAATACTTCAATAATTTGTGTCATAGTAGACCAATGGGTTACACTTATTTGCAAAGGACTTGAACAAAAAAAATTATCCTACTATCGTGTGTTTATGGTATAATATATGGTAAAATATGGTAGCAATCTTATGTAAGTACCTTAGAAGTTACATCCAATTATGATGGATATTTTGGATGAATTTCATCAGACTCAAAAAATTACTAGTCCTGTGATTTTTAAGTGAACTGGTTCAATAATTTTAAGTGTCCGGTTTTTTTTTCGCAAATTAGTCTTTGCCCAATCTAATTTATCTTTTCTAATTGGTTCCTTTGATTTTTTCTTCTAAAGGATAACTTTATCCTTTGCTTTTTTCTTTTTAAGGATAAATTGGTTCTTTTTGAATCAACACAACATTGACTCTCATATTTCCAAACATGCTCTTACTTCAAGAAATTGAATGCACCCAATAAACAAAATATCATAAGCTTTATTATTCATTGTTTGTTATACTGGTATTTTCGATTTTGGTACAATAAAGCTGTGATTGTGGCATTTTTTTGTGCCAATTAGCATTCGATTATTGGTCTAGACCATAACAATACATGAGTGACGTTGTGGTCCTGAGCCACAAATAATTCTTCTGACACATGAACAATTTCAATTTTACTAAAAACACTTGGACTTTGGGAATACTGGGGAAAAAAAAAACTAGTTTTGTATCATTTCTATTCATATATGGTTTTGCACCAAAATTATGTCGGTTTCGATAAGGATCGGAGTAGCTTTAGAAAGAATTTTAGGTTGGTCACGGACTCCATCCAGGGACGGATTTAATGTAGGGCAGGGGGGACTCAAGCCCACCTTGATTTTAGAAAATCTTCATATATACCCTAAAAATCAGTATTAACTTTTCTAATTCCTTCATACATCCAAAAAAATATGCGTGAATAGACCCAAAAAAAATTGCCTCGGGGGGCGTTGCCCCCGAACCCCTGTAAACTCACTATCCCTTTCACCCAACCAAACACCCCCCCCCCCCCCCCCCCCCCCCCCCAACTTCAAATTCCTAGATCCGTCCTTGATTCCATCCGAATAAAATGGACTCTACCTAACATTTGATTTTGTTGAACAAGAAATTATTGCATTGTAATGCACCCACGAAGATGTAACAAGACTTCACTGCTAAAACCTAGCAGGAGTATTTGATTGGAGGAGACATAAAGACATTTTACTTCTAACTCTAATGGGTGATGATTTGATGTTCAATACTTGTGAACCCATCCATGCAAATTAAATGAGATCTCTTACCTTAAAAATACAATCATAGCCAATGTTAGCAATAAATGCCCTATTTTGGGTAGAAATTTGTCCTGCCCCAGGATTATGTGGTGCTCTTAACAAGTTGGGACTGTTATGTAGCCAAGTAGTCGGATTTTTAGGAGACAAAATAATTTATTTGATCCCGTAACAATCTCTTATTGGCCGAGATTAGCACATGGTAATATGGCATATGATACAGGATCATAGAATAATTTCTCTTTTTTGAGAGATTATCACACATAATTATTGAGTTTGTAGCATTTTCTAACGCTATATTATGTGCCCATCCCTCTTTTTCTATTAGGGTAAACTAGGATTTAGTCCCTTATAGTACACTTTTATAGAAATAGGTCCATTCCAAAACTCAATGCAAGAATTAATCTCTAACCTATTTTGAGTACCAAAATATCCCCATGTCATTCATTATAGAAATATATACACACACACACAAACACACACACATAAAGACTGTTTTCGGATTTCATTTCGGTCAATTGTGGATTTGTGCGTAGGGATTGCAATTTGGCTGCCCACAGCCTGGCTAGGCATGCTAAGTCTCATTTTGATAAGCATGTTTGGTTTTCAGAGTTTCCTCTATTCTTGTTAGACGTTGTTTTCAAGGAGATTTCTCCCGATTAATGAAATCTTTCCATCTTTCACTCAAAAAAAAAAAAAATACACTCCATGATACCACTCTGACAACATGACGTATTATGCAGTCTATATAGTGCATTTAGTAATCAATGGAGTGCTAATAGTATTGCCTTATATATATGGTAACTGAAATTAATTTTTAAATTTCTCACACTTCACATGATCATTTGCTATGATTAAAAAGTGAGAAATTTGTCATATTTTATTACTTTGTTGAATAGACCATGGTACTAACAAATCTAACATACAAAGTGATAAATTTCTAGTAACCAAAAAATTGTAAAATTTCTCACACTTTAAATCATCATTGTTCTAATCATATATATATATATATAATATAAAGTGGAATTACAAGCCTGTCACATGGTAGCTCTGTGATTTTTCAAAATTTCACTAATTTTCTAAGTTTTTTTTTTTATTAATAATACAGATATATATATATATATGTATGTATAATCTCTCTTTTTCCTTTTCTCTATCTCTTTCCTTATCTCATACTTTCTCTCTATCTCTAATCTAATCTATCTAATCTGTTTATATATATAAACAAATATCTCCAAATATACACACCATATATATTATAAAGTGCAATCAAAAGCTTAATTTTTCTCAATTTTTTATTTTTGTATTTAAAAAAAATTAAAAGAGCATAGATAGATACTCTTATTATATACGTACACTCTCTTATTTTCTCCCTAAACTTTACTTCTAATCATGTGTGTGTGTGTGTAGAGAGAGAGAGAGAGAGAGAGAGAGAGAATGTTATTGGATAAGTTAAAACCTAACTAAACTTATTAAATTTATATTAACCAAGTGTGCATTAGCTTCTTTTATTGGTCTCTGGCTATAAAACTTTAGAAGTTAAGTACAATATATATACTTATAAAATAATTTTAAAAGGTAATGCTTATCTTCTTTTCAAAAATATATATTACTTCCAAGAAGGTGGTAGCATTTGTATTTTTTATGTGAGTATGATGAATATAATATAAGATAGGATTATATATGTTTCACTTTATGAATTAGATTCATATCTAAATTCTATCTTTATATTTGCATGGGATAATCCACAATTCAAACCCATTATCCCAAATTTTTTTTTTTTTTTTTTTTGAAGAACATTATTCTAAATTGTTAACAGAAAGAAGCAGATTTTGAGAAAACAAAATGATTGTTTTGTAAAATGGAAGTGTTTGGGTTAGCTTAAAATTTCACCACTTAAACCAATTAGCTTAAAAATGTAGCTTGTTTGTCAAACAATCACTTATTTTCACTTTTAATTTGTTAAAAGATAAAAAATGTCCTGCATACCCTAAAATTTTAACGAAGTTAAAAAATATTTTGTATCCTTATCTGTATAAATAATATATATCAACCTTACATGCTTTCAATAACTAAACTGAAAAAAGGAATTTTTTTTAACATTCACCTCTCTCTTTCCCATCTTTCTCAACCTTCCAAACAAATTCATCTTTAAAACAACCATCTCTGTCATATTTTTTTTTGGAGATTTAATTCAAATTATTGTGTTCGAAAATTTATGTTTGTAGAACTATTATCATACTTAGTTCATCCAGTAGAATTAATGATCTTTTATTATTTTTGTTGTTGCAGGTTACATATTAACGATTCTAGCTAAGATAGTAGAAAGTGGTTGATAGGAGTTGCAGATTAAAGGAGTTACAGATTACATAATTGCCTTTATTTTTGTTTCCAATTGCCTGGGTTTTCTTTAGTCCAGTGTATCATTTATTATATATATATATATATATATATTAATTATTTGTATAACACAATACATTGAAAATTCATTAGCACCTTCAAACTCTCAAAATTTATAGTTACAAATAATGACTTAACAATACACATTCTTCGTTTCTTTTGACTACTTTTTATCTTTTAACTACTTTAGATTTGATCCTAAATTCCTTCAACAATAAGAAAGACTTATTAAATTTTACTTTGTCGAGTGATTCATGGATATCTCAACTTGATAGATTACTATGTATAAATCAATTTCTTTTAATTGCAGAATTTATTTGTATTTAATCACTAATACATTTATGGTTGTAAAGTGGTAATATTTTTTTTTATTAGAATTGCAATTAAAATTATATTTAAAATTCTTTTTTAACACATGTGCATAGCACAAGTCAAACACCATAGATTAAAATTATCACAATTAACATTAGCTATACTATCTTTTAAAATCATATCTAATCTAATCTCTCTCTCCCTCTCTCTCTCTCTCTCTCCAAATATATACAGGTAATCCCGTGCATTGCACTGGGTATGAGTTAAACTATTCGTCGTTGGAGAAAGCCTGTTGGGCCTTGGAGTGGTGTACCCGTCGCATTAGGCATTACATGTTAGCCTTCCCTGTTACCCTTCCCTGTTACCCTAATATCCCGAATGGACCCACTCAAATACCTCTTCGAAAAACCCGCCTTAACTAGTAGGATCTCCCGATGGACCATGATGCTAGCCGAATTTGATATTAGATATGTCACTTCCAAATCTGTCAAAAGGAGGACCGTCGCCGAATACTTAGCCGACCTTGCCATAGAATCCGAAGAAAGGGGAGAATTTAAGTTTCCTGATCAGGGGGTGATGGAGGTGAAGAAGAACTTGTGGAAGATGTACTTTGACGGGGCAACCAATCAGATAGGGTAAGGGGTTGGAATCATCCTCATATCACCTAATGGGGCCCCCACCCCTTTGGCCGTTAAGCTTAAGTATAACTCAACCAACAACACGGTAGAATACGAAGCCTGTATAATTGGGATGGAAGCAGCCTTGTCCCTAAGAATTGAGAAGATTGATATTTTCGGGGACTCTAATCTAATAATATCGCAAGTGAGGGGTGATTGAAGAATAAAGCATGAGAAATTGAGACCTTACCACGAATACTTGGAAAGCCTGAAAGTGCAATTCAGAAAGATTTCATTTTACTACCTTCCCTCGAGGAAAACCCATTGGCCAATTCCCTAGCGACCCTGGCCTCAATGATCCAAATCCCCGTAGGAATCTCCATGATCCCTTTATCAATAGAAGAAAGAACCCGACCCTCGTATGAAATGATCGCCGCCGTCGAAGGAGGAGAGGCTGAGATACCATGGTATGTAGATGTTTGGAGCTTTATTGAGAAGGGAGAATATCCTGAGGGAGCTTCGGAGAAGGATAAGAAAGCAATTCGGAGGTTTTCGGCTCAATTCGCAGGTAAGTTATGGGAAAAGTCCTACACTGGCTATAACATAGAATGTCTATACGGGAGGGAAGCAAGAAAGATGATGGAAGAGATACATGAAGGAGTCTGTGGACCCCACATGAATGGACACATGTTGGCCAAAAAGATAATTCGATAGGGATACTATTGGACGACTCTGGATAAAGATTGTTGTGAGTATGTTAGGAAGTGCCATAAATGTCAAATTCACGCAAACCTAATGCACACCCCTCCATCCCAACTTTACAACATGACCACCCTTTGGTCGTTCTCTGTGTGGGGTATTGATATCATCGGGGAAATAGTCCTGAAAGCTTCAAATGGACACTGGTACATAATCGTTGCGATAGACTATTTCACCAAATGGGTAGAGGCAGCATCATACGTAACTCTAAAAGCCAAGGATGTGGTGAATTTTATCGAGAAGAACATAGTCTGCAGATACGGGGTGCCAAATGATCTAATTTCTGACCATGGGAGTCATTTTTAGGGAGAAGTTATCCCACTCCTAGAGAAGTATAGGATTACCCGCCATCAATCCTCACCATATAGACCCCAGACGAATGGAGCAGTAAAAGCCGCAAACAAGAATGTAAAGGCGATCCTGGGGAAGATGATAGATACATACAGGGATTGGCATGAGAAGTTACCATTAGCTTTATGGGGATACCGAACTTCCGTAAGAACTTCAATCGGGGCCACACTGTATTCATTAGTCTATGGGATGGAAGTCGTTCTCCCAGTTGAGGTAGAAATAACGTCTTTGAGAGTTTTGGCAGAGTGTGAGGTACCTGAACTTGAGTGGTTGCGAGGAAGATATGAGGAATTGATGTTACTTGATGAAAAGAGATTGAATGCTATAAATCACACTCAAGGATATCAGAAAAGGATAGATCATGCTTTCAACAAGAAGGTTAGCCCAAGGAAGCTTGCTGAGGGTGACCTGGTCCTTAAAGAGCTTAAAGTGCCTGTTTACGACCCCCGAGGAAAATTCAAACCCAATTGGGTCGGACCATATATTGTCAAGACACTCCTCTCCAGAGGAGCCACCTATCTCATGGACATAGATGGAGTTGAGTTTAAATAACCAATCAACCTCGATCGCCTCAAGAAATATTTTGCTTGAAACCTTATCTTTCAAAACCTCCAGAGTCGATGAATTACGCTTGAACTGATTCCCGCTAGGGGATACGTAGGCAACTTGCTCGGTTTGGTCACAAAATTACCTAAAAAGTGCTTTGTTTCTAGCCTCAGCTGAACTACTACGGACCTGATACCCATTCGGGGGATAAGTAGGCGGGCTCACAAGGCCCTCGGCCAAATAAAGCCAAACTTTTGACGAAATTAACGTCTTGAGTTTCACCATGCCAAACTAGGGACAAACTTGCATTTGCCCAGAACCACATCTATGCCCCGAAACTAAGGGCAAACTTTGTTTGCCACCCGATGAACCCAGATAAAATCTAAACCCATCTCTGGATCTACTGGCTATCAAAATAGGTAATTATGTGAAAACAAATGAGAATTCATGGCATAGAAAGATTAAAATCAAGCAAAACTCATGACAAAGTAATAAAAGCCAAAAGGGACATAAAGAGGAGAATTATTTAGAACCTAAAGAGGTGGGAAGAGTGCCAACTTTGATTCAACATGATTAGAATATTTTCAAAATACAAGAAAAAGTCTTTTCGAAAATGGAAAATACATCACAAAATAAAGCACAGTAAGAGTTAAGCAGAATTTGTCAAAAGTTTTAGAATCTTATTTTTTCCATTTTCCCTTTGTGTGTCTAGAAGCTATTTTCCAACCAAAATCAGAATCTCAAGAAGATACTCAACAATCGGAACGATTGAAGCAGGGATCCTCCGAAAGGGAGCCGACACTCTATCGTGCCAAGCCTCGATAAATAGCCTCATGGTGGAAGGGCGTAAGGCAGAATTCCTTGAAAAATCTACAGTGATAGCATCCGGGACATCTTGAAGCAAACCGAACTGGCGGGCCACCTGACCTAGGACATAGAAAGTGGTAACACACAGACCAGACAACCAAACCCCTGGGCGTCCGGGAAGTCGTATCGAAATAGAACAGTAAGACCATCGAGGGCACACCTAGCAGATATCCTCATAACATAGGCTCCGAAGCCAAGTAAGCCAGCCGTTGTGGATATCGCAGGTTTTCTTTACCCACAACTTTTCAAAATCAATTTCTAAAAACAAATGAGTCGCCACTTAATTTTTTTGAAAGGAAAATTAAGAAACCATTTTAAAGCAAACTGATCTTTTGCGAAATCAAAGATAAACTGGGTCCGGGGATTATGGAATGAAAGGGGAAGGAGCCCGACGGACTAAAACACCCCCTTTCATCCTATCTCGCGATAGGCCTCTACTCAACATCCTTTTTAATCAAATTAATAATCTAAGCATGCCCTCAATTAATACATATATACATATACATTACACAAGCATGTTGGAAATGGTGTAAAATTGCTAATGACAAAATATCATTCATAAGCCACGTAATTCAAATAGCAAACAACATGATATGCAATAGAGAACTAGAAAACATACCCGGGATCCGGCCGCAAATATTAAACGTGCAATGCATGCAAGAACAAAATAAATCTATGAAAAGGTCTCTAACACATATATACACATAAGACAAAACATAGGCTAAGGTGTCGCACATGGAGTCGAAAATCAATTCAAAAATCAAATAAATGAATTAAACTAGAGAAGGGATGAGAAAATGTACCTCAAATGCGCTACAAAACAAAGATTAGTCCACATGCTTCACATAATAATATGATATCAAAAATCAATCCCAATCCTCTAGCTTAGATCTATTAAGCATGAAATCCAACTTTATTCAATGGCTAGTTCTAATCATAAGCATTGATGTGCATAAATGAATGAATGTGAATAAGAATAAAACATGGATTTATTCACTAATTTGGATCACTAAGCCTCTGGGTTTAATCTAAATTATCATTATTCAAAACATGGTTTGAGTCCTAAGACATTAAGAGACCATTTGAGTTGAAATAAATAAGATTAGACAAAAACAGTAGTAATATTTTATGAATCACAGAGAGCAAACCAGATCTTAAAAAATGGAAATAAATTACTTCCAACGGTTGGATCTTAATGATATTTTGATATGTTATGCCTATGTGAGTCTAGTGTCTAACCCAAAAAGAAAATCAAGGTTTGAACGGTTAGATCTCCGGGAATATGAGAAATACTAGACCTCACTCAGGATTTTACAACTCTCTGTCCAGAGATCTTGTATGATTTTTTAAAAATAGCAAACAAATCCGAATTGCTTCATTCTTTTTAGGGAACCTTCCTAACACATTAAGGTTCTTATAAAAAATTATTAGAGGTCATGAAAACTTGGTTAGAGCTCTGATCTATCAATTTTAAAACCGTTTTACTGTTCTGAAACTATTCTGAAACTCTGGACAGATTATGGTTGTCTCACAAAATTCATGATCAAACCATTCTAAGCATAAAATCTTGCCAAAACAAAAATTACATTGATAGAACAATGTGTTATTGACACTTTCCCGTTGGTTTCACTTGATTTCAACGGTTAGATTTCGAACTAAAAATCTTTGATCAAAAACAGTTTGTGAACTCACTGTTTTCATTTATCAAGTTCAACTTTATTTGTTAACCCCAACTATTAAATCATGAAGTTGGACTTAAACTAAACCATTTTCTCCTACCATTTGATGGTCATTGGAGACTAAGGACATCTTTAGACCTATGGATTTTTGATGAAGTATGAAATGGACTTCACAAAATCCCAAACAATGAACTCAAACTTATGGACCAAAACTTGAGTTCAAATCATTACTCCGACCACTTGGTGGTCATTGGAGGATAAAGACACACATATATGTAGGTTTTAGATGAAGTATGAAGAACTTCTCAAAATCCAAGGAAGAGATTAGTCCAAGCCATAGAGATGGACTTAAACTAAAACATTTCTCCTACCATTTGATGGTCATTGGAGACTAAAAAAGCAAATCTACTCTAATCTCCATGGAATATAGTATAAATTCCATAAGATCCATAGTAAAGAGATCCTAGTCATGAGTTGGTACTAGTATCTCACCAACTATGTGTAGATTATGATCATGATTCATTTTAGTCTCCATATGGATCATAAGATCATAGGAAACTAAGGAATCAAAACTCAAAGAGTTTCAATGAGATATGGAAGATCTCATGAACCTCATGAATGAAATAGAAATAAAGGAAATCAAAGTTTTATTTAGGAACACAAATACTTCAAAACTAATTTATCTCAAACCCAAGACATTAATTAGATCCAAATTAATGAGATGTCATGAGATTCAATCACAAGTTCTTGGTGGTGTGTGATGAAATGGGATAAGAAGAGAGGTTTTGAAAATGTGAAAAGTTCCTAGATCTAAGAACTTGTGATTGAATTATCCTAATTCTACCAAGGATTAAGAGGTTACCTCTATGACCTCAAAGAATTCTTCAATTTCTTGTGAAGTTCTTCCAAGATCCTCAAATTCTTCTCAAAACTCTTCAAATTCTTCAAGAAATTCTTCTCTTCTTCTCAATTCTCTTTCTAATTCTCTCTTCAAAACTCAAGTATATCTCTTGTATATGTTTTGTATATTGATTCAAAAGCTCAAGTCCCCTCAAAATGAAGATGAAAGTATGTTTATAAAGGCCATCATCTCAAGGATAAATGGGTAAATTCGGGTGGAGACTGATGAGAGCTGATATTAGCTTAATATTAGCTCGATAAGGAGTAAAAACTGACTGGATATAACCTCATTTCTCTAGTTTTTCCTGCAGTTGTGTTTAATTTGCTTCTTTACACAATGATACGTTTTTCGAGGTATGTTGTTGTGTTTGGCTTTGTAAGTGCAGGTTCTGAAGCTAAAGGGAACTACAAGTTGAAAGGAATAACTCAAGAAACAAATTGATGAAGTCTTGATACCAATCGATTGACATAGTGTCAATCGATTGACATGTTTTCCTTACCAATCGATTGAACTATTTGTCAATCGATTGACATCTTTTTCAATCGATTGACATCTTTGTCAATCGATTGACTTAAACTGGAAACAGCTTGTTTTAATGGCGCAGGATCTCAGCAATCAGGCGACGACTAGCCGTTATGGAATGAACCTGGACGCTTCTAGCTCATTTTTCTGACATTATATATAGAGGAGAATTGAGAGGGCAGAGGGTTGGCTTATTTTTGTATTGTTTTTGTAGGAATTTCCTCCATTTTTGTTTTAAGCAAGTTCAAGTTAGACGATACTTTGGTTTCGAATACATTCGTAAGTTCAGGTTCATTCTTGTTGTTATTGTCTTAGACTTTGATTGTAAATCTGTTTTAGTCATAGTTTGGTTTTGATTAGATTTCGAAATTCATAGCTTATAGATTTAATCGATGCCAATGTTTACTCTCACTTTTCAGTTTATTTGTATTTATTCAGTTCTAAACATGCGTGAGTAGAACTCTGGTTGGGAATAATGTGAAGAAGCATTGTTCCCAGCCCTCTGCCATGATTCTGTGAAAGAGTCAATGCCAATCGATTGGATACAGTATCCAATCGATTGGCATAGATTCCAAGTCAATCGATTGATATACGTGTCAATCGATTGAAAGCCATTCCATGTCAATCGATTGACATTAAGTCAATCGATTGATATGATTATGACTTGGGTTTACTCCTTTCTGTATTTCAGTAACTTTTGTTTCAGAAACTAGGTCCAAATTGATCTTTCAAGTTCAAATTGTAATCTGATTTTGGAATAAAAGCTCTTTCGATTAGTTAAATCTATGAACACTCATAACAAACACCTCGAGTATTATATACTCAATTTGTTAGTTATTGTTCATGGGTTTAATTAACTACTTATTTCAGTTCTTCATAAATAAGTAAGGTAAACAAACCACTAAATATGCAAGATACACATACCTAGTGTCTAGAATGCTTAACTTAATCATTTTGAAATAAGGAATACTCTAAGGATAAAACCCCAACTGTTCGTTCTTGTTAAAATCATGGTAGTGGCTGGTACTTTGTGGATTCACATGTTCCCAACTCTTTTTCATATTTGATTTTTATCACAGTTTTTAATCTTATCTAATTAAGTCTGTGCTTCATTTTAAATTGTTTCTTCTATTTCTTTTAGGACTGTTAGACCCCCCCTACTACAAGAATTCATCTTTTATTTTATTTTAGGATTCAATCTAGATTCTTCCGCCTTTACATTCCGTCCTTTGGGATTCGACCCGGTCTTACCGGTTTTTAACGCGACGCGACCGTCTACACTTGGACGTACTCTTTAGAGAACACATTTCAAGTCGTGTCAGAGACCCATGTGCAAAGATTTCTTCTAGAACATGTGAGAAAAGCAGTCTGTTACAGCCAGCGGCACTCGACGGCTCCCGGCGGCATTCGCTGAGTGCCGGGCGGCACTTGCTGAGTGCTGGGCGGCATTCGCTGAATGCCAGGCGACATTCGCTGAGTGCCAGGCGGCACTCAGTGAGTGTCGTCGGGTTTTCCGGGTGCCGGGGCTAACTGAATTTTGCCCTACTTTTTAATTTTCAACATATATATTAACATAAGCTTAATTATTGACGAATTATGTTAAAATACTTGTATTTGTAATACATTTTATTAAGAATACATCCAAAATATGCACTCTAAATGTATTATTCCTCCTCTCTTTTTCCTTTTCTTTTCTTCCTTTTCTTTTCAAAAAATTCCTCTTTATTTTAAAATTCCTTTTTTCATCATTTTTATTTTATATTTCTTTTCAAAACTCTTCTTTTATATATATATTGAGCAAATTCTCAGACTGATTTCCTCATGTGTTCTTCAATGTTCGGGTTTCTCCCGAATACCCAGACTCTCTCTCTTCTTTCTCCTTTTTATATTTTCTATTTTTAATTTTGAAATTTGTCTTGAAGAATCAATTGAAGATTTTGAATTTCCTGGAAAATCTTTGAATGTCACCGGCCATTGTCATCATCGGTCATTTGAGAGGTAACCAATCCCTAGATTTGACGTTTGGTCAAAATTGGGGTGTCTACAGCCGTCAACCGTGCGAGAGGGGAAATGAACATCCAGGCGATCGTAGGGAAGCAGTCTCCTAGGGGGAGGGTGAGTGAAGTTGCCTAAACGCTCGAGAAGCCAGACCTGTAAGACATGAGGCGACCCTAAAAGCAACAGCGATCCTATGCTCTGTGCATGATCCAAACCCAGTAAGGTCTTTCCTAGAACGAGCATGACATCACTCTGCATTTCTCGGAGACCACAAACAATAGGTATGAGGATGTCGGTGGAGGATTGAAACAAGAAATAAGAGAGCATAGCCAAGGAAAGGGCACTACGTCTGACAATCTGATACCCTCCGTCATCAGGATCACCAACAGGAGCATAAATGGAAGAAAGACGGTCGAAGTTGATGTGCTAATCGCGAACAAAAGAGCTGGCGGTACCCCAGGAAATACGAAGAAGAGCCGCTAGATCTTGGATGTACCCTGCCTGAATCTGGGAGATAATCAAATCAGCGTACAGATCAGCATGGAGAATGACACTAAATTCCTTAAAGAGTGGACAAACCTCCTCATGGCCAAATTGAAAGACATGCAAAGAGGGATCCCAACATATGATAGCAGCTCAAAGTAAGCTCTCATCTAGAGCCATATGGCAGAATGCAAAGAGGTCTGTCAGTCTGTGAGACTCGAAGTTCAGTCGGTCAATGCCAGCAAGAGAATCCATCCATGGGTATAGAATGTCAGAACTTATGGAAGCCATGGAAGTTTGAGAATGAATATAGAAGAAGAGCTTAAGGTAAAAAGAGGGAAAAGGCCTTAAGAATTTCAAATGAGCATAAAATGGGCAAATGGCACCTTATATAAGAAATGTGGTATAAACCAGCACTCGATGTAAAGCAGTGGCACTCACTGAGTGCCGACCGGTAGTCATTGAGTGCCGCGCGGCAGTCAGTGAGTGCTGATTAGCCTCTCTGAGTGCCAGCTAGGTTTTAAAAGGGTCATGGGTCAGTTTATAACTTGAATCAGCCCAAATCTGCATAAAAATTTGAATAGAATTTCACCAATCATCATCCAAGCACCATTTTTCTTGCACCATTCATCAATAAGAAATAAAAGCCAATCACATTTTTAGGTAAGCAAGGAGAATAAGTCTGATACTAAAATGGTAATCAAGCATGAGTATAAACAGAATTCAAAATTGGCACACAGGCCATCATGTATGAATACTATCAATCCGCCTAAATAAATCCATTAAAAGAGAAAGTTCAGAGTTCTCGTCCTCGCAGGGACGTAATAAAATATAATAAAAGGGAAAGGGATCGGCTATCCTCGATGGCGACGAGGATTTCTTATGGGTGCCTGCAGAGCTGTCTGACTTTCCCCATCTCCGCCATCTCCACCATCTCCATTGTCTCCTCCACCTCCGCCATCACCGCCTTGGCCGCTGCCGCCAGCACCTCCTTGATAGCCACCGCCTTGACCTAGCTAAAACTCCTGGATTTTCCGCCTCAAGGTAGCAAGCTCGGCCTCCTAAAAAATGAAATGGAGAATAAATAAAATGAATGATAAAAGGAGAAAGAAGAAAAAGAAAATAAAAATAGTGATGCCATGGCTCTGGCCTGGAGATCGGCATTAGCCCTCGCTCCATCAGCCTGAGGAAGGGTTGGGATACAATTGTCAGCATAAGAATAACTATTTGAATTTTAAAAAGTAATAATAAGCTTGTTTTCAAAAGGGGGTTTACCCTCCATTCGCGTTCATGAATCCAATACTGGACAGTGTATGCATACGATAGACCCTCTTCGAAATAATCTTTGGGGACTGCATCGTACTACAGAGGGATGGATGGAACATTTTGGGTATAAGGGGTCAGCTGGTACATGGTCTCCTAGCCCATATGGACCATGGGAACATTCCAGTTCTACTGTGGGAGAGCTGGAGGGTCGACAACCCCAGGAACAGGCTGCAAATAAGAATTTGGATATTAATAAAAATTGTTACATATCCAAGAAAAGAGAGAGAAAGAGAAAAAATAAGAGTCTGTTACCCGAGTGACATCCATGAGAGGAAAATTATGCATGAGAGAATTTTATCTGAAGGCGGGATAACCTTCGGGACCATCCAGGAAATTTGCAATGTTCTCCCTGTCTAGAGCGACCACCAGATCATCGTGATCCAAAGTCTCCGTACTTCTCATAGTAGCTGGAGGAGTTCTCGACATGTAGAAGGCTGGAGCGGCAAGAGACTGCATGGCCACTCTCTCGCCAAGGTACCATTCTCGGCATGCCTCGCCTACCATCAGAATCCTCAACCTAGAGAAACCCACAACCGCCTGGATCGCCACACTAGCCTCGGGGAGAGCCACCTCCCATGGATTCCACACCACATGAACCTCGTGTAAGTTAATGAGGAGGTTCCTATAGCCAACAAAGTTGTGGGCCCCGACCTTCTGGCCAGCCCTCCCTTCCTCTATTTCAGGCCCTGAGGCATGATAGCAGCTTCACTGTCTCTGGTACTGGGAGCCCTCATGCGAAGGTACTCATGGGACCATATCTGCAAAAGAAAAAAAAATTAAAAGATGAATCCAATTTTCGAAATAAAATTAGAGGAGATGAATATAAATAAAATGAAAAAAAAAATAAGATGTTGAAAATATAATAATAAAGTTTTTACCTCCCAGGCTCTCCAGTACCCGCCGGTAGAAGGGGAGTTTCCCCTAGAGACCTCACTCATGTGGTTATAGAGAGTAGCCAACCCTGCCCCTCCCCAGTTATACTGGGATATGCAACCAATGTCCACAAGAGAGGCTAAATATACCAGGTTGATCCTATCCCCCTTTGTGCTCATCAGCGAGCAACCCAGCACATACATGATGAAGGCCCTAGCCATCTGGTCGTCAGTAAAGGCCTGGCCCCTGAAAGTGTCCAGGAACCATTTTGCGGGCACTATGAACTCTCCTGGATGAGCCCCGAGTAGGTCAATAATATGTTCATGGCGAGTCGAGAAATAGTCGTAACAAGCAACGGGAAGGCCACCGAATGGGATGCCTGTGATCATAGCAAAGTCCAAAGGAGTCATCGTCATCTCCCCAAAAGGCATGTGGAATGTGTTTATTGTGTTCTACCACTGTTCCGCTAGAGCTAAGATATGGGTCATGTCATTTGAACTCTTCTCTAAAAGTAACGCAAAGAGCCCAAATCCAGCATTGTTGACCAAGGTCCTAACCTCATCGGAAAGCTCCTCATACTACCTCCGGCCGTGAGCCAGGCTCCCATGGCCTTTGAGGGCAATCTCCGGAGTCTGCTAAAAAAAAAAGAAAAAAAAAGAAATGATTTTAGAATCTAAGCAATGCAATTCTTTGAGAAAGAAAATAAGTGATTTTAGAATCTAAGCAATTCAATTCTTTAAGAAAAAAGTGATGATTTCAGAGTTAAAGCGACTCGATTCTTTGAAAAAGAAAATAAATGATTTCCGAGTCTAAGCAACTCGATTCTTTGAAAAAGTAATAAATGATTTTTGAGTCTAAGCGATTCAAGTCAGATTCTTTGGAAAAGAAAATAAATGATCTCTGAGTCTAAAATGACTCAATTCTTTAAAGCAAATGATCTCTGACTCTAAGCGACTCAATTCTTTGAAAAAACTTGATTATTGAGTCTAAGCGACTCGTTGTTTTGAAAGCAAAAAAAAAAGAGAAGAGAGGGAATTTTTGGGTCTATGCGACTCGTTGTTTTGAAAGAATAGAGGAAATTCTCGAGTCCAAGCGACTCTTTGTTTTGAGAATAAAAAAAAACTCTTGAGTCTAAGAGACTCGATGCTTTGAAAATAGGAAAAGAATTCCTAAGTCTAAGCAACTTAGTTGTTTTGAAGAAAATAATAACCAGAACTTTTGAGTCTAAACAACTCGATGTTGAGAAAAAAAAAGTTCTTGGTTTTGCAACAATAGATTTTGAGTTCATTAAAGCATAGTCTATGTGAAATTCGAGTGCCTCACGGGGTTGGTGCAACTCCTCATTAGCAGTGGACAAACGGAATAATGGAATCCATAAGCATAGAAAATTAATGAATCCAAATAAGGGCGATAAGCAAAAGCACAATACCAAGCATTAAAGCCCAATCATGATGAGAAAATTAACTCAAAAAAGGGGGGTATCACAAATAAGTCTGAAATACATTCAAATGCACAAAGTCATAGGGGCATCCATACATGCATTATTCATCATATACTACGTTGCATTACATTGTTTCATCATAAGCATAAAAGGGGGGGAGGGGGTGGGAGTATACTAATCTTTCAGCGTGCTACCTGATTCGACTATGGAGTGTAAGGCATGAAGCGTCTCAGTCGATCAGATGATTTTTTGGGAGATTATGGAGTGTAAGGTGAAGCGACTCAATCTTTCAGCGTGCTACCTAATTCGACTATGGAGTGTAAGGCATGAAGCATCTCAGTCGATCAGATGATTTTTGGGAGATTATGGAGTGTAAGGTGTGAAGCGACTCAATCTTTCAGCGTGCTACCTGATTCGACTATGGAGTGTAAGGCATGAAGCGTCTCAGTCGATTAGATGATTTTTGGGAGATTATGGAGTGTAAGGCGTGAAGCGACTCAATCTTTTAGCGTGCTACCTGATTCGATTATGGAGTATAAGGCATGAAGCGTCTCAGTCGATCAGATGATTTTTGGGAGATTACGGAGTGTAAGACGTGAAGCGACTCAATCTTTCAGCGTGCTACCTGATTCGACTATGGAGTGTAAGGCACAAGGCGCATTTTAGTTGATCAGACGATCCTCAAAACGTATGTGAAGCGTGCATATATCAATCATGATGCTTCTAGAATAGGACAATAACATAATCGGAGAATTTGAAGTATAAGGAGCATCTCTGATAATAAGAAAAGCAACATGACACAAAATCATTACACTTGGGAGCATGGGACATAAAATTGTGTGAGCATGTGCACCACGATAAGATATGAGCATTCATCCATGTGGTTATTTGCGTTTGTATGTTGTTACTTATCCGAACTACGTCCTGGTCTGATTCCCGATGGGATACGTAGGCAACTCACCATTGAGCACGACCAGCACCGACCATCTGCGCACCCGATTTTGCAACGCACTTTTTTGTTTTTACCTGGATTCGACAGTTTGGTCAAAGGCTTGTGTCACACCCGTTCCAAAAATTTATGATTTTTTTTAAATGCCTCATTTGAGATTTTTGAAATTATTAATGTTTTTAATAATTTGAGTTGAGGTTGACTGTGAGTCAACGGTAAGGTGTCAGTGAGGACACGAGAACATGGCAGTTCACATTGCATGGGCATGACTAAATGACATTTATATGATTTAAATGTTATTTGACTTTATCTGGTATTTGATGAATAGTAATTTTATCTGTGTTGTGGGAATTCTGGTAATCTTTGATATTGTGATATCATTTTGAGAACTGTGGTGAGAACGTGAGTGACACGTGAAATAAAAGGTAAGTTGTGTAGAGATTCCACAGAATATAGTTTTCGGACGTTATTTTGGACCCAAACGAAACCTAGTCGAAAACTTTTGAAATTTATAGTTTTCACTCGTAAAAGTTATAAAATGGACGTGTGCGAAGTTTCAAGGGTTAATTAGAAGTTTGAGAAACTTGCTGGGAGGTAAACGTAAACTTCCAGAAAGTTGTCTATATATAGAAGTGGATGAGATTTCATTCTCATCCACAACTTCTAAAAATATCTAGAGAGAGAGGAGAGAGAAGGGAGATTGAGCCAACGGGCTTTGCGACGCCGATCGACGACCATTCGTCCGTCAGATTTTCTCCAGATTCAAGATTTGAACTCGTGGAGGTAAGACCTACGTTTTGATACTACTTAGGTCGTGTTTGGCCAATTTTTGTAAAAATATTAATTCTAGACTTTTGGGGAAAATCAGGTAAAACTCGTAGGAATCGCGTATAATTTGAAATCCGACGATTAATTAGCTCCCTAGACGATCCTTCAAAGTTTGAAGAGATTCGCACGAGGTATGAATTCTAGATCTATGAAATATATGGATTTTCATGTTTTGAACATCAACTTTGATATTCTTGGATCCGGGCGAAATTCATGTATTAATTAGGCCCGTTAATTATACACGTGAAATTATATGAAAAGCACGTATAACTATTTATGTGAGCATGTTATGTGTCTACTTGGGTCAAAGGGGATTTTGGTGCAAATTCATCCGGGGTAAGCTCCTCGAACCTTGAGGATTGTGATTGTGATGGAATTGGAATTGTGGTTGTGTCTGGATTGGAGGTGGGCCCAACCAGGACACGGTACCTGATATGGAGGAAGGCCCAACCAGTGTACGAGATGCGTGGGAGAGGTGGGCCTCCTACGGCATCGACCGGATGAATGCGTACCACTCACCCTAGAGACCATTTCTATGTGTTTTAGATGCTTAAATCATGAACTGTCATATAAGCATACATTTAGAATTGTACGCTCAGCATATAGCTGAGCAGTGGAGATGTACTCCATTGTAGGTAAGAAGAAAGACAAGAAGAATCGTGAGGAGTGAGGCCGAGGAACGCCGGGGGAACCACAATTGTATATGCCTTTGTTTTAATCCAAAACTTGTGTAAGGATTGGGAATTTGTCATATGATGTAATAGAATCATAGATTAGTTTCACAGTATTGTAATCTTGTAATTGAACATCTGTGATTATGTTTCAAATGTTGAAAATCAGTTGTGGTTGTATTGGTGTTAAGTTTGGAGTAGCATGAGTTGTTAAATTTCATTACAGGTTGCCCAGAAGGGGAGCAGTCGACTGGACCATGGATCAGTCGACTGGATCTCGTATGTTTGAGACACTGAAAGTGAATAGTAAGAGAAGCAGTCGACTGGACCCTTGATCAGTCGACTGAACCACTGTTGATTTTGACTACTGCTTTGATTAATGGCAAAAGCAGTCGACTGGAACCCAGATCAGTCGACTGGACCCCTTTTAAAATGTTGCATTTTTGGTTCTGCTTAACACAGTCGACTGGAGATTTTGATCAGTCGACTGAGCAGTCGACTGGGTTCCCTGATCAGTCGACTGGACCTTTGTTGAGAATTTTAGGTTTTGGTTTCTGCTCAGTACAGTCGACTGAACCCTCATATCAGTCAACTGAACCTCTGGTTTCAGAACTGATTCTTTTGAATGTATTTTCATTTGACCAAAACTTTTTTATAACTCTAATTTCAATGGATTTTACAAACTCAGAGGGTAATGTTTCCTAAGTTTTAAAATACCCAGGGATG
Organism: Hydrangea macrophylla; assembly: GCA_033977485.1. Taxonomy (NCBI): domain Eukaryota; kingdom Viridiplantae; phylum Streptophyta; class Magnoliopsida; order Cornales; family Hydrangeaceae; genus Hydrangea; species Hydrangea macrophylla. The sequence continues at coordinate 57,047,881 of CM066993.1, forward strand.
TGTTAAAGTTCTTTCCGCTGCGTATTGTATATGATGTTTGGATGAGCCTTGGTGGCGTGCCACGTGTCCTATTTCCACGCGTAGTGGGATGGGTCATGACAGCTTGTCTTTCACACAAGTTTCGACATTCACTTGTGATACGCGTTGCTTTACAAGCTCTGTCGAAGAGGGGCAAACTGTAGACACCCCGATTTTGACCAAACGTCAAATCCAGGAATTGGTCACCTCTAAAAGACCGATGATGACGATGACTGGTGAAATTCAAAGATTTTCCATAAAATTAAAATCCTTCAAAGATTCTTTAAATAAAGTTTCAAAATTGAAAATAAAAGAAAGAAAAATTGGGTATTCGGGAGAAACCCGAACGTTGAAGAACGTATGAGAAAATCAGTCTAAGAACTTGTCCTAAAAATAATAATCATAATAATAATAATAATAATAATAATAATAATAATAATAATATAATAAGATATGAAAGAAGTTTTGAAAAGAAAAAATGAATGAAAAGGACTTTTTTTTTAAAAGAAAAGAAAAGAAAAGAAAAGAAAAAGAGAAAAGAAATAACACATTAAAAGTACATATTATGGATGTATTCTTAATGAAATATATTACAAATATAAGTATGTTAACATAATTTGTCAATAATTAAGTTTTTGTTAATATATATTTTGAAAATTAAAAAAGAAGACAGGAATTCCGTTAGGCGTGGCACGACGGAAAGCCGGGGGCACTTGCTGAGTGCCGCCCGGCAGTGAGTGTGTGCCGCCCGGCACTCAGTGAGTGCCGCAGGCAGGTCGTCGAGTGCTGCGCACTGTAACAGACTGTTTTTCTAACATGTTCTAGAAGAAAACTTTGCACATGGGATTTCATCCGAATTTACCCATATAAATTTGTGATGTTGGCCTACATAAACAGATCTTCATCTCCATCATAGAGGACATTTGGAATCAAAATTAAATATATACAAGAGTTATATATATATATAATAGAGAGAATTGAGAGAGAAAAAGAGAGTTTTTCTTGAAGAATTTGAAGAATTGGAGAAGAATTTGAAGATTTTTGGAAGAGCTTCACAAGAAATAGAAGAAATCTTTGAGGTCATAGAGGTAACCTCTCAATCCTTTATAGAATTAGGCAAATTCAATCACAAATTCATAGTTCTAGGATCTTTACACATTTTCAAAACCTCTCTTCCTACCTCATTTCATCACACACCACATAGAATTTGTGATTGAATCTCATGTTAGTTCATTAGTTTGGATCTAAACAAGCCTTGGGTTTAGACTAAGACTAATTCATATGGAGATTTTGTTATATTGGACCCTCTCAAATAACTTTTGATTTTATTTTATATTGCTTCTTTTGGAAATATATGAGATCTCCTATATCTCAAGAGGTTTTGCTTAAGAATGATCTCTTAGTCTCCCATAATCTTATGGTCTATGTGGGGATTAAGTTGATCATAATTGTACCCACACAAGTTTGAATGGATTCAAGGTCCTAACCCATGACTTGGAGCCTTCAACTTGAGAATCTCATAGGACCCTCTCTATGTCCTTTGAAGGTTCATGTGGGTTTGGTCTTGCTTAAGTCTCCAAGGACCATTAACTTGGTAGGAGAAATAACAAAATGAACCTATATCCCTCAAGGACCATGTATTTGGGAGAGGAACTAGGTGTTGTTCAAGTTTGATTCAAACTATGAACATTGATCCAACAAAGGTGCAGTGAATCCATAAACCAACTGTGATCAAAGATTTTTTTATAAAATCATGATTCATTGGAATTGGATGAGACCAATTGGAGGATGTTCATAACTCATTTAAGCACCTCCGTGATTTTTGTTTTGAGGAAATTCCATGTTTAAGATGGTTTGGTCTTTTGATTTCAAAACAAGCAACTCTCTGTCCAAAATTCCAGAACAGTAAGTCTGTTTTAAAATTAATAAATCAGAACCTTAACCAAAATTCCTTGGCCTGTAATAAATTTTTCTAAGCAGCTTAATGTGTTAGGAACGTACCCTAAAAAGATCTAAGTGTTTCTTATTTGTTTACTATTTTTAGAAAATCATACAAAATATCTGGACAGAGAGTTGAGAATTTCTGAGTGATGCCTAGTATTTTCCTTATTCCCAGAGATCTAACCGTTCAATCTTCGATTTTCTTCTTGGGTTAAAAACTAGACTCACAGAGGCATATCATATCCAAAAATAATTAAGATCCAACCGTTGAAAGCATGGTTTTTCTATCTTTTAAAATCTGATCTGCTCTCTGTAATTCATGAGAAATTGTCACTATTTTGTCTAATCTCATTGATTTTAACATAAATTATTTCCTAATGTCTTGGGACCCAAATCATGTTTTGAATAATGGTAATTAAGTTTAAATCCAGAGGCTAAGTGATCCAAGTTAGTGAATATTTCATAGCTTGTCCTTATACATATCCATGCATTCATTCATGTATATTGATGCTTGTATCTAGGGTCTAGCTCTAAGTTGTCTTGTCATTAATTGAACCTAGTTGTGAGTTTCTTGTAATCATGTTGGGATCATGCTACCTTTATATGGACATTGCATTGGCTCCTAGTTGAGACTTGCATATCTATAGAGGTGATATGTTTTCAACTAATTAGAAGGAATCCATAAATAGGTCAATTCTTTCCATGCTTGATATATTTAAGCTAGAAGTCTAAGATTGATTTTTTGATACCATGTTTTGTTTAAAATATGTGGACTAACCCTTTATTTTGTAACGCTTTTGAGGTACATTTTCTCAAATTTTCCTCTAGTTTATTTTGCTTATTGATTTTTATTGATTTTCGACTCCATGCGTGACACATTAGCCTAGGTTCTTGCCTTAAGTGTATATGTGGTTTTAGAGACAATTTTTCCTAGGATTTATTTTCTTGTATGCATTACACGTTTCGTATTCACAGCTAGACCCCGAGTAAGTTTTCTAGTTCCCTATTGCATATCATCGTGCTTGCTACTTGATTTATATGGTTATGAATGATATTTTACCGTTGGCAATCTTACACCATTTTCAACATGCTTTTGTAAATGTATATGTATATATGTATTAGTTGAGGGTATGCTTAGATTATTAATATGATTTAAAGGATGTTGAGTAGAGGTCTATCATGAGATAGGATGAGAGGGGTGTTTTAGTCCGCCGGGCTCCTTCCCCTCTCATTCCATAATCCCCGGATCCAGTATATCTTTGGTTTCGCAAAAGATCGGTTTGCTTTTAAAATGGTTTCTTAATTTTTTTAAAAAAAATTAAGTAGTGACTCTTTGAATTTGAATTTGAAAATTATTTTAAAATTAAAAATGGGCCCAAATGCTGGTATCCACAACAAGCCACCATAGAATCTGTTTCCACTCCAGTTCCTTCAAAGCCGTAGTCTTTAGCTATCGCGAGACCTTGTTTGATGCTTTCAAGTTCAGCATGCAACCTTGCGCAATGAGCAATGTATCCATAGTAACCTACTATCTAGTTTCCTCTATCATCTCAGATGAGGCCTCCAATTCCTCCTCTTCCTGGGTTTCCTTTGCCGCTTCCATCCGTATTGAGCTTGTAGCTGACTATTTATTGGTGAATTTCATAATTCAAACTGTGCGGATGAACACATGCCATGGAAGCAGCAATCGGTTTTAACTCTATAATTCACAAACCCTCAATACTAGATTTCACAAAATTTCTCATATAATTCTCATCAAATTTCTCAATATTAATTAAAGCAGCATATTAATATATTTATTACAATTAAATCAAATCCAGTACATTTGTCTCAGCTGTGTCTACGCCACCGGCAGTTTCAGAATTGAATAAGAAATTTCTCACTTATTATGGGGATGAAGTAAGTGAGAAATTTGACTCACAGATTAATTTTGCCTAAAGAAAAAACTATTTGAATTGTTACATACATACTCTGTTTGAATGAGAAGTTCTTACATATTAAGTGAGAAATTTCTCATTTAATAATGAGAGATTTCTCCCTTTCAATTATGCACAAATTTCTCCCTTCTATTTGAACAGATGTGAAAAATTTATCATCTAATTCTCTTCAAATTTCTCAAAAGTGGGCAGTTTCTCATCAATTCGTCTTAATATATTCAATTTTGAAACAGCTGCTAGAATGGACACAACTGAGGAAAATGTATTGGATTCGATTTAATTTTAATAAATATATTAATATTTTACATTGATTAATATTGTACAACCTTTAAATGTCTTCTTTATATTACCAAAAACCAATGATTTGCAATTTTACAATTCAACCTAGAGGTTGTGCCAACATGACTATATATTGGTAAATTTTACAATTCAAACTATACAAATGAACACATGCCATGGTAGCGCAATCAGTTTTACTTCTATAATTGACAAACCCACAATACTAAATTTCACAAAATTTCTCATCTAATTCCCATCAAATTTCTCAAAAAAAAAAAAATTCAATATTAATCAAATCAAAATATTAATATATTTTTTACAATTAAATCGAATCCAATACATTTGCCTCAACTGTGTCCGCGCCAGTGGCAGTTTCAGAATTGAATATAAAAATCTCTCACTTATTATGGGGATAAGGTAAGTGAGAAATTTAACTCACAAGTTTAATTCTACCTAAAGACAAAACAATTTGAATTGGTACATACATACTCTATTTGAATGAGAAATTCTTACATATTAAGTGAGAAATTTCTCCCTTTAATTATGCACAAATTTACCCCTTTTATTTGAACAGAAGTGAGTAATTTCTTATCTAATTCTCATCAAATTTCTCAAAAATTTCTCAAAAGTGAGAAATTTCTCATCAAATTATTAAAATAGAGTGCAAAGGACTAATTTGTGCTAATTTACAAATTAAATTAGGTATTGTAATACCCGTAAAATTTCTGTTAATAATAAAATAGGTCCCCGCATTTTGTTCGTATTAAAATCCCAGTATTTTATGTCCTTAATTTCAGAAACCCGAATAAACACATGTGCGTATTTAACTATTAAATTCTTAGACTGCGTATTGCGAACCCGGACTGTCTGGCATGCAAATCCGTAAAATCTGTCCGAGAATTAGACTGCACGGCACGTGAATCTAAGTGACGACTCAACTACACTTTTATAACAAAGTGAGTACAATTGGAATCCTACCTAATATGGTATTGTACCTACCCAACCCCCCATTACCCGGTGGATAACCACATTGCCCAATCAACTCCTCCCTAACCCGCCGGATACCCACACATACACCAAACGCCGACCATCCCTTTCCCCTAAGATACTATTCAAATCAACCCTATCAATCCTCTCAATCCCATCTATCCTACTCACACAGATAGCAAATCTGTGTATATATCTATGTGTGTGCATGAGAGTTGAGAGGCAGAGAGGGAGAGAGAGTTCACTAGAGAGTTGTAGAGCTAGAGAGATAGACGCCGGAGATTGGAAGGAGAAAGGGAGAATCCGAGACTTCCAGAGGTAAATCCCATACCCCCTGTTTGTTTCTGCACACTCACACCCCTTCACACTCACACACAGACCCCACATGCACGTCCAAACAGAGCTTTAAGCTCTGGTCTACACAGAAACCTCCATTAAAGGCCTTCACCGGAGCTCGATCTTAAAAATATGATCAAACCCCTTTTTCTTTACACCAAACAGACCCACTAGCTTCCATATAGACCCCCTAATCACAGCTTTTGAAAAGAACCACGTTTGAACCACCATGCATGGCATTATTCTTTCAAAACCCGAAAAGAATAGTGGGTTTGTAGGAACCCAAAACGAATGAATCTAGTTTTAAGCTCATACTACGTGAAAGAGGGTCCCATTCCGGTCACTTTGGCGTAGGAATCACGCATTTCCATGGAGAAATGCGTGAGTTATGAGCTTGGGAAGATTTTCCGGCCAAATCGGGCTTCGCCGGCGGCGGGTTGACTCGCCGGAGAAGAAACAAAACCCTAGCGCTTCATTTCATTGTACCCTCAGCTTAAGTGGGTGTACCTACCCGTTGTCAATAGGATTATATCGTTTTAAATAAACTGGGTCGGATCGTTTTAAAATGATCCGAAAATCATTAAGCGAAACGGCGTCGTTTCACTTCGGATCCAACCAGATTTGGTTGGGTCTGGTTCGGGTCAACGGTACGGATTAGGATGTGAGTCAATTTGGGTTCGGGTTTGGGTATTTGGGTTGGACAGTTTAGTTAATAAAGGGAGAACCCGATTAAGATTCGGGTTTGACCCGCGAACTTAACCGTGGACTCTTTTGAGTCTCTAAACGGTGTAACCCGTTTAAGCCGGGTCGGTTCGGGCGTGACCCGCGAGTTTTGACCTTGGACTCTATTGAATCTGTAAATGGATAACCCATGGGCACGGGTTCGGATCTGGGTTGGCCCACGGGTTTTACTGTTAATGATAATTAATTGTTTTATATTTCTAATTATTCTGCTAATCAGGCTTAGCATATTAATGATCCGGGATTAGCAATGATTTACATTTTATTAATTTGTTAATCTAGATTAGTAGATTTATGATTTGTTTTAGATTTATTAATGTCTAATTATTCTGTTAATCCTAATTAAGGTTGTATTAACCTGTTTTATCTTATTAAGTATTCTATTAATCCTAATTAGTGTTTTAATAAACTGTTTTAGTAATAATTAGTGTATATTAACCTAGATTAGTGTATAAATATATTATTTATAATATATTTTGTATTAATAAACAAATATAAATAATTATAAATGATTTTAAATTGTTTTAAAAATCTAAAAATAGTTTCAATAATACTATAAATTATATTTTAATAAATTGTAATATTATTTTAATAATATTCTTATATTATGAAATTATGAATTATTATTAGTATATGATATACTTATTATTTATGGGTTTAAATAAATAATAAGTAAATGTTTTGAATTAAAATAATTAGGTGATAAATACCTAATGACCATTTTAAAATGTAGGAAAATTATATAAACTTTTCCTAAGGACTAATGTCTTTATATCATAAATTATTATGTATAACCCAACTTTAGTATTTTTAATAATTATTAATTACTTATAAAGTATCCGTTTGGTTGTATTTTAATTATTAAAAATACCAAACGAACTCCGAAAATTATGGGAAAAATACTACTAGCCTAATTTAAGGTCTAGTATTTAACAAAAATATTTATAAGGGCCAAATATCTCCCTAAATCATATTCTATAATTATGGGACCCCGCAGTCTATTATTAGGCAATTTAAACTTCAAAAATTCATAATAAATAAACCGTAGCTCAGAAAAATACGCAGTCAGTTCCTAGAGTCTTAGAACAGTGTCTAGAATGTCCCCTTAAAGTTTGGTGTCCTTTCGACATGGTAAAAAATACAGCTTATCTTTAGGGCCCAAACTGGTATAGAAAACCCAGCTTTTTATGCGACGGACTCCGGTTTGAGTCTAGTCAATGGCATTGGACTCAAAATGATGTCTAGATCATCATGTTGAGGTTTAGGAACCCATCCGGCATAATTGCCATTATGCCCCTGATTTTAGTAAACTTATTAATCAATGTTCTACGTAATTTTATGCTTTGTAGGAATCGCTACGCTTACTGTTACGCACCCGCATCGAGGTGAGTCGTCGTAACTCAGTTGGTATATTATAGAATTATTCTTTGTACACATATGTATACCCAATGCGTCCTGTGTGGACGATACTGATAAGTATCAATCATGTGCATGATGGGATTCCTACTTATATGATGAACGCATGTTAATTAACTATACTCCATGCTTAGTTAATATTCGCTGCTATTCTTGTTTATCATGATTTCTATTTCTATAGTCACACGGACATTCATATGAACATAGTCGAGTCTTGATGTCAATGTTGATTTCTGCATGGTTAGTCACGAGGACTAACCCAGTCATATCATTACACACATTGAGTGGACCGCAGTGGTCTGAATGGTACAGTCAAGTAAATGGGAACAACAATGAAACTGCTATAGGGCCCTGTTAGGCGACGATAGCCAGAGTTTCCATTGAAATCATTGAAGTATGCATGTATTGATGGTTGATACGCTATAGGGCCCTGCTAGGCGACGATAGCAATGTATCCATCAGAATACAATAGTTACCTTTCAAATGCTATAGGTGACACGACTATAAAGTTGTGTGTGCTTGTGTGCTATACCCAAGTGTAGGTAATCGTGCAAGTAGTAAACTGGATTAAGTCCAGGTCGATCCCACAGGGAAGGTGTTAAACTAAATACCTAGATTATTCTCAAACAAGTAAAAATAAAATTCACTAATTCTTTATAAGATGTAGAACACAAAGTTCCACAGTTCGACACTACTATACTGAAGCAATTAAACTAAATTAACTAATTACTAACTAATTAACTAGAGCAGTAATTTGAAACGTGTTTTTCTTAATAAAAAAAAGAATGTTGGGATTACACGAATCCACCGCAACCTAGGTATCTACCATGCAATTTCATTGAAGCTCAAAGGAGTTTATTCTCTACAGTATTCCGTACTTCTCTTAAGATAAAGAATCCATAGTCCTTTCATGACCGGGCTATATCATCACATTCATGTTTGAAATACATAAAAGGAGGTTTAAAACAATAGTTGAGACTCTCACCTACAATGGTATTAGCATTGAGGGTGATTTGCAAAATATATTGAAAGAAAATGCCTTAAGGATTAAAGTTCATAGACTGTTTTGACAAACTGAGCATTTTGGGACAATTTGATAACAATCCAGTAAAACAGAAAGTCTAGGAATACTGCACAGAACATCTTCAAGAATCAGAATGTTCGATCGATCGACGCGCCATCGATCGATCGAACAACCTCATCTCTCGATCGATCGAACGGACTTCGATCGCTCGACAACGCCTCTGGTCCGATCGATCGAACTTCCTCGATCGATCGAACACAGAGATTAATCTGCTGCATGGCAGAAGCCTGAGATCACGATTTCATCGTGCTCTCCCAACCCGGAGACTACTCAGACATAGTCTGGAGGGTCTCAGTATTATTTTTAACGTAAAAATTCATTAAGGGTGGGTTTGGTTGAGATTTAAACATGAAAACTCTAAAAACTATGGTGTAAACTTACTTATCACACAAAGCTACGAGTTTAACAGACTAAAGTAGAGTAAACTACCAGCAGAATATAAATAAAACAAAACAAGATAATCTGGAGTGATGAAACCTGTATTAAACTATAGGAAATCCAAACCAACAATGACAATCCTTGATCGAACCTACAAAAACAAGACAAAGAACTCTCTGCTCTCTATGAACTGGTGAAAAGTAAAAGTGGGCGTCCTCCAGGACGTTTACAAAATAAGTTTTTATAGAGAAACCTAATGCTAGGGTTGAAAACATGCATTCTGCTGCGTGCGCGCATAATCTGATAAAAAGGCATTTCGATTGATCGAACCATTCTCGATCGATTGAACTTGTGGGGACTTCGATCGTTTGAACCTATCCCGATCGATCGAACTCTCGATCGATCGAACGGTCTTCAATCGCTCGAACTCTATATTTTAGCTTTTATCTGTTTTCTTTAGAATCCAGCATTTTCCTTCATCATTATCTTTCAATTCTTCACACAGCAACTGCAGTCTGCACAAATTACAGCTAAAACACACACTTTATCATAGTTTAATCAATAGGTGCATAAACTAGCTTTGTAATTCAAATTGCAAATAAATGGAGGAATTGTAAACTAAATCCATACTTTTTCTTCTTTTAACGCGGTTGTATTTTACAAATACCCCCGCTTGTCAATAGGGCCCTGCTAGGCGACGATAGCGCTGTAACTATTCTATTCTCCCGGCAAGGTCACGAGGACCTAAGAGTCCAATGATTACACTCTTTTTAAAATCAAAACTGCTATAGGGCCCTGCTAGGCGACGATAGCAATGTAATCATTCTACTCTGAGCTAACGGCGTTACACTGGTAATGTAACAAGTCACATGAGTCAGTTGTGGTGTCCATGGTCGAGTTAAAGTCGAATATATCGATAATGCATTAGGTCGTCATTCTACTATGTCATATGCTTATTTAATGTTGGTTCCAGATATTATCATATTTTTATATCCTTATATGTATTAGGAGTGATCGGTTAAGACGATTTCACTTAGCTTCAAAAGCTAACGGCTCCTTCCCTGCCCTGGACATTTTACATCTAGGTTATAATGAGGAGAACTATCAAGGTAACAATGAAGGTGCATATCACTATCCTCAGGATGGGAACTATCAGGAAGGTGATCCTGAGGCAGACTATCAGGAAGAGTTCGATAACGAGGGTTACGGGTTTGCCAGTTAGAAGAAGGACCCTGGCCTACTTCCGCATTAAGACTTCTCTTATGTTTTAACTATCTTTTGGTTGATGTAATAATTTAAGTGGCGTAAATCGCCCAAACTTATCTTTTGTGATTTTCATTTTGAACTACTGTAATAGCCTAAGTAGCAAAACACTCTAAGTTCCCCCATGAATACCATTAGATGCTTTTGCAAATTTCTTACTCTGATATATATGTTTGTTAATATGTTGCACGGACAGGTCAGTTTTATTTAACTCGTCATACCCTACGGGTCCAGAAAGGAAATTTTAAATTTTCCCTATTTTTGGCTACTCCGGGGCATGATAGGTATTGTCTTATGAGAAATACAAAGGAATTTGGAAGTTGAGCAAAATAAGAAAACTTCTTGATTTTAACAATATTAATTTCCTTATCCACGATCTCCATAGATTTCGCTTGCATAACTGTCATTCACATGCCTTATTTGCATTGATGGTACATAAATATATATCTAATGACAAGAGCAATTTCATCCATAAATAATACATATGTTTGGGGAAATTGATTAATTTCTCGTTTACAATTGTCATTAGGGACTAATTTATGAACACAGATTTGGGGATTGATCAATTTCTATTAATTTGAATGGCTAGAGACTAAATCATACATTTCTATTTCTATTATTCCAATTTATCATAGACTATAATTCAGAGAAGATAATGTAAAATTTTATGTGACATTTTTATGGTGTCTCTCAATGCTCGAATTTTTCACACTCTGGAATAAACTGTAGAGTCTGAAATTTCACACTACTTAAGCGTTATGAATTCCTTGGGTTCGATAACCGTCCATCTTTCTTTATTTTCAATGTGTGAGAGTATCAAATTTTACACTGTTTTGAATATAACTGTGTGAAATTGTACACTGTTTCATGTATGAAGAAGTTTTATGGCTGGGTTATAACTCCCAGATGTTTTCACCTGTTAGATACCACTTATGAAAGATAAGAGAAATGTCATGACATTCAAAAACAGAAGACGGGTGATTTAATTGTACATAGTTTATCCACAAGACTAATTGGCCATAGTTTATACATAGGAGAACTAATTGGCCTAGCATCTTCTTCAATACCCATTTTTTGAAACCCATTTAAAGCCTTCTCTTCATCATCTTCTTCAATCAAACCCATGGTCTTCTTCCCAAAACAGTACTCACCACTGCCCATAGCTTCTATATTGTCACAAATTGTCATAGATCTCTCCAAACCCCATTACCATCCACCAACTATTTTTCAAAATTCATACAACAATGAAGAATCAAGTAAACATACTCATTTATCTTTCTTTGCCATGGTCATCAGTGTCATAGTCAATTCGACAATTTCTTTTTTACAGGGGTGAGAAATTCTGTAAATCTATAGGTTGATCATGCCATACTCAAGAAGATGTCTCCTTCTTCAATGGACGATGCTGAGATTGTGGTGAAGGATCTTAGACAAATTTGAATTTTAGAAATTTGAAAACCCTAGATTTCAGATGGAAGTGTGGGGTGAGGGATGAAATTTGTGCGAAAAATAAGGAGTTCTGATTTTAATACTAGATTTGGATTGGGAAGGGTAATTTAATCCAAACTTTCATTATGGACTTTTGACTTAAATGTTTTTAAGACTGGACCTATTACAACAAACTCGCACTAGATAAAACTTTATACTAATTTACCCTAGTATGAAAGGCATGTTTACCTCCAAAAAAAGTCAACGAAGAGGTCGTAACTCTGATCAAACTTTCAACTTTCAATAGGGGAGACATTTTTCTCTATTGAAGTTTTAATCCAACAGTTAATAAAAACACATACACATTGTCATGCACGCTCCCGCGATATTTAATTATATTATTTTAGCATGCATATATGGTATGCTCACTGTTGTGTTAATTAACACGTGTGAAGTGAGTGATGACTCACTAGTTGGATGGGGTGTCTTTTGAGAATCCAGTATTGGCATTGAAAGCAGTCCATAAGTTGGATATGTGATAATTCCCTATGGTTGAAAAAATGAGTAATAACTCATAATTATGTGCTTAAATATTTACTCAGGCATATGTGAATATATTTGATTATTATATTGTTAGCAACTCATCGGGGTCATTAGATACCTGGTGAGGACAAAATTGGACACATTGCATAATTAGTAGGCTAATTAGTAACTTCGTGAAATTTATATGTAGGACCACGTGTAGGACCCACGTGGAACTTAGATGAATACTCAAATACATTTGGGTAGTTAACTAGTTAGTTTAGTAACTAGTGGGGGTGTAATTAAAATGAACCGAAACTAGTGGGGGTTTCATTAGAAATACCCATAATGGGTTTAGATATTTAAAGAGGGAGAGGAAAAGAAGACTTAGTCTTCTTTATCATTTCATACAAATCCTTAGAGACAAAGAAGAAGAGAAAGAGAAGAGCTTTGGGTGTTCTTGGGCATTTCTCGACGATTCGAGTATCAAACAACCTCTAATCTTCGATACGAGACCGGTTTTGGACTCGTGGAGGTAAGACCTACGTAAATCTATCTTTTATTTTGAGTTTAATCGATAGGTTCTTGGCAGCCTATGTGGGACCCATAATTTGAAATTGGCCAAATTTGTGTAAAAATCGAATCCGGTGTAGAAGTGAACTTATATTTTACGTTCTTAAGGAAATCGTTTGAGGTGAGTGACATTAATCTCAATTATTGGATGGTTCCATGGTTTAATCCATTTAATATGTTAGGGATTGTATATAGATACCATGTGTAGTTCATATTGGGCAAAACTCATGTGTAAAGTAAGCCCAAGGTATATTTAAATGAAAATCATGGTGATATATGTTAAATAAGCATGTTTATGTGCCTATGTGGGTTGAAGGGGGATTTTTGCTAAATCACCGTGAGACGTCCTCTCGAAGGGGGGAGGGGGATTAGTAGTGGCGACGGTCACTTGGCGAGAAAGGCATTAACGCGACATGTCGAAGGGGTATGGGTCGTGATTGAGTATTAAGACTTTGGCTCGGTGAATGTGCACTTATTCCTTAGAGACTGAATAGTTATATGTTATGCTGGATTGGAATATAATTGTCATCCGTGTGCTTGATTGATATTATTCACTAAGCGTTAGCTTAAACAAATCCAAATATCTATGGATATATAAATAACCATTCAGAGGTAAGGATTGGAGGAGAGAATCGCGGGTAATTCGACAAGGAAGGTTCTGGGAGCTCCTTAGGTTTATAGAACTTGTACCACGTTTGTAATATATGTTTAATGATGCCAGTTGTTTAACCGTGCGGCTTGTAATAGAACTTGTTATACATACGAGTACGGTAGTTGGTTCACCTTAGGACCTAGTTTGCTAAGACGTGTGAAGCTTGTACTTTTGGTACTTGTAATCCTGGAGGGATTTGTGGTTGTTGTATAAATGGTGTGTATGTTTTTGCAAGTCCTTAGAGTGTTTAACAAAGCATTTGAATTGACTTGTTTTGAAATGGTTTGGTTGAAATGGTATTGTTTAGTTTGGTTTCTTTTGGTAAGATAGGTATTGATTTATTAGCGGCGTTTGTCGCGGAAGCACCAAGAATTAATGACGTTTATTAGGGAAGCGCTGGTGATTAACGACATTTATGAAGAAATGCCGACAATTGTGAATACAGTCTTGTGGAGGTTGGGTTCTGCTCAGACCCCATTCAACTGGTCGAACAGGGCAGTTTGACCGGTCGAAATACCCCCTGCACAAAACTTTGAACTCTTTCTTCCAATATTCAGAACAACTTCTAATTAGGTATAGGGGTATCTTTGGGGACTCTTCGACCTATGAAATGTTACTTTTGAAAACGAAACTCGATAAGGCGTGTTTGGGCACGTGTTTTAAATAACCCTTGAAACAGTATTTGGAAGTTGGTTTTCTTGGAGCAAAACTTTTATTAAGTCTTTTTCAGGAACTTTAATCACCGTTGGTAAGCCTTTATGACGTACCACGTGACCTGAGACCACCTTGTTGGTTTTGGGATGTGACACCCATAATTAATATTCTTACTATTACACACACATACACACAAAAGTATTCAAAAACACCTTTCACGTTTTACCAATTTTGATTATCGAGGTAATTTAGAAAGACTTGGTAACATAGGAGTACGTTTAATGAGGAAAAAATTAAGAAAAGTCAAAGAAAAGAATAAAAAAACGATTCATGCACTAAATTATTTGGAATATGGCTTACTTGAGCTGAGGTACACGTGTCAAAATAATGATAGGTGGGTGAGAAAAAATTCACTCCTACATAGTATTACTATTATTTTGATAGAACACTCCTACGTACATATTTACCTATGCTTGCAATTATTATATTTTTTGGGTTAAATATAAATAATATATACTTGAAAGTTTGGTCCATGCATTATTTTAGTCTTTATAGTTTCAATTGCATCAATTTGATCTTTGAAGTTTTTAAATAGAAGCAATATAATCCAAACGACCCACTCTGTCAGAAAATTAGATTGAATTTACCGATTGCTATACACAGTTATGCTAATTAGCGGGTGGAGAGTTTGGTAGTGTTCTATTTTTTGCCCCTAAAAAGCTGACAATGCACAACATACGAGAAAATTCTCTCAACGTTTCTCACGGAATTGGACATTTGAACCATATTGCTTCTATTTAAAAAACTTTGGGTACCAAATTAATGCAATTGAAACTACAAAGACTAACACAGACTATACTTCAAAGGCATATTTTATAGTTATGCCTTTTTTTTTGGATACAAACCTATGCTTGCAATTGTAGCCCTTGAAAACACTGAGTGCGAGATGGGGTATTAAGTATAAGCTTAAGTAGTAGTGCACTATAATTTTATCTAGAGACTAGTTGCGGGGGCTGTGTGCTCGGTGGTCATGGTCCGTGAGTAACTGTATATTTGCGAGTGTTTGGAATTTATGCATTCTATTACCACAATATAGCATCAACTGTTTGAATTTGGGGTAGTTGTATTCCAGCTGGTGTTTTAGAGATGTAATTATTTGTTGTACAACTAAGACAAGAAAATAAAATTCATTTGCCAAACAAACAAACAAAACTAAGAGCAGACAAACAGATATTCCCAATCATGTAGTCTCAACTATTACATGAAACATATTACACTTAACAATGATGTCCCCTTTTTATATCTAATCGAGACTAGGGATGACAAATTTCCCCGTCCCGTTGGACCTCAATCCCGCTCCGCTCCTAATGGAATGGGTTTGGAGGAGTTATAATAGTAGTAGGAGTGGATTTGGTATGGAAAAATAAAAACCCTATAAGAGTCGGGGCGGAGTTGGTATCCGTGAAATATTACCATTTAAAACCACCCCGCCTCGATTAAATCATTAAGTTACTAAACTACCCGCATGCTTACACTTATTTATAACAAATCAGGGCATATATATACATCTCTTTCTCTTTAGTATTAATATTTAATTTCTGAATTGTGATTAACAAATTTAGAATCATTTGTGTGAAAGTGTTTTTTAGGAAATTAAGCTAAAATATAAGTGGGTTTTGAATTATATAAGAACATTTAATTTTGGAATGGTGATTAACAAACGGAGTAAGAGTGTAATAGGAGTGCCCGATAGTAAATGAAGTAGGAGTGGAGTATGAGTTGGTATTTTACTTAAACAGGACGGGGCGAAGTCGGAGTAAGAGGAAAATAAACGGAGTAGGAGTTGGTATAAGGGGACTCTGTACCAACTCCGACCCGTTGCCATCCCTAATCGACACTGAGATTTTAGACTAAATTCCACAATTTTAATAATTTTAATGAGATAAGCATGTGAAGTTTATTAATTTTCAATTACGTCAATTTACTACACTGGTGGGTTTTTTATTATTTTTTATATATGAACATTGAAATAGTTAAAATTAGGAGAATAAGTTAGGTCAAATGTATGGGTTAAGCTAGATTGCTATTTAATTAGCAGAACATGTTTGCTTTGTATTAAACAATGTTTGGGTTTGATTAAGAGGAAAAGTACAAAGGATAAGGCATTTGATCTAATATTAGGGTGAGGACACTATAATTCGTGTACAATATTACTTAGAAATGGGAAATATGTTAGAACTTTGATTTGTTCGTCAGAATTTCGAAGCAGTAGTCATAAAATAATACGAATTTAATCATTTGCTGCCTTAAATGTTACGATGAATAATTGGTAGCCAAATAAAGAAGTGTTGAATTGAGAAGAGGCATATTAGTAACTTTTTGCCCAAAGAGTAAGTGAAAATAAACCATCAATGGTGAAAATGAAGGTGCATTTCTTAGCAATATAATTTCCCTTTGAATATAGTTCACAAGATGACTGGTAGCCCAACAGATTGCCTAATATGGGTGGAAATTGTATATCAACAAAGGGGGAACCTGTAAAAGTAAACTAACAAGTAAATCAATTCACTAAATTCCATTTCAAATGTTTAGTTATACTGTACATCTATTTGAACATGTCTACGTAGAAGAAAGTGTTGGAAGAAGAACTTTGTAATTTTCGCGTGTATCTCCAAATGAAGAAGAACCTCAATTTATAGACAAAGGAGAGAGTGGATTAATATCTGTGGATTAATTCCAAATCAGTTCAGAAACTCCAAAGGTTGTAACACCAACCTTTTGGAGTTCTGTAACTCTTCGACCTTTCATTTTCTGTCACATGTTAAGTGTGAAGAAATTACAAAAGTTCTGGGATCCAAAAAGAAATATTTTGTGCGGGCCGCACCCTCACCTGCGCCCCGACCTGACTCGGCTCGGCACGACCAACCGGTCGGACGGACGAACGGCGGCGGCACGCGCGCACGTCTGTGTGTGCGTGTGTGGAGTAAACCTAAAAGAACTATTGGGGATAGTAGTAAAACCCAAGAAGGAAGTGTTGGGCCTAGACAAGAGATTGTTGATGTTAAGCCTAGACATGGGAAACGAGTTAGAACCTCAAAATCTTTTGGTCCAGACTTTCTAACTTATGTTATAGAAAGTGAGCCTCAAAGCTACCTATCCTTTGCAGGAGTGATCCGTTGTGCTCTCTCTCTTGTCGAGTCACTGTCTCACATCGTTTCGATTAATTTCATTCATGTGGGGGATTGTTGGATAAAAATGTATTTTGGCCATGTTTAAGGGCTGATAAAAGTGGGACCCACTTAGAGTTTAAGTGGGGTCCTTGTGGATTTGTGTTCTCCTCCATGAGGAGATGAAGTTTGGATATTCACATGTCCAAAACTATTGATGGGTGAATGAGAAATTAATGGTTAAAGGTTGCCCCATACAAGGAGTTGTTGAAATGAAAGAGGTTCACAACTTGCCTTGTCCCACATAGGAAAACTAGAAGTAGCCTTTAGTGTATTTATAAGGCTACTTCATGTTTTGGGTTTGGGCTCCAAGGGGTACCCAGTTTTGTGGAAGGGGGAGGACCTAAGGCCCTTTGGGTTTACTCCACACACGCGCACACACGCGCGCGCGTGCGCCGCCGCCGCCGTCCGTCCGTCCGGCCGAGTCGAGTCGCGGTCGTGGGTGCGGGTGCGGCCCGCACAGAATATTTCTTTTTAGACCCCTCAAGTTCAGTTTTTTCCAATCTGTAATGAGAGACCCTTGGAATTTCTGCACATGTTTTACATTGCAGAAACCTTTGGGATTTCTAAACTGTTGCAAGATATGAGCAGGTTGTAGTTACAGAAAATGGAAAGGCATATGACTATCCTATATATATCACAACTCCCCCTCAATCTAGATATACGAAATTACAGAGTCTTCTTCTCTACTGTCATATTCTGTCCTGGGTTTCTTGAGAGAGCACGAAGCATAAAAAGTTCGCCGGAGCAGTTGTATTTTATGCAAGTACTACTGCTAGAAGTCGCTGTATCCTGGGAGACAGACGCCGACGATTTCCTCAAGCACATCCGGTGAGGCGGCGAATCTATTTTAAGGAAACTGTGAATAAAATCACAGGCCTCGGTTTGATAATTCGCCTGTTTATTTTTCTGTTTATGTCCAAGTGTAATTTTGCTGTTTTCATTAGTTATAATCATAAACTGTTTCTGTTTCCAATTATATCAATGAAATATTTCCAACAATTTTTGTAGAAGATGAAATATTTCCAACATTCTTTTAGTCATATCTTTACACGTTCAAAGTCCTTGTTAAGGCATCAAACGTCAACATAATCTCCCTGGTGAGGCACAGTTTGGAAACTAATTACATCACACACATTGGCAATTGCTTGTCTGGCACGCTCGCACTTATATAATTCCACATATATCCTGAAAAGAATTTTTCAACCAAACATTTTTGGTATGCCCGGTGGGACTCAAGTGTCAAAAGATGACAAACAGAAACCTTCGAAGCAATAACTCTATGGATAACGCCAATACTGGTGTTAGTAATGCTGAAACTGGTGGTTCTCCACACCAAGATCCGCAAAGAAGCAACACTGGGAATCATGGGAATAATGAAAACCCAGAATTAGGAGTTGAAAATGTGAATCCAATTCCAAACAGTGAAAATATTGGTTCAGAAGTTCAACATGATTTGGTAAATCAGTTGACACTAGTGTTTGATCATTTGGGAAACATGATTCAGAATGTTAATGTCACGCCCCGAAAACCGAAGCGTGAGGAAAGAGGAAAGATAGAGAGAAAAGAAATAAAATTCAATCACAAATACGGAAGCGACTTTGGAAACCCATGGGGATTCCTACAAAGATGGCTTACTGATACGTAAATTCAAAATAGACTTACAAGTTAACGATTCAAACGAAGGTAAAAGTATTTGAACATTTGATTAAAAGACTATCCGAACAGGCACTAGTTCAAGGAACACAAAAAACAATGATGAAGGACCATTTTTTGGATAGTTTCTGAATTTTAAAACATTTGTAAGTAACTATATCTTTGAAATTTTCACATTCTGTCCGCAAGGTCCCATGTAAAATTCGATTCTGCACAACTTTTGTCAAATAGCATTTTTCCAATTCCTCACCGTTTGGGCAGAAAACTGAAATAACAGTAGCAGTTTTTTTTACAGCAACTTTGACAGCATTTCGAAATATTCCCAACTATGCTAAATCATCAAGTTTAAACATCAATAAATGACTAAACAAGTCCTAAACAACATACAACACGAGTCAAGAACAAACGGAACTTCATGTACTCAAAATTTACTAAAAATGAGAAGTGAAAGAGACAAAGAGAGGAAGAAGGGGAGAGGGAGAGATTGGGAGAAAGATATAGGGAGAGAGACGGAGGGAAGGTATTCTAAACACACATACACACACACATGTATTTTCACATTCGGAAACATTTTTAAAATATGTATATATATAATTCCAACATAAGTAAAAGGAGAGAATATTTAGAATGTTTAAATGTTTGAAACATTGTTGGAATTAAAAGAGGGGTTTGATCCGGCAAGGACCCAAGTACAAAACAAACTAAACTACAACAAATGAACTCTCATAAAAGCAACCACCCAAACTAATCCGGCAAGGATCCAAACACAAGGGAAAAATAAACAATGGACATGTAAATCAAAAAGACAAGAACTTAAAGAGGTTCAACGACCTCGAAAAGTAAATACATCATCATAAAGTGAGTTTAACAATTGAAAGAAATAACTATGAAAGCAATGGCTAACTCTTGTCCCATCAAAATCAAAGAAGCTTCTCAAATACAAGAGATGAGAGCCTAAGCCCACGAAATTTTGTAAAACCTTAATACTCTAAGTTTCAAAGCATTAAACATTTACAACCTTCCATAATGACTGAATCAACAAGAGAGCTATCGATATACATAACTAAGAATGAGTCTTTAAAGTAGAACAAGAGTATCAACGTTTACGCGTTGGGTCACATATGCCCTTTGCCCTTATCAAGCTCACCTGAAAAAAATGTTTTATCGTTTTTATGAGAACGACGACTCGTAGAAAACATTGTAACAAGTCTATATGCTATCCATGGCTAAAATGAAATGAGGTGCAATGGATCACCACCACGGCTACAATGAAATGATTAGAGCCTCACGACTATGCGTGATATATGCACATCTCTCTCGTTACCGGACTATGAGCCACCCACGCATGGAGTGTAGCTTACCAACTTCCAGGAGCTACTTGAATATGGTTGGAGTTTGAATATTTCTAAGGGTCATTCTCCCTGTCTCACATCACAACCCATAACCGGATTTTCTTAAATCAAATTCCCTCACATGGGGTTTTTCTCTCTTTTTCAAACAAAATATTTATGTCGTGATACATGAATGCTTGCCGATTAGGCCTCAATGCTTGTAATGTTTAAAATGACATTATGGATGATCCACTACAATAAATTAAGCAATAATTCTAGTCCATTACACATAATATCAAGGATCTCAAAGAATGTAGTAAAATTTCATAACCTAACAATCCTAATAAGGATTTCTATACTAACGTCCTAGCATGCTTTTACACATAAAGGGAGCATCCTAAGCACGTCTAGCATCACATAATCAAATATAGTACAACCAAAGCATGTAAGTCACAATTTGGCATACAACTCTAAATTTACAACTTTGGAAAAACCTCATACATGTGTTTAAATTATTCTCTTAACATCATTTTAATCATATATAATACCCCCAAGATCACAACTTGCACAACCAAAATATATAATCCACATTTAGGCAAAATAATCCCAACATTACAACTTTGGGAAAAATCCTAATGCATGTGTCTAAGTTCTCTCCTAGCACATATATATGAACTCAAGCATCTTAGACAAGCAAAACATATGAAAATGCAACAATGTAAATCTACCTCAAAGCTTAGCTTCCAAAAATCAATGGCAACTCAAGAGAGCTAAGCAAATCCAAAATAACTTCAATGCCTGTGCTAGGATTTTGAAGAGTGCTTCAAGTATGCACCACTAATCAAGAACAACCCAAGGTTAGGATAGAAATCATGAAACTAGCAAACCCTAGTTTGTTATAGATTGGGAAAACTTACCCACATTAGAAATCCTCCATAGAAATTGTTAGGATATGAAAGAGAAACTCTATATACTCCAAGGAAGCTGTACAAAGTAAGAGAAATCCATGAATAACTCAAAATTTGGAAAACTAATGAAACCCTAGAATTTGGGGGTTTCTAGAGAACTCACCAAACAAGAACCTCAAGCCCTATCAATGTCAGAGGCACCAAAAAGGCTCCATGGAAGTCACACTAAGTAAGAGAAACCCAAGATTAGAAGGGAAACTAGAAATTAGTAAACCCTAGATTATTAAAGAGATGAAGAGATTGTTCTTACACTTAGAAGCAAGCTCTAGGGGGTGAATGGAAGCTTGAAAATGATCTTCTTCAATGATCTCTTGAAGCTTGAAGAATGGAGTTTGAAGGAGAAGAAGAACTATGGAGGTTGTATCCTTAGGAGAAGAAGAAGAAAAGAAGAGAAGGAAGGAGGAGAAAGAAACGTGAAATGAGAGGGGAAGGGGAGGTTTGGCTGGCTATATAGGGGAGTGGGGTGGGACCCACTCTCTAGTTTGCTCCAAAAATGAAATGTTTGGTGTTCCCATGGATAGTCTGACCCAACGGTTTAACCCCGAAATTAAATAAACATACCCACATGAACAGAAAATAAATTTTAAAGCACAAGAAAGGTAAAATAAAATAATTTAGTCATGCTCTGGAATTAAAAAAAATACAGTCAAATAAAATAATGGTCCACAACAGGAAAGGCAAAATTACCCTATTACCCTTTATTATAAATTTTGAAACATTGCAGTTAATACTCTGATTACTTCCCTTAACAACAACATACCACACTTTACACCAGTAATGGTGCCAAGTGGAAATCCTTCTATGATTCGACAGAATGGAAGAGAGTATACTCATGGCTTATTTCAGCCAAATCCTTCGATTCATGCAAATGGGCCTCCTTTTGGGCTTAATTCACAAGAAAGCTTCTATATGACTGTCCCTACTCTTATTACTTCAATGTTCGAAGGGACTCAAGGACAACATATAGGACATGGTCAAGATCAGATCTATATATAGACCAATGAATATCGAAGAACCTAGGCCTAGGGAAAACATAATAGGCCAAAATAGGAGAGTAAATAACAATCCTATATTTGAATCAGACCCTAATAGAATAAGAGTAGGTCGAAGGAATGAAAATCCTAGAAGGATGGATGAAATTCCTCAACCACCTTTAATACCAACAATGAACCCTCATATGGGTTAACCAGGTCATCAACAACCACCTAATATGCTTGATAGAAATAACATAATCAATTTAATCCATGAAGTTTGAGGACCCATGGCTCAGGGGGTACAAACTCCAGTATATAGGAAGCCTTATCCTGACTGGATTGATAGGATTGAATTCCCTAGGGGATTCAAGTTCCCCATCTTTACTATGTTTGCTGGAGATGGGAGTCAATCTACAGTTAAACATATAGCAAAATTCATCAGTCAGTGTGCTGATGCAGGAAATAAAGAATATCTTAGACTTCGTTTATTTCCTAATTCATTAACAGATACAACATTCACATGGTTTATCAATTTGGCCCCTAATTCGATCCATAATTGGACATAAATGGAAGAATCCTTCCATACTCACTTTTTTTAGATGGAACCAAAAGTGTATATGGCTAATTTAGCCAGACTCTATCAAAAACATGATGAAAAGGCAACCCAGTTCATAAACAGGTTTAAGAGGGCTAGAACAAAGTGTAAAATCATTCTTCCAGAGCCTGAATTTGTTAAACTAGCTCAGAATGGCCTCGAATTTAGACTTCGAAAGAAGTTTGATGCATTAGAATTTAGAGATCTTGTTGAATTAACTGCTCGAGTCTCTAGATATGAAGCTTTGTTGGTAGAAGAAAATGAAAGGAATGTTTCTTCATTAAAAAGATATTATAAAGATCCTAATTACGAAATAGATGCTGTAGAAATAATCGGGAAAGTGCCTTTCACATGCAAAAGTCTTGTGAAGAAAAATATCTCTGCTGAGTCATATAAATCTAAAGGATCATTCAAGAAATTTTCATTCGATGTTTACAAACTTGATGAAATTTTTGATCGTTTGTTAGAAGGAAAAATAATCAAGTTGTCTGATGAGACAAAATTACCTTCTAGTGATGAGTTAAAAGGTAGAAAATATTGCAAGTGGCATAATTCCTGGACTCACTCAACTAATAATTGTACTATTTTTTGATACAGGATTCAAGATCTAATCAAGAAAGGGAAGTTGAAGTTCCCTGAAAAACAAATGGGGCTTGATGAGGATCCATTTCTTGCAGTGTAAGAAGTCTCCATTAATGTCCATAACATTTCCCTCAAAACTCTTGTCAAAGAAAGGGAAAATGCAAAGGAAGAGGATAAAAAGAAAAGGCTCGAAGACGTGGCAAAGAAGAGTCCTGAATTTTCCATTTTCAACCAGGAGTATGCAAAAAACTTATGCATGGGTTATGGGAAAAGATATGATGAGATCTATGATGAAAGGGTTAGGGCTCAAACAGACAGAAAGAATAAACAATCTTCATTCGAACATAAGAGGGTGAATACTTCCCATGAACCTCCATTTCAGCCGATCATGAATGTTGGGAGAGGATAATTTAAAGGTCTAATTTACCAAGCTTCGATGTACACTGAACCATCGACATTGGGGGGATCGATCCGGCCTTCCTGTGGATCGATCCCCCCAACCAGAAGCTTGGCTCGAACATCTTCCTGATTGGTCTTTAAAGTATTTAGTTCAGTCTCCACAAGTTCGAGCTCCTTTAAGAGGCTGTCTCTTTTTGCAGAAAGTTTATCAATAGTAATGTTGCTCTCATTAAATTCTTCCAGTAGCTGGTTCATTGCTAAAGTCTTTTCTGTTGTACACTCCATGTCAACCTCCAATCTTTTCCTTTCTTTGACAACTTTTTTAAGTAGGAAGCAGTTGAAATCAAAAGTTGACATAAGCTTTGAAATGGCTTCTTTGTCTGGGACAGAGATTTTAGAACTGTCCAACATGAATCGACTCATAATTTTTAAAGCTCTTTGGACTTCTTTATCTTCAAAAACTTCGAATAGAATTTTGCTGAAAAGCCTTAATGTAGAAATTCCTACTATAGGATCCATCGAAGGCACCTTTGGTTACTCTGACCCATCATTTATTGAAAGAATTCTTGAAAATCGGCCAAAGGAGTATCTTCCATCTTCAAAACATATTTTAATTAAGTTGTGCTTGAAGTCCTTTACTTCTTCAGGAGTGAGTTTTGGAGGAAGAGATATTTGAAGCTCCCCAAAGCTTGAGGGAACTGGAGCAATTTGAGATGTAAATGGATCTTGTTCCATGACAGCTTCAGGATCAGAACTTGTACTGGCCTTCGAAGGACCAGTTTCAATTCCAACAGCAGATTCAATCTAGTCAAGAAAAGGGATAAACCGTTATTTATAACCTGTTTATGAAGAAAGAAAAAAACATTAAGGATATTCCAAAAGTATAAATGACTTCCATCGGTTGATATTCGAGCAGTAGAGGTTGAATATCTTGTAGTTGAGGCTGTATATCCTTCGAAGGGGATTCCTGGATCTCTGAAGCTTTAGGACTTTGAGTTTTTGTTTGTGTAATCACTGGAACAATATCAGATTCAGGACCCACCTTTGAAATGGGAATTGCTGGAATGGGAGCTTCGTCAATGATCTTTGAACCAGTGGTTGGTTCAATGGTTGTCTTGGCTTTTTTCTTTCATATAAGCTTGATGGTAGGGCTGGTATCTTCCTCTTCTCCAGATTCTATACTTTCAGTCACTTGAAGAGGACTCTCTGATGGAAGAATTAATCTTCTTTTAGGTTTGGAAGGTGGAAGAACGGGAGTTGAGACCTTAGAAGAAGATAAGAGAGGAGGTGCAGCCTTTGAAGTCTTGGATTTTGGTAAAGAACTTTTACCAGTTACTTTTCCTGTGTTGCAAAGTTTGGACAACATTTAGTTAGAAGGTCTTTTCATCATTTAAAAGAAAAGAAATTGAATTGGTAAATTATTTACCTTTTGCCTTCGAATTGAGATGCCTCAAAAGATGGCATTTGTCCATTGACATTGACATCATATTCTCCCACCAGCTTGAGAAGGCAGGAGTGCAAGTTGTGTATACTAGTAGAGAAGTGAACTCTAAGTTGCTAACTTTGTTCTGGTAAACTGCCAATGCAGCAGTTACCACTGATTCTGGTACTCTTGAAGTTATCTTATACGCCATGAATGTATTGGCTTGACTTCTAATTGGGAAAGGAATTGATTGAGTGAGACTAAACTGTCTCGAAAATTGGTTTGGGAGGTAGAGATCACCATAGGATTTAACACTGAGATTGTTTCCAAAGAATAAATCTTTGCTAATCAAAAACCTTCCCCATGCAGCTTTTAGTTCAATTGCATTTGCTGTTCTATCCAAGATATGACACAGCCATATAGGGGATAGAGAAGTTTTGTCCTTGGGATTATAAAGGATTGAAAAAGATTGGAATAGGTCATTCGACCTTATTGGTGAGAGATCAAAGAAGAAAGAAAGTGAATCTTTTAAAGATTTTTCAACTACTGGTAACAAAGCAAAGAAAAGTCCATGAGGGACAAGATTTTCTCTAAGTCCTAAGTTGTGAATTTCTGGAAAATATGCATAAAGCCATAATTGCAAAAACCAGAAGGGACCACCTTGAGTTGGGAGAAAGGGGTCATAATACAAATCAGAAAAGGATCTATATAGAGATTCTAGCACAAAAGGAGCCAAAGCTAGTCTTTGACCAGCAATGAAAGCTTTGGTAATGTTGGAGAATTCAAGAACAAATCTTTGGGAAGAGGTACAGAACAAGTGCTTCGAAAGCCAATAAAGAAGGAAACAATAATACTCAGTGTCTGATACCTCTCCTGATGACGTTTTATAAGAAGACATGAAATTGGTATATCCTAAAGCCTTAGGATCAGATCGAATTGGTGGACTATCAGATTCCACCATGTATGGGTGAGCATCTTTCCCATGAGACAGAAACCCTAATAGATGACAAATGTCCAAGACAGTTGGACCTATGGGACCAAATCAAAGTTGGAAATGATTGAAAATAGAGTTCCAGAAACATAAAGCCCCATCTAGCAGGTTAGGACTGGCTTCTATAGGGTATTTCGAAAGGTCAACGGCGTGGTAGATTCCTGTTGTCATCAAAGCCTCTATCTTTTTGTCTAAGATCCTTTCTACACATTCTGGCTAATCTTTCCCAGGTTTAGGCCAATGTCGAAACTTCAAATTACTCCTTAGGATGGGAATTTCATGTTGACATGCTAGGTGTTGTCCTAATCTAGGATAATACACATGAAGTTTGAGGTTGGGGGTACTTAGGCAGGGACCAACAGCAATTGAAGATTCCTGGTTGGGAAAGGTTACGGGGATAAGGATTTCGATGATTAGCGAGGTTTCTTTCCCATTCGAATACTTCGCTTGTTCATCCTGAATAATTTTTTCAAAATCATCACAAACTTTCTGGAGTTGAGTATTGTCTCTGGATGTAGCCATTTTTGGAAGCAAGATAAAAGAATGGTAACCAGAGTAGGATGAAAGTTGTTGCGAAGAAGATAGAATACAAGAGAGATAGATGGGAGAAGAAGAGTTTGTAGAAGTTAGAAGGGTTTTTTCTACCTTATTTCTTATCTAATTTTTATAGCCTTTGGTGTCGTTTGGGAAGAAACGCATTTATTAATAAAGTAGCCGTTAGAGTTGGTTACTTAAATAGTCGTTATTTTAAATAAGATTACATTCTAGTTTGGAATGAACCAATTCAGTTTAGTCAAAACGTACATGAATTTTTATAATTCATTAAACTTAATGGCATTGCAATTACAAATTACAGACATAATTGATAATAATGTGGAAACCCGACATATTCCAATAGTAAGCAAAGTACTCTGCTTCTATCTCTATCTCGAGATTTAAGTTTCTACCATGCAATGCCAATTTATCTTCACTTCGAAGGGAGAAATAATTAAGCAGCCTTGAGTTGTTCTTCATAATGATTTAGCCGACAATTGATCTTGGCCAAGGCTTTACGAAGACCTCGAAGCTCTTTAGTTAATGGAGTTTTACCTCGAAAAGATATGCTAGCAGCTTTGGTTTCATCTTTAAGATATGCAATTCGACCTTCGAGGTCAGTCTTCGAATAATAGGAAGTAGTACTCTTTTCATCAGAGCTTCCACACCCATAGATATATTTGTCTTTAAACTCTTAAACTTCATCAAGAAGCGCATATGGACCTTTCTTGAAGCTGTCATATAGATCCATCAAGTAATTCAGGCGTTTAACACTTTCTTGATGATGAGAATACCACCTTACAGGAGTAGGTAAGGTCCGAAGGGTTCAAACAAGTGTTGAGATGTCCCATTCATGACATAAGATATGAGCTCCATTCAAAATTGATTTGAGCTATTGATTGTAATATGGAGAATGGGAGATGTGAGAAAGCTACTAGTAGCCTTTGTGCTTGAATAATTAAGCATGAAGAAGGCAACAAACAGGAGGAATATGTTCGAAAATAGGACCACTCCTGCACAATTGGTCTAATTTTAAAAAAGGATCACTCATATCCTTGAAGGGATCAACCACTTGTACTTTTATGTCAAGAAAACCCAATACTGAGTAATCAAGGAGGAGCACCCTTTCCTTGTAATCTTTTTTGAAAAGTTTACAATTGGAGAAGAATGCTGAAGAATAGTGTTCATTAGAAATTTTTTCATTAGTAGCCCTGACATATGTGTGAATAGGAGGCTTGCCTTGGGCAGTTGAGACATTACCTCTTTGGAATCTTTCACCAGGTGGACTGGTAGAAGAGATTAACCAAACATTCAACAAGTTTTGTTTTCGAGAATGGCGATCCGAAAAAGGATAATATGGTTTTATTATTCTACGTTGAATGATTCATTCAGTTTCAGGGCATTTGAAGTTTGGATGAATAACTAAAGGTGTTGTGGTTGGTGTTTCAAGGTTTATGCCTCTGTAATATCCTATACCTTCACCATGGGAAATGGGTTATTCCCAAGCGGGAGGAAATGTTGAGAATTATAGATTGATTTCAAAGGGCTCAAAGATGAAGACACACTTGGTCGGTTTAACATGTTATGCCATTTTCCCCACTTCGAATATATAAATGGTTTAAGAAGTACCTCATGAAGATCCCAATTAGTTCGATGAGGGTTTTTAGGGCGTTGTGTTGCCAAGATTACTTCTTCAGGAAGATCCAATGGAAATTGATCACCAGCATTGAATGAAGATTAAAAAGAAGACATGTTGGAGATAACAGGTTCGAAGTGACAAATGAAATTGCAAGTAATGACGATATGATAATAGCAGCCAGTGTGAAGATGAAAGCAGATTGGAACCTTCAATTTAACCAAATTCAAAAGATTATATGAAAGCCTCAACTACTCAGCATGATCTTGACACGATCGCCATTATCTTTTTGAATCAAAAAGAAAATGGCGTGGGGGCAATGTTTGTGATAAATTTAATCCAGCTAATGAGAAAGTACCACGAGGAATGTGACATGGCAAGACAGTTAGCAGAGTGGAAGGTAACGCGGGAGCAGTTACTGCCAGTTTGCCACTTTACTCTATTTAAATAGACAACTGCTAAGGGACACGTGTTGATCATTAAAGGTTAACTGAAGAACCGGTGTCAACTCGAGACGATGCCACTTGATTTAACAGTTAACCGTTTGAAAAGAGGAGGGAACATTCAAACAGAGATTCATGTGAAGCCTCGATGATTATAAATAGAAGAAGTCTGTGATCAAGGGGGAGATCTCTCGATCAACATCAATCAATACACTTTTATCCCTTTACAAATATTGTATTCTTATCAGTGCTTTTAGAGTTTGAATTAGAACACCTTCAAAATTATCTTCAAGGTTAGATTGTAGTCTATTTTACTTTATAAAATAGTCTGTTACTTTACTATTTCCTTTTACTTTACTGTTCTTTCATAGGAGTAGTTATACATTATTTAGTTCGAAGTTCTTTTAGTCATATCTTTACACATTTAAAGTCCTTGTTAAAGCATCGAACGTCACCATAATCTCCCTAGTGAGGCGCAGTTTGGAAACTAATTACATCACACACATTGGCAATTGCTTGCCTGGCACGCTCGCACTTACATAATTCCACATATATCCTTAAAGGAATTTTCCAACCAAACATTTTTGGCACGCCCGGTGGGACTCAAGTGTCAAAAGATGACAAACAGAAACCTTCGAAGCAATAACTCTGTGGATAACGCCAATACTGGTGTTAATAATGCTGAAACTAGTAGTTCTCCACACCAAGATCTGCAAAGCAGCAACACTGGGAATCTTGTGAATGATGAAAACCCAAAAATAGGAATTGAAAATGTGAATCCAATTCCAAACAGTGGAAATATTGGTTTAGAAGTTCAACATGATTTGGTAAATCAGTTGACACCAGTGTTTGATCATTTGGGAAACAGGATTCAAAATGTTAATACTCTGATTACTTCCCTTAACAACAACATACCACACTTTACACCGATAATGGTGCCCAGTGGAAATCCTTCTGTGATTCGACAAAATGGAAGAGAGTATACTCATGGCTTATTTCAGCCAAATCCTTCAATTCATGCAAATGGGCCTCCTTTTAGGCCTAATTCACAAGAAAGCTTCTATATGCCTGTCCCTAATCTTACTACTTCAATGTTTGAAGGGACTCAAGGATAGCATATAGGAAATGGTCATGATCAGATCTATAGACCAATGAATATCGAAGAACCTAGGCCTAGGGAAAACATAATTGGCCAAAATAGGAGAGTAAATAACAATCCTATATTCGAATCAGACCCTACTAAAATTGGAGTAGGTCGAAGGAATGAAAATCCTAGAGGGTGGATAATATTCCTCAACCACCTTTAATACCAACAATGAACCCTCCTATGGGTCAACCAGGTCATCAACAACCACCTAATATGCTTGATAGAAATGACATAATCAATTTAATCCATGAAGTTTGTGGACCCATGGCTCGGAGGGTACAAACTCCAGTATACAGGAAGCCTTATCCTGACTGGATTGATAGGATTGAATTCCCTAGGGGATTCAATTCCCCACCTTTACTATGTTTGCTAGAGATGGGAGTCAATCTACAGTTGAACATATAGCAAAATTCATCAGTCAGTGTGCTGATGCTGGAAATAATGAATATCTTAGACTTCGTTTATTTCCTAATTCATTAACAAATACAGCATTCACATGGTTTATCAATTTGGCCCCTAATTCGATCCATAATTGGACACAAATGGAAGAATCCTTCCATACTCAGTTTTTTCAGACAGAACCAGAAGTGTCTATGGCTAATTTTGCCAGACTTTGTCAAAACCTGATGAAAAGGCAACCCAGTTCATAAACAGGTTTAAGAGGGCTAGAACAAAGTGTAAAATCATTCTGCCAGAGCCTGAATTTGTTAAACTAGCTCAGAATGGCCTCGAATTTAGACTTCGAAAGAAGTTTGATGCATTAGAATTTAGAGATCTTGTTGAATTAACTGCTCGAGTCTCTAGATATGAAGCTTTATTAGAAGAAGAAAATGAAAGGAATGTTTCTTCATTAAAAAGATATTATAAAGATCCTAATTACGAAATAGATGCTGTAGAAATAATCGGGAAAGTGCCTTTCACATGCAAAAGTCTTGTGAAGAAAAATATCTCTGCTGAGTCATATAAATCTAAAGGATCATTCAAGAAATATTCATTCGATGTTTACAAACTTGATGAAATTTTTGATCATTTGTTAGAAGGAAAAATAATCAAGTTGTTTGATGAGACAAAACTACCTTCTAGTGATGAGTTAAAAGGCAGAAAATATTGCAAGTGGCATAATTCCTGGACTCACTCAACTAATAACTGTATTGTTTTTCGATACAGGATTCAAGATCTAATCAAGAAAGGGAAGTTGAAGTTCCCTGAAAAACAAATTGAATTAATTGGAAGTTTTTTACCTGGCCCCGTTGTCACATCAGGACCGGCCCTGATTATGTGGTAGTGAGGCTAGGTCTAATTCAGTGGGACCAATTGAATTTTAATTGGAAGTTTTTTACCTAGCCCCACTGCCACATCATTTGGGAATCATTTTTGGGATAGAAATTAGGGAAGCATAGTGACAAGCGGGGGTATTTGTAAAATACAACCGCGCTAAAAGAAGGAAATACATTAATTTAGTTCACAATTCTCTCGTTTATCTGCGATTTGGATTACAACGCCAGTTTCTACACATTATGATTAATCTATGATGAGTTGTGTGTTTTAGCTGTGATTTTTTGCAGATTACTGTCGCTGTGCGAATAATTGATTGAGCAGGATAAAAAGGGAGTGATTGGTTTTAATGAAGACAATTCAAAGTTGAAAACTGAAGCCCGATCGATCGAGGTCTTCTCAAGCGATCGAGCATTCAATCGATCCACCTGTCTCAAGCGATCGAATAATCCAGAAATTCAATCGATCGAGAGTTCTTCGATCGATCGAACATGCCTTTTAGCATAATACGCGCACGCAGCAAAAGACGGGATTTTTAACCCTAGCATGAAGTTTCTACTATAAAAACTCATTTTGTATGCGTTCAGAGGGACGCCCCACTTTGTTTTTCAGCAGTTTTCATAAGAGAGGAGAGATTTATCTTGTTTTGTAGGTTTTACTCAAGTTTTCTTCATTGTTAGTTTGGATTCTCTTTGGTGTAATACAAGTTCTTTATTCCAGGTTACCTAGTTAGTGTTTTACTCTCATACTGCATTTAGTTAATTATAGTTTAGTGTTTATTCGTATTGATTTGCATGTTAGATACGTTAAAATCGTAAGTTTCATAAGTTTTAATGAAAAACTCACAACCAAACAAACCCTTTAATGAATCTTTACGTTAAGATTGCATCTGGGACACTCCAGACCATGTCTGAGTAGTCTGAGGTTGGGAAATCGCGATGAAACTGTGATTTTCAGGCCTCTGCCATGCACCAGAATAATATCTGTGTTCGATCGATCGGAGTTATTTTGATCGATCGGTGCAGAGATTTAGTCGATCGATCGAAGGCATTTCGATCGATTGAGATATGATGATTGCCGATCGATCGAAAGCGCATCGATCGATCGAACAGTCAGATTCTTGAGAACATCCAATACAGTATTCCAAGACTTTCTGTTTTAAGAATTTGTTATCAAACTGTCCCCAAATGCTCAGTTTGTCAAAGCAGTCTTTGAACTTAAGGCCTTAAGGCATTTTCTTTCAATACATTTTGCAAACCACCCTCAATGCTAACACCATTGTAGGTGCGAGTCTTAACTATTGAATTAAACCGCTTTCATGTATTTCAAACTTAATTGAGATGATATAGTCCCGGTCATGAAAGGGCTATTGATTCTAGATCCTTAGAGAAATACGGAATATTGTAGAAGATGTACTCCATTAAGCTTAAACTGCAATTGCATGGGAGATGGCTAGGTCACAGTGGATTCGCGTGATCCCAACACTTCCTTTTATTAAGTAAAACCGTTCTTAAAATTTTGCTTTAGTCAAATAGTGAATTGTTAGTTAATTTAACTTAGTTGTTTTTAATTTTAATAGTTGTTAATTGTAGAACTTTGTGTTCTACACTTTTTCCAAAACATTGAATTTTTCTTTTCTTTTTGAGTCTAATCTAAGTAAATTAATTCTCATCCTTCCCTGTGGGATCGACCTGGACTTAATCCAGTTTACTACTTGCACGATTACCTACACTTGGGTATAGCACACAAGCGCACACAGAAAAATATTCGTGTCAAGTTTTTGGCGCCGTTGCCGGGAAAGGCGACGAGTTAATACTTAGGTTACCTTAATCTATTTATGTTTTTAATTTCTTTTTCTTTTAGTTCCTTAGGTCACTTTCCTTAAAGAACTCTCTTAGTTCATGTCCAACAATTCCATTGAAGGAATCTTCGAAAATCCACTCTACTTATCAGATTCCTCTAGTTCTGTTAACCCTATAGCTACTCCTACTGAATCAATGGGTGATAATCAATGTGAAAATGGTGATAATGTGGTTGCACCACTTGATGAGGCGCTACGACCTTTATGCGATCTCATGCAGCCAGAACACGCACCTACGCCCTTTTGCATTCTAATCCCACCACATGCTGGCGAATTTAAATTTTGCAATGGGATGATCCAACTTCTTCCCACCTTTCATGGGATGGAAAGTGAGAAGGCGTACTTACATGTCAAGGACTTCGAGGATGTTTGCAAAACATTCTCACAGAATTGTCCTGTGGACGTGACACGTCTAATGCTATTTCCCTTCACTTTGAAGGATAAAGCAAAGGCGTGGTTACTCACCTTAAAACCCAATTCAATTTTTACCTGGCATGCGATGAACACTACATTTCTAAAGAAATTTTATCCAACGCGCATGACCACTGACCTTCAACGCCAAATTAATTCCTATAAACAAAAGAGCAATGAAACCTTCACTCAAACATGGGAGCGTTTCAAAGATTTGCTTCTCTCGTGCCCACACCATGGGTTTGAGAAATGGCGAACTATCAGCTTCTTTTATAATGGGTTGAATGGTGAAACGAAAAAGTTGGTGGAAACCATGAGTTCAGGTCCCTTTCTCCGTAAAAACACCGAAGAGGCCGAAGCCCATTTTGATTGGCTGGCTGAATACGCTCATGAATGGTCGAATTCGGATGATGTCTCACGTTCACAGATATCCTATGTAGAAGAGAAAAGCCTATACCAACTAAATAGTGAAGATCACCTCATGACTAAATATGAAGAACTAGCAAAGAAAGTAGAGGAGTTAGGCATGAAAGGAGGAAGTGCAAGGCAGAGTTTACCTGAAGAACCATGCGGCACATGCAATATGTTGGGACATACCACTCAATATTGTCCTAATGTGCCGTATTTTCAAGAACAACCCCCCTATGGAAATGAATGACATGCAAGGGTATAGGGGGGCAGGGAATTCCTATAACAACAATAATTCACATAATAATAACAATCGATGGAATCACCCTGGTTTTGATTGGAAAAATGATGCTGGGACTCAAAATCAACATCAACAACAACAGCCCTATAACAATAACCAATATCAAGGGCAATATAATAGGCAGTCCCAGCCATACAATCAAAATAGATTTAATAATTACAACCAAGTGCAACACTCCAATAATCAACATTCTAATGTGTACGTGCCACCGCACAAAAAGGTACAAGAGGAAGATCCTCTCTCTAATGTCAACTTAACTTAACAATTAATTCAAATGATGAGTAAAATGTCTGCGACGTTAGATAGAATGGATGCACGTCAAGAGGGATCGGGCGGAACATTTCCTGCCCAACCACTTCAAAACCCTAAGGGATACAATAATAGTCCCCCGAATCACGAACAAGCAAAAGCCGTGACGACTCTGAGAAGCGGCAAGATTATAGAAAAAAATATGCCTACCTCTACCCCCGAGGAGTATGAGGAGGACGAAGTGGTCAATACAAATAAACCTTTTACTCAAGAAGAGGAGCCCACTACTAGCAAAGAACCATTAGAAACGAATATTGAAGATCCTAAAGAAGTGGAAGAAGTTGAGAGAAGGCCCGGAAAGGAACCCATTAACGAGGAAGTAACAAAATGCCCTTTCCCTGCGCCTTACCCTCAAAGGTTAAAGAAACCTAAAAATGAGGCAAAGAATCAGGAGTTCTTGGAATTATTCAAACAAGTTAAAATCAATCTCACACTCCTTGATGCTATAAAACAAGTGCCGGCCTACGCTAAGTATCTCAAAGACTTATGTACGGTCAAAAGGAGGAAAAGTGTGAAGAAACACGCTTACGTCGCTTGCCAAGCAAGTGCAATTATCCTAAATGAGATGCCTCCTAAACTCAAAGACCTCGACACTCCCACTGTCTCATGTCAAATTGGGAATCAAAAGATAGATAACGCACTCCTTGATCTAGGAGCTAGCGTAAATCTTCTGCCATATTCGGTTTATAAACAACTAGGGTTAGGTGAATACAAACCCACCCGAGTTGCGTTGTAATTGGCAGATAGGTCTGTTAAATACCCAAGAGGAGTTTTGGAAGACGTTCTCGTTCAAATAGACTCATTTGTCTTCCCGGTTGATTTTGTCATCTTAGACACCGAACCTGTGTCCAACCCAGGCTCACAAATCCCGGTCATTTTTGGACGTCCGTTCCTAAACACAATAGATGCCACAATAAAAGTAAGAAGTGGTATAATGACCATCGTATTCGGGAATATGACGTTAAATGTCAAAATTTTCTCAAATCCCCGACCTGAAGAATACGATGATGAGGAGGAAGTGAATTACATCAACACAGTCATAGAAGATGAGGCCAATTTTGTTGATTACAAAGATCCTTTGGAGGTAGTTGTGTCACAATTTGATGCTATCTATCAACCTAAAGAGTCTACTCCATTGGATGCTGCTTTAAATCACACATGCCTCATGTTGGATACACTAGAGGAGGATAGAGCTGAATGCATGTGGGTAACACCATATGAACCACTACCTCCTAAAATAAAGCTAGTCATGCCCTCGAACATGCAATTTCCTGAATTGGAATTAAAGGAGCTTCCAAAAGAGCTCAAGTATACCTTCCTAGGGACTGAGAAGACTTATCCTGTCATAATCTCATCTACTTTAAATTCTGAACAAGAGGATAGGTTAATCGAGGTGTTAAAACAACATAAGGGAGCATTAGGATGGACTATTGCCGACCTCAAAGGTATAAGCCCATCTGTGTGCACCTATAAGATATATTTGGAGGAAGACGCTAAACCGTCGCGACAAATGCAAAGGCGTCTGAATCCCAACATGCAAGAAGTAGTCAAAAAGGAAGTGCTAAAACTACTTGATGTTGGGATCATATATCCAATATCTGACAGTCCTTGGGTTAGTCCAACCCAAGTAGTGCCAAAGAAGGCAGGCATAATGGTCATTCTGAATAAAGAGGGTGAATTAGTATCAACACGCATTCCCACTGGATGGAAGATGTGTATTGATTACCGAAAATTGAACACCGTGACCCGAAAGGACCATTTTCCCTTACCTTTCATGGATCAAATGCTAGAACGAGTAGCGGGTCATCAGTACTACTGCTTCTTGGATGGATACAGTGGGTATAACCAAATTGAAATCGCTCCTGAAGATCAGGAGAAGACTACGTTCACATGTCCATTCGGTACTTTCGCTTACCGTCGTATGCCATTCGGCTTATGCAATGAACCTGCTACCTTTCAGCGGTGCATGTTAAGCATATTCAGCGACATGGTCAAACAAATACTCGAAGTCTTTATGGACGACTTTTCTGTGTTTGGCCATAGTTTTGCAAAATTGCTTAAACAATCTTGAACGTGTGCTAGCCAGATGGGAGGACAAACACCTAGTACTAAATTGGGAAAAGTGTCATTTCATGGTGACCAAGGGAATTGTCCTCGGCCACATCATTTCTGATAAAGGTATCCAGGTTGATAAAGCTAAAATTGATATAATCTCGAATCTACCTGTCCCTCGGACAGTCAGAGACATTCGATCTTTTCTGGGGCATGCAGGATTTTATCGTCGCTTCATCCAAAACTTTAGTGCGATCTCCCGACCATTGTGTCAACTTTTAGTCAAAGACACACCATTTGAATGGTCGGAAAACTGTCAAACATCTTTTGACGCACTAAAAGAACATCTTACCTCCGCACCGATAATCCAGGCACCCGACTGGGGTTTGCCTTTCGAACTAATGTGCGATGCTAGTGACTACGCCATTGGTGCAGTACTAGGACAGAGGAAGGATAATAAGCCTTATGTAATTTATTATGCTAGTCGAACACTTAACGAGGCTCAAATGAACTATACAACTACTGAAAAAGAGCTCCTTGCAATAGTATTCGCTTTGGACAAGTTCAGGTCATATCTGATAGGGTCTCCAATCGTCTGTTTTATGGACCATTCAGCTCTCAAGTACCTGCTGTCTAAAAAAGATGCGAAACAAAGGCTTATCCGTTGGATACTCCTACTCCAAGAATTTGATATAACGATCAAAGATAAAAAGGGAGTAGAGAATGTGGTCGCCGACCATTTATCTCGGTTAACTTTGGTTGACAACACTGAACCCACACCGATAAAAGACGAATTCCCAGACGAGCAGCTAATGACTGTTGTGGGTTTTCCCTGGTATGCTGATATAGTAAATTACCTTGCCACGGGAGAAACCCCAAGTCATTGGTCCAAACCAGATAGGAAGCGGTTCCTCTCTTTCGCACGTCATTTTTTCTTCGATGACCCGTACTTATTCAAGTATTGTGCTGATCAGGTCATCAGACGTTGCGTCCCAAATGAGGATATAACCGTCATTTTAGCATCATGCCATTCTGAGGCATGCGGTGGCCATTTCGCATCACAAAAGACCGCGCAAAAAGTTCTACAGAGCGGTTTCTACTGGCCCACCTTGTTCAAAGATGCCTACGCGTTCTGCAAAACGTGCCAACGCTGTCAACAGCTTGGTACAATTTCAAAAAGGAACTCCATGCCCTTAACCCCTATTATAACGATTGAAATATTCGATTGTTGGGGCATAGACTTCATGGGCCCGTTCCCTAAATCAAATAACTGTGAACACATACTCCTAGCTGTGGAGTATGTGTCAAAATGGGTGGAAGCAATACCAACAAGACGCAATGACCACAAAACAGTTATGTCCTTTCTTAAGGAACATATCCTATCGCGTTTTGGGACCCCAAAAGCCCTAATAAGTGACCAAGGCAAGCATTTCTGCAACAGGCCTTTGGAGTCACTACTTAAGAAATATGGGGTCAGCCACAAAATCGCTCTCGCCTACCATCCACAAACAAACGGGCAAGCAGAATTAGCTAACCGAGAAATCAAGGATATTCTCGAAAAGACGGTTAGTTTCAACAGGAAGGATTGGGCTTACAAACTGACTGATGCATTATGGGCTTACCGCACGGCTTTCAAAACGAATCTGGGAATGTCTCCGTATAGGCTAGTTTACGGAAAAGCATGTCACCTCCCTGTCAAAATCGAACACAAAGCTTATTGGGCGACACGCTCATTGAACTTTGACATTAAAGAGGGAGGGCATCTTCAGAAACTCCAATTGGCTGAATTGGAAGAAATAAGTCGAGATGCATACGACAATGCTCGATTATATAAGGAAAGGTTGAAGGCTCACCACGATAGAACAATTTGTCGTAAATCATTCGAGCTGGGGCAGAAAGTCTTGCTGTACGACTCTCGCCTCCACCTCTTCCCAGGCAAACTCCGATCTCGGTGGACAGGACCATTCATAGTCAAATCTGTCTTTCCATATGGGACGGTCGAGCTAATAAACCCCAAGAATGATGCAATTTTCAAGGTCAATGGCCAAAGGCTAAAACCGTTCTTGGAGAATTTCCAAACAGAGGTTGAGTTTATCCAACTGGATGAACCCAACTACTCTTGATCTCAAACGTTAAGCGTTCCTTCACGTTGTTGTTGTATGTCTTTTTTTTTTTTGATGTTTTTCATTTTTTTAATTCTTTCTATCTTTCTCTACAAGTGATTTCGATTCTAATCTGCTGTTCCATATTATCTATCCTTTGCAGGCTTTTCAAATATGAGAGACGATGATATCCATTCTATAGGGTCATGGGCTGATTCTGAATATCCAAACCCACCTTGGACTGCTGATGAGATAGCAATCTGCTTATCTCCTTACCAAGGACCAGGGGCAGATGATGTGGTGGACCTGACCTATGGATACATCCCTTATGATCCTGCTCTCCTCCAAATTAACCCATTCATGCATATGGACCTCTCTGGAGAGGAAGGCAAGCCTGAAGGGTACGCTGTTGGAGAAGTGGATGACGCACTATTGGAGCAATGGGAGAATGACTCCATGTGGGAACCATGGGACGAAGAGGACCTACAAGATGTGGTGCCCGAACGCCACAATGCGGTATTCACCTTTGTTGATGACTTCTTTGTCATCGCGGCGGTTCCTTACATCTATGTGCACCTGAGCTATTTGTTGTTCTGGCTCCAGTGCCCGTTACCTGCTAGTGCACATGGGTGTCTCATGCCAATAGTGAGGTTAATTCGTTGTCACTTGTCTTTCTCTTGTTTTCTTTATTTAGTTATTTCTTTCTGTTATCGTTTCTGTTAGTCTTGTTTAATTCGTTTTCTTTTTGTTGTTTTCATTTGGTTTCTCCTTTGTCAGGATTGTCACTATGCATCCACCGGTACCACCGTTCTTCCTGCCACATCAACTTTTTCATGGCTTTGGACCATACATAAGGTCCCCAGACACTCCACCGCAAGAGGAAAGTCCGTTGCACAGTTCCACTCCGTTATCCGTGTCCCCAACGGGATCACCTCTTGTATGGGCTTTCAATTCCTTAGAGAGTTCAGACTTGTTCGATGATGTCCTGGCTGCTTTCCGACTGTTCTGGGAAAGGGAATCATCCTGTTTGGACTCCACATGCGAAGATTTAACGGAGAATGAAGCAATGGTGGAAGAAGAAATTTTCTTGCTCGAAGAGTAGTGTTCACTTCAATTGTATTTCATCATTGGTCTTTCTTTTAGCAATTGAAGTGTAATCCTAGACATATAATTTTTTTAGTTCTAGTCTTGTTTTCGTTTTCTTTAGTTAAATAAGGTCTTAAATGCCAGTTGGGGGCAATAATTTTGCAATATGGATGCTGTTATAAAATTTTATTTAAATAAAAATTGCAATTATCTATTATGAGGATGAGTTTTTGGCTTACATTTCCTGTACTGCATTGTTTTTATCATTTCCTGTATGTCCAAAACAACTTAGGTTAGTTGGGGGTATGTTGTGTCTAAATTCTGTGTAGTTTTGGGAAATCAAGGTTCGATCGATCGACAGTTTCTCAATCGATCGAATGTATCAATCTCTCGAGCGCTTGAAACATATCAATCGATCGAATGTTCGATCGCTCGAACACATCTCGATCGATCGAGAATTGTATTTAAACGAGGCTTCCAGCGTACACTTCATCAGTCTCTTCATCTCCTTCTCCTTTCGAGCGCTCAAGCACAGAGGCGACGGGGGCGATTTTCTTGGTTCCTCTTACCACACACGCAAGTCGAGGAGCCTCTCAGCCCCAAATCCTCATCTTCATCACCTTCATCCTCCACCTTACACATATCCTGAGGTAAGGCTTCGAGTCCCCCCTCGTTCCATTTTTCTTGATCGAATCTTAATGGGGGTGCCCCCCATTGGTCATACGACTGATTTTATGAAGTTTATAGTCCCCCTTACTTTGTTTCTTTGTTTTCTGTTCTTTTCCGTTCATGTTCTCGTTGCTGCGACATCTCTGTGTTCGATCGATCGAGCATCTTCGAGCGATCGACGATTCGAGTTGTTCGATCGATCGAGAGAATTCGAGCGATCGACGAGTTGCGTTTCTCGATCGATCGATTAAAGTTTGATCGCTCGAACTCTGGCAGTCTCTTTGTTTTCTTTTCAATTCCTTTTTTTAATTGTCGTTTTCTTTTCTTCTCCATTTCAGGATCTTCACAATGAACCCTGTTACAGGGTATCACAGGGAGAAGCCCTTTGACCTCGCCATTCCTGACCCGGTCCCACATCACGGCTTCCGGCACACTCCCGAATGCCAGTGGTTCACGCGCTATTTTCAGTCCCGGAAGATCATGATTGAGCGACCACTCGAGACGGCATGGCTCACTACTCCCTGGTATCTCGCTCGCCTCCGAGCCTTGCCACACTGGTACGATTTGCTCTCTCAGGCGAAGAGAGTGAATCTGTCATGGATCCGCGCGGCTTGTGCGACGATGATCCGAGATCCCGATGCTGCATTCACACTACGATCATTCTTTCGTGGCCAGGAGATTATGTTCAGTCCAGCCACCGTCTCAGCTGCTCTAGGAGTCCCGGAGGTGCCTGATTGTGTATGCCAGTACTCCCACCGATTGCAGTCATTCGAGAGCTCACCGGGGGTGCATTACCGAGCTGGGATGGTATATCCCTTATTGCTGACATTTATCTGACCGATAATTATCACATGCTCCACCTTGCTCTCAGCAATTGTCTTTTGGTGACCTCATACCGGGAGAAGATTGCACCCTGGTATGTACATGTGTTATATGCCATAGGGACAGGGTTACCAGTCTGTTTGCCGCGCCTATATATTGACTTCATGAGGCACCCCACCCAATACATTGCTGCCAAGAAGCACCTGAAAGGTGCTTGGGCTATTCATAGGGTGATCGAGCAGGCTGGCCTCGTTCCCTTACCTGATGACGCGTACTCTCAGGCTCGTAGTCGTTTTGGCGAGACAGCTTCTCGCCGATCAGATGCACAGAAGAGGAAGATGAAGGGTAAAGGGAAGGCAAAAGTTGGAGAGAAGAGGAGGAGAGCCGATGGCACTGATACTGAGGGTGCAGCTTCAGGGACGCCGACAGAGGCTGAGGAGCTTGATTCTGATGATGAGGTTGATCCTCTGGTGGAGGTTGCACAGTTTGAGCTGAGACAGCGATCTCAGGCTCAAACTCGGAGCCAGGGAGAGTCTTCGTCATCCGTGCCTCTCCCGACTGTTCATGAGTTGTTACTGGAGGAGAGGGAAGCTCGGATCAGACTCGAGGGCCGAGTAGACCACATGACGACATTGCTAGAGGCTATTCTGATTCAGTTGGGGGTTGATCAGTCATTACGTACTCCTCCATCTACTACTACTCCCCCTACTGCACATCCTACTGCCGATCCATCCACATCTGATCCAACACCGCCACCTGCTGATCCAGCTGCACCATCGTCCTCCGTGGCACCACCTTCTGCGGAGCCCTCACTTCCACCACCTCCAGTCATGACTGAGAGTGACCCGGCGACGGCTAGTACTGTTGCTGAGGGTGGAGTTGCGGATACCCCCGATGCGCCGATAGAGATATTATTAGATGTTGCTGAGGATGTTTAGGTCTTGACGTTGGGAGTGTTTGGAGAGTTTTGTTGTATTTTCTTTTTCTTATTTCTATCTCTCTGCTCTCCTCTTGTGTCTTTTGGATTGTAGTACTGTGGTACTCTATGTGGATATTTGTTTTTGGTTGGTTGGTTTGGTTTGTGTGCATTTATTTTATTATCACTCCGTCATTTTTATTATCTTATCTTCCCAGTGATGTTTTTGTTATTAGTTATAGATCATATGCTTATTTTCTGTTTGTATATCTTTGGTTTGATCTTGGTTGTTGGGAGAGTGTATGTTTCTTTACAGATTGTTACGCTTGCCGTTATTGATGCGATTTCAGGTGCTATCTCTCTATTTATTTTTGAAAATCAACTTCTGAGGTCATCGCTATTTTCAGTTGGGGGTGGGATATAGATAGATAATCACCTGTGCATAATATTTACTTAGCAATCTAGATCGCTCCTTCTATTGCAAACATCATACAATCTCCATTTTTATTAAAGTTGACAATACAACAAATTACAAATTTTCAAAAGTTTCAAACTATTAACAAAATTTTTGAATTAAATTGGTAGAATATTTTTAAATGTTCACTTCTGTTTAGCTGTTATCAAGCGATGATACATTCCTATTAATATCATCCTTTTATGAATTACATTCACGCGTTTTTTCTAATGTCACTAAGA
Source organism: Hydrangea macrophylla (assembly GCA_033977485.1). NCBI lineage: Eukaryota > Viridiplantae > Streptophyta > Magnoliopsida > Cornales > Hydrangeaceae > Hydrangea > Hydrangea macrophylla. The sequence goes on from CM066993.1 coordinate 57,090,904, forward strand.
CGAATGCATATGTTGATTATTCTAGTATCCAACATCCATTTGCACGCGTTAATAGCTATGCTGAAAACTTAAATAAGAGTCAATACGATTGTTATGCTTTAAGGAATAAATAGTGGAAACTAATGACCCTTAGTGAGCTTTTGAGCCCAAACTCCAATTCTGAGGGACTTATCACAATAAATTCGAATTGTTCTTCTTGAATATACTTTAAATTCGTTGAATAGTCTCAAATTCTTCATGTAGGCTGCCTATTAGAGGAGAACGTTCAGGATTTACCAATTAAAACTCAATGAACACTGAAGTGCTAAAACTAAGAAGTTAAGGAAAATGATTTAAGTCATCGTTCTTCATTCCTTATCTTTTTCATATACCTGTATCAACATCTAAGAATCTCTTAACCCCATACCAATTAAATACTGCCGATATGAAAGCCTAAAACCCTTCATCTGATACTGTAACATCTACAAACTCGATTGCACATCTAAGGTGATAAAAAAATTATTGAAGTATGTGACGGGAAGGGAGTAGTTGTGGGAAGGACGTTATAAAAAGAAAATATCCAGGTTAAAAAAAAAAGAGAGAGAAAAGGAAGGAAGGAGGAGTAAAAAGAGAAATGAATGTATATGAGAAGAGAGGATGGTTGGAATAAAGAAGAAATAAATTAGTCTCTATCACATGCTAAGGATGTGCAATTCTCGCCCCTCTTATCTCTATCCTACTAAATGAAAGCCGAAAAGTCAAAGTCTTAATGATTTTTAACAAATTAGTTTGAATATGAACGTGTAATTTGAGTATCCACGGTATTTCGCTCCTCTAGTAAGTAGTATTCTTTTCACGAGACTATACACTCTCAATGTTCGTCCTTTATTAAGTTAGGTGTGAAATGCTAGTAGCCAGAACATCACTCTTATCAAAGCGTTCACACCATGAGTGATCATTATTAAACCAGTTCTTGTGAGATGTTCATTTTTGAGTGCGAACCCATGTGAGGATTGAGTTGAAACTACAAATTCCGAAGGGTATGATAGTCTAAACAACTCTAAACTAAGTTGAATGCATAGCTGTTGATTTCACACACACACGGATACATGAATGGAATGCATATGTATATTTATCTCGGTGTTAGGAGGAACACGTGGATTTCTTCATGGTTTGTATGAGGTTGATATGTTTTGTAGAGCTAAAATTGATAGTCGAAAAGGGGAATGTTTAAAAGTTATTCTATATCTTTTTGAGCTTAATCAGAGAATTTTGTGGGTATATTCACTGCAAACCCTCACGAGACAACACTCGTCCACTAGGGGAACCTAGGGGTTTAACGGCTTGTTGTATTTGCTAAATGCAACCGCGATTCCTGCGAAAGTGAGTTAGGTGGTGTCTCTTTCTAATTAGATTAGTTTGCTTTAGTTTATTTTTGTTGTTGTAGTAGTAGTTAGCTTGTTTTATTTTCGCTTTATTGCTAAGGACTAGCAATTCGCTAGTTGGGGGTTGTGACAAGCGGGGGTATTTGTAAAATACAACCGCGCTAAAAGAAGGAAATACATTAATTTAGTTCACAATTCTCTCGTTTATCTGCGATTTGGATTACAACGCCAGTTTCTACACATTATGATTAATCTATGATGAGTTGTGTGTTTTAGCTGTGATTTTTTGCAGATTACTGTCGCTGTGCGAATAATTGATTGAGCAGGATAAAAAGGGAGTGATTGGTTTTAATGAAGACAATTCAAAGTTGAAAACTGAAGCCCGATCGATCGAGGTCTTCTCAAGCGATCGAGCATTCGATCGATCCAACCTGTCTCAAGCGATCGAATAGTCCAGAAGTTCAATCGATCGAGAGTTCTTCGATCGATCGAACATGCCTTTTAGCAGAATACGCGCACGCAGCAAAAGACGGGATTTTTAACCCTAGCATGAAGTTTCTACTATAAAAACTCATTTTGTATGCGTTCAGAGGGACGCCCCACTTTGTTTTTCAGCAGTTTTCATTAGAGAGGAGAGATTTATCTTGTTTTGTAGGTTTTACTCAAGTTTTCTTCATTGTTAGTTTGGATTCTCTTTGGTGTAATACAAGTTCTTTATTCCAAGTTACCTAGTTAGTGTTTTACTCTCATACTGCATTTAGTTAATTATAGTTTAGTGTTTATTCGTATTGATTTGCATGTTAGATACGTTAAAATCGTAAGTTTCATAAGTTTTAATGAAAAACTCACAACCAAACAAACCCTTAATGAATCTTTACGTTAAGATTGCATCTGGGACACTCCAGACCATGTCTGAGTAGTCCGAGGTTGGGAAATCGCGATGAAACTGTGATTTTCAGGCCTCTGCCATGCACCAGAATAATATCTGTGTTCGATCGATCGGAGTTATTTTGATCGATCGGTGCAGAGATTTAGTCGATCGATCGAAGGCATTTCGATCGATTGAGAGATGATGATTGTCGATCGATCGAAAGCGCATCGATCAATCGAACAGTCAGATTCTTGAGAACATCCAATACAGTATTCCAAGACTTTCTGTTTTAAGAATTTGTTATCAAACTGTCCCCAAATGCTCAGTTTGTCAAAGAAGTCTTTGAACTTAAGGCCTTAAGGCATTTTCTTTCAATACATTTTGCAAACCACCCTCAATGCTAACACCATTGTAGGTGCGAGTCTTAACTATTGAATTAAACCGCTTTCATGTATTTCAAACTTAATTGAGATGATATAGTCCCGGTCATGAAAGGGCTATTGATTCTAGATCCTTAGAGAAATACGGAATATTGTAGAAGATGTACTCCATTAAGTTTAAACTGCAATTGCATGGGAGATGGCTAGGTCACAGTGGATTCGCGTGATCCCAACACTTCCTTTTATTAAGTAAAACCGTTCTTAAAATTTTGCTTTAGTCAAATAGTGAATCGTTAGTTAATTTAACTTAGTTGTTTTTAATTTTAATAGTTGTTAATTGTAGAACTTTGTGTTCTACACTTTTTCCAAAACATTGAATTTTTCTTTTCTTTTTGAGTCTAATCTAAGTAAATTAATTCTCATCCTTCCCTGTGGGATCGACCTGGACTTAATCCAGTTTACTACTTGCACGATTACCTACACTTGGGTATAGCACACAAGCGCACACAGAAAAATATTCGTGTCACATAGCATTACTCAAACAGTTTAGGGGTGTTTATGCGGCCAAAAATTGTAATGGGATCCTACATTCACAACTTGTAAAGCATTGTAACATAGAAGAGTAATGTCATACTTCCCTAATTTTGAATCTCAAATGGTTTTCAACTTTTCACATACATGTGACAGTGGGACCATTTTCAATAATGATGAGACCCCTTCAATATCCTCCAATCAAAATACACTGGGATCACTGTTACATGTCTTTGGAAAGCATTTGAGATTCAAAATGAATAAATTTAAGATGATAAATTTTACGAGAGAATTCCTTATACAATTGCAATTTGTTTCATTCAAATTTGCGAACTTCCAAACAGGCCCTTAGTGTTTGTCTTACAATAATACCACTTGGTCCAAATTAAACGAAAATATCATTACAATTTCAGTTTCATTTCACATTTCATTTTCGCACACCTGTCGGAACTTTGAAGCAGCAAAAACTCTTAGAGTGAGAAAATTGTACGATATTCATAAAAGTTTTCAAAGTATTTGAAAGTAATTTTTTTTTAATAATTTATAATAAGTACCCCCACACCCACCCACACCCTTGATTTTTAAAAAATTGACGGATCTCCAGTATCCACATCCCCGTATCAATATTCCTGTACCCGCACCGATGCTTCGTAGTTAATTGCTAGTTAGTCATATAAGCATTCTTAACTACAGGCACTTCCAAAAGTTTGGTAGGACCTAGCCCAGTTGGCATTACCTTTATCTTTCCAGTGGTGAGATTGAGGGTTCGAATTTTCTTAGGGATTCCTTTGCCTATTCCCCTGTTATTCGTCAGTCAAAATAAATAACCATATTGAGCTTTGTTGTGGGCCGTTATGGACTTTGGAATTGGATTGAAGGGGAGGGGATGAGTGTATATGTCCAACCATAATCCAGGTAAGTATAAAAGAAAAAAAGTTTGGTATGCATATGTTGAACTGCCAACTACGCCATAGTGTTGAGCACCTTGGAGTTAATAAATTATTAATCTTTGACGCAATTATATTGGTTGGTTAAGTTGGACAGTGTAGGACTTTAATTAGGTGTCGGTTTGGTTTAACTAAAGGGGGATTTTACTCAAAAGTCTTTTAAGATAGATTTTTTTAGTGTTAGGTTTAGTCTTTTTATTTATTTTAAGTAAAAAGTCCATATGTTATAAAAGTTATATGACATTTATACAACTTTTGTAAAAAATTGAACTATTTATATGAAATTTTACATAAAAAAAGTTATGTGAATTTCACATAACTCTCAAAACATAACGGTTTGATCCAATTAAGTTTCTTTAGTTATAGATTTTTGGCCCAAAAAAATAAAGTTTCTCTTTAAACTTAAATAATCTAAAATGATGGATTATTTACTAAATTTCTGTTAATTAAATTGATTAGTGGATTGGATCTAAGGGTGTATACGATCCGAGCAGAGCCTACTCGTGAGCTTTCTCGTGAGCTCGCGAGCTTGCTTACGAACTCAAACGAATCGAGCTTTCAAGTGCTCGCGAGCTTTCTCGCGAGTTTATTAACGAGTTTTTTCGCGCGCCCTTCTAAACTATATAGTTTAATAATAAAACAATCATTTATCAAGCCTATTTATGAGATATGTCATATTTTCTCTAACATTATATAGTTTTATAATAAATATATAAGTCACTATACAAGCTTTTTATCAAACCTATTGATGATGTCAAAATTTGGTAAGAGTAAATAGAGCAGTTTAAGGAGAGAGAGAGTGAGAGACTATTTTTTGTATGTGGTTCGGCCCTATTAATGAAGGTACCTACGTCCACGTGTGTGTCTGAGCACGTTCACTAGCAGATCACCGGCGGGCCTGGTGAGCCAACAAAGAGGGGCGACACTACCAGTAATACCGGCCGGGTGTATGCGTACGATGGTGAATTTTGTAGAGGTGCTGTGTAGACTGAGAAGTTGGCGGCCCCTTCAATGAGGGGTGAGAGGTCTCTTTTATAGATGTCAGAGACCTACTCATATATGGATAAGGAAATATAATCCAATTGATATAGATTGGCATTAATTGTGGGGTTTCCTAATTGGATTAGGAAATAGCTTGCACTTTCCATTAGTCTTCTAGCTTGAGTAGGAAACTGCCCGTAATGCTCGGGATCAATGCATGTGGGCCCGGATGAGCTGTTCCCGCGGCGGGATGTGCATGTGCAGTTTTCCCGACCTGCTAGCCGGGTCGTGAATGAACCGCTCGGGACGATGAGTAGACAAGACCGCTCGGGCTGATGCTTCTGAGGAGTTGTGCATGATTTGCCCGGGGTATGGACTAGCTGCTGATTTGAACCGCTCGGTTATAAGATAGAGCCAATTTTGGGTGTATTAGCTGCCCCCCATTTCCAAGATTGGCCAGATGCTATATCGGGGCAAGTTTGGAAATCAGTTTGATGTTATTTGCCGCTGTCTGAGTGCTTGTGGAAGCTGCCTCGGGGCTTCTGAGCCTGGTGAGTCCTCGGGAACTGGCTGAGAGTTGAGACCCAGCCTAGCTCGGGACCTTTAAGTGCTCGGGAACTGACCGGGAGTTGAGACCCGGCCTAATTCGGAGTCTTTGAGGGCTCGGGAAGTGACCGAGAGTTGAGACTCGACCTACTTCGGAGTCTTTTTTGCTTGAGTTAGCTCCTAGGATGATTATCTTCTGCCCGTAAACCTTCGTCAAGGCTGTGGGTAGAAGGATTTTACCATGTTGAAAAAGCCGACCTAAAGCGTATCGCTCTAGGGTCCTTTTCATGTTAACTCCCCAGGATGGTTGTCTTCCGCCGAGCCAGCCTTCGTCAAGACTGTTGGGAGAAGAGCTTGACCATGTTGGTGGAGCCGACCTAAATCACGTTGCTTTAGGGTCCTTTTACTCCTCTATCGTCGGCCAACCTAAAAGATTTTAGTCACCTCTATCGTCGGTCTGGACCTAAGTGGAGTTAATGCCTCTGAGTACTATAGGTGCTCGGGTTGTCCAAGATTTTGACTTGGTTATCCGCGAGGCCTGTAGATACCCGGTGTGATTACCTGTTTAGTTCACTGCGCCATCTTGCCCCCAAGCTTTCGCTAAGACGAGGGTCTTACAGAGGCTATGATCTGTAGGTAACCGACCTGGAACATGGTGGCTGCAGGGTCTTTTGAAGCTTGACATCATCAGCCACCTAGGGGGTTTGCCCCCATCGTCGGTTAGACCTAAGCGAAGCCGGTGCCTTGGGAGTGACCCCGAGGTCTTTGGTGCCTGTGTTCGGAGTCCGAGGTCTTTTTAGTGCCTGAGTTTGGAGCTCGAGGTCTTTTGAGTGCCTGGGTTCGGAGCCCGAGGTCTTTTGAGTGCCTGGGTTCGGAGCCCGAGGACTTTGGAAGAGCCCTCTGTCAATCGGCGGGGCCTCATGTGGTGATCAGGCAAATGCTGCTGTAGTCGGACTCATCTAGACCGATGGAGACAAGAGGTCGGATCAGGACCGTCGGGCTCCTGACTTCTCTGTGCTAGAGGCAAAGTCGGAACTGCTTGATCCTGACCGATGTGAACTGGAGGTCATGTCAGGGTGGCCGGACTTAGACCACTGTGAACCGGAGGTCGTGTCGGGGCTGTCGGACTCCGACCGCTGTGAACTGGAAGAACTGTCTGAACTCCCAGGCTGATCTCGCTTTCGCTTGCTTCTGGTATACTCATTGCTTTCTTGCCCGGGATCTTTGATCTTTAGAAATTCCTCAGTGTCGATGTATCTTCCAACCCTCTCAGAGAGCTCAACCAAAGTTTTCGGTCGGTTTCTGTGGAACGACGCGGCGCACTTGGTGTGTTGAACTCCTGAGCAGAAGGCTAAGATGGCGATTGTCTCGTTCAGATTGCGGATTTGAAGCTTCTGTTGGTTGAACCGGTCGGTGAACTGCTTGAGGGAATCATTATTCCGTTGTCTGACCGTCAATAGCTGCATGTCTGGCTTTGGCACTCATGCATACCGGCGAACTGGTTGATGAATTGCTTGCTGAGTTGTTTGAAACTGCAGACCGATCGGGGCTCCAACGAGTAGAACCATTGGGCGGCTGGGCCTTTCAAAGTGCTGGGGAAGGCTAGGCAATGTAATTCATCGGAGTTGGTGGCTAAGGCCATCTGAGCCTTGTAGGTCCGGACGTGGTCGACTGGGCTTTCCGAGCCGTTGTAGGGATCTAGGCGAGGCTGCTTAAATTTGCGCAGGATGGCAAACCTCATAATCTGGCTGGAGAATGGTGACTCTGTCTCGGTATTTGCTTGATTCTGAACGCAGTTTTGACCAAGCTTTTTGGCCACTTCGTCGATCTATTTCTGCAAGTCCTTGATTCGGGCTTCCATTCCTTCCCGACCGGTATCTGAGGGGTTGGTCGGGTCGGTGGAAGAGGCTTCTTCATGGCGGGGTGCTGTCCTCTGGGATCGGGCTCGGGTATGACTCCGGGTAACCGTGTCCCCAGGGACGACTCGATTCTTGACCGAGTGACCCTGGACTGATTCCCGGGCCATATGCTCCCTCCTTTCCTCTCGGGCAGCACGCCCAATGTTGATGTCTCTGGCATCCTCAACACGGGACGGGTTGGCCCGGGCACGTTGTCTGGTCAAGATCAGTTCCCGACCGTACGCAACGTTCCCGGGTCGTTTCCCGGCCACTGGAGGACTGCTTTGCTGGGCTAGCAGGGCTTCGATCTATTGCTGGACTTGACGTTGGCCCTCCAAGAGTTGTGTGAGGGTCGCGGTGATTTGCTCAGATGTCATGACTGCCGCAGCCGTTGCCGGGGCCAGAGGAACATCCCAGTCGGACGGCTGGTCAGCCTTCTTACTCTTCTTCGGTGGCATGGCAATCAATCAAGAGATTTGTTGATGAGAAGACTTGTCGTTTCCCACAGACGGCGCCAAACTGATGATGTCAAAATTTGGTAAGAGTAAATAGAGTAGTTTAAGGAGAGAGAGTGTGAGAGACTATTTTTTGTATGTGGTTCGACCCTGTTAATGAAGGTACCTACGTCCACGTGTGTGTCTGAGCACGTTCACTAGCAGATCACCGGCGGGCCTGGTGAGCCAACAAAGAGGGGCGACACTACCAGTAATACCGGCCGGGTGTATGCGTACGATGGTGAATTTTGTAGAGGTGCTGTGTAGACTGAGAAGTTGGCGGCCCCTTCAATGAGGAGTGAGAGGTCTCTTTTATAGATGTCAGAGACCTACTCATACATGGATAAGGAAATATAATCCAATTGATATAGATTGGCATTAATTGTGGGGTTTCCTAATTGGATTAGGAAATAGCTTGCACTTTCCATTAGTCTTCTAGCTTGAGTAGGAAACTGCCCGTAATGCTCGGGATCAATGCCTGTGGGCCCGGATGAGCTGTTCCCGCGGCGGGATGTGCATGTGCAGTTTTCTCGACCTGCTAGTCGGGTCGTGAATGAACCGCTCGGGACGATGAGTAGACAAGACCGCTCGGGCTGATGCTTCTGAGGAGTTGTGCATGATTTGCCCGGGGTATGGACTAGCTGCTGATTTGAACCGCTCGGTCATAAGATAGAGCCAATTTTGGGTGTATTACCTATTAAACGAGTTTTTTCATGAGCCTGCTCACGAGCCTTAATTGATTGTGTTCACGAGCTCAAATAAGCGAGCTAAACCTGTCACAGCCCGGTCCCACAATAGCGGAACCGGAGCCCGTGGCACGCCACCGAGGCTCTTCCTACTCATTTCAAAGTTGTAGCAGCGGAAAATAAACTTTAAATATAACAAATAGTAGTCGTTCCTTTGAAACAATATACCCGAAGTTGGTAAAATCCATATAAATTTGAAAACGTAATTATATTTTGAAACGAATGAATTTATATTCAAAGGGATCCCAAAGGTGCCCTAACAACCAATCAAAACATTTAAATAAGTTGCGAAAGGGGTATAAAAAGTTTTCATGCAGGGGTCATTTCGACCGGTCGAGATGACCCTTTCGACCGGTCGGATGACCCTCGGCAATAATCCTTCACAGCAGAGGGTACTTCGACCGGTCGAGCTGTCCCTTTCGACCGGTCGAATGACCCTCTGACAGCAATCCTTCTTGCACAAGGAAATTGCCTAAGGTCAAACGACCCTTGCGACCGCAAACTATCTCAACATTAATACAAGATATAAAGTCGACAAGTAAAACATTTCAAACCGTGAACTCTAGGTTCATGTACATGATAACTTAAACAACCCAAACCATGCTTTCAAAGTCAAAACACAACGTAGTAATTCCTTACAGGATTTGGAACTAAAATAAAACGTTTACAATACGACTCTCCATTCTATTACAAGTCCCTTAACAACTCAAATGAAATAGACTATCCGATTACAAAATCACGAGATTAAAGCATTGAGTTGCCTTCTAAGCGAACTCCCAAAACCCACGTGCTCATTTCTGCGATTCCTCGCCAGCATTTACACCTGAAATGGTTATTTGAATAACCACACATATTTCGATTTGTTTAAGCTAAAGCTTAGTGAATAAAACAACATATGCACATGAATGATAAACATGTCCGCATTCACATCTCTACATTTCATACTAGTCGCGGGAGACTCACGTGCCCGTCCATATTCCCAATCCGCGACTCCTCGCCAATAAGTCCACGCGAAAGGGTAAGACCCACGATTCTTTTCTTCAATCGTGCGACCTTAATGCCTATATCGGCTCCACAAAAATGGCACGGTGACCACGTGCTCCTTCTGACCCACATAAGCAACTTAACATGCTCAAATACATATCACCATGCTCGCGGTAATAAAAACATATCACCGTGCTATTGAGCCTACTTATCAATATAATTGCCCAATATGAACTACACAATATATCTCTAAGGATTAATACATGTTATTCAAACATAACATGAATACATATCAAGAAACCATTCCAAAAACATAGTTGAATCACTCACCTCCGATTAACGCTCCTATAATTCAATTTGAAGAAAACCCGTGTACAAAGAACGTGTAGAAGTCCGTCTAGTACAATTCCTATGAATCAGAATTCCATTTATCAACTTTTATGAAAAATTCTAGAAAACAACTTTTTGAAAAAAACTTGGCCAAACAAGTCCTAACATATATCAAAACGAAGCTCTTACCTCGAGGAGCTCGAATATGAAATCTAGGAGAAAACAAACTGACGGAAAGTCGTCGTTTGGCGTCGCAAAGCTCTAAGCTCCCAAAATCTCCCTATGGCCTCCTTTCTTGAACTTTAGGTTAAACTTATAAAAATATGGAAGTCATCACTTCCTATTTATAGGCAAAACTCTCGGGAATTACGTTTACCTCCCCACGAGTTTCCGAACTCCTAATTAGTCTCTGAAACTTTCTATACAACTTATTCATAGCTTTACGAGTGAAACTTCAAAATTATAAAAGTTTCCGACTAAGTTTCGTTTGGTCGCTAAAACGCGAATTTCTACATGACGTTTCCGATGTTGCTAATTAGCCTACCAAATTAATAGCGTGTTCATTCTTTCTCACCAGGATACTGAAACTAACAGTAGATATAAATTCTAAAACAGAAAATAATACAGATATTGAAATACACAGGTAAACATTTATTTCCAGATAAACATTTAAAGTATTCCACAGTGACCGTCTCATACTCGGAGAGACGTCACAACAGCAAATCCTCAATCACCACAGTTTCAGAGGGTTCTCTAATACAGACACCCAAATCAACTCGTGAGTCAAAACTCACTCAACCATGTGTCATAGGACACGCCATATCACATTATCATGCATGACAATATGATACAAATGCAATAACACAAATGTGGGTGTTATAAAACCTAACCTTTATCGAGCCGAGCTTCGAGCCATTGTTGAGCGGCTCAGCTCATTTTCACCGGATCTTTCCAATTGGATTTGGTTTAATTTGGGCAATGTCGGATTTCATCATTTCCAAAAAATCGAGTGCATATATTTGAATGGAAACATAGTAATAATAAAACAGCATTAATGGCTAGTGGCTAGTATCGTTAGGAGTAATGCTATGCTTTTAAAAAAAAAATCTCAAAGAGTGTTTCTCCACACATGTGGTAATGAGATCCTCTTCATTAATTGTAAGACCACTTCAACATCAACCAGTCAAAATTAACTAGGCCTACTGTCACATGTGTTAAGAAATACTTTTGAGAAATTTTTTTGAAAAGCATAGCATTACTCTATGGTTAGAGTGGGGTGGAAGACATACTAACCAACTAAAATAGTATTAATATGGACCGTGATTTTGGCTAATATGGTTAGAATGAAGCATTTCACTATCCAACTAAACAATTTGAGTAATGCACTTCCCAAGTTTATATCCCAAAAGAATTTCTCAAATTATGTGACAATGAAGTTAGGTCTAATACAGTGAGACCAATTAAATTTTAATTGGAAGTTGTTTACTTGGCCCTGCTGGCACATCATTTGGGAATCACTTTTAGGATAGAAATTTAGGAAACATAGCATTACTCAAGCAATTTAGGGGTGTTTATGCGGCCATAAAGTTGAATGGGATCCTTCATTTACCACTTGTAAAGCATTGTAATATTAGAAATATAAGATTTGGTCCCTATTTTGTGTCATTAATAGGAATTGATCCTATCCAGATTGCATGTATAGTAATTAGTCCCTGATTTTGGAAGGTAATCAGTTTTTTTTTTCCTTTTTCCCAATTTGACAGAGATTTTACGGACCCATATACCCTTCATTACATATATTTCTATATATACATAGTTACAAAGCCTTGAATTTAGGGGTTCAAATCCAAACCCCAAACAACTATCTATAAATATAGATAGGTAGATAGATAGATAGAGAGAAAAGTCTGAAACTCCACAGTTCTTCTCTCTCTCTCTCTCTCTCTCTCTCTCTCTCTCTCTCTCTCTCCCTCTCTCTCTCTAAAATACAACCACACAAAGGATTATATTCATCATCATCATTGAGATGAAGTTTGGGAAGGAATTTATGATGCATATTGAAGAAACCGTACGCGATTGGAGGACAAATTTCTCTATTACAAACCATTGAAAAAACTCCTCATGCACTTTCCGGTGACCACTGCTAATCAACCTTACCTTCTGATTGACGCCGATGCCATCGCCGGAGTTGATGAATCAGAGAGTAGTGAGCCATCTTTGGAGGTTGTATAGAACTGGTAACAATTTGTGTTGTGGATGAGAACAAGAAGCTCGAAGGTCGGAGTTCTCGATACAGATTGATGCAAGAAAAAGAATCACATATCAGAAATTCGAGAGAAGCACAGTCTGGAGTTTTGATATATAGAGAGAAGTCAAAATTTCTCACAGAAAAAGTGAGAATTTCTCACCTAAAAGTGAGAAATTTGTATTAAAAAGGTGAATTTTTTTTTTTTTGGTGAGAAATTACTCGTCAATTTAAAAGGTGTGATATATATATATATATATATTTAATTCTTCTGAAAAATTGTTAATTGTTGATAAATTTCTCATCAAATCCTCTCTGTGTGCATGCTTATTTTTGTTTTAAAAAGTGGGTTATTCTACCCTTCTAGTATAAGTAAGAAATTTTTCATCGTTATACACATTAAAAAATATGAAATTCTCACTATTTTCATACTTAGTTAATACAGTGAGAAATTTCACATTATTTAGCGAAATCTCAGTGATAATTTTTTCACTTTTTAAGTATGAAGTTCTGAATACGTAGTGCAAAATTATCAACAGTTTGTGAGAAATTATTTCTCTCTCTCTCTCTCTCTCTCTCTCTCTCTCTCTCTCTCTCTACATATATATATATATGGTTATGGGAAGTAAATATTATTTGTGCATATATATATATAATAGAACAACTATGTGTATTTTAGGGATTGAAAATCGGTGGTTATAGATAAGGTAGTTGAAAATTTAGGAGATTTTGGATATGAAGAGTTTTACTTCTAAAATCAAGGTGGTTGTGTTGAAAAGAGTAGGATTCTTGGTTTATGAACGTTTATTCTTTAAATTCAAAATTCGTATGATATTTTGTTTAGATATTAAGGAGAGAATTAACAGCTATTGTGGTAGAAATTCAAAATTCGTAGAATAAATGTGAGAATTTTGATGAACAATTATTGCAGAATTTCTCACTTTTTTATGAAGGAAAATGTTATTAAAAAGTGAGAATTTATACAAAAAGTAAGATGAACTTTTTTTTTTTTTTGAGAAATTCTTAAATGTTCTAAATACGAAGTTGTTAAATGTAATAAACTTGTGGGAAGAAGTGACTTAGCGTAATTCGTCACTATCGTAATCTTTTTTATATATATATATATATATATATTTTTACTTATCGTTATGTATGGTGATTTGTTTTGTTTCTCTATGTATAGAAGGTGCCACACACACTTCGTGTGTGTAATCGGATTTTTTTTAGTATTTTTTTTTTTCCAACTTCTCAAGCTATTTTTTTGAGGAGTTATTTTTAGCCAAACTGTTAAATAAGTTTTTTATTTTTACACATACCCTTGTGATAAAACTCAAAAAGTGGGAACCCCTCTCTTTCCCTTTATATATGTAAATGACATACACTATGTGAGTGCAAGAGAAAGAAAGTGAGTTTGGGTAGTTGAGGAAAGTTATTTTTTAAATTTTTTTTTTAATTTTGAAATGACATTTTAATACTTTGTGAAAATAGTTTTTTAGGAAATTACAGAGCTTTTATTGTAATTATTGGTTCAAGAGAAACTTTTTTTGATACCCCTCAGTTTCACTTTCTATATTAGTATAGATAGATATATATATATATATATATATATGATTATATCTGTTTTTAATTTCAAAACCCTTATTATGAGGAGTAAATATTGTGTGTATGTGTGTGTATATATATATATTTTCTAAAAATAACTAAATAGGGGTATTTTGGTCCTCAAAATAAATGAGGGCTCTATTTCTAATTTCATATAAATAAAAGACATATTTCTAGTTATGTGCCTATATTAGGAATAAATTCCAAGTTACCCTTGTAATATAGAAGAATAATGCTATACTTTCCAAATTTTGAATCTCAAATAGTTTTCAATAATGATGAAACCATTTTAATATCTTCCAATCAAAATCCAATGGGACCACTGTCACATGTCTTTGGGAAGCATTTGAGATTCAAAATGAACAAATTTAAGATGATAAATTATAAATTCCTTATTATAAAATTGCAATTTGTTTCATTCATATTTATGGACTTCCAAACAGGCCCTTAGTATCTATCTTGAAATAATACCACTTGGACCACTTGGTCCAAATTCAACTTAAATTTCATTACAATTCAGCTTCATTTCGCATTTCATTTTGAAGCAGCAAAGAATGTATAGGATTCCAACACATCATCCTTGCCACTCTCTCTCTCTCTCTCTCTCTCCTCTTGCATAGAAAAAAGGCACCGGTGGCCAATTTGCTCTCCTCACTTTCTCTCTCTAGACTAGAAAAGAAAACACAAGCAGAATCAAAGGCATACAGTTTAATACCCTTCTTTGCTTCTTCACTGCCACCAGGGTGAGCTCGGGACACTTCAAATTTACTGGGTTTTTTTTTTCCCCCCACATACTCTGTTTTATCAATTTGAATCCTCTGTTATGTGCTCACTTATATATATCAAATTGATTCGATATATGGTAACTTGGTGGGTTGATTTGTGATTTTTATTTTTTTGTATCTGATGATAATAGAGGCGTGATCCGATTTTATTCAAGTCAATGTTTTGTGCCATGAAGTTCTTCGAAATTACTATTTTTTAGGCTAACTGTAGATTTTTAGAACATGATTTTGCAATTGTCTATTTTGAGATCACTGACTTCCAGTTCAGGATAAAGCAATGATTTGATTATCTGTTTTTTCTTTATGTATGATCGAGGGAAAATTTTACTATACATCCTAATTGGGTTGGTTCCATAATGTTTTAACTTTGAAAATCACTTTGTTAAAAGTGGTTTCAAAAAGTTACCACACCTTGCTGAGAAGTTATTCAGTGAGGCCGTCACGTCACGTCAATATGTTGACATAGTATGACTAATTAATTCTAACCATCCACTTGTATGTTCCTTCTAGGGAAATCATGACAAGTGGTTAGTGGAATTTCAAATTTTAAATTTGATAACCACTTGTCATGATCCCCATAGAAGGAGGGGGCAAGTGGGTGGTTGGAATTAATTGGTCACACCACATCAGCATGCTGACGTGGCATGACGGGCTCACTGAATAATTTCTCCACCTTGAGACCTTGTTACCATTTTGGTTGCACCATCTTGGAACCAAATTGGGGTGTATGATACAAACAGATCACTAAGATGTATCATAGAAGGTCCAGTGAATGAGTTATTTGAATGGGACCTTCTTGGGTGCAACGTACGGCCAAGCAATTTGGTTGTATCATACACAAACCAATAGTTACATCTCAATGGGACTTGGTACTACGCTATATGAGCTAATGTTACTATTAAATGGCACCTTACACATTTAACATCAAATGACAGATTATTACTACTGAATCGCACCTTAAAAAAGCTACTACTCATTGACACTAAGTTACAATAAATGGTGCATTGTTACTACTAATTGGGACCTAAAATTTTGTTGTACCAACCAAAAGTGCATGGATGTATTCAAGAATTTTCCTATTTGGGTGTATATATGATTCTAGGGTAGCTGAGAAATCCATGTAGTTGTGCTAGAAAAGATTTTTTTGGGTGAAGAATTATATAATATCTGATCTGATTGTATGTTTTTATCTTAGATTATTTGCGGCTTAAAGACGTTTTAGTACTCTCTAGTTTGGCCGAAGTTTCATTTGCGCCTTCTAGTTTCAATTTAAACACTTTGGACCCGGTGGTTTCAATTTTCGTGCAATGTGAGCCCTAACCTTAACTCCATTAACAATAGAAGACAAAAAAGTTTCACTTTGGCCCTTGAGTTTAGGCGAAGTTTCACTATGGGCCCTAGAGTTTCGAAGAAGTTTCACTTTGGGCATTAGAGTTTTCTAGGCACATGAGTGTGTCGTCAAGTTGAACTAACGAAGTTAGAGGCAGGGCCTACATTAAAACCAATGGTAAACAACCAGCCCCAAAGTGTTTAAATTGAACTTGAGGGCCCAAAATGAAACTTCAGTCAAAGTAGAGGGTACTAAAATAGTAAAATGTCTTTAAGCCATTATTTGCTGAATTGCGACTACTTAAAGTGAATATTTTTCAACTCTGCTACTCTTATATCTGTAGGTGCTGCATTTTTTTAAAAAAATTATTTATCCTTTCTTCTCATTTTCCTAGTTTCAAGTGTTATCCAGTATGAGGTGTTGATGGATTGCCTGCTGGCCTTATTTTCGTGCTTCGAAATGAACAACGAGACTTTCGCTTTTCTTCTCATGTTCAGTGTTTCGAGTGTTATCCAGTGTGAGATGTTGATGGATTTTCCTAAGACTGGCCTTATTTTGGTGCTTCAAATGAACGAGTTGCTTTCGCTTTACCATTAGTTGTCTCGATAAAGTTTTAGATGGGTTGATATTTGTTCTATGCTTATATGTATGGGGAATTCATCTCATGTCCAACACACGTATACTAATACAACACTACACGGACACTTTTCCTTCAATGTCGATGTGCAGTATCTTTACAATTTGTCGTGTCGCCTTATTCGTGTCAGGTCGGTGTGTCCGTGTCCATGTCCATGCTTCAATGCCACTGGGTAATGACCCGTCAGACTTGCAACTTGTGTTTTGTGAAGTAACCCATGAGCTCTACGAAATTTTGAAAAGCATGGATAGAAACAAGTTAAAGTTAGTAATCCAAAATTAAAGCTGACGTATGGCGAAGCAGAAAAATTAATATACAGAGCATTGGGGTTGTAGGCTAGACAGCTAAGAAGGAATCCCATTCAGATCTCATATGCCTAAATGTCGCTATTGTTTTTTTTTTTTTTTTTGGGCTAATTTCTATCCCTTTTAGTTTTCACATATCTTTTGTCTTTTTTTTTTATATATTTTTTTTTATTTTTAAATCACTGCAGAGAAATAGAAGATGGCGGAAGAGGATATTCAACCACTCGTAGTCGACAATGGAACTGGAATGGTCAAGGTCAGTGCCAACAATTTTTCTTGAAAAATCTTCACATTTTGTTCTACTAAACATACCTATACACAAATTCTTATGGTAAGCTACATATTATTTATCCAACAGGCAGGGTTTGCCGGCGATGATGCTCCAAGAGCAGTGTTCCCTAGTATAGTGGGCCGGCCTCGACACACCGGTGTCATGGTTGGGATGGGCCAAAAGGACGCTTATGTTGGAGACGAAGCCCAATCCAAAAGAGGTATTCTCACCTTGAAGTACCCAATTGAGCACGGTATTGTGAGCAACTGGGATGACATGGAGAAGATATGGCATCACACCTTCTACAACGAGCTTCGTGTTGCTCCGGATGAGCATCCCGTTCTGCTTACAGAGGCGCCTCTAAATCCTAAGGCGAATAGAGAGAAAATGACTCAAATCATGTTTGAAACATTCAATGTGCCGGCCATGTATGTCGCCATTCAGGCCGTTCTGTCTCTATATGCTAGTGGTCGCACAACTGGTTTGTATCGCTTTCATCGCTAAGAAGATGTTATCATTCTTGCTAGAGTGAGTTGTGATGTTTTCTTAAGGCTCTGTTTGGTTCATAGAGTTAGTGAAGGAAAGGAAAGGAACGTGTTAAGGAGAAATGCTTCTTTGTTTGTCAATATGATAAGACAAACAGTGAAGAAAATAGGAAGGACAAGAATCTGTGGTGATGAATAAATTAAATTTTTTGAATTTTGTGTCACTTCCCTATCACTCTTCTTTGAGTGATGACAATTGTATTTGAGAATTTGTATGTTTTTAATGCTATTTCAGCATGGAGGAAAGTGCAAGGGAACTAGACAACTAGTTTTCTTTCTCTCTTTCTTTTTTTCCCTTTCCTTCTCTTACTCCGTAAACCAAACGGCACCTAATGGTGTTATTGTCTTTTTCATTGGATTAGCATATGTATGCAGAGAAGAGATTCTTTGTTGTAGCCTCTACTGTCTGCATATGTATATGAGTTCGAGAAAAAAATATAATAATATCCTTAAGAGAACATTACAATAGACTAACAATTCATATTCTCTCCATGTTTTGCTTGATGATTAAAGGAATTCTTGTCTTCTAAACAGGAATTGTGCTTGATTCTGGTGATGGAGTGAGCCATACGGTCCCAATTTACGAAGGATATGCCCTCCCTCACGCGATCCTCCGTTTGGACCTTGCCGGACGCGATCTCACAGACTCCCTTATGAAGATTCTCACCGAGAGAGGCTACTCTTTCACCACAACCGCAGAACGTGAAATTGTCCGTGACATGAAGGAGAAGCTTTGTTACGTAGCTCTTGATTTCGAGCAAGAATTAGAAACCGCAAAGAGTAGCTCTGCTATTGAGAAGAGCTACGAGCTGCCCGACGGGCAGGTAATTACCATCGGAGCCGAGAGGTTCCGCTGTGCGGAGGTACTATTCCAGCCCTCGCTGATTGGAATGGAAGCGGCGGGTATACACGAAACTACGTATAATTCTATAATGAAGTCTGATGTTGATATAAGGAAGGATTTGTATGGGAATATTGTTCTGAGTGGCGGGTCCACGATGTTCCCGGGTATTGCGGACCGTATGAGCAAAGAAATCACAGCCCTAGCTCCTAGTAGCATGAAGATCAAGGTGGTGGCACCTCCCGAGAGGAAATATAGTGTTTGGATAGGAGGGTCAATCCTAGCTTCCCTGAGTACCTTCCAACAGGTGATTCTATCCCCTTTTTTGCTCCTAAGGCTATGTTTGGTTTTTGGATTTAATGAGGTTTAAAGGAGAAGAAATAAGAAAGCACTTCTACTTTTCCTTCTTTGGTCAAGCTGAAATAACGTGGGGAAACTAGGAAGGAAAAGAAAATAGCGTGAAAAATAAATTCGAACTTTTGAATTTTACTAGTTACATCCTTCTCTCTTTTCTTGAATTTCAATAATGTTTTGAAAATTTTAAATTTATAATGTTATTTAAGCTTGAAGGAAAACACTGAGAAAAATTTTTCTTTCCGTCCCTTTCCTTTTTCTCTCAAATATGCAAACCAAACAGAGCCCAATGGTTCTCATAGATGTGAGATTGATTCTTGTCAATGGAGGATCTATCCCCGGGGGTGAGTCGGGCTGTAGCCCACCCCAAATTTTGGAAAAAATTATGTTTTGTAGATATTTAGGTCTAATGGTGATTCAGCCCACTCAATATATGTGGCGCAACACATGTTATCTTAGATTAGCCCAACCCAACTTTTGAAACGAAAAAAAAAAAAAAAGTTCTTTGTAATATATTGGTACAATTATAATCCAGTCCACTCTAAATATTTGGCCAAACACTTTTTCTTCCATAGTTTTGATTTAACACATTTTGCTTCTTATCAATGTTTTGAAAACCAAACAGTTTGTTGAACCTGCTGGTCGGAGTCTTAAAACATTGCTTCTCTAGTTTATTCAAATCGTAATTGTTTTACCATTAGCTCAAACTTTACAAATTACAACCAGTGATCAACCCTTGGTAATGAAGAAAAAAATGATAATATGCACATAGGTGCGAAACTTCAAAGGAACAGGATGAGAGGATTACAAGCACAAACATCTCAATTCTCAAAACCCCCGTGGGCCCTTCTCTGTCTGTAGTTTCAACCCACCCCAATCTAAAATCCTGGGTCCGCCCTTGATTCTTGTTATGTTGATTATAATTGTTATAAAATGCTGCAGATGTGGATCTCCAAGGGTGAGTATGATGAATCTGGTCCTGCAATTGTTCACAGAAAATGCTTCTAGAGTTTGTTGAGCAATCATGGTGGGGTGGTAAGAAACTTTTCATTTTCTTGTCCTCTTTGCCAATCAGCCTAATACGCCTTAGGCGTGCATGCGGATATAAGTATTTACATATGTAGTTGTGGATATACATATACAGAGGGGGAGAGAGAGATGCTGTTTTTAAGGTTTTAGTTTTAAACAACATGGTGCTTGGATGTAAGTTTTCAGAAGATACTGACACTTTCCATTGTACTTCATTTCAGGGTTCTTAGGGAGTTTCTGGTTATGCTTATGTTATGGTTAAGTTTGATTCAGAGTGTGGTGTGGCTGAGGTTGTACTGCTTTGAAGGTTAAACTATCTTGTAAAATATGTAACAGTGTCTAATGAGTGTCTCTCTCTATCTCTCTCTCTCTGCTTTCACCATGAACTTTTTCCCAAATAGTTTGTGTGGCTATGCTTAGTGGTGGACTTTCTGAGGTGTTGGGCAGTAAATGTAGTTTGGTGAATTATCGACCTGGTTTTTCTAGCAAAAAAAAGAATTATCAAACTGGTATATATAAAGATTGTGTTAATGCATCTTGTGAGTGATTCAAAACATGTGGGGGATATTTTTTTGTTTTTGTTTTGTTTTTTCAAGCAGTGGGTTCTTAATATTGGATACCAAGATTAGCAAATTGATGTACTATGAAATGATGATTTTTTTTTTAATTATTATTTTTTTTAATCTGATGAACTCTCTGTTCATAACTAGTCTCGTTGTCATGTGTTTTCTTCATGCTCAACCAACATGACATTACAAAATTCCAGAAAAAAAATTAATAAAATAAAATAAAATTGGAACTCAACCATCAAGAGAGAAAAAGGGAAGAGACTCGCAAAACTCAAATTACGTAATCATTCCTTCAATCTTGAGAGTTTCTTTTATGAGTTATATT
Source organism: Hydrangea macrophylla (assembly GCA_033977485.1). Classification (NCBI taxonomy): domain Eukaryota; kingdom Viridiplantae; phylum Streptophyta; class Magnoliopsida; order Cornales; family Hydrangeaceae; genus Hydrangea; species Hydrangea macrophylla. The sequence continues at coordinate 57,111,814 of CM066993.1, forward strand.
TGGGGCACTAACAATATCCACTAACACTTACTAACACACTCTATCTCTCTCCTAGTGGCATTGTGGGGTCCGCAGTGGACCCCGCAGTACCACTAGGAGAGAGATAGAGTGTGTTAGTAAGGGTGTGTTTGATAACCCAATAAAGTGCTGAAAATGAAAACTTTCAGCACTTATTTTGTTTCAGTGCGTTTGATAACGTATCACTGAATTGAAAAAGCAGCCAAAAAACCACTGAAAACTTTAAGTGAAAATTTTCTACTGAAAATAATCACTGAATGCAATATATTTCAGCACTTGAAAAACTGTTTTCAGCACTGTAAATTTAATCACTTAAAATTTTCAGTACTTAAAATTCAGCACTTAATTTTCAGTACTTAATTTTCAGTTTTATCAAACGCACCCTAAGTGTTAGTGGATTTTGTTAGTGCCCCTAGCATTGCCCTACATACACACTGTTTGACACACAGCTTTAAATGCATGTACTGTGTTGTGTAAGTGGTGCATAGAAAAGTGTGAAAAGTTCAAACAGCATAAGGTACATGTGTTTAAAGCATAGTGTGTCAAAAAGTGTGTACCAAACATTTCCCATTTTTTTTTTTGCCAACTTTGCTTTAACAAAAGGACCAAACGGAGAGACAAGGAGAGGAAAATTTCCGTGTGTTTTCTTTGCGTTTGGTCTAAGAAAAACGTGTTTCTTTGCGTTTTTCTTTGCAGGACCAAACGGAGACTAAGAAAAATGAGACAAGGAGAGGAACAACGGAGGGAAGAAGAACAATATTCGAATTTGCAGATAGTAATTAATAATGTATACCAGAAAGTCTAAAATGGTTCTGCTTCAAATTAAAGAAAAGCTTTAGCAAAGGTTCCAATGTGGTCTTCTTAACATTGTAAGAAGAATATGATCAACTATTATAGAGGATGTGAATTTGCAATTCTTACTGATAATAACAGTCTAGATAATTTGTTACAAACTAGTAGTTAAAAGCCTTCTTAATGCTCTGTTCGAGGACCAAATTTGCAAATTTACTAAGGATGTGAAAAACCAATGTGAACAAAAAAAAAACACTTGCTTTTCATGATCACAATGTAAAATCAAAGAAAATCAATAGGAAAAAAAAAAAAAAAAAAAGTCAAGTGAGATATCTACAATTTCACTCATAATTCCACTTTATTTTACAAAATTTTGACATCTCAACACAAAACCTATGCATTTTAAGGGGAGCTTAAAAGAATCCTATAATATTGAGGCTCAAGAAATTACAATGCATATAATTTTAAGGTCATCCGGCAGTGCTTCGGAGGTAGAGAATAAAGTAGAAAGGTGAAGTATAGAACACATTCCTGAAGCTTGAAAACAAATTCTTTGCTTCCATAGATTCACAATGAGCAATACATCTCATCCTCCATGGTTGTTCATCACAAGCATGAAGGCAAGGAGAGAGACTGGCCTATAAACCGTAAAAGTAAAACTCTCCTCAAGAATCCACCGGCTTATGGTTCTTCAACGCAACGGTTAGTTATCTTCATACTGCCATACAAATTCCGTCTATTTCATCAAGAATCCACCGGCTTCTGTTGCCATATATAACTCTGCATACATTCCAATTGAAGAAGAGCCGGCAAGTTAAGCACATAAAATAATAAAATAAAATAAAAATTATTACGAAAAGCAAGAACAATGAAGGGAAATAATGAAGAATATACACTTCACAACTACAGAATAAACCCACGTTGAAACAGAAAGGAGATGTTTGAGAGAGAGTTCTTCCTTCTATAGAACACCATATCGACAACTCTCAAGAAAATTTACAGAGGGAGAGGTTCTGTTTTAACTATAAGCAGAAAGTCGGCATAAAATACATTACAACTACCCAAACAATCAAACAAGACCTGTATTGCAAATCCGAGAGGAAAAGGTTTTAGCATTGTAGTCCATGTATTTTCATGTGTACATAGGTTTCACCATCTTCTCGTGCTTTTGAATTCAAATTATACTCAGCTAAAAAAAAAAAGCTTAAAGCCAAGTCCATCACAAACTAATAATAAATAATGAGTATAAGCCATTTGCTTTAATGAGCAGAACTAAATAATCTAATTTATGACACACTACTTCACAAGTCAGGGAGTCCTTTTTTCAAATATGCAGTTCATGTGCATCTTATTGCCAGAGACTACATAATTCAGTGATGTATATGTATGAAACTTAAAGGCTTGATGTAAGAAGTTTCATAATCAGGAAAGAAAGAAAATGCATCGGCAACATCTGGGTAACCACCAAACTAAAATCTTAAAATTCATGTATGTAACACACCTCTTAACTCTTATCATCATCAAATAGAACTTTATAGAATCTTTTTCTTTCTTCTGGATCCAATATGCAGCCTAGATCACCTCCCCGGTCATGTTGTTTGCGCATTTCAATGCTACTATCCACCCTTTTCTCCGGTCTAACCAAAACCATTCCCTTCTTTCTCTTCTTCTCCAAATTCAATAAACAATGTCTCCGATTATACTCGTGAAGCCCCTCCTGCATCAATTCCCCAAATTTATCCTTCACAACAACAAGTGGATCTTTGTGAATCAGTTCTGACCCATTATACCCCTCGCGAAGAAGAACAGTATAAATCTGATATTTATTCGAAACATAGAATATCCCAGGATGCTTAAGAAGCAAAATATTCAATTTCTCTGGTAAACAAAACTCTCTTCTAAAATGACATAATTTCAATATTGACACTTTCTTCCAGAGAGTTAGTGATAGTAATTCATGAACCAAACCTATAGTCCTCTTCTCCATCTCCTTCGATCCCTCCACTAAGCCTCTTGAATCCAAATAAGGTGTAATATAGGGAATTGAATTGAATTCGTGAAATCTTTCCCACGATTTTACCCAACTCGAAGGCAACGAACACAAAAAACACGGATCAGAACCTTGTTTCTGAGCTTCCACTTCTATTGTAGAAACAGCAAATTCTGGGTTCCACGAAATGAGTTCAATCTCCATCGAACTTCGTCTCCCACTATAATTAACAATCCGAAACATTTCTGAGTATTTGGGCACAATCCGAATCAAATAATCATCGGAAAACCCAAAATTTCTCTTAAACTCGTTAAGCTTCACAACATTGAGCCTCTGATTCGAACTCATCATCAATAACTTTGCTAACTTCTCTACAAAAACGGGTTCTTGTAAATCTTTGATACACTCTTCTTCTTCAACTAGTGACATCATTCGCTTTGTGAGTCCACAATAGTACTCATCATTCTCCAGATAAACTTCGAAGCAACAAGGGTACTTTTTAAGCCAATTGAGAGCTTTACCTTGAAGATCAAGTGTCTTGAATTTTTTCTGGAGGAAATTAAGTGATGCAACTTGGTTAGGGCATCGGAGGATTATGTTCTTGATCTGATTATTGACTATCCATCGACGGTTTCGAGATAGAGCTGATTCAAGATCTGGGTCCTTCTTCATTGACCAGAGAGAGAAGTTTCGAAGATGATGAAATTGGAATGGGCGAATATAATGGAAATTGGAGCTCCAAAAATTTTGGGTTCGTAGATATATATAAAACACCATTTTTAGTGATTTTGCTTAGCATACATCTTCATAAAACAAAATGGGTTAAAACTCATGGAAGTGAAGGAGTTTGTTAGGGTAGTTCCAACTAAACCCAAATTAGCCTAATCTTGACACACACTTGTACACATTATAACATTAACAAAAAGAGTATATTTACAAGGCAATTCAAAATGATAGCTCAATGAACAGAAGTAACCCAATAAATTTATGAATTTAATTGTTTTTCTCAAAATTATTTCTGGATCACGCTCTTGGACGTGGCTGGGCTATGCCCGCGAAGAACCGAGCCCTCGGGCCCTGGTTAGGCAGCAGCGGAGCTTTGCTATTCCTGGATATTTTTGTACATATCAGAAAATACCAATCTATATACTGACCTTTAATTCTTCCACAATCTAGATATAACATTTTTTTGCTAGTTCATAGTTCATAGCTTGAGACTTGAGTCTTGACTCTTGAGAGAGACAGAGAGAGTCAGAGAGTGAGTCACTGAGAGTCCGAGTCAGTGAGTCCGTGAGATTGAGTAAGCCACTCTGCCCGTGATGTTGAGTGCGTGTTCCGGTGAGAGTGAGGGAGAGAGAGTTGCCGAGCCGGAGAGAGAGGCTACTGTGTGTCGCCGCAGCCACAGGAAGAGAGAGGGAAAAGTTTGGGGAAAGAAAAAAAAAAACCAGTAGTGTCTCGAGTTCTCGATCTGTTTTATGTTTTATGGGGATAAATACCCATATTTTTGCTACTTACACAAATTTCGTTGTTTAATACTCCCTCGTCCCATAATAAGTGTTTACATTTTCTTTTTTGGATGTCCCACAATAAGTGTCCACTTTCTTAAATTGGCATCTAACTTTGACTTACTTTCCAAAGCTACCCTTGTAATGAATACAAAGTAGCATTTATTTGTGGTCTCAAAACAAACAAAAAGTCAAACACCTATCACATCTAAGGGTAAAATTGAAAAGTGACCATTTAATGAACCAAAAAAACTAATATAATACAATTTTCTTAAACAATGTGCAAAATAGAAGTGGACACTTATTATGGGACGGAGGGAGTATTTTTTTAGGTTTAATTACACTTTACTCTGTTGTGGATTGGCCCCATACCACTTTACCCGGTGTGGTTTAAAATTGATTACTTATCCCCTATGTTTTTTGGTAAAGTCCCTTGTGCTTTTTGGTAAAGTGGCACTGTTACGAAATCTGTTGGAATTAACTGGAAGTGTGTAAAACGCGCCAGAAAGAGCGTGAAAGCCTGGGCGGGACAATCTCCCTCCATTTTGGGCAACTTTATTGGACAATATTGCCCTTCTTCTTCTTATATACACATACACATTAAAGCTCACATATTTCACAAACACAACTGAGTACCAAAACAGAGCATTAGCAGAGAGAGATACATGAGCAGATGGCCTCTTCCAATTCGTCCCAATCTTCTCACCATGGAGCTAGTGGAGATCGAATGTGTTTCTGTGGTGCTAGATCTCCAATACGAATCGCAATGACTCAAGGAAACTATGGCAGAAGGTTCTTCGAATGTGGAAATTATGGGGTGAGTGAGTTCTATAAATTTATTCCTTTTATATCTTCCTTCCATTACTAGTATTCCATATCTTGTCTTTGCAGATCCAAGCTACATGTGGATAGTTTGAGTGGGTTGATCATCCATTGTGCAATCGTGCTCAAGAAGTTATACCAAGACTTTTGCAAAGGGTAAATGCGCTTAACCGAGAATTAGACATTTCGCGAGCAAGGGAAAAGTTCTATTGTCATGCTTTCATTGGAGCTTGTTTGTTGATCTGTTGTATGGGTTGGTGCTTCAAGAAATATGGAGGAAATAATGCACTGTACTTAGCATAGAATTGTAGGAAAGAAAGTTTTGTAATGCATGAGTTATCAATGAAAAATCCTTGTTTTTTTGAACATTTGAGGTAAATTTAGGATTCAAACATAGGTACACAATCAATAAAAAAAATGCATTAAACACAAGCATAAATAACATGCAAGAAAGATAATCAACCAATAGTAGGCTGTAAATGTCACACCCGTTCCAGAATTTCATAGTTTAATCATGCATGATATGAAATTTTATGAATTATCATTAATATATGATAATTGAGGATAAGTGGTTGACTGTGGTCAACGGTAAGGTGTCAGTAAGGACACGAGAATATGGAAGTTCATATTGCATAATCATGAGTAAATGACATTTATGTGATTTAAATGTTATTTGACTTTATCTGGTATTTGTTGAATAGTAATTATACCTGTGTAGTATAATTCTGATAATCTTTGATATTGATTATATCATTTTGAGAACTGTGGTGAAAACGTGAGAGACACGTTAATTAAAAAGGTAGGTTGTGTAGAGATTTCACAGAATATAGTTTTCGGACGTTATTTTGGACCCAAACGAAACTTAGTCGGAAACTTTTGAAATTTATAGTTTTCACTCGTAAAGTTATAAAATGGACGTGTGCGAAGTTTCGAGAGCTGATTAGAAGTTTTGAGAAACTTGCGGGGAGGTAAACGTAATTTCCCGAAAGGTTGCCTATATATAGATTGGGATGAGATTTCAATCTCATCCACAACTCCTAAATATCTAGAGAGAGGAGAGAGAAGGGAGATTTGGAGCCAACGGGCTTTGCGACGCCGATCGACGACCGTTCGTCCGTCAGATTTTCTCCAGATTTCAGATTTGAACTCGTGGAGGTAAGATCTACGTTTTGATACCACTTAGGTCATGTTTGGCCAAATTTTGTAAAAGTATTAATTCTAGACTTTTGGGAAAAACAGGTATAAACTTGTAGGAATTTTCTCAAATTCGAAATCCGACGTTTATTTAGCCTCCTAGTCGATCCTTCAAAGTTTGGGGGAAATCGCACGATGTATGAAGTTCTAACTTGTGAAATATAGGGAAATACATGTTTTATATTTCGACGACGAAATTGTGATCCGGGCGAAATCCATGTGTTAATTGTAGGCCCGTTAATTATGCACGCGCTAAATTGTGAAAAGCATGTCTAAATTTATGCGAGCACGTTAAGTTGTCTATGTGGGTCAAAGGGGGGTCTTATACAAATTCATGCCGGAGTAAGCTTCTCGATGTTTGAGAATTTAGTAGCGACGGCTACTGTGCATGGTTGATAGACTTGGACTTGCCATGGCACTTGTGGATACAATGGTTGATAGACTTGGACTTGCCATTGGTATCGCGGTTTAAGGCTTGGACTTGCCGCTACCGGATGAATGCGTATTTTTCTCCCTAGAGACTATTGTATGATTTATGAGATTAAAGCATGATTTGTCATATATTGTACATGTTAGACTTGTACGCTCAGCATATAGCTGAGCAGTGGAGATGTACTCCATTGCAGGTAAGAAGAAGGATAAGAAGAAGCGTGATGAGTGAGGCCGATGAACGCCGGGGATAACACTTGTATATGTTTTTATTTTAAATCCTAAACTTGTGTAAGGATTGGTAATATGTTGTAATAGAACCATAGATTAGTTCTATAGTATGGTAATCTTGTAATTGAACATCTGTAGTTATGTTTTAATACGTTAAAATCAGTTGTGGTTGTGATTGTTGTTGGTATTGAGTAGTAGGACTTGTTAATTTCCAACACAGGCCGCCCAGCAGGGGAGCAGTCGACTGGACCCAGGGTCAGTCAACTGAACCTCGTGGAATTTAGACACTGAATGTATATTATAAGAGAAGCAGTCGACTGATCCCTTGGACAGTCGACTGAACACTGTTAATTTTGGCTACTGCTTCTTAGAATAGAAAAGCAGTCGACTGGTTTCTGAAAGCAGTCGACTGGGCAGTCGACTGGACCTCTATTGAGGATTTAGGGTTTTAGTTTCTGCCAGGCACAGTCGACTGGACCCTAGTACAGTCGACTGGGCAGTCGACTGAACCTCTGTATTTTTTAAATGGATTCTTGTGAACACTTTTGTTTGAACAAAACTTTTTATAACTCTGATTTCAATGGATTTTACAAACTCAGAGGGTAATGTTCCTTAAGTTTTAAATACCCAGGATTGTTTTAAAGTTCTTTCCGCTGCGTATATTTATATGATTGTTTGAATGAGCCTTGGTGGCGTGCCACGTGTCCTATTTCCACGCGTAGTGGGATGGGTCGTGACATTTATTGGTATCAGAGCTAGAGGTTACAAAACTTTGGGAACGTTCAACGACGAGTGGAGTGTTGAGTAAATTGCCACATGTTTTCAATTGCATTCATGCATCTTAGAGATGTTTGATGCATATGGATGTTGTTTTACATACATGACATCATTATTATTGTTCATGCAGAGTGTTTATGCATTGAGAACTACAGGATTGTAATCATGGATGACCGAGAGTTATCACCCCATACCCGACGAATGAATGAAATGGCAGAGATGATGGGGAATATGGGGGAAATGATACGGAATATATCGGAGCGACTGCCTCCCACACCTCACATTGAAGTGGAACCAATAACTGTAGTACATGCACCCGAAAATAGGGGTATGAGATCAATATCTGAACAGTTTGCTCGCAAGAAACCGATGGAATTTCATGGGACACCCGATCCAACGCTCGCAGAACATTGGATAATGGACATGGAACGAATCTTCCGATCTATCCCGATGACCGATAGGGAGAAGATGGAAAATGCAAGTGATGTACTGAAGGGTGAAGTCCAGAACTGGTGGGTAAATGTACTAGATCAAGGGGCACCGATTACTTGGGAAGGGTTCAAGGCGAAATTCAATCGCCGGTTCTTTCCACGAGCCGCCTACAATGCAAAGAAGAGAGAATTCGATAACTTGAAGCAAGGGGACATGACTGTGACGGAGTATACTTCCAAGTATAATGCGTTATTGAGATTTGGAAAGGGTTCTGTACCAGAGGAGGAAGATAGGGCAAGGAAATTTGAAGAGGGTTTAAGGAAAAATATCCGTTTGAGAGTAGAGACTTACGAGCATTCGACCGTGGCAGCAGTACAACAAACGGCACTAGTGGCCGAGAGTGGGATGGAAAGGTCGAGGTAGAATCAGAACGGAAAACGAAGCAATGAGAGTGGGGATAGGAACCAAGGCGGACCTTTCAAGAGGCCGTTTCAGAGAGGCTTTGGTTCTAGTTCCAGTGATTTCAGGAGAACGCCAAGTAGCATACCATTGTGTTCGCTTTGCAACAGACCACACTCAGGCCGATGTTTCATGACCAAACCCCAGAACAAGAACCAAGGCGGGGGTAGTACAAATTCAACACCCGACATGAGAGGCAAGTGTTATGATTGTGGAGTATTTGGGCACCAAGCCAGGGATTGCCCAAGGAAGTATCTTCAGCAAGGAGCTAGTTCTATGGCTTCCAGTGGGTCGAAGCCTAGACAGTCAAATGACGGAGGACAAAGGACGGAACAACGTCAGGGAAGAGCATATCAGATGAACCCAGGAGATGTGACTGCTTCCGAGACAGTAGTCTCAGGTATGGTGCTTGTATGTTCGCACTTAGCACGCATACTTGTTGACTCGGGATCCACGCATTCATTTGTATCACATGCTTTTGTTGAACATTTGAATGTTAAATCGGCACCGTTAGGATATGAATTGTCTATTGCTGTGCCACTTAGTAAATCAATAGTGACATCTACTGTATATAAGAACTGTGAGATCAAATTAGGTGAGAAGTTGATGACCGTAGACCTTATACCGATTGGGGTGAATCATTTTGATGTGATACTGGGAATGGATTGGTTAGCTCTTAACCAAGTCACGATAGACTGTGAATGGAAAGAGGTTAATTTTCGATCACCAGTACATGGGAACTTTTGTTTTCAAGGGAGTGGGGTTATATCGCCGCCGTATTTGATTTCAGCTATCCGAGCGGGAAAGTTATTGAAAAAGGGATGTCATGGATTTCTATGTTCAGTGACTGATGTCTCGACGACTGAATTAAAAGTAGAAGACATTCCGATAGTACGAGAATATTCAGATGTATTTCCTGATGAGCTACCAGATGTTCTTATTGAGAGAGAGGTCGAGTTCACTATTGAGGTAAAGCCAGACTCAAGACCGGTATCCAAGGCACCGTATAGAATGGCACCAGTAGAATTGAAGGAACTGAAAGTTCAATTGCAAGAGTTACTTGACAAAGGTTTCATCCGACCAAGAATTTCGTCGTGGGGAGCTCCAGTGTTGTTTGTAAAGAAGAAAGATGGTTCAATGAGAATGTGTGTGGATTATCGGGAATTGAACAAGTTGACGATTAAGAACAAGTACCCGTTACCCAGAATTGATGACTTATTTGATCAACTTCGTGGGGCACAAGTATTCTCCAAGATAGACCTAAGATCGGGTTATCATCAGTTGAAAGTAAAGGCCGAAGATGTTGAGAAAACAGCTTTCAGAACGCGTTATGCACACTATGAGTTCTTAGTTATGCCATTTGGAGTTACCAATGCACTAGCCGCGTTCATGGATCTTATGAACCGAGTCTTTAAGGACTATTTGGATGATTTTGTGATAGTGTTCATCGACGATATCCTTGTTTATTCACCGAGTGAGACAGAACACGAGAACCACTTGAGGTTGATACTTCAGAGATTACGAGAGAAGCAGTTATTTGGGAAATTCAAGAAATGTGAATTTTGGTTACCTAGCATTACTTTCCTTGGTCACGTGATTGACAAGAATGGAGTATCAGTTGATCCTCACAAAGTAGAAGCTGTATCAAATTGGCAAAGACCGACTTCCGTATCCGAAATTCGAAGTTTCTTGGGATTAGCGGGATATTACCGCCGTTTTATTGAGCATTTCTCGAAGATTTCATCGCCTATGACAAGATTGATGAGGAAGGGAGTTACATTTGAATGGAGTCAGGAATGCGAGGACAGTTTTCAAGAATTGAAGTCACGATTGACGAGAGCACCTATTTTGACAATACCATCCGGAACCGAGGGGTTTGTGATCTTTAGTGATACGTCGCATCAAGGGTTGGGATGCGTATTGATGCAAGGTGGTAAAGTAATTGCATACGCTTTGAGACAGTTAAAGACGCATGAGATTAATTATCCGACCCATGATCTTGAATTAGCCGCAGTAATTCATGCTTTGAAGATTTGGAGACACTACTTATACGGGGAAAAGTGTGAGATATTCACAGACCACAAGAATTTGAAATATATTTTTACCCAACGGGACTTGAACATGAGACAGCGAAGATGGTTGGAATTGATGAAGGATTACGATCTTTCGATTGAGTACCATCCGGGAAAGGCGAACGTAGTAGCCGATGCATTAAGCCGGAAGACGCCGAGGAATTTAGCCGACGAGCTAACACAACAAAAAGAATTGGTAAAAGAAATGGAACGTTTAGACTTGGAGGTGATACCAAAGGTTAGTGGTGGCTTAATGATGGCAATCATGGCACACCCATATATTATTGATGAGATTCAGAAGGAACAAGTCAACGATGTCTATTTGTGCAAAATGAGAGATGAAATATCTTTGGGAAAGCGACCTGGTTTTGTATTAGAACCAGGAACGTTGAAACTGGGAAATCGGTTATGTGTACCGAATGTGAAAGGCATAAAGGAACGACTCTTAGAAGAAGCTCATAGTACGAAATATTCAGTGCACCCGGGAAGTAATAAGATGTACCGGAACTTGAGAGAAAACTTTTGGTGGAAGGGTATGAAGCGTGAAGTTGCTAAGTTTGTATCCGAATGTTCGGCATGTCAACAGGTCAAGGCAGAGAGACAAGTACCCGCGGGGTTACTACAACCTTTGCCAGTGTCGGAATGGAAATGGGATGAGATTACGATGGATTTTGTTTCAGGATTTCCACGATCAATCAATAAGAATGATAAGATTTGGGTTATAATTGACCGATTAACAAAGTCAGCTCATTTTCTACCAATCAAGACGACTAAACCGTCCAAGTTAGCAGAATTGTATGTGAAAGAGATTGTAAGGCTACATAGAGTCCCAGCTGTGATTATATCCGATCGCGATAGTAGTTTTACGTCAAGATTTTGGGGAAGTTTGCAAGAAGCTATGGGTACAAAATTAAGTTTCAGTACTGCATTTCATCCTCAGACCGATGGACAGTCAGAGCGCATGATTCAGACGCTAGAAGATATGCTGAGATTGTGTGTATTAGACTTTGGGAGTGATTGGGAGCACCACTTGCCATTAATTGAATTTGCGTACAACAACGGATTTCAGTCAAGTATTGGTATGGCACCATATGAAGCTTTGTATGGCCGTAAGTGTCGATCACCGGTTTGTTGGACCGAGGTTGGAGAAAGGAAGTTGTTAGGACCTGAATTAATACAGGTGACTACTGAGAAGGTGAAATTGATTCAAGAGCGACTCAAGGTAGCTCAGAGCCGATATAAGAGTTATGCAGACTTGAAACGACGACCGATGGATTTTGAAGTGGGAGATTTTGGCATACTTGCGGGTATCGCCTTCGAAAGGCATTGTACGATTTGGGAAGAGGGGAAAGCTCAATCCGAGATTCATAGGACCTTTTGAGATCCTAGAGAGGGTTGGCCCAGTGGCTTATCGATTGGCCTTGTCATCAGAGTTGGAACATGTGCATAACGTATTTCACGTATCGATGTTGAGACGATGTATGACTGACACGAGTAAGATCATTGTACCTGAACTGCTACAGATCCAGGGAGATTTGACTTATGTGGAACATCCTGTAGAGATTCTAGATCGCAAAGAACAAGTGTTGAGAACTAAAACTATTCCAATGGTGAAAGTGCTATGGCGTAGTCATACAGTGGAAGAGGCTACGTGGGAAAATGAGGAAGACATGCGGAATGAGTATCCGTACCTGTTCGACGTATGAGGTAAAGTTTGGGGACAAACTTCCTTTTTGGAGGGGAGAGTCGTCACACCCGTTCCAGAATTTCATAGTTTAATCATGCATGATATGAAATTTTATGAATTATCATTGATATATGATAATTGAGGATAAGTGGTTGACTGTGGTCAACGGTAAGGTGTCAGTAAGGACACGAGAATATGGAAGTTCATATTGCATAATCATGAGTAAATGACATTTATGTGATTTAAATGTTATTTGACTTTATCTGGTATTTGTTGAATAGTAATTATACCTGTGTAGTATAATTCTGATAATCTTTGATATTGATTATATTATTTTGAGAACTGTGGTGAGAACGTGAGAGACACGTTAATTAAAAAGGTAGGTTGTGTAGAGATTTCACAGAATATAGTTTTCGGACGTTATTTTGGACCCAAACGAAACTTAGTCGAAAACTTTTGAAATTTATAGTTTTCACTCGTAAAGTTATAAAATGGACGTGTGCGAAGTTTCGAGAGCTGATTAGAAGTTTTGAGAAACTTGCGGGGAGGTAAACGTAATTTCCCGAAAGGTTGCCTATATATAGATTGGGATGAGATTTCAATCTCATCCACAACTCCTAAATATCTAGAGAGAGGAGAGAGAAGGGAGATTTGGAGCCAACGGGCTTTGCGACGCCGATCGACGACCGTTCGTCCGTCAGATTTTCTCCAGATTTCAGATTTGAACTCGTGGAGGTAAGATCTACGTTTTGATACCACTTAGGTCATGTTTGGCCAAATTTTGTAAAAGTATTAATTCTAGACTTTTGGGAAAAACAGGTATAAACTTGTAGGAATTTTCTCAAATTCGAAATCCGACGTTTATTTAGCCTCCTAGTCGATCCTTCAAAGTTTGGGGGAAATCGCACGAGGTATGAAGTTCTAACTTGTGAAATATAGGGAAATACATGTTTTATATTTCGACGACGAAATTGTGATCCGGGCGAAATCCATGTGTTAATTGTAGGCCCGTTAATTATGCACGCGCTAAATTGTGAAAAGCATGTCTAAATTTATGCGAGCACGTTAAGTTGTCTATGTGGGTCAAAGGGGGGTCTTATACAAATTCATGCCGGAGTAAGCTTCTCGATGTTTGAGAATTTAGTAGCGACGGCTACTGTGCATGGTTGATAGACTTGGACTTGTCATGGCACTTGTGGATACAATGGTTGATAGACTTGGACTTGCCATTGGTATCGCGGTTTAAGGCTTGGACTTGCCGCTACCGGATGAATGCGTATTTTTCTCCCTAGAGACTATTGTATGATTTATGAGATTAAAGCATGATTTGTCATATATTGTACATGTTAGACTTGTACGCTCAGCATATAGCTGAGCAGTGGAGATGTACTCCATTACAGGTAAGAAGAAGGATAAGAAGAAGCGTGATGAGTGAGGCCGATGAACGCCGGGGATAACACTTGTATATGTTTTTGTTTTAAATCCTAAACTTGTGTAAGGATTGGTAATATGTTGTAATAGAACCATAGATTAGTTCTATAGTATGGTAATCTTGTAATTGAACATCTGTAGTTATGTTTTAATACGTTAAAATCAGTTGTGGTTGTGATTGTTGTTGGTATTGAGTAGTAGGACTTGTTAATTTCCAACACAGGCCGCCCAGCAGGGGAGCAGTCGACTGGACCCAGGGTCAGTCGACTGAACCTCGTGGAATTTAGACACTGAATGTATATTATAAGAGAAGCAGTCGACTAATCCCTTGGACAGTCGACTGAACACTGTTAATTTTGGCTACTGCTTCTTAGAATAGAAAAGCAGTCGACTGGTTTCTGAAAGCAGTCGACTGGGCAGTCGACTGGACCTCTATTGAGGATTTAGGGTTTTAGTTTCTGCCAGGCACAGTCGACTAGACCCTAGTACAGTCGACTGGGCAGTCGACTGAACCTCTGTATTTTTTAAATGGATTCTTGTGAACACTTTTGTTTGAACAAAACTTTTTATAACTCTGATTTCAATGGATTTTACAAACTCAGAGGGTAATGTTCCTTAAGTTTTAAATACCCAGGATTGTTTTAAAGTTCTTTCCGCTGCGTATATTTATATGATTGTTTGGATGAGCCTTGGTGGCGTGCCACGTGTCCTATTTCCACGCGTAGTGGGATGGGTCGTGACAGTAAATGATGAAATAAAACTGGGCATTCAGCATAATATTCATAGAAACTAAAACAGGGTATTGAACACAACTGACTAAGCAAGCACAACATGCCATAATTCAACCAACCAAAAGAAGTTTCACAAATTATCCAACCAAAAGATAAAACAGTTGATGAGAAAACAAAGCAAGGTCAATAGTTTATCAATTGATGCTAACAAAACAAAACACTGTAAGTGTCCCAATTGATGTTGACCCAACTTCACCCAACTTAAAGGTTCTTACGCCTTCATTGATGCTGACCCAACTTTACCCTTCTTAGTTGCAGCTGCGCTTCTAGTTCTAGGTGTAACCATCCTTCTTAGTCTCATAGACCCAACACTAGTAGCAGTTGTCCCCTTTCCTCCCAAACATTGTAGTTTTGATCTTCTTGGGAGAGCCTACAAACACATCAATGATTCAATGGGGGTGCAAAAATGAGCACTAAACATAAATTTAAATAAGTCCATTGGTTTACCTCAATTGCTCTTCTTGAGGTATTCGATCCTTGACTTGAAACCTAGTTCAAACGAGCACTGGTTTAACCTGAAACCTGATTCAAACCAACACTAGTTTGATATGAAACTTGACTCAAAGTAGCACTAGTTTAACCTAGACCCGAATGCACTTGTTTTTAACCTATAATTGTAAAAGAACACAATTATATCATAAAGACTAAATTTTAAATAAGTCAGAAATTACCACAATTGATGTTTAGGAGCCAACTAACCTTTACTCCAGTTGAACCTTCATTTGTTGATCCATTAGTTCTTTGGGGTCCTTTACAAGTCCTGTGATTGTGCCCAGTTCTCCCACATCTTGAACATGTGACATTGAGTTTTTCCTGGACACTCTATATGGATTCCTTGGTTCATCAGCTTTCATTAGCTTTTTTTCTCCTTAACATCTTTGGTCTACCTGGTTGTATTCTAGTATATGGTGCAAGAATTGGATCCATATTGGTCTCAATCCAATCATGTTGGCCAGGAATTGGGTTTATCATGAATGAATAAGTTCTGAGGTATGTATCCCTATTGTAATATGGATGAACATATTCCTCTGGAGTCTTCCTTGATGCATAAATAGTAGAGACGGCATGCCTACATGGAATCCCAATTAGATCCCATAACCCACAACCACTAGTCCTTGCATTAAGATCCACCCCATGAGTTATATCATAGTAATCAACTTCAAACTTTGCATCCCCAAAAAATATTGGAAAATAGTTCCTTGCCTCAACCTTAATTTTCTCTAGCTTGTCCTGTATGCTTGGATATATTGGCCCCTTGTACTTCTCCATACCTTGCCTCTTTACCTGGAATCTATTCATCAATCTCCTCCTAATCTACTCTACCATGGTAATGATTGGTTTGTCCCTAGCCTCCAAAATATATCCATTGAAAGACTCATTCAAATTATTGACTAAAATATCACATTTACATACTGTGCTGAAGTGTGACCTAGTCCACAATGCTAGATCCAATTTGTTTAACCAATTGTATGCTTCTTGCTTTTCAGGATCTAAGGACTGAATTGTCTTCATGTGAAATTCAAACTCTCTCACAATACCTGCAGATTGAAATTTGCAGGTAAATTTTAGCTTGAAATTTGAATACATATGCCACAAGCAGTACCTATGGTCTACTGAGGGTAAGAGCTCCTGAAAGGTCTCAACCAAACCTTTCTACCTATCTGAGATAAAGGTCCAACCTTTATCTTCTACCCTCCCAATATCATTCAATAATTTAGTTAGAAACCAAGTCCATAAGCTTTTAGTTTCAGCTTCTACCATTGCAATGGAAATAGGATACATATTATCATTCCCGTCTCTTCCAATGGCAACAAGCAATTGCCCTTTATGTACTCCCTTCAAGTGACATCCATCCACACCTATGATAGGTCTATACCCAGCAAGAAAGCCATCTTTTTTAGCACCAAACCTTACATACATTCTCTCAAACGTGGATAGCATATCAAGAGTAGGAATTTCTACCATAATCTTGATACAACTGTTAGGGTTAAACCTTCTAAGAGTCTCAGCATAGTCCCACAACTTAACATATTGTTTATTCTGATCACCCTCTTTAATTTTCTTGGCCTTGCTTTTAGCCCTATACACTTGTCTCCTAGTCACATCAACCATTATATCCCTCTTCACAGATTTTTGCATAGCCTCTACTTTCCAGGTGGGATCATCCCTCAACTTCTGAAGGTACTTCCTTGATAAGTACTGGGAGGTAACAAGGTGATTATCATATGATCTTCCATAATGGTGAACATGATTCAGTGACTTGATTTGGTAAGTCTTCTCATCTTGAATGGGAGAAGCATGGATCCTCCAGCCACACTCATTCTTACACACGGCTATAATCCTTGCATTCTATTTCCTTATGTACTTTATATCATATCCATACTGAACACACCATTCCCTTAATGCTTCCCTAAACACTTGGGCATTTGTGAATCTCAGACCAACCTTCAGCTCTGGTTTTCCCATATCATGGTCTTCATTGAATTCGAGATACGATATCCTATGTTCTTCATCGTCAGATGAGCCCAATTGACTAAGAAGATCAGCTTCATTCTCAACATCTGACAACCAATCCTCCACATCTTTCATTACATGTGGTGATTCAGCTCTATTCCCTTCTACAGTTTCTTCATCTAAGCCAAATATATCATCGTCATCATTACCTTCTAGACCTTCATTTAACCAATCAGGATCAGAATTGTCATAATCATCTACAGCAGCATTATCATCCTCAGAAGTTTCATTGTTGCTATATTCCTCACTAACTTGCTGACAACCATCCTCAACATAAATAACAATTAGTGGATGACCAATGTGAATTTCAAGCATGTCAATTACATCATCATCTTTCTCTATTTTTCTTAACCCATTGTCCAAACTAACTCCAGGCATCCCAAAGAACAGTTTACTTGTTGGTTGGTGACCAACTTTGATAAACATGTCTTGGAGTTCAAAATAGTACATTAAGTCAAGATCACATTTCTCAAAGTACTTCATATTTCCTCCTTTATACATGATGCATGGTCTTCTAATAAATTTTCAACCATAGTGCATCACTAGTGTAAAAGTTTCTAACATGTTGAAAAAAATAGAAATAGAGTAACTTAATACATACCTATGTGACATTAAGCAAACAATAACTAACAAAGTAATTTAATACATTTCTCAAAGTGCTTGTAGGGCCAATTTGTTTTGATACAACTAACAAAGAAATATACTTTATATGACAAGTCCATTAGTCACTACTACTACATCCATAGAAACATGATTTAAACATGGTAGGGTCCAATTGTTTTGAATATATATATATATATATGTATATGATATATAAAACTGAGATACTCTCTTTTTACCAACAACACATAACATGGTCCCCACTTGCATGTGCATTTGCTTTGAAATTCCACAAATCTACATCTATAAAAGCATGTCTAAGTTTCAGTAAAATCCTCCATCCAAACAATTAGTACTTAAAAGCAAAAAGAAGTACCTTAAAAGGAGCTTTGACAGACCAACTGAGCGTGGAAAGAGCTTTGATAGAGCAACTGAAACCAGAGCATCAACAAACCAACTTAATCTTCACAGTGCCTATCATTCTTTGCAGCAACCAATCGTCACACCCAAACCCTAATCCCCATTATTCTACTGCTAAAGCTAAGTTTGGTAAAGGTAAAGTGAGAGAGGGCCTCTCTACAAGAAGATGTATTCATATTAATTGAAGGGTATTTTCATAACTTTATGTTGTACGTTACATTCCGTAACAGTGCCACTTTACCAAAAAGCACAGGGGATTAAGTGGTCAATTTTAAATCACAGGGGGGTAAAGTGTAATTAACCCTATTTTTAAAAAAATACTCCCTCCGTCCCATTTTTCGTGTCCCTCATGGGAAATCCAACTATTTAACGGGACAAAAAGAATCTACACCATATTTCACAATTGCACATAATCATTACACTTTCTTTTTTTGTTTTGTTTTGGTATTGATTGCAAGGAAGGGTAGTTTGAAAAACTATGTAAATTTTGCATACTAATTTTAAAAAGTGGACAACAATTTTGGTTCATTTCAAACAGGAAAGGGGACACATTAAATAGAATGGAGGGAGTAAAACATTATAAATTCCGCAAAAAAATGCATAAATGAAAAGTGGGACGAGTGTACATAGAAAAAATATGAGTGCATTTAGCTCCACCTTATTATATTATATAATATAATATATATATAAATGTTTACAATTTCGGAAGTTCAGGTCGGGTGACCAAACCCATACCGAGAACCGAACTATACTTTACAACTACAGTTCAGAGAATAATCGAACCGAACTTATGACCCAATTTACCCGACCCAAAATCAAATTTTTTTCGGTTCATTCCAAAAGTTCGGGTCAAATCGAACAGTGCCCACCCCTAACATTTTATGAAGTGGGAAAAAAGAAAGATTAATCGTGAAAAAGAAAAGAGAAAAAAAAATCATGAGATACCTGAAGATTCAGGCGGCATGTAAGGGAGTGTGGCGGCGCCAATGTGACTTCACTGTTCGCAGAGAGAGAGAGAGAGAGAGTATGTGTGTGAACCCTAGAAGACTAGTAAGTCTTGAACCCTTTTCTGTTTTGGTGTACTTTAATGCTACTAGGACTCAAGGTGGGTGTGGATATCGTAGGCTAACCACGTTTTAACTTTTTTAAATTCAAATACGAGTCGCCACTTACTTTTTAAAGGAAAATGAAGAAAAGCAAACTGATCTTTTAAAAACCAAAGATTTCTAGGTCCGGGGATTATGGAATGAGAGGGGAAGGAGCCCGGACTAAAACATCCCCTCCCATCCTATCTCGTGATAGGCCTCAACTAATACATATATATATATATATATATATACATTCCAAAAGCATGTCGAAAGGGGTGCAAGATTGCTAACAACAAGACGGCATACAAAATCACATAGTTCAAATAGCAAGCAAAATGATATGCAAATAGAGAACAAGTAAACTTATCCCGGATCCAACTGCGATATAGAAACATGAAATACATACAAAAATAGAAAACCTAGAAAAAGAGTCTCTAACACATATATATACATAAGGAAAACCCTAATCTAAGGTGTCGCGCATGAAGTCGAAAGTCAATAAAAATCAAATAAAACAAAAAAAATAATAAAGGGTGGTTCAAGAAGTCATACCTTAATTAGGGGTGGGCATACTTCGGGCCAACCCGAAAAATCGAACCAAAACCGAAAATTTTCAAATTTTGGTTCGGATAATAACCGAACCGAAATTATACTAGTTCGAAACCGAACTATTTTAATTAGTATGGTTCGATTTTTGAAAGTAAAAAAAATTTCGGTTCGAAACCGAATAACCGAAATTTTAAGAATATATAAAGACTTGTTAGATAAATTAGGGTCATATGATTCATATTGTTAATGAAAAATAACAAATTAAAAATAGAATCTCAAAGTGGTGAATCTGTACTAATTTACTATACTTAATTTTACCCAAACAAAAAAAATTAAAATAAAAAATAAATAAATAAATAAATAAATAATAATTCCGGTTGAGTTTCAACCCGAATTTTCGAACCGAAACCGAAGTTAAATTTCGAAACCGAACCATTTTTTCGAAGTTTATTTCAGTTCGGTTTTCGGTACCAAAATTTCCAACCCGAATCGAAATTTTTGGTTCAAAACCGAACTGACCGAATGCCCACCCCTAACCTTAATAGTGCTACAAAACAAAGGTTAGTGCATGGCTTTGAACATATTATAATATCAAATCCTAAATATTATACCAAACTTCTAGCTTAAATCAAACAAACATGGAGAAAGTTGACAAAATCATAAATTCCTTCCAATTTGTTAAAATCACAACACCTCTATAGATATACAAGTCTCAATTAGGAGCCAATGTAATGTCCTATAGAGATGATACAATCTCAACACGATTAAAAGGAATCCATGACTAGGCTCAACCAATTATGGCTTATCACAATACAAAACAATGTCCAAACTTACAAGAATCAATATACGTGTGATGACAATGAATGCACGAACATGAACAAGCTGAGAATCATTCATTGATTTGGATCATTTAACCTCTGGATTTAAGCTTAATTAACTTTGTTCAAACATAGTTTAAGTCTTGGGTCATAGAAAAATTGCTTGGACCATCATTTACAAGGTTTACCAAATCTATCACAGAATTTCAGGAATTACAAAGAATGAACCAAATATTCAAAAATAGGAAATTCATGGTTCTCATGGTTTGATCTTAATACTTTTTGGATACAAGGTGCCTCTGTGAGTCTAGTGTCTAACCCAAAAAGAAAATCAAGAATCAAACGGTCCAATCTCTAGGAATTGGACCATGACCAAACACTACTCAGAAAGAATAGGCTTTCTTATGGAATTAGAAAAGCATAATTCGAACTGAATCAGATTCCTATTTCCACAAATTATAATTCATACCACTAAAGAATTATAATTGCACTCCTACCCTTATCTCAAAAATATATTTCGAGCTCCATGTTATAAAATGTTTATTATCTCCCCACGTTAAGATTACAAATACCCATTAATTAAATATGATTATAATTACTGACAATCATATTTAATTAATCTCTTATGTAATACCTGTAATTTCCTCTACTTCTAATAATATCAGTTTTCTGAATATTCTGTGTTCGATTTATGATTATTATATTATTTTATTTGTGTGACGATATCGACATGTTGTAGGATTACTAATAGGATTGTAAGCACCGCATCGACTTGACCGTAATAAGACTTAACTTAGTCCCGTATCCAGACTCGGACATTAAAAACAATACCCGATTGCACATAAATCGAGATCGACACGCATAACGAAGACTTTTGCACGCAAATTGAGGTAGTGGAACAAAACCCAAGGTGGGCCCCACATGGCCGGCCACTTGTGGCACATGCAAACCCCCCTCCACTTGTCACCACATACCATGACACTTGTCCAATCCCCCTTGACACTTGTTCATGCATGAACTCAACCATACATGCACCTATACACCTAGCCTTCATTTCCCTCTATATAAGCATGCATACTCCATGCATTATACTCTCTTAGCCACTACAATCTGCATAAAGAGAGAGAGGTAGGAGATTAGAGATACATGGAGAGGTAGAAGAGAAGTTAGGTGTGAATCTAGAGTTCATCTTCCTTTTCCCTAGTATACACTTCCATGCAAACACCTATACACATCCATACTTATATATGCAACAATGGGGACTTAGAAGTTGCTGGAATAAGTCCTTGGAAGAAGAATTCCGAAAGTAAAGAAGAAGGACAAGGAGCTTCACCATTTGAAGTTAAGCTTAAGCTTCTTTAAGCTCAAATCCAACATCCAAGCTTAATTCCAAGCATTGGTGAGATTTCTAACTCACTTTAGAACCTATGTAGTATGTAGTCATGATTAGTATATGTTTGAGGATGTTATTGTAATGTTTTCATGCCATGCAAGTTGATTTTGGAAGTTAAATTTGTAGTATAGCATTGCTGTGAAAAACTGCTAAAAGGCATGAGAAGCTGGTTCCTGGGAGAAACTGATTTCTAGGAATGGGGTTGATGTCATACCCATTCCAGAAATTTATGGTTTTGAACATGCATCATTTGAGATTTTTGAAATTATTAATGTTATTAATAATTTGAGTTAAGGTTGACTGTGAGTCAACGGTAAAGGTGTCAGTAAGGACACGGGAACATGGCAGTTCATATTGCATGGGCATGTGTAAATGGCATTTATATGATTTAAAT
Organism: Hydrangea macrophylla; assembly: GCA_033977485.1. Lineage (NCBI taxonomy): Eukaryota > Viridiplantae > Streptophyta > Magnoliopsida > Cornales > Hydrangeaceae > Hydrangea > Hydrangea macrophylla. The sequence continues at coordinate 57,134,220 of CM066993.1, forward strand.
GTTATTTGACTTTATCTGGTATTCCTGTGAATAGTAATTATACCTGTGTAGTATAATCCTGGTATTTGGATACATTAGTATATCATTTTGAGAACTGTGGTGAGAACGTGAGTGATACGTTAATTAAAAATGTAGGTTGTGTAGAGATTCCACAGAATATAGTTTTCGGACGTTATTTTGGACCCAAACGAAACCTAGTCGAAAACTTTTGAAATTTATAGTTTTCACTCGTAAAGTTATAAAATGGACGTGTGCGAAGTTTCATGGGTTAATTAGAGGTTTGAGAAACTTGCGGGGAGGTAAACATAATTCCCGAGAAGTTTTTCTATAAATAGTGGTGGATGAAATTTCATTTCTCAAAACATTTCATAAATATCTAGAGAGAGGAGAGAGAAAGGGGGATTGAGCCAACGGGCTTTGCAACGCCGATCGACGACCTTTCGTCCGTCAGATTTTCTCCAGATTCAAGATTTGAACTCGTGGAGGTAAGACCTACGTTTTGATACTACTTAGGTCGTGTTTGGCCAATTTTTGTAAAAATATTAATTCTAGACTTTTGGGGGAAATCAGGTAAAACTCGTAGGAATCGCGTATAATTTGGAATCTGACGATTAATTAGTCCTCTAGACGATCCTTCAAAGTTTGAAGAGATTCGCACGAGGTATGAATTCTAGATCGATGAAATATATGAATTTTCATGTTTTGAACATCAATTTGGATATCTTTGGATCCGGGCGAAATTCATGTATTAATTAGGCACGTTAATTACGCACGTGAAATTATATAAAAAGCACGTATAACTGTTTATGTGAGCATATTATGTGTCTACTTGGGTCGAAGGGGAGTTTGGTGCAAATTCATCCGGGGTAAGCTCCTCGAACCTTGAGGATTGTAATTTGATTGTGATTGAAAAGGAATTGGAATTTTGGTTGTGTCTGGATTGGAGGTGGGCCCAACCAGGACACGGTACCTGGTATGGAGGAAGGCCCAACCAGTGTACGAGATGCGTGGGAGAGGTGGGCCTCCTACGGCATCGACCGGATGAATGCGTACCACTCACCCTAGAGACTATTTCTATGTGTTTTAGATGCTTAAATCATGAACTATCATATAAGCATACATTTAGAATTGTACGCTCAGCATATAGCTGAGCAGTGGAGATGTACTCCATTGCAGGTAAAAAGAAAGACAAGAGAAAGCATGAGGAGTGAGGCCGTGGAATGCCGGGGAATCAATGGTTTATATTTTTGTTCTACTCCGAACTTGTAATACAAACCTTGAATTCGTAGTATGTTGTAATATAATCCGAACTTAGATTTAGTACTTGTAATCCCTAGTAAACGCTCTTGTATTTATGTTTTGAATGATGTAATAGAGTGGTTATATGTTGGTTTGAAATTGGAAGAACCTTGAAGGGAAAAGCTGCAGTTTTGGGAGTTGCTGATAGGAATCAGTCGACTGGTTTTTGATCCAGTCGACTGGATCGCTGTATTGAATGAGTTACTGCTTGGTTTCGTCTAAGGTTCAGTCGACTGGGTTGAGAAAACAGTCGACTGGATGGAGCCCCAGACCTGGACATTCTGCTGGATTGGGCACCAGTCGACTGGACTTCTTCAGTCGACTGAAAATTTTAGGCACCAGTCGACTGGTCCCCGACACAGTCGACTGGATAGGCTGTTATATTTTGAAACCTATCTGTTTGAGATCACCAGTCGACCGGACCCTCGATCAGTCGACTGGTCCTCTGTTTTCAAAACTGTTTTCTTTTTTTATCGGATTCAATTGGCCAAAACTTTTTATAACTCTGATTCTATTAGATTTTTCAACTCAGAGGGAAATGTTTCGTAAAGTTTTAAATTACTCAGGGTTGTTTTAATGTTCTTTCCGCTGCGTATAGGTTTATGATGTTTGGATGAGCCTTGGTGGCGTGCCACGTGTCCTATTTCCACGCGTAGTGGGATTGGTCGTGATATTTATTGGTATCAGAGCAATAGGTAACAAAACTTTGGAAACGTTCGACGACGAGAGGAGTGTTGAGTGAATTGCCACTTGTTCTAGTTTGCATCCATACATATTAGAGTTGTTTGATGCATATGTATGTTGTTTTACATACATGCTATTGTTATTGTTGTACATGCATAGTGTTCATGCATTGAGAACTACAGGATTGTAATCATGAGTGACGAAGAGCGAGAGCTATCGCCACACACTCGACGTATGAATGAAATGGCAGAGATGATGGGGAATATGGGGGAAATGATACGGAATATAGCAGAGCGACTGCCTCCCACACCCCACATCGAAGTGGAACCAATAACTGTAGTACATGCACCAGAAAATAGGGGTATGAGATCAATATCTGAACAGTTTACTCGAAAGAAACCAATGGAATTTCATGGGACACCCGATCCAACGCTCACAGAACATTGGATAATGGACATGGAACGAATCTTCCGATCTATTCCGATGTCAAATAGGGAGAAGATTGAGAATGCAAGTGATGTATTAAGGGGTGAAGCTCAGAACTGGTGGGTAAACGTTTTAGATCAAGGGGCACCAATTACTTAGGAAGGGTTTAAGGCAGAATTCAATCGCCGGTTCTTTCCGTGAGCCGCCTATAATGCAAAGAAGAGAGAGTTTGATAACTTGAAGCAGGGAGATATGACTGTGATCGAATATACTTCAAAATATAACGCGTTGTTGAGGTTTGGTAAGGGTTCAGTGCCAGAAGAGGAAGATAGGGCAAGAAAATTTGAAGAGGGTTTAAGGGATAATATCCGGTTGAGAGTAGAGACCTACGAGCATTCGACTGTTGCAGCAGTACAGTAGACGGCGCTTGTAGCCGAAAGTGGAATAGAGAGATCGAGACAGAATCACCAAGGAAAGCGAAGTCATGAGAGTAGTGACCGAAGTCAAGGGGGATCTTTTAAGAAGTCATTTTCACGAGGCTCTAGTTCTGGTTTTAACGATTCCAGGAGAGTACCAAGTGATATACCGTTGTGTCCGCTTTGCAACCGACCACACACCGGTCGATGTTTTTTGACCAACTTTCAGAATAGATCTACAGGGGGAAACAGTGTGAGTTCTGCGACCCATCCGCAACTCAAGTGTTTTGATTGTGGTACCTTGGGACACCGAGCGAAGGATTGCCCAAAGAAGCATTCTCAACAAGGGGCAAGTTCTATGGCTTCTAGTGGTTCGAAACCTAAACAGTCTAGTGACGGAGGACAAAGGACGGAACAACGTCAGGGAAGATCATTTCAGATGAACCCTGGAGACATGGCTGCTACTAATACAGTGGTCTCAGGTATGGTGCTTGTATGTTCACACTTAGCACGCATACTTGTCGACTCGGGATCTATGCATTCATTTGTATCGCACGCCTTTGTTGAACATTTGAATGTTAAATCGGCACCGTTAGGATATGAATTGTCTATTGCTGTGCCACTTAGTAAATCGATAATGACGTCTACTATATATAAGAACTGTGAAATCAAACTAGGCGAGAAGTTGATGACTGTAGACCTTATACCGATTGTAGTGAACCATTTCGATGTGATACTGGGAATGGATTGGTTAGCCCTTAACCACACCACAATAGATTGTGAACGGAAAGAAGTTAATTTTTGATCACCGGTACATGGGAACTTTTGTTTCCAAGGGAGTGGGGTTACACCGCCGCCGTATTTGATTTCAGCTATCCGGGCAGGAAGGTTATTGAAAAAGGGATGTCAAGGATTCCTATGTTCAGTGACTGATGTCTCAGCGACCGAATCAAAAGTAGAAGACATTCCGATAGTGCGAGAATATCCCGATGTATTTCCTGATGACCTACCAGATGTTCTTATTGAGAGAGAGGTCAAGTTCACTATTGAGGTTATACCAGACTCAAAACCCGTATCAAAGGCACCGTATAGAATGGCACCTGTAGAATTGAAAGAGCTAAAAATCCAACTACAAGAGCTTCTTAACAAGGGTTTCATTCGACCAAGTGTATCGCCGTGGGGAGCTCCAGTGTTGTTTGTAAAGAAGAAAGATGGTTCAATGCGTATGTGTGTTGATTACCGGGAACTGAACAAGTTGACAATTAAGAACAAGTACCCGTTACCCAGAATTGATGACTTATTTGATCAACTTCGAGGGGCACAAGTGTTTTTGAAGATAGATTTGAGATCAGGTTACCATCAGTTGAAAGTGAAGGCCGAAGACGTTGAGAAAACAGCTTTCAGAACGTGTTATGGACACTACGAGTTCTTAGTTATGCCATTTGGAGTTACCAATGCACCAGCCGCGTTCATGGATCTTATGAATCGAGTATTCAAGGATTATTTGGATGACTTTGTGATTGTAATCATAGATGATATTCTTATTTACTCGCCGAGTGAGATAGAACACGAGAACCACTTGAGGTTGATACTTCAGAGATTACGAGAGAAGCAACTATTTGGTAAATTCAAGAAATGCAAATTTTGGTTATCTAGTATTACTTTTCTTGGTCACGTGATTGACAAGAATGGAGTTTCAGTTGATCCTCACAAAGTAGAAGCTGTATCAAATTGGCAGAGGCCGACATCCGTATCTGAAATTCTAAGTTTCTTGGGATTAGCAGGGTACTACCGCCGTTTTATTGAACATTTCTCAAAGATTTCTTTGCCAATGACCAAGTTAATGAGAAAGGGCGTTATTTTTTAATGGAGTCAGGAATGTGAAGACAGTTTCCAAGAGTTGAAGTCACGTTTGACGAGAACACCGATATTGACAATACCTTCCGGAACCGAAGGATTTGTAATCTATAGTGATGCTTCACACAAAGGGTTGGGATGCGTGTTGATGCAAGGGGGTAAAGTAATTGCATATGCTTCTAGACAATTAAGGACACATGAGATTAATTATCTGACTCACGATCTGGAATTAGCCGCTGTAATTTATGCATTGAAGATTTGGAGACACTACTTATACGGGGAAAAGTGTGAGATATTCACAGATCACAAGAGTTTGAAATACATTTTCACCCAACAGGACTTGAACATGAGACAGCGAAGATGGTTGGAGTTGATGAAGGATTACGATCTTTCGATTGAGTACCATCCGGGAAAGGCGAATGTAGTAGCCAATGCATTAAGCCGGAAGACGCCGAGGAATTTAGCCGACGGGCTAACACAACAAAAAGAGTTGATAAAAGAAATGGAACGCTTAGAATTGGATGTGATTCCAGAGACTAGTGATGGTTTAATGATGGCGATCATGGCACACCCAGATATTATTGATGAAATCAAGAGGGAACAGTTTTACGATGTTTATTTGTGCAAAATGAGGGATGAGATACCTTTGGGAAAGCGACCTGGTTTGGTATTGGAACAAGGGATTATGAAGTTTGGGAATCGGTTATGTGTACCGAATGTGAAAGACATAAAGGAACGACTCTTAGAAGAAGCTCATAATACGAAATATTCAGTGCACCCGGGAAGTAATAAGATGTACAGAAACTTGAGAGAAAATTTTTGGTGGAAGGGTATGAAGCGTGAAGTCGCTAAATTTGTATCTGAATGTTCACCATGTCAACAGGTCAAAGCAGAGAGACAAGTACCCGCGGGGTTACTACAGCCATTGCCAGTATCGGAATGGAAGTGGGACAAGATTACAATGGATTTTGTTTCAGGATTTCCATGATCATGTAATAAGAATGATAAGATTTGGGTTATAGTTGACCGATTAACCAAGTCAGCTCATTTTCTACCAATCAAGACAACTAAACCTTCGAGGTTAGCAGAGTTGTATGTGAAAGAGATTGTAAGACTACATGGAGTTCCAGCAGTGATTGTATTAGATCGGGATAGTAGCTTTACGTCAAGATTTTGGGGAAGTTTGCAAGAAGCTATGGGTACGAAATTGAGTTTCAATACTGTATTTCATCCTCAGACCGATGGACAGTCAGAGCGTATGATTCAGACCTTGGAAGATATGTTGAGATTGTGTGTATTAGACTTTGGGAGTGATTGGGAGCACCACTTGCCATTAATTGAATTTGCGTATAACAACGGATTTCAATCAAGTATTGGTATGGCACCATATGAAGCTTTGTATGGCCGTAAGTGTCGATCACCGGTTTGTTGGACCGAGGTGGGAGAAAGAAAGTTGTTAGGACCTGAGTTAATACAGGTGACTACTAAGAAGGTGAAATTGATTCAGGAACGTCTTAAGGTAGCTCAGAGTCGATATAAGAGCTATGCGGATTCTAAACGACGACCGATGAATTTTGAAGTGGGAGATTTCGTATACTTGCGGGTATCGCCTTCGAAAGGCATTGTACGATTTGGAAAGAGGGGAAAACTCAATCCAAGATTTATAGGACCTTTTGAAATTCTAGAGAGAGTAGGGTCGGTGGCTTATCGATTGGCCTTGTCATCAGAGTTGGAACATGTGCATAACATATTTCACGTATCGATGTTGAGACGGTGTATGACTGATATGAGTAAGATTATTGTACCTGAACCGCTACAAATTCAGGGGGACTTGACTTATGTGGAACAACCAGTAGAGATTCTAGATCGAAAGGAACAAGTCTTAAGAACTAAGACGATTCCGATGGTAAAAGTATTATGGCGTGGTCACACAGTGGAAGAAGCTACACGGGAAAGTGAGGAAGACATGAGGAACGAGTATCCGTACTTATTCGACGCGTGAGGTAAAGTTTGGGGACAAACTTCCTTTTTGGAGGGGAGAGTTGTCATACCCGTTCCAGAAATTTATGGTTTTGAACATGCATCATTTGAGATTTTTGAAATTATTAATGTTATTAATAATTTGAGTTAAGGTTGACTGTGAGTCAACGGTAAAGGTGTCAGTAAGGACACGGGAACATGGCAGTTCATATTGCATGGGCATGTGTAAATGGCATTTATATGATTTAAATGTTATTTGACTTTATCTGGTATTCTTGTGAATAGTAATTATACCTGTGTAGTATAATTCTGGTATTTGGATACATTAGTATATCATTTTGAGAACTGTGGTGAGAACGTGAGTGATACGTTAATTAAAAAGGTAGGTTGTGTAGAGATTCCACAGAATATAGTTTTCGGACGTTATTTTGGACCCAAACGAAACCTAGTCGAAAACTTTTGAAATTTATAGTTTTCACTCGTAAAGTTATAAAATGGACGTGTGCGAAGTTTCATGGGTTAATTAGAGGTTTGAGAAACTTGCGGGGAGGTAAACGTAATTCCCGAGAAGTTTTTCTATAAATAGTGGTGGATGAAATTTCATTTCTCAAAACATTTCATAAATATCTAGAGAGAGGAGAGAGAAAGGGGGATTGAGCCAACGGGCTTTGCGACGCCGATCGACGACCTTTCGTCCGTCAGATTTTCTCCAGATTCAAGATTTGAACTCGTGGAGGTAAGACCTACGTTTTGATACTACTTAGGTCGTGTTTGGCCAATTTTTGTAAAAATATTAATTCTAGACTTTTGGGGGAAATCAGGTAAAAATCGTAGGAATTGCGTATAATTTGGAATCTGACGATTAATTAGTCCTCTAGACAATCCTTCAAAGTTTGAAGAGATTCGCACGAGGTATGAATTCTAGATCGATGAAATATATGAATTTTCATGTTTTGAACATCAATTTGGATATCTTTGGATCCGGGCGAAATTCATGTATTAATTAGGCCCGTTAATTACGCACGTGAAATTATATAAAAAGCACGTATAACTGTTTATGTGAGCATGTTATGTGTCTACTTGGGTCGAAGGGGAGTTTGGTGCAAATTCATCCGGAGTAAGCTCCTCGAACCTTGAGGATTGTAATTTGATTGTGATTGAAAAGGAATTGGAATTTTGGTTGTGTCTGGATTGGAGGTGGGCCCAACCAGGACACGGTACCTGGTATGGAGGAAGGCCCAACCAGTGTACGAGATGCGTGGGAGAGGTGGGCCTCCTACGGCATCGACCGGATGAATGCGTACCACTCACCCTAGAGACTATTTCTATGTGTTTTAGATGCTTTAATCATGAACTGTCATATAAGCATACATTTAAAATTGTACGCTCAGCATATAGCTGAGCAGTGGAGATGTACTCCATTGCAGGTAAAAAGAAAGACAAGAGAAAGCATGAGGAGTGAGGCCGTGGAATGCCGGGGAATCAATGGTTTATATTTTTGTTTTACTCCGAACTTGTAATACAAACCTTGAATTCGTAGTATGTTGTAATATAATCCGAACTTAGATTTAGTACTTGTAATCCCTAGTAAACGCTCTTGTATTTATGTTTTGAATGATGTAATAGAGTGGTTATATGTTGGTTTGAAATTGGAAGAACCTTGAAGGGAAAAGCTGCAGTTTTGGGAGTTGCTGATAGGAATCAGTCGACTGGTTTTTGATCCAGTCGACTGGATCGCTGTATTGAATGAGTTACTACTTGGTTTCGTCTGAGGTTCAGTCGACTGGGTTGAGAAAACAGTCGACTGGATGGAGCCCCAGACCTGGACATTCTGCTGGATTGGGCACCAGTCGACTGGACTTCAACAGTCGACTGAAAATTTTAGGCACCAGTCAACTGGGTCCCCGACACAGTCGACTGGATGGGCTGTTATATTTTGAAACCTATCTGTTTGAGATCACCAGTCGACCGGACCCTCGATCAGTCGACTGGTCCTCTGTTTTCAAAACTGTTTTCTTTTTTTATCGGATTCAATTGGCCAAAACTTTTTATAACTCTGATTCTATTGGATTTTTCAACTCAGAGGGAAATGTTTCCTAAAGTTTTAAATTACTCGGGGTTGTTTTAATGTTCTTTCCGCTGCGTATAGGTTTATGATGTTTGGATGAGCCTTGGTGGCGTGCCACGTGTCCTATTTCCACGCGTAGTGGGATGGGTCGTGACAGTTGAGGAACTGGTTTCTGGGAAGAACTGGTTTCTAGGTAGCAATTTGTTATTTATTGATTGCTATGCTTTGTTTAGTAGTACCTTGCCTTTACTAACATGAAACCTTGCTATATGATTATTAGAAACTATATGAGGGTAACTTGGTCATATTAACAACTCATGCATGTATTTATGTATTAAACTAATGAAATGATGCTTGAAACTTATGAAAAGAGCTTTGATAGTTGTACCTTGACTCCAGCATGAATCTAGATGGCTAGTATTTTATTTGTATCTACATGAAACCTCGTTTTATGAATTTCAGAGATTGCATGTAATACCTTGTATTTTCGTTGTATTTTTATATAGTACTTTTGTTATATAATAAGATTCAGTGTGCTTGTATTTACAGTTCTTGTGATTTCAATCTCAAGCGATCGAACTTCTTTCGATCGATCAAACTTTGTTTACTTCAATCGATCGAACCCACTTCGAGCGATCGAAACTCTGTTGACCTGAATTTGTGACATGTCCCTTTTCTCAATCGATTGAACTGTTCTCAATCGATCGAACCCTAACCGACCTGTTCTTAATCGATCGGACCCACTTCAATAGATCGAACATGGTAATTTCAGTATACGTGTGTTTGCCACCGGCACCCTATTTATCCCCTATATATAAATATGGGTTTTGTGTGTGTTTGAGGGTTGTTGAAATCCTGAGAGAGTTAAAGAGAGATAGAGTATACTATATTTATATATACACACTTATATACACACACACACACCCAGTTATATATGTATACATATAACTCACACTCACACACTCTCGAGAAGGGATAGAGAAGAAGAAGCAGAAAAAGGATAGGAGCAGAAGAGAGGAGATAGAATAAAAGATAGATAACTCACTCCGAGACCACCGCGGCCACCCCAAGCTCGCCAGCGTGCGTGACGTGGACCCGAGAGTCCATGTTATGAGGAGATTGGATTGGGATGATTTCCGTTGTTATATTGGGTGGGTGCATACATGCATGCGAACGATGAGATAATCCTTTTAATGATGATGTTTATACATGCTACAATCCATGGATACTCTGTTAGTATTTGCATTCACTCGGCTTTCGTAGCTGACGGCGTTTATGCTGCTGGATATTCGACATCTAGCTGGCCAGGGCTATGAGTATGCAGGAGATGCATACATGGACAAGGCTATGAATATGGAGTCTACGATGACGGAGGCTATGCTGGTTCTAACTACTATGCAAGCTAAAGACTTGAAGCCTTATCATAGTTTAGTTTATGCTTATGTTTTTAAGACTGTTGTAAGACTTAAGTTTGTAATCGGCATATGTTGTTATAGTACTTTATTCACGTTTCTGTAAACACTCATGGTTTTGTAATAGTTTAGTATTACACACTGACTTTATATATCAACCTTAGAACTTTCTAATGCGTGGGTTGAATCATTACTCTGATGATTTGACTTTGGTTATGGACAATATGGTGACTTTCAACTATCATGGCCTACAGGTCAAAAATGAATTTATTTTCTCTATTTTTGCTACTGCAGGGCGTAACAGGATTTTTTGGTATCATAGCCTAGGTGTGGTAGTCGCGTTCACCAGTTGTCCAACATTTCTTGAGTTTGAACCTTAAGATTCCTTGAGATAGGGGTTGACTCTAAGTGATGTTTTGAAGTTATTCGTATAGTGGATTTTCTTTCCTTTGCTATTAATGTGATAATAGCTATAACCATTACGTTTAATTTCTGAGCTATTTCTTGTCACTATTTTGGGTTGACGACTAATCGAAAGATGTCTGTATAGGTACCTAACTTTACTGCATCGATGGCAGGAATGCCTAATCAGAATCGTCCCGCTTAGATTGAAGATGTCCCCTAAGCTCCCCAAGCAGCTGATCCAACTAGACTATTCAAAGCCTTTGTGCATAGGATGGAACGGATCAACAACCCCAACGGGAACAACGGAAAAAACATGGACCACCTCCAAGGTTAGTTGAGGATCACATAATATAGCATTTTTGTCATTTTTGACCAGAGAAGTTTGACGGGAATACTGAGTCGTGGCAAGCAGAATAATGGCTCCGAGAGATGGAAGCATTCTTTGATACCCTTGGATGTAACGAGATTGAGAAGCATCAACTGGTGACATTCCAGTTGACTTATGCGGCTACGGATTGGTGTGAATCAGAGAAGGCGATCGTAGGAGAAAATGCGGCTGAAAGGATGCCCTGGATCACATTCAAATGGTTGTTTTGGAGAACTACTTTCCTTAAATGGAGAAGACTAAGAAGGAGAGAAAATTCATTGAGTTAAGGCAAGGGAACCAGACCGTACAGGAGTATACGGTGCAGTTTGAACGATTGTCCCGATTTGCCCTTTACATGATCGATACACCAGAGAAGAAGAACATGCAGTATCACCAAGGTCTTTCGTTGCCACTACAACAGATGACATTGAATCATCAGGGTCAAGCCTTCAAAGCCATGGTAGGAATGGCAATTGGTCATGAGGATATCAACAGTCGGGAGCAAGGATGTTTTGGGAATCGGCTACTACCCAGAGGTAACCAAGGACTGAGACCTCCGATGCGGTTCCAAGGGAATAAGCACAACTAGACTGGAGAAAGGAAGCTACAACCTACGTTTCCTCAGAACAACTATTCTGCAAACTGAGCCCCTTACCCACAAGGACTCCCTGCTACTATTGGAAGTAATATCCGTGGATGCTTCAACTGTGGAAAGCCAGGCCATGCAGCTAAGGATTACTGAGCTCCCAAGAACTATAACGGGTCAGGAATTCACTGTTATAACTATGGTAATCACGACCACATCAGCAAGGACTGTAGAGCATCTCGTAAGGCATACAACAGACCAGCTACTCAGGGCCAAGTTGGTCAGGCTTGTATGAATGCTATCCTCCCAGAGAATGCGGGATTTGATGAGGCTGAATAGCAGAACATAGAAGGTACTCTTATGTTATTCAGCACTCGAGTTAAAGTTCTATTTAATACTGGTGCTTCGAATTCGTTTATTGCTATCAGAATTGTTAAACTTTTGGGTTTAGTACCCCAAAAGCTTGACATAGCCCTGAATGTGGTATCACCTTTGGGAGTAACCGTAAGATTAGGGAAAGTGTGTAAGGACTATGCCTTAACCCTTGAGGATAGAATTCTTCCTGCCGGTCTAATCGTGTTGTCAATGAAGGATTTTGACATCATACTAGGATTTGATTGGCTCACGAAGTATTGTGCTAAGTTGGATTGTGCCAATAGGATGATTACCTTTTTGGTACCAGAAAGTCAGCCTTTTGATTTTCAGTGCAACCCTTCTGGTGATGCTTTTCTCACTAGTCGTCTTACAGCTATCGAGAGCTCAAGTTCGGAACTCACAGTTTGTAACACCCGTACCCGAAAAAGAAGATTAATGTAATATTAGTATGTGTTAATTTAAGATAATTAATGCATAAGATGGTTTAAGGTAGGGTTATAAACCCACAGGTAAAAAAGGTGTTCAAATGTGGACACATATAGAAGTTCTGTAAAAGGCAGAACTGGTATAAATGTGGAGCCCAACGAGGGTCTAATTAAGCTAATTTGCATTTTGATGTTGTTATATGTTGATATGCATATTTGTTTTAATGATTAAAGATATTATTATGCCTTATGATAGGTAAGGGGATCAGTTTTGGTACCCGTGTGAGGGCGTATTTGAATACAATTCATAATTAGTAGGTTTTATAGCAACCTCATAATTAATGTGCGTATTTGAATACAATTCATAATTAGTAGGTTTTATAGCAACCTCATAATTAATGTGGGACCACGTTTAGGACCCATGCGGAACTTAGATTAAATCCTTTTAAAAAAGATGGGTAGTTAACATAATTAATATGGGAGTTTCATAATGAAGCTTAAAGAAAGTTGGGGGAGGTAATGTAAATAACAAAAAATGATGCCAACACATATGCATATGTGTCTTGTAGGAGTAAAACAAGGTGGAAATTTCCAAAAAATTAGAGAGAACAAGAGCTCTCAAGTCGGTGATGAAAATCCACGTGACGTTTCTTGCCGTTCCTTCGCCGTCCGACGCAGGATTTACTATCCGAGACCATTTTTGGACTCGTGGAGGTAAGAGGATTACATGCACGTAATTTGTTTCAAGTTTTGATAACATTTTTTTGGCGACTGTTCTTGATAGACGATGTTTGATATGTAAAAACTATGTAGGATTGATCCTAGAGCAAGAGTTGGGTTGAATCTAGCTTAAAATTGAATTCTAGGAGCTTAAATCGCTAGTAAATCAGAGAGGTGAGTGTCTAATCCCAATAATTGGGTGTTTAATTATGTTAATGTGATAATTGTTGTTCATAGTTGCTTAACTCATGCTCATATATAAATGTGTTGATAAATTTGGGCAAAAAGCATGTTAATAATGTGAAATTGATATGCTTATATGCTTAAGTTGCTTAAATGCCTATGTGGATCAAAGGAAAGTCAAGTAGTGGTCACCATTTATAGGTCCTATATGCAAGGGATAGTAAGCCCTCAATGAGTGGGGCGTGGTGACGACCACAATGAAATGTCGGTGACGCCTTCGGGGTCACAAGAGAGTGTGTGTTGTGCTATATGCGCCCAAAAGTGAGAAAGATCTGGGGTGAGAAGGACCCGGGGGTGGTGGCTGGAGTCACTTAACTTTCCGGAGATCAATTCGTTGTTGTTTATATTGATTATTGCATTTGTACATTGAACATTTCAATAGCATGATTAGTTCCCTCACTAAGCGAAAGCTTAAACGAAAATATATTTCTGTTGTGGCATCGCAGGTACCAAATGGGAGAACGAGAGGAAATAACCGCACGACAGGTTGGGCGCAGAAGTTATACATATATGAATATGTTCATATGACTAGTTTAGTTTTAGTTTAAATGTAACCTTTGCAATAGATATGTGAACAACTCATGTCTTGGGAAAACTTGTAATATGTTAAGTTGGGTGTTGAGTTTGGTTGTGCAACAAACCATGTGTCATGGTTGCTAGCTGCAAGTCATGTATATGGGAAATAACTTTAAAGAATCTAAGTAATTTTGATTGTAAATTAACTTGGATTCTCTTGTTGAATGGTTGTGCCTATAAAGGGTTGTTATGAGGCATTTGATGCAAGTTTGGTTTCTAGTGAAGGATTAATGTGTTGGGTGTTAAAAGAACTTCTCAAATGGTTTGAAATAGTTTTGGAAATGTTTTCCGATAAATTCTTCATGGTCATGTTGTTTTGAGCTCATCTTGGCAAGCACAATTCATTTTCCTAACTAGTTTTGTAAGTTTGAAGTTTCCATGGCTAGTTCCTCATTTGAATGTACATGGATGATGTCTTTTGAGTGATTTAGAAAGACTTACATATGTTCTGGATATGTTTATGGGTGTTAGGGAATTGTTCCCAAAAGTATTCATGATGTTTAGAACTAATTGTAGAACTTGGGAGTGTTTTGAACTTGAAATCTGATATTTTTAGCAGTAGGAAAACCCATCTGCAGAATTCGGATCGATTTGGGTCTAGTGCAGATCGATCCAAGGCATCTGGAGCTACAGAAGATAACAATCTGCTAAAACCGGATCGATTCGGTTTTGGGCTGATCAATCCGCTGGTCTAGTTTCAGCCCGACGACTTTTACGGAAACAAGAATAACTCTTTCTAGAAAATTCAGATTTGCACGTCATTTTTTGCGTTGGAACCGGAACTCAAAGACTATCTTTTGATATAAAATTTGTTATACTTTATTAATTACCATTTTTCCCTTGGGGCTATTTTGTGTCAATGAAGTTGTTTTTTGAGGTCTAATCCATGATTTACTTAGTAAATTAAGGGTGTTTTGGCATGTGGGCTTTGTTACACGTGTCCTAACTCGCATGAGGCGGGTTGAGGTGTGACACGATTGCACAGATTAAGGGAGTTTTGGCATATGGGCTTTCTTAAGGGTGTTTTATGAGGTCTAATCTATGATTTACTTAATAAATTAAGGGTGTTTTGGCATGTGGGCTTTGTTACACGTGTCCTAACTCGCCCGAGGAGGGTTGGGGTATGAAACAGTTGCACAGATTCCTGTAGTCTGAGACTTTGAGGATGTGTTTCAGAATATTTTAGGATTACCACCTAAACGGGAGATTGACTTTTATATCGAGTTAGTGCCTGGTACTTTACCACAATCAAAGGCTCCTTATCGATGGCACCAACGGAGATGCAAGAACTGAAGAAGTAAGTGCAAGAGTTAGAAGATCTCAAGTTTGTTCGACCCAACACGTCGCCTTGGAGAGTATCAGTGCTATTTTTTAAGAAAAAGGACAGAATTCAGCAACTTTGTAGCGACTATAGGGAGCTCAACAAGGTCACGATTAAGAATAAGTATCCACTCCCTAGAATCGATGATCTGTTTGATCAGTTGCAAGGAACGACGACTTTCTCAGAGACTGATCTATGATCAGGATATCACCAACTGTTGGTTCAACCCAAAGATATTTCAAAGACTACTTTCAGGATGAGGTATGGGCACTATGAATTCTTGGTTATATCTTTTGGATTAACCAATGCCTCAGTGGTATTTATGGACCTAATGAACCAAGTATTTAGGCCATAGTTGGACCAGTTCATTATCATGTTCATCGGTGATATTCTGATCTACTCAAAGACCGAGGAGGAACATGAGGAACATATAAGTATAGCAATACAGACCCTCCGAGATAGCTAATTGTATACGAAACTCAGCAAGTGTGAGTTTTGGCTGAAGGAAGTCAAGTTCCTAGGACATATTGTCTCGCAAGATGGAATAGTCGTAGACTCGTCAAAGACAGACGCAGTGTTGGATTGGAGTTTACCAACCACTGCAGCGGACGTCAGAAGTTTTCTTTGTTTGGCTGGATACTATCGAAGATTTGTGGAAGGATTCTCCAAGATCGCTGCTCCTCTTAACGGGCTAAGGAAGAAGGACTTGAAGTTTGAATGGAGTAACAAGCATAAACGCGCATTTCAGGAATTGAAAGAAAGATTAACTACAGTGCCAGTGCTAGCGATACCTAAGAGTGGTGAGCAGTTCACCATTTATAGCGACGCATCACATCAGGGACTTGGATGTGTTCTGAGGCAAGACGGAAAGGTAATCGCATATGGATCACGACAATTGAAACCTCATGAGTTGAACTATCCAACACATGCATGACCTTGAGCTAGCCGCGATTGCTTTTGCACTCAAGATTTGGAAGCATTACCTCTACAGCGAGAAGTTTAATCTGTTCTCGGATCACAAGAGTTTGAGATACTTGTTCTCTCAAAGAGAGTTGAACATGAGGCAAAGACGTTGGATGGAATTGTTAAAAGACTACAATTTTATGATGTAATATCACCCTGGGAAAGCGAACGTAGTGGCCGATGCGTTAAGTCGAAAACCCCGAAAGTTGATAGTACCTTCTCTTATGATCAACGAGGGCAAGCATTAGAAACTTTGGCTGAATTCGATATTCAAGTCTCAGATCCAAGTGAAGGATGACACTTTGGATGTCTCATGGTGCAACCGACCCTCACCAGTCGTATTTTGGAGGCACAGAAGAAGAATGAAGGACTTCAGAAGTGGTTCGCAACCAAGGTAGTAAAAGAACCCGAGAATTGGTTCGGACGGAGCACTCAGATGTAGAGGCAGACTTTGTGTGCCAGATGAAGATAATCTTAGGAAGGGTATACTAGACGAAGCTCACAAGTCGCGAATGATTATCCACCCAGGAGGTATGAAGATGTACAAAGATTTGAAGAGAGACTTCTGGTGGGAAGGAATGAAGTGAGAAGTTGTTGAGCACGTGTCTCAATGTCTTACGTGTAAGCAGGTAAAGGCAGAACATCAGAAGCCTCCAAGACTTCTACAACCGTTACCAGCTCTCGGATGGAAGTGGGAGCATATGGCTATAGATTTTGTGGTAGGATTGCCGAGATCTCAACAAAACCACAAAGCTATTTGGGTAGTTGTGGATCGACTTACCAAATCAGCGCATTTCATAGCTTATAGTATGTCGTATCCAGTCGAACATTTGAGCCAGATGTACATACAACAAATTGTGTGACTGCACGATGTACTAGTCTTTATTGTATTTGACCGTGATTCGAGATTTACTGTAAAGTTTTGGAAGAGTCTAAAGACAGCTTTAGGGACTTCGTTAAGCTTGAGCATTACCTTCATCCACAGACTGATGGGCAGACTGCACGAGTACTAGGTAATGGAGGACATGCGTCGAGTGTGTTATTGATTTTGAGAGCTCATGGGAGACTCACCTACCTTTGATAGAATTTTTATACAACAACAGTCACCATTTGAGCATAGGGATGGCACCATTCGAAGCATTATATGGGAGACCGTATCGATCGCCTTTGTGTTGGGCAGAGATTAGACACAATCAACTGCTTGAACCAAAATTAGTTCAGAAAACTAATGAGAATATCAAGATTGTGAATGAAAGGATGCGAACGATGTAGAGTAGATATAAGAGTTACGCGGATAAATGTCGCAGAAGCTTGGAATTCATTATTGGAGATCATGTGCTACTTAAAGTATCTCCGGTGCGAGGAATTGTCAGGTTTGGACAGAAGAGAGGAAAGATAGCACCGCGTTTCATTAGACCATTTGAGATTCTCGAACGTGTAAGAAAGGTTGCCTACAGACTCGCGCTGCCACCTAAGATGTCAGGAGTACACAACGTGTTTCACATCAGCATGTTGAGGAAATGTGCTCACAATCCAAGTCATGAGATCAACTTTGAAGACATCGAGGTTAACGACAATGTGTCATTTCATGAAGGACCAGTGCGAATTCTAGATCGAGGAGTCAAAAATCTAAAGAATAAGGAAATTTCGTTGGTGAAGATCCAGTGGAAGTTTCACGATGAAGGAGAAGCTTCATGGGAGTTGGAATCTGAGATGTGTGAGAAGTATCCAGAGTTATTCCACGACGCTTAGTTCGAATTTCGAGGACGAAATCTTCATTTGGTGGGAGATGATGTAATACCCTATATTTTTGTTGTACTTTTATATAGTACTTTTGTTATATAATAAGATTCAGTGTGCTTGGATTTACAATTCCTGTGATTTCAAGTTCAAGCGATCGAACCTCTTTCTATTAATCGAACTTTATTTACAACTGCCGTTGAGGACTAACGCATGTTCGGGAGTCTCCTTGGACTCAAAGAATTTGAACGGGGCTGATTGGAAAGAATATTTTTTTGTATTTGCGAACCTTTGGAAGAAACATATAGATTCGGTCAAAAGAGAGAAGTCACCTTTGCCCTTAGTCTTGGACTCTTCTTATATTATCACTTTAGCATTGTGTTGTGATGGTGTTTGAAACTTTTGCTCGCATTGCTCTTGAGATGCTTATGGAGACTTTTCAAATATTTATTCATTATCTTAAACCCATGCATTTGAGACCATTATTGACTCATCAGACGAGGACAAACTTAACAAATACAAGGTGATTGAACCATACTCTGAATTGATGTGCTTTTGTCGTGAATAAATGTTTCATCTCACCTTTTTGTTTACCGGCCCCTCATCGTTTATGGTAGTATTTCATTGATAAATCCAAACTTTGATACTTTTTCCCTTTTTAATTTAGTTAATTCTTTGCCTATCCAGAGAGTACTTCAAATTAGTGCTTTAGCTTAGATAACAAAAGACATTCTATTTCAAAGCATTTCAAAGCAAACTTGGTGAATAGAGAACTTACCTCTGGCATAGAGAGCTTTTGGCAAACAAAGTTTGCCCCTAGTTTGAAAAAGACTTGGGGGCTTGCTTCAAAGGTAAAATACGAATTTCAGCAAACAAAGTTTGCCCCTAATCTTGAGAGCAGATAGGCATATCCCAAGGGGTTTTGAGAGGATGGTAGCACAGGGATGTCTGAAGCATAGTTTCTCCTACCTTAGAGGTAATCTGTATGAATAGGGTGGGATGAGGTGGGTCAACCCATCATTTAAAAGAAACATGGGTTCGGGCAAACAGAGTTTACCCCTAATCTGGAATGAGGAAACTAAAGGCGCTAAAGATGTTGCTTATAGTTCGTGGACCGAGAACCTTGGAAGGTTCACCTACTTATCGGCAAGCGGGAATCAGGTCCAAAGTAGTTCGACCAAAACTTGAAAGAAAAATGCCAGATCATAGCAAGGGTGGCGACCGAACCGAGTAGGTTTCCTACGTATTCCCGAGTGGGAATCAAGTCCAACATAGTTCAAGTACTCTATAGGTCTTGAAAGAATAAGGCTTCAAGAATTGGTGGGCTTTTCGAGCCATGTTGTCATTTAGGTCTAGTGAGTGCGTATCACTTGTGGTAGCTCTTGTGTAGCATGATGAACTACTTCTCTCCCTTTTTTTATTTCTTTTTTTTCCCCTTCTTTGTGGCAGTTGATTCTTTTCACATTTTCACTAGCCAGTCAACTTAGCTTCTCTCATAATACATCGTGTTTTGATTACACTCTCATATACTCTCAAAGCAATATCAACCCAGAAAAAATTCTTTGTTTATTCGGGCTTATTGAAAGATACCTCTTCACTTGTTTAGGCCCATTTAGCCTCTAAATATCTCACTGATGCTTTCAAATTTCTATTTTCAATCTTTTCTTTGCTTAGCACAACTTAAATCCCCAAGATGGTTCATAGCTAATGATGTTCTTCGAAGTACTCAAGAATTCAATATTTTTCGTTCACTCTTCGCTTATTTTGATTTTTTTTTATTTCATTTCTCTCGACATCTCTTAGGGTTTTGACTAGCTAGGATCTAGAAATTGAAATCAACACGGATCTTATTTTTGCTTTAACTTTTGCCTAGGTGCCCTTTCAAGTTTTTAAGCGAGCTCTCTTCTTCTTCTTCTTCTTTTTCTCTTTTCTTGTGCTCTAACTTTTACCTAGGTGCCCTTTTAGGCTTTCATCCTAGAGAGCTTCTTTTTCTTTTTCTCCTTTTTTTTCAAGAAAAAGTTCATTTAAAATATCTGGCTACCATCAAGGACCAAGTTTATGGTTTTGGATTGTGGACTCATCTATTAGGCTTTAGTATTTGAGAAAAGGGGATGGTGAGCAAGCTTCAAGAAGTTCTAAGTTCTTCTTTTCAAGATTGGGAAAGAGCATCTTTAAATTCTTAAAGCAAAGCTAATCAGCTCTCTACTTGTATTTGGAATTGGCACAAAATTTGGGGATCTTTTTTCAATGCAAAGATTTATCAATAACATATTTTCCATCATCATTTGAAAAGTGATTTATTTTTATTTTCTTCCTTTATTGGTTTAACAATCCACATATTCACAACTAGACACATTTATTTAAGCAAAATAACATTTTATTCAACCAGCTGCAGATTACATTATTTGACTCGATGGATTTGATAAAGACTCGACAATAGACTTGATGGGAGACTGACAAAACAAACACAACTTGGATACTTGGCACTCGACTCTAACTTGGACATGAGTCGATTACAGACTGGACTAGGCTAGAATTTGGTTTCAATTGGAGTGTCACAGATGATCTTTAATTTATTATATTTCCAAGAGCATCCACTTTCGCTTCAGCAACAGTATTCCCAAACACTATCACCTCAGTAGCATCATTTGAACCTTCGGGTTCACCACCCGTGTTTGCAGAAACATTATCCATCCCTATGGACAATTTCTCAATTAAGTGGTCCTTCTTCGAATTATTAGGCTCTACAAGCTGATCAACCTCAACATAATCCTTTTCTCCTTGTGTTATCTTCTCTCATCTAACTAATCTCACACTTGAATTTCTAACCCAAACTGTTCTTGGGTTTGGTGCTATCTCGCCTACAGTCATATTTCATTTTTAATCAATTTTGATTTATTTCAAAAGAATTTTCATTTTGTTATTATTTTTTACATTTTCTTTTTTTATTTTATTGACTTTATTAGTTGCAAAGGCTTAGTGAAATCTTTATGAATGGTTCATATGTCACACGAATGCAATGCATGTGTGTGTGTGTGTGTGTGTGTGCCTACTCTATATGCCAAGAAAAACAAAATCCTAATCCTAACACATAAACACATAAGCATATAAAATCTTCACCCATGTCAAGTGTGCCAACTTCTCCTTTCATTGTGATCCTTGCTACATTTTCTAAGGTTGGATACTTTTGGAAAATTTTGAAATTCACTTGAAAAGTATTTCTTGAGTGATATGATTCTTTTAAAAAACAATCCCCAAACATTCTGGATTTATTTGTGAAAAATGGGGATGTGAAATATCTTTCAACAAAAGGTGATTGGGTTAGAATTTTATTTTGAAATTCATTTGAAAAACATTTCTTTAGTTGGCGAAACTTTTCAAAAATAACTCCCAAGAATTTTGGGTTCTTTCTTTGAAAATGAGAATGTGAAAATATACCTCAACAATGGTTGCCTTAGAATTTTCATCAAAAAGTGAACTCCAAAGATTTTTGAAAGAGCGATTGAATACTTTGGAATAAAGATGGCAATAATATGTTTGCTTTCAAAGATGGATTTAAAATTCTTTGGGTAGAAGGATCACATGATCTAATTATCAATGATGCTTAGCTAACAAGATATAAGAAGTGTAATCTTTCAATCAAGATTCAGCGTGTTCCCAAATGTCATGGAACATGAAGAGGAATTGCTCAAAAAGTGATTAAGAGGTTACACATCTTTCATCAAGCAAGTATCGTCATCATCTCAAGTAATGCCTTCCGGGCATACAAAACTTCCTAGCACATAATCCTAATCAAGAATTGATTTCTTAATATTTGAAATGTTCTATAGAAGCTACCATGCAAAGGCCGGGTTTTGGTCAAATAAGGGACCCTTGACACACATCAGATAGGATGCTTTATATACCAACACATGGTACAAGATCAAGGGTGATCACACGGCTCTATGATATCTTAGCCAACCGGGTCGCCCCTAGTCTCAAGGTCATAGTTTCGTGCAATCGACAAGCGAGACATACAAGTGTAATGCAACGGGAACACAAAAATTAATTAATTTGATTAAAAAGATGCTTTCAAGTTTAATCCTCGAGTGAACTCAAAATCAGAAATCTTGGCCTATGAAACCAGATATTCTGTGTTCAATCTCCAGTGGAGTCGCCAGATTGTGGATATCGTAGGCTAGCCACTAATCGGCGATGATTAGTTCCCGTTTATAGTCCTGAAGTTATACTTTGTTAGCTCATTTCATTTAGTTATTAGCTGTTTTTTAATATATATTCTATATTTTGTAGGTTTTGGAGCTTTAACTTGATAATGCACAAAAATCCAATGATTAGTGACTTTAGAAGTCATTCTGGGCTCAAAAGTTAATTCCAATGAAAACTGAATACAGTAGTAGCCTCAGAAAATTACATTTTTGACCATGAAGACTTTGGATTTGAGAAATTTCTCTTGAGATATAAAATATAGATCTTCGAGTCATGGACGTGTGGCCACAAACGGCGAGTCAATCCGAGGTCCAAGTCAAAAGTTATCGCAATTCTACGATCGGTGCGCAAAGTTGAGAAAATTTGGAAAAAGTTGGAAAATGACATCTCGCTGGAGCGGCCAGCTCATGCGAATTTGGGGATCTCGCGTGAGTGGCCGATGCAAGCGACCCGTACAAAAAACTCAAAAACACGTATTTTGATGTCCTGAAGAGCCCTGTGCAAACAAAATTGCCTACTTACGTCCAGAAACGTAAATAAAACAGTTTTAGTGCGATTAGGTTTCGGAAAGCTTCCAAAACTAGCTCCAAATCTATATATATCCTCTTTTAAGTAAAATTGGGGGTTACACAACATTATACACATCCATATACAACAAAAAATTTCAACCATTGACGAGAGGAAAGAAATGAGAAGAAGAAGAAGACCAAGAATTCTCATAGCCTCCTTCATCAACAACTTGCTTGTTTTCGATTCTATGGCCGCTTAGACCGAGATCTAGGCTTCAATGAAACCCTAACCAAGTAATAAGGTGTTATTTATGTTTTTCTTTTAGTTTTATTATGTTTGGATAGGGGTGTCATTTGAAACGAAAATTCCAATTCCGACTGATTCCGATCCAAAAAATTCGGATTTTGGCAACTAAATATGCACTCCAAATTTTTGAATTCCGAAAAGTCTAAAAAAAAATCGGATCGGAATTGGAATTGTTTTTAGAATTCCGAAAATTCTGAAAAATTTCCGAAAATATTCCAAGATTATATTTTCTGAAACTTTTCCGAAATATTTCAAAATTTCTGAAATTTCAACTTTGCTATCCCACATCGAAAAAACATAAAAGAGGGGATGTGATGTGCTTCTATAAAATGCCTACAAGTCTCAAGTGAAATCCAATTAAGTTTAAGTTTGAATTCCAAATATTCTGAATATTCCAAAAAATTCCGAATCTGATGAAATTCTGAAAATTCGAAATCGAAAATAATTTTGGAATTTCCGAAATTTCGGAACAGAATTCGGAATGCATTTTTGGCTTTCGAAAATTTCAGAATTTTTTCTGAAAGGGTGTTTCCAATCTATTCTGGCCTAAACACACCCCTATGTTTGGATGATAATTACATGTTTAGAGGATTTTTTTTATAATAAAGTCGTATTCATTGATTAAATCGTTGCTTTCAAAGTTTATTCTTGTCTTAGATCTATTTTGAATGTGATGTGCTCAATGATTTATATTTGCTGTGCTTGTATGGATTATTTACATGTAATGGTGCTTAATTGAATTGTGATATCAAGTAGTCGAATAGTTCATGCCTAGGGAAGACGGAGTGTGTCGCAACCCTAGTTTAGTGTGAGACACTTCGTGCCAACCGAAGATGAATTATGTTAATGCTTGAATCATAGTTATCTTCTTGAGGGAGAAATTGGGCTTATAGCTACGATTCCCTATTATCATCCAATGTAATAAGTTAATTGAATGCATAAATACCTTATTATGAAGCTAGTGGTGGATTTGCAATCCTAGGTTCAATACACATATTTATCAAAATAACTTTTAATTACTTTCATAGTTTAGATTTATTTCTTTAGTTTCTCAGCTTAATTAAAATCAAAATCAAAATTCTATTTTCTTAATTAACAAGGTTTAGGTTTTAAAATTAAAGTGTTTTAGTATTTCAATCTCTGTGGGTTCGACCCTTACTTCCGCACTACAAATCTTAGAAAGTAAAGCATACTTTTATATCTTGATTTTGACAAGATCAGCCACATTTTAACTTTTTCAAATTCAAATACGAGTCGCCGCTTAATTTTTAAAGCAAAATTAAGAAACTATTTTAAAGGCAAACTAATCTTTTGGAAACCAAAGATTTCTGATCCGGGGATTATGGAATGAGAGGGGAAGGATCCCGACATACTAAAACACCCCCTCCCATCCTATCTCGTGATAGGCCTCTACTCAACATCCTTTTTAATCGAATTGTTAATCTAAGCATGCCCTCAACTAATACATATATATATATATATATACATTCCAAATGCATGTTGAAAAGGGTGCAAGATTGCTAACGATAAAACGGCATATAAAACCACATAGTTCAAATAGCAAGCAAAATGATATGCAAATAGAGAACAAATAAACTTAGCCGGGATCCAGCTGCGATATAGAAACATGCAATGCATACAAAAAAAGAAAACTTAGAAAAAGAGTCTTTAACATATATATATATATATATATATACTTAAGGCAAACCCTAATCTAAGGTATCACGCATGAAGTCGAAAGTCAATAAAAATCAAATAAAATAAAAAATAAATGGTGGTTCAAGAAGCCTTACCTTAATAGCACTACGAAACAAAGATTAGTGCATATGCTTTGAACATAATATAATATCAATTCCTAAATATTATCAAACTCCTAGCTAAAATCTAACAAACATGGAGAAAGTTGACAAAATCATGAATTCCTTCCAATTTGTTGAAATCACAACACCTCTATAGATATACAAGTCTCAACTAAGAGCCAATGTAATGTCCATATAGAGATGCTGCAATCTCAACACGATTAAAAGGAATCCATAACTAGGCTCAACCAATTAGGACTTGTCATAATACAAAACAATGTCCTAAATTACAATAATCAATACACATGTGATGATAATGAATGCATGAACATGAACAAGTTGAGAATCATTCATTGATTTAGATCATTTAGCCTCTAGATTTAAGCTTAATTAACTTTGTTCAAAACATAGTTTAAGTCTTGGGTCATAGAAAAATTGTTTGGACCATCATTTACAAGGTTTACCAAATCTATCATAGAATTTTAGGAATTACAGAGAAGGAATCAAATATTAAAAAATAGGAAACTCATGGTTCCCATGGTTTGATCTTGATGATTTTTGGACACAAAGTGCCTCTGTAGGTCTAGTGTCTAACCCAAAAATCAAGAATCAAACGGTCCGATCACCGGGAATTGGACCATGTCAGAATTTACAAACTCTCTGTCCAGAGATCTTGTGTGATTTTCTAAAAATAGTAAACAAATCAGAATCTCTTCAATTATTTTAGGGGATCTTGTTGTAATACCCGCAAATTTCCTATATATATAGAATGGATTCCCGGATTTATGTCTGTATATATGAGTTCATTTCCAGTAATTATTTCTGTAGCTTGTACTAATATACGTATTATATATTCGACAAGATTGTAATATTCATAGAATCTGCACTGCCTTAGTAATATGATTTTTATTGCTAAGCCCGCCCCGTATATTAATGTCGTATTTTAATATTATTATTGTTAAATTAGTTTAAGTTATATTGAATATTCATCGCCGCTAAATTTATAACTATAGATTGCTTTTAATAATTATTATCACTTAAGTTATAATTATCGATTATTTAAATATCTATAATTTGCTAAGTTTATGACTATTAGTTATATTGTATATTAATATTACGTTAATATTATTCGTCGTCACTTAATATTTTAATATTATAGGTTATACTATTATTCGGACCCAATAGTTGTGACCACAATTAGGATTTGCTTATTCGACTTTATTTAGCTCTATAATTATAAGTTGTGATTATTATATTATTATTGATATTTTAATCCACTGACTATTATTGGGATTATATTAGTACCAGTATTTTTATTTAAACCCAGATCTTATTATTAGGACATGATATTGTTTAATAATATAAGTTGTAATTATATTATATTACAGACCCGATAGCCCCGACTTTTAATTCTAGTTCAGAATTCGTAGACAGAGCTACCCTTAGAACCGTACACCCCCTGTATATGTACACACTTTCAGTCTCGCGCCCATTTTGCAGCATTACACGCAAATCAAGACGTAAGCCCCACCTCCTGCCACGTGATAGCCATGCATACCCACCTCACCATGTGGCAAGCATGCATTTCCACCATTACATGTGTCACACATGTGCACACAACTATAACACTTGGCAAGCATGCAAAGCCACTTGTCAACCCTATTCCCCCATTCATATATACTTAGTATACACACTCATACATTCGGCAGCACACACACACACACACACACACATCTGCCATAGCAGATTTAAGAGAAAAAGAGAAATGAACCGAGAGTGTGAGTGAGATTGAGAGCTTGAAAAGAGATTAAAACGCCACACATTATACACACATCACTCTCTCTTCACTCTCAGCACAATCTCTGTACACACATACGGGTTGTTTATTGTATGTATGTAGTCTTTGTATATTATATTGTATGTATGTATTAGGTGTTATGTATATATATACATATATAGACAGATTGGGGGAAAAGAGGGATAGAGCAACGGGTAAAGAGAGAGAAGCCGAGAAGAGGAGGCAGAGAGAAGGAAGAAGGTAAAACTTCCCAAACCCCCCTTTTCGTTTCTGTAACACTCACACACCCTCACACATTCACCAACATCCATAAGCTCTAGGACCGCAAGACCCACCATTAAAGCTCTGGGAAGCTTTAAATCTCAACCTCAACTAAACAGCCTCAAATTGGTACCAGACAGACCCTAATGAACCCAATCAAATACCATAAGTTCAGTTTTGGGTTTAGGACTCGTTTGGTTAGGCATGCAAGCAATTATTCATTTTGAACCAAATCTAATTTTCCCCGTTTTTGTGTAAACCATTAGGATTTGGGTTCTCAAATGTACTGGAAAGTTGTAGGGCTCGTCGAGACGATCAATTTTCATATAGGACTTGCACATTTTCGTTGAGTAATGAGAGAGATATGGTTGTTTTAATTTTATGTATTATAGGTATATATATACGTTATATATATATATATATCACAATCTGTAAAATCGTGGGAGGAAGAAGTAGATGGTGTAATGAGATTTTTTACGGTACATTTTGGTAGTCCAGTTGTATGGTACAAGTTAGTTGTAATTGGTATTTTAATTAGTTTAATAATATAGTTCTAATGTATAATCAACATATTTTAATTTCTAAAAAATATTATTTAATAAATAATATTTTATGGTGCGTCCAGAAATATTCTGCTAAGGCCAAACCGCCACATCAGCAGAGTGGCCCGGACTATCCGGAATGGGAGCTTGGGAGTCTACACCCCTGAGGTCAGCAGACGATACCGCTCGGGATGCTAGCACAGCCCGGGAATACGGTGCGGCAATTCTCCAGGAGGTATGGCTCGGCCCCGAGTTGTCCAGCAGTTTCCTAAATTAACTACAAGTCTGCGAGAGGAGATATGGCAGTTTCCTAAACCACTTAGGAAACTCCCCTAAAATCATGTAAATCTATTGTGATTAGATTAGGCTTCCTAATCTTAACAACTTACCATGTAGGGGTGGACTCTTGCATCTATAAAAGAGCCCACCTACCCTGTCAATAGGGATCCCGATTATTATTCTCCAGCTTACAAGCCTAAACAGAGAACTCACCATCCGTACGCATACACCCGGCCGGTATTACTGGTAGTGCCGCCATCTTTGTTGGCTCACCAAGCCCGCCGGTGATCTGCTAGTGAGAAGCGCACAGACGCGACCGTAGACGTAGGTCACCTTGTTAATGGGACCGAACCACATACAAATTGTTCTTGTCATATTTTCACTTAAAACCTTTCTTACCAATTTTAGGCATCATCAGTTTGGCACCGTCTATGGGAAATGACTGAGTCTTCTCATCAACAAATTCTCAACTGATTAACATGCCGCCAAAAATGGGTAAGAAAGCTGCTAATCCAACCAGTCAGGAGAACCCGTAGCCTGAACAGCAGGCTGCCACCATGACGACCGAGCAGATAACGGCAGCACTGGCGCAACTCCTGGAGGGCCAGCGCCGAACACAGGAACAGATAGAGGCGCTTATGGCCCGACACGAGAAGCGCCCCGCATCAGAGAATCAGCCTGAGAAGAGCGCTCCAATTCAAAGGCCTACTAGGGCATGGAGGCAAGCCCGTTCCGCCCGGTATCCCCGCCGAACCGGGAACGCCCTGCGGATGGAGAGCGTAGCCAGGCCACTAGGCGCTCGCAAAGACGACCTCGGCCCAATCCTCGCCGCGTGGAGGACGCCAGAATTATCATCGATCGGCGGCGTGCGGCCAGAGGGGAGGAGTCCGTACGGAGAGCCCGGGAATCAGCCGATGACCCTCTGGCCCTGAGCCGGGGGGATCTTAGGCACAGGCTTTCCCGGACCCAGAGCCGGGCTCTATCCCCGAAGTCGACACGCTTTGAGGAAAAGGCCTCGTCGTCCGACCCGACCTACAGCTCAGACACAGATAGGAGAACAGGGCGGAGTGACGTCAAAGCCCAGGTCGAGGAACTGCAGCAGCAGATCGAGAGGCTGAACCGTAAGTCTGGTCACGACCTCACCAACACGGAGACTGAGTCACCCTATACCGCTCGGGTGACATGGTTTCCCATTCCACGAAAGTTCAAACCCCCTCACCTCAACTCCTATGACGGCACAGAGAGCCCGGTGGACCACATCCGCACCTACAAGGCGCAGATGGCACTGGTCACCACGGTGGACGAGTTGTTGTGCCTGGCCTTTCCCAGTACCCTCAAGGGGCTAGCCGCACAGTGGTTTCACGCTTTGAAGCCCCGGACGGTCGACAACTTCCAAGCCCTCGGCAAGCTGTTCATCAGCCAGTTTGTCGGGATACTCGACCGGACGCAACCGGACACTCAGCTGCTGACCGTCAAGCAGTGCAAAGGGGAGTCCCTGAGGGAGTATGTAGACCATTTCAACCAGCAAAGGCTCCTGATCCGCAACCTTAATGAAACGGCCGCAATCATGGCCTTCAGTTCGGGAGTTCAACACACCAAGGTTGCCACGTTGTTCCATCGTGGCCGACCGGCGACCCTGGTGGAGCTCTCAGAGAGGGTCGGAAAATACATAGATACTGAGGAGTTCTTGAAGGCAAAGCGCGCAGGCCAGGCGGGAGACGAATCCCCGAAGGCCAAGCGCAAGCGTGAAGGGTTCGAGAAGTGCTCGGGAAAGAAGCCAAAGCAAGACCAAAGAGATGTCCGGGGTCAGCCCCCAACCACTTTCACACTCCTTTCCCGGCCTATACATGAAGTTATGGCCGCCGCAGAGGCACAGAGGCTGCTTCCGCAGCCAGCCAAACTCCGAACCCCGCCCGGTAAGAGGAACCGGGACAAGTTTTACCGCTACCACAGGGATTACGGCCATGAAACGGAGGATTGCTTCAAATTGAAGATAGCAATAGAGAAGCTGATCGAGCAGGGACACCTTGCGGAGTTCGTCACAGCGGACAGACGGCCTCGGCAGGACACCTGGGCTCCTGATCAGCCACCACCACCACCACCACTTGGCCACATCCACGTGATCTCCGGAGGAACGTCAGGTGGAGGTGATTCACAGTCGGCACAGAAGAGGCATGCCCGGGCGTCCCGAGCAGATGTCTGGCAGGTCCAATCTACCGGCTCCTCCCCAACCGATGTCCTAACATTCACGTCCGACGACTTAGAGGGTATCCACTGCCCCCATGATGACCCGCTGGTAGTGACGCTTTCTATATCCAACTATATGGTCCAGAGGGTGCTAATGGACACAGGCAGCTCGTCCGACAATATGTTCACGTCGGCATTCGATCAACTCGGGATCTCCAGGGACGGGCTCCGGCCGGTCACTACCCCCCTGGTTGGATTCAACGGCTTAGTACATAACCGCTCGGTACAATCGAGCTCCCAGTTCTCATGGGGACCTACCCACAGCAGGCCCCCATGCTCACCAATTTTGTGATCGTAGAAGCTCCGTCGGCCTACAACGTCATCCTTGGCAGGCCGACCCTCAACAAGGCTAGAGCGATCGTCTCCACCTACAACTTAACAGTGAAGTTCCCAACTCCCCAGGGACCCGGATGCTTGCGTGGAGATCAGAGCACCGCCCGGAGTTGTTATGTCAGCTCGTTGCACCGGGGGTCAATCACGGAAACTTTGAACGTCTAAAAGATGGACCCTCGGGACCAGAGTGACATGATAGGTCCGATGGAAGAACTGGAATAAGTGATGCTGGACCCCGAGTACCCAGACCGCACGGTCAGCATAGGTACCCTACTGGAGCCCGGCTTGAAGTAAAAACTGACTCAGTTCCTGAGGTAAAATCAAGATGTTTTTGCTTGGAGTCATGAGGACATGCCCGAGATTGATCCCCAGGTAATGTCCCACCGTCTCAATGTCAGCCCGGATTGTTGCCCAATCAAGCAGAAGAGAAGGGGCATGGCCCCCGAGAGACAGAAGGCAGTGAGTGAGGAGGTCGAGAAGCTCCTAAAGGCAAAGTCCATTCGAGAGGTCCACTATCCCAACTGGTTAGCTAACGTTGTTCTTGTCAAGAAAAGCAACGGGAAGTGGAGAATGTGTGTGGGCTTCACCGACCTCAGTAAAGGCCTGCCCCAAGGACTACGATCCGCTGCCCAGGATAGACCTCCTCATGGACTCCACCGCAGGTCACTCACTCCTCTCATTCATGGACGCTTACTCGGGGTACAACCAGATCAGCATGTACCCCGGGGACGAAGAGAAGACTGCGTTCATCACCGACCAAGGCACGTATTGCTACAAGGTTATGCCCTTCGGCCTCAAGAATGCCAAGGCCACCTACCAGCGCCTGGTCAACTATATGTTCAAAGACCTCATCGGAAAGTCTATGGAGGTATATGTGGATGATTTACTGGTCAAGAGCCGGGACGAGCCCGACCACCTCGAGCATCTGGCAGGGGCCTTCAGCTTTTGAGAAAATTTAGGATGAGGTTGAACCTGGCCAAATGCACCTTTGGTGTCTCATCCGGGAAATTTCTTGGCCATCTAGTCAGCAGAAGGGGGATTGAGGCAAACCCCGAGAAGATCAAAGCCATCATCAACATGCGGTCGCCCAAATCAACGAAGGAGGTTCAGAGCCTAGTCGGGCGGGTGGCCGCGTTAAATAGATTTGTCTCCCGAACTACCGACCGGTGCCTGCCATTCTTCAAAATCCTCCGCAAAGCTTTTCAGTGGTCAGAAGAGTGTGAGGAGGCATTCCAGGAACTCAAGAAGTACCTGGCATCTCTTCCTCTATTCTCAACACTCGTGCCCGAGGAGGAGCTGTTTCTATACTTGGCAGTGTCGCCATCGGCGGTTAGCTCGGCACTCATCTGGGAAGAGCACAGGATACAGTTCCCCGTGTATTACACTAGCCGGGCGTTACAGGGCGCAGAGAGTAGATACTCTCGCATCGAAAAGCTGGCGTTCGCCCTTATCACCTCGGTCCGAAGGCTCTGCCGTATTTTTAATCCCATGCCATTGTTGTCCTCACAGACCAACCTCTCCGCAGAATCCTCAGTCGTCCAGACACGTCCGGGATGCTTGTCAAGTGGGCATTGGAATTGGAAGAGTTTGAAGTGATCTACCGACCCCGAACAGCCATTAAGGGACAAGCCGTAGTGGACTTTTTAGTCGAGTTTACATATCCCGAGGATCCGAGCGAATAGTCTGAGCCCCCGGCCCTATCGCCCGGGTTACACTCTGACATCCCAACCTGGGTACTGCATGTGGACGGTTCCTCCAATCAGCAAGGTAGTGGAGCAGGAATCATCCTGACTACCCCCGACGGAATCCAGCTCGAATGTGCACTAAGGTTTGGGTTCCGCGCCACCAACAACGAGGCCGAATACGAAGCTCTCTTGGTCGGGTTGCAGTTGGCCATCTCTATGAGTGCACAACAGGTTCAGGGCTACAGTGACTCCCAGCTCGTGGTCAATCAGGTTAACCAAGAGTACGAAGCGTGGGAAGACAGCATGGTAGCCTACTTGGCCCTTGTCCGAACAGTTTCCAAGCAGCTCCGAGGATTCTCCATCACGCAGATACCCAGAGAAGAGAATACCCAAGCTGACCGGTTGGCTTGCCTCGCTTCGTCTTCTGAGTCAGACTTGCCCAGGATAAGGATACAATACCTACCTGAGCCAAGTGTGATCAACTCAGAAGGCATGGAGGTAGACCCGATCACTCTGGGACCCAGCTGGATGGACCCACTCGTGACATTCCTGACAACAGGGGCGCTACCTGACGACAAAGAAGAAGCCCACCAGGTTAAATACTGGGCAGCCCATTACCATCTCCTCGACGGCATTCTCTACAAGAGAGGATTTACTATCCCGTACCTTCGCTGTGTTCACCCCGCACAGGTCCCAGCAATACTGTTCGAAATCCACGAAGGAGTGTGTGGGAATCACATCGGGGGCCGGGCGCTTTCCAGAAAGGCACTGCTACAAGGATACTACTGGCCAACCATGGCTCGGGATTCTCAAGAGTATGTCCGGAGGTGTGACAAGTGCCAAAGATACTCTCCCATGATCATCCAACCGGGAGAACTCCAGAAACCATTCCACAGCCCCTGGCCATTTGCCCAGTGGGAAATCGACATTGTTGGTCCCTTGCCGACGGGTAAAGGACAGGTAAAGTTCGCTGTGATAGCCGTTGACTACTTCACTAAATGGGTAGAGGCCGAGCCCTTGGCAACGATAACCGAGCGAAAAATGGAAATCTTCGTGGAAAGGAATATTCTCAACAGGTTCGGCATTCCCCGAGTCCTAGTCAGCGACAATGGTAGACAGTTTGACACACCCATCTTTAGACAGTTCTGCTCGAGCTACGGGATACTGAATCATTACTCCTCCCCCGAGCACCCACGGGCCAACGGTCAAGCCGAGGTAACCAACTGAACAATCTTGCACTTAATCAAAACAAGGCTTGAAGGTGCCAAAGGGCTGTGGGGTGAAGAGCTTCCAACCCATCTGTGGGCTTACCGCACCACACCCCGAGAGGCAACAGGCAAAACACCGTTCTTCTTAACTTACGGATTTGAGGCAGTGGTCCCCACAGAGCTCGGTTGCCTACGTATCGGGTGGCCAATTTTAGTGCGCCGGATAACGAGGAAGCCCTCCGGTCAGAACTAGATCTGGTGGAGGAAAGGAGGGACCAAGCCTACCTAAAGGTAGCCACCTACAAGCAACGGGTTTCTCGATACTACAACAGCAAGGTGAAGCACCATAGTTTTCAAATCGGAGACCTCGTCCTCAAGGTGGTGAACCAGTCTACCCAAATCCCGAGCCATGGAAAATTGGGGCCAAACTGGGAAGGACCATATAAAGTAACCCGGGTCAACCGACCGGGAACTTACTGGTTACAGAGCATAGACGGGCACGATCTCTCTAATCCTTGGAATGTGCAACACCTCCGCAAGTATTACCAGTAGCATCTGACCTTGGGAGAAATTTAGTATTGTAAATTTGTTTTTGTAGCTCAGATTGGCAACCATTATCAATTTTTGTTTTGTAATAAAATTGCAAAATTTACCTTAAAATCTACTCATGTCAATGCACCGTGCAATACTCAGAAGACCTCGGGCCAAACCCCGAGGCACCAAAGACCTTGGGCCTAACCCCAAGGCACAGAAGACCTCGGGCCTAACCCCGAGGCACCAAAGACCTTGGGCCTAACCCCAAGGCACAAAAGACCTCGGGCCTAACCTCGAAGCACCAAAGACCTTGGGCCTAACCCCAAGGCACTAGCAAGACCTCGGGCTCCGAACCCAGGCACAAAAGGACCCTGCAACCACCCATGTTCTAGGTAGGTTTCCTATGGTCGCTCCTCAATACGCCCCTGCCTCCACAGGATACTCGGGGGGCAAGGGGATACTAGACCTAAACAGGAAATTACTAAAAGCTTCACTTAGATCTAGCCGTCGATGGGGCCAAACCCCTAGGTGGCCGACGATGGCAAGCTTTAAATGACCCTGCAACCACCCATGTTCCAGGTCGGTTCCCTACGACCACTCACTCCTACACTCCCGCCTTAGCAAAATGCTTGGGGGGTAGGGGAATATTAGGCTAAAACAGGGAATCACACCGGTCACTACAAGAACTTGGAAGATATTCCCGAGTACTTACAGTGATCAGAGATATATCCCAGATGGTAATAAAGGATATCCTATAATACACCGGGCGTACCTTTTAAACAGGTCAGAAAGACTAGGTGTTCTGTTGGTTACGGTCCTAAAACATTTGCTAAGGCAGGTGTTAGGTTGGCCAAAAACCTAACGGGTACTAGCAATCACAAGCGGGCGCAGTACAGGAAAAAAGGAAATAAAGACAGTTAATGGAAAGTTTGACCGTGAAGGCCTTTTTATTAATTGAAATTTAAACTGTACAAAGCCTGGGGGGCAGTTGTAGTAGCCTCCCCACAAAAAACTACAACAATCGACAAAAAACAAAAACTAATCTACCACCACCACTTCTTCCCCCCCCCCCCCCCCGCCCGCGGTGTGCTCATCAACGGAGGGGCCCCCAACCGGCGCAACTTCAGTGGCAACCTCGGCTTCAGTGGAAATCTCAACTTCAGCGGCAACCTCGATTTCAGCGGTGACCTTAGAGTCCGCCTGGCCTTCCTTCCAGTAACCGGACTTAGCCCAAGAGTACCCGAACAGATCCCAGTCTGGGTGGTCAGCAACAGACCGCTTCGCCAGGTCGGCGTAGCCTGTGAGGAACCCAGCCTCGAATCCCTCCTCAGCTTCTCTGGCTTCAGCCTCCTGAGCAGCAGTAAGCTCTGAGAGCGTGGCTATCATAGCTTCGAGATCCTTCTCGACGGAGATCTTTGCGGACTCCGAGGCAGCAACCTTGGCCTTAGCAATCCTCTCGGCGGTAATCCTTTCGGCCTCCACAACCGCAGCCGCGGCCTCCGCAGCCTTCTAGGTAGCCTGCTTGGTGGATAAGGAATCACGGACCTCCCCCAGCTCTAGGGTGATTGCCCGGGATCTTTCTTCCTCCACGGTTAGGGCAAACTTTGCAGACTCTCAAGCAGCCCTCTCCACGGAAAGGTTAGCCTCAGCAGCGGCCAATCTCTGAGCAATGCCGGGAAGGGTGGCCTCGGCCCTAGCAGCAATACAGCTAACCTGCAAGAACAAGGAAACGTCAGTATGCACATGGAGAGAAAGTTAACGTTCACATTCCAAGAAGAAACTTACCAAGTGACCGATGCTATATAGCCAGGCGATAATGGCCTCGGGGCTCATCAGGGCGCACCTGTCAACCTGACTCTGCAGTAACCCCGGTCGCACCCTTCCACGGACATCCTCTGTTGTCTCAGTCTCTGGAAATGAAGAGGGGTCCGCCCGAGCTTCCTCCATGGTTGGGAGAGGTACCCCGGACAGTCTGGCCACTGGGGGGAGTGGTGAAGGCGCGGCAGTGGTCGCGCTAGTAAGTGGTGGTGGTGGCGCAGCAATTGTTACCGTGGGCATGGAAGTAGCAGCAGTTTCCTCCCTAGCCCGGATGGAGATCCCCCGGGAGATCCTCTTCAGTGGCTGGCCCTCAGCGGGGGCTGGTTTCTTCCTCTTTTGGCCAGCCCGGGCTATCAAGGCTATCTCTTTATCCTTTAGCGCCGCCGCGTTCTTGGGAGACATTTCTGCAAAACCAGAAGCATGTTAGGGTTCAACAGTGTAGAAAAACCAGACGGACAAGGAATGGTGTTTACCAGGGATGATCACCGGGAGGATGGGAGCTATGAAGTCGTGCTGGGGCTTATAATAGGTCTTCGGGCTCGCCGACCGGGTCAGTACTTTATTAATATCGGTTGGGTCCACCGCCAGAGACAAGACCCGTGCTTGAAGCTCGTTGGGAAGACTCGGCGGGTCCGCTGCTCCCACTACAAAACAGACAAATGGGTTAGTCAAGGCCGGGTAAGGAAACTAAGCAAGGAAGAAAGAGTGCTTGGACTTACTCCTCAGCTTACTCGCTCAGGAGGTCCTCAGTTGAATGCCCGGCGTCTTCTCACACATACCCAGGGTGGATACTTGGAAGAACTTCTTCTTCCACCCTTTGTTGTTGCTTGGGCAATTTACAAATATCTTCCGCCCCTGCCTAGCCGAGAGTGAGAAGAAGTCGGCCTCCCCGTGAACTGGGAAAGGCCGGTGGGTCCAAAAGAACTCCTGAAGAGTGAGCTCATACCCAAGGACTTGGGGCCACAAAGAGATGTACCCCATCAAGTAACGCCAGCCGTTCAGGGCAAGCTGCCCGGGGGATATCCCGAGGTAGATGAGTGCATCTCGGGCGACCGGGTGAAGAGGCAAGCGGAGGCCCGCCATGAAGGCATCTTCATACAACGTGATGAAGCCCGACTCGTGGAAGTGGGCTCCGCTGTTGTGGACAGAGCAAGAGAGGGGGTAAGGAAGATCATATCAGTCTCTGATTCGATCTAGGTCAGGACCACGCAAAATACTAATGATGGACTCACACGTGAATATGACTCCGGGACTGTTCGGCACAGACCCTTCATCGCCCGACCCCCGAGACGTCGAGGCTGCAAGAGAAGCCCGGTACGCTTCCTCGTGAAACGCACGGCAGGGATTATTCCCTCACTATGCTGGTCTGAAGGGGCTGAAGAAGGAGGATCCGGGCTTGTACTCATAGACCCGGATTGCAGCTGCTCGTCTTTCGACCGGGACGACGAGTTAAAATCTGAGTGGCACATGACTGCGTTTGTGGATGGCCTAAAGGGCAGACGAACTGAGAATGGGTCAAGAACTCCAAATCTGATGTACAAAGAAGGTATATCTAACAACCTAAAGGGTAGGTCATACAAGATTCGAGAAGCAACACAACCCCCTCTTAGAACTGCCCTGGGAATACCCGTTCGGTCAATCTGCCCTAGCGTACCCCCAGACTGAAAGAAATGACAAAATCGAAGGAAAAAAGAAATCCCAAGCTTGTACTAACCCAAGTGGGTTCCCTCCCTCCAGCTTAGTTCAAGAAAAGAAGAAGAGAATGAAGAACTGAAGACGGGAAGGGAAGACTTACAAAAATTAGCGCAGATAAGAACTCGAGAATCTTGCTCGGGTACTTGGATGCTTAAATCCTCTCACTTGGCAGCAGGTACTGGAGAGAAGGACGAGTGCCCCTTATATAGGAACAGCGGACGGTCCAGATCAATCAGATCCGACAACTCATGAATTTTCCTGCCAAGAGTCGCCGACAGTTGTCACCTCGGGTACGTGAATGGTCGCCTCAAAAGACGCGCGCATTACATGCGTGACGTGACAGTCTAGTTACCACGCAACTGTTTGGTTACATATGAACTGACTCCGCTGGATCCCGACTAGGCCAATTATCTCCTGACATGTGGCAATACCCCACACCCGAGCTCCCACCTTTACCGATCGATTACTACACTGAGGAGCCATGGTGTGGGCCCCCTCCCGAGCAGCATTCCCGGACCACGTCCGGACGGTTTCCCAGGAGCTACTTATTTTCGCATCCTCGCTCGATTGTGCATCCGGTCAGTTTCAAAAATCGGGGGCAGCGTATGACCAAAATAACCTAGCCAAGAAGGTGCCACATCACCCAGCACCCCGTGGGGACCAGGCATTCCCGTGGTGTTCAGGAAAACCGCTTGGTCACAATAACAGGCCGGGTATTGACAATCACAAACAACACAATTGATGCAAAAAAATTGTGGCCTCAGAGGACCTTTTCATTGATTAAAGTATTTTGTACATTGGGGGCAGTTTTAGTGGCTTCCCCGGTAAAAAAAAAAAAAACAAAAGAGAACAAAGAGGGTCTTCAGGTCCCCTTGCCCTTCAGAGCTTTAATTTCCTCTTCCATGGCAGCCATCATGGCCACCAGTTCTCTGACACTGAGCTCCAGAGCATGAAAGTCCACCTCCCGCATGACAAAGTCCGTCTGCAAAAGAGCACTTTGCTTTTCCACCGCCTGCAGACGATCTTCCAGATTACCGAGGGAGAGGCCTGTCCAGGAGCTAGGTATATGGAGGCCGGTGTGTGCTTCCGGCCGACTCCTTTTTGGTTGGGGTTGAGATTCCTCCTCAACCGCCTTCTCCTTACCCTTCCTGGTCGGGCCTTGTGGCGGACATGTATCCCCGGACGAGGATGAATCAGAGCTGGTGGATAGAGTGATTGGCACTTTAGATGGGGCGGCCCCTCTCAGGGCATGCATGCCGGAATCCATGGACCGGGTATAGCGGCGCGACCCGGAAGCAGCCGCAACAGGAACTATAATGGGAACGTCACCGCCAACCTCACCAACAGGACCCCCGATCAAATCAGAAAATCTGAGGCCGGCCTCGACCACTCGGTTGATCGCCCCCATATCAGCCACAGAGGAAGCGATGTCACAGAAAGCGGCAAAGGACGTCTTGCACAGTTCAGGGTCGAAGGCTGGAGGAGGGTACATAGAGGGGTCCACCAACCAGTTTCCAGAGACAACGACCCAAGGGTATCGACGCCAGTTCTTGTTGGGGAAGTCCATACCCCGGACGAGATGCTTTCCTTCCGTTCCGGCGAGTAGGTAAGGATCCCCGCAGTCGATACTCAAGAGATAGCACCTGGCGACATCCACAGGGCGGAGGAATATCCCGAGCCGCTCGTTCAGTACCGATATGCCCCAGAGAAGACGGGCGAGATTTGGATGGCACTTGTTCAATGGAAAGCGTAATCCATGTAAGAGATCATAGAAGGAGGCAGAGAAATGAAAGCGTAGCCCCACTATTAGCAACAGATAACTGCTAATAATGACCGAGGGTAAAGCCACCTCCTCTCCTTTGGTGTAGGGACGGATCCCGACGTCATCCGGGATCTCGCAGTCCCTCCTGAAGGCGGTCATTCCGTCGTTGGAAGTCAGGTCGACGTGAGAAGCCATGGGGAGAAGCCTAGGTTGTAAGGAGGAAGAGGAAAGGAGCTCGGGAATACTTCGCTCTCAAAGACCGCTCGGTATATTCAATCTTCAAACAGCAGGCATATATGGAATGAACAGGTGCTCCTTATATAGAAACCTTGGACGGTTCAGATCAAAACTGATCGAACGGCTCATATGTTTTCCCGCCGGAACTGTCACTTCAGCCATGTGAAGCGTCGCCTCGAAAGACGTGGGCATTAAATGTTCGATGGGACGGTTCGGTTGCCACGAAAATGGTTCGGTTACTCCTAGGTTGGCACCGTTGGATCCTGACCAGGCAAGTGATCAGTGGACACGTGGCATGGGAAGAACTCGGGCTCACATGGTCACCGCTCGGTCTGTATCCCGGCTGATCACTCCAGCCGGTCCCATCCCTGGTAGAATCCCAATCTATCACCAAACGGTCTCTCGGATGCAGTCTTAATTTTCAAACTTCATCTGATGGAACATCACATCAACTTCGAAAATGGGGGGCAGTTGGTGCGTCCAGAAATATTCTGCTAAGGCCAAACCGCCACGTCAGCAGAGTGGCCCGGACTATCCGGAATGGGAGCTTGGGAGTCTACGCCCCTGAGGTCAGCAGACGATACCGCTCGGGATGCTAGCACAGCCCGGGAATACGGTGCGGCAATTCTCCAGGAGGTACGGCTCGGCCCCGAGCTGTCTAGCAGTTTCCTAAATTAACTACAAGTCTGCGAGAGGAGATATGGCAGTTTCCTAAACCACTTAGGAAACTGTCACACCCCGATTTTTGTGCAACCAAATATTCAATCCAGAGCCTGTATTCGGACTAATATTCAATTACCAAAAATCACGAGAGCGACACCCTCCCATATGCTAACAGAAAATTTATTGAAAACAGTATTTAATACTCCTTAAATAAAGACATGTGATCTTGTGTTTAAAAGAAAACACTTTCTTAATAAACCTGTATTCCCAAACATCCATTTCAATATAAAAGAACTAAAGTTCCATTATAAATATTATATCACTTTTCAATTTAAAAAAAATATATCATTTTCATAAATAAAATGTCCACATACAGAGTTCAGCGGAAAAAATATATATAAGAATAAAATCTATACATCCATTGGTCAGAGTAACTAAAACGTTCCCAGTACCCAATATACAATACATACTACAATAATCCAAATACGGCCACAATGCCTAAAATAAATAAATAAATAAAAATACAACCAAATACAAACTACACTTCTACACAACTGCAACTCCAAGACATCAAAAGCTCCACAGGAAATGTCCAAATACTAAACCTGCACAAGTGCATCCAACTACGTTTCATATAGAAACGCACCCGAATGCATAACACACTCGGGTCAGTCACATGACTGGTATGAGTTAAACAAAATAACAAGTCTTAGGGATCCAACTTGAACCCGTAGACAACAAATTACACTACAACACTCTTGGGCCAAGACAGGTAGTTCCACACACATATTTGGACAAAAGAGTAGTTTCCATTTACGTGGTGGCAAGTAGTTTCTTGCCCAAAATTCAAAGTTACTACGAGTTTTATACTTACCTCGGATATATATATGGTGAGCCAGCCCTGCATAAAAGTTAGTGGGCCCACCATCCTGTAAATCGAATGATCACAAACCAGGCGAATAATCCCATACATAAGCCGACCACATTATAACTTAAACGTCGCATTCATTTTTCCATGCTTATCAGTCTTATGAAATAATCCATGTTCATTACTTATTAACTTTAAATTTATCTTTGCATTCCCTAGCTTCACCACTTGGCCACCCTCCATGGTACACCCACACATATATCCCATGTGTGCCCGGACATACTACCAACATCCACTCTGGTGCTAGTTTGGTTGGGGTATCAACCAAACCAGGTATACACACAGAAGGCCAGTCAATATGCCTAGACGTCTAACAAATAAGCCGAGCATAAGGCTTAGGCCAGCTTGATCACGAAGCCACTGGCAAAAAGGTACACTCAGCAAGTCGAGCTACCAAAAAAAATACATATCACACAACGGGGAGCGGTGAACACTAAAGAATTATGTTGCGATTATCACTTATCGTTCGTATTATCCCAATAATTAAGAATTTTACGCTTATCACAAAGTTCCGTCTCATCATAGTCCAATCACATCTCTAACTTTTAGATGCATTCCAATTTCTTACAATAAAGGGCTTTATCAATTAACCCATAACAATCTTCCCTCAATAATTTCCAATCAAATTACAAAATCCTCAATATACTCTTCAACATATCTAATTTACTCATTTTTATTAAAATGACCACACAATAAGGTCAGTTATTTTAGGTGCAATAACCTCAACCCAACATTCAATATTAGCATACATAAAGCACATAATAAGAAATCATATTCTCCAATTTGCAAGTTGAACTATATTGAAAACTGCTACTGTAATCTTAAATTTCTGCCCAAATGGTGCAGAATCAGGAAAAATACCATTAGACGAAAAACGTGCAGAATCACGTTTTACATGAGACACGCGGACAGAATGTTCAAATTCAAAGCCACGATTTTCTAATAATTTTCTAAAGTTTCTGCGACTGTGTGAATTACACATAAAACGAATTTCACATATATTTTCTAACAAACATGAATATTTCACCTATAGTTTTGATTAAACTAACGATTCACCTAACCCTTTCGAATACCCTAATGTCATGATCGCAAAGTCACACGTAGGGAAAGAATGTATCTAAATTACTTCAACCATAACAACGTGTATTGATCCATTACAAAGATCTAACCCTAACAATTAAATTTTAACATACACTACTTTACTCCCATACACATACATATATATATACATACGTGTATATATATATACTCGGATACACAAAGTTTAACTCACCTAGTTCAATCCAAAATTGACAACCACGAATGCTCCGCGATTCCCCACGTGACCACGAATTCGGAATCCTTCTCCTTTCTCCTCCCTTTTCTTCTTCTTCTTCTTCTTCTTCTTCTTCTTCTTCTCTCCCTCTCTCTCTCTCTCTCTCTCTCTCTCTCTCTCACACACACACACACACACACACGTCTGTTCTTTCTTTTGGGTGGCTAGGGTTTTTAATATAAGATATATGTACACTACACACACAACACATGTCAATAAAACACACAAAAATATATAAATCCCGTTTTTCTTCTTGTGGGCTCACAAAAGAGACCTATATGAGCCCAGAATGCAGTACAAAGTGTTAAAATGAGTAGCCCAATGGGTACCCATGACCCCGGTACTAAGTTTTAATGTTAATTACATTATTTAACACATTCGCGGGCTTGTAAACACTATATAACAAAAATACATATCAACACTTCACTTTATTTTTTAACAAATATAAATTAATAAAATATAACTTCCAAACTAAACGTGCTCACTCATGATTTAATTTATATGTCCACCAAACACTAAAAATTTTCCAAACACATGTCTTACATAGGCACACTCATATAACATTGCTAACGGGAAAAATAATTATTTACATAGAAATTTTAGGGTTGTTACATTCTACCCTCCTTAAAGAAATTTCGTCCCGAAATTTGAAGCAACGTTATATATACAAAACAATTATGAATAAAAATTAAGCACGCAATTTCATACAAAATTGTGATTACGTTTTAACTCTCAACCATACGAGACTTAGTACGTCGAGCGAATAATCCAAACAAGGAAACCCTCATATATATATATACCTTATTCTCGTATTGTCAATCGTCAAACGTTAATAGATATTCCAAAACACAGAGATTGATGCAAACCATGTGAATACGAACTATGCATGTAACATTCTCACATTTAATCAATGATTTAACTACATGCTCATGTTTACCTCTTACCATGTCCCGAACTTCTACTACTCAAGATACCCAATACTTACAACTCAAATGTATAGCTTCAAGATCTTTCAGAACCTTTCACTATGAATAAGAATACCCGTCCAAATTAATAAGCTGTTGTAGATATAAGAAAACATCTGGCTCAATATACACTCACGAAAAATAATAAGGCATAGAAATTCCATGTTGAGAGATACGATAGATGCAGCAGTAGAATATCAGCCGATAATACCAGCTTCATAATAAGAAATCCAAAATACCCGTTGATAGATAAGAAATCCCAGAATACCAATAGTGATAGAATCCGCTTCAGAAAACCATAATAATCAATAGAGATGAG
The DNA here is from genome assembly GCA_033977485.1 of Hydrangea macrophylla. Lineage (NCBI taxonomy): Eukaryota > Viridiplantae > Streptophyta > Magnoliopsida > Cornales > Hydrangeaceae > Hydrangea > Hydrangea macrophylla. The sequence continues at coordinate 57,177,493 of CM066993.1, forward strand.
AAGGCTAGAAAACCAGTTGATAACATAAGAAATCCAGAAATCCAATCCTTGCCTCCAATTGCCGTACAAAATTTCTCAAGTCCATCGTATTCACCCACATAACTATTCCATAAACGAAAATAGAACTCCCCTCGATACAACCCCAATATACCAATACAAGATACATGCACTAACATGCAAATTTAACCATTATCCTATATGCTCATACTTGGTCTCAAAAATAACATGCAGTTAATACCAAGCAAGGAAGCAAATCAATATGTACGAGCATACGGTTCACAAACTACTACTAAGATATAAAGACATTATTCACATTACAAAGCACATAGCAACAAGAAACACGTAGTAGCACATGCTCCCAATCCCAAAGAAATTCGCAAACCTAAAGCTCTGACAAGCCCATAAACCACGATCTGAGAATCACTTAGACTCGCTAAGATAACCTTAAGCTCTGATACCAAACTGTCACACCCCGATTTTTGTGCAACCAAATATTCAATCCAGAGCCTGTATCCGGACTAATATTCAATTACCAAAAATCACGAGAGCGACACCCTCCCATATGCTAACAGAAAATTTATTGAAAACAGTATTTAATACTCCTTAAATAAAGACATGTGATCTTGTGTTTAAAAGAAAACTCTTTCTTAATAAACCTGTATTCCCAAACATCCATTTCAATATAAAAGAACTAAAGTTCCATTATAAATATTATATCACTTTTCAATTTAAAAAAAATATATCATTTTCATAAATAAAATGTCCACATACAGAGTTCAGCGGAAAAAATATATATAAGAATAAAATCTATACATCCATTGGTCAGAGTAACTAAAACGTTCCCAGTACCCAATATACAATACATGCTACAATAATCCAAATACGGCCACAATGCCTAAAATAAATAAATAAATAAAAATACAACCAAATACAAACTACACTTCTACACAACTGCAACTCCAAGACATCAAAAGCTCCACAGGAAATGTCCAAATACTAAACCTGCACAAGTGCATCCAACTACGTTTCATATAGAAACGCACCCGAATGCATAACACACTCGGGTCAGTCACATGACTGGTATGAGTTAAACAAAATAACAAGTCTTAGGGATCCAACTTGAACCCGTAGACAACAAATTACACTACAACACTCTTGGGCCAAGACAGGTAGTTCCACACACATATTTGGACAAAAGAGTAGTTTCCATTTACGTGGTGGCAAGTAGTTTCTTGCCCAAAATTCAAAGTTACTACGAGTTTTATACTTACCTCGGATATATATATGGTGAGCCAGCCCTGCATAAAAGTTAGTGGGCCCACCATCCTGTAAATCGAATGATCACAAACCAGGCGAATAATCCCATACATAAGCCGACCACATTATAACTTAAACGTCGCATTCATTTTTCCATGCTTATCAGTCTTATGAAATAATCCATGTTCATTACTTATTAACTTTAAATTTATCTTTGCATTCCCTAGCTTCACCACTTGGCCACCCTCCATGGTACACCCACACATATATCCCATGTGTGCCCGGACATACTACCAACATCCACTCTGGTGCTAGTTTGGTTGGGGTATCAACCAAACCAGGTATACACACAGAAGGCCAGTCAATATGCCTAGACGTCTAACAAATAAGCCGAGCATAAGGCTTAGGCCAGCTTGATCACGAAGCCACTGGCAAAAAGGTACACTCAGCAAGTCGAGCTACCAAAAAAAATACATATCACACAACGGGGAGCGGTGAACACTAAAGAATTATGTTGCGATTATCACTTATCGTTCGTATTATCCCAATAATTAAGAATTTTACGCTTATCACAAAGTTCCGTCTCATCATAGTCCAATCACATCTCTAACTTTTAGATGCATTCCAATTTCTTACAATAAAGGGCTTTATCAATTAACCCATAACAATCTTCCCTCAATAATTTCCAATCAAATTACAAAATCCTCAATATACTCTTCAACATATCTAATTTACTCATTTTTATTAAAATGACCACACAATAAGGTCAGTTATTTTAGGTGCAATAACCTCAACCCAACATTCAATATTAGCATACATAAAGCACATAATAAGAAATCATATTCTCCAATTTGCAAGTTGAACTATATTGAAAACTGCTACTGTAATCTTAAATTTCTGCCCAAATGGTGCAGAATCAGGAAAAATACCATTAGACGAAAAACGTGCAGAATCACGTTTTACATGAGACACGCGGACAGAATGTTCAAATTCAAAGCCACGATTTTCTAATAATTTTCTAAAGTTTCTGCGACTGTGTGAATTACACATAAAACGAATTTCACATATATTTTCTAACAAACATGAATATTTCACCTATAGTTTTGATTAAACTAACGATTCACCTAACCCTTTCGAATACCCTAATGTCATGATCGCAAAGTCACACGTAGGGAAAGAATGTATCTAAATTACTTCAACCATAACAACGTGTATTGATCCATTACAAAGATCTAACCCTAACAATTAAATTTTAACATACACTACTTTACTCCCATACACATACATATATATATATACATACGTGTATATATATATACTCGGATACACAAAGTTTAACTCACCTAGTTCAATCCAAAATTGACAACCACGAATGCTCCGCGATTCCCCACGTGACCACGAATTCGGAATCCTTCTCCTTTCTCCTCCCTTTTCTTCTTCTTCTTCTTCTTCTTCTTCTTCTTCTTCTTCTTCTTCTCTCCTTCTCTCTCTCTCTCTCTCTCTCTCACACACACACACACACACACACACACACGTCTGTTCTTTCTTTTGGGTGGCTAGGGTTTTTAATATAAGATATATGTACACTACACACACAACACATGTCAATAAAACACACAAAAATATATAAATCCCGTTTTTCTTCTTGTGGGCTCACAAAAGAGACCTAAATGAGCCCAGAATGCAGTACAAAGTGTTAAAATGAGTAGCCCAATGGGTACCCATGACCCCGGTACTAAGTTTTAATGTTAATTACATTATTTAACACATTCGCGGGCTTGTAAACACTATATAACAAAAATACATATCAACACTTCACTTTATTTTTTAACAAATATAAATTAATAAAATATAACTTCCAAACTAAACGTGCTCACTCATGATTTAATTTATATGTCCACCAAACACTAAAAATTTTCCAAACACATGTCTTACATAGGCACACTCATATAACATTGCTAACGGGAAAAATAATTAAAATAATTATTTACATAGAAATTTTAGGGTTGTTACAGAAACTCTCCTAAAATCATGTAAATCTATTGTGATTAGATTAGGCTTCCTAATCTTATCAACTTACCATGTAGGGGTGGACTCTTACATCTATAAAAGAACCCACCTACCTTGTCAATAGGGATCCCGATTATTATTCTCTAGCTTACAAGCCTAAACAGAGAACTCACCATCCGTACGCATACACCCGGCCGGTATTACTGGTAGTGCCGCCATCTTTGTTGGCTCACCAGGCCCGCCGGTGATCTGCTAGTGAGAAGCGCACAGACGCAACCGTAGACATAGGTCACCTTGTTAACGGGACCGAACCACATACAAATTGTTCTTGTCATATTTTCACTTAAAACATTTCTTACCAATTTTAGGCATCATCATTTTATATTCTGAAAAACATTTCAGTAATTATATACTACATTATTATGTATTTGGTTTTTAAATAAATACTAAGTGCTAGCTAAATTACAATATGCAATTGTTTAATGTTTTAAATTGCTTTAAAAATAGTTTTGTAGTATGGTTAATTAGATTTTAAATTTTGAAATATTATTTTATGATATATTTTTTTTATATTCTAAAATTATTTTTATTATTTAGATATTATACTTATTATTTATTTGGGTTCAAATGAATGATAAATATTAGTTTCAAATTATGATAAATAGATACGGAGTATTTAATATCTATTGGCCATGTCAAACTCTAGAAAATTACACGTATTGTTTTAAAAAGTATTTAAGGTATGTTTTATAATCCGTTAGATTATAAAATTACGTTCTGAGTATTTTTAGTAATTATCGAGGAGCCATTTATGTAATGTTTTAATTATTTTAAATACCAAATGGACTCCGAAAATTAGGAGAAAAATATCACAAGCTTATTTTAAGGTCTAGTATTTTAATAAAATATTTTAAGGACCCTATGTCTTCCTAAAATATATTTTATAATTAAGGTATTCCTAAGTCTATCATTAGACGATTAAGACTTCGATAATTTGTAATAAATAAACCGTAACTCATAAAAATACGCGGTCAGTTCCCAAAGTCTTAGAATAATGTCTAGAACATTCCCTTAAAGTTTGGTGACCTTTCGACACAGTCAAAAATATAGCTTATCTTTAGGACCCTCACTGGTGTAGAAAATCCAGTCTTTTATGCGACGGACTTCGCTTTGAGTCTAGTCAATGGCGTTAGACTCAGAATGATGTCTAGATCATCATGTTGAGGTTTAGGAACCCATCTGGCATAATTACCATTTTGCCCTTAATTCTAGTATGCATGTTAATCAATGTTCTATGAATTCGTATACTTTGTAGGGACCACCGCTACGCTCGTTTTTACGCACCCGCATCGAGGTGAGTCGTCCTAACTCACTTGGTATATTATAGAATTACTATTTGTGCAATTATAAATATCTAGTGTGTCATGTGTGGACATAACTGATAAGTATTATATATGTGTACGTTCATATGTACTGTTTATATGATGAACGTATGTATAAATATCCAAACTTCATGCTTAGTTATTAATTGTCGTTATACATTATTATTATTGTCACACTCCAATTTTCAGACAATTAAATATTAGTCAAGGTAAAATCCCTAAACCAATATCCAGTTGTCTAATTATTAGAGGTGATCGCAATGAAAAACATCACACAGTCTGTACAGGATAAAACTTCACTCCGAAACGCAATATACCAGTAAAATATCCAATCAATAAGGATCAAAACCTAATGTTCCAAAACCATAATTAATCTCTAAAAAAAAACATCATTCAAACAATATCTGATAAAGTCAAATGGCCCACAATGCCAATATATAATATATTAAAACTCTCAAATAAAAAATTTTAAAAGCTAATAAGGACTTCACACTTCTCCTGTTATCATATGCCACGAACTTCTCACTATCTCTGCAAATTCCGATCGGCTACGCTCCAAAAAGAACGCACCCGCGAGAAAAAAAAAACTCAACGGGTCAGTCACATGACTGGTATGAGTTAAATAAAACTAATCACACACAGTCTTAGGGATCGCTCACAATCCCTTACACCAACACAATAATAATAAATAAAAGATCGGGTAGGAAAGTAGTTCCGCTCACATAACGGGATAAGGGGTAGTTTCCCTATTATGTGACGGCAATATAGTTCCTACTCAAACTAGACTGAATAAATACTTACCCTTCTTAGCTATGGTAGGCCAATACCTGCAGACACATTAGTGGGCCTACCATCCTGCATAAATAGATGTTAGTAAAAAATCAAAAATCATACTTTAAATGTTATTTTAAAAAAATGAATTTATCTCCAAGAAGGAGTTGGAATTGGACAAAACTTAAAACATGAAAGATGTTCAGAATTAAATTTCCAAGGGAAGTTGCACGACCCCGTTCATTAATTCTAAACACGTAAGTCAAAAATTAATTATTAAACTTCAGCTCATAAACATGCGATATTCAGCAGATTCTGAAATTAAATCAAAATGGTGTCAAGATTACGTTTTTAGGAAAAGTGTAAAACACGAAAGTCGCTCAGATTGTCATTTTACTTCAGGTTACGACAAACGACCCTCAATTGTGAAGTTAAGTGACCAAATTATCTAATTTACTAATCTGGTCCTATTTATTATTAGTTCACAATGTTTCCAAAGATATTACGGTACACATAGAAGACTACATTTAAACTAACGGATACCCACATAAGTTGTTTGATATGACAAGGATTCGACTACAACAAAATATAACGAACTACATTACAACGTATAGCCGCAATTTAAGCACCACATGTGTTTTAGTTAATTAAACCTTATGTTCACCACTTCGGCCACCCATCCATGGTTCAGCCTACACATATATCCCATGTGTCTCTTAACGTAATACTAACTCCCACTCCGGTCCTAATTCCCATGGGGTATCACTAGGATTTGAGTCTACACCGAAAGGCTAGTCCTTACGTTTTTTACGTCAATAAACAATGTCTAAATACACATGAAACAGACCAACAAGCCGGGCATAAGGCTTAAAAATGAACAGACGGGTCATCCACGTAGTCGTCGTCTAATCACACAAGACGGGTCATCCACGAAGTCGCCGCCTAAACTCATAAGGAGCAGTGGTGAACATTAAAAGATTTCCTATTATTAATTTCTATAAATAAATAAAAAATTCACACAGATGGTCTCACATTCACAAGTTTATGAAACCCAACATTAGATGAGAATGCTTACATCTCAACAAAATTTCACGTTATATCATATTAGCGAAATACGAGTTCATCCCGACACATAAATCAACTTAAACAATCAACACGTTTTTAACCTTCTAAAAACTGCTACTGAAATTTAAATCTACAGCCCACACGGTGCAGAATCAGGGAAAACTCAAAACATGCAAAGTGTGCAGAATCGTGTTTTACACAGGACTAGCGGACAGAATGTTAAAATTCAAAGTCACGATTGCACAATATTTTTTGGAAGTTTTCAGCAATTGTTAAAATAATAAAAACAAATTTTACATAGCTTTTCGATATTTATCAAGGATATTCCACGTATATACGCATAACAATCACTAATATACCAAAATCGTGATCACATGGTCACCAAAAATATCTAAGTTAATTCGAAAACAACAATATTGTGCATCCAATACAAAATTGAATTCCAACAATTAACTTAAACATATAAATATTTGGTTTACTCGCATATACATATATACATACGTGTATATATATACACGGATACACCCATTTAACTCACCTAGGTCGCGATTAAGCACTTGAAAAATGGTGTTGAACGGACTATGAACGCGATTCCGGATCCGAATACCCCGCGCCCTACCCTTCCTTCCTTTCTTCTTCTTCTTCTTCTTCTTCTTCTTCTTCTCTCTCTCTCTCTCTCTCTCTCTCTCTCTCTCTCTCTTGCGGCTGCCTAAGGGGGTCTATTGTGTTATGACTATTATCCCTAATATTTTATTAGGTTATAAATAAGATACACACTCACACAACATAAGTTATGAACACACCCACACACATGCACCTCTACACACATATACACACACACACGGCCCACACACCTCACTCCCATGGCCCACACACTACACACATTAAATTTTAAACAATAAATTAAATTAAATGGTGAAATAAATATAAAATAGCAATATCTTTTTTTTTTAAATAAGGTTGTTACATTATACACACCTCAAAAAAAATCTCATCCCGAGATTTGCAACACGCACGAACACTAATCAAACAATTCAGGATGCGACTTCCGAATCTTCTCCTCGAGTTCCCATGTAACATCATTAATTCTCTCACTCCATTGCACCTTCACAAGATTCACTACTTTCCTCCACAAATACTTCACATCTCGATCGACAATAGTGATAGGTCGAACAACATAAGTAAGATCATTATTAATCTCAAGCTCTGTCGGACAGACAATTTGTGTAGGATCCTTCACACACTTCCTCAACATCGATACATGGAACACATTATGAATTGCCGCCAATGCCGGTGGCAACAATACTCTATAGGCCAACTCTCTAACCTTTCCGACAATCTCATAAGGTCCTACAAACCTCGGAGCAAGCGTCCCTTTCTTACCAAAACACATCACACCTCTCATTGGGGATACCTTCAAGAACACAAAATCTCCAACTTCAAATTCTACCCCCTTGCGCTTCATATCAGCATAACTCTTTTGCCGAATCTGAGCAGTCTTAATCCTCTCTCGAATAACACTCACCTTCTCAGTAGTCTCCCGAACTATCTCTGGACCCAAAATAGGTACATCACCTACTTCCGCCCAACACACTGGAGATCTACAGGGCCTCCCATACAACACTTCGAAAGGTGCCATTCTTATACTAGAATGGTAACTATTATTGTAAGCAAACTCTACCAATGGAAAATGTTCTTCCCGACTACCACCGAGATCGAGAACACAAGCCCTCAACATATCCTCAAGGATCTGGTTAACCCTCTCAGTCTGCCCATCGGTCTGAGGGTGATAAGCAGTACTAAGATCTAACTGGGTCCCCATAGCGCGCTGAAAACTCTCCCAAAACTCTGCCACAAACCACGGATCACGATGAGACACAATTGAGACCGGAGTCCTATGCAAACGTACTATCTCCCGAATATACAACTATGCCAACTTGTCTGCCATACAATGCACACTAATAGGGATAAAATGTGCAGACTTAGTGAGCCGATCCACAATGACCCAAATTGACTCATTCCCTTTCTTGGACCTCGGTAACCCATCCACAAAATCCATGGAAATGCATTCCCACTTCCATACAGGTATTTCTAAGGGTTTCAACAAGCCAGGCGGTTTCTGATGTTCCGCCTTCACTTGCTGAAACACCACGCACTTAGAAACAAACTCTCCCACATCTCTCTTCATACCTTCCCACCAAAAGGTACGCTTCAAGTCATGATACATCTTGGTCCCACCAGGGTGAATAGTGTACCGAGATCAGTGTACCTCACTTAGAACTTCCTTCCTCAACTCTGCAATATCAGGCACACAAAGCCTATCTCAAAAACACAGACTCCCCTCTAAATCCACAGTCCAATCCGTAGGACATTCATCAAGCAAATCCACAATCAAATCATTAAGACGACTGACCAAAACTTTATCTGAACACTGCATCTGTCGAATCTTACTTACTAGGGTCGACTGAACCAACAAACTTCCAATGTACGCATTCTCACTCTCTTGCACTGGTTGAATATCATGAGAGGCTAACACCTCAAGAGACTTCCATTCCCTAACCATCATAGAAGCCATCACGCTATTTTTTCGGCTAAGCGCATCAGCCACTGCATTTCCCTTCCCCGGATGATAAAGAATCTCAAAGTCGTAACTACTGATGAACTCGACCCATCTCTGTTGTCTCATGTTCAGTTCCTTCTGAGAGAACGAGTACTTGAGGCTCTTATGATCTGTATATAGCTCAAATCTCTCTCCAAATAGGTAGTGCCTCCACACCTTCAATGCAAACACCACTGCTGCCAACTCCAAGTCATGAGTAGGATACCTCCTCTCATGTGGCCTCAACTATCTAGAAGCATATGAGACAACCTTCCCTTCCTGCATCAAAACACCGCCCAAACTAGTCCCACTGGCATCCGTGAACACTACAAGTTTCCCAACTTCAACTGGAATGGTCAAAATGGGTGCGGTGGTCAACCGCTGCTTCAACTCCTTGAATGCTTGCTCACACTCATCTGTCCACAAAAACTTCACATTCTTACGTGTCAACTTTGTTAACGGTGCTGCTATGACTAAGAATTTTTCAATGAACTTTCTGTAATACCCAGCTAACCCCAAGAAACTCCTCACCTCGGTAAAGTTAGTAGGTTGCACCCACTCTTGAACCGCTGCTACTTTCTCAGGATCTACTGATATTCCTTTAGCTGAAATAACATGTCCCAGAAATCTCACCGACGACTCCCAAAAATGGCACTTACTGAACTTGGCATATAACTTATGCTCTCGAAGTGTCTGCAATACAACCTTCAAATGCTCTCTATGCTCCTCAAGAGTCCGAGAATAAACCAATATGTCATCGATGAAAACAACAAAAAATCAGTCTAAATACGGCCTGAACAACCGATTCATTAAATCCATAAAGAATGCGGGAGCATTAGTCAACCCAAACGGCATCACCAAAAATTCACACAATCTATACCGGGTACGAAAAGTTGTACGTGGAATACTCTCCTCCACAACCCCCATTTGATGATATCCCGTCCTCAAATCCAACTGAGAAAAGATTGCCGCCCCCTTCAACTGGTCAAGAAGGTCGTCAATCCTAGGCAACGGATATTTGTTCTTAACCATCACCTTATTCAACTCTCTGTAATCTATGCACATACGCAGAGAACCATCCTTCTTCGACACAAAGATAGCTGGAGCTCCCCATAGAGAATTGCTGGGTCGTATGAACCTGAGTCAAACACACCCCAAAAGGATTACTCTAATGTCTAAGGAAAGAAAACAACAATGAATAATAGAATAATCATCAAAAGAAAGGAATTCAACACACCCCTTCTGAAGCATCTCATCAAGTTGCTTCTTCATCTCTCCTAATTCCTTGGGTGCCATACGATATGCTAATTTTGAAATAGGTGAGGATCCAGGTAAAAGATCAATCTGAAACTCCACCTCTCTCTTAGGCGGTGGTCCAGGAATCTCCTGAAAAATATCTTCAAAGTTGCATACCATCTCCACATCACTAATATCCTTCTTCGGTATCTCCACCAAATACAGAAAACTAGACATCACTAACTCTGCGCTGTCAGGATAAGTATGAGAGAAACGAGGCAAACCCGGAGTATCTATATGAATAGTCCTTTTAGCACAGTCTAAGGTGACATGATTCTTCCTAAGCCAATCCATACCCAAAATAATGGAAAACCCCTCGAAACCCAACACAATCAAATCAACCAGAAATGTCCTAGCCACAAAGTCTATCACAAAGTCTTTATACTGTTCATATAAGGTAACAGACCCTCCTAAAGGTGTTTCTACGCATATTAGGCACAAGTAAAGGAGCCATAGGAATACCCTCTCTCAAAAACAAAGTGACGAGAAATAAAAGAATGGGATGCACACGTATCAAACAAAACACGAACATTGGAATGAAAAAGTTTGAGACTACCTTGCACATTCTCATTGCCTGGCATCACTGTAAATGCTCTAGCAGGAGCTTTCTGATTATTCTAGGGCTTAGTGGGACAATATTTAACAATATGCCCTGGTATCCCATAATTATAGCACAGCTTAGAAGCTACAACCATCTCCTTTCCCGCTGGTGGTGCTCCAATCTGAGGCACTGGTGGACGGAACCCAATCTGCGGCTGCAGGGCCTGCTGACGATAGCCCTGATTGTTTTGACCTCCCTGCCCATTCCACTGACGGTTTTGATTCCTGAAATTTCCTTGGTTCTGCGGGAAGTACTGACCTCTATTACCGTGCCTCTGGTTTTGTTGGCCCTTCTGCCCTTGGTCATAAGGCTTGTATCGATTCCCTCTTTTTCTCCCATTCTTCTACTGAGACTGGGAACGGTTATCTCTCGATGACTCTGCTACCTTAGCTCTTGCAGATTTTTCTGCCTGGAAGTTCTGCTCTTTCTTTTCAAATTTTAGGGCCAAATCTACTATCTTACTAAATGGCTCACCCTTTGCCGCCAACACTGACTTGGAGAGGTAATGTCCCAATCCATCAATGAATTTCTCATTCTTCTTCTCCTCGGTATCAATGAAATATGGAGCATAGTAAGAAAGTTCATTAAATTTTCTCACATACTCCATCACAGACATGGTACCCTGAGTAAGATCTTGAAACTCTCTAGCCAATTGTGTCTACACTGCTCGAGGAACAAAGCTCTCTTTAAATTCAGTCTTAAACTGTTCCCATGTCATTTCTGCTACATCATACGGAGCCCGCACAGACTCCCACCATGACAAGGCTGCACCCTCCAACTGCTTAGATGCCAACTCCTGCTTCTGCACCTCTGTCAGCTGCATCCGCTCAAATACAAATTCATATTTGTGAACCCAAGCATGTGTTGCCAGCGGACCCTTATCCCCATCAAAAGTTCGCCCGCCAATAAAAATAAAATCCTTGTTCCTTTTAGCGAATGGATCACCCTAGTTTCCCTACTGATTGTTCTGCACAGCTTGGAGAATCTGGTTCATCATAGCCCCCACATCAACCTGCACTAAGTTGGGATTTCCTGCCCCAACTCCTCCAGAACTCTCACTAGCTCCAGCCTGAGTTCCATGACGGGTATTGGAGCCTCCAGCCATAACCTTCATAAGACAACCACACAGACATAAATATCTGACACAAACTCATTCATTGTAATTAACAACCCATTCACCACATTCCGAAGATCACCTAGACACTATCCAGTCTAGGGTAAACCTAAGGCTCTGATAACAAACTGTCACACCCCAAATTTTCAGACAACTGGATATTGGTTTAGGGATTCTCCCTTGACTAATATTTAATTGTTTGAAAATTTGGGGTGTAACAATTATGCTTCACAAATATACAAGCACATGGACATTTATATGAACGTAATCGAGTCATGATGTCAGTGTTGACGTCTACATGGTTAGTCAAGGGGACTAACCCAGTCATGTTGTCATACATGTTGAGAGGATCATGGAGGTTCGTATGGTGCAGTCAAATCAATGGTACAACGATGAAATGCTATAGGGTCATGCTAGGCGACAATAGCAAAGTATCCATTGAAGTGGAAAACATGAGTTGATGGTTGATACGCTATAGGGACATGCTAGGCGACGATAGCAAAGTATCCATCTGAAGTGGAACATGAGTTGATGGTTGATACGCTATAGGGCCATGCTAGGCGACGATAGCAAAGTATCCATCTGAACTTTGAATACAATAGTTACCTTTCAAATGCTATAGGGCCATGCTAGGCGACGATAGAGTTGTAACTATTCTATTCTCCAGGCAAGGTCATGAGGACCTAAGAGTACAATGATTACACTCTTTCTTTTTTAAAAAAAAAAACTGCTATAGGGCCCTGCTAGGCGACTATAGCAACGTAATCATTCTACTCTAAGCTAACGGCGTTACACTGGTAATGTAACAAGTCACATGAGTCAGTTATGATGTATGTATTCAAGTAAAGTTGAACATATCGATGGTGCATCGTGTCACATCCCATTCATATTACTATGTCATAAATCATACGTATTGAGATAATGCTTATCAACTTGTATATTATTGTTTGTATTAGGAGTGATCGGTTAGGTCAACTCACTTAGCTTCAAAAGCTAATGGCTCTTCCCTCTGCCCTGGACATATCACGTCTAGATTTCACATGTGACGACTATCAAGATGAGGTCTACCCAAAGGGACACGGACGGACCTACAAGTTGAATCGAATGACTCCGACATAGTTGTATTTAGAATTACTTAATTTGCTTTATTGTCTTCTATCTGAGATAATACTTTAGATATGAATTGTGAACAGAATAGATCGCCCTATCCTTTATAGATCTTTTATTTAGACTCATGATGTAATAACTAGATCCCAAACATTTGAGTTCCATTGAAGAATACCAATAGATGTTTTTATGCTTCCGCTTACTCTTTAACCATGTGTAGAATGTAGAAAGGACATTCAGTTAATGTAACTCGTCATTCCCTATGGGTCCAGAAAGGAAATTTTAAAATTTTCCTATTTTTGGCTACTCCGGGGCGTGACACTTGTTACCTCCTTTAAATTCATAGAAAAAATCGTTTGAAGCTCAAGATCTTGGTTTAAGGCTCTAGTCTAAGACATTTAAAACTGACTTACTGTTCTGGAATTTCGGATAGAGAGTAATTACTTTGCAAGACTCATGATCCAACCACGAAATCTAGTCAAAATAAAAATTACAGTGATAGATCTATGAGTTAAGAACAAATTCCAATTGGTCTTATCCAAATTCAATAGATCATGATGTAATTAAAAATCTTTGATTACAGGTCGTCGTTGAAATCACTGCACCATTGTTGAATTGATATCCATAACTCAAAACCAAGCTAGATCTAGGATTCTATAGAGAATCTAGACCAAGTATGATTATAGTCCATTATATTATCACTTGTGTATCGTAGAAATTCATGGATTTAGCTTTGAAGAAATCTCAACATAGACCCCATGAAAAAGTCTTAGATATGGATTCTAAAGGACTTACTCAATCCTATGAATGAATCTAACACTCGAATTCACTTAACTCCAACAATCAACTCATAAAATCAAATTGATCTAAATCTAATTCCTATCCCAAATACATGATCCTTGAGGACTAAGGGACCCTATTTTCTTGGAATTCTATGAAACATGAAAAGTTACATAAACCCCAAATGGATGAACCAAAGCCATAAATATAGGCTTAGATCCATCAATTATTCATGGAAGTGATCATAGATCAACTCTAATTCTCATATGAACATAAAATTTACAAAAATAGAGGGTCTAAATCAAGGAATTCACATAAAATATTGAGGATTCCATGAATTCCAAGAGAATAGTATGAGAGAGAAGAGGTGAAATCAAAGCCAATTAAATGATCCAAAGTTTAATTCCTCTTTGAAAACATATTTTTTTTCAAATCTAGAGCTATTTTAGATCTAAATCAACAAAAACAAAGGATAATTAAATCACAATTCAAGTGGTGTGGTGTGTGATGAAATGAGATTAGAAGAGACTTCTTGAAAATTATATAAAAGATCCTAGAATTCTATGAATTGTGATTGAATTAAGACTAAAAATAAACTATGATTAGAGTATTAACTCTAAATATCCTCAGAGTTTCTTGATTATAGTGAAGATCTTCAATCCTCTTCAAGCTCTTCTTCAAGTTTTTCAATCTTCTTCAATGGTTTCCCTTCAACTCTTTCAATTATATCTCAAGTATATATCCAATCTCTAACAAAAGTCTCTAAACCCCTTACCAAATGAGATAAATGAGTGTTTCATAGACTTTGATTTTCTTAGCGGCTAAGATAAGGGTTATTTGGGAATTTTAATGGGCTAGGAATATGCCAGGGAATATTCTATGACATCTCTAACTCTCCATGGCACTTCTATGTAATTCTAAGGAACTTGAAATGCATTTTAGTTGGGTGGAATAAATGAACATTCTAGAGTATCTTTGATCTTCAAAGCACATGGTAGATTGGTGCCCAAAGAAGGGCTCTTTAGGTATTTGCTTGGGTTAGGAATATGCTAAAGAATCTCTACTTCTCCAAATCACACAGGACACTTTTTTTTATTATTTTTCTTTTCTTATATACATAAAAACACATTTTCATTTTAAATTCAAATTAAGCATATGAGTCTCTAAATAAAATATTTTTCTTTTTTCTTTATTTATTTTTAAACAAAATTCACTCTTTTTTCTTTTTGAGTTCTTTTAAAAACCAATTTTATTTTCTTAAAAGAAACAGATACACATATTTAAATCATTTATATTTTTTATTAATATTTCTCCCATCCGTATTTTCACATCCAAAATTCCCCTGTCTCCCTCTCTCTTTCTTTGAAATTTTATCGAGATTGAAAAACCTTCCGAAGAGCTTGAATCACCTTGAAAACTTTCGAATTTTCGTCGGACATTATCGTCTTCAGTTTTGGAGGTAATCATCCCCTGAATTCGATGGTTGGTCAAAAATTGGGGTGTCTATAGTGGGTCTCTCTAACTATATTCTGCCAAAAGCTAGGGGGGCAACTGTTGGGCTGAATGTGGTCAACACGGTCAAGGAGTGGAGATGAAAAACTGGGTAGAGCTCTTTAAGAATCTTTATAATTCTTGGACGGTTTGGCCAAATGAATTGAAGGCCATTCCTATTAATATGTTGGAGTTGCTACAATCAATGGTCAGGATTGGCACAAGTGACAATCATCCATTGGGACAGAATTCTCGTCAATATTCTAGAAACTTTCTACCTCCTCATAAAGCAATCTTTCTACAACACTCTTAAGAAATATTTAGAATATTGACAAGTTTTACACTTTTATATAATTCTCCAATTTTCTCTATAGCATTCTACAATCCCTTGTCTAGGAAATTCCAAAACTTTTCTTATAGGTGTAGGAAATGGACCAAGAGAGAATAATGCACTCCAAATATTGGATGAAATACCTAGTTCATGACATTTTGCATAATGTAATGTACATAAAATATTGAGTCCTTACTAGAGCCAGTTGCTCTCACTGAGTCCTTACTAGAGCCACCCACCATATATACGAATACCACGTATAATGGTGTTATGATTAATTTTCAAAATTAAGAAAATATTGAAAGGGTCATCGTAACTCCCATTCTAATTAAGCTTGCATATTAGTACTCACGAAAATTCTGGGCCGGGTCACGACCAGCCTAAAATTTTGGCTAACTTGGCGTCTAGTTACTAGCGGACAGGCTTGGGCCAACTCCTCGAAAAGGCTAGTCTGGCTGAAAAGTTCAAGCCCGACCCAAAATCTCGTTCACCACGTACATTAGAATTGGCCCACGTACATTACGGATGTAATTCTCCATCCTTATTATTAATATTTTTTTTGGATAGGAATCATGCACCCTTATTAATTGTACATTTGTACTCTTGTCAATAAAATATAACGTTTCAATTTTATTGCATTTTTGTCGAATTATAGTTATAATTCTTTTGCGATTATCAACAGTTCATTTCACTTACAGTTAACTTTAATGTTTTTTTTTTTTTAATGAACACTTAACTTTAATGTTATAAATTTCCAATCCACGCAATATGAATTAAATTAACTTGATACATTTGAATTTAAGTGTAATGTTGTTTATTTGGAAGTTCTAGTTACATTTTCAGTTAAATTAATAATGTAATAACAGTTTTAATAAAAAATTTAAATTAAGACAATATTTTTATATGAAAAAAATATATTTATTATGTATATAAGCCCAAGCCCAACAACAAACCTGAACTCCAAGCCCATGGCTCTAAGACATAGGGTCTAGGGCCAACCTGTCCCAACCCAAAAATTCGTGATAAAGCCCAGCCCGAGCCGTTTTGACATATCTAGGCATGAATTAGATTCATGTCTATGGTATATTACAAGCCTATGGCTCTAAGATGTAGAGGCCTTAACCCAAAATCAGTCCCGACTCCAGAATTGATGCTAAGCCCAGTGGTCCTAGCCCGAGCCCAATTTAATGACGTCGTGCGGGCCGTTTTGACCTATCTAGGTATGACTAGGAGAGCCAACGTGAGATCATGGCAGGCCCAAAGGGGGGCAAAAGAGGCAATCGCACCGGGCTACAAAGTTCACAAAATTTTGAGGGCCCTTATAAAATTTTCATAATTATGTTTTTACCTTGAGATTTTTAGTATTTTATAGTTAGGCCTCCCCCAAGGCCCAATTTAGTATCATCAACTACATATATATTGATATACATGTATATAAAACTCAAAAGCAAAGGCCCTAAAATTTTGAAAATTACACTTTTAGTTTTAGTGTAAGAATTTTTTGAGTTTTAGAAAAAGGCCCCTCTAAAATTTTGAAAGATACCATATAATGTTTAAGTTTCACAAATAGACTCATATTATAAGTAGATCCCAAAAAAATTGCCAATTATGTATAAGTAAATCCTAAAAAAATGTCAATTATGTTTAAGTAGATCCCAACAAAAAAAAAAAAAAAATCACTTCGAGGGCCCTGTCCCCGAACCCCCGTATAAAGGCCTCCTTTTTAGTAGTTCGCCCCGTGCCTCCAAATACTCAGGACCATCCCTGCGTGCGATGCATATTCCGTTTGCATTTTTTTGTTGATGAACAAAGACAATGAGGTTGTTTGTATGTGCTTTTGCTTATGTAATCGTATGATATGTTTGTTTGGATCAAAAATTGAGAGGAGTTGAATTAAGAGAAGAAGTTAATTGGCAACAATATTGGAGGTTATTTATTTTAATATTTGATATATTGTAATAATCTACAACTATTCATTTATTGGATTGCCAATATGTGATCTTTAAAAATGGATTTTGTATTTATTGGGATGAAAAGATGACAAAAAGAATGAAAATAAAAGGTGAGCTATTTACGTCAGTGGTATAACTAGGGGTGGCAATTTTCGACACGACACGGCAACACGACACGAATCTGACACGAATTAAACAGGTTTGGGTTTAGCTTATACGGGTATGGGTCATAAACGGGTCGGCCCGTTTAACACGATTAATAAACGGGTTGGGTCATGTTTTAATTGGGTCAACCCGTTTAACACGATTATAGAGAGTATTTTTGGAAATATATTTTTTTTTTAAATACATTTTTTTTAAAAGCAAGTAATATTTATTTATTTTATTTTTTTATTTTTTTTTGAGGGAAAAGTGGAGTTAAGAGTATTACAGTCCTATCTTTATAATCGTTAGATATTGTTATATTGTACTGAATTAGTTTAAATTTGGAACAATTAATCATTTATTGTCGTTGACTTGTTGGTAGTTGGTACATTAAGTGGGAAGACTTGTGTTCTTGGAATCGTGCCTCTTCATTTTTTTCCCTCTATGTTTGGTTTTTTATTATATGAAGTCAATCTATTAAATATGTCATGTTATACAAGAAAAAAAAAGGTTACGAGAAAACGGCTTGTTCAGTACGCGGGTTGGTGGGTTAAATGGGTGACACGTGAATTGCATTAAACGGGTATGGGTTTAGGTTTTTGACACGTTTAGAAATGACACGATTATTGACACGGCACGATTATGACACGACACGATTATGACCCAACACGACACGATTGCCACCCCTATGTATAACGGGGAGACCAATGACAAATGTTGGAGGTTGTCTACAAATGGAGGGAGCCAATGAATTGGAAATGTACACCATGAAAACTTGAAGAAAGAGGATATATAACAAAGTATTCTCAAATAATAATAATAATAATAATAATAATAATAATAATGTCATGTCATGTAAGAGTGATGATTAAGTTTACGTAATTTCTTGTATTTAACTGAATTTCACAATGCGTATATGAAGTTTTTGGCCTGTATTTATTAACAAATGAAAGTAAAATTAAGTTTTTCAACTGAGATACAGTCAAAGTTAGTTTGAAGCCGAAATTGTTTCCCATAAAATCGAAGTACAATATAGAAGAAGTGATTCATCAGTAAAGATAAGTAAGTACCTGAAGATTTGAATTAGGAGGTGTGTCGTCGATAGCTTCAAGCAAAGGATGTGTTTGAAATTGAAGGTGATAAAGATGGGTAGGTGTGTTGTGCTGGATGAATAAGCAGGGGATGGTTTCCCACTTCTACAGCTTATGGTTAATGTAGATTATAATGTGGCTGGGCCATATGGGCACCCACATAATATTTGAACCGGATCCAAAGAGGCATGGGCTTTTGAAGTCCTAAGCAGGTAGGGTTTGTGTATGTCTATATATACACACATATACATACACAAACCCTATATACACACATATACATACACAAACCCTAGGTAATACACATAGCAACCTCTCTCTCTCTCTCTCTCTCTCTCTCTCTCTCTCTCTCTCTCTCTCTCTCTGTGTGTGTGTGTGCGTCAGTCTCTCTCTTTCTGTCTCTCTCTCTCCCTCTCCTCACGGTCCTCTCTCTCTAACTTATCACCATTGAGCTTGGGACTTAGATCGTGGTATTATCGGAGAGTGCTCTTCTAGTTCTCTTCGCGACTAATACGAGGCATAAGGAAGTGCACGGAGGCAGCAGGTTCGTGTTCGTATTGGAGGTTCATAACAACGCCATCTCGCCGATCCTGTCGGGCCGGGAAGTAACCTAAACCCGACTCGTATGCATGCATGCATATTAATCAATATTAGCATCCGAGCCTATAGATTGTTGTTCGCCCGTTTTTGAACCCAAACCTATCTGCCATTAAAGCTTATTGAAGCTTTTGCTTTAAAACCTTAAAAATCAAATTTTGAAGTGGGTCTAATACCTAACTCCAATAAGGGTCCGAATTTTTTATGCGGTTGTGTTCCTTATGGTCCCTAGAGTCCCTCCATAAAGTCCCATGGCTTGATTATCTCAAACGGAGAAGAAATTTCAAACCCTAATTTTTGGACATGTTAAATCCGAAATTTTTTCTCAACTTTGTCCTCATTTTCTGGAAGTTTCACACATCCAGTCAGCTGTTTTTTGGCTTGATCTTATTCTACTCCGTGAGCTCTTTCCCCATATATAATACACTGATATTGGATCAAAAACCAGTGAGATACAAGCCATCAAAGTC
The DNA here is from genome assembly GCA_033977485.1 of Hydrangea macrophylla. Lineage (NCBI taxonomy): Eukaryota > Viridiplantae > Streptophyta > Magnoliopsida > Cornales > Hydrangeaceae > Hydrangea > Hydrangea macrophylla. Next base: position 57,197,548 of record CM066993.1, read on the forward strand.
AAGGGGACGCGTAGCCCCCTACTGCAATTTTTTAGGGTTTCTGAGGTAGAAGACAACCTCCCGCAGCCCTTCCCCACACGCACTGCCGGCGCTTCTAGCGCGTGCGGCAGCGTCGCCAGTGACCAACGCCCACCCTTTCCGGCTCTTGTGGGTCCCTCTTTGGCTATAATATTTTAATAAATTTTTTAGATTATATTCCAGAATTTAATTTAATTATTATGTATTTAAAACAGTTTCTGTGATTTAAATTAAGTTTTTAATAGTTTAAATTTGTTTTAAATGCTTTAAAATTTTGGAAAAATGTGGAAAATTAATTTTTCATTTTTTCTATATTAAGGGCACTGTGTGGGACCAAAAATAGTTTTATGGTAAATTATTTCATTATTGTTTATATTTTAGAGCATAAAAGATATGTTTTTAACGTCTTTTTAATTGCTTAAAATATCCAAAAATGAATAAAAATATTTGAAATTAATATATAGTGTTTAGTACACTGTAAGGGACTCTAAGATAATTTGATGGTAAATTATCATGTATTTCTGGTATTTTAGAGCATGTAATTTATGCTTTTGGGTATTTATTTAATTGCTTAAAATAGACATAATACATTATTGATTTTTGTAATTAATAAGGGACATAAGGGACACTATATTTAGACCATGTAAAATTTTAAGGGACCCATAGATAATTTTTGGTAAATTATCTTAATCATATTAATATTTTAGAGCATATAATTAAGTATTTTTTGTATACGTATTAAATTGCTTAAAATATTTTTATTGATAATTAGTTCATTGAATTAACACAATGTGTTTTGAACACTACTGGTATCTTGAAAAAATTATTTTAGTAAATTTTCTTGCTCTTTGCGACATATTTTAGAGCATATATATTGTGTTGAGTACGCAGTATTAATTGCTTAAAATATAACCAATTAAAGTTGTTAATCCTTGAATTTAATGTATAGTATTTTTGGACACTGATTGGAGACTTGAGAAAATTTTCATGAATTATCTAATTTTCGTTTTGGTATTTTAGAGCATAAAATTTTTGCTTATGGGCATATTTTTTGGATAGCTTAAAATAGTCAAAATAGACTATTAATATGGGATGTTTAGAACACCATATTAGACTACTAAAAAAATCCTTGGAGAACAAATTCCTTGAAATTTTTGTATTTTTGGGAATTTAGTTGCTCATAGTTAATTTTGTTAACTAGATTAATTTATTTTGTTAAATTGATTCAAAATAATTTTTGCGCCGTAATGAAATTTTGGAAAATTTCATTTATAATGAAAAATCAATTTTTTAGTTAATTAAATTTTCCATGAAGTTTTTTTTTTTTAATTAATTTGTTAATTTAAAAACCCTTAATGTATTGGTTTTAAAATATGTTTTAAACCCTAAAATTATGTTAAAATTAGTGAAAAATCTAGGATTTTTCATTGATTTTACTTAGCCTATATGGGAGTTATCCGGGCAATGCAATAATTTTTTTTATTACACGTATTATTTTAGAGGCTTACTGCATTGTAGGTCATATTCAATTACTATTGTTTGTAATTGGATGACCCGAGACCTCTAATCCTCCTCCTTAAATGGAGTGATGGATTAGTCCATTCATTTTTAAATAGACCGCATGAGTGCTTGCTGTATGTGATTAATGCATTAATCTGGATTAGATGAATGGACAATTAATTGACAATTTGTGGAGCTTGTTTTCTCACGATGTATGTTTAAGGTTGTTTCTGTGTATGTATATGAACAAAACATCTCTATTTTTCATGGGCTATAAATGTAATGTGAGGACGAGAGTTTTGTTTCTTATATTGGAAAAGCCTACTTGTAAAGGGATGGTTTTCTCTGTTCATACATCATACACTTGAATTACCTTAGTGATCGGGAGAAAACAAATCAAATTTATAGGCCTTAATTCACATTTGTTAGCCGTTTTTATCCTACTTTTGCATATTTTTACTTTGTTTTCAATTTTTTGTCAAGATTTGGAGAAAGCAAGAGTTTCAGGTTAAATGGGGTGAAAAAGAAAAAAGAAAGAAGCAGAAAAAAACCAGATCGCGCGAGAAACCAGCATATCGCCTACGCGGCCCGCTCGCGCGACTTCCCAATTACTCGCTCGCGCGGCCCGCTCGCGCGATCCGTACAAAAAATATATAACGCGTATTTTTAAGTGCTGAAGACCCCTACGTGGGCGAAATTGCCTAATTACGTCCAGAAAGCAAATTATAGCAGTTTCAATCGGAATAGGTTTACAAAAATTTTCCTAATCTCTCTACAACTATATATATCTCATTCAAAAGCTATTGGAAGGTTACACATTCATTCATACATCAACTTTGAAGGTAAGAGGAAGAGAAGATCTAGCTTGAAAGTCTCTATTGACAACCATCAACTCAATCTTCATGTTTTCACCAACCATGTGCAACTAAACTTCTATTCTAGGGTTTCAATGAAACCCTAGCTATGTAAAGGGGGAATTCTATGCTTTCTTATTTTAGGATTTTATGTATTAGATAGTAATTGTATATTGGTGGATTATTTATATAATCGGTTTTTAATGATAATAATCAAGAGTATTTTGGATCTATTCTTGTCTTAGATTTTTCCTTATGCTTATTGAACTTAATAGTCCTTGATTTCTGTGATTGATAGGAGTATTTACATGCAATAGTGCTTATGTGATGGTGATATTTACATCTTTTATAATTCATGCCTAGGAAAGATGAGTTATGCTATACTCTAGTTATAGGTAGATAATTCATGTGAACCGAAAATGAGTTATGTTTAGATTAAACTAGCGATATCCTCTTGTTGATACTATTGGGCTTGTAGGTACGATAGATCGTGACTATCCAATCATAGAACTTAAAATAGAAAGTATAGACCTCCGATGCATAGTTAGTGGTGGATTTGAAATCCTAGATCTCATCCACTCATACTTAAAACAATCTTAAATTTTGTAATAGCTTACTTAGAGTTAATCTTAATATTCTATTTTCATAAATTCATAGTTTAATTTCATTTAATCTTATAGTTTAAAGTCATAGTAACAATTAAATCATCAATCAATCAAAATTCCATTTTTCTATAGCTAAATAGATTTAGATTTTCTAAATTAAAGGACAAAAATAAACAATCTCTGTGGGTTCTACCTTTACTTCCACACTACAAATCATTAGAAAGTAAAGCATACTTTTCATCTTGATTTTGACGAGATCAATTAGCATGAGCTCTAAGTTGTTAATTCGGACCCACGTGAGGGTCCATGCGCACTTTTGTTGTATGGTACACTTAATATCATTGTGGATGATCTTAGATAGGTAATTGTACCATCTAATTGATGCTTGTTTAGAAAAATCAATAGTAAAAGGTTTTTCTTGTTTTACAAAGTTGAGATTTGATTAATGAGCAATAGCAAATTTTTTTGTCTTAAATTGTAAAAAGGGAAAAATTCATTTGTAATTGGATTTTAAAACAAACTTTATGAAATGTGCAAAGAATAATGTCAATCCCTTGCGGTCTCAAACATTTTTCAAAACCACGCTTTGTTGATCTTTACAAAAGATAACAATTTTAAAAAGGGACTAATTTTTTTGTAATATGGCACTGCAAAGTAACATACCTACAGAATAAGTAAAAACTTATGGGCTTTAGACTTATTCCATGATCTAACTTATTCAACTGAATAATGGGCCTCGGGTCCAACATTGTTACAACCTTGAAAGCCTATGACACTTTGTGATAACCTTGACTCGAGGAGGATCATAGCACGCGCTTTGTGGTAAGCAGTATGCACCATGATCTTATTGGGAACTATATGTACTACCCAATAGCCAAAGTATTGAGAGATCAACTCGACTTTGTTTTTGGTGGCACATTCACTACTAGATTGAGCCTCTAGTCATGAAGTTCTGGAAACTAAAGGGGAAGTTCTAAGTACACGATGACTGAACATCTAAGGTTGAGGTCAGCATGATTGGTGATATCAGACTGCTAGGAACACCTTTACTTTTGAACTGCAATTTTAGGCTATGAGTAGTTCGTTGCCTGATTTGCGGGACCACAGAAAACAAATCATGATCCACAACAGAAAATGTTAAATTTTGTTTTTGACATTTCCCAACATGTTGAGCTAAATATGAAGCGCCAAAAGGTAAGGAAAACCATATTGCTACACTCTTGACCACAGAGCGTAAGGCTAACGGGCCTAAATGCAATGGTAAAGAAAGCCTGCCAAGAGGCAGGGTGGGGCTAACAAGTTTGCGCCCAAGGCTAACAAGGTGGAAAAGCGCAGTCGAAGGCGTTTTCCAATTCGGTGTTAATAGGATGGATGTTTTTTGGGTGGTAGTGTTACTAGGACATGGTTATCTAGGAATAACTTCTTAAGAATTGTTTTAATAAATTATAGTTTCCTCTGTTAATTCATTTATTCTGAGACATGGCATGCTAGACTTGAACATATAGAATGTGATAGGATGACTTGATTAGCTCGAGAAGCCCTTTTGGGCCCACTCGCTAAGGCTGACCTACCTATATGTGAGTCTTGCTTGGTTGGCAAAGCATGTCGAAAGCCTTTTAGAGAGGCTATTAGAGCTACTCAAGCATTAGAGCTAGTTCACTCAGATATCTGTGGACCTATGATTGTAAAGGTACGTCATGGTGCCTCTCATTTTCTCACTTTTATAGATAATTTCACGCGACATGAGGTTCGCGAGTGCTTATCTAAACAGTTCATGAACTGTGTGAGGAAAAAGGGGAAACGCAGACAACTTCCTATTCCAGAAACTCCGCAACAATATGGTGTTGCAGAAAGAAGGAATAGGACATTCCTAAATATGGCTAGGACTATGAAGGCACAAATCAACCTCCCAGTGTTGTTTTGGGGGGATGTACTCTTGATTGCTGCCTACATACAAGAGTGCCTCTTCTCAGTCAGTTCCTTCTACCCCTTGTGAGCTATAAAAAGGCAAAAAACTTATTTTAGAGCATTTGTACCTGTGGAGCTCAGGAGGTTATGTTCACTATACCTCACATAAGTGCGAGAAACTATGCCCAAGATCTAGAAAGTATATCTTTATAAGGTATTCTAACAGCTCGACAGGCTATGTTACGTATGATGAACAACCGGGTATAAGAATGACAGAATGGTGCCACATGATATTTGAGAATGACTTCCCCAGATTTGTAATACTAAGAGATATCTTGACCTCTATAATTTGGAGGATGTTGAAGACAACATACCATCTTTGAGCGAGGGTGGGAAGATTGAGATTCCACATTCAGCAATCGCTGTAAAATGGTACTAGTCTCTAGCCGAGTGGGAGTACACCGCTAGACACTAGTGGGAGTGTACCAGATAGTGGAGTGCACCACTAGGCACTCAAGATTCTCAAGTAGTACGATGTATGGTGATGAGAAAAAAGTTCCCTATCATTGTTTTGAAATTGAGGAAGACATTTTCATATGTGCGCAAATGTGTGCACAAGTGGATGAGAATGAGCCTGCTTCTTTTGTTGAAGCGTTTTTCTTCATCTACTGAAGCTGAGTGGATAGTTACTATGCCAAATGAGAAGAGCTCTATGGACGCGAATAAGGTCTAGGAGTTAGTTGACATTCCGCCTATGCATAAGACTATAGCTACTTTAGCATGCTATCCCAGGAGGAAGAGATAATTCCGTTCTATGGGGTGTGTCTGGGTAAGCGGTCAAGTTAGTCGGATTGACATGTGGGCTCAAGGAAGACCATTCAATAACACACCATGTTTTGTGACTCATTAGCAGGCCTGCGACAATCGTATTTTGTCACTGATATGTCATGAGTACATTACATTGAGGTGGTGCAGCAAATCTTTTCACCGAGGGATTGAGAATGCTGTGTCCAATGTGGTTGAATCGTCTAAGGCATACACGAGAAACTTCCGAGTGATGTGTCTTGCTGGTTATGGTGATGATTTGGCATTACACTCATGTCGCTGTACTTTCTTTTCGTAAGGTCGTATGTGGGGCAGCCCTCTCTTTTGGAATTCAACCACATATACATATGTTGTCACGTGGCCGAGAATGTGTCTCTTGAAGAGGTCGTGTTTTAGTTCTTCTAGTTTCGCTCTAAACATACGCACAACTAAGTCTGATCTATTCTGAACTTCCTCAACTGGAAGGAGTTCGGATGTGATTTCTGGCCAAGATAAATTGCATGTCATGGTTAGAAAAATGTCTGGCTTGTCAAACTGTTGCACAAGGGTCATTGCATCAATATAGTGTCGTCACATATCACGAGGCCCTCTGATAAAGGTTGCAGGAAGTGTAAGTGAACGGCCCACAGCCTCACCTCTTGTCTCACCGACTGTGATAGAATCTACAATTCCAGAGCAAAGCTCTGTGCGAATAGTTGCTTGGTTTAGCCTAAAGTAGTCGAGCCTTGAAGTTTCAAGCTTTATGTACATGTAACAACATATTGTTGGAATAACCTGCCAGGATGTAATAGAACTGATTGATCACAAACCCTTATCTGAAGCCTGTAACAGTAGTACTCTCTGCACGAAATGCTGGTATGAGAGCATCGACCTTCGTTCATAACTGCCACAAGAAAGACACCTAAGAAGTGATTGAGGGCAAAATTGTAATACAGAAGTTGTTGAAGAATTTAGTCGAAGGAATGACTTACCCAACATTTCATGGTGAAGGAGCTCCTCGACAGTTGTGAATGTTGCAATGGGAACGTGCTCGGGTCGGAGTAACGCAATTTCAGGGGCGCGTTTAATACCTTCGTGCCAACCAGACTCACCCAAAGGGAACAACAATGGGTATTGTAGGAACCCATAGTAGTATTTTACAGGCAGGCAAAACCCAGGGTGCCTAAACACAACAATATCTGTGTACAGGACTGTCGGAGTTTGATTCAATCCAAAGTGCTGCAACTTGAGAGGCAGCCGGGCAGTTAAATACTCATTGATCCAACCCAGTGCTCTCATGTATTATTATCCGACATTTATTCTGTGTAGGCAGATTAGTAAGCGAACGAAAAAATCAAGCAAAAGGATTGTTGGCAAGCACATCTAGCAGAATTGCGAGGATAGCAGACCACATCTTGTCAGACAAATGTGCTATATGTTGTATTTCATGGTCAGTGTTGTAGAAATAAAGCTGCAGGCACGATGGGTGGCCATCAAGAGGCAGCAAGCTGCTGAGATAATGGTACGCATGTCCCTATCCCTGAAGATGTACACCCCACGGTTTCGTTTACATAGTTCTTTGTCACACTTCACACCAAAAGATGTAAATGCAAATGCACTATTGTACGTACGCACTACTGTTCTGAACGCAGCTACAACTGCGTTGTTAGAAGTAAACAAATCCCAAAGGTCAGTAGGGGAGGGGTGTGATGCTAATACAACTGAGCCGTCACAGCAGCAAAAACCTTTTGGTTCTCTGCAAAACCTCTTTGCGTGACAATGCTGGCAAGAAGGAACAACGAGCAGTGTGAAAGGGGTGGAAGGAATGCGTTCAGATCCAGTAGGTGTTGTTGGAGAGTGTGTTTTACCAATATGGGCAGTCAACAACTTGCTCTTATGTTGACCATGAGGTGGCCGACCAGCCATTGCGAGATGTAAGATTGATCGCCAATGTTTTAGTAGGTACTCTGCAGCCAAATCCAAACTGCAGAATAATTTAAAGAAGTAAAGGGTTGTAGTAAACCCCCCGCAGTCAGGGAATCTGAAACATAGGTGTCGCTGTCATCGACAACGCATTTTCATGTTAGAGCATCAGTGTAAAAGAATCAGAAAGTAAGAGCATTTGGTGTTTGTGAATGGCTATTTGAGGTCATTGCCCATGTATTTGGCATGTGTTGTGAAGTATTTTTTGGGTGGGTGCGCAAAACATTTTCTCATTTCATCCAGAAGTGGACATTTTGTATAATACTTGGCAATTTACCTGCCCGCACAGTTGTACTGGACCAGGCAAATGTTGGCAGCAAATTCAGATATATGACATGGTAGTTTGACAAGTCGTGGTGTGCAAATATACTGTTTTTTTTTTAAAATCCAGCGTGGGTTTCGAAAGAAATCTAAGTTGAGACAACCTAACAAAGTTGATGAGCTTTATTTTATATCTTGGCGTATTTAAGCCTTTTTAAACGCCTATGAATGCCGTGAAGCCACTTGGATAGTCCAGTATTGTACGTATTGACAGGGCGTACGACTAATGGTAATAGATTGGATGGAATTACGCGCGCAAACCTAAGCAAATAAATACAACCAATACTTAACCAGACCGGGAAATCAAACATTTCGTACTGGGCTGGTTTATGAAATGTTCTTATTCCAGAACTCTCAAGTGTGACGATCAATCACTACCCAGACCCAATACCTCTGCAAATAGAACAGCCGAAATCCAAAGATGTGATGGCCTGGTGTTTATCCCCAAACGTAGAAATGACCTGGGATTCATATCATACGTAACGGAAGAACAAGTAATATAGCACAGCGTTTAAACATAATAGCAGAAACATTAATCGTAGCTAAACCACACAAACCAGAAACTGTGATAGGCTGGCTAGTGTTTTATCCCCAATCGTGTACTACAGCTGACCTGGGATTCATATAGAACAAAAGAACAAGTAATTAGCAAAGTGTAATATTCAACGTTTTTAACAGATATCCCATTCCATGCACTTACCACAACTTGCTCAGCACTTACCTACCTTCTCTGACCACTAATTTGTTGTTTTATATTTTGCTGAATTTTGTGGAACAAGCCTTACAGCTGTCTATTACTCCAATAATTTGTTCAGACTGACATGACCGGACTCAAACCACAGCACCATTTCAGTTAATAACTAACTATCCACAGTCTTCTTCATATATTAGATATATATATATATATATATGTATACACTCTATGCATATCACATACAGTATATTTATTTGGCTGCTGATACATATTTGACTTAGTTAGGTGGTATTAGTTGGTGGAGCTTGGATATCCAATAGCCTTGCTGCCGATGGAAACAAAAAGAGCAGGTATTGTGGAGTATGTGTTAAGCTTCATAAGATTTTGAATACTGAGTATAATATGTTACATTAGATGGACGACTCCACCTTATTTGATGTGACCAATATTCGCGTCCATCTGATATATATGGTTGTCAGTCAGACCAAAATCTACACATATGTAGTGTCACGGCTCACACCTAAGCATTAATCTAATTCTCCCTCTTTCAATTACGGCCGGGGTAACTTTTCAGTGTCACAGAAGTGATTTCCAGTTTTTTAGAATCTTCATTGTAGGTAAATTGTGGTACCACTCCCAATAGAATTTATAATATCCCAAATTTAAATTCCATAGCATTACTCAATATCATTAACAATAATAGAAGTTCTTTCCCTTAATTTCCGTGCAATAAAATTTTGAACAATTTGATAGCGCATGTCAAATGAATGAATTTGGCTAAAACTTTAGATATCATGAAAGTATTTTAAGTAAAAATGTAGCTTCAAAAAGAAAAGATATATCCACAAACACATCAAGGTGGCCTAGTTGGAAAGGGTCTTGTTAAAAAGTTTAGAAACTGATTTTAAACTTAAAACTGTCTTTGAGTTCAACTCCTTACTATTGGGCTCTTATCCTGGTATTGGTAGTTTGTGGGAGTAAAGTTTGTGGGAGTAATTGCTACTGTATTGGGATCTATGTAGAGTAACCAAATTTGAATACTCTCTCTCTCTCTCTCTCTCTCTCTCTCTCTCTCTCTCTCTCTCTTTGTTGCATAAATTATCCGGAGCAAAACAAAAGTATCACCTGGAGGAATCCAAATGTATGATTTGAACAAGGAAAATGGACTTAAAAACAACAGAACAATTTCACTTTAGAGGAAGAAAGAGGTGCAAGCATATTTTATCCCGGGAAATGGTATGTACTCGTATATGCACTCTGAGAAAAAAGTAGTAACAAACATTACAAAGATAACTTTCCTACTAGTCGAGACAGATTTATGATTACCAGAAAGCATGGGACAAAGCTCTTCTACTCCAAAATCCAGTGTTTAAACACACATGGTATTTTCAATTCAATAAAGATTTTAATTTTGATCTTCCCCCTTGGTTTCATTCCTGGATTTTTAAACATGGTCCAGAGCTTGAGATCCTTCCTCGTGAAGTAGCCTGCTGCTTCCAACTCTACAAAAACAAGAACCTACCAGGACGAAGTGACAATCCACTTTTCTACTTCTTTCTTGAGTTTTCCATTCCTTGGATTCTAAAATGGGAATTTGCTCTAAAGAACACTCCTTCCCATGTCTGGTCTTTATGCAGAAAATTCCAAGTATGGTGGTGGGCTAGATATAATAATCCAGACCTCACTCCCATTAGAATGGAAAAATTACTAGACATTGAGCTACCCTCTCCTTCAAAAAAGTCTAGTACCTCTTCTCCGAATATCTCTGAGATTAAATCTCAAATTAAATCAGATTTAAAATCCAGATTCCCTGATATGCCCATTAATGAGCTTAAAGCTCTTATTAAGGAATAATTATGTAAGAGGCTTAATTTTGATTCAGACGGTGACCTAGAGACGGTTCCTCCCTCAGATTCTTCCATGCCAAACAATCAAGGTTTTGGATCCTTATCCAGATTTTCAGAATTTACATGAGGATGATGGTGATTATGGTTTCGAGACTCAGTTCAACCATTAATCATCATAAGAGGACAAAATACTTTTAATAAAGTATTTCACTGATTCTATCTTTTATTAAAGATGTTTTTATCTTTTAAAAAGATATGGCTCTTGTTCATACATGTCAAAAGCAACTTTTGAAAAAGAGATTCCTTCAACAAGTTCTACTGTACTCTTTTCAAAAAGAAAAATCTTTACTTTTCAGAATTCAAAAGTTCCACAGTGGCCTTCAGCTTTTATAAAGCTACTTTTGAAGATGGATTTTTGGCCAGACGCGTGTAAAGACTAGATAAGAACGAATCTTTACTCGTCTTCCAGACTCTTCCCCTCCTGCCTATATATTCAGAAGGACTTCACTCGTTCAGGAAATCGATTGTTTTAGTGAATATCTTAGGCATCAATTGTTCATACTATCTTCTTCTATAATTTACCTTTGTTTGAGTGTAAGTGTTGAGTGTTTGAGTGCTTGAGTACAATAGTGCTACAACTGAAGCTAAGTGTGCCAAAGCTTCAAGACTTTAAGTGTGCTCCTTATTCATGTAAGTTTGTTTATGTCTTATAGAATTTTATTGCTTACTTTGGTTCATACTAAGATCCAATTAAGAGATCCATCGTTATATTAGTATTCTTCATGATCTTGAACGCTTGAATATTATCAATGAAGAAAACAGTAATACCATTAGAATCAGAATATCGAAGTTAAACTCAGATATTAATAGGTTAAACCAAGAATTGAGAATTCTCACTGCTTAATGATTTGGACCAGATAAAACATACGAGAATTACTTAAGATTTTATATGATTTAAAATCAAGTTATATTTCTACTCTTGCTAACGAACAGGCATTACAAGAACTTCCTCCCTTCCATATTTGGCGAATCAGAAAAGCTTTATCTACTGTTGAGACCCAATCGACTTGCTTTGAGACCCAACAACAATAATTGGTTTATCTTCCCAAGAAAGCTAAATTCAGATTTGATTGAACCCCAACCCGATGTTTATATATGAAACATGAATTGAAGGTATATTGAAAACCCCAACCCATTGGTTATAACGAACCATGAACTGTAGGTATAGTTTGAACGCCACAAGGTGAACCCTTGATAAGTTCTAAAGTTCAATGAAGAACCGGAAATTGGAGTAAACTCACTATGCTGAATTTTATTCAATAATTTTCGTCCATTACAATGAGAGCACTCTAAACTATATAAGCATGGCTAAATTAGCTTACAAAAATGGTGAAAAACCCTTCCTAATTCAGCCTTACATGCCAAAACAAGGAAAAGGAAAAAAGAATACTAGTTATTCTCTCCAAAAACGAAAAAGGAAACAAAGATTAACTTCCTAATCTCCAGATTTGTGCCTCAATCGAATTAGGAAACATTCTTGGTTCCCAAACTAAGAAATAAACAAAAGGTAACTAAATAAAACTAATCTCTAATATTAATTAGCTTATTATTCATGCCAATGTAGGCAATATATTAATTCAATATACACACACACATATATATATATGTGCATATGTATATATATTGATCTTCAATCAGCCCATTATTTCTTCTAGAATGATAATTTCTCTTTTAACAGCCCAAATCCATGTATTAAGCACTCTCAGGCCCGTCAATGCATTGGATTAAATTGATGATGTCTTCTTCCTCCTTTGGGCCATATTTAGGAATCTTAGAATTAGCCCAAATCTCTTGGATAAGCCCAGCAAATGCTTCCTTGATCTTCTTAACCCTTGCTCTTGTAATTGGCCCAACTGGAACATACAATGGGTCTTTAGTTTGTGCAAGTTGATTCTCATCATTCCCCCTCTCATCAAAAGGATTCGACCTCAAATCGTCACCTACATCAAAAAGAGAAAGATCAGAAACATTGAAGGTAGCACTTATATTATACTCACCCGGAAGATCCAACTTGTATGCATTATCATTGATTCTTTCAAGGACTTGAAATGGCCCATCGCCTCGAGGATGTAGCTTGGACCGCCTACGGGCTGGAAATCTTTCCCTTCGCATATGCACCCAAACCCAATCTCCCGGTTCAAAAATGACTTGTCTACGGCCCTTGTTGGCTTTGGTTGCATATTGTTCATTTTTCTTCTCGATATGTTGTCGCACACGTTCATGTAGTTTCTTCACCATTTCAGCCTTCTTTTATCCATCCAAACTATTCCTTTCATTAACAGGTAAAGGTAACAAATCTAAAGGAGTAAGTGGATTAAAACCATAAACAATTTCAAATGGTGAAAAATCAGTAGTAGAATGAACACTATGATTATATGCAAATTTAATGAACGGCAAACAATCTTCCCAATTTTTCAAGTTCTTTTGAATTATAGTACGCAATAAAGTAGACAAAGTTCTATTGACTACCTCAGTTTGCCCATCCGTTTGGGGATGACAAGTAGTTGAAAATAACAATTTAGTCCCCACCTTTCCCCACAAAACTTTCCAAAAGTAACTAAGGAACTTAACGTCTCGGTCAGACACAATACTCCTAAGGACACCATGGAGGCGTACTATCTCTTTAAAGAACAAATATGTTAGTTGCATCATCAGTTTTATAGCCAGTTTAGCTTTTAAAACTTTAATTTCTTTATTCACAGGACAGTTAAATGGTTGGTGGAATCAAAATCTGACAGAACAAAAGAATGAAATTGTCAATGCTATAAAGAGAGAAGAAAATGGAAATCATGTTTTAAATAGAAATGGAAATCCAATTCCAAATGCAATAATCTCCCAAATCACGACAATAACATTTCATTTTCTTAGAGATGTCTCACAGATTATGGAAAGAGGAAAAGATTTGTTAATCATTCTTAAATGTCCCTCTTTAGCCCATTTCAAATGGTACAAAGACGTCTTTCTATCCAGGTTAATGCTTAGGCATGATGCTAACCAAGATTTTTGGAAAGAAAGATTTATTACAGAATTGCCTACTCTTTTTGCTAAAAGGATTATGGACTTAAAAATAACAGAACAATTTCACTTTAGAGGAAGAAAGAGGTGCGAGAATATTTTATCTCGGGAAATGGTATATACTCGTATATGCACTCTGCGAAAAAAGTAGTACTCCTACAAACAATACAAAGATAACTTTCCTACTAGTCGAGGCAGGTTTGATACTTATTGGGAACCCTCAAATAAATAAAAGAACTTCAAATCTATGAATCACCAACTAAAACAACGGGAAAGCTTCACGGTTTACAACTATAAATTGGACTGACAAGAAACAACATACAATCCTTTCTTTCCCTCACTAAGCCGACAAATTAGAATCAAATCAGAATGTGACAGTTACAACAATATCATATTTAAAATTGGTGTTGCATATATCTCAAAAATAAATAAAATGCAGTAAAACTCTCTCTCTCTCTCTCTCTCTCTCTCTCTCTCTCTCTCTCTCTGATTTGCACTAGCTTCTGAAGTTTATGCTCACCGTGACTTGATGCTATGAGAGCACGTACACTGAAACCAAGCAGAGCACGGAAACTGAAACCAAGTCGTATTAGCAATCCATCCATTCAAACTATGCTCGGTAGATCTCCAACCCAATTGCAAACGGCTCGTGCCCAGCGCGTTCTGATGCAGTCCACTAAAGGCGCATGCTGTATAGGCTCGGGTTTAGACACTTCAACAACAGTATCTTTCCCACTTGAGTCGTTCCCACCTGAACCCGAGGACACCGCCACATCAGCCATGAATTCCTCCGGGGTCCACCTCGGGGGAACAGAAACTTTTAATTTAGTGAGTCTAGGTCTTTGAACCGGAGTCTCACCTCCAAGGCTTGTTTGGCTGCCATTCAAAACTGATTTTGCAATCCCATTAAAATGGTAAAGATCAAAAACCTTCTTACCCATCATCCCCGTCGAATCCTTTAAGCCTCCCAAACTCTTGTCTAAATCCAAAAGAATTTGCCAGAACTCACTCCAAACTATAAAGCCCGTGCTACAAAGGTGATCTAGCTTTTCAGATGGAAGGTTAACACTTGTTTCTCTGAGGACTTCATGGAACCCTTCTACGCTAATAAACCCACCACCTCCACTCTGATCTTGTGCATCAAAAGCTCTTCGGACCTGCGTTTCTCTCTCTTCAAGTTCGTTCTCGTCTTGAACGGTGGGATCAAGTGCAAACAGAACTGTATAATGAGACTCACTTCCAACAACCCATATTGGCCATTTTGGGCGTTTTAAATATTGGCCAACCTTACAGAAATTAAGGTACTCTAGAAGAGTTAGGAATCCAACTTCCACAGTTGTAGAAATGCCCTTCACAAACATACCACCACCTAAGTCCATGCTCCCATCAAACACATTTGCAACGGCCTGGCCGCAGAGCAGCAGATTTACAATTTCCTGTTCCATAGCGTCGTATTTACAAGTTAATACAGAAGGCATCAGTAGTATCACTGAAATGCCGACCCCCCCCCCCCCCCCCCCCCCCCCCCCCCAAAAAAAAAATGCTTCATTTATCTGTAAATACCTGCGAGGCATGCCCAAACGGGGCAGTAACTAAAGATTGACTGGGATCATCCCTATCAGCCTGAACAGAGTCCTAGAAAGGAAACAAGAACAAATTTTAAATTGCAATTGTAATGCGAAGAGCCCAAGAAAGAGATTAATAAAACAGCAGTTACTGCATGAATAATGACACCAATGTCACAGTTAGCAAATAAATGAAAATCTTAAATAATGAAAAGTATGTTTGTGCAGGAAGATGTGGTACCTCTAGAATGTAAACTTCCAAAAGGTTTTTAATTGTCCAATAAATGACAAAATTACCTGAACATCCTAATTTTATTTGTGCGAATATATCATCAAACCATACCAGTCTTCATTGTCTTCTTTTTCCTTTCCACGTCAATGGACTTAAAAGTAGGATTCCTTAAAAGGTTTCAGCACCAAGAAAAGGTAAAAAGACAACTAAAATTTATAACGACCTCAACTTAAGCTGTTAGCCTGTTAGAGAATGGGCCCAACAATGTATATCAAGCTTCAACACCCTCCCTCACGTATGACTCTGTCATAGTGCCAATATGCACACCAAAGTGTGGACAGAGACTCGAACCAGAGACCTCTCACAAACAAGGCTCTGATACCATGTTAAGTCATTAATTACTTCAAAAGCGTAAGCTGCTAGTCCACGTTTGGATTCCTTTGGCCGGATTGAACAAATGGTCCATTTTAATTGGACTAATCCCAGGATAATAAACCCCAACCCCCATGGGATTATTAGTGGTCCAAACTCAAGACTATTTATTAGTTGTCTCGAGTCAAATTGGCGTCCAAAACGCCAGCCTATTTTAGTTAAAATGGGTAAATTACATTTCACTCCCCCGTGATTAGGCCCATTTTCACTTTACTCTTGTGGTTCAAAAGTGGACACTTAACCCCCTTATGGTTTAGGACTAAAGTGAAACTACTTAGATATCTCTCAAAATAGCCTCACATGGGGATTTAGTGTTAAAATTAGCCCCACGTAAGGCGAGTTTAAGTTTCAAAATAAACCCCAAATAGGCAGTTAACCCGAAAATTAGCCCCCCAAAGAGTTTTAAGTGTTAAGAAATAGCCCCACATAGGTGGGTGAAATGACAGCATTATCTCCACATACGAGATTAACCCCATTAACCTCACCAAGAGGGTTAAGTGCTAATATTTTTGGCGAACTTTAGAATTTTCATTAGTTTTGAGAGAAATCTTAACAGTTTCCTTTAGTTCGAAACCACGGGGGGTTAAGCGTCCACTTTTGAAGCACAGGGGGGTAAAGAGAAAATGGACCTAACCACTGGGGGTAATGTATTTAACCCTAATCTAAATAGAGACCTCGGCAATCTGGCTCACTACTTGAATCGATGGCTTAATAAAGATGTTTTAGAGGCTATGGCCACTGTTTTTCTAGGTAAGAATACCCTGAAAACAGTTTCAAGTTGAGAATTAAAAAATTCTGGTTTAACATCATTCCTAATGTAAACGAATCATAAACACCAACAGACGACGATGATGTAAAGTTAACAAACGATAGGATTGTCCCACCTCCTAAGAAAAACAGAAAGGAGACGTGTGATCGAGATGTTAAAGAAGAGGACATCAAAGAAATGGATAAGAATGCAACTAAATTGGTCCTAAACACTGCAAGGCATTGTTTTGGGGTTGATTTTCTAACCCAATTTTTGCTCAAGTTTAAGCCTAAGCTTATCGGTTTAACGATTGCAACTTTTGCATGATTTCCTTCTTAAACTTTAAAAGCATGTTTTGAAGAATTGGTTAGTGAAAGTTGGCTCAGAAAGCAAAAATCCAACACACTAACAAAAAACCATGATTTGCGAGCCGTCTCCACTATTGATTTCATAATGAATGCACAGTAGAGTGAAAAACCCAAGAAGGGACTCCTCGATAGTGTCCATATTGCTTCTGATCATGAATTCAAACTCCAATTGTTACCATAATTAAAAAGGCAAATCAAGAAAATATATAAATTTTTTTTTGAAGTGGGGAAAACCAAGAATTTAACATGAAGTCCGTGGATTATATCAAGGTAATTGATTTTTTAGGGTAGATATATATATATATATATATTTTTGAAGTGGGGCAAACCAAGAATTTAACATGAAGTCCATGGATTATATCAAAGTAATTGATTTTTTACGGTAGATTAGTTCTATTTTTATTTTACTACTAGAATATCATCCTACTTATCCTCCTCCTTTTCTTACTCCCTCCGTCCCATAATAGGGTCTCTTGTGGAATTCCAACTATTTAAGAAAATATCATTTATTGCTATCTAATCATCCAATTTTCCATTACTACCCTTCTTTTGAATTTGAAATTTAAACATTGAGAGAGTTTTAAGGGTCCAAACCAAACCAAGCCTTGTGTCCCAATCAATTGGGATCGGCTACATGAATCATTTTTCTCCATTCTGCACGATCAAGAGTTATATGCTCATTTAAATTATATATGTATTCATATCTTGTTGCACCATAAACTCCCAGGTCAGTCTAGGTCTACCTCTCCTTCTAACCATTCCAGGCACTACGATCTTATCGCTCTTTCACACAGGTGCATCTATAGGTCTTGGTTGTACATGGCTGAACCATCTAAGTCTATTCTCTCTCAACTTATCCTCATTATGTGCCACTCCTACAGTCTCTCGAATGTACTCATTTCTAATTCTATCTTTCCTAGTCTTACCACACATCCATTTTAGCATCCTCATCTCAGCTACGCTCACTATGCTAATGTGTTGTTTCTTAGTTGCTCAACACTCTGTCCCGTAGAGCATAGCTGTCCTATAAAATTTTTCTTTCAATTTTGCTGGTATTCTGCAGTCACATAATACTCTGGAAGCGCTCCTCCACTTAAGTCAGCCTACTTTAATTCTATGGGTTACGTTATCACCAATCTCTCCATCTCTACTGATCATTGATCCTAGATAGCGAAAGTGCTCCCTCTTTGGTCTCTCCTTCCACTGTTACTAAAAGTACATTCCATGTATTCTGTTTTCGTCGTACTTATCTTTAGCCCCTTAGTCTCCAATGCTTCTCTCCAAGCTTCCAGTTTAGTGTTGAAACCCCCTTTAGTCTCATTAACCAAGACAATATCATCTGCGAACAACATACACCATGGGACCTCATCTTGAATGTGTCTAGTCAATTCATCCATAATTAGGGCGAATAAATAAGGGCTCAAGGCCGACTCTTGGTGTAGGCCAACGGTAATTGGGAATTCGCTTGTTTCTTCGGCCGGTGATCTAATTGTAGTAATCGCTTCTTCATACATATCCTTCAGCACGTCAATATAACCCTTGGTTACTCCCTTCTTCTCTAGCACCCACCAAATTAAATCTCTAGACACCCTATCATAAGCTTTCTCTAAATCAATAAAAACCATATATAGATCTTTTTTCTTCCCTATGTACTTTTCCATTAGTCTCCTAAGTAAATAAATTGCTTCCATAGTTGACCTCCCAGGCATAAATTCAAACTGATTTTCTGACATTGATGTTGTGCCTCTTAAGCGAGTTTTTTAAGGGTAATTTTGAAAATCACCAACTAAAGTACACTGACTTTTCAAACAGGACCCTTAATTTGAGACATCCCAAAATGGAATAAAGGACTTTTATATTGGAACAGAGGGAGTATATATTTACTAAGTTCCATGGAATAGAGATACTTTAGTAATTTTGGATATTTGTTCAACATGGCTTATGGAAGTACTCCATGGGTCATCTTTTGGACCAAATTATGCTACTAAGTTTTTATTTGGACTTCTGAGTCCTCCTCCTCTGTCTGTCTCCTCTCTCTAAAACTTCTACTGGGTTACACATTACAGGCCCATACAATCCCATTTTAGCCCAACACCTTGTTCTATCAAACCTACCTGTTGGCTTTCTATTTTAAGACAAATTCTTAGAACCCTCATTGTGCAGGGGCTGTAACACTCCATTTCAAAAAAATCATACAAGTGCTATTCAAAAAGACCAAGCCGATTCTATCTCCTTTCCATCCAATCTATTCTCTTCTAGATTTTGACACCTTCAACTTATAAGATTTCTTCAATCAAAGTCCACCACAAAACCAATTGTACAGATACAGTTTTCATGAAGTTGTATCACTGTGAAGCTGGCATGGCATCTATGGCACATAACATTTACATGCCACGTGACATGGCTGCCAAATAGACAACTAGTACACACATGGACATCTATTTTGTTCATTTTAAGAATTTCTTACCGTTCCGCTTCACTCCACTTTTTAACAAACCCGTCTAACATTTTCAACCCCAAAGTTTTCTCTGTCAATTATTTTCATATTAATTAACTCAACTCTCCATGCAACAAGCATTTGAAGTTGCCAAATGCTCCCAGAATTAATCGAATTAACAAGAAACCGAGTAACAGCATGTCAATCATGCCACAAAAATATATTTCAGACTAGCTTGGTAATTACATCATGTTCACAAGGTTTTTTATTCTGGCAAAGCAAACCGAAGCAACCCTCATTTATTGTTACTGACTATCGAAAGCTAGAGCTAGAGCTGCTAGACTATTACGAAAGCAAAAAAAAAAAAAAAGGTGCTGTCAAAATGCAGATGTTAGGATAAATACCTGATGAGACAAAAATGGATAATATTACTTGTCGGGAGAAGAAACAATCAAAAGAGGATAAAGTTGGAAATAAACACACGCAGCTGATTTTAAATACTTCGGACAAATCTTAGTTGAGCTAAGTTACGCTAGCAGTTTTTAGAGGTCACATTTGTTAATATAACTGCATTGTTTGAGCCAAGTCTAAGATCATGCATTCCCAGGTTCATAAGTTGATTGGCAATCAACTCTTATCTTACCTTCAGTCAGAAATTTTACAAGTCCACATGTCATTATAAGGAAAAAGAAGAAAACGTAAATTTTGTAAACGGTACTATGTTAGGAAAAAAAAAAGAGCTCTTTCTTTCCATTTTTTAATTAGGAAGCATACCAGTCCTCGGGAAAGTAGAGCAGAAATAAGGAATAGCATTGCCCCCATGCGGCTTCGGAAAACAGGAAGCATTGCTTCGAGCCTCTGCAAAGCACTCGCCTGTGAGATATATGTGTTAACTCTCAAAACTTTTTGCAAATCAGAAGCTGATTCAATTTGAAGACCTTCAAGTGCCTTCGCAATAATCTGTAAGAAAGGAAACAACGCAAGTCAGCAAAATCTATTATGCAGAAAAGTGATGCCAACAAAATGTCAATATCATTTGGTTCCAGACTAAATGCTGCTGAAATGAATCAGTATCAAGCTTTAGGCTCTCTTTGGCTCATGGATTTAGTGTGGGAAAGGAAAGAAAAGGAAAACACTTTCCTTTGTTTGGTGCTTTGGAAAGTAAGGAAAAGAAAACATAGTGAAAAAGAAATAAAGAATTTTAAACCTTATATCTATCCCTTTTTTCTTTAGTTACAATCATATTTCAAAATTTTGTAATTTTTATTTTATTTAAGCATGGAGGAAAATCGAAAGGAACTGGAGTAGTTTTCCTTCTCAAATCAGCAACCAAACAGAGTCTTAATGAACTTACCTCATCCTTCGAACTGTGGTCAGACCCCTCAATTTCATGGTCAAGAATACTCAGAGTTGCAATCACAGCCCCTTTATTGCTCCCGCACAGAAACAGTATCTCTCCCATACTTCTGATCAAAGCTCTGAAGATAATTCGAAAGGTTTCAACAAGCATTGTCATAAAGGGTAAGAAATTAAAGAATCCTTGATATAAACCATCCAGCAAAAACTCCGACACTACACTACTTTAGAACCAATCACTACAGAATCAATGCTGTGTCATGCCTTGATCACTTACAGAAATAGAACTTAATTATAATTATGTTACATTATAAAGTTTGCCTAGTTTTGAAACTTGAAGTAAAGACTCAGGGTATTAAACTTTGCTTCAAGTTGAACTCAGGTTGATGCAAAGTGGCACACTCACCTGTAAGTAGAAATACAAAAATGTATTCAAATCAATGATTTATTTACCAAATATAAAGCTCAATAAACACTTACAAACAGGAAAGCCGGCACCAAAACTTGGTGCCAGTACAGGTGATCCGCAAAACTTTCCCTTAGTTAAGAAACTACCTCAATACAATCAGGAAATGGAAACTGCTTCATATATTCAAGAGAGTAGTTGCATGAAAAAATTGCAAGACAAAAAACACCATATAATTTCAAATTGTTATAACTTTAAACGCAACATTGGTGTCACGCGAAATACAGCATAGTCTATTTAAAAACATCTAAAATTCCAGTTTCCAATAAATGAGAAGTATTACAAAAAAGATTGCAAGTGGTGGAAGCAAGTGAAATTTTTTTTTTTTTTATGTGGTAGTTTAAAGTAACTAGATTTACAGAAGAGGATTGTCGACTTAAGGTAGAAAAAGTGATTACTGGAAGGGCATAATTTTTTTTTGAGGGTTGGAAGGGCATAATTAATAAGCTTATAAAGGAATATAGATAGTTTCTTTTGCCCGTAAAACTTTTCCAACCACTATATAATGCAATTAAGAGATGCATACGAATAGAGACCTAATTTCAATTCCAACAATCTGAAGCAATTCCAATTTCCAACCGTTGACCGTTCCCCTCACCCCACTGCTTCTTATGCTACACCTTGTCTTGTTAGCATACAAAACAAGTTCTAACACGGTCTCCCAAATCAAACAATGAACAAGCAACCTTTTTTTAACTGATTACAAAGTTGATTTGTTTAACTAATATTTTACGCCTTTCACAAACACACAGATTGCCAACCTAAAATGGAGAGAGCATGGTAAATGCTATGTGCAGCAGGGCAGACATAGCAAAAAAGCTTTACAGAGGAATGAGAAGGGGTTATCTCAGAATAGCTACAAAAGACAAATCCGAAGTGCCCAATATTATAACAAAGAAAAAAAAACAAGGTAATGGTTACCACGCAGCTATGAAAGTGAAGCTATAACATTACAGGCTGTAATACAATATCAACATACAGCACGGCTACAATGCAGAGATTAATCACCTTGCTTTTCTATCGTCACTAATAGAAGCAAAATTATCCTGTACAACACATTCACTTTTAAACGATCTCCTCAAACCCAATTTTTTTGCCGCGTTTGATGATACTTCACCTAAATCGTCTGGAAAGAATAGAAGGAATTTGAGAACAAATGCCTGCACGACCAAATAGAAGTAAGAAACACAATACACTGAAAAAATCCTGAGGTTTAAGATACGATGTCCTACAAAATAAAGACTAAAACATAATCATAACATCAAGGAAAATAATAGTATTAGCAAATAATAATGCACTTATATACTCCCTCCGTCCCATAATAAGTGTCCACTACCATTTTCACAAAGTTTAAGAAAGATATAGTACATTCATTTTATTGGTCCATTAAGTAACTAGTTTCCTAGTATACCCTTGACGTGACAAATGAATGTTTTGACTTTTCTACTTATCTCCTTATTCCTACTTTCCTAGATATTGGTGCTTTTGTCTTTATTATTAGGTATTATAGGAAGTTTATGTACATTTGCACTTGACTTTTCAAAGTGGACACTTATTTTGGGACATCCCAAAAAGAAAAGGTGGACGCTTATTGTGGGACGGAGGGAGTAGTTAAAACATATATACGTCTGCTACACATATTTTGACTAGTTACAATGTGTTAGGAAGAAGGATTATATCCAACGTTGAAGGAGCCAAAAATCCATTGATGGAAAGAAAATGGTAAAGAATAACCAAGAAAATATAAAGGACCTTCGCTGATTCATCTAATGACCAATATAGAGTGACCAGAAATCCAGGTCCAAAGGGAAAAAAAGAATGCCCAGATATGCACGTATATAATTGTGGAGAAGTGAGAAAACAGTCGGAAAGGTGTTCAATTGAACTTGGATCATTCTAGAACAGGAACATGGTCATGGTATGCCAAATACCCTAAAATATACTACAATGGGGGTAGGCTCATCGAGATGATATAATTGATAACGGTAATGGGAAAGCAGGTTCATTTGCAATGATCGCCTTCTTCCAACATTTGATGAATAATGACTAATAGCACTATTAATTGCACAAATTTGCACCAACTGTCCTTTAAGTGAGGAATTTATTTATACAATTGCACCAACTTTCCACCAAGTGAGGAAGTTTTTTTTATACTACCGCACGAGATATAAAAGGATTGGCATAAATATCTTATATATGCATAGCTCGTGATGTGTAACGGTCCTTTCTTTAGAAACTTCTCTTCTATTACACTTCTGTAGTTCTGTTCAATCCTTTGATATCTCTAATGAAGGATACTAGATTAACATGAGAAAATTTATTTTGGATTACTCAATTTAAGGTTCTAGAACGAAATGTTCCATGTGTTGAAATATGTTTTAATCAGTTGTATTAGCTGTCTTATATGAGCTATTATGATTTTATTATTGCCTAAGGGCTTCGTTGTAATTTCTCCTCTTTGTGATTAATATAATTAGGGTTGAGACAGTTCAATCATAATATTTCTTCATGGTATCAGAGCCTTCCCAAGGGGGATTTGAAGATCCCATGGTTACACCACCACCATACACCACCTAAACACCAAACCCACCACCAGACGCAGCTTACCCAGCCCCCACCTGACCAGTCGCAGCCTACCCAGCCACCACCTGACCAGCCGCAGCCCACCTAGCCACCACCTGACCAGCCGCAGCCTCCTAACCCTACCCCACCTCCAGCCGAACCCTACCCAGGCCACCCTGGCCTAGACGCAGCCCTACCCAGCCTCAACTGGCCTAGTCACAGCCCCCAACTCTCCACCCATCTCTGTCGCAGCCACCACATGGTCTGGTAGACCTCCAGCAGCCTTCATTCTTCTCTACATCTTCTATTTCGCTTCTGACTGCATCCATAGCCTGAGTTTTGATAGGCATACATCATCCTCGTATTTTTGGTCCTTCTATGGACCCATGATCAAAAGTAATTCTTTGGCATCCTTTATAGTGTTGTGACCTTGTTCCCTTTGCGTGCTACCCCTCCGTTGGTACCGGTTTCTATTTTGTCTTCTGTGCTTGTTGCGGCTATTTATTCAAGATGTCGGATGATCCAGAAAAATCGACCGTGAATTCGCAGCCACTTAGGGCTGAGAACATTGTTGTTGTTCACCCTGATAACCCGAACTTAATGATCACTACTTCTCTCTTCAATGGCCAAAACTTCCTGGCTTGGTCCCAGTCTGTGACATAATTGACATTGTTTCTCAAGGGCCGCGGAAGGATGGGGTACATCAACGGCAAAATCAAAACACCGAGGATGCCACTTATGATAAATGGGAGGTGGAAAACTCCATTGTCATGACTTGGCTTGTTCACTCTATGATCTCCGAGATTGGTGGGAGTTCTTGGACATGGCGACTGCCCAGGACATTTGGGAGACCATGGCTAGTACTTATTCCAGAAAGGGCAATTCTGCCCAAATATTTGAGTTGAAACGGATAATTGGTCGATCTGAACAGGGGGAGATGAGTGTTCTCCAATATTTCACGTCCCTATCTACCAATTGGAAGCGCCTAGATCATCTCTTGGACTACGAGCCAGTTTGTCCCGCTGATTCCACTACTTATAACAAGCTAGTTGCTGAAGAAAGGGTTTTTAAATTTCTTGAGGGTCTTCAATCTGAGTATGATCCAGTTCGTAGTCGTGTTCTGGGTATGGATCATTTGCCTTCTCTTCAGGAGGCCTTTGCTTACATACAAAATGAGGAAAGTCGTCGCTCTACCATGCTTCCACCTGCTTCTACAGAGAGATCCGCTTTAGTTTCTGTTCCTCATCGAGATGGAAACCGTGGTCGTGACACTACGAGTGAGTCCGGTACTTCTAACAAATCAAAGCAGTTTTGTGACTACTGTAACACCAAATATCACACCAAAGAGACATGCTACAAACTTCATGGTTATCCACAAGGAGGTCGAGGGGGCCGTTCGGGACAGTCCAGGGGTCGTGGTGGACGTGGAGGTAACTTTGGGGGCCGTGGTAGTGGTTCTCGTGCCCATCATACAGAGGTTGTTGATTCCTCTGTCGTTGCTGATACACCTCCGGCTCCATCCACTGCATTATCTGGCTCAGATTTGGAGACTCTCCGTCGCTTGATGTCTAGACTGGATACATCCACTACTGCCTCATCATCTTTTGCTCATTCAGGTAACTTAGCCACTTCTGTGAGTGCATTCCATTCTTAATCTAGTCACCCTTGGATTATTGACTCCGGGCCATCTAATCATATGACTGGCTCCTCTTCTGTGTTTTTCGATTATAAGCCATATTCAGGACAAGAGAAAGTCAAGATTGCTGATAGAACCGTTTCTTCGGTTTCAGGCAAAGGTTTAGTCCGTGTCTCTCCCTCATTATCGTTATCTTCTGTTTTGCATATCCCTAGTTTTGCCAATAACCTCTTATCTATTGGTCGTATTACTCGTGATAAAAATTGTAGAGTCACATTTTTCTCTTCTCATGGTGTATTTTAGGATCTTATCACGAGGAGGACGATTGGCAGTGGTAGAGAGGAGAATGGTCTTTATCTTCTGGAACCGCAGGAACCACCACATTTGGCACATCATACTACTTTTGTCGGCTCTACATCTGGTGATATCATGCTTTGGCACAGACGTCTTGGACATCCTGCCTTTAGTTTACTTCAGTTTTTATTTCCCTTGTTATTGTCAAATAAAAATGTATCCACCTTTCGGTGTGAGGATTGTGAACTTGGCAAGCACCACCGTGTCTCTTTTTATCCCAGTAATAATAAAAGTACTGTTCCTTTTGCTCTTATTAATTCTGATGTTTGGGGTGCTTCTAGAACTGTTACACTTAAAGGTCATAGGTGGTTTGTCACATTCATTGATGATTTTTCTCGTGCTTCTTGGGTATACATGATGAAAGAGAAGAGTGAAGTTCGCTCAATCTTTAAAAAATTTCATAAAATGATTTGTACTCAATTTGATGCTCGTGTCAAAATTATTCGGTCAGATAATGGGGGGGGAGAATTTTAAATCTGGTCTTGAAGACTATTTCTTGGATCATGGCATAATTCATCAATCATCTTGTACCAACACCCCTGACCCCTCAACAAAATGGGGTTGTTGAGCGTAAGAATAGACATCTCTTAAACACTGCTAGGTCTAAGTTATTTTCTGCTTAGGCTCCAAAGTCTTTTGGGGAGAAGCAGTCTTAACAGCTGCCTAGCTCATCAATCGGTTGCTTACTCAAGTCCTCAACAAAAAGTCTCCAGTTGAAGTACTCTCCAGTCCTTCTTCCTTGTTTTTTATCCCTCCTAAGTCTTTGGCTCTGTGTGTTTTGTTCATAACCATGCCCCAACACGAGGGAAACTTGATCCTCGTGCTATTATGTGTGTCTTTGTTGGTTACTCACATACACAGAAAGGCTATAAGTGTTATCATCCTCCCCGGAAGTGGTATGTCTCCATGGATGTCACATTTTTCGAGGAACAATCTTATTTCCCTCCTCAGACACCTTTTCATGGGGAGACGAGGTATATAGAAGAGTTGCCTGATAGTGTTGAGATTGCTACTACTCCTAGTGATAGACTTGATGTTCATGTGCCGATGGCTAACGTTACTGTCTAATTCATTTGAGATATTGGGGACTATTGAAAATGAGGGTGAAATTGATAGAGAGGCGGATGGGGAACCCACCAGGAAAAGAGGAGGAAACCCTGAAAAAGGGGATGTAGTATATCAACGAAGAACTTAAGAGGATGAAAGATAAGACCATTGCTCCAGATCCGCCACTTCCACCTCCTTCTCTTGATGAGAATCTAGGTAACCCTAATTCTACTCCTGTTATTGATTCTCCTATCATTGATTCCACTCCTGTCATTCATGATTTAGATATTTCAATTGCTATACGTAAGGGTGTTAGGTCATGTACTCAACATCCCATATCTAACTTTGTCTCTTATAGCTGCCTCTCTCCTTCCACAAAGCTTTTGTGTCCAATCTTGCTTCTGTGTCTGTACCTAACCATGTACAGGATGCACTCACTGATCCCAAATGGAAACATGCTATGATTGAGGAGATGAAAGCACTCCACAAGAATAGTACCTGGGAATTGATTAACTTACCTAGAGAGCACAAGACAGTGGGTGCAAGTGGGTGTTTGCAGTCAAACATAAGACAGACGGGTCCATTGAAAGGTACAAAGCACAATTAGTTGCAAAAGGTTTTACACAAACCAATGGGGTTATGAGGAAACATTTGCCCCAGTTGCTAAGATGAATACTGTGAGAATCCTGTTATCTCTTGCTGCAAATTTAAATTGGCCTCTACATCAATTTGATGTGAAAAATGCGTTTCTACATGGAGATTTGGCAGAAAAAGTATATATGGATATTCATCCAGGTTTTGAATACTCTAAAACCAAAGGGAAAGTTTGCAGGCTTAAAAAGTCTCTGTATGGGCTTAAACAGTCTCCAAGAGCATGGTTTGAGAGATTTACTCAAGCTATGTTGAAATATGGCTTTAAACAAAGCTAGGGTGATCATACAATGTTCATTAAACATTCCTCACAAGGGAAAGTCACCGTTCTCATAGTGTATGTGGATGATATTGTCTTGACAGGAGACGATGTGGAAGATATGCAGGAGTTGAAGAAATACTTGGCTAAGGAATTTGAAATAAAAGACTTGGGAAATCTCAAGTACTTTCTGGGAATTGAGGTGGCTCGAAGCAAACAAGGAATCTTTATCTCCCAGAGAAAATATGTTCTCGTTCTTCTCCAAGAAATTGGAATACTAGGGAGTAAGGCGTGTGATACTCCTGTGGAAGTTAATCAGAAGCTAGGGGATGACACTGATGGAGCAGTGGTTGACAGGGGGAGATACCAAAGATTGGTGGGCAAACTTATTTACTTGTCACATACCCGTCCAGACATTGCTTTTGCTGGAAGTGTTGTTAGTCAATTCATACATACTCCACGTGAATCTCACTATAGTACTGTTCTTCGTATTCTTAGATACTTGAAGTCAGCACCCGGAAAAGGATTGTTTTTCGGTGTACATGATCATCTTCAGGTGGAAGGTTATACAGATGCAAATTGGGCAGGCTCAGTCACGGATAGGAGGTCCACCTTAGGATATTGCACCTTTGTTGGAGGAAATCTTGTTACCTGGCGTAGCAAGAAACAGGCCGTTGTATCTAGATCGAGTGCTGAAGCGGAATTCCGAGCTATGTCTCAAGGAATTTGGAACTATTGTGGATAAAAATTCTTTTTGAGAGATCTTAGACTTGAAACTACATATTCGATGAGGTTGTACTGTGATAATAAGCAGCCATCAATATTGCCCATAATCCAGTACAACATGACCGAACTAAGTATGTTGAAATTGATAGACACTTCATCAAGGAAAAATTTAGTAGTGGAGTGATATGTATCCCGTCTGTGAAGTCTAGTGAACAACTAGCAGATGTCCTTACCAAAGATCTTGGAAGCAGGAATCATCATTACTATCTTAGCAAGCTGGGCATGAGAGATATCTTCGCACCAGCTTGAGAGGGAGTGTTGAAATATGTATTAATTAATTGTATTAACTGTTATATGAGTTGTTATGATTTTATTATTGCCTAAGGGTTTCGTTGTAATTTCTCGTCTTTGTGTTTAATATAATTAGGGTTGAGACTCTCTGCCTCAACCAAGCTTTCAATCATAATATTTCTTCACTATGCTTTTTAATGCACGTTACAAATATGCAGTTTGTTAGTGGTTTACCCATTTTTGAAAATTGTGAATTGGAACTACGTAGAAGAAAATAAGATCATTTACCATAAGTGTATGTCTCATTCGATTTGAATGAAGAGAGAGGAATAGACACACTTTTGAGAAGTTTGAACTGCTAAATCACAGATGGAAGAGTTTCATTCTCAACTCCTTCAGTTTCAAATTCATAGATTGAAGAGTTTCAGATCTACATGAAATCCAAACATCACTTCATCTCTCTATTTATACATCCACTTCCACTTACCCATACCCATTTTTAGATACATTATATAACTATCAAAAAAGATCTACATGACATTCAACATGTTGAGCGGTACAGTCAAATCGAAAGAAAAGAATTCTTCCTATCTGGTTTATGTGATAACATGAGATGTGTATAACAAAATCGTCCTCCGACTTTGGCACTATTGTATTGACCATGGCTCTCAGTTTTGTGAAATTCATCACATTCCACCAAATAGTTTAATTGAATGAATTCAAAGTATTATTTCAAAAAAAAGAAAGAAATGAATTCAAAGTGAAAGTGAGACAGGTAACTATATGCATCTATATCAAATAGCTCGTACGAACAACTTGAAAGCTTAAGCCCAAAACATATGCTTATCATTTTGTTATGACAAAAGCGACCAGGCCAATGTTGGGCTGGAATATCCTAGTTGAGGGCAACCCCATGTTCCAAGTGGTCCATTATACATTTTAGTGTAAATTTCACAACCTACCCATGAGCTTTTTGACAATTACAAATGTTGGTTACCCACCCTCCCTTGTCAAAGTTGTTAACGATGCAAGTATGATAACTAGTCTACACTAATTTTGATTATGCTAACTCATGAAAATCAAGAATAATAAGGGCAAGTTTGTATCTTAAAAAAAATGATGATTCAACAATACTTGATCTACTAGTAACATCAAGAGATGAATCTAATTCTAACAACTAAAACAAAAGAAGTGCAAAGTAATTTTAGAAACAAAAAGGGTAGTGTCTGAAAAATCTCAGGGGTGGTTTCAGTAAATATTCATAATATTGATTGTATTGAGATAACAATAAGGTTAACAAGAGAAGCCTATATTATATATAGGCAACAACTTAAAATGAAAAATACTAAAACACCCTTAGGGCTTGCATAATCAATGACCTAAGCCCTAAATACTAAATGACCATTCTATCCTCTTAACACTCTCCCTCAAACTGAAGGTGGTAATGAAAATTACAACCGAAGTTTGGAAAGGGATTACAACCGAAAACAACTCTCAACTCCATTAGAAAGCAAAACTTCAACTACGGGGTTGGCACGAATAACTCTCGGCTTCACTGAATGTGCCGACAATGCAACTTGCGGCTGATCGATGACCGTTGAACAACAACGATCCAAACTGAAGCTTGTAATAAATGAACTACTACAACCCAAACGATGGATTGTCAAACAATTCTCACCATACGTGGCCGGCAAAGGATTTCTCGATTTCATGAAGATAATCAGCAAGAGAACATTCTCAATCTCTCGAAGCAGATTAGCAAAGGACAAGATTCTATCAACTTCACAAATGAAGTGGAGGCTAGAGTTTTCCCAATCTCACAATGATGATCGGCAAGGAGGGGGTCTCTCAGTCTCACAAAGGAGATTGGCAACAAACACTACAAGTTCTCTCAATCTTCTAAGAAGATTGGCATTGGAACACTTTAGCCTTGGATTGGGCATCCCTTCACTACTCTTCCCCTCAAACTGAAGGTAGGAGGAAATACGAACACCGAAGTTTGGAAGGAAATCCAAACAAGTTTTAAAGGACAGAACTTTGGACTCCATGAATAACGTACCACAAACGAACCAGATTTGAAACAAAAAAAAAAAGACACCGGAGACTGATCAGGAACCAGATCTGAGCAATGAATAGTGATGCATGAACAGTAACTTCGATGAATAGTGCTACGATGAACAGTGCGCGATGAACAGTAACTTCACGATGAACTCTCGACCCAACTTGGGTTGGCTAGGGTTTTTTCATTTTTTTTTTTTCCTAGGTCAAATCGACTCGCTCTGATACCATGTAAATATTCATAATATTGATTGTATTGAGATAACAATAAGGTTACAAGAGAGGCCTATATATAGGCAACAACTTAAAATGGAAAATACTAAAATGCCCATAGGACTTACATAATCAATGACCTAAGCCCTAAATACTAAATGACTATTATATCCTCTAAAAGTTTCTATAATATAGTTGAACTAATTTACTCCTCTTAGTGACTAAAATTTAGCAAAGAATCATGGCTACAGATGCCATGGGAAAGCTCATCCAGACCGTACTTATAAAATTATCAAATCTCTAGGAGACTGTAGCAACATTAGCCTATTCTGAAGAAAAAGAACCTAAAAGTAGATTACTGATAGAGCATGTATGACACCTAACTTACCTAAGGTAGCATTAACAAATAAGGAAGTTCAAATGTACTTATCAAATAAAACTTAAAAAACAAGGCAGTTCAAGTGCATACTACATTTGATTGATCGTTAGAACTTAGAATTCACATGCATACCACTAACACTTATTACATTTGGTTGAACAACTGTTTTGGAGGTAAAATGAGAAGTCAAGGCATTACTTGTATGGCCGCCAACACTCCACATGGACCACCTTCATGCTGCACTAAGCCCATGGATGTTTCTGTATCAGGGCTAAACCTACAGAAAGTTTGCATAGATTATCAAATGAAGGGAACATACCCTATAAAAATGAGAGTTAAAAGCTCAGATATAAAAGAACCACACATACAGAAACTAGAGTCTGCAAATAGCATGTGCTGAATTTTTTTGTTTTAAGAGAGCTTAAATCCCAACAAACAAATACAAGGCAGAGTAAGATGCAAGAATGTTCAACAAGAGCAAAGAAGGTTGTCATTGTTTTATCCACTGGTGATTAATCACCTTTGTATCATCAGTTGATGACAGATGAAGATGATAATGCGGAAGGAATTCATGTCCAGGGATACAGTTATTATTATAAACTAGATGGTTTACACGTAAGAGTACAAAATAAATAGCCAACTGCTGTAAACGATTAACTCACATAGACATTGTGTTTGCCCAAGTATTACACTTATTAACATTCAATAATTCAATATAGGGAAATATAACTACAAGCAAAACTAAACTGATGTATACAATCAAGACAGACAAAATTTAACAACCAAAAGTTAGCAACTCACAAATAAACAAATATAACATAACAAGCAATAAAGCTTTTCAAATATTCTTTCCCCATCTCAACATTGACAAATATAGTGCAGAATGTTTGCGGTTCAGCTTAAGGATAATTACAACGATGTGTCCTCATTGAATAGAATTTTCCAAACCAGCGTGTGAAAGGAGGCAGTATCAAGCATTTCAGTCCAATGTCCATTCTATCCTAGTTAAAGTCATCAGAAATTCTTAGACAGTAGCATTACAACAGACAGAAATACTCGAAATACCCTAATTTTACTTTTTAAAATGCTAACTGAAAATCTTGAAAGTTGAAACTAAAAGCTGTTTTAGTCACGATTAAGAGTGAAAAGAGTTAGTACACTGTATTTCAATAAATCATTCTCATACCTAATGCCCTGATTACTCCACTGTACAAGAATGTCCTTCGTAACTTCACCTCCAAAAACCATTGAAAACAACTGATTCGCCTCCGCCGGTGAAAGCTCAGTCCCCAAATTCCCCTTTTTCCCCTTCAAATCACTCACACCCATCTGTTCTTCAGTTCCAAAATCCACTTTTTTGTCTTTATTCGCACTCACGTTTTTCCCCTTATAATCATTCACAACCTTATGTTCTTCAGCTCCCAAATCAACTTTTTTCTCTTCATTCACAATCACAATCTTCTCAACCTTCAAACCTGCCGGAGCAGCACTTTTCGCCGCCATCATACGCTTCTCCGCCGCCGCGGCCATCAGCTCCCTCTGCAACTTCCGATTCTTCACCTCCGACGACTCCTCCGGCTCCGGCGCACCGGCGGCGTCCCTCGGCTTGCTCCTCTTCGGCTCAGGCGGCTCGTGTTGCATGCTCATCCTCAACGCCATTTGCAAATCATCCTCGTCTTGATCCGCCATCGAATCTCTCTCTCAAGAAACTCTCACTTTCTGTCTCTAGATCAGATCCAACGACGAACAATCTTCGACCTAACCCTCAAAATTTAGGGCCTTCGAACTTGCGAATTCTATCAAATTAGTTCGTGATCGAGCGAGCAGAGTTGTTGTTGAATCAGCGAGAATGAGTAGCAGATAAAGAATCAAGATCGAAATTTAAAGCTCTCAGAGACCGATACACACATACATATATATATATATACATATACATATACATATAGATTATCTATATATCGTTATATATACACATGAGACGAAATGTGAATAGAATTTGGTGTCAAAATCTCAAATTTTAGCAATTAGCCCTAACTTTTATATCAGAGGAACAAAAATGAAAAATGCAAGAGTCCGTACTCCGGCAGGGGCTAACAAAACGGGATCGTTTCAGGTGACACTATTTTTGAGTGGCTTTGTATGGAATTACTATTTTGTACAGTACTAGTTATTTGTTGGGTAATATAGTGGGTGGGTGGGTGGGTGGGTGGGGGTGTTGTCAATTGTAGAAAAGGCAAGGGTAATTCTGTCAATTAGGGTGGGTTTGGGTAATAAATGGGATGTAAATATATAGAGGCTACTGGAGATACTTGCCTTTACAAAGAAAAACGTCTGCTTTTCCGGCCAGAGAAACTTTAATGTGAAGCAAACTTATCAATCAACTTTTTAACACAACAAAAATTTATTTATTTTTTTTTTTTTTTGTTTGGTAATCAGGTGTGTCCGGGCCAGCTTGCGCGCACCTCGACTAATCCCCCAGGCCTGGAGGCGCCGGGTGAACACTCCAGTGGTCACGCTCCCCATGACTCGAAAAAAAAAAATTGAAACCAATAAAAAAACCCCTATTAGTACTTTCATGTTTGGTGCTCATAGGGTACTGTTTGTGATGAAAATATTCAACCAATACAAGTTTGACACACAGGATGTGATGTGGCAAGATAATTGGTGGAAATTGATTGACAAGAAAACCGTTATAGGCAGTTGAAGTAAATCCATTTTGTTAATGGAAGACACGTGTTGAACATCATGGGATAATTGAAGGACAGTTGTCAATGTGAGGGAATGCCACGGATAAAGGCAGTTATCAGTTTGAAAATAGGAGGGAACATTCGAATTAAGTTGCTGAGGCCTCGATGTCTATAAATAGAAGGATTGTGTATTTGAAAGAGATCCTTCGATCAAACATCAACATATATCTCTCAATACATCTATTGTATTGTTATCTAGATACTTAAAATTAGGAGTAGAACACCTTCGAAGTTACCTTCAAGGTTAGATTGTAGTTTCTTTAATTTAATAAAAGTAGTTAAATTACTTTTAGTCATTTTACTGTTTTATTTAGGAGTAGATTTTAATTTAATCAGTTCGAAGTTCTTCAGTTAGTTACATCTTTACACGATTAAAGTCCTGTTCAAGGCATCGAACGTCACCACAATTCCCTGGTGAGGCGCAGTTTGGATAATCACTCACACACATTGGCAATTTGCTTGCCCGGCACGCTCGCACACTCTTATAAAATTTTCCAACCAAACATTTTTGGCACGCCCGGTGGGACTCTAGTGTCAAAGGATGGCAAACAGAAACCTTCGAAGTAATAGGTCTGTTAATAATGCCAATGTTGGTGTTAATATTGCTGAGATTGGTGGTTCTTCACACCAAGATCCTCAGAATAGCAATACTAGAAATCATACAACCAATGAAAACCCAGAAGTGGGAGTTGAAAATTTAAGTTCGACTCAAAATAATGGGAATGTAGATTCAGAGAATCAACATGATTTGGTGAGTCAATTGACACCAATATTTGATCACTTGGGAAATATGCTTCAGAATGTTAATGTTCTGATTACTTCCCTTAACAATAGTTTACCACAATTTGCACCAACAATGGTGTCAAGTGGGAATCCTTCTACGATTCGACAGAATGAAAGAGGTTATAGACATGGCTTATTTCAGCCAAATTCTATTAATCATATAAATGGGCCTTCTTTTAGGCCTAATTCCCAAGAAAGTTTTTATATATCTGTCCCTAATAATACATTCCCAGTATTCGAAGGGACCCAAGGAAATCATGTGAATGGCCAAGTTCATGGTCATAGAACAATAAATATTGAAGAACCAAGGCCTAGAGAAAACATGATAGGTCAAAATAGGAGAGTAAATAATAAACCTATGTTCGAACCAGATCTTACTGGGATAGGAATGGGTCGAAGGAATGAAAATCTTAGAAGGATAGATAATAATCCTCAACCACCACCAATACCACCAATAAACCACCTTTTTGGTCAACCAGGTCATCAACAACCATTTAATATGGTTGATAGGAATGATATGATTAATTTAATCCATGAGATTTGTGGACCTATGGCTCGGGGGGTACAAACTCCAGTTTATAGGAAGCCTTATCCTGATTGGGTTGATAGGATTGAATTCCCAAGGGGATTTAAATTTCCTACTTTTGCTATATTTGCAGGGGATGGAAGTCAATCCACAGTTGAACATATAGCAAAATTCATCAGTCAGTGTGCTGATGCAGGAAATAATGAATATCTTAGACTTCGTTTGTTTCCTAGTTCATTAACAGATACTGCATTTGCTTGGTTTACTAATTTAGCCCCTAATTCAATTTATAGTTGGGCTCAGATGGAAGAATCTTTTCATACTCAGTTTTTCCAGACAGAACCAGAAGTATCAATGGCTGATTTAGCCAGATTATGTCAAAAGTTTGATGAAAAAGCAACTCAATTCATAAATAGGTTTAAAAGGGCTAGAACAAAATGTAAAATCATGTTACCTGAATCTGAATTTGTTAAATTGGCTCAAAATGGTCTCGAATTTAGACTCAGAAAGAAATTCGATGCTTTGGAATTTAGAGATCTTGTTGAATTGACTGCTCGAGTCTCTAGATACGAAGCTTTATTGGAAGAAGAAAATGAAAGAAATGCTTCTTCAATAAAAACATATTATAAGGATCCTAATTATGAGATAGATGCTGCAGAAATAATAGGCAAAGAGCCTTTTACATGTAAGAGTCTTGTAAAGAAAAATGTTTCTGCTGAAGTATATAAATCAAAAGGAACTTTTAAGAAATATTCATTCGATGTTTATAGATTGGATGAAATATTTGATCACCTGTTAGAAGGAAAAATTATTAAATTGTCTGATGGGACAAAATTACCTTCGAATGATGAATTAAAAGATAGGAAATATTGCAAATGGCATAGTTCTGGGACTCATTCGACTAATAATTGTACTGTTTTTCGAGACAGAATTCAGGATTTGATCAAGAAAGGGAAATTGAAATTCCCTGAAAAACAAATGGGGATTGATGAAGATCCATTCCCAGCAGTACAGGAGGTGTCAATCAATGTTCATGACATTTCCTTCGAAGATCTGGTCCAGGAAAGAGAAAGTGCAAAGTCAGAAGACCATATGAAAAGAATCGAAGAAATAACAAGGAAAAAACCTGATGTATCGGTCTTCAACCATGAATATGCAAAGAATTTATGCATTGGTTGTGGAAAAAGATATGCTGAAATCTATGATGAAAGGGTTGGAATCAAAGCAGGCAGGAAAAACAAGCAGTCTTTGTTCGAACAAAAGAAACCAGGCACTTTTGGTGGACCTCCTTTCCAACCAATCATGAATGTTGAGAAAGGACAGTTTAGAGGACCAATTTATCAAGCTTCAACATATACTGGACCTATGACAGCAAGGTATGCATCAAAACCAGTGGCTCCTTTTAAAGCTAATTTTTCAAGAAACTTTCATTTTGGTAGTCATGGTCGACCATCAAGGAACATGCAATATGTGAGACCAGGGTTCCTTCATACACCAAAGAAATATTATGGGGAGCAGAGAGAAAGGCAGATTCAGTTCATATCATCGAAAGTGGTACCAGCACATGTGGTGCAGGCTGAGAAAAATATGAAAATAGTAGAGAAATCACCAAAAGATGGTGAAACATCACAATCAGGTGAGTCTATATTGGTACCAGGAGTGCCAAATTGGTTTGTTTTGCAAGATGATAGGGTAAAAAATATGATCGAACAGCAAGGCCTTCAAAACAAAAATAGGATGATTAAACCTCCTCATGTTGAAAAGAATACATGGCATGTACTTCAACATCCCAAGGGAAAAAACCAGAACATGGTCCCTATGATAAATAGGACTCAACAGAGAAGATTGCAGAGGAAGTTTACCATGCGGAAGGAATTTTCTAATATGCAAAATAGAAACCAGGAATTAGGAAGTGAAATGAAAAAAGATTTCAGTGATGATTCAAAACCTAATCCTAGGTTCGATCGAAATTCAAAGGGTGATACTGACACTATGTCTGAAGAAAGTATTATTAAAGCCAAAGTATTGGAATTAGAAAAGGCAATGAGTATTGAAGATGAAAGTGAAGCAATGACAATGGTGAAATCTCAAGATTTGGGAAATGCTGAAATGAAACCAGAAAATGAGATGGTAAATAATGAGAATATGCTAATTCAATTTGGTACATTTCCTGAACAAATGGAAGTTAACACTGCTACATTTATGTTGCCAAAAATTTTCGAGGCAGCAGAAGATCAACAGTTAGTTGAAGAAATGGAAGTGGAAGCATTTACTGAGGATGTTTCTGAGGTAGATCTTCCTGAGTTTACTTTTAATGATTGTAATTTTGTTTATTCATTCGAAGAACCATCCACAGAAATGACTAGACACCTTAAACCATTATACATAAAGGCTTGTTTAAATGGTGTTCTTTTAAACAAGCTATTGGTTGATAATGGTGCTGCTGTCAACATTATTCCCCAGAATACTTTGAAAAAGATCAATAAACAAAATGCAAAATTAATAAAAACCCATATTATGATTTCAGGATTTACTGGTGATAAGAAAAATACCAAAGGTGTAATACCTATTGAAACTATAGTAGGTTCGAATAAATCTAAAACTGCTTTCTTTGTGGTAGATGCAAATCCTAATTATCATGCTTTATTAGGAAGAGATTGGATTCATGCTAATAAATGTGTTCCTTCTTCAATGCATCAGAAATTGTTGCTAGTGAAGGAAAACTGTGAAATTGAAACAGTGAAGGTTGATGTCCAGCCTTTTCATGCAAGTTCTAATTGTGTCGAAGCTCAATTGTATCAAGAGGATGTTAGGCCAATTGACTTAAAAGAGTCAGAAGACGAATCCTCAGAAGAAAATTGGGACATTTTGGTTGAAATGCCATTTGGTTCTTTGGAACCATTGGGTGATGACAAAATAATTTGATGACTCATACATCCATGGCAATGAAAGATGTGGAAGAGACCATTCGACTGGTCTTGCAAAAGTTAATGATAACAGATTTAGAGTCAAAAATTGAAAAAGATTCGACCATAAATTGGTCAGATTATGTTTTTGAAGAAGATTCACAAGAATTAAAAATTGGTGGCAGAGAAGAATTATCTGTATTGCCAGAAAATTCAATACAGGAAGTATCACAAGATCCTCTTTTAGAAATAAATTTAGGATCTGATCAACAAAAGAGAGTTACTTACTTAAGTTCCAAACTTGGAAAGGATGATCAATATAAATTGGTCGAATTGTTAAAAGAATTTCAAGATTGTTTCGCTTGGGATTATGATGAATTACCAGGGCTCGAAAGAAGTCTAGTAGAACACAAATTGCCTATCAAAGCTGGCTACAAACCAGTGAAACAACAACCTCGAAGGATAACTCCAGAAGTTACTCTGAAGGTTAAAGAAGAGATTGAAAGATTGCTTAAGGCAGGATTCATTAGAACTGCCAGGTATATTGAATGGTTATCGAATGTTGTTCCAGTAATGAAGAAAAATGGTAAATTAAGAGTTTGTATTGATTATAGAAACCTTAATTTAGCTACACCTAAGGATGAATATCCTATGCCAATAGTTAATTTATTAATTGATAGATCTGCTGGAAATACTATAATGTCCATGATGGATGGTCATTCAGGATATAATCAAATATCTATTGCCGAAGAAGACATTCATAAAACTGCATTTAGATGTCCAGGTAGTATAGGTACCTTCGAGTGGATACAAATGCCTTTTGGTTTAAAAAATGCAGGGGCTACTTATCAAAGAGCCATGAATGCTATTTTCCAAGACATGATTGGAACATTTTTAGAATGTTATATTGATGATATAATTGTTAAATCAAAAACATTCGATGATCATCTTATTCATATGAAATCATCATTTGAGAGAATGAGATTTTTTAAACTTAAGTTAAATCCATTAAAATGTGCATTTGGAGTCAGCACTGGAAATTTTCTGGGATATTTGGTACATGAAAAGGGAATTCAAGTGGATAAGAATAAGGCACAAGCAATCATTCGAAGTAAACCTCCTTCAACCAAAAAAGAATTGCAAAGATTCTTAGGACAAATCAATTTTATTCGAAGATTTATTTCCAATACTGCTGGAAAAACTTTGATTTTTTCTCCCTTTTTGAAATTGAAGGATCATGAAGAATTGAAGTGGGAAGATAAACATCAGATTGCCTTTCAAGCCTTGAAGGATTATTTGGTGAAGCCACCAGTGTTAATGCCTCCAAGAAAGATAGGCCTATGAAGTTATATATCTCAGCATCAGAAGCATCGATTGGGGTTTTGTTAGCCCAAGATAATGATGATAAGAAAGAACAAGCTGTGTATTACCTTAGTAGGTTTTTAAATTCTGTTGAATGCAAATATTCCTTTTTAGAAAAGTTATGTTTGTCTTTGTATTTTGCAGTTATGAAATTAAGATATTATCTTCTTCCCACTGAAGTGTATGTGATTGCTAAGTTTGATTTGATTAAGTATATGTTGACTCGACCTATTCTAAGAAATCGAATTGGTAAATGGATTCTGGCCTTGTCAGAATTTTGTTTATTTTATGTGCCACAAAAAGCAGTAAAAGGTCAGGCTTTGGCAGATTTTTTGGCTGATCATCCAAATTGCCTTGAAACAGAAGGGAATTATGAAATTGGACAAATAATTATTAGTCTATGGAAATTATGGTTCGATGGTTCAAAAACTGAATTTACTGCAGGTATTGGTTTTGTTATTGAATCACCTGAAAAGATTAAGACTAAATATGGTTTTAAATTAGATTCAAATCAGTGTACCAATAATCAAGTTGAATATGAAGCTCTTATCATGGGTCTTGAAACTTTGATAGATCTTAAAGCTACATTTGTAGATGTGTTTGGAGATTCCCAGTTAGTCATAAATCATAAGAATGGGACTTATAAATGTATGAGTAGTACATTGAAAATATATTATGACACTACAATGGATTTATTATCCAAATTTGATAATGTGAATTTGTTGCATATTCCTAGAAGTTTTAATGAAGAAGCTAATGATGTAGCTCAAAAGGCATCTGGATTTAAAACAAATAATGAGGATGTTGAAATGGAGCAAGTGACTTATAGGAAATTATTACCAATATTGGTAAATAGATTATCTTTTGTTGGTATATTAAATATAGAAACTCATGATGATTGGAGAAAGCCTATCATAGAATATCTCTCAGGATACAATGAAAAGCCTGATCGAGGTATAAGGCTTAAATCTGTAAATTATATCTTATATAGTGGGAAATTATTTAAAAGAGGAAGTGATGGGTTATTACTGGAATGTTTAAGCAACCTCGAAGGATTAGAAGCTATAGCTCAAATTCATGAAGGATTATGTGGAGCTCATCAATCTGGAGTTAAGATGAGATGGCTACTTCGAAGACACAACATTTATTGGCCATCTATTTTGAAAGATTGTATTGAGTTTGCCAAAAGATGTCAAGAGTGTCAGAAATATGGTCCTTTAAAGCATTTACCAATTGTTGATCTTCAGTGTGTGGTAAAACCTTGGCCTTTTAGAGGATGGGCTATAGATGTAATAGGAAAGATCAGTCCTCCTTCATCAAAGGGTCATGGATTTATTATTTTGGCCACAGATTATTTTACTAAATGGGTAGAAGCAGAACCTATGCAAACTGTAACACAATCAATGGTTGTAAAGTTTTTAGAAAACATAGTGTATAGATTTGGTATTCCTCAAACTTTTGTATCTGATAATGCCTCTATATTCGAAGGGGATGTGGTTGTCTTTGCAAATAAGTTAGGAATTACAATGTCAAAATCAACCCCATATTATGCTCAATCAAATGGACAGGAAGAAGCCACCAACAAAGTCATAAAAGAAAATATGGCTAAAATCATAAAAAATAATCCAAGAATATGGCATGAAGCTTTGCCAGAAGTTTTATGGGCATACAGGACTTCGAAACGAACAAGTACAGGTGTATCTCCTTATGCCTTGACTTTTGGACATGAGGCAGTTTTACCTATTGAAATAAAGATTAATTCTCTTCGAGTGATGAAGCAGAATCAGTTATCTTTGGATGATTATCAAACATCCATGGCTATTGAGTTAGAGAATATTGATGAAGAGAGAATCAAAGCTCTCAATAATATTTTGATACAAAAAAGAATAGCATCAAAGGCATATAATAAAAAAGTACAACCAAGAACCTTTGATGAAGGGGATTTGGTTTGGAAGACAATATTACCTATTGGATCTAAGGATCCAAAGTTTGGGAAATGGTCACCTAAATGGGAAGGACCTTTCCAAGTTAATAAGGTTTTTAAAGGTGGATTCTATCATTTGAAAAATATGAATGGATATGTTCATTTAAGGAAAATCAATGGTAAATTTCTCAAGCAATATTATCCCACTATTTGGGAAGCAAGAAATCTAGAATAAAGCATTCGAAGCAAGAACATGTATTTCATAGAAAGGTAAATACAAAAAACCAACTATTGGTAAATTACAAAATTTACATTGGTATAAATAATTTATACCAACTTTCTTATGAATTGGGCTTTTAACCTAAAGTTATCCCAAGATCTGGTGTACAGTTTTGATTGACTAAGGATGAACTTCTGCCTTGAGATAGATTCTTGAGTCTTTAAAGGCTTTGATTCAAATTCTGTCTTCAAAACTAGAAGTTTTGCTTCAACACCTTGTTGTTTGATCTTTAGATTTGCCAATTCAGTTTCTACAAGCATAAGATCCTTTTTTAGTTGATTCACTTTGGCAGATGCTTTTTCAATTGATATGTTGTTTCCTTCAAATTCTGTCAAAGTTCGATCCATCTCAAGAGTTTTCTCTGCTGTATACTCCATGTCAATCTCTAATTTTTCTCTTTCTTCGATAACTTTTTCCAACAAAAAGCAATTGAAATCAAAAGTTGACATGATTGCAGAAATTGTTTCTTTGTCTGGAACAGAAATGTTAGAGCTTTCCAACATAAATTGGCATAAGACTTTCATAGCTCTTTGCACTTCCTTGTCTTCAAAAACCTCAAAAGAAACTTGACTAAAAAGCCTCAAGGTAGCAAGAGCAGCTACCGGATCTATTGAAGGTGATTTTGGTTTGCTTCGACCTGTCATTCGTTGAAAGAATTCTTGAACATTGGTCGAAGTAACATCTTCCATCTTCAAAACAAATTTCAAATTTTTTTTAAAATCTTTGACTTCTTCAGGAGTCAAGTTAGGAGGAAGAGATAGATGAAATTCTTCAGAGCTTGAGACCCTTGAGGTAGCTTGAGGTCTAAATGAAGTGGAAGTAGGAGCGGCTTTAGGATCAGGGCTTGCACTTGGCTTCGAAGAGCTAGCCCTAGTTTCAGGAACAGATTCAACCTGTTCAACAAAAAGTTGGGAATTTAGTTCAGAATTTATTTTTGAAAAGCAATCAGGAATCAAAGGATTTTTGAGAGGATTTTGAGTGTCTTACCATTGGTTGGAATTCAAGTAATGGAGTATGAGTGTACAAAGAAGGAGATTTTGGAATCTCTGGAATCTTTGGACTCTGAGCTTTTGTTTCTGGAATTGTTGATGTTGTTTTAGGCTCAGGATGGGGTGCTACCTTCGAAATAGGAATTGCTGAGATAGGTACTGTTTTAGTGATCTCTGTACTGGCAGGAGGATCATTGGTTTTTCTGGCTCTCTTTTTCCTGTAAACAAGTGAAGAGATTGGACTGGTGTCTTTTTCTTCTTCAGAATCAGCATGTTCAGAGGCTATAGGAGAACTTTCTAGTGATAGGACTAGTTTCCTCTTTGGTTTAGGAGATGATTGAGCAGGAGCTTTTGAAGCTTTTGAGGAGACTTGAATGCTTGGTTTAGCTTTTGAAGCTCTGGTTATTGGTGAAGAGCTTTCTCCAGCTGTTTTCCCTATGTTTTGAAATTCAAATAGTCATCAGTCAAAGTTTCTTTCATCATTTTGGGAAAGGATTTGATAAGAATTATGATTACCTGTTTGATTCATCGAATCAATGTATCTCAAAAGATGGCATTTGTCCATCTCTACTGACATTAAATTTTCCCACCAGCTCGAAAAGGCAGGAGTGCAAGTGGTATACACTGGTAAAGAAGTAAACTCCAAGTTGCTGACTTTATTTTGATAAACTGCTAATGCGGCAGTTATCACAGATTCTAGCACCTTCGAATGAGTTTTATAGGCCATGAGTATATTGGCCTGACTTCTGATTGGGAAAGGAATTGACTGAGTAAGTCCAAATTGCCTCGAAAATTGATTGGGAAGGTAAAGTTCACCCTGAGATTTGAAGCTAAGAATGTTCCCAAAGAATAAGTCTCTACTAATTAGAAAACTTCCCCATGCAGCTTTTAATTCGAGAGCATTTGCTGCTCTATCCAAAATTTGATAGAGCCAATGGGGAGAAAGAGGAGTTTTGTCTTCAGAATTGTAAAGGATTTCGAATGGTTGGAATAGTTTGTTTGATCTTATTTCAGGAAGATTGAAAAAGAGAGAGAGGCATTCTTTGAAAGTTTTATCAGTACTCGGCAATAAAGCAAAAAAGATCCCATGGGCCACAGTATTAGATAAGGGTCCTAGGTTATGAATTTCTGGGAAGTAAGCATACAACCATAATTGTAAAATCCAAAAAGGACCACCTTGGGTGAGAATGAAGGGATCAAAGCATAAATCA
Source organism: Hydrangea macrophylla (assembly GCA_033977485.1). Classification (NCBI taxonomy): domain Eukaryota; kingdom Viridiplantae; phylum Streptophyta; class Magnoliopsida; order Cornales; family Hydrangeaceae; genus Hydrangea; species Hydrangea macrophylla. Next base: position 57,241,665 of record CM066993.1, read on the forward strand.
GAAAAAGATCTATAGAGAGATCCTAGAACAAAAGGTGCTAAGGCTAACCTTCGACCGGCAGCCAGAGCTTTGGCAATGTTAGAATATTCGAGGACAACTCTCTGAGAAGAGGTACAAAATAGATGCTTCGAAAGCCAATACAGAAGGAAGCAGTAATATTCTTTATCAGTCACTGCTCCTGATGTTTTTCTGTGAGCAATTAAGAAGTTGGTGTATCCTAATGATTTTGAGTCAGTGTTAATTGAAGGACTATCAGACTCAGCCATATAGGGATGAACATCTTCCCCATGAGATAAAAACCCTAATAAATGACAAATATCTAGAATAGTTGGACCTATTGGACCAAATCGAAGTTGAAAGTGATTGAAAATAGGGTTCCAAAAACAGAGAGCTGCGGCTATTAAATTAGGACTGGATTCGATGGGAAATTTTGAAAGATTGATAGCATGGTAAACCCCCGTAGTGATCAAAATTTCTCTCCTATTCTCTAAAATTCTATCTACCCATTTGTAGACACCCCATTTTGTCGGCTATCAGATTTAGGAGACCCATAGCTTGGTGGTTCACAATGATCGCAAAAGACTCAAAAGGACTCTCGGAAGCTAGCTCCATCTCTCGGAATGCTCAGAATGACCAAAATGCCCCTGAAGGCCCGAAAACTCCCAGAATTGGTCCCAAAGTTCTGAAAACATGCTATGTCGTAAGAAAAGCGATAAAATGAGTTTTTAAGATAAATCGGGTGAAATCATCAGCTCCCAGAGACCCCCGGAAGTCCCGGAAGTTCCCGGAAAGTCCCCGTTGACCGGTTTGACTAGGTTTGACCAAGGTTTGACCAGGTTTGACCAAGTTTGACCAAAATCGTCCGAGTTCACCGGAATCATTCCAAATCATGAGAAAAGTATTAAAACGAGTTCCAAAAGAAAATCGAGCGAAAACATCAGCTCCCGGGAACTCCCGGAGGTTCCCAGAACTTCCCGGGAATCCCAGGTTTGACCGGTTTGACCGAAATTTGACTTTGGGACCGGGGCACCGAAACAATTTTCAAATATTTTTCATAGATACTAGAGGTCAATAGCTTTCCAACGGTATATCGCACATAATTTCTGGATTTAAAACGAATTTATTATGAATTTCCAAAGGCGAAAAAGGCGGTCAAATCGGCTTTTGTCGCAAATACCGCAAAACTTTTCAAAGTGACCTATCCCCGAACTATTTTTTATGTAAAGTAGACTCCATTACCTTTCCAACGGTATATCACAATCCCAATTTGGAGTTCGTACGCATTTTCTGTGAATTTCGGACGAAATAGGGCCTTTTCGGGAATACCGAAACTTCGGGGGGCCTAAACAGCATTATCTGGACGAAGGGAGGAGCAGTGCCGCCGCGGCACTGGCCCACTGCCGCCGCGGCAGTGGCCCAGTGCCGCCGCGGCACTCCCCTCCAGAACAGTCCATTTTTGTAATTAAGTTTGTGGTCCCATTTTGATTAATTAAAAGCCAAAACGACATAGTTTTATGATTTCAGATGTTTAGAGCCAATGGGAGTACTTTCTAAATCCCAAAAACACCCCAAGTTGGCCTATATAAACACCCCATTACTCCTCATTTTAGGGAGTCAAATGTGAGTTTTGGAAAAGTTTGGGAGAGAAAGTTGTAGAGATAAGGTTATAGTAGAGAGAAAAGAAGCTTTCTTCTTTGATTTTCAAAACAAAAGTGAGTTCTAACTTTGTTTTTACTTCATTACTTCCATTTATTTCAACATTCAATACTCCCAACCACCATTTTAGTGAGCATTCAAGAGAGTGGAAGCTTCTTCCATGTCTAGTGTCATTACATATGAGTGATATACCAATCTACAAGTCTCATGCTTCATGAATATCATCTATTGATTATCATCTACTTGCTTGTTTATTTATTGTTCATCTCTTCTTATCCCATTTCTTTTTGATTTTCTTTATTTACTTACTAGTTCATCATCATCTAAGTGATGACATGAAGTTTGGGGTGAGTGAATCCTTATGGATAGTAGCTCTTGACCTCAAAAACATGTTTGATAGATGATGATCATAACCTCAATACTTCCAAGGTATTCTTGAAATGTATTGAAGTTATGTTCAAAAATAAAATAAATCTCTCCAACAATCTTGGAGGTTCTTAATGATGAGTTTGATGTAGGTACTCTAAGTGGCTATAATCCTTATTGAATATTGAAAACATGTTTTCAAAACATCTATTTCAAAACCCCTCTCAATCCCTCTCATTTGGTTTCAAGAAACAAAACTTTGTTTTCTCCAAAATCTTCAAAACAATGAGTCAAAACAGTGAGTGAGTTGAGTTCAAAGATTTCTTTAGAACTCAACACTCAATATATGAATTCAAGGCCACTTGGAAAGTCTTCCTAACTCATTGGAGAACACCCATGATTTTTTATTTGACTTGGAAGTACTTGGAAATGGTCCATTTGGATCCCAACATTCCTTCCAAACATTCTGTTTTTGCTGTCACAGCAGCAAGGTCAACTTACGACCTCTTTTCCAGAAAACTTTTCCAAAAGGGGTGGTCCTAACTTATTTTTCCCTTAAAATTCAACGTCTTAGGAAACTTTCTGTATAAAATGGGCCTCTAGATCATTCTCTTTCATTTTCTAAGATTTTCTAACATTTCAGTCGACAGTACGAACTCTGTTTCTGAGTGACCTCTATTGTTTATATAATTTCTCTCAATCTGTGATAGCTATTCAAGATTGGCCTTTTGGGTTGTGTTCTAGACACAATAAGGAACATCTCCATAAAAAATCATGCATTAAAAACTTTCCTAACCCCTCTTTTCAAATTCCAAAAGATCATGCTACTGTTCTGTCCACTATTCACAGCAAGTATACTTTAACTTTCATTCTTTGATTTGATGCTTATATGCATTCCAAATTAGTTCATATCTTAGGAAGTAGTTCATACTACATTTGTACATATCCCATGTTAATTTCATTCATCCATTCATACACATTTTAGACTTCTAAGCCATTCTAGAAATCCATGTACACAAAACACACTACAACCTTTGCACACTTTAGATACATACATTGCATTCATGCAAGATTTGGGGTTTTTGTAACTCTTAATCTAAGGAGATTATAAGGAATGATCACGATCATACGTTCATGCTTCCCCTTTGATCTAATCATCCTTTCTCATCCGTCCCGGGGATTGAGAGATCTTCTTTTCTCAAAGAATAACATGCATCATACTAGCTTGTTAAGCATATTTTGATTTCTTTGTTTATTTGTTTCAAGAACAATTCACGTCCCCTTTAGATTAGGAAAACTTGATTAATTGATATATGATTAGACGATTTTTCCTAGGTTTATTTGTGTGATCTTTCACTTCACATTGCATGATATTTGACTTAGATCTTATGAATGATATTTTATCTTTAGATCTTCTATTTTCAAGTTTCTTATGTGATGTAATATACTATCATAGTATTATTTGTCGAACCAAACATAGTATAAGATGATTATTTGGATGCTAATTGAGGCCCGTCGAAAGACGGGGCGAGTTGAGGGTGTTTTAGTCGTGACAAAGGCTCCTTCCTCTCTCGTACCAAAACCCCTAACCGAGTTCTTTGGTTATGAAGGGCCGGTGCCCTTTATCCATTTGGGTGAGTCAAAATTAGGTTTCTTGGTTCCTTAAAGACCAAGTGGCGACTCTGTATCTGTTTTCAACAGACCTGTTTTCTTTCTTTGATTCAAATCAATTTCAAAACAATCTCAAACAAGAGAAGTGGTCCGATTCCCGGTATCCACACCATTCAGGCCAATCCTTTGCAGGTTTAGGCCAGTGCCTGAATTTCCAGTCATATTTGGGATTTGGAAGTTCTCGTTGGTAATTCAGACGTTGTTCCCCTAATCTAGGGTAATAGACATGGAGTCTCAAATTTGGAATGCCTAGGCAGGGACCTACAACAATTGAAGATTCTTGGTTGGGAAGAGTAATGGGAACAAGAATTTCGTGAACCAGAGAAGTCTCTTGCCCACTCGAGTAGCGATCTTGCTCATCTTTTATGATCTTTCCAAAATCATCGCAAATTTTTTGAAGCTGGGTATTGTCATCAGATTTTGTCATTCTTTGGATTACGAAGAGATAAACAAGAAAGAAAAGCAAAGTGCGAGATGAATAGATTAGGGCAAAGCAAATTGGTGAAGTCAGAAGGTTTATTTCTTTTTGTGTTTATCTATTTATAACCTTTGATGAACCCTTGGTGACGATTGGAAAGAGTTGCATTTATTGAAAAGTAGCCGTTAGATTCGGTTAACCTTTTTTGGACCGTTATCTCAGAGATAAAAGACATGTTGGTTCAGAATGAACTAATCTATTTGAAGGAATGAGAATGTTTCATTGTTCACTACATTAAGAAGGAAGTGTAGTTACAATTCAAAGACATAATTGATAAAAGTGGGGAAACCCATAAGTAACTAAGTTATGAAACATGGCCCAATAATAGGCAAAATACTCTGCCTCTAGTTCTATCTCGAAACATAAGTTTCTGGTTTCTAATGCCAGTTTGTCTTCACTTCGAAGGGTAATGTAAGCTTCCTTAAGTTGTTCTTCATATTGGTTTAACTGAAAATTGATCTTGAATAGAGCTTTGCGGAGACTTCGAAGTTCTTTGGCCAATGGAGTTTTGCCTCGAAGAGAAACACCAACAACTTTGGCTTCATCTTTGAGATATGCAATTCGACTTTCGAGATCAGGCTTCGAATAATGAGAAATGATGCTTTCTTCATCAGAGCTACCACAACCATAAATGTACTTCTCTTTGAATTCTAGGACTTCATCAAGGAGTGCTTTGGGAGTTTCTTTGAGTTTTTCATAGAGATCTAAAAGATAATTTAGATGATGGATACTTTCTTGGTGATGAGAATACCATCTCATGTGGGAAGCCAAAGTTCAAAGGTTAAAATCTATTTGAGTTCGAACAAGCGTGGATATATTCCATTCATGACATAAGACATGACAGCTCCATTCGAAATTGATTCGAGCCCTTGAATTTTGCAGAATAGAAAATGGAAGATGAGAAAAAGCAACTAATAGCCTTTGAGCTTGAATAATCAAGCATGGGGAAGGTGATGTAATAGATGGAGTATGCTCGAATGTAGGACCATATCTACACAATTGATCTAGCTTTAAAAAAGGATCACTAATGTCCTCAGTAGGATCTATTACCTGAACTTTGGTATCAGGAAAGCCTAATATAGAATGATCAAAGAGAAGTACTTTCTCTTCATAATCTTTTTCAAAAAGTTTGCATTTTGAAAGGAAGGCTGAGGAGTAATGTTCATTGGAAAAATTTTCATGAGATGTCCTTACATATGTATGAATAGGAGGTCTGCCTTGAGGAATTAAGATATTACCTCTCTGGAATCTTTCACCAGGAGGACTGGTTGAAGAGATCAGCCAGGCATTCGATAAATTTTGTTCTCGAGAAAGATGATGTGAAAATGGATAATATGGTTTTATTGTTCTACTTCGAATAACACCTTCAGTTTCAAGATACTCGAAGTTTGGATGAACAACTGAAGGTACTGTGATTGGAGTTTCGAGCTTCATTCCCTTGTAATATCCTACACCTTCACCATGGGAAATATGTTGTTCCCAAGCAGGAGGAAACGTTTGATTATTATAGATTGATTTGGGAGAAGTCGAAGATGAATGTTGCCTTGATGAAACACTTGGTTTGTTCAACATTTTATGCCATTTTCCCCATTTCGAGTAAGTAAAAGGTTCGAGAGGAATCTCAAGAGGATCCCAATTTGTTCGAAGAGGAATATCAGGGCGTTTGGTTAACAACATCACTTCTTCGGGAAGATCAATAGGAAAGCTATCGCTAACATTGAAGGAAGATCGAGAAGAAGACATGATCAAGAAAATAAATAGGGGCTCAAGGATCAAGTAAAAGCGATGGTTTGGAATGGATTGAAGAGATGATTATGCAATTTAAAGTACTGCATAAGGTAGTAACTGCCCAATATGGTTTGACCACGATCACCATTATCTTTTTTAAACAAAAAGGAAAATGGCGCGGGGGGTAATGTTTGTGATGAAAATATTCAACCAATACAAGTTTGACACACAGGATGTGATGTGGCAAGATAATTGGTGGAAATTGATTGACAAGAAAACCGTTATAGGCAGTTGAAGTAAATCCATTTTGTTAATGGAAGACACGTGTTGAACATCATGGGATAATTGAAGGACAGTTGTCAATGTGAGGGAATGCCACGGATAAAGGCAGTTATCAGTTTGAAAATAGGAGGGAACATTCGAATTAAGTTGCTGAGGCCTCGATGTCTATAAATAGAAGGATTGTGTATTTGAAAGAGATCCTTCGATCAAACATCAACATATATCTCTCAATACATCTATTGTATTGTTATCTAGATACTTAAAATTAGGAGTAGAACACCTTCGAAGTTACCTTCAAGGTTAGATTGTAGTTTCTTTAATTTAATAAAAGTAGTTAAATTACTTTTAGTCATTTTACTATTTTATTTAGGAGTAGATTTTAATTTAATCAGTTCGAAGTTCTTCAGTTAGTTACATCTTTACACGATTAAAGTCCTGTTCAAGGCATCGAACGTCACCACAATTCCCTGGTGAGGCGCAGTTTGGATAATCACTCACACACATTGGCAATTTGCTTGCCTGGCACGCTCGCACACTCTTATAAAATTTTCCAACCAAACAGGTACATACGAGTATAGCCGCTCAACAAGGGTTTAAAGTTCGACTCGTTTATTTGAGTTCGTAAACATGATTATTTAAGGTTCGTGAATTAGCTCGTTAATAAGTTTGACAAAGATCTTATATAGTGACTTTTATACATTTACTTATTATAAAATTATACTCCCTCTGTCTCATATTAAGAGTCTTTGATGCCATTTTTTGATGTCCTATTTTAAGAGTCCTCTTTGAAAAGTCAAAGTACTTTAATACACACTTCTCAAATTTACCCTTTATTATATCCAACTCTTCCCTTTTTTTTTTTATGTGACACTATAATTTTGAATTTCAAAAACGGCAATATTGGAAAGTTAAAAATCTCACCAAAACCAAGGTTGTCTTCTTAATAAGTTAGAATTCCCAAAAGAGACTCTTAATATGGGACGGAGGGAGTATAATTTTAGAGAAAATATGACAAACCTCGTAAATAGACTTGATAAATGATTGATTTATCATTAAACTATATAGTTAAACGGTACGCAAAAAAGTTCGTTAAAAAGCTCACGATCACTTGAAAGCTCGGCTTATTTGAGTTCGTAAAAAAACTCAGCTCAGCTTGTGTCCACCCCTATTGGTGATGCAATAAATAGGAGAGGTTCAATCTCATTCTTATTTTTCCTAGTACTCGTGTTGGCACATGCCAAATAAAAATTTGGGGAAAATACCTTTTATCCCCCTGTGGTTACACTCATGTTCTCATAACCCCTGTGGTTCATTTTGTAACACTTAACCCACCTGCACTATGGACTAAAGTGAGACTGTTAACTTTTCTAACGGCAATCCCACTTCAATCATTAGTACAGGGGGGTTAAGTGTTACAAAAATGAACCACAGGGGGTTATGAGAACATGGGTGTAACCATAGGGGGGTAAAAGGTATTTTTCCCTAAAGAGTATGTATAGGGCTTGGGGGTATTAACGGCATTTCCTTTTTTTCCGTTAGAAAAGTTAACAGTCTCACTTTAGTCCGTAGTACAGGGAAGTTAAGTGTTACAAAATGAACCACAGGGGATTATGAGAAAATGAGTATAACCACAGGGGGTTAAAAGGTATTTTCCCCTAAAAATTTTGTACTGATATTTGTAAAGGACTCCTATCATCAAAGTTCACCTAAGACCCCTATCTTCAGAGTTCACTTAGGGCCCCTACAATGCCAGGACCGCCATTGTGTTTATAAAACCTAGTGTCATGTTAATTTATTCAAAAACTGATTTTAAATTAGACATGGACTTTTATGTACTAAAAAAGGACATTATTAAACACTTGAATACATAAACATGTACTGAGCATTTCCATAAAGTATCTTAGACATGCATCTTTAGACCCACAATGTAAGAAGTATAAATTTTGGGAATTGCTATTTATATCCGTGTATTGTTATGTATATATCCAAATTCCTTTATTTTAATCATTTTTCTCCCATAAATTTTCATTTTTGTAAAGGTGAGCGGTGTACATAGCAAAATTAGCGATGTACATAACAATTCCCTAAATTTTTAGTTTTTGGATAAATGACAATGACATCCCTGAAATAAGGTCAAATATCCCCCATCTATTGGTATGTGAAATTACACTAAATTTTCCTTGTCAGAAATAGAAAGCTAATGTGATATTTTTGTTAACTTTTATAAGGATAATTTGGTTATTTATTAAAAAAAATTAATAATCAATTAACAGTTGACTAACAGAAGGAGAAAATGTGTTACTCAATGCTAAATTGTATAAGAGGTCAATACCATTTTTTTAACATTACAAGGGAGGTCCTTACATTTTTAGTGTAATTTATCCTGATTTTCAAATATTGTGGTAGATGTTCAAGATAATTATTGGACCAACACCTCTCCCATGTGCAAGTGATATGAACATCATCTCTTTGTATCTCTGAAATTGATCTAAACCCCTTTTTTTCATCTCTCCGTGATATAGACTCCTTTACTACCCTCTATTTTGGCAGATTCCATCACCTTTATCAGCTCCAGATCTTAAAGATTCTTCACTTTGTTGTGCAATTTCATCAACTATTTCCTTCAAATAAGAAGCAATAGATTAGGGGTGTCAATAGGTTGGATCGATCGATTTTTCTCAATTTTTCAAAATTTCAAAACCGACCAAATATCTTCGATTTGGTCGACTTTAAAGCTTAGTGTAATTTTTTTATTTTATTTTTTTGAAACCCTACGATAGATAGTTAGGAAGATGGTGATTGGAAGAAGATGAAAGCTAGAGTGAGGAAGAGAGTCGTTAACAGTGAGGTAGGATGAGAGTTATTGGAATTTTGGGTAAATGGGGAAAAACTGTGGAGATGGAGTAGATGGTATTCGAAATAGGTATCTCACTAACAAAATTTTTATTTTGGTTAATTGCAAAAACACCCCTTCAATTATGACCCATTTTTTAGTACACCCCCTGATTTAAAAAAGTGAACAACTTCACCCCCTAAACTATCAATATTTATTTAGTCTCTAACGCCGTTAACGGAAGTAATAAAATATCGCATATACCCTTGGTCTGAATTGTAAAAACACCCCCTCAACTATGACTCCTTTTCAAGTACACCCCCTGATCTAAAAAAAGTGAACAACTTTACCCCATTACACCCTCTCTCTCTCTCTCTCTCTCTCTCTCTCTCTCTCTCTCTCTCCACTAGGCTCCCTGAACCGTCATAAGAGCTGAGATGTGAAGATTTGAATTTTCGCGACTCGGTCTCCATATTAGTGTGATCGTGGAGTTGCTTGCATCTCAATTTTTCAATTTGCTGTTGCAAGTCCTCGATCTGGGCCTTTATATCTCACCCGATTTTCCTTTCCATATCCGAGCGGTACATTAGGTCTGATGATGATGATGCTTCCTCCTCGAAGTGCGTCGCCCCCGGGGATAGAACCCGACTCCGATTCCGGGTAATCGTATGCCTAAGATCTCCCCGGCTCCGGGCCGTAGGGTCTTTGGCTGATTCCCAGGGCTTTGTCCTTGATTCGTCCCTCCTGGTGGCGCATCGCCTGTTGATGATGTCTCTGGCATCTTCCATCCAATGAGGATTGGTCCGAGCTTGCCGCCTGGTGGGCCTGGGTGCTCTGCTACGATCACCATCCCGGGCATGTTCCCAATCCGACAGGGATACCGATGCAGAGTGGATAAGGTTCCGAACTCTTATGGGCTCCCAGTCGGGGGCACTCTTCCCAATATGGTTCTCTGATTGAGGGCGCTTTTCCTGCAAGGCCAACAGTGCTTCGATTTGTTGTTGGGATTGTCATTGGCCTTCCAAAAGTTGCGCGAGCGCCGCTGTCATCTGCTCGGAGGTCATGGAGGCGGCTTGTTGCTTGAGCTACAAGTTCTCCTGACCGACTGGAGCAGTATTTTTCTTACCCGTCTTCGGTGGCATGTTGATCGGTCAAGGAATTTGTTGGTGAAAAACTTATCGCTTTCCACAGACGGCGCCAAACTGATGATGCCAAAAATTGGTAAGAGAGATTCAGAGAGAGATATTGAGACACAGTCAGTTTGATGTGGTTCGGCCTCATTAATGAGGTGACCTACGTCCACGGGTGCGTCTGAGCGCTTTACTAACAAACCACCGGCGGGCCTGGTGAGCCAACAGTTTGGGCTGCACTACCAGTAAAATCGGCCGGGTGTATGCGTATCAATCAGTATAAACTGATATTCTCTAGGTTAAGAATGCCATTCCCCTGTAAAGAGGGTAGGTGGTCTCTTTTATAGATGTAAGAGTCCACATATACATGGTAAGTATGCAGATTTGGAAGCCTAATCTGATTGCAATTAATCTACACAAATTTAGGGGAGTTTCCTAAGTGGTTTAGGAAACCGTCTACCCTTTCTAATCGATTTCTGGCCAGATAAGGAAATTGCTGAGCGGCTTGATTGTCAAACTGCACCTTGTGGAAAGCTGCTGCATTGCACGTCCGGGTTGTGTGAATACCCCGAGCGGTAACAGCTGATGACCTCGGGATTGGCGGGCCACAAGCACCCATTCCGAATAGCCCGGGTCCTTCGCTACTGACGTGGCGATTTGGCTTTAGCAGAATATTACTGGGCATATCAAGTTGTGTTGTTGATAACTTGATAACCATGCCTCCTAGAAAGTACATGTCGGGATGTGAAAAAAGGAAAAATAAACAAAAAATTGAAGAATTTAATCGAACTCAAGCGGGCAATTGAAAATTTTATTACTAGCAATAGAAATAAAAATGATTCAAGTCAAAATGAGAATGAAAATGGTCAACTTACAAATGTGAACAATGAGGATTTGGTGAATGAAGAGCATAATCAACCTACGGATGAGAAAAATACGGAGAATTTTGTCACGACCCATCTCACTACGCGTGGAAATAGGACACGTGGCACGCCATTAAGGCTTATCCAGTTCCATTAAAGTCAATTAGCAGCGGAAAACATTATTAAGATTCATTAAATTCAGAGTTATAAAAAGTTTTTGGCCAATTGAATCCTTTCAAAAGAAAACAGTTTTGAAAACAGAGGACCAGTCGACTGATCGAGGGTCCGGTCGACTGGTGATCTCAAACAGAAAAGGTTTCCAAATATAATAGCCCATCTAGTCGACTGTGTCGGGGACCCAGTCGACTGATGCCTAAAATTTTCAGTCGACTGAAGAAGTCCAGTCGACTGGTACCCTACTCCAGCAAAATGTCATGGCCTGGGGCTCCATCCAGTCGACTGTTTTCTCAACCCAGTCGACTGAACCTCAGACGAAACAAGCAGTAACCAATCCAACACAGCGGTCCAGTCGACTGGATCAAAAACCAGTCGACTGATTTCTATCAGCACCTCCCAAAACTGCAGCTTTCCCACTCAAGATTCTTCCAATTCCAAACCAACATATAACCACTCTATTCCATCATTTAAAACATGAATACAAGAGCGTTTACTAGGGATTACAATTACCAAATCTAAGTCCAGATTAAATTACAACATATTACGAAAACTCAAATCCTTATACAAGTTTTAGGATTTAAACAAAAACATATACAAGTGATTCCCCCGGCGTTCTTTAACGTCCTCACTCATCACGCTTCTTCTTGCCTTTCTTTTTACCTGCAATGAAGTACATCTCCACTGCTCAGCTATATGCTAAGCGTACAAGTTCTAACATATGCAATATATGATAAACATGCTTTAATCTCATAAATCATATCAATAGTCTCTAGGGAGAAAAATACGCCTTCATCCGGTAGCGGCAAGTCCAAGCCTTAAACCGCGATGTTAATGGCTAGTCCAAGCCTACAACCATTACATCCCACAAGTGCCATGGCAAGTCCAAGCCTACAACCATGCACAGTAGCCGTCGCTACTCAAATTCTCAAACATCGAGAAGCTTACTCCGGCATGAATTTGTATAAGACTCCCCTTTAACCCACATAGACAACTCAATGTGCTCGCGTAAATTTAGACATGCTTTTCACAATTTAGCGCGTGCATAAGTAACGGGCCTACAATTAACACATGGATTTCGCCCGGATCTCAATTTCGTCGTCGAAATATAAAACATGTATTTCTCTATATTTCACAAGTTTGAACTTCATACCTCGTACGATTTCCCCTAAACTTTGAAGGATCGACTAGAAGGCTAAATAATCGTCGGATTTCAAATTTAAGAAAATTCCTACAAGTTTATACCTGTTTTTCCCAAAAGTCTAGAATTAAGATTTTTACAAAAACTTGGCCAAACACGGCCTAAGTAGTATCAAAACGAAGATCTTACCTCCACGAGTTCAAATATGAAATCTAGAGAAAATTTGACGGACGAATGGTCGTCGATCGGCGTCGCAAAGCCCGTGGCAACCAATCTCCCTTCTCTCTCCTCTCTCTAGATATTTATAAAAATTTGGATCAGATTGAAATCTCATCCTCATCTATATATAGACAAACGTTTTGGGAATTACGTTTACCTCCCCGCAAGTTTCTCAAACTTCTAATCAACCCATGAAACTTTGCACACGTTCATTTTATAACTTTATGAGTGAAAACTATAAATTTCAAAAGTTTTCGACTAGGTTTCGTTTGGGTCCAAAATAACGTCCGAAAACTATAATCTGTGAAATCTCTACACAACTGACCTTTTTAATTAACGTATCACTCACGTTCTCACCATAGTTCTCAAAATGACATAACAATATCAAAGATTACCAGAATTCCCGCCACACAAATAAAATTACTATTCATCAAATACCAGATAAAGTCAAATAACATTTAAATCATATAAATGTCATTTAGTCATTCTCATGCCATATGAACTATCATGTTCCCGTGTCCTCACTGACACCTTACCGTTGACTCACTGTCAACCTCAACTCAAATTATTAATAACATTAATAATTTCAAAAATCTCAAATGATGCATTTTAAAAATCATAAATTTCTGGAACGGGTGTGACAACTCTCCCCTCCAAAAAGGAAGTTTATCCCCAAACTTTACCTCATGCGTCGAATAAGTACAGATACTCATTCCTCATGTCTTCCTCACTTTCCCATGTAACCTCTTCCACCGTGTGACTACGCCACAATACTTTCACCATCGGAATCGTCTTAGTTCTTAAGACTTGTTCCTTTTGATCTAGAATCTCTACCGGTTATTCCACATAAGTTAAGTCCCCTTGAATTTGCAGCGATTCAGGTACAATGATCTTATTCACATCAGTCATACACCGTCTCAGCATCGATACGTGAAATACGTTATGCACATGTTCCAACTCTGATGACAAGGCCAATCGGTAAGCCACCGGCCCTACTCTTTCTAGAATCTCAAAAGGTCCTATGAATCTTGGATTGAGCTTTCCCCTCTTTCCAAATCGTACAATGCCTTTCGAAGGCGATACTCGCAAGTATACGAAATTTCCCACTTCAAAATTCATCGGTCGTCATTTAGAGTCCTCATAGCTCTTATATCGACTCTTAGCTACCTTAAGACGTTCCTGAATCAATTTCACCTTCTCAGTAGTCACCTGTATTAACTCAGGTCCTAACAACTTTTTTTCTCCCACCTCGGTCCAACAAACCGGTGATCGACACTTACGGCCATACAAAGCTTTATATGGTGCCATACCAATACTTGATTGAAATCCGTTGTTATACGCAAATTCAATTAACGGCAAATGGTGCTGTCAATCACTCCCAAAGTCTAATACACACAATCTCAACATATCTTCCAAGGTCTGAATCATACGCTCTGACTGTCCGTCGGTCTGAGGATGAAATGCAGTACTGAAACTCAATTTCGTACCCATAGCTTCATGCAAACTACCCCAAAATCTTGATGTAAAACTACTATCGCGATCTGATACAATCACAGTTGGGACTCCATGTAGCCTTACAATCTCTTTCACATACAATTCCGCTAATTTGGACGGCTTAGTAGTCTTAATTGGTAGAAAATGAGCTGATTTGGTTAATCGGTCGACTATAATCCAAATCTTGTCATTCTTGTTACGCGATCGCGGAAATCCAGAAACAAAGTCCATCGTGATCTCTTCCCACTTCCATTCTGACACTGGCAATAGCTGTAGTAACCCCACGGGTACTTGTCTCTCTGCTTTGACCTGTTGGCATGCCGAACATTCAGATACAAACTTAGCAACTTCACACTTCATACCCTTCCACCAAAAGTTTTCCCTCAGGTTTCTGTACATCTTATTACTTCCCGGGTGCACTGAATATTTCGTACTATGAGTTTCTTCTAGAATCCTCTCTTTCAAGTCTTTCACATTCGGTACACATAATCGATTTTCCAGTTTCAACGTCCCCCGTTCTAATACAAACCCAGGTCGTCTCCCCAAAGATATCTCGTCCCTCATTTTGCACAAATAGACATCGTTAAATTGTTATTTCTTGATCTCATCAATAATATCTGGGTGTGTCATGATCGCCATTATTAAACCACCACTAGTCTCTGGAATCACGTCCAATTCTAAGCATTCCATCTCTTTTACCAATTCTTTTTGTTGTGTTAGCTCATCAGCTAAATTCCTCGGCGTCTTTCGGCTTAATGCATCGGCTACTACATTCGCCTTTCCCGGATGGTACTCAATCGAAAGATCGTAATCCTTCATCAACTCCAACCATCTTCTCTGCCTCATATTCAAATCCCGCTGAGTAAAAATGTACTTCAAACTCTTGTGGTCGGTGAAAATCTCACACTTTTCCCCGTATAAGTAGTGTCACCAAATCTTCAAGGCATGAATTACCGCCGCTAATTCAAGATCGTGAGTCGGATAGTTAACCTCATGTGTCTTTAACTGCATAGAAGCATATGCAATTACTTTACCGCCTTGCATAAGTACACATCCCAACCCTTTATGTGAAGCATCACTATAGATTACAAATCCTTCGGTTCCGGATGGTATTGTCAGAATAGGTGCTCTCGTTAGTCGTACTTTCAATTCTTGAAAATTGTCTTCACATTCCTGACTCCATTCAAATGTAATTCCTTTCCTCATCAACCTTGTCATAGGTAAAGAAATCTTTGAGAAATGTTCAATAAAACGGCGGTAGTATCCTGCTAATCCCAAGAAACTTCGAATTTCAGATAGGGATGTCGGCCTCTGCCAATTAGATAAAGCTTCTACTTTGTGAGGATCAACTGATACTCCATTCTTGTCAATCACGTGACCAAGAAAAGTAATACTAGATAACCAAAATTCGCATTTCTTGAATTTACCAAACAGTTGCTTCTCTCGTAATCTCTGAAGTATTAGTCTCAAGTGATTTTCATGTTCTATCTCACTCGGTGAATAGATAAGAATATCATCAATGAATACAATTACGAAGTCATCCAGATAGTCCTTGAACACTTGATTCATAAGATCCATGAACGCGGCTGGTGCATTCGTAACTCCAAACGGCATGACTAAGAACTCATAATGTCCGTAGCGCGTTCTGAAAGCCGTTTTCTCAACATCTTCGACCTTGACTTTCAACTGATGGTAACCAGATCTCAAATCTATTTTTGAAAATACTTGAGCCCCACGAAGTTGATCAAATAGGTCATCGATTCTCGGTAGTGGATACTTGTTCTTAATCGTTAACTTGTTCAGTTCCCGGTAATCAACACACATACGCATGGAGCCATCTTTCTTCTTTACAAACAATACTGGAGCTCCCCACGGCGAAATACTTGGTCGAATGAAACCCTTGTCAAGTAGTTCTTGTAGTTGGATTTTCAACTCTTTCAATTCCATGGGTGCCATTCTATATGGTGCCTTTGATACGGGTCTTGCGTCTGGTATAACCTCAATGGTGAACTCAACCTCTCTCTCAATAAGAACACTTGGTAGGTCGTCAGGAAATACATCTAGATATTCTCGTACTATCGGAATGTCATCTACTTTTAACTCAGTCGCTGAGAGATCGGTTACTGAACATAGGAATCCTTGACATCCCTTTTTCAATAACCTTCCTGCTCGGATAGCTGAAATCAAATACGGTGGCGGTATAACTCCACCCCCTTGGAAACAAAAGTTCCCATGCACCTGTGATCGAAAATTAACCTCTTTCCGTTCACAGTCTACTATGGCTTGGTTAAAAGCTAACCAATCCATTCCCAGTATCACATCGAAATGGTTCACCGCAATCGGTATAAGGTCTACGGTCATCAACTTCTCGCCTAGTTTGATCTCACAGTTCTTGTATATAGTAGATGTCGTTATCGATTTACTAAGTGGCACAGAAATAGACAATTCATATCCTAACGGTACCGAGTCAACATTCAAATGTTCAACAAAAGCATGCGATACAAATGAATGCGTAGATCCCAAGTCAACAAGTATGCGTGCTAAGTGCGAACATACAAGCACCATACCTGAGACTACTGTCTCTGAAGCAGTCATATCTCCTGGGTTCATCTGATATGCTCTTCCTTGACGTTGTTCAGTCCTTTGTCCACCGTCATTAGATTGTCTAGGCTTCGACCCACTGGAAGCCATAGAACTAGCTCCTTGCTGAGGATACTTCCTCGGGCACTCCTTAGCTTAATGTCCAAAAACTCCACAGTCATAACACTTACCTCTCATATCAGGAGTTGAATTAGCACTACCCCCGCATTGGCTCCAATTCTGGGGTTTAGTCATAAAACATCGACCTGAGTGTGGTCGGTTGCAAAGTGAACACAACGGTATGTTACTTGGCGTTCTCCTGAAATCACTGAAACTAGAACCAGAGCCTCTTTGAAACGGTCTCTTGAAAGATCCTCCTTGGTTCCTATCACTACCCTCATTGTTTCGTTTACCGTGCTGATTCTGCCTCGACCTTTCCATCCCACTCTCGGCCACTAGTGCCGTTTGTTGTACTGCTGCCACAGTCGAATGTTCGTAGGTTTTCACCCTTAGACGAATATTTTCCTCTTCGAATTTCCTTGCCCTATCTTCCTCTTCTGGTACGGAACCCTTTCCAAATCTCAACAAAGCGTTGTACTTGGATGTATATTCGGTTACAGTCATATCTCCCTGCTTCAAGTTATCAAATTCTCGCTTCTTTGAGTTGTAGGCGGCTCGCAGAAAGAATCGGCGATTGAATTCTGCCGTGAATCCTTCCCAAGTAATTGGTGCCCCTTGATCTAGTACATTTACCCACCAGTTCTGGGCTTCACCCTTCAGTACATCACTTGCATTTTCCATCTTCTCCCTATCGGTCATCGGAATAGATCGAAAAATCCTTTCCATGTCCATAATCCAATGTTCTGCGAGCGTTGGATCGGGTGTCCCATGAAATTCCATTGGTTTCTTTCGAGCGAATTGTTCGGATACAGATCTTATGCCTCTAGTCTCGGGTGCATGCACTACAGTTATTGGTTCCACTTCTATGTGGGGTATAGGAGGCAGTCGCTCCGCTATATTCCGTATCATTTCTCCCATATTCCCCATCATCTCTGCCATTTCATTCATTCGTCGGGTATGGGGTGATAACTCTTGGTCATCCATGATTACAATCCTGTAGTTTTCAATGCATAAACACTATGCATGTACAACAATAACAATAGCATGTATGTAAAACAACATACATATGCATCAAACATCTCTAATATGTATGAATGCAATTTAGAACATGTGACAAATCACTCAACCCTCCACTCATCGTCGAACGTTCCCGGAGTTTTGTTACCTATTGCTCTGATACCAATAAAATGTCACGACCCATCCCACTACGCGTGGAAATAGGACACGTGGCACGCCATCAAGGCTTATCCAGTTCCATTAAAGTCAATTAGCAGCGGAAAACATTATTAAGATTCATTAAATTCAGAGTTATAAAAAGTTTTTGGCCAATTGAATCCTTTCAAAAGAAAACAGTTTTGAAAACAGAGAACCAGTCGACTGATCGAGGGTCCGGTCGACTGGTGATCTCAAACAGAAAAGGTTTCCAAATATAACAGCCCATCCAGTCGACTGTGTCGGGGACCCAGTCGACTGATGCCTAAAATTTTCAGTCGACTGAAGAAGTCCAGTCGACTGGTACCCTACTCCAGCAGAATGTCATGGCCTGGGGCTCCATCCAGTCGACTGTTTTCTCAACCCAGTCGACTGAACCTCAGACGAAACAAGCAGTAACCAATCCAACACAGCGGTCCAGTCGACTGGATCAAAAACCAGTCGACTGATTTCTAGCAGCACCTCCCAAAACTGCAACTTTCCCACTCAAGATTCTTCCAATTCCAAACCAACATATAACCACTCTATTCCATCATTTAAAACATGAATACAAGAGCGTTTACTAGGGATTACAATTACCAAATCTAAGTCCAGATTAAATTACAACATATTACGAAAACTCAAATCCTTATACAAGTTTTAGGATTTAAACAAAAACATATACAAGTGATTCCCCCGGCGTTCTTTAACGTCCTCACTCATCACGCTTCTTCTTGTCTTTCTTTTTACCTTCAATGGAGTACATCTCCACTGCTCAGCTATATGATGAGCGTACAAGTTCTAACATATGCAATATATGATAAACATGCTTTAATCTCATAAATCATATCAATAGTCTCTAGGGAGAAAAATACGCCTTCATCCGGTAGCGGCAAGTCCAAGCCTTAAACCGCGATGTCAATGGCTAGTCCAAGCCTACAACCATTACATCCCACAAGTGCCATGGCAAGTCCAAGCCTACAACCATGCACAGTAGCCGTCGCTACTCAAATTCTCAAACATCGAGAAGCTTACTCTGGCATGAATTTGTATAAAACTCCCCTTTGACCCACATAGACAACTCAACGTGCTCGCGTAAATTTAGACATGCTTTTCACAATTTAGTGCGTGCATAAGTAACGGGCCTACAATTAATACATGAGTTTCGCCCGGATCTCAATTTCGTCGTCGAAATATAAAACATGTATTTCTCTATATTTCACAAGTTCGAACTTCATACCTCGTGCGATTTCTCCCAAACTTTGAAGGATCGACTAGAAGGCTAAATAATCGTCGGATTTCGAATTTGAGAAAATTCCTACAAGTTTATACCTGTTTTTCCCAAAAGTCTAGAATTAAGATTTTTACAAAAACTTGGCCAAACACGGCCTAAGGAGTATCAAAACGAAGATCTTACCTCCACGAGTTCAAATATGAAATCTGGAGAAAATCTGACGGACGAATGGTCGTCGATCGGCGTCGCAAAGCCCGTGGCAACCAATCTCCCTTCTCTCTCCTCTCTCTAGATATTTATAAAAATTTGGATCAGATTGAAATCTCATCCTCATCTATATATAGACAAATGTTCTGGGAATTACGTTTACCTCCCCGCAAGTTTCTCAAACTTCTAATCAACCCATGAAACTTCGCACACGTCCATTTTATAACTTTACGAGTGAAAACTATAAATTTCAAAAGTTTTCGACTAGGTTTCGTTTGGGTCCAAAATAACGTTCGAAAACTATAATCTGTGAAATCTCTACACAACCTACCTTTTTGATTAACGTATCACTCACGTTCTCACCACAGTTCTCAAAATGACATAACAATATCAAAGATTACCAGAATTCCCGCAACACAAATAAAATTACTATTCATCAAATACCAGATAAAGTCAAATAACATTTAAATCATATAATTGTCATTTAGTCATGCTCATGCCATATGAACTATCATGTTCCCGTGTCCTCACTGACACCTTACCGTTGACTCACTGTCAACCTCAACTCAAATTATTAATAACATTAATAATTTCAAAAATCTCAAATGATGCATTTTAAAAATCATAAATTTCTGGAACGGGTGTGACAAATTTAAATGAGAATGATCAAGATAATGATTTCGTCGAATACTGTGAAGTTGGACATTTAAACATCTTGTTAGGAAACTGTGTTCTCAGAATCCATTGACAGCGTATATAAGTTGGTACTGCAAAAAATTACGTGAAAACTACAATAACCCTACAAGGGTGGAACTAGGGTTACCTTAAACTGCTAAAACGGATTGCTGTAGTAGACGAATCGAGAACACGAGCTCGATAACAGCTCACGATCTTCTACTGTATTCTTTTGCTGCCAGAATATCGAACTGAGTGTGGGCTCCTTCGAAATCCTTTATGTTTCTGCTCTCTCTTTTTACGCTCTCTTTCTATTCCGAGTTATAATGCTCTTGATGGAAAAACGCAAATTGAAGAGAGAGCCAAAGCAGCATATATATAGGCTACGATAGGGACCATAAGAAGTCAATAAGGAATAGGCTTCCTTATGGAATTAGGAAACCCTAATTCGAACTGAATCAGATTCTTATTTCCATAAATTATAATTCATACCACTAAAGAATTATAATTACACTCCTACCCTTATCTCAAAAATATATTTCAAGCTCCATGTTATTAAATGCTTATTATCTCCCCATGTTAAGATTATAGATATCCATTAATTAAATTTAATTACTGACAATCATATTTAATTAATCTCTTAAAATTCCTTGAGATCCTCTGCTTAACTTATCTGATATGTCGGATATAAAATCCACCTGCAGAGTTTGACATAATCAAAACTTATAAGCTTTCTCAAGGGGATATCATCAATCCCAAAATTGAGACATGGATTCCATCATTAATTGATATCCACCACACAATTAATATTGTCACCCAATCCAATGAGATATTGATCCATTTAAGGATCCCACCCTTTTAGGGATCAAAGTGTAAATATCAAATGTACACATCTATAAATTAACTTAGGATTTAGAGCATAAGCACTCATAATAGTCATGAGGTATTAATTATCTTATAAGTCAGTGTAAAGATAATTACCCCAAGTCGGTCCCGTTTAATACACAAAGTGTACTAGCATGGTGAGTTGAAACTATACCATTTCCCGTAGTCAAGACAAACCTACTACAACACCATGCTGCAGTCCTACTGATGGTGTGTCCAATTCATCTAAGACTGTAAACCAAAATCTTACATTCTACAAGATCCGATGGTCTGGTCTTTCGTGTGTAAGCCGAACTCTACACACCAAATCACCTACTATGTAGAATGAAAGACACACATGCATAATATTAAATAAATAATATAATACAAATATTGCCCACACAGATTCTCATAAAATTGGATTAACTGATTTTATTAAATGAATAATAAATCAACTACATAAAGCATGGCTTTTAGTATATATCCCTAACACATCTATGATCTAGGAAATTGGGACAAGGTTAATCAAAATGTCAGAGATTTATTAGTAGAAAGAAGCCCAATTAGAATAAGTGAGAATGACATCAGTTTTCTGAAAAATGAGCATGATAGACATTTCTCTTTTACATTTTATGTTCGATGTTTATTGAATGAAGAGAAACAAGATAGGAAATGGTTAGTATATTCACTTGTTCTGGATAGGGTATTTTACTTTTGTTGCAAGTTGTTCATGATTCATCCAACAAATTCTTCCTTGAGTAATAAAGGATACATGGATTGCTAAATCTTGCTAAGAGACTTAAGAGTCATGAAACTAGTAGAGACCATCTTATTTGCATGAGTAAATGGATTGAATTACAGATGAGAATGAAAAAGAATGAAGCAATTGATAGAAGTGTGGAAGAACAAATCAACAAAGAGAAATAACATTGGCAACAAGTGTTGATGAAGATACTTGTTCTTGTAAAAATTCTTGCTAAAAACAATTTAGCATTTCGTGGAGATAATGAGAAGCTACATCAAGAGAACAATGGAAACTTTTTAAGTCTTATTGAGATGATTGCTGAGTTTGATCCAATTATGTAAGAGCACCTTTGACGTATTAAGGATGAATCAATTCATTACCATTATCTTAGTCATAGAATCCAAAATGAATTGATTTTAATGTTAGCGGGTGAAGTCAAAGGTGCAATTGTTAAAAGAGTGAAAGAAGCAAAATATTTTTCTATCATATTAGATTGTACTCCAGATATAAGCCATGTAGAACAGATGACTCTTGTACTACAATGTGTGGATGTTTCAACAAGTCCAATTAAGGTGAAAGAATTTTTTATACAATTTTTTAAAGTGGATGATACCTATGGGCTTGGACTTTTTAGTGTACTTAAAGATGTCTTGATCTCTCTTGAGCTTGATATTGATGACATAAGAGGGCAAGGATATGACAATGGGTCTAACATGAAAGGGAAAAACAAAGGCGTACAAAAAATACTACTTGAAGTGAATTCTAGAGCGTTCTATACACCATGTGGTTGTCATAGCCTTAACCTTACACTTTGTGATGTGGCCAACTCTTGTACTAAAGCTGAATCTTTTTTTGGAGTAGTGCAACGTATATATACAATGTTTGCATCTTCTATAAAGAGGTGGGATGTTTTGAAACATCATGTGAAAGACCTCACAGTTAAGCCATTGTCATAAACACGTTGGGAAAGTCGTGTTCAATGTCTTAAAGCAATAAGATACCAAGCTCCACAAATAAGAGATGCTTTAATTGACTTGGCAAATAGAAGGGAGGATGCCAAGACAAAGAGTGAAGCTAAATGTTTAGCAACGTATGAGATTGAGAATTTTGAGTTCTTATGTGACATGGTTATTTGGCACAATCTTTTGTTTGTTATTAATGCTGTAAGTAAAACCCTTCAAGCTGAAAATATAGATATTGATGTTGCAACAAATCAATTGAAATGACTTATTTCATTTTTTGAAAAATATAGAGAGTCTGGATTTGTGGAGGCCATGGTTGAGAACTATTTTACCAAAAGAAACAAAGAAGCCAATTGAGGTGTTGAATCATATGCAAGCGATGAATGGTTGTTTCCCAAATGCATGGATTGCTTATAGAATTTTATTGACTATTCCAGTTATAGTTGCCTCGGCAGAAAGAAGCTTTTTAAAGTTGAAGTTGATCAAGTCTTATCTTCGATCGACTATGTCACAAGAAAGACTAAACGGGTTAGCTACGTTATCTATTAAAAGAGATATGGTGAAGAATAATGATTATACAAATGTAATTGGTGATTTTGCAGCTAAAAATGCATGAAGGGCAATATTTAAGTAATACTATTATTTGATGTAAGTTAGTTTTACTTGTTAATATAAGTCACTTTCTTTTGTAAAAAAAATTTTCTTTAGTAATATCATTTTTCTTATGCGAAAATTTGTAAAGGACCTTATTTAGAAGTTCGCGTAGGACCCCCCAAAAGTCATGACTGGCACTGGACCAAATTCAACATAATGAAACAAAGTTAGACATAGAGTGAAGGCAGTGTGTACATACAACAATACCATATAGTCCATATGCACTTTACTCGTGGCATTCAAAAATCCCAATAACGTAAAGTAAATAATAATAATAATAATAATAATAATAAACCAAAAAAAAAAAAGGCCTAATAATAGGGTCTGAAATGTTAAAACGCAAGTAAATGAGTAGCAATATTGAGATGCCTCATATGCCAAACATATTTGTCATAGGTAATACTTGAGACATACTCAAAGATATAATTTTTGGGACACAATTTAAGAGATGTGTCTATCTCTCGTCTGTGTCTTGTAGAGTCCAATGACATCACCGGAGAGATATTTACACATATTTTGGATTGTGTCCCAAAAATTGTGTCTTTGGGTGTGTCCCAATCTTTACTCATTTGTCATATACTCAATATGGGATTGAGATAGCATAATATCCCTACCAGTGTATTTTTATTCATTCAAATTTTATTCATTTATTTTTCATCTTAACACCTCATTGAGTGAGCATATAAGACTCATTTTGCTCACCAACACCCTGGCCATTTGGTGAGCATGTGGGACCCACAAAGTGGGTGAGCCAAATTTTGCTCATCCAAACATCCTATTGAGTGAGCATGTATAACCTACCACATAATGAGATACTTGAATGAGAAATGAATGAGCAAATTTTAAGTGGCAAAAATGCACTATATCCGTACTCGTTCAAATATGTGAGAAAGTCACATAGCCCGAGGTAAGGGTGTAAAAAAAAAAAAAGCTCGGCCCGATGGGTGGCCCGAAAAAAAAATGGCTTTAAGCCCGGCCCAAGTCCCACATAAAAAGACAGAGTAAAAACTTCCTAACAATAAAATTATTGATCGTCATCAAGTATTAAAAATATAAAAATTGTAAGTTGCTATATTGAAAGTTATTTCCAACCTATAAAAAATGATTACACATATAATAATATTCATACCATATTAGGATAAATTTAGGGAATTGCTATGTACACCCGTGTATTTGCTATGTACACCCAAATTCCTTTATTCTAATAATTTTTCTTCTAAAAATTCTCACTTTTTGTAAAGTTGAGAGGTGTACATAGCAAAATTAGCGACGTACATAGCAAAATTAGCGACGTATATAGCAATTCCCAAAATTTAAAATACTCACTTAGGCCACTACAAAAAAATATGTTTTTTGTGACGGAAAAAATTCGTCACAAAAAAGGTGCAATTCCGTCACAAAAAGTATTTGTGACGGAATTGCATCTTTTGTGACGGATTTGTGCCCGACACAAGTTAGGAGCGTCACAAAAAGTCTGTGTCGGTCAAATTCCGTCACAAAAAAGTATTTGTGATGGATTTGCGTGTGACACAAAAAATAGTGTCACATATACTTATTATTTGTGACAGTTTATTTGTGTCGACCCGAACCGTCACAAATAGTATTTGTGACGGATTTTTGTGCGACACAAATAGTAGTCACATTGATTTTAGGCACTTTATTTGTGTCGTCTTGAAACTGTCACAAATACTATTTGTGACGAATTTATGTACTTTATTTGTGTCAACCAAAAACCGTCACAAATAGTATTTGTGACGGATTTGTGTACTTTATTTGTGTCAACCCAAGATCGTCACAAATAGTATTTGTGATAGAATTTTAAATATTGTGACCACAATTATTACCAAGACCGTCACAAAACAAATAATATTTGTGACGGAAATTTATATATTGTCATCAAAAATCATTATTTTCTCCAACACAATAAATTATGACATACTTATTTTTAACTATAGAACCACACAAAATTTAAAAGCACATTAATTAAAGATAAAACAAAATTCAATAAAGTACAAGTTCATACATGATTATTTCATAGTTGGCATTAGTAGAAATAAAAATAAAATGACAATAATCTAAACAAAGTCTTCACGCTCACAATTGATTCTCATCATGGTCTAAATCCTCCAATCTCTCGCCACAATCTGAAATAGAAAATGAAAATTCAATTAAACATATAATAATGCAGCCACCTAGCAACCCAAAGAGCAAAACAAGACCAAAAATACAAATATAAAATTATCCAAACAAGCAACATAAGAACAAAACAAAAAGGGCAAAGATTCCTTAAAAAAAAATCGGCAGAGTTTCCTCTATTTCTATAACATCCGAAAATTTTCATAAACATGTATAAAACTTATCACAACCCAAAATAAACTCTTTGGCACTTTTATGATCTAGCATACTAAATTCTAGCTAGTGATACTGCATCAACATGTGCATAATTTTATCAGAAAGCACCTACGTGAAAAATGAATGGAAGAGCCCATGGAAAGTGTAAGGAAGCATTAAGTATGATAAACTTCCACTAAGGAGGTAGTTTGGGATGGTTAGTGACTCTTGAGGATGACGTAAATGATAAAGTTTGATAATGCATATAATGTAGATGAGAACAATAAGAAACCTGATATTAAGTTTATTTAGAATTGAGGGAGTCTTGGGAAATGCAATATATCGTGTTCGAGGTTAGAGAACATCTTAGAATTGAGGGAGTCTTGGAAAGCTTGATGTAAAATGTTGGCACCATTCTCTAAGAGCTTAAGCTTTTGGGGCAACCAGTGGCTTAGCATGTTCTACCTGTCTGGGAGGTCTTCGGTTCAAGTCTCCGCCTCAATTTGCCTATTGCACTTTGTTTCTGTTTGTTGCCTTTCCACATGCAAGACGGGATCGCACAAGAGAGGGAGGATGTTGAAGCTTAACATACATTATCGGGCCCACTCTCTAATGGCTTAAGCTATTTGGATCAACTGGCAACTTAAGAGAAAGATCGAATGACTTATACTTGACGGCTCTCACTAGAACAGGTTGCGGAATCAGAGTTTGTGTTATCAAGTAGCTCATTAAAGTAAATACACTAACAATTTAAAGTAACTTATTCTCGAAAGGAATGAAGATAGTAATGAGCAGCCATCCTGATGAATGAAAAACATCATAATCCAATGTATTCCTAAACAAACATGGGATCAGAATATTGCACCTCTTGAGATTCTTATTCTTATTCCTCTCTGCATAGACACGAGAAAGTGCTTCTTTGGGGCTAGATACCATATCATCATCTATGCTCAGCTTGGTCTTCAAATCATCTGGAAATGCCTGCAGAATGATTAGATCAGGACAAAAATGAAGGAAAAGGGCATCACGGTCTTTAGAAGTAGTCGTACCATAACCTCATTTACAAGTTTTTCCAGCTGTATTTGCTCTATATAAGTACGAGGAATGTACGAGCCTTCCAATCCCAGCTATTCAGCGATATACTTTACAATTAGGCGGTCTCTTCCTTGCACCTTTTTTCATGGGAATAAAAAACCAGTTAATTGGGATGTAGCTTCAGCTAACCTACCTAATAAGACCAATCACATTGGAGAAATTAAATACAAATTTAAACTACTATTACTATCTGGGGCAGCTAGGAAGTGTTCAGGTATCTTTCGACCCGTTTGGATTGGTTGTAGCTTTTGCATTTAGGGCTGCTTCAGCCAAAATATGCTCTGGGACTCTAAAGTGCATCTTAAAATTTATCCAAACAAGCTAATATATGCATTTTGGGTCCTAGAAGCACATTTGGGCCCAAAGGTATGCTTGAGAAGTAAGTCCAAATAGCACCTTTTAGCATATATGTCCTCCGTCCCAAACAGAGTATATCAAGCATTATTACCAGTTGATGCATCTAAAAAAAAAAGGACAACACCTCAAAAGAAAACACTAATCTGCTTAAAATCTTAAAACTAATGAAAAGCTAATGCTCCCTTCGTCCCAAATTAAGAGTCCTTTATTCCATTTTGTGATGCCCCATTTTAAGAGTCCTCTTTGAAAGGTCAATATGCCTTAAACACACATTTTCCAAGTTTGTCCTTTATTATATAAAACTCTCCCTCTCTTTCTTTGATGTGACACTAAAATTTTGAAATTCAAAACGGTCAATATTGGAAATTTGGAAAATTTCACCACAAAAAAAAAAAAAAAAAATGTCCCCTTAAATAGTTGGAATTCCCAAAGAGACTCTTAATATGGGACAGAGGGGGAGTAATGTTTATGTCACCTTGGAGGCTTGGATGTGCAAGCTGCTATTTGAGAATATACAGATATGAGTGTGCTAGCAACGACTATGAGATAACTTACGTAGAAATTATTAACAATAATTATTTTAATCTCAACATTAAAATACATACCAATCCCATAATAAGCATAAAAATAAAAAATAAAAAATAAATAAAAATAGTTGTTTCAATTTTCCCCAATTAAGAGTGGAAAAAACAGAAGAAGATTGGTTAAGTACTGCACCCTCAACCATAAGCAAGAAAGACCATTGAACCGTAAAAAGAAACCCAAACTTCTTAGTTTACATGGCCAAAACTCTAGCCATATTATTCTGGCCTAGTCACACACACACACACAATATATATATATATATACAAAAATTCTCCAGTGAGGGCGCCTTCTCTTTATTAAAGAGAGGGCCTCTGTTTTGACGGTCGGATTGTGTTTAAAAATGGATCTGACGACCAAACAGATGCCCTCTCTTTAATAAAGAGAGGGAGCCCTCTTTAGAGTGATTGTATATATATATATATATTAAATAAAATAAAATTTGAAATGAACAAGAAACTTTAAGACGAGATACACTGAAATACCTGAACATAGTGACGATTTAGTTGTTCTAGCCAATCAATTTTCACACACACCCTGTCATCAGAGAACACCTGGCTGCTTCTTTTCAGGATAGCTGCTATTGTGTATCCCAAGGCCATCAGCCCACCAAGAAGCCTCACACTAACCTCAAAGGTTATCCTTAGTGATATCACAAATGGAGAATCTGTAACCCATTCCTGAAAAGTCCAAAAGTATAGCCAAACTGTGTAGACTAACACTACAATTATTCAAAAACAAGCCTAGATTTTAGATATCTCCAATACTAAATGTACCGAAATTCGATTCACTAGTGATATAGCATTCACTAGTAAATATTAGCATACCAATCCTTGCATGTTGAAGATTTCAAATACTAAACGTCATTTCTCTACAAGCTCGGTAGAATATGAGACTAAAATACACAAGAAGCTTAAGACATCATAAAAAAGGCCAAAGGCCACAAGCAAGAACACCAATATAATATCACGAAATGAACCATGAGTCTGAACTATTATCTAATAGCCAAGTGATAACAACATCGACAAATGGCAATAAAATGAGCTGTGAATTTAGGGAAGAAGCAACAATGGAAAAAAAAATCAAAACAACACAAAACAACTTCGACCCTTTTTTGTATTATATTGATTACCCTTTTCATACCTAAAGGTCGAAATGATGGTAGTTACGATAAAATCAACACACAAAACATTGCAAATCCTTCAAATCCTTCACTTGATTACAATAACTCAGTCTTTTAAAACAAAATTATCTCAAGGATTATCAGTATCCAATACAAATGTGCCTACCTTGCAAAAGAGTGTGCATATTACCGGTCTAGACAATATATCAAAGATGTTAAAATTTAAACTAATGTTGCATTCATGAGTAAGATGTCATTCAAAGAAGTGATGTAAACATCTTAAAACAAGATGCCAATTATAAGAACATAAGGTTCATAGGAATTTAATAAAAAGGTACATGAGGAAATGAAAAGCAGGCAACATATGAATTAATCAGTATGATGGGTCAAATATCAATTACTCGATAAACAAAAATAACCTCCATTAACAACAAAGCTAAAGAAGAATTTAATACTAACCTTGGATTTTGAATTTTGCTTGTTTTCCTATGGGCTTCCACTCTTCTTCACCTCTCTTCCTCTTCCTATGGCCAGTCAAGAAACAATAAATACAAATTACTCACACATGTTGAAGCAAGGAACAAGATTAGGAAAAACAAACAAAAAGTTGAGACGTGTGTCAAAAGACAAGGAGAAAAGAATGGATATGAGGCAAAACTTAATAAGAAATTCATAAATTTAACAAGAAGGAAATACATTTTAATTAAACTAATAATTGCAAGAGGCAAAGAATAAATGAGTTGAGAGATCCAACTGTCCACACGAAGCTAGCCACTTAAGCAATGAAAGATTTAATAATCTGTAGGAATGAGAGACCTCTACAAACTTAAGATATTGATCCTAAATGAGAGAAAACAATGCCATTGTTCACATAGATAAGCATAGATAAGAACAAAATTGTATTGGGCACTTGGATATAATAGAGCCCACCTCAAGAGAACTCTATTGAAGCTAGAATTTAAATCCATCCAAATCCAAAAAAAAAAACTACATCATTACTAAATATTTTAAGATAACCACTGAAAAACATTAAGCAAGTATCAAATGTAGGTGAATTCAAGAACTCCTACTTTGGATTGACACACCCAAATGACATAAAATCGTCATTTCCAGGAGAAGATGTCATTATTTATTCATCATTGAAGAGAAATGCACCTCATTTTAGATAAGTATAGTGGCAACTTATAAAATAATAAAACATTCACTCGTACGTTGATTTGGTATGTGTAATTTAGGCCTCGGAATTGGAATTTTATTGAATTAGAAAACAATCAATATGATTTTGGATTAACTTTAAAAATATAGCTAGCTAAACTCAGCACTAATTGGATTGATAATTCTAACCTTTCAACTTTGTAGTTCGAAATTTCAATCGAAAAAAAAAAAACTGTCATACAGTAAACAAAGGGAAAATATTTCATTTTTAGAAAAAGAAATTATACAAGTACACTCAAGAACTTCTAAACCCACTTAGATTTGTCCCAGTCTACCCTTTTCCACCATCTTGACACTTGGTAATAGACCTAATACATAGTTGTAAAAAATGATGTAAAAGAAAAGATTGAAAAAAAGTAGGGATATGCTCGCATAGTTAGACGTTAGTCCAATTTTCTTGTGCTTAAACCCACCCCCTTCCACCATTAGGTTAGGGCAAAAATAAGTTTACAATAGATTGAAAAGGGAAAGCCACACAACAAATTGAAACATTAGCAGCAACAACAAATAGGGCAAAAATGGGGATTTAGGGCAAAAATAAGTTTAACTCAACATTCAAATTTCAAAAAAAGGTAAAGCCATACAACAAATTGAAACATTAGCAGCAACAATTGCAATCTTAACATGAGGACAGAGTAGATGATAAGTACCTTAGTTGAGAAAGATGGATATCAAAAACAACAACAGAGAACGGCAAAGCGGTGGCGGCGGCGTTGTCACGGCGACCGGCGGTGGGTGTCACGGCGACCAGTGCTGGGGGCCTTCAACGAGAAGTTTTACCAGAGAGAGAGAGAGAGAGAGAGAGCATGGCAGTGGGAGTTTTACCACAGAGAGAGAGAGAGAGAGAGAGAGAGAGAGAGAGAGAGAGAGAGCACATAGCTGCGCAGGAGTGAAAATGAGGATTTAGGGTAGCGGGAGTTTTTGTTTTTGCTTTTATTTTTTTTTCAGAAGTTTAAATATCAAACTAATCTAATTATTGGTAAGTATGATTATTTGTTACTTTAACTCCTAAACTTATTTTTGTATTTTGCCCCTAATTTTTCCCAGCTTAAAGTATTTGTGACGGATGGGTATGTTTCCGTCACAAATAAAACTTTATTTGTGTCGGATTGGTACGTTTCCGTCACAAATAAAAATTATTTGTGTCGGATTGGTACATTTCCGTCACAAATAAAACTTTATTTGTGTCGGATACATTCCGTCACAAAATCCGTCACAAAAAAAGTATTTGTGACGGATTTTGATCCGTCACAAAAACATTCGTCACAAAAGACCCAATTTTTTGTAGTGGGCTTTATCTTAGGAACTAGGGCTAGGGTTGGGCCTGAATTGCGCACTCTTAAGCCCGGCCCAAATCCGATTCGGCTCAAAAAGAGACATGAGCCTGTGGAGCCCGATCAATATCAAGTCGGGCCGACACGGGCCATTTTGACATCCCTAACTTCAGGTGGACCAGTAGGACACACTGCCCACTACGCATTTGCTTTGCAATGTAAGATGTACCTCGTCTCTTCCCTCATGTTTTCTCCCTCTCCACGGGATCAGTTCTAATATCAATTGTAATCTCTAAACATAAGAAAATCGGCAACAAACCTGGCACAATATACTTAAACCAGAGTTACGAAGATCCCGTTTGGGATCTATATGGGAATAAGTTTTTTTTTTTTTTTTAAACAGGTTTAGTGTTTTATATTACTATAGAAATCGCAAAATTTCAATGTTTTAAAAAAAAAAAAAAAGATATAAAGTGTGGACTTTAAATAGATATCTTTTTTAAGCCTTTTAAAACAGTTTTTTTTTTTTTTTTAATTGCAAAACGAACTCACTTTTACCATAATCTCTAATAATTGATTAAGGCACTTATTAGTAGCAAACTTATAGAGTGCGTTACATGCCAAGCAAATTTGCACCTAATGTCCTAGAAAAAAGAAATTTGTCCCTAATCTAATCCACATGAAACCTTCTTTCACTTTGCTAAGAAAGAAATTGCAAGGATGCCAAATTGGAGGGGTGTATTGACCTTTAGGCATTATTAGAAGGAAAACTGAAGATTCCCCTGTACCTTGTTACTAGCATTTTGAGTGTCATGAGGGGGCTATTCTGACAATTCACTCTATAATAATTCACTCTCAAATTACCCAAAGTGCACCACCAAAATTGTCATTTTGAGGAAGACATGACCCATATTAAGTTAAAATATTTAGAGATAAACATAGGAATAAATATGAAGACACAATAATACAATATGAAGTTGTTTGGTCCAAAAAATTATTCTGTAATTCAGAAGTGAACATGTTCTACAATTTTGGTAAATGGATATTTCATGCACATGAGTCCATATACCCACGTGGTTCTTAAAAAAATAAAAAGTAAGACTTGAACCAGGTCCATTTTGTGTATTCTAAACAGGGGTTACTAAGTTTTGTGTATTCCAAACAGGCATTACTAAAAGAGAATTGTTATTGGCACTCCAAAAGTTACCGTTGGTACTCTATAGTACCACAATTAGTATATATAGTACCATGCAGTTAATGTATCGCATGGAGTGCCATTAGTAATCCATGGAGTGCTAATAAGCACGGGCTAAAATAAATAGTATATTACTTTCTCAAAGAACATGTGCATTTGTTTTTCAAATTAGGAGAAGAGTAAGGGTGTGTTTGATAACCCAATTAAGTGGTGAAATGAAAATTTTCAGCATTTAATTATTTTCATTACGTTTGATAATGTACTACTTAATTGAAAAAGTATCCAAAAATCCACTGAAAACGTTAAGTGAAAATTTTCTACTGAAAATAATCACTGAATACAATCTGATTTAGTTCTTCAAACATTGTTTTCAGTATTGCAAATACAAATCACTTAAAATTTTCACTTAATTTTCTGTACTTAAATTTTAGTTATCAAACACACCCTAAGTCTTTGGGCACAAACAAATCTCACAAACACAATCTACACCACAATGTGTCCTTTTTTCCTGGTGCAGTTCACTGACACTGTGGGATCCATTAACGAGAGAGATATAGACACATTGTGGTGTTTGTGAATTGTGTTTGTGAGATTGTTTATGCCCAAAGACTTAAGGTGTGTTTGATCAGGGGCGAAGGCAAGGTGGGGCCAGGGTAGGTCCAGGCCTCCCCTGAAATTTAGGAAATTAAAATTTTAGGTCAAGTGTTTGAGACGTTTCCTTTCAGCCCGAAAAAACTAATGCATAAGATTTCTTAGTATTAAGGACAACTTAAATCTATCATTAAGGATAAGTCATCCCCTTATTTCTTAGATTAAAATGCCCTCATCTTCATTATCTAACTCTAACCACCATTATTATCTCTGCCACCTCCAACCATCACCCCCACCATCTCTGGCGACCACTCTATCAAGTCACTGTTCGCTAAAAAAATGTGAAATTTAACTTGTTATAGCCAAAGTTAAATGAAATTTCACTTGATATAGAAAAAAATAAGTGAAATTTCACTTGACGTTTCCTATAACAAGTAAAGTTTCACTTGATTTTTGTATATTCTATTCATGATTGAATCACTGAAACCAGATTTTTTTAGTTTTATTTTGGAAAAAATGCATCACCTGACCCTTGTTTTTGAGCAAATCGTTAAAAGCCAATAACAATTGCGACAATTTCTTCTTCTTTTTTTTTTTGTACAACTTGATAATCAAACCTGTTAGAATTTAGATCCAATGCCTTCAAGTTCAAAATTTTGCAACAATTTGACACGAAAACTAATTTTCTCACCAGCCAACCATGCCAAAACAGAGAATCAAAGACTGAGATTGCGACAGATCAACGAACAAGGTGAAAATCGAAAAAAAAAAAAAAAAAAAAACAGACCTTCCAAACTGATCCAATGCTTTAGAGTTGATTGTTTTGCAATAGTTTTCCTTCGCATCAAATTTTCTCACCAACCAAACACTCTAAATCTGAAAATCGAAATTGGATTCGAATGAGATCTTCAACCGAGGAAAGAATCACTCGAAGCTGTCACACCCGTTCCAGAAAATTTTAATTTTATCATGCATATTTGTAATTTGGGAGTTTATCAATGTTAGTTGATAATGGTGATGAGGTTGACTGTAAGTCAACGGTAAGGTGTCAGTAAGGACACGGGAATATGGTAGTTCATATTGCATGGGCATGAGTAAATGGCATTTACATGATTTAAATGTTATTTGACTTATCTGGTATTCTTGTGAATAGTAATTATACCTGTGCAGTATAATTCTGGTATATTGGATATTTTAGTATATCATTTTGAGAACTGTGGTGAGAACGTGAGTGATACATTAATTAAAAAGGTAGGTTTTGTAGAGATTCCTCAGAATATAGTTTTCGAATGTTATTTTGGACCCAAACGAAACCTAGTCGAAAACTTTTAAAATTTATAGTTTTCACTCGTAAAGTTATAAAATGGACGTGTGCGAAGTTTCATGGGTTAATTAGGAATTTAAGAAACTTACGGGGGGGTGAACGTAATTCCCGAGAAGTTTTTCTATAAATAGTGATGGATGAAATTTCATTTCTCAAAACATTTCATAAATATCTAGAGAGAGGAGAGAGAAAGGGAGATTTGAGCCAACGGGCTTTGCGACGCCGATCGACGACCTTTTGTCCGTCAGATTTTCTCCAAATTCAAGATTTGAACTCGTGGAGGTAAGACCTACGTTTTGATACTACTTAGATCGTGTTTGGCCAAATTTTTGTAAAATATTAATTCTAGACTTTTGGGAAAAATCAGGTAAAAATCGTAGGAATCGCGCATAATTTGGAATCCGACGATTAATTAGTCCTCTAGACGATCCTTCAAATTTTGAAGAGATTCGCACGAGGTATGAATTCTAGATCTATGAAATATATGGATTTTCATGTTTTGAACATCAATTTGGATATCTTTGGATCCGGGCGAAATTCATGTATTAATTAGGCCCGTTAATTACGCACGTGAAATTATATAAAAAGCACGTATAACTGTTTATGTGAGCATGTTATGTGTCTACTTCGGTCAAAGGGGAGTTTGGTGCAAATTCATCCGGGGTAAGCTCCTCGAACCTTGAGGATTGTAATTTGATTGTGATGGAAAAGGAAATTGGAATTTTGGTTGTGTCTGGATTGGAGGTGGGCCCAACTAGGACACTGTACCTGGTATGGAGGAAGGCCCAACCAGTGTACGAGATGCGTGGGAGAGGTGGGCCTCCTACGGCATCGACCGGATGAATGCGTACCACTCACCCTAGAGACTATTTCTATGTGTTTTAGATGCTTAAATCATGAACTGTCATATAAGCATACATTTAGAATTGTACACTCAGCATATAGCTGAGCAGTGGAGATGTACTCCATTGCAGGTAAAAAGAAAGACAAGAGAAAGCATGAGGAGTGAGGCCGTGGAATGTCGGGGAATCAATGGTTTATATTTGTTATTCTACTCCGAACTTGTAATACAAACCTTGAATTCGTAGTATGTTGTAATATAATCTAAACTTAGATTTAGTACTTGTAATCCCTAGTAAACGCTCTGGTATTTATATTTTGAATGATGTAATAGAGTGGTTATATGTTGGTTTGAATTTGGAAGAACCTTGAAGGGAAAAAGCTGCAGTTTTGGGAGTTGCTGATAGGAATCAGTCGACTGGTTTTTGATCCAATCGACTGGATCGCTGTATTGAAGGGTTACTGCGTGGTTTCGTCTGAGGTTCAGTCGACTGGTTTGAGAAAACAGTCGACTGGATAGAGTCCCAGACCTGGACATTCTGCTTGATTGGGCACCAGTCGACTGGACTTCTTCAGTCGACTGAAAATTTTAGGCACCAGTCAACTGGGTCCCCGACACAGTCGACTGGATGGGCTGTTATATTTTGAAACCTATCTGTTTGAGATCACCAGTCGACCGGACCCTCGATCAGTCGACTGGTCCTCTGTTTTCAAAACTGTTTTCTTTTTATCGGATTCAATTGGTCAAAACGTTTTATAACTCTGATTCTATTGGATTTTTTCAACTCAGAGGGAAATGTTTCCTAAAGTTTTGAATTACTCAGGGTTGTTTTAAGGTTCTTTCCACTGCGTATAGGTTTATGATGTTTGGATGAGCCTTGGTGGTGTGCCACGTGTCCTATTTCCACGCGTAGTGGGATGGGCCGTGACATTTATTGGTATCAGAGCAATAGGTAACAAAACTTTGGGAACGTTCAACGACGAGAGGAGTGTTGAGTGAATTGCCACTTGTTCTAGTTTGCATCTATACATATTAGAGATGTTTGATGCATATATATGTTGTTTTACATACATGCTATTGTTATTGTTGTACATGTATAGTGTTTATGCATTGAGAACTACAGGATTGTAATCATGAGTGACGAAGAGCGAGAGCTATCGCCACACACTCGACGTATGAATGAAATGGCAGAGATGATGGGAAATATGGGAGAAATGATACGGAATATAGCGGAGCGACTGCCTCCCACACCCCACATCGAAGTGGAACCAATAACTGTAGTTCGTGCACCCGAAAATAGGGGTATGAGATCAATATCTGAACAGTTTACTCGAAAGAAACCGATGGAATTTCATGGAACACCCGATACGATGTTAGCAGAACATTGGATAATGGACATGGAGCGAATTTTCTGATCTATTCCGATGACAGATGGGGAGAAGATTGAAAATGCAAGTGATGTGCTAAGGGGAGAAGCTCAGAACTGGTGGGTAAACGTTTTAGATCAAGGGGCACCAATTACTTGGGAAGGATTTAAGGCAGAATTCAATCGCCGGTTCTTTCCGCGAGCCGTCTATAATGCAAAGAAGAGAGAGTTTGATAACTTGAAGCAGGGAGATATGACTGTAACAGAATATACTTCTAAATATAACGCGTTGTTGAGGTGTGGTAAGGGTTCAGTGCCAGAAGAGGAAGATAGGGCAAGAAAATTTGAAGAGGGTTTAAGGGATAATATTCGGTTGAGAGTAGAGACCTACGAGCATTCGACTGTTGTAGTAGTACAGCAGACGGCGCTTGTAGCCAAAAGTGGAATAGAGAGATCGAGACAAAATCACCAAGGAAAGCGAAGCCATGAGGGTGGTGACCGAAGTCAAGGGGGATCTTTTAAGAAGTCATTTTCACGAGGCTCTAGTTCTGGTTTTAACGATTCCAGGAGAGTACCAAGTGATATACCGTTGTGTCCGCTTTGCAACCGACCACACACTGGTCGATGTTTTCTGACCAACTTTCAGAACAGATCTATAGGGGAAAACAGTGTGAGTTCTGCGACCCATTCGCAACTCAAGTGCTTTGATTGTGGTACCTTAGGACACCGAGCGAAGGATTGCCCAAAGAAGCGTTCTCAACAAGGGGCAAGTTCTATGGCTTCTAGTGGTTCAAAACCTAAACAGTCTAGTGACGGAGGACAAAGGATGGAACAACGTCAGGGAAGATCATTTCAGATGAACCCTGGAGACGTGGCTGCTACTAATACAGTGGTCTCAGGTATGGTACTTGTATGTTCGCACTTAGCACGCATACTCGTTGATTCGGGATCTACGCATTCGTTTGTATCTTATAACTTTGTGGAACATTTAACTGTTAAGTCCGCACCACTAGGATATGATTTATCCATTGCCGTGCCGCTTAGTAAACCGGTAGTAACATCTACTATATATAAGAACTGTGAGATCAAACTAGGCAAGAAGTTGATGACTGTAGACCTTATACCGATTGTAGTGAACCATTTCGATGTGATACTGGGAATGGATTGGTTAGCCCTTAACCATGCCACAATAGATTGTGAACGGAAAGAAGTTAATTTTCGATCATCGGTACATGAGAACTTTTGTTTCCAAGGAAGTGGGGTTACACCGCCGCCGTATTTGATTTCAGCTATCCGAGCGGGAAGGTTATTGAAAAAGGGATGTCAAGGATTCCCATGTTCAGTGACTGATGTCTCAGCGACTGAATTAAAAGTAGAAGACATTCCGATAGTGCGAGAATATCCCGATGTATTTCCTGATGAGCTACCAGATGTTCTTATTGAGAGAGAGGTCGAGTTCACTATTGAGGTTATACCAGACTCAAGACCCGTATCAAAGGCACCGTATAGAATGGCACCCGTAGAATTGAAAGAGCTGAAAATCCAACTACAAGAGCTACTTAACAAGGGTTTCATTCGACCAAGTGTATCGCCGTGGGGAGCTTCAGTGTTGTTTGTAAAGAAGAAAGACGATTCAATGCGTATGTGTGTTGATTACCGGGAACTGAACAAGTTGACAATTAAGAACAAGTACCCGTTACCCAGAATTGATGACTTATTTGATCAACTTCGAGGGGCACAAGTGTTTTCGAAGATAGATTTAAGATCAGGTTACCATCTGTTGAAAGTGAAGGCCGAAGACGTTGAGAAAACAGCTTTCAGAACGCGTTATAGACACTACGAGCTCTTAGTTATGCCATTTGGAGTTACCAATGCACCAGCCGCGTTCATGGATCTTATGAATCGAGTATTCAAGGATTATTTGGATGACTTTGTGATTATATTCATAGATGATATTCTTATTTACTCGCCGAGTGAGATAGACCACGAGAACCACTTGAGGTTGATACTTCAGAGATTACGAGAGAAGCAATTGTTTGGTAAATTCAAGAAATGCGAATTTTGGTTGTCTAGTATTACTTTTCTTGGTCACGTGATTGACAAGAATGGAGTATCAGTTGATCCTCACAAAGTAGAAGTTGTATCTAATTGGCAAAGGCCGACATCCGTATCTGAAATTCGAAGTTTCTTAGGGTTAGCGGGGTACTACCGCCGTTTTATTGAACATTTCTCAAAGATTTCTTTGCCAATGACCAAGTTAATGAGAAAGGGTGTTATTTTTGAATGGAGTCAGGAATGTGAAGACAGTTTTCAAGAGTTGAAGTCACGTTTGACGAGAGCACCGATATTGACAATACCTTCCAGAACCGAAGGATTTGTAATCTATAGTGATGCTTCACACAAAGGGTTGGGATGCGTGTTGATGCAAGGGGGTAAAGTAATTGCATATGCTTCTAGACAATTGAGGACACATGAGATTAATTATCCGAATCATGATCTGGAATTAGCTGCGGTAATCATGCTTTGAAGATTTGGAGACACTATTTGTACGGGAAAAAGTGTGAGATATTCACAGATCACAAGAGTTTGAAATACATTTTCACCCAACGAGATTTGAATATGAGACAGAGAAGATGGCTAGAACTGATGAAGGATTATGATCTTTCAATAGAGTACCATCCGGGAAAGGCGAATGTAGTAGCCGATGCATTAAGCCGGAAGACGTCGAGGAATTTAGCCGACGGGCTAACACAACAAAAAGAGTTGATAAAAGAAATGGAATGCTTAGAATTGCATGTGATTCCAGAGACTAGTGATGGTTTAATGATGGCGATCATGGCACACCCAGATATTATTGATGAAATCAAGAGGGAACAGTTACACGATGTTTATTTGTGCAAAATGAGGGATGAGATACCTTTGGGAAAGTGACCTGGTTTGGTACTGGAACAAGGGATTCTAAAGTTTGGGAATCGGTTATGTGTATCGAATGTGAAAGACATAAAGGAACATCTCTTAGAAGAAGCTCATAATACGAAATATTC
Organism: Hydrangea macrophylla; assembly: GCA_033977485.1. Classification (NCBI taxonomy): domain Eukaryota; kingdom Viridiplantae; phylum Streptophyta; class Magnoliopsida; order Cornales; family Hydrangeaceae; genus Hydrangea; species Hydrangea macrophylla. Next base: position 57,281,270 of record CM066993.1, read on the forward strand.
AGTGCACCCGGGAAGTAATAAAATATACAGAAACTTGAGAGAGAACTTCTGGTGGAAGGGTATGAAACGCGAAGTTGCTAAATACGTTTCTGAATGTTCGGTATGTCAGCAAGTCAAAGTAGAGAGACAAGTACCCGCGGGGTTACTACAGCCATTGCCAGTATCGGAATGGAAGTGGGACGAGATTACGATGGATTTTGTTTCAGGATTTCCACGATCATGTAATAAGAATGATAAGATTTGGGTTATAGTTGACCGATTAACCAAGTCAGCTCATTTTCTACCAATCAAGACGACTAAACCTTCGAGGTTAGCAGAGTTGTTTGTGAAAGAGATTGTAAGACTACATGGAGTTCCAGCAGTGATTGTATTAGATCAGGATAGTAGCTTTACGTCAAGATTTTGGGGAAGTTTGCAAGAAGCTATGGGTACGAAATTGAGTTTCAGTACTGCATTTCATCCTCAGACCAATGGACAATCAGAGCGTATGATTCAGACCTTGGAAGATATGTTGAGATTGTGTGTATTAGACTTTGGGAGTGATTGGGAGCACCACTTGCCATTAATTGAATTTGCGTATAACAACGGATTTCAATCAACTATTGGTATGGCACCATATGAAGCTTTGTATGGCCGTAAGTGTCGATCACCGGTTTGTTGGACCGAGGTGGAAGAAAGAAAGTTGTTAGGACCTGAGTTAATACAGGTGACTACTGAGAAGGTAAAATTGATTCAGGAACGTCTTAAGGTAGCTCAGAGTCGATATAAGAGCTATGCGGACTCTAAACGACGACCGATGAATTTTAAAGTGGGAGATTTCGTATACTTGCGGGTATCGCCTTCGAAAGGCATTGTACGATTTGGAAAGAGGGAAAAGCTCAATCCAAGAGTTATAAGACCTTTTGAGATTCTAGAGAGAGTAGGGCCGGTGGCTTATCGATTGGCCTTGTCATCAGAGTTGGAACATGTGCATAACGTATTTCACGTATCAATGTTGAGACGGTGTATGACTGATACGAGTAAGATTATTGTACCTGAACCGCTACAAATTCAGGGAGACTTGACTTATGTGGAACAACCGGTAGAGATTCTAGATCGAAGGGAACAAGTCTTAAGAACTAAGACGATTCCAATGGTGAAAGTATTGTGGCGTAGTCACACGATGGAAGAAGCTACGTGGGAAAGTGAGGAAGACATGAGGAATGAGTATCCGTACTTATTCGACGCATGAGGTAAAGTTTGGGGACAAACTTCCTTTTTGGAGGGGAGAGTTGTCACACCCGTTCCAGAAAATTTTAATTTTATCATGCATATTTGTAATTTGGGAGTTTATCAATGTTAGTTGATAATGGTGATGAGGTTGACTGTAAGTCAACGGTAAGGTGTCAGTAAGGACACGGGAACATGGTAGTTCATATTGCATGGGCATGAGTAAATGACATTTATATGATTTAAATGTTATTTGACTTATCTGGTATTCTTGTGAATAGTAATTATACCTGTGCAGTATAATTCTGGTATATTGGATATTTTAGTATATCATTTTGAGAACTGTGGTGAAAACGTGAGTGATACATTAATTAAAAAGGTAGGTTTTGTAGAGATTCCTCAGAATATAGTTTTCGAATGTTATTTTGGACCCAAACGAAACCTAGTCGAAAACTTTTGAAATTTATAGCTTTCACTTGTAAAGTTATAAAATGGACATGTGTGAAGTTTCATGGGTTAATTAGGAATTTGAGAAACTTGCGGGGAGGTGAACGTAATTCCCGAGAAGTTTTTCTATAAATAGTGGTTGATGAAATTTCATTTCTCAAAACATTTCATAAATATCTAGAGAGAGGAGAGAGAAAGGGAGATTTGAGCCAACGGGTTTTGCGACGCCGATCGACGACCTTTCGTCAGTCAGATTTTCTCTAGATTCAAGATTTGAACTCGTGGAGGTAAGACCTACGTTTTGATACTACTTAGGTCGTGTTTGGCCAAATTTTTGTAAAATATTAATTCTAGACTTTTGGGGAAAATCAGGTAAAAATCGTAGGAATCACGCATAATTTGGAATCCGACGATTAATTAGTCCTCTAGACGATCCTTCAAAGTTTGAAGAGATTCGCACGAGGTATGAATTCTAGATCTATGAAATATATGGATTTTCATGTTTTGAACATCAATTTGGATATCTTTGGATCCGGGCGAAATTCATGTGTTAATTAGGCCCGTTAATTACGCACGTGAAATTATATAAAAAGCACGTATAACTGTTTATGTGAGCATGTTATGTGTCTACTTCGGTCAAAGGGGAGTTTGGTGCAAATTCATCCGGGGTAAGCTCCTCGAACCTTGAGGATTGTAATTTGATTGTGATGGAAAAGGAAATTGGGATTTTGGTTGTGTCTGGATTGGAGGTGGGCCCAACCAGGACACGGTACCTGGTATGGAGGAAGGCCCAACCAGAGTTCGAGATGCGTGGGAGAGGTGGGACTCCTACGGCATCGACCGGATGAATGCGTACCACTCACCCTAGAGACTGTTTCTATGTGTTTTAGATGCTTAAATCATGAACTGTCATATAAGCATACATTTAGAATTGTACACTCAACATATAGCTGAGCAGTGGAGATGTACTCCATTGTAGATAAAAAGAAAGACAAGAGAAAGCATGAGGAGTGAGGCCGTGGAATGCTTGGAAATCAATGGTTTATATTTGTTATTCTACTCCGAACTTGTAATACAAACCTTGAATTCGTAGTATGTTGTAATATAATCTGAACTTAAATTTAGTACTTGTAATCCCTAGTAAACGCTCTGGTATTTATGTTTTGAATGATTTAATAGAGTGGTTATATGTTGGTTTGAATTTGGAAGAACCTTGAAGGGAAAAAGCTACAGTTTTGGGAGTTGCTGATAGGAATCAGTCGACTGGGATTTGATCCAATCGACTGGATCGCTGTATTGAAGGGTTACTGCTTGGTTTCGTCCGAGGTTCAGTCGACTGGGTTGAGAAAACAGTCGACTAGATAGAGTCCCAGACCTGGATATTCTGCTTGATTGGGCCCCAGTCGACTGGACTTCTTCAGTCAACTAAAAATTTTAGGCACCAGTCAACTGGGTCCCCGACACAGTCGACTGGATGGACTGTTATATTTTGAAACCTATCTGTTTGAGATCACCAGTAGACCGGACCCTCGATCAGTCGACTGGTCCTCTGTTTTCAAAACTGTTTTCTTTTTATCGGATTCAATTGGCCAAAACTTTTTATAACTCTGATTCTATTGGATTTTTTCAACTCAGAGGGAAATGTTTCCTAAAGTTTTGAATTACTCAGGGTTGTTTTAAGGTTCTTTCCGCTGGGTATAGGTTTATGATGTTTGGATGAGCCTTGATGGCGTGCCACGTGTCCTATTTCCATGCGTAGTGGGATGGGTCGTGACAGAAGCAAACATTCCAAATTGACCTTGGAATGACATCTTCAATCGTGCGCCAATCAGACAAGCAATCAATAGACGATCGTGTTCCTCACATTGAAATCTTAGTTTCTAAAACTGCTAGGGCAGTTTGGAAAAAAAAAATTGCAGAGTTTGTAATGCCCTGGATGTTTAACAAACTAAAGTTCTATCTTGAGGGACTTTTTAACAAGCTAAGAAATTTAGTGGACCCTAAACTCTTGAGAGTTGATTATAGGGATTTTCCAATAATTTTCCCCAAAAAAATAAAATAATAGCACACTAATAAGGGAGCAAAGAAAGAAAAAAAAATCAAATCTAAACATAATTATGTGCAGATAGACCCAAAAAAAACATCCCCCATAAGTATAGGAAGGGTTTGGTTTCTAAGTCTTACATATAATTCTACACATAAAACCAATTTCACACATAAATATGTATAATTAGGTCCCAAAAAAATGACCAATATGCATAAGTAAGGCTTGGATTTTGATTATACATATTAAGCCAATTCTACACATAATTGTGTATAATTATAATTAGACCCAAAAAAATCGCCAATATGCATAAGTAAGGCTTGGTTTCTAATTATCACATTAAGCCAATTCTACACATAATTATGTATAAGTAGACCTAAAAAAATTGACTTAGGCCCCCTGACAAAAATCCTGGCTCAGCCTCTGTGTTTAATAACCCGATTAAGTGGTGAAAATGAAAGATTTCAGTACTTATTTTTTTTCAGTACGTTTGATAATAATCACTTAATTGAAAAAAAAAACAGCCAAAAACCCACTGAAAACTGCAAGTGAAAAAATTCTGTCAAAAATAATCACGGACGACCCATTTGGTTCATGGATATTCTTATGGTGAATTCTTAGAGGTGGTATTCTCAAAGATTACTGGGTGATACGCCCGAAATTGGCTCTACTACATAACTGAGTGGTCTGGACTACATGAGACTTCCCGAGCGATATATGCCCGAGCCCTGACCAACAAGTCGGGAAGACCGCGCGAGCACAGCTCATCACAGGGACAGCTCACCCAGGCCCCAAGGCATGATCCAGAATGTTACAGACAGTTTCCTACTCAAGATAGAAGACTACTGGAATGTGTAGAAAGTTTCTTAATACAATTAGGAAACCCCCTTTGATTGATGCCAATCAACTCTAAATCAGATTGTATTACTTAAATCTATCTACTTTCCTTGTATGAGTAGGTCTCTTGCAACTATAAAAGAGACCATTCACCCCCATAGAAGGGGATCGATTCTTAGTCTATATAGCACCTCTATAGTAGTTATCATCACTCCCGACCAACCTTTGGTAGCTGCAAACTGTTGTTGGTTCACCAAAGGTGGGGCTTTTACAGTATAGTGAACATGCTCAAACACACACGTGGACGTGAGTTCCTTCATTAACAGGGCCAAACAACATGCAAAAAACTAGCCTCTTACTCTTTCTCTCTCTCTCTCTCTCTCTCCCTCTCTCTCTCTCCCTCTCTCCTTAAACTACACTAGTTTATCTTCCCAAATTTTGGCATCATCAGCTTGGCGCCATCTGTGGGAATCGATAGATTCCTCAAAAAGTAAATCTCTTGGCTGATAGTCATGCCTCCGAATAAGGGTAAGAAGGCTGCGTAGTAGGCTGACCGAGACGTTCCACCGGCCATAGCAGTTCTAACACTCGAGCAAATTACTGCAACCCTCGCACAGCTCTTGAAGGTCCAGCGTCAAACCCAGCAGCAGATCTGTCATGCCCGTTCCATAATTTTATAGTTTTATCATGAATTATATGAAATTTTATGAATTATCATTTATATATCATAAATGAGGATAAGTGGTTGACTGTGATCAACAATGAGGTGTCAGTAAGGACACGAGGAAATTGGTAATTGAGATTTTCATTGGCACGAGTAAATGACATTTATATGATTTAAATGTTATTTGACTTATCTAGTATTTTGTGAATAGTGAATTATACCTGTATAGTATAGTTTCTGGTAATCTTAATATTGTTATATATCATTTTGAGAACTGTGGTGAGAATGTGAGTGACACGTTAAATAAAAAGGAAGGTGGTATAGAGATTCCACATAATTTAGTATTCGGACGTTAATTTTGGACCCAAACGGGACTAAGTTGAAAACTTTTGTAAATTATAATTTTCACTCATAAAGGCATAAAATGGACGTGTGCGAAGTTTCATGGGTTAATTATAAGTTTTGAGAAACTTGCAGGGAGATAAACACGATTTCCGAGAAGATTTTCTATAAATAGTGGTGGATGAGATTTCATCTCATCCAAATCCTTCTAAATATCCAGAGAGAAGAGAGAGAAAAGGGAGATTATTGCCACGGGCTTTGCGACGACGATCGGTGACCTTTCGTCCGTCTGATTTTCACCAAATTCAAGATTTGAACTCGTGGAGGTAATACCTACGTTTTGATACTACTTAGGTCGTGTTTGGCCAATTTTTGTAAAAATCTTAATTATAGACTTTTGGGGAAAACCCAGTAAAACTTGTAGGAATCGTCTCAAATTCGAAATCCGACGATTATTTGACCTCCTAGTCGATCCTTCAAAGTTTGGGGGGAAATCGCACAAGATATGAAGTTCTAACTTGTGAAATATAGAGAAATACATATTTTATATTTCGACGACGAAATTGAGATCCGGGCACAATCTATGTATTATTTATAGGCCCGTTAATTATGCACACGCTAAATTATGAAAAGCATGTCTAAATTTACGCGAACACGTTGAGTTGTCTATGTGGGTCAAAGGGGGGTCTTATACAAATTCATGCCGGAGTAAGCTTCTCGTTGTTTGAGAATTTTAGTAGCAACGGCTACTGTGCATGGTTTAAGGCGTGGACTTGCCATGGCACTTGTGGGGATGTAATGGTTGTAGGCTTGGACTAGCCATTGACTTCACGGTTTAAGGCTTGGATTTGCCGCTACCGGATAAATGCGTATTTTTCTCCCTAGAGACTATTGATATGATTTATGAAATTAAAGCATGTTTTGTTATATATTGCATATGTTAGACTTGTGCACTCAGCATATAGCTGAGCAGTGGAGATTTACTCCATTGCAGGTAAGAAGAAAGACAAGAAGAAGCGTGATGAGTGAGGCCGAGGAACGCCGGGGAACCACAATTGTATATGTTTTTGTTGTACATCCTAAACTTGTGTAAGAATTGGGAAATTGTAAAGCGTTGTAATAGGATCATGGATTAGTTCCGTAGTATGGTAATCTTGTAATTGAACTCCTGTAGTTGTGTTTTAAAATGTTGCAATTCAGTGGTGGTTGTGGTTGTTGATGTGGAGAAGCATGAGTTGTAATATTTCACACAGGGCTGCCCAGCAGGGGAGCAGTCGACTGGACCTTGGATCAGTCGACTGGATCCCGTGGGATTTAGACACTGAAAGTGAATAGTGTCAAGATCAGTCGATTGGACCATCCTTCAGTCGACTGGACCACTGTAGATTTTAGCTACTGATCCAAATAGTGACCAGTGCAGTCGACTGGGTTCCCTGATCAGTCGACTGGACACCTGATGAGAATTGTGGGTTTTGGTTTCTGCCAGGCACAGTCGACTGGACCTTACATCAGTCTCCAGTCGACTGGACCTCTGTTTTCAAAGATGATTTCTTTTGGACAGGTTTCAATTGAACAAAACTTTTTATAACTCTGATTTTAATGGATTTTAATAATGTTTTCCGCTACTATTTGACTTTAATGGAACTGGATAAGCCTTGATGGCGTGCCACGTGTCCTATTTCCTCGCGTAGCGGGATGAGTTGTGACAAGATCAAAGCCCTGCTGGCCCAACAAAGCAATCCTCCAGTGGCCGGGAAACAGCCCGGGAACATTGCGTACGATCAGGAACCGATCTTGACTAGAGAACGTGCCTGAGCCAACCTGTCCTACGTCGAGGACACCAGAGACAACAGTAGGCGTACTACCCAAGAGAAAAGACAAGAGCATATGGCCCGGGAATCAGTCCAGGGCCATCAGTCAAGAGCCGAGGTGATCTTAGGCACACGATCAGCCGGAGTCATAGTCGAGCCCAATCCCAGGGGTCAGCACACCGCCAGGAGAAGAAAGCCTCTTTCACTAACCCGACCTGCATCCCGGATACTGGTCGGGAAGGTATGGTGGCTCGTATCCAGAGTTTGGAAAAACAGATCGACGACAAGGCCAAAGACCTGGGTTGGGATGCTACTCATATCAATACCGAGACAGAGTCACCGTTCTCAAGCTAAATCATGATGTTTACCCTCCCGTGCAAATTTAAACATCCTCGTCTAGACTCTTACAATAGCTCAGGAAGCCCAGTCGACCACATCCGGACCTGTAAGGCTCAAATGGCCCTAACCACCAACGCCTACTACCTGGCCTTCCCCAACACTTTGAAAGGCCTGGACGCGCAATGGTTTCACTCTCTGAAGCCCTGATTGGTCAAAGACTTCAAGGAGCTTAGCAAACAATTCATTAGCCAGTTTATAGGCATGCTTGACCGATCACAACCTGACTCAGCTGCTCACTGTTAGACAGCGGAGGAGAGAGTCGTTGAAGGGTTACACTGATTGGTTCAACCAATAGAAGCTTCAAGTCTGCAATCTGAACGAGACAGTCACCATTACAGCCTTCTGCTCGGGAGTTCAACACCCAAGTGTGCCACGTCATTCCACCGAAACTGACCGGTAACGTTGGTTGAACTCACAGAGAAGGTTGAAATACATTAACACTGAAGAATTTCTAAAGACTAAAGACTTCGGGCAAGAAAGCAATGAACCTACTAGAAGTAAGCGGAAACGAGAATAGCTCGGGAAGAACAACGTAAAAGAGCCCAGTTGCTCTGGCAACTCCTCCAGTTCATAGCGGTCTGAGTCCGGTAGCCCCGACCCGACCTCTAGTTCACAGCGTCTGAGTCCAGTAGTCCTGACCCGACTTCCAATTCGCAGCAGTCAGGATCCAGTGTGATCCCGACCTTGCCTCCAGCTCAGAGTAACCAGGAGCCCGGTGGTCTTGGTCCGATCTCCTATCTTTAATAGTCTAGACAAGTCCAACTACAGTAGTACTTGCCCGATCATAGCATGAGGCTCTACAAACTGTCAGAGAGCTCCTACCAAGACCTCAGGATCAAACCTGAGGCACCCAAAAGACCTCAAGATCACACCCGAGGCACCCAAAAGACCTCGGTGTCACATCCAAGGCACCAAAAGACCTCAGGATCGCACTTGAGGCTCCATCAAAAGACCTTGGGATCATGCCCGAGGCAGCGAAAGACCCTGGAACTACCAACGTTCTAGGTCGGCTACCTACAATAATTGTTCCTACAGCACCCGCCTCAACAGAGCTCAGGGGGCAAGAGGGGATAAGTACTACAGGAAGTCACACCAGGTATTTACAGGCCTTAGGGTTAACTAAGTCAAACTCTTAGACAACCCAAGCGCCTACAATACTCAGAGGCACTGACTCGACTAAGGTCCAAACTGACGATAGAGAAAATCCTCTTAGATTGGCCCATGATAGAGGAGTGAAAAAAATCCCTAAAATTCATACATTTTTGGATCTCCACTTAGGTCCAAACCCATGATGGAGGTAACCAAAACCTCTTAGGTTGGCCCACGATAGATGAGCAAAAAGACCCCAAAGCAACATGCTTCAAGTCGGCTTTACCAACATGGTCAAGCTCTTCTCCCAACAACCTTGACGAAGAATGGCTAGCCGAAAGATAACCATCCTAGGGAGTTAACCATAAAAGGACCCTAAAGCAACATGCCTTAGGTTGGCTTTTCTAACATGGTCAAATTCTTCTGCCCACAATCTTGATGAAAGTTTACGGGCAGATGATAACCATCCTAGGCGCTAACTCAAGCAAAAGACTCCGAATTAGGCTAATTCTCAACTCCTAGCCAATTCCCGAGCACTGAGACAATGGCAAGCGGCATCAAACAAGATTTCCAAACTTGCCCTGATATTGTCACGCCCCGGATCCACACATGTAAATCTAGGATACGTGGCACGCCACCAAGGCTCGTCCCAAGTCAGTAAAGTTACAGAAATTAAAATAATAAAAGTTTTGATCAAAGAACTCAACACACTATTTTATTTTTCAAAGGTTTGAACACATACACCTAAACACATTCTACTAAAATCTGTTTCCAAAAGCAACATTTTTGTAGGTCAAAGGGTTCCCAAAGATACCCCCTTGCCTAATTAGAAGTTACAGAAATACAACCCCGTCCCATAACCAATCAATATAACACGTCCCCTGTACTACAAGAATTTAAGCCGCAAACATTTTCTACACAAATCTAAATAAATAATTGATTACAATATTTCACAAATTTTATTTATTGAACATAAATCTAATAAATAGGAATTCAATTATAATCCCACGCTCACGAATACTCACCAATTCCATTTCTTTCCTTTTGAGCTCCACCTTGAACACCTACGATGGTTATTCAATAACCACTACAATATATAAGCTATATGCTTGTGAATAACATTAATTATGCATATGAATAATAAACATGCTCAATTTCATTTCATTACAACAAACTATAGTCTCCGGAAATTACTAGTCCACTACCACCACTACCAACTAGTCCGCGGCACCACTCCCTAAGCCCACGTGACCTAGTCATGACCCACGCCTCACGTGCGGTCCCATAGGCCTCTGGCGGCCGTGGTCGTCACCACATTGATTACCTCATGGTACCTCATGGTGGTATAGAACTAGCAATCCCATTGACCCAAATAAACAACTTAACATGCTCACATAATTCATTACACCGTGCTTTCACAATCAAATTGGGCCTAATTTAACCACATGAATTTTGCCCATTAATAAACTACTAAGCTTTATTAAGCTAATTTAACATGCTTTTACATCACAAATGAACCCAAACATGAAATCATTCATATATCATAATTAATGTCACTCACCTCCTGGAAATCGCCCCTAAACTTGAGATTAGAATCCTATTATGCTTCAGGAATAAATCCTACATATATATAATAAATTATAAGCGATCACCCTAAAATGGGTCACGGAAAAACTGTTACCAAACTCAATAAAATTGGTACCAAAATGTTAGACTCACCTCCACAAGTCCGAATATATAATTAGATTTGAGAACGGACGTCGTTTGATCGGTGAACCGTCGTCGCGAACGTTGACGGTACCTCGTGCTCGCACCTCCTATGGCCGACTGGTTTAATAAAACCAAGAAGAAGACTAAGTCTTCTTATATAAGCTTCTAAATGATACATATCTTATAAGATTTTGAATTTTATTATGAAACCCCCCCACAGGTTTTGATTTATTACAATTATGTCCCTAGTAGTTATGAGACCATATTAAAACTATCCCAAACTTAAATGAGCGTTTGTCTATGTCACGTATGGGTCCCATAAGTGGTCCCACATAATTAAATGAAGTTACTAATTAACCTACTAATTATATAACGTGTTCAATTCGTGCTCACAAAGGTACCCCTAATTGACCCCAAAAGTGGTCACTATCTAATAACATGATATCATTAACAATAAAACAATAAATCATTTAAGCCTTAATAAACAGATAAGCACATAAGGTGTTCCACACATAATGTCACATCTCAACTGGGACCCACCAACACATGTCCCAACTTGGGATTGCCAAACTGGCCATAACTGGGTTCCCAATTGGACACCCATAAACAACTTAGTGGGTCACGACCCACATCTCACAAATACTCAAATCATCATTAAATGATTAATAATGCATGCTAAATATTATTAAAATAATCCGCGGGAGCGGGTGTTACAGATATAGCATCCAACTAACCTTGGAAATGGGGGGCAACTGATACGCTCGAAATTGGCTCTACTATATAATTGAGCAGTCCAGACTACCTGACACTTCCCGAGCGGTATACGCCCAAGCCCCAACTAACAGGTTGGGAAGACCGCTCGAGCACGGTTCATCACAGAGACAGCTCACCCAGGCCCCAAGGTATGATCCAGAATGTTTCAGACAGTTTCCTACTCAAGCTAGAAGACTAATGGAATGTGTAGAAAGTTTCCTAATACAATTAGGAAACCCCCCTTTGATTGATTCCAATCAATCCTAAATCAGATTATGTTACTTAAATTTGTCTACTTTCCTTATATGAGTAGGTCTTTTGCATCTATAAAAGAGACCGCTCACCCACATAGAAGAGGATCAGCTCTTAGTCTATATAGCACCTCTATAGCTGTCATCATCATGCCTGCCCAACCTCTGGTAGCTCCAAACTGTTGTGGTTCACCAAAGGTCCTCAGCTTTTACAGTATAGTAAACGTGCTCAGACACACACGTGGACGTAGGTTTCTTCATTAACAGGGCCGAACCACATACAAAAAACCAGTCTCTCACCCTCTCTCTCTCTCTCTCTCTCTCTCTCTCTCTCTCTCCTTAAACTGCTCTAGTTTATCTTACCAAATTTTGGCATCATCACTGGGGTTTTGGTTTTCTAATTTCAAACTATCTAAATTAGCCCTTGTATTTGTGGTAGGTGTAAGTTAACATCATTCCTATTATGGATAGCCTTTAAGGGTAGCTTAGGTATTTAACATCATTCCTATTTCATTTTCCTTGACCCAACCAAACACTAGATTCTAAATCCACTCGTGAACCAAACACTTTGCATGGATTCAGATTCCTAGTAAATTGATTACTAGCATTATGATTACTGATAATTAGAATCCACCTAAAATAATCCATGAACCAAACGGGCCGTGAATGCAATCTATTTTAGTAGCTAAAACATTGTTCTTAATATTGCAAATTCAATCACTTAAATTTTAGTACTTAATTTTTAGTACTTGATTTTAAATTTTATCAAATAGACCTTGCTCTTAGGGGAAACCCATCTATCTATCTCTCTCTCTCTCTCTCTCTCTCTCTCTCTCTCTCTCACTCACTCATGAGCTTTTGTTACCAAGGAAGGATAGATCCAAACATGCCTGGTTTTTTTGAAAATTATTAAGAACGCTCCTAACCTAGATTTCTTGAATTTTTGTGTGATTGCATTTCTATATCTTAATAACTTTGTTGTACATAAAGTACAATTATGGCTTGGTTGGATTATGCAAGTTAAAAATGAACAGAAAAAAGAGGAAATGATCTCTCTCCTAAAAACTATACCATTTTAAATTGCAGGTGATGAGTTATCAGCATCTTGATGGTGCCTTAATTTGTTAAGTATAATTCAACAATCCGCACAATATTATCATTTAACCTAAAAAAACACTTATGGAGAGAGAGAGAGAGAGAGAGAGAGAGAGAGAGAGAGATTTAGTGGCATCAGTAAGAGACCAAAGGTGCAACTCGGGCAACATAAGTCGGGTTTGATGACTGCGCAGGCCCAAATTGAGCAACAATGAAGTCACAGGCCAAACATGTCCAAGTAAGGGCGGATGCAGAAATTTTGACGTTGGCATGGACTAAGTTTATGGGGTGAAGGGGCCAATAACCCCGAGTAGAATTTATTTTCCTCTATTTATACACATTTTTTGTGTAGTTATTTATGGAAAGCTTGAAATGATATTAAATCTATTTGAATTAGATTAAGTTATAAAGTGAGAAACAAATGTATTTGACTTTGACAAAATATTTAGGATGAGTTGGATTACAATTGCGTTAATATTAGTTCAGTTGCTCTTTAGGATATCATGGGTTATATTGCAATTAGTGTTGCAATATGTATATCATAATCTATTTCAATATAATTTTTTTTAAAGTGGAATATTAAATTAAGATATTCACAAAATTAGGGGTTTTACTAAAATTTTAGGAGGGACTAAAGTGTACATTTTTACTTTTTCATGATATCTAAAAACAAACTTTTGCCCCCTCTAGCCCGATTGTGTCAAGCCTGAGCTTAGCTCTAGGGGTGCTCACGGGTCGGGTGAGTCAGGTTTGACCCCCACCCGTTCATTCACCCGAATCTCCCCCACCCGTTCATTCACCCGAATCTCATCGGGTTCAGTCTCTGCCACCCGTCATCCATCCGACTAGTCGGGTGAAACCGACTCGTCAATTCGGATGGAGTCAAGTCGGTTTCGGGTGAAACCCGCCAGCTTTGATGAAATGAGTTTCTCACTTTTAAAAGGTGCAAACAAATCAAAAAATAGATATTTTACACAATCAAAATAGATGAATAATTGATGTTAATTAGATCAATCAATCAATCAATCAATCAAATAATAGAAATCAAGGAAGGGAAAAAGAGTTAAATCTCATAAAGGGTCAGATGTATACATACATATAGCATCAGATCTACACAATACACCCCCAAAAAATTACAAATCAAGAGTTTTGGTAAGTATCTTGGCAACACATGGAGGATAAGGCGTAGATCGAGCGGTGGTAGGGTCATATAACCACTGTCAATGACAGCGAGGTGAGAGATCGAGAAGCTAGACAGCTACGGGAGTGGTGGTGACGGAGGTGGTGGTCACCACAGTAGCGATGGTGATGGTGACCACGACAGTGATGATGATGGCGATGGTGACCACGACATATCAACGATGACGACGAGAGAACTTAGAGAAGGTTGGGTTTATGTGGAATGGGAGTGGCGGCTGTGTCTCTTCTTTGAGGTAGTGGGAACTAGAGAGAACAATTTTTAAATGAGAAAGATGATTAGAATTTAAATGAATTTGGGTTCAATATAGGGTCTGAATTTCTAGAGAGATAAAGTAGAGTGTGGTCTGGTCTTGATACGGGAAAAAAATGAAGAGGTAAATGAGAGGCTGGGTCTGTAGAAACTTTTATGTATAAGTAAAGCATTCGGGTCGGGTCGGGTCAGGTCGGGTGTACTTGGGTTTCACATGAGTACAACCGACATCCGACCCGAATACAGTCAGGTTTGGCTTGTAAAACTCGTGACTCAACCGACCATCCACCAAAATCATCGAATAGCCTTCGGGTGGGTCGGGTCAGTCGGGTGGGTTGGGTTAACGGGCCAAATTGAGCACCCCTACTTAGCTTGAGGTCATTTTTGTTAACTTGGGTTGCCCATGTCCAATAAACGTTGCATAGAAATCCATATTTTAGGTGTGGACTTCTTCATTAGGCTTATGGGGACAAGTGTCCTCTGGATCTCCAGTAGCAAATAAAAGTGGCTACTTCCCTCCACGGCTCCACTCCTCTCTTTCCTTCTCCTCTTTTGATTTTTTTTGTCTTTAAAATAATGATATTTAATTTAGGCTAATATTAATGCCAAAGCAACAATTGTTAATGTCAGAGTAAAAAATGTCGTTAAAAGTTTTAGCGACAAAAAAACAATTGTCGGTAAATGTTTTAACGACACCTTTTGGTTTAGCATTACCATTTGTTGCTTTGGTATTAGCATTTTCCTTAATTTAATGTAAGGGTAAAATAGTAAAATATACAATATTTCATTCTTTCCTTCTTGTTTAACCAAACAAGAGGAGGGAATACTGCCTTCTAGAACTCTCAAACAAGTCAGCCCAGCTCACCACCTTGGCGAGTTGGGTGAATTTTGGCAGATCACGGGGGGCAGGGCGGTGAGGTGGACAGGGCGGACCGAATTGCCTCGCTAAGGGAAATAGGGTAATAGGGTGACTCAACCCAACTTGTTAATTTGTGGGTATACGAGGTGAGGCGGGGCGGCTAACTAGCGGGTTGGTTGATGAATTTGCCCGCGGGTTGTTCCCAAAAACTTATTTTTAATTTTAGTAAAAAAAGTCTATTAAAAAAATTACTAGAAAACTGTTTTTAAAAAACACTTTATTAAAAACAGTTTAGTTTTCTAAAAAACAGTTTAACTAAAACAGTTTAATAAAAAATGATTAGAAAATAGCTTTCATTCTGTAATAAAGCAGTTTAATAAAAATACTCCAAAAAAAAAAAAAACAGTGTATTTGAAAACAATTAATTGAAAACAGTTTATTAGAAAGCTTTCAAATAAAAACAGTTTTTAAAAACAGTTATTTTTTTACAATATATATACAGTCCTGCTCTAAAGCGCACTGAGTATGCGCACTGGGTTTGCGCACTGGACTAAACCCATGGGTCTAATCCGGGTTAAGAGGGAAATCTAATTTAGGGCATATCAGATTTGGGGAAAATCCCAACCCCTCACATTCTTGCTTCCTCCCCTCCTCTCCTCTCACTCTGCGACCCCTTAAGAAGTCCGGTGGAAGCTCACCCAACACAGTCCGGCGCCGGTCGTCACTCTCTAGTCCGGCGGCTGAAGCTCTCACTCGCGGTGCCTCACCCTCTCGGCCCCTCTCACTCTCGGTCGTTTCTCTCATCTACGGCCCCTCCCACCCACAATCCGGCGCCCTCCCTGACTCTGCGACCTCCCTTTCTTGGTGGTTGTCTCAGGTCCGGTGGAAGCTCTCTCTCTCTCTCAGTTGTCTCTCAATCTCTCGGTTCCTCTCACTCGAGCCCCTCGTCGAAGTTCTCAGTCGTCTCTCTCACAGACCTCTCTCACTCTCGGACTGCTCTGAAAAACTCGAACTAAAGGTCAGAATTAAACCTCAGATTCAAATCTTGAAGTTCATTATTTGTTCTGCATTTCATTTGTGCTTGGGGCAAGTGATTTCTCTATGTTATTTTCCTTTTCCGGGAAATATTTTGGCATTCATGCATGACATGTCTATTCTATTGTTCATGTCGGAAGCTTTTTTTTTTCCTTCTTAAATTTTGTTGGGCAGAGGGTGCAATCCTACAGGTAAATTCTTGCTCTCAATTATAGGGTCCTCCTTATGATCATATTTATGAGGTCAAACATGCTAAACTAGCATCCTGTTATAATATAGTTTTATGGCATTGGAGATTGTAATGGATTGAAAAGAAGAAAAAAAATGCTTGTCCTAAGGATGATTCACTTGCCCTAATCATGTACTGAACTTGACACCTTTTGAATGTAATTGGAGTTGGTTTACCAAATTTGACAAGAGTATGACATTAAAACCATGCATGAGCTCTAATTTTTTTGGGGGGGAAATACCTTTTACCCCCTGTAGTTATACTCATTTTCTTATAACCCCCTGTGGTTCATTTTGTAACACTTAACCCCCCTCTACTACGGACTAAAGTGAGACTGTTAACTTTTGTAACGGCAGTCCCACTTCAGTCATTAGTACAGGGGGGTTAAGTGTTACAAAAATGAACCACAGGGGGTTATGAGAACATGGGTGTAACCATAGGGGGGTAAAAGGTATTTTTCCCTAAAGAGTATGTATAGGGGCTAGGGGGTATTAACGTCATTTCCTTTTTTTTCCATTAGAAAAGTTAACAGTCTCACTTTAGTCCGTAGTACAGAGGGGTTAAGTGTTACAAAATGAACCACAGGGAAGTTATGAGAAAATGAGTGTAACCACAGGGGGGTAAAAGGTATTTTCTCCTTTTTTTTATGGATTACCTTAGATTCATATGCATATAAACATCACCATATACTTTTAAAAAATACACTTTACCCCAGAAAACATGAAAAGCCATAATAATAGATTGGTGTGTAATAGGCTTTACACTTCAGGCTTTCGTATGGATGTAGAGAATTTACAAGAGCATGAGAACATGGAAGAAGAAGAAGAGACTATTGAATTGACCCAAGAGAGTGATGAATGGGGCGACACGTCCAATTGTCATGATATTCCCAAAAATCCCGAAGTGTCCAATGATCTAAAACCTAGTGTTGGTCAACAATTTCAAACAATAGATGATGTTTACAATTTCTACAATGCATATGCGAAACAGAGTGGTTTTAGTATTCGACATTGGACTTCTAAGAAGATAGAAGGAAGTGATGTAGTGAAAAGGAAGGAGTTTGTTTGTTTCAAACAAGGAAAGGGAAAATTGGTTGCGGATGTTGAAAGTCAAAGGCGACGGGGAGTGGTAAAAGAGAATTGTAATGCAAAGATAGCTGTTTTGAGATCCAATTCTGGGGCATATGTAGTCACTTAATTTATTGAGGGTCATTGTCACCCATTGGCAACCCCATCCAAGAAGCATCTTTTGAGATCTCATCGAGAGGTTTCGAGTGCCCAAAAGAGTTTGACTCAACAACTTGCAGTTGTGAACATACCCTCACATCAGCAATTCAGTTTTCTTGGAGTCCAAGCTGGAGGGTTTCAAAACATTGGGTGTACACAAAAAGATTTATATAATCATCAAAGGGATATGCACAATGAAAAAAAGGGGCATGATGGTGAAATGTTGAGTTAGTATTTAAAATTGGAAAAGGCCAAGAATCCATCATTCACATACAAAATTCAGGTCAATCATGACCAGAGGATTAAACATTGCTTTTGGGCTGATGAGACATCTAGGCGAGCTTATAAATTCTATGGTGATGTGGTCGTCTTTGATACTACATACAACACCAATCACTATGGTATGATTTTCGCACCACTAATGGGAGTTAACAATCCATGACATGACATTCTGCAATTACATTCAAAATCCATTACATCCATGACATTCTACAATTTCTGCAACCAGACTGACGCCTACAACTTCTCTTGCCATGTTGAACCCATTGCAAGTGTTTTTGCATGTTTTCAGTAATCTTGTGCATTGGAATATGTCCAGGACCTTCATTCATCACCTGAAAATGAAGAATCAGAACATTGCAGTTCATTTGTTCTTAAATATAGGATTGATTCAAGGCCTCTAACAGTGGACAAATAACAATAAACCCAGGAAATCACAAAATGTAACTCCAATTAGATAGGAGGGCAATAGGCTAGCTTCTTGTGCTACACTGGGGTAGTTTATGAATTATGAACTAGAGAATGATGAAAATAGCACAGGAAGAGAAGTGTAGAATTTTCTTATAATAGAACAAAATTAATCCAGCAAGTTGGAGTGTTACTTTAAAAAAAAATCATAGTCAAATTCTCACTACGAAATAGGAGAAGTTTTAAGAAGACTGCACGACAATTCAAGTTTTAGCACCTAATCATGTCCTTCCTACATAAATTTCTAAAAGAGCAATTAAACTTCAACTTAAAAGTGTTTTCTGTTCGGCCAAGTTAAATGGGGAGGTGCCACCAGATGGTAGTAATATATGGGTTCCAACAAAAAAAAAAAGTTGATGATTGAGTACCCACCGCTTCGTATAGTTTGGGTGCTTGTGCCCTGTGACAGAGCTTTCTCCTCTTCGCTACGAGGATATTCGTAATACTTGTAATCAGCACAACTTTCATCAAAACTCCTGAAAGATTAAATTAATTTTTAAAGAAGAGAAGAACACCTTAATAAATAGGGGAAAACCAACTTAAACTTGCCTCAAAGTATTCAAATTTATTTGGTTTTTGGAAAGAATTTCACACATAAGTCATACCACAAGCTTGTTAGCCAAATTGCCAAAGTACTATCTCTTGCCACTCCATTGGGAGAGTTGCAAGGTTTGAGTCCTGTTGATACAATTGTATGCTGTATTATCCTAAAAATACAATTATTGACCATTAAATGATCCAACAAGACTATTCAGATAACATGTCACTTTACAAATTAGGTGGGCATAAATATAGAATATCTTAAAGTACTTCAGAATATATGGCTCTATATTAGGATCCTTACAGACAATTAATACATCAAAAAGATTTAATGCATAGACTACAACCAGTAAAAGTAATTTACTGAGAGACGACTGAGAGAGAGAGCTTCCACCGGACCTGAGACAGCCACCAAGAAAGGGAGGTCGCAGAGTCAGGGAGGGCGCCGGATTGTGGGTGGGAGGGCCGTAGATGAGAGAAACGACCGAGAGTGAGAGGGGCCGAGAGGGTGAGGCACCACGAGTGAGAGCTTCAGCCGCCGGACTAGAGAGTGACGACCGGCGCCGGACTGTGTTGGGTGAGCTTCCACCGGACTTCTCAAGGGGTCGTAGAGTGAGAGGAGAGGAGGGGGGTAAGCAAGAATGTGAGGGGTTGGGATTTTCCCCAAATCTGATATGCCCTAAATTAGATTTCCCTTTTAACCCGGATTAGACCCGTGGGTTTAGTCCAGTGCGCAAACCCAGTGCGCTTTAGAGCCGGACTGTATATATATATATTTTATTCACAACCAGTTTAGCAAAAACACTTAATAGCCCTGGTCATGGGGTAAGTTGGGGGCTAAAAAAGTGGAAATTGACCCGAACTCATATCCAATAAATTGAGTCACGAGCTGGGCTCATTCGCGGGACAGAGCAAGTTGCGGTCCACTAATTGGTGAGGTGGGGCGAGGCGTCCGCCCACTTTACACCCTTACTGTCTTCCTTTCCCTAAGGATATCTCTTCCATCAATCCCTCCTCTGTTCCTTCGAGTTGTGCTTGAACCATTCTCGAATAGAGGATTTGGGTTAATAAGCAAAAATAATGAGGAAATAGGAATAAAAAAAAAAAAAAGGGGGTGAAAAAAAAATTAAGAAGTTCAAATTTTGTAAGTCACTTCTTTCATCAATTTAAATGTTATGAAAAATACTAAGAAAACTGTTTTCGTGATTGTTTTCTTTCCTTCTCTTTTTCTTTCTCAAAATCCACAGAACAAACAGAACCTAAAATCGTAACAATGGGTGAAGAGATCATAAGCAGATTTTCAATGGGATAATGACATACAAGTTGAAATTTATTTTTCAGCAGTCCGTCGCTCTCTTCCTTCAATATAATTTTGGTTCTTTATTGTTACAAAGCTCAGAATCTATCGTCAATGCACTCAATTTTATTATTTTGGTTTAAGAAGAAAAAATGATTCCTTCAAGAAGCAAGTGGGTGATCTTTTTGGACTTTAAGAAAGGTGTAATATGTCATTTTGGCTGGGAAAGCATATACTGTCAACATGTGATAGTTGATTGTGATTTTTGAAAATAAGTTGGTACTTTCTTGAACTTGGCCCATGGAAGATTTATACCTTTTGCATAAAATATTTTCTCTCATTTTCTTTTTTGTCATCATTTTAGACTTAAATTAATGTCATTTCTTTAATTTATATAAAATTTAGAACTTTAGTATTATCTAAGAGTAAGAGAAAATAAATAAGAAAACGATTTTTCTCTCCTTTTTCCTCTATCCAGTGGGGTAGAACTTAAAAATAATTTTATGGGTCTTCTATAATACAACCAAATAATTTTAATACTTTGCCAATTGTAATGTTGTATCACCTGCACTGATATGTGGTACCATCGATTAGTGGTAAAACTGTTAAAACGTTTGAAAATCAAATTCAGAATTCAAATTTAAAAGCATAGCATTATTCATTAAAAATTACAAATTGATAATATGTTGATACACCCAAATTTGGCTCTATCCTATGACCGAGCGGTTCAAATCAGCAGCTAGTCCATGCCCCGGGCAAATCATGCACCACTCCTCAAAAGCATCAGCCCGAGCGGTTTAGTCTACTCATCATCCCGAGGGTTCATCTACGACCCGGCCAACAGGTCGGGAAAATCGAACAGGCACATCCCACCCGCGGGAACAGCTCATCTGGGCCCACAGGCGTGATCCCGAGCATTACGGGCAGTTTCCTACTCAAGCTAGAAGACTAATGGAAAGTGCACACTATTTCCTAATCCAATTAGGAAATCCCCATAATTAATGCCAATCTATATCAATAGGATTATATTTCCTTATTCATGTATGAGTAGGTCTCTTGTATTTATAAAAGAGACCTCTCACCCTCCATTGAGGGGGCCGATCTTTTAGCCTACACGGCCAACTTCTCAGCACCTCTATAAAATTCACCATTATATGCATACACCCGGCCGGTATTACTGGTAGTGCCGCCCCTCTTTGTTGGCTCACCAGGCCCGCCGGTGATCTGCTAGTGAACGTGCTCAGACACACACGTGGACGTAGGTACCTTCATTAACAGGGCCGAACCACATACAAAAAAAATAGTCTCTCACTCTCTCTCTCCTAAAATTACTCTACTTTACTCTTACCAATTTTTGGCAGCATCAGTTTGGCGCCGTCTGTGGGAACGACAAGTCTTCTCATCAACAAATCTCTTGACTGATCATCATGCTACCGAAGAAGGGTAAGAAGGCTGATCAGCAGTCCGACCGGGATGTTCCTTCGGCCTCGGCTCCGGCTGCGGCAGTCATGACATCTGAGCAAATCACCGCAACCCTCACACAACTCCTAGAGGGCCAGCGTCAAATCCAGCAGCAGATTGAAGCCCTGCTAGCCCAGCAAAGCAATCCTCCAGTGGCCGGGAAACGACCCGGGAACGTTGCGTACGGTCGGGAACCGATCTTGACCAGACAGCGTGCCCGAGCCAACCCGTCCGGTGTTGAGGATGCCAGAGACATCAACAGTGGGCGTGTTGCCCGAGAGGAAAGGCAGGGGCATATGGCCCGGGAATCAGTCCAGGGCTACTTGGCAAAGAGCCAAGTTGTCCCTAGGCGAACGGTTACCCAGAGTCATAGTCGAGCCCGATCCCAGAGGACAGCCCCCCGCCATGAAGAAGCATCTTCCACCAACCCGACTAGTTCCTCAGATACCGGTCGGGAAGAAGTGGAAGCCCGAATCAAGGACTTGCAGAAGCAGATTTCAGATGGCCCTAGCCACCAACTCCGATGAATTACGCTACCTAGCCTTCCCCAGCACTTTGAAAGGCCCGACCATGCATTGGTTCTACTCATTGGAGCCCTGATTGGTCTGCAGTTTCAAACAACTCAGCAAGCAGTTCATCAACCAGTTCGCCGGTATGCATGAGCGGCCAAAGCCAGACATGCAGCTACTGACGGTCAGACAACGGAATAATGAGTCCCTCAAGGAGTTCACCGACCGGTTCAACCAACAGAAGCTTCAAGTCCGCAATCTGAACGAGACAATCACCATCATAGCCTTCTACTCGGGAGTTCAACACATCAAGTGCGCCGCGTCGTTCCACAAAAATCGACCGGAAACTTTGGTTGAGCTCTCTGAGAGGGTTGGAAAATACATTGACACTGAAGAGTTTTTGAAGATCGAAGATACCGGGCAAGAAAGCAATAAGTCTTCCAGAAGTAAGCGAAACCGAGATCAGCCCGGGAGTTCAGACAGTTCCTTCAGTTCACAGCGGTCAGAGTCTGGCAGCCCCGACACGAACTCCAATTCACAGTGGTCTAAGCCCGGCCGCCCTGACCCGACCTCCAGTTCACATCGGTCAGGATCAAACAGTTCCGACTTTGCCTCCAGCACAGAGAAGTCAGAAGCCCGATGATCCTGACCCGACCTCCTATCTCCATCGGTCTAGAAGAGCCCGACTATAGTGGTACTTGCTTGATCACCACATGAGGCTCCACGGATTGTCAGAGAACTCATACAAAGACCTCGGGCCTAACCCCGAGGCATACAAAGACCTCGGGCCTAACACCGAGGAACGAAAAAGACCTCGAGCTCTGAACTCAGGCACTAAAAAGACATCGGGCTCCGAACCCAGGCACTCAAAAGACCTCGGGCTCCTAACCCAGGCACTAAAGACCTTGGGGTCACGCCCAAAGCACCGGCTTCGCTTAGGTCCAACCAACAATGGGGGGCAAACCCCCTAGGTGGCCGACGATGGCAAGCTTCAAAAGACCCTGCAACCACCATGTTCCAGGTCGGTTACCTACAGATCATAGCCTCTGTAAGACCATCGTATTAGTGAAAGCTTGGGGGGCAAGACGGCGTAGTGAACTAAACAGGAAATCACACCGGGTATCTACAGGCCTCGCGGATAACCAAGGCAAAATCTTGGACAACCCGAGCACCTACAATACTCAGAGGCATTAACTCCACTTAGGTCCAGACCGATGATAGAGGTGACTAAAATCTCTTAGGTTGGCCGACGATAGAGGAGCAAAAGGACCCTAAAGCAACGTGATTTAGGTCGGCTCCACCAACATGGTCAAGCTCTTCTCCCAACGAAGGCTGGCCGGGCGGAAGACAACCATCCTGGGGAGTTAACATAAACAAAAGGACCCTAGAGCAATACGCTTTAGGTCGGCTTGTCCAACATGGTAAAATCCTTCTACCCACAGCCTTGACGAAGGTTTACGGGCAAAAGATAACCATCCTGGGAGCTAACTCAAGCAAAAAAGACTCCGAAGTAGGCCGAGTCTCAACTCTCGGTCACTTCCCGAGCATTCAAAGACTCCGAATTAGGCCGGGTCTCAGCTCCCAGTCAGTTCCCGAGCACCTACAGGTCCCGAGCTAGGCTGGGTCTCAACTCTCAACCAGTTCCCGAGGACTCACCAGGCTCAGACGTCCCGAGGCAGCTTCTCCAAGCACTCATACAGTGGCAAGTAACATCAAACAGATTTCCAAACTTGCCCCGATATAGCATCTGGCCAACCTTGAAAATGAGGGGCAGCTGATACACCCAAATTTGGCTCTATCCTATGACCGAGTGGTTCAAATCAGCAGCTAGTCCATGCCCCGGGCAAATCATGCACCACTCCTCAGAAGCATCAGCCCGAGCGGTTTAGTCTACTCATCATCCCGAGCGGTTCATCTACGACCCGGCCAACAGGTCGGGAACACCGCACAGGCACATCCCACCGCGACAACAGCTCATCCGGGCCAACAGGCGTGATCCCGAGCATTACGGGCAGTTTCCTACTCAAGCTAGAAGACTAATGGAAAGTGCACACTATTTCCTAATCCAATTAGGAAATCCCCATAATTAATGCCAATCTATATCAATAGGATTATATTTCCTTATTCATGTATGAGTAGGCCTCTTGTATCTATAAAAGAGACCTCTCACCCCCCATTGAGGGGGCCGATCATTTAGCCTACACGGCCAACTTCTCAGCACCTCTATAAAATTCACCATTATATGCATACACCCGGCCGGTATTACTGGTAATGCCGCCCCTCTTTGTTGGCTCACCAGGCCCGCCGGTGATCTGCTAGTGAACGTGCTCAGACACACACGTGGACGTAGGTACCTTCATTAACAGGGCCAAACCACATACAAAAAAAAATAGTCTCTCATTCTCTCTCTCCTAAAATTACTCTACTTTACTCTTACCAATTTTTGACATCATCATATGTTATCCTGCATTGCATTGTTATTCCTACATGCACTTGGAAAAAGTTATTACTAAATAACACCTTATTACTATCAACTGACATTAAGAAAAAATAGAAAAGGAAAAAAAAAAAAAAAAAACCCTATCAAATTGCACTTAAGATTATGGGTGATACTTGGGATACAACTTTCATACAACCTCCCAATAAGATGTGTCTATCTCTTTCCTGTGCCACTGTGGGGTCCAGTGACATCACAGGAGAGAGATAGACACATCTTTTGAGGAGGTTGTATAAAAATTATATGAAAGTTGTGTCCCAAATATTACTCAAAGATTATTATCTCAACAGCACCTTACTACTCTTAACTGGGGGCTTGACAAATCTATGTGTGGTATATCAAAAAGTACATAATTGGGTTGTAAAATTGTCCTAGTTCTATCACCTAGCTTGTCACAACATTTTCAATAGACATATCAAATGTCAAAAGAGTTTTTAAAGTTGTCCAGCCATATAAGCAAATGAGGGTCTAGCAGCCTCTCTCATTTACTTGTCCAGTTGCTAAAAATTCTCACTCACGCGGATATTATTTGAAAAATACTAGATCCACATAATGAATCATACATTTTTTTCACACTTCTTTAAATGCTTGTACCTTGTGCTGTATAAGTGGGGCACAAAAAAGTGTAAAAAATTCAAGCAGCACAAGATACAAGCATTTAAAGAAGTGTGTGAAAAAAGTGTGTGGTTCATTGTGTGGGTGTAGCATGACTCATATTATTTAGAGCCACACTAGCTCTTTCCAGCTAGACAATAAGTACTTTAAGGCTGTGTTTGAGATTTTCTCTCTCTCTTTTCTCTTGTGAAATTCATGAATCAAACAAAGTCTAATGAGATCCCACAATTACACTATAACTTTTGCTCAACTTCTTATATAAAAATTTAAATAGACTTTTGGAGACACTCAGTAGTTTTTATTTAATTATCATACATTACATGATTTTACTATAGAGTTAAAGATCGCTAATATTCATGATTAAAAAAGGTCATTCGTACATGAATATTAAGTGAAATTTCATTGGATCGTACACAAGTGTTAAAGTAAAATTTTATCTTTCAATGACTTTTGAAAAAATAAAGAATCAGATTGGGCTTTAAATTTTTGACAGTTATTTTTTATTAATTTTTTTTTCATTTTTAAGTAAAAATTAATATTTCGAAAGACCACATATGTCAAACTTAGTACAATTATGAAAAAAGAAAAAATGAAATAATTTGAAGTGGTCACTACAGTTAATTGGTCAATTCAACAAAACATTTGACTTATAGATTGAAGACAATCTCAGCCTAAGCTAGGCTTTATCCGGAAAATGTCTACAGTAAAGGGCAACTTGTTCATAAAAATTAGGGTAATGCTTTATTTTTCAAATCTTAATTTTTAATTTAAATTTTAAATAAAATAGTAGTGGGGTATCATTTAGGGTCTCATTTTAAATAAGAGTCTCACTTCCATATCATTTAAAAAATAAATTTTGGGATTAGAATTTGGAAAATATAGTATTACTCTAAAAATAATAAAGAATAAATTACAATAACACCTTCTGAACTATAATCGCTTTTCACTAATACTCTCTAAACTTTAAAATTAAACAAACTCAGCCATGACTATCCTTTGCTGACACTAAAACCCCTTTTTTCGTGGGTGAATTTGTTCATTTTAGATAGTTCAGAGGTGAGTATGTTCAGTTTTAAAGTTTAGGGAGTATTAGTGAAAATTGGTTATAGTACAGGGGTGGTGCTGTAATTTACCCAATATTAATTAAGGAGTATAAATTTCCTTGAATTCCTCCACTTCGTCAACTTCAATGGGCCCATAGACGAATCAAAACCAAAAGCAACACAGAGGAGAAAAAAGCGACGAATCACGCTATCTTCAGCGACGACCTCTAGTAGTCCCTTTGACGGCGGTGCCAACACGTGTCGCCCGAACCTCCCAATAGCCCCTCATCTTGTCTCTCTCTCTCTCTCTCTCTCTCTCTCTCTCTCATCACTGGTATCGTATCCATATCTATATAGCCACTTGTTCGGTTTGGTATCTCGTTAGCATCCCAATGTGCGTTTCAGTCCCTCGAAGTGAGTGACCAAAACCCTCTTCCTGTTTTTTATCAGTAAATCAAAAACCCTAGAATTGTAGTATGCAATTTTGATTGACTGATTAGGGTTGAAGCGAGAGAGAGAGAGAGAGAGAGAGAGAGAGAGAGAGAGAGAGGATTGGAAAATGGATCACGAGGCAGATGCTTATAGGACTGATTTGATGACCATAACTCGTTTTGTGCTAAACGAGCAGTCGAAATACCCAGAGTCGCGAGGCGACTTCACCATCTTGCTCAGTCACATTGTTCTTGGTTGCAAGTTCGTTTGCTCTTGTGTCAACAAGGTCGTATTATACACACACGCATACATACATGTATATATCTATATCAGAACCCTTCTAATAAGGGAGTCTCATTTTGATAAACTGAGGACCGTTGGATCCAATTTTCAGTTATTGAAATTATTCGGTACCTTTGATAAAAACTGTATCCAACGGCTATAAACAAAATGAGGACTCCCTCATGAGGGGTTCAGATATCTATATTATGGGCTGTTCTCAAGTTCTGATTGAAGTGATTTGAATCATATTGTTGTGAAATTTGAAACCATGGTGTTGTGATTCATTTTTTGTTTGCTCAGATGCAATGTATTGCAGTTTTGAATAGAAACAAAATGAAAATGGGTAGGAAAAGCAGAATATGTGTGTGTGTGTGGGGGGGGGGGAGGACACAACTTTAGGGTTCCTTTGGTAATATTGCGATTTTTATTTTTTGAAAACAAAAACTGAAGATGTGATTGGTATTGTTTCACTTATCCTTTTTTTAAAGTAGAACAAAATCATGCCAAAAAATGAAAACCAAAAAGAGTGGTTTTCATTTTTTTTTTCTCTCAATTCTTAGATTTTGTTTTAAAAACTAATTTTTATTTTCAGAATTTAGAAAATTGAAAAAACTACTATACAAGAGCCATTTTTGACGAAAAATACCCTTGTGGATGATGAGAGCATTTTCGCTCGCCCTTTTTTTGTCTACCATTGCTCAACCAGGCCTTC
Organism: Hydrangea macrophylla; assembly: GCA_033977485.1. Taxonomy (NCBI): domain Eukaryota; kingdom Viridiplantae; phylum Streptophyta; class Magnoliopsida; order Cornales; family Hydrangeaceae; genus Hydrangea; species Hydrangea macrophylla. Next base: position 57,308,855 of record CM066993.1, read on the forward strand.
ACTAAGTGACAGTGTCCCATTCCAGTAATTACGTTGATAATACAGGGGTAATATGAGAATGAAATAGGACATGTGTCACCCAGTGAAGCCTGGGTGAGCAATGCAACATGGGTGAGCAAAAATGCTCTCGGACCTCAGTGGATGAGTGTATATGTTGTGTTGTCTGTACTATATATGCAATCACCCATGTTTATGTTTGATCATATGAACATGAATTAGGGAAACAGAGATGCTAGTAGGAAAATTAACTTTATTTTTCCCTTCTTATTTGTGCGTCTATGTGGGCAAAAGGAGAGATGTTAAAAGTTGTAAGTCCTTTTCTGTTTTCTGTTTTTTACTTCCCTCCTATTTTGCAGCAGGCAATGAAGCATTAATTTGCAATTTTTTCCCCCCTTTCATTTCGCCCATAAAATGGAAGATTTAAAGAAAATATGTGTTCGTTGACAATTCAAGCTGAAACCGTATGGAGTATCTAGTTTCCGAGTAATATTGATTTTCACGATGCAAATTCACCTGTTCTGTTATTTCTTTACCCATCTGGATGGAAAATGTTGGCGTTTCATTTCCATCGTTCTGTATTTTGTTCTTAACAAGCAAAAGTGTACTTGTACAGGCAGGTCTCGCCAAACTCATCGGACTGGCTGGTGAAACCAATGTTCAGGCAAGCCCTTTTGCATTTTTTGTTCTTGTATATTACAGTAGTATAACACTATGTTTCCCAAATCCGAATCATCCCAAATTCGCTTTCCAAATGTTTGTGTTATGTGGTACCACCAAAACTGCCACAGCATGTATTACAACTGTTAAAGCGTTTGGGAACCAAATCTGGAATTCAAATTTGGGAAGATAGCATTAATCATTGCAATAGGCTCATTTAAAATAGTTTCAGTCCTGTAAGTCGTATTTGTCTTGCTTGATATTAGGGTGAAGATCAAAAGAAACTGGATGTGCTTTCCAATGAAGTTTTCATCAAGGCCTTGGTCAGCAGTGGCCGAACAGTAGGTTATTGTAGAATTCTTGATGTGTATAAACAAGAACAATATGATTTTCTCCTAAGAGTGTGAATATTTATCCAGTGCATTCTTGTCTCCGAAGAAGATGAAGAGGCAACGTTCGTGGAGCCACCTAAGCGTGGAAGGTTGCTACTGATGATCTCTTTTGTTGGATAGTTCTCCATCTGTCCTCTTTTTTGTGAAATTTTTGTATATTCCTGGGTATCTATATTGAATGCATACTGTGTTAAACATGATTTTCTGATGATTTGGGGCTAATGGTGCAGGTATTGTGTTGTTTTTGATCCATTAGATGGATCTTCTAACATTGACTGTGGTGTTTCCATTGGAACTGTAAGTAATTGTACTATATAGCTTTATAGTGATCTAATTGACCCTGCTACAAATGGAAACTATTATTCAAGTTCAAGAGTAAATTGATTTTGCAGTGATTATTTGGATGTCTTCTCTTTCATCTAGATTTTTGGGATCTATATGATTAAAGATGGTGGTGTACCAATATTAGATGATGTCTTGCAACCCGGGAAGAACATGTTAGCAGCTGGCTATTGCATGTATGGAAGCTCTTGCACGGTACGAATAATCACCTTTCATCTGTGTACGTGGATGTCCCCACTTTGGTGCCTTTTTAATGCAATACACTACAATTAGCTATCAAAAAAAAAAAAAAAAAAAAATCGTATCAGATTTTCCCAAATTTATTTCGTCGTTTGTCGGTCTTAGAATGTCAATAATCTAATTTGTTGTGATCGGTTAAGTCATGATGTGACATCCCTCTCCCCCTCCCCCACCCCCACCCCCACCCCCACCCCCACCATAATATTAGGTTCTGTACGGTTTGTGTACCTAATGAGGGAAAGGAAAGGTAAACACTTATGCCATGTTTGGATGGCGGAGGGGGGATTGGACAATTTGTCCCATTTACTTATAGTCCTGGGACTAATAATACCACCTCCCCTATGGTATAACTATGGCGGACTATTCTGTTAAAATGGACAATTAGTCCCGAGCAAAGTGGTCTTGCCAAACACTGGACTATTCAATTAAAGGGGACTATTAATCAAATCCCACACTATCCCCTCCTTAATCCTGCGAAACAAACGAGACCATAATAAGACTGTTTTATATAGAAGGAAGGAGGGATGTAAAGAAACAGGAGGAGGGAAGAGAATAAAATCTCTTGTTTGTTCGAGTGGAAGAAGGGGAAAGGGAGGGAAGGAAGGAGGCATTCCTCCGGACCCACCATTTCTCATTCCTCCAAAAATGGACTGGTTGGGAGTCAAGCAGCTCCCTACTTTTTTTTTATTCTTTGGTCCTTCAAATAGGACACCCTTTTGTTATGGAAGGGTAAAATATTAAAGTTACAATATTCCATACGTTCTTTCTTATTTAACCAACTACAAGGAGGGAAGACCCCATTCCTGGGGATACCTCCTCCATCTCTCCTCTCTTCGCTTTCGTCCACTTTCCCATCGCTCCAACCAAACATAGGATTAGGACAATTTTACTTGTTTGGTTAGTAAGGAAATTGTGAGGAACATAGGAAGGAAAAGAAAGTATAGTGACAATTAAATTACAAATTCTGATTTTTGTGAGTCACTTACCTTCCTTTTTCCTCAAGTTACAATCGCATATTGAGGATTTTAGTTTTTAATGTTGTTTTAAGTATGGAGAAAAACACGAGGGATAAATGGTTCATGAGCACCCACTCTCATGGGCACATTGTGATTTGCAGTTTGTGTTAAGCACTGGAAGTGGCGTTCATGGATTCACTTTAGATCCATCTCTTGGGGAATTCATTCTGACTCATCCGGATATTAAGGTAACTTCCTTTGGTGATATTCAAAGCAATAAATTTACCTATGAAAAAAGAAGGAAGAAAGAAAAAAGGTTACTTTATTATCCGCCTTTGGACTTATTATGATAAATAAGCTGTTTTTTTTTTTCCCCTATTAATTATAAACGATGAACCAATTAAATAAAATGTTATTTCTAATCCCCCTGATAAAAGCTTCTTGTTGTATAGGTTTAATGACAATTGTTTCAAAAAAGAAAAAGAGAAATTGCAATATATTTATATTGTTCCGCTACTACACCTTAATGCGTCTTAATTTCTAACATATCATTATACCATTTTTCTGCATTTGTAAGTTGTAACCCACTTTTAAAAACTTTCAAGAAGAGACCTTTGGATTTATCAATATATCCAAACTCTTAGGATCTTAATATAGAATTTAATAATCATATAATACTCTATAGCCTGTATTATGTTGGGATATGTTGTTTCACTCACGATAGTATGTCTTTGTATGCAGATTCCAAAGAAAGGAAAGATATATTCAGTAAATGAAGGAAATGCGAAGAACTGGGATGGTCCTACAGCGAAGTATGTGTAACCCAGTAAAGTAAATCTCTAATATTATGTTAGTTATGTGGTCTTGATTTTCTCTGAATTCCAGGTATGTGGAAAAATGCAAGTTCCCTGCAGATGGTTCATCCCCAAAGTCCCTAAGATACATTGGAAGGTACTTGGATTTTCCTCAGAAACTATAATTGGAGTGCCCTTGTCTAACATGATATATTGGTGTTGTATGTATGTATATTTGTTACTTTTTTTTTTAGTACTTTTACTTGGATTTTGTATACAGCATGGTAGCTGATGTCCATCGCACCTTGCTTTATGGTGGTATCTTCTTGTACCCTGCTGATAAGAAAAGTCCCAATGGAAAATTGCGGTATGCAATGTGATATACAAATTAAGAAGTAGAATATAAAAGAAAGCATAGAAAACTTTTCCAAAGCTAGAATATTGAAATAATTCATTTTTGATTTGACATTGGTGGTACTTGTATGGTGTAGGGTTCTCTATGAAGTCTTCCCTATGTCATTCCTGATGGAACAAGCAGGAGGTCAGGCATTTACCGGGAAGGAACGGGTAATTGACTCAGTGAACTTTCTTGTTATTAAGCTGACACAAAGTGCTATTTGATCTATCGTATGCCTTTTATGCTATGTTTGGTATGACGGGAAAAGGGAAGGAAGTAAAAGGGGAGAGAGAGAAGATGGTAAAATCCGTTCTCTGGTAGAATGGAAGAGGGGAGGGAACACAATTGGAGGAGGGAAGAGGCATCCCCTCTGGCCTACCATTTCTCTCCCCTCGAAAGAAGGGGGGGTATCTTTCCTCTTTGATTGACCTTTTTGTCATACAAAAAATATTGATCCTTTTACTATGGAAGGATACAATAGTAAAATGCATAATATTTATTTTTCAAAAAGAATGGGTGAAGACCCTGTTCTCTTCCTTCCCTTTCTTCTACGTTCGGTGCCTTCCACTTTTCTATCCCTCCTACCATACATAACATCAGTCTCTGGAACTTCCTCTTTGCTCAATACAGAGAAAGCTACTTTCTTTCATCGCATCTTTTTATGAAAAGGGCATAAAAAGGTATGAAACTGATTTTATAGTTAAAAAATAAATAAATAATTAAATAATTTTTTTTCTTTTTTCTTTTTTCTTTTTTCTCCAGAATTTGTCGGGACTTGAGGTCTATATGGTAAACTATTTGAAGCCCCAAAAAATAGCTGCGACTCTAGGTCGCTAATTTCATCAAATAACTTTCAAGCAAGTTTAGGAGGTTCTGAATGATATACGCGTGTATTGCAAAATTGTGAAATAATTGAACCAATTCTCTTGGCAGGCACTTGACCTTGTTCCAAAGAAGATACATGAGAGATCTCCAATATTTCTTGGTAGTTATGATGATGTTGAAGAAATCAAAGCACTCTATGCTGCTGAAGAGAAAAAAGAATGAGCAGCATTTCCACATAACAGTTGTGCATGATCTAGCCTAATAATAAGTTGGTAACTTCTCATAAATAAACATGTCCTTAAGGTTTAATTAATTGTAATGACATGAAACAATTCTATTCTTGAAAAGTCATTTCATTTATCTTGAATTAAATTATAGCCTGTACGTCTATAATTAAAGGGCAAATTACACTTTAATCCATTAAACTATACACCTGTTTTTAATTGAGTTCATAAACTTATTTTTTTTTCCAATCTTGAACTTCAAAATTCATTCAATTAGACCCAAATTCTGACACTATTAGCTTAAATTATTAGAAATTGTCATGTATGTTGCGCGTAATGCTTACCTGTCACATGTTAGGTTAAGACAAACATGGGAGATTGTGAATAGTGCAAAAAATCGCATTCAATAAGATCCGAAATCGCGTTCAATCAAATTCGAATTAAATCATACCTAAAATCGCATAATTTTTTAGTCATTTACAATCTCCCGTGCTTATCTTAACCTAACATGTGACAGGTAAGCATTACGTGCAACGTACGTGACAATTTCTAATAATTTAAGCTAACTGTGTCAGAATTTGGGTCTGATTGAATGAATTTTTGAAGTTCAATGACGCAATTGAAAAAAAAAATATAGTTTATGGACCCAATTGAAAATATGTGTATAATTTGATGGACTAAAGTGTAATTTGGCCATAATTAAAATTATGGGGAAAATACCTTTTACCCCCCTGTGGTTACACCCATTTTCTCATAACCCCCCTGTGGTTCATTTTGTAACACTTAACCCTCCTGTACTACGGACTAAAGTGAGACTGTTAACTTTACTAACGGAAAAAAAGGAAATGACGTTAATATCCCCAAGCCCCTATACATACTCTTTAGGGAAAAATACCTTTTACCCCCTTATGGTTACACCCATGTTCTCATAACTCCCCTGTGGTTCATTTTTGTAACACTTAACCCCTCTGTACTAATGACTGAAGTGGGACTGCCGTTAGAAAAGTTAACAGTCTCACTTTAGTCCATAGTACAGGGGGGTTAAGTGTTACAAAATGAACCACAGGGGGGGGGGGGGGGGGGGGGGGGGGGCTATGAGAACATGGGTGTAACCACAGGGGGGTAAAATGTATTTTCCCCTTAAATTATAGTCATTTAATTTATCTTGAATTAAATTAAACATGTCCTTAAGGTTTAATTGCTAGTGCTATCCTCTCCAAATTTTGAATCCTAAATGTTTTTCAAATACATTTGTCAGTGGTCCATTAAATTTTAATTTGAGGATGTTGAAATGATAGATGCAAAATTTGATAAGCATAACATTACTCTTATTTATGCCACGGGTAACTGTTTTACAATCAAAACTCCGCACACGTACATATGCAAATATGAGCGCCTTGCTTTATGAGTAGAATCAGTGGATTGTTCCAAAAACTAAATTTGCTATCCGATCACTAAGAAGTCTAAGATCATCAACAAAGGCGTTATGAAGCTTCAATGTGTGTGTGTGTATACACAGATGCACTTGCAATTTTTCTCATCCTGTTTCGTCAATAACATATATATATATATATATATATATCTACATATATCACTCATAGAAACTAATGACATGTTAGTCTCCGAAGTTTTTATAAGCTCTGAAAAACTTCAATTGATACAAGTGGGGAGTTGAATCTCTTTGAGGAACAAATGTCCCTCCAGTACATCACAAGAGAATGAATGAATGTGAAGAGAGTCTGAGAATGTTGAGTGAAATTTATCTAACTCTTAATTCTATGGGCTGTTTGGATTGGGTTTGGCTTTTGCTTTTGCTTTAGCTTTTACGTTTACCCAAAACCAGAAGTAGAACTAGTAGCCTCAATCACAAGAGCACCAATTCCCAATCTTCTTTCTGCATCACGCTTGGGCTAAAATACATATACTCATGTTTTAGTCAAAACGTACTTTTGTACTTTTGAGACTTTGAAATGCTCTTTAAATTTTGGATAATGTTATGTGCACATAAAAATTTAGGCCATTCATTTTGGTAGAGTCTATGCTTGCATACCCACCGAAATTAATGGCCCAAATTTTTATGTGCACATTTTATGTGCAGGAATCATTACTCTTAAACTGTATCCAAACAAACTAATATATGCATTTTGGATCCCCAAAGGCATGTTTGAGCCAAATTTTGAGTTTGAGTGTGAATAAAAACATCATTTTCCACCTTGACTCATCTATTTTCAACAAAGAGGAATCAAAGCACATTTGAATAGTATTAATAAATATTAGGTGCCTTCAAATTTCAGCAGAAAATACATCAATAGATATTAGTCAAGAAAATTTAATCATACTTTCATGTAAACATAGTGAATTAAATTAAGAGTAATTTATGGTTTTCAAACTTTTATTCAAATTTGGAATCAGCCACAAACATCAATGAGACTATCCAAAATAACTTTCAAATAAGAATCAAGTCGCCCCCACTGTCACATGCGTTAAAATTTGAGTCGTATAACATTATTTTAAAACTAGTATCTCTATCTTTCCCTCCTTCCTCTTCCCCTACATTTTTTTCCCCCTCTTCAATCTCCCTTCTCTCTCTCTCTCACATACCGAGCAAGTGCATTAAAGCATGGCTGTTTTAATATTTTATAATTGGGTTAAAGTTTGGGACACACGTCATACACCTATTCACACATTTTTTGAGACACAACTCAAAAGATGTATCTATCTCTCTCCTGTTTTGTCAGTGAATAAAGAGATAGACACATCTTTTAGATTTTATCTAAAAAATTATATTAATAAGTGTGTTCTAAATATTACCCTTCATAATTATTTAGTGATGAGGTCTGGAACGATGAAAACTCACTATTAGTAAAGTAAAGATGAGCACTGAGTCATAAAAGTTTCAATGCTTTTGTACATTAGAAAAAATAAATAAACAAAGACTAATAACAACAAAACACGTTCACTATTTACCCTCTAGTGGTAATTTGGGAAATTCTTTTGGCAAGTGATAATTGAAAAAAAAAAAAACATAAAGAGTCAACCTCACATTTTCTTGGTTAAAAACATTTTATGCTATCCAAAAAGCAAACTCAATTGGTTTCTTGATTCTTCTACTAATTGGGAACCAACATTGGGGCTCTTTAGTAGCCACTTTTTTTTTTATAAATATTATTATTATTTTTGGAGGGGTTGGGTGGCAGGAGTATTATTATTGGCAAAATGTGTACTTTCAATCTCCATTCCTTGTATATGAGAGATGTACCCGGCCAACTACTACTGAATTCAAGTTATTCAACCTTATACTTATCTACTAAAGGAACTTTCCATGGCTAAAAAATAATAATAAAGAATCCAAGAATTGAATCTCACAAAATAATTACCTTTACGTTTGGTGTGAATTTTATTTTGATACTTCTTCTCTAGTTTAAACAAATATTTGATTCCGAAACTTCCATCCCCTCGTCAGCTTTAATTTTTCCATGCATGTATTGTGATTTTGAACAAAGGTGAACTAATTGAATTTGAACCATAGAATTTGATTTTGGTTTCACATATTTTCTTTTCTTCTAGAATAAGGCACAATCAAAGCCGACAGATGAAAATTATTAAAATCTTGTAGTAGTAAAGGGATTAATTTGTCCTAGTCAAAAGTGTGGTCATGAGACTTAATGAAAGTTTTGAAAAAAATACAAAAAAAAAAAAAAAAACAAAACAAAAAAACACTTCATGAGAGTGAAGTTCATCCAAAATATCAATAGAAATTTGGTATTAAATACTAAATTAGGAGAACTATTTAGTTACAAGACATGGAAAATAATTTGGGGATAAGTCCATGATTAATGGACACTAATAAACATAAATCCTTTGACATATATAATATTATAGTTTATGGCCATTACACCCTTCACACATTTCCTCTTATTGGGTTTGCAGTTAGAGAGAGAGAGAATACCGATCAATCTCTGATCGGACCACCAACCCGAGAACGAGAACCAGAACCAGAACGAGAACCAGAACGAGAAGCCCCATGCCCAACCTTCGAATTCCGATCTCCTATCGAGCGTTCAGTTGGTGGCGGAGGCCACGAAATCCACTTTCGGCGGTGAATCTGAAAACGTAGACACAAGCAAGGTCGCCGGCACCAGCACAGAACTTCTAGGCGCCACCTCCGATTACGAAAATCTGGAGGATAAGTGCTTCGGAAAGTATGTTGGACAGGCCGAGGATTATCTCCACAACTACCAAACATCTCATTCCACCACCACTACCACCGGTTTCGGCGAATCGGCCACTCAGATGACCGAGACCAAGACTGAGACCACCAATATAACCACCGATTCTGGCAAATCAGCCACCGCCCCTGCTATCACCGAACCACCGGCGAAGACTGGTGGTGATGGTGGTTCGGAAAGTGGTTACGGAGACTATCTGAAGATGGCTGGAGGCTTTTTGAAAAAGCAGTAATGGAATCCCAACAATATTGAATCGGTGTAAAGGTTTTTTTTTTTTTTTAACACATTTTGTTGAGAAATTTATCAAAAAAAAGTCAGTAAAGTTACTCAACATTTTTTTTCCAGATTTTATATCAACTATGATACTTGTTTGATAGATCCCGTCGAGTAGGTTGTAAAAATATAGATTTTATGCAAAAAATAATTTGCAGATCTCGTGGAGGTGATCGACAGAGATCTGGTGTGACAGTGGTGGTTTCGTGAAATTTCACGAACTGCGTGAAATTTCACAACTTTTTGTTGCTAAATCTCACAACTTTTTTCGGTGATATGATAAATTAACTTCCAGAAGTTTGTTTTATTATCATTTTTATGTTGTTGTGGCTGTTTGGTTGTGAAAAGATTGAGAGAGGTTTGGTGTGGCGTTGGTGGTGAACGGCAGAGGTTTGGTGCATGTGGTTGTGGTGGTCGCTGGGGGTTTGATGTGGTGGTGGTGGTGCTCGTTGGAAGTCAGACGAGCTCGGGCGAGGTCGCCGGAGCTCAGGCGATGTCATGGTAGTGGTCGACGGAGTTCAGTAGTGGTCACCGGAGCTCAGGCGAGGTCGCCGGAGGTGCAGGAACTTTAAAACTGTTTGTGTAGAGAAATGTTGGGGGTAGTTTTGTCTTAAAACCAAGGAGTGGACCTAATTCTAAAAACTTTTCTTACTTATACTTAAACCACCATATTTTCTGTAATTTAGATTTATTACTAATTGCCCCAAATATCAATGATGCAAAGTGTAATTTACCCAACCTTTTAATTTTTCTTTCCTAAAGTAGTAAAAGATATTATTTCAAAGACTTAAATAAATTTTATCTTTTCCAAGCAGGCTCTGTTAAAATTAGGGGTAGCAATTCGAGTTAGACGTTTCATAATCGGGTCATAAACAGGTTGCATGGTTTTTGGTTGATTTTTTAGTTTTGAGTACTATTCAATAAAAAAAAATATGAACTTTATAAATTTAATCGTGTCGTATCATGTCATAATCGGGTTGTCGCAGTAAAACATGTTGTCGTGTCAAAGATTGCCACCCCTAGTTAAAATGGTGTGACATCTTTCTCCCAAGTGGAGAGATTGAGTGTTCGAGTCCCCTTAGTAGAGTCTTTAATTGTGTCACACCCATCCTAGAATTTCATGGTTTTATTATGCATATTTAGTTTTGCGGATTATCAATATTATTTGATAATTGGACTGAGGTTGACTTTGAGTCAATAGTAAGGTGTCAGTAAGGACACGGGGATTCGGTAATCGGGATTGTATTAGCATGAGTAAATGGCATGTATGTGATTTAAATGTTATTTGACTTATCTGGTATTTCATGAATAGTAATTATACCTGTGTAGTATAATGTTTGGTAGTTTTTTATCTGATTTTAGACCTGGTATGCACAAAAATATCAGGTCAAAGTCAGGCCTCGCCACCTCAGCAAAGAGAAGCCAGGTCATCTTGAATTTTGACTGACTACACAGTATCCCGGGCTGTGACGCAAAATGGCCCAGGATGGCCGTAAGCCCGGTCGTTCTTTCCAGATGGACCCCACATGGGCGCGCCCCTAGTAGGCGTGGTTGCTTGGTCAGCAAGCCTTCAGGCTGTTTCTTAGCCCAGTTAGAAGACTAAATGGAAGGAGTAAGCAGTTTCCTAAACTACTTAGGAAACATCCCTAAATTCATATAAATCAGGCTGTAAATAGATTAGGCTTCCTAATCTACAAACTTACCATGTACGGGTGGTCTCTTGCACCTATAAAAGAGGCCGCTCACCCCTATTAAAGGGGAGGACATTCGATTAAAAAGAATAGCATATAATTCTCACTCATACACATAAACCCGGTCGGTTTCACTGGTAGGGTCGCCCAACTATTGGCTCACCAGGCCCGCCGGTGATCTGTTAGTGAAGCGCACTAACTCAACCATGGACATAAGTCACCTCGTTAACGGGACCGAACCACATACAAGCTCTTGTGTCCCCATATCTCTCTTAACAATTTTCGGCATCATCAGTCTGGCGCCGTCTGTGGGAAACGATAAGTTTTTCACTAACAAATTTCTTGACTGATCAACATGTCATCGAAGACGGGTATGAAAATACTGCTCCGACCGGTCAGGAGAACTTACAGCTCGAGCAGGAGGCCGCCTCCATGACCTCCGAGCAAATGACGGCGGCGCTTGCGCAACTTCTGGAAGGCCAACGGCAAATCTAGTAGCAAATCGAAGCACTGTTGGCCTTGCAAGAAAAGCGCCCTCAATCCGAGAACCAGACCGAGAAGAGTGCCCCCGACCGGGAGCCCGCTAGAGTTCGGAACCATACACACTCTACGCCGGTATCCCCGTCGGATTGGGAACACGCCCGGGATGGTAACCATAGTAGAGCGCCCAGGCACACCAGGCGGCAAGCTCGGATCAATCCTTGTCGGGTAGAAGATGTTAAAGACATCATCAACAGGCGACGCACCACCAGGAATGAGGAATTAGGGCCAAAGCCCCGGGAATCAGCCAAAGACCCTCTGGCCTAGAGCCGGGGAGATCTTAGGCATACGATTACCCAGAGCCAGAGTCAGGTTCTATCCCCGAGGACGACACACTTCAAGGAGGAAGCATCATCATCAGACCTGACGTACCGCTCGAATATGGAAAGGAAAACCGGGCGAGATGTAAAGGCCCAGATCGAGGACTTGCAATAGTAAATAAAAAAACTGAGCCGTAAGCAGCTCCACGATCACGCCAATACAGAGACTGAGTCGCCCTACACCGCTTGAATCACCGCATTCCCCATCCCGCGAAAATTCAAACCGCCACATCTCAGCTCTTATAACGGTTCAGGGAGCCCAGTGGATCATGTTCGCACTTACAAGGCTCAGATGGCGCTAGTCACCATGATCGATGAGTTACTGTTCCTGGCCTTCCCTAGTACCCTTAAAGGCCCAGCCGCGCAGTGGTTCCACGCTCTGAAACCCCAAATGGTTGATGACTTTAAGACATTGAGCAAGTTCTTCATTAACCAGTTTGTGGGGATGCTCGACCGGTCACAATCGGACACCCAACTGCTTACCATAAAGCAACAAAAGTGAGAGTCCCTCAGGAAGTACGTAGACCGTTTCAATCAGCAGAGGCTCCAGATCCGCAACCTGAATGAAACGGCCGCGATCATGGCTTTTTGCTCGGGGGTTCAACACACCACAGTTGCAACGTCATTCCATCGTAACCGACCGGCAACCCTGGTGGAACTCTCAGAGAGAGTAGGGAAGTACATCGATACGGAGGAGTTTCTCAAGTCCAAGTGCACTAGCTTTACGGGAAAAGAGTCCCCGAAAGCTAAACGGAAATGGGAGGGCTCCGAGAAGGGTCTGGGAAAGAAGCCCAAACAAGATCAGCAGAGAGGTACTCGAGACCAGGCCCCGATTATCTTCACCCCACTTTCCCAACCAATCCATGAAGTTATGGCTGCCGCAGAGATCCAGAGGCTATTCTAGGAGCCCGCCAAGTTAAAAATCCCTCCTCGTAAGAGGAACTGGGACAAGTTTTGCCGCTTTCACAAAGACCATGGGCATGACACGGAGGATTTTTTTAAGCTTAAGATTTCCATCGAGAAGCTGATTGAGCAGGGCCACCTAGCTGAATTCGTGGCAGCTGATAGACGACCCCAGCAAGAAACCCGGGCTCCCGAGCAACCACGACCCCTTGGGCAGATCAATGTAATCTCCGGAGGCATTTCAGGCGGAAGGGATTCACGGTCGACAAGGAAGAGGTATGCCCGGGTGTCTCGATCGGATGTGTGGCATGTCCAATCCACCCACTCTCCCCCAACCGATGTGTTGACGTTCTCATCCGAAAACATGCTAGACCTACACTACCCCCATGATGATTCGCTGGTAGTGATGGTCTCTGTAGCAAACTACGTGGTTAAAAGGGTATTGGTAGACACGGGCAGCTTCTCCGACATTATGTTTGTCTCAGCATTCGATCAGCTTGGGATATCCAGGGATTGGCTCCGACTAGTGGCCACTCCCCTAGTAGAGTTCAACGGATCCAGCACCCAACTGCTCAGTACCATCGAGCTCCCGGTCCTCATGGGAGCCTACCCTCAGCAGGCATCTGTACTGGCGAGCTTTGTGGTCATGGAAGCTCCATCTGCCTATAACGTCATTCTTGGAATGCCAACCCTCAACCAGGCCAGGGCGGTCGTATCAACGCACAACCTATTAGTTAAATTCCCAACCCCTCAGGGGCTCGAGAGCCTACGCGGAGACCAAGCCGTCGCTCGGAGTTGCTATATTAGCTCTCTGAGCCGAGAGGCCATCGCTGAAACACTAAATGTCCAGGAAATGAACCCGAGCGATCAAAGCGACATAGTGGGATCGATCGGGGATTTGGAACAAGTGATGCTAGACCCGTAACTCCCCGACCGAACAGTCACCATCGGCACCCAGCTGGAGCTCGACCTCAGGGAGAAGCTAATTCAGTTCCTACAATAGAGTCAAGATGTGTTTTCTTGGTGTCATGAAGACATGCCAGGGATTGACCCCCGGGTAATGTCTCACCAACTCAATGTCAACCCAGATTCGTGGCCTGTGAAGCAGAAGAGACTGGGCATGGCCCCCGAGAGGCAGAAGGTAGCATGCGAGGAGGTCGATAAACTCCTCAAAGCGATATCTATCCGAGAGGTCAACTATCCCGACTGGTTAGCGAACGTAGTACTGGTCAAGAAAAGCAACGAGAAGTGGAGGATGTGTGTGGACTTCACCAATCTGAACAAAGCCTGCCCCAAGGACTGCTATCCACTCCACCAGATAGATCTCCTGGTGGACTCCACAGCCGGTCATTCGTTCCTCTCGTTCATGGACACCTACTCCGGGTACAATCAGATTAGTATGTACCCCGGGGATGAAGAAAAAACCTTATTCATCACGGATCAAGGGACCTACTACTACAAAGTCATGCCGTTCAGCATCAAAAACATCAGGGCAACCTATCAGTGCCTGGTCAATCACATGTTTAAGGACTTGATTGGGGAATCCATGGAGGTGTACGTTGACGATCTGCTGGTTAAAAGCTGGGAAGAGTCTGATCATCTTGAGCATTTAGCCGGGGCCTTCAGCAATTTGAGAAAGTTCGAGATGAGGTTGAACCCGACCAAGTGCACATTTGGCGTCTCGTCTGGGAAGTACTTTGGGCACCTAGTCAGCAGGCGGGGGATTGAGGCGAACTCCGAAAAAATTCAAGCCATCTTAAACATGCGGTCAACCAGGTCAACCAAAGAGATACAGAGTTTAGCCGGGCGAGTGGCTGCATTAAATAGATTTATGTCCTGAGCTACCGATCGGTGTCTGTCATTCTTCAAGATCCTTTGTAAAGCTTTTCAATGGTCAGAAGAGTGCGAGGAAGCATTCCAGGAACTCAAGAAGTACCTGGCATTGCCCCCTCTACTCTCAATGCCCACGCCAGGCGAGGAATTGTTCTTGTACCTGGCAGTGTCACCCTCGGCGGTCAGCTCGGCACTCATTCGAGAAGAGCACAAGATATAATTCCCGGTATATTACACATGCCGAGCACTTCAAGGCGCAGAAAGTAGGTACTCCCGTATTAAAAAGCTCACCTTCGCCCTCATCACTTCAGCCCGGAGACTTCGCTCGTATTTCCAGGCCCACGTCATCGTGGTCCTTACAAATCAGCCCCTCTGCAAGATCTTGAGTAAGCCTGAAGCGTCCGGGAGGCTCATCAAATGGGCCTTGGAGTTAGAAGAATTTAAAGTGCTCTACAGACCCCGCACAGTAATCAAGGGACAGGCAATGGCAGACTTCATTATTAAATTCACATACCCAGAAGACCCAGTTGAAGAAACCGCCCAGGCTACAGCCAGATATCCCGACCTGGGTACTTTATATGGATGGTTCTTCCAACAAACAGGGTAGCGATGCAGGGATCATCTTAACCATGCCCGATGGGATCCAACTCGAGTATGCGCTTAGGTTTGAATGCACACTCTGATCCCGACCTGGGTACTTTATCGGGCTCGGTCCTGACCCCTGAAGATCAGCCCGATCAGTCATAACCGGGGTAACAACCCGGGGCTATCTCCAGAACAGTTATCTGTCAGAATCAATCGTAATTTTCAAACCTCATCCGATAGAGAATCCCATTAGTTTTAAAAATGGGGGGTAGCTGATATGCACAAAAATATCAGGTCAAAGTGAGGCCTCGCCACCTCAGCAAAGAGAAGCCAGGTCATCTTGAATTTTGACTGACTACACAGTATCCCAGGTTGTGACGCAAAACTGCCCAGGATGTCGTTCTTTCCAGATGGACCCCATATGGGCGCACCCCCAGTAGGCGTGGTTGCTTGGTCAGCAAGCCTCCAGGCAGTTTCTAAGCCCAGTTAGAAGACTAAATGGAAGGAGCAAGCAGTTTCCTAAACTAATTAGGAAACATCCCTAGATTCATATAAATCAGGCTATAAATATATTAGGCTTCTTAATCTACAAACTTACCATATACGGGTGGCTTCTTGCACCTATAAAAGAGGCCGCTCAGCCCTATTAAACGGGAGGACATTCGATCAAAAAGAATAGCATATAATTATCACTCATACGCATAAACCCGGTCGGTTTCACTGGTAGTGCCGCCCAACTATTGGCTCACCAGGCCCACCGGTGATCTGCTAGTGAAGCGCACTAACACAATTGTGGATGTAGGTCACCTCGTTAACGGGACCGAACCACATACAAGCTCTTGTGTCCCCATATCTCTCTTTTAATCTCTCTTACCAATTTTCGGCATCATCAAGACCTTTTTGAACACTGTGGTGAGAACGTGAGTGACACGTTATATAAAAGGTGGGTGGTGTAGAGATTTCACAGAATTTAATTTTCAAACGAATATTTTAGAACCAAACGAGTCTCGGTTGAAAACTTTTGTAATTTATAGTTTTCACTCGTAAAGGCATAAAATGAACGTATGCGATGTTTCAGGAGTTAACTAGAAGTTTTAAGAACTCGCAGGGTGGTAAACACGATTTCTAGGAAGTTTTTCTATAAATAGGTGAGGGTGGATTTTTCATTTGTTACAAAACTTATAAAATATCTTGGGAGAAGAGAGAGAAAGGAGATTTGATCCTACGATCTTGTCGACGATAAATGGCGACCGTTCGTCTGTCAGTTTTAAGTCAGATTTCGTATTTGAACTCCTTGAGGTAAGAGCTTCATTTTGATACCTTAGGCCTCATTTGGCAAAGTTTTTCCAAAAAGTTAATTTTAAGAATTTGGGAAAAATATGTCAATAATTGTAGGATTCACTTGAGATCGGAGATCCAACGTTTATTTGATCTCTTAGTACTTCTTCTGAAGTTTGAGAGTTATAGCTCGAGGTATGAATTCCGAAACTTTGTAATATAGACAATTTTGGATATTTTAGATATTTTGTAGGAATTGTGATCCGGGAAAAATTCATGTGTTAAAGTAGGCTCGTTAATTTTAGCGAGTACGTATTGAAAAGCATGGTAATATGGTTATGTGAGTATGCTAAATGTCTATGTGGGTCAAAGGGGAGTTTGGTATAATTTCACGTCGGTGCACGCCTCTCGATGTTAGAGAGTTTATAGTAGTGATGACTACTTGCTTGGTGTGGGAAGTGGCCAACCAGAGCAGTTAGATGCAATGGTTGAGTGATTCTTGGCTAAGCATTGGCATCGCGGTTTAAGATTTAAGACTTGCCGATATACTGAGTGAATGTGTATCTCTCTCTAGAGACTAAATTATGTGATTTAGATGTTTAAAGCATGAATTGCGCATATGAATTTGTTTAGAATTGTACGCTCAGCATATAGCTGAGCAGTGGAGACTTCCTCCGTTGCAGGTGAAAAAAAAAGAGAAAGAAGAAGCGTGAGGAGTAAGGTCGATAAACACCGTAGAATCATCACCTTGTCTATGTTTTTGTTTTAACTCCAACTTGTAATAAGATTTGAAAGTTGTAATATGTTGTAATAGAATCTTGGCATGGTTTCAAGATCTTTTAATCTGTAATCGAATTCATGTAGATTATGTTTTGCTATGTTAAAATATGGTTGTAATTATGCTGGTATAGTTGGAAGAACTTTGGTTTGAGATTGCTGCAGATTGGGTTTTTCTGTCAGGAATCAGTTGACTAATCTCTGTTTCAGTCGACTGGATCCTTGGGTTTCAGAAATCCCTTCAGTTTTTCAAGGCTTCAGTTGACTGAAGGATGATTTCAGTCGACTAGTTTTTGAAAAGAGGACATTCTGCATGTATAGTGTCCTGTCGACTAGACAAGGTACCAGTTGACTGAGAATTTGAGGCACTAGTCGACTAAGTCCCCGACACAGTCGACTAGACAGGGCTAGGAAAACTTTCTTACATTCTGTTTTGAACCTCCAATCGACCGGACCCTCTATCAATCGACTGGACCTCTACTTTTCAAAATGGATTCCTTGGGAACAATTTCAATTGAGTAAAACTTTTTATAACTCTATTTTTAAAGGATTTTACTTATGTTTTTAGCTGTTATTTACTTTAAAGTAATTGGATGAGCCTTGATGGCATGCCACATGTCCTATTTTCGCGCGTAGCAGGATGGGTCGTGACATTTATTGGTATCAGAGCAAGGTTACAAAACTGTGGGAACGTTCGGCGACGAGTGTAGAGTTGAGCAAATTATCACATGTTCTAGAATGCATTTATACATGGTAGAGATGTTTGATGCATATGTATGTTGTTGTACATACATGTTATAGATATTGTTGTGCATGCATAGTGTTTATGCATCAAAACTTACAGGAGTTACAACCATGGGTGATCGAGAATTATCACCGCATATCCGACGCATGAATGAAATGGCAGAATTGATGGGGAACATAGGAGATATGATACGTAATATAGCGGAGCGATTGCCTCCAACGCCTCCATTTGAACCAGCACCAATAACTGTGGTACCAATACCTAAGAACCAGGGCATGAGGTCTGTGTCGAAACAATTTGCAAGGAAGAAGCCGACATAGTATCATGGAACTTCTGATATGATGTTAGCAGAGCACTGGATTATGGATATGGAGATAATTTTTCGATCTATTCTGATGACCAATAGGGAGAAGATTGAGAACGCTAGTGATATACATAGAGGTAAGGCTCAGAATTAGTGGGTGAACGGTCCTAGATCAGGGAGCACCGATAACTTAGGAGGGATTCAAAGTGGAGTTCAATCGACGATTCTTTCCAAGGGCTGCTCTTCATGCGAAGAAGAGAGAGTTTGATAATCTTCGACAAGGGGATATGACTGTGACAGAGTACACTTTAAGGTATAACGCTTTATTGAGGTTTGGAAAAAGGGTCTATGTTGACAGAGGAAGACAGAGCAAGAAAGTGCGAGGATGGGTTGAGAGATAATATCCGCCTGAGGGTAGAAACCTATGAGCACTCGACTGTTACCACAGTATAACAAACGGCACTTGTAGCCGAAAGTGGTATGGAGAGATCAAGGCAAAATCAGCAAGGCCAATAAGGGAAGAGAAATCACGAGGGTAATGACCGGAACTACGGTGGGTCTTTCAAGAGGCCATTTACAAGAGGCTCTAACTCTAGTTTTAGTGGGTTCAGGAAGCCGACAGGTAATATACCGTTGTGTCCATTGTGTAATCGACCACACACTAGTTGATGTTTCATGACAAATTTCCAGAACAAAACTCAAGGAGCTAATAATGCAAATACTACACCTGATATGAGGGGCAAGTGCTATGATTATGGAATGTTTGGACATCAATCCAAGGAGTGTCCGAGAAAGCATCCTCAGTAAGGCACTAGTTCTATGACTTCTAGTGGTTCGAAGCATAGACAGACCAACGATGGGGAATAAAGGACAGAGCAACGTCAAGGAAGGTTGTTTCAGATGAACCCAAGAGATATGGCTGCTTCAAAAATAGTGGTTTCAGGTATAGTGCCTATATGTTCACACTTAGCACGCATACTTGTTAACTCAGGATCTACGTATTCATTTGTATCGCGTGATTTTGTTGAACATTTGAATGTTAGATTGGCACCGTTAGGATACGAATTATCTGTTACGGTACCACTTAGTAAGCCAAAAGTGACGTCTATAATATATAAGAACTGTGAGATCCAACTAGGCAAAAGATGATGATTGTAGATCTTATACCGATTGTGATAAACTACTTTGATGTGATACTAGGGATGGATTGGTTAGCCCTTAACCAAGTTACGATAGATTGTAAATAGAAGGAAGTTAATTTTCAATCACCGGTACACGGAAGCTTTTGTTTTCAAGGGAACGGGGTTAAACCGCCACCGTATTTGATTTTAGCTATTCAAGCAGGTAAGTTATTGAGAAAGGGAAGTCAGGGATTTCTATGTTCAGTAACCAATATTTCGACGACCGAATTGAAAGTAGAAGACATCCCAATAGTACGAGAATATCTAGATATATTTCCTGATGACTTACTAGACGTTCTGATTTAAAGAGAAAAATTAAGTTCACCATTGAGGTTATGTTAGACTCAAGACTAGTGTCAAAAGCACCATATAGAATGGCACATGTGGAGTTGAAAGAACTGAAGGTTTAGCTACAAGAGTTACTCGACAAATGTTTTATCCGACCTAGCATATCACCATGGAGAGCATCAGTATTGTTCGTAAAGAAGAAGGATGGTTCAATGAGAATGTGTGTGGACTATCGAGAACTAAAAAAGTTGATAATTAAGAATAAGTATCCATTATCGAGAATCGACGATCTATTTGATCAACTTCGTGGGGCACAAGTATTTTCAAAAATAGATTTGAGATCGGATTATCATCAGTTGAAAGTGAAAGCGAAAGATGTAGAGAAGACAGCTTTCAGAAAGCGTTATGGACACTATGAATTCCTAGTTATGCCATTTGGAGTTACAAATGCACCAGTCACATTCATGGATCTTATGAACCGAGTCTTCAAGGACTACTTGGATGATTTTATGATAGTGTTCATAAACGATATTCTTATCTATTCACCGAGTGAGGTGGAACACGAGAATCATTTGAGATTGATACTTCAGAGATTGCGAGAGAAGCAACTGTTTGGAAAATTCAAGAAATGTGAATTTTGGTTATCTAGCATTACCTTTCTTGGCCACGTGATTGACAAGAACAGAGTTTCAGTTGATCCTCACAAAGTAGAAGCAGTGTCTAATTGGCAAAGACCGACATCCATATCCGAAATTTGAAGTTTCCTAAACTTAGTGGGATACTACCTCCGCTTTATC
This sequence comes from Hydrangea macrophylla, assembly GCA_033977485.1. Lineage (NCBI taxonomy): Eukaryota > Viridiplantae > Streptophyta > Magnoliopsida > Cornales > Hydrangeaceae > Hydrangea > Hydrangea macrophylla. Next base: position 57,329,426 of record CM066993.1, read on the forward strand.
GGGAATTTCTCCAATATTTCGTTGCTAATGACCAAGTTGATGAAAAAGGGTGTTACTTTTGAGTGGCGTCAAGAGTGTGAAGACAGTTTTCAAGAGTTGAAGTCACGATTGACAAGAGCACCTATCTTGACGATACCATCTGGAATTGAGGGATTTGTGATCTATAGTGATGCTTCATATTAAGGGTTGAGGTGTGTACTTATGCAAGGTGGTAAAGTAATTGCCTATACTTCTAGACAGTTGAAGACACACGAGGTTAACTATCCGATTCACGATCTTAAATTGGCCGCGGTTATCTATGCTTTGAAGATTTGGAGACATTACTTGTATGATGAGAAATGTGAGATCGTCATAGACCACAAGAGTTTGAAGTATCTATTTACATAAAGAGACTTGAGTATGAGACAAAGAAGATGGTTAGAATTGATGAAGGATTATGATCTTTCGATTAAGTATCATCCGGGAAAGGCTAACGTAGTAGCCGATGCGCTAAGCCGGAAGACGCCAAGGAACTTAGCCGACGAGCTAACACAACAAAAAGAACTAGTAAAAGAGATGGAATGTTTAGAATTGGATTTGATACCAGAGACTAGTGGTGGCTTAATGATGGCGATCATAGCACACCCATAATTTATTGATGAGATCAAGAGGGAACAGTTTAGCGATTTCTATCTGTGTAGGATAAGAGACGAGATACCTTTGGGAAAGCGACCTGGTTTTGTATTATAACAAGGAACGTTAAAACTTGGAAATTGGTTGTGTGTGCCGAATGTGAAAGGCTTGAAAGAAAAAATTCTAGAGGAAGCACATAGTACTAGATATTCAGTACACCCAGGAAGTAATAAAATGTATCGAAACTTGCGAGAAAACTTTTGGTGGAAAGGTATGAAGCGAGAAGTTGCTAAGTATATTTCAGAGTGTTCAGCAAGTCAAAGCAGAGAGACAAGTACCTGCAGGGTTATTACAACCAGTGCATGTGTCAGAGCGGAAATGGGATGAGATCACGATGAATTTTGTATCCGGATTTCCACGATTGTCTAACAAGAATGATAAGATTTGGGTTATAGTGGATGAGATCACGATGAATTTTGTATCCGGATTTCCACGATTGTCTAACAAGAATGATAAGATTTGGGTTATAGTTGATAGATTGACAAAGTCAGCTCATTTTCTATCCATCAAGACGACTAAACCTTCGAAGTTAGCTGAGTTGTATGTGAAAGAGATTGTAAGACTACACGGGGTTCCATCAATGATTATATCAGATCGTGACAGTAGTTTTACATCGAGGTTTTGGGGAAGTTTGCAAAAAGCTATGGGTACGAAGTTGAGTTTCAGTAACGCATTTTATCCTCAGACCAATGGGCAGTCAGAACGCATGATTCAGACTCTCGAGAATATGCTTCGATTGTGTACTAGACTTTGGAAATGATTGGGAGAAACATCTACCTTTGATTGAATTTGCTTACAACAACGAATTTCAGTCAAGTATCGGTATGGCGTCGTATGAGGCTTTATATGGACGTAAATGTTGATCACCGGTTTGTTGGACCGAGGTTGGAGAAAGAAAGTTGTTAGGACTTGAGCTAATACAAGTGACTACTGAGAAGGTGAAGTTAATTCAAGAGCGATTTAAAGTAGCTCAGAGTCATTATAAGAGTTATGCGGACTCGAAGCGTTGACCGATGACCTTTGAAGTGGGAGACTTTGTCTACTTGCAAGTATCGCCTTCGAAAGGCATTGTACGATTCGGAAAGAGAGGCAAGCTCAATCCAAGATTTGTAGGACCTTTTGAGATACTAGAAAGAAGAGACCAGTGGCTTACCGATTGGCCTTGTCATCGGAATTAAAACATGTGCATAATGTATTGCATGTATCAATGTTGAGACGTTGTATGAAAGATACGAATAAGATCATTGTACCTGAGCCGTTACAGATCCAGGAAGACTTGACTTATGTGGAACAACCGATAGTGATTCTAGATCGAAAAGAACAAGTGTTAACAACGAAAACCATCCCGATGGTGAAAGTACTGTGGCGTAGTCACACGGTTGAAGAGGCTACATAGGAAAGTGAGGAAGAAATGAAGAATGAGTATCCACATCTGTTCGACGTATGAGGTATAGATTTGAGACAAACTTCCTTTTTGGAGGGGAGAGTTGTCACACCCGTCCCAGAATTTCATGGTTTTATCATGCATATTTAGTTTTGCGGATTATCAATGTTATTTGATAATTGAACTGAGGTTGACTGTAAGTCAACAGTAAGGTGTCAGTAAGGACACGGGGATTCGTTAATCGAGATTGCATTGGCATGAGTAAATGGCATTTATGTGATTCAAATGTTATTTGACTTATATGGTATTTCGTGAATAGTAATTATACCTGTGTAGTATAATTTTTGGTAGTTTTTGATCTAGTTTTAGAACTTTGTGAAAACTGTGGTGAGAACGTGAGTGACACGTTATACAAAAGGTGGGTGGTGTAGAGATTTTACAGAATTTAGTTTTTGGACGAATACTTTGGAACCAAACGAGACTAAGTTGAAAACTTTTGTAATTTATAGTTTTCACTCGTAAAGGCATAAAATGGATGATTGCGACGTTTCAGGAGTTAACTAAAAGTTTAAGAACTCGCGGGGAGGTAAACGCAATTTCTAGGAAGTTTTTCTATAAATAGGTGAGGGTGGATATTTCATTTGTTACAAAACTTATAAAAATATCTTGGGAGAAGAGAGAGAGAAAGGAGATTTGATCCTATGATCTTGTCGACGACAAACGACGACCATTCATCCATCAGTTTTTAGTCAGATTTCATATTTGAATTCCTTGAGGTAAGAGCTTCATTTTGATACCTGATATGCCTCGTTTGGCAAAGTTTTTCCAAAAAGTTAATTTTAAGAATTTGGAAAAAACATGTCAATACTTGTAGGAATCACTTGAGATCGGAGATCCGACATTTATTTGGTCTCCTAGTACTTCTCCTGAAATTTGAGAGTTATAGCTTGAGGTATCAATTCCGAAAGTTTGTAATATAGACAATTTTGGATGTTTTAGATATTTTGTATAAATTGTGATCCGGACAAAATTCCTGTGTTAAAGTAGGCCCGTTAATTTTAGCAAGTACACATTGAAAAGCATGGTGATATGATTATGTGAGTATACTAAATGTCTATGTGGGTCAAAGGGGAGTTTGGTACAATTTCACGCTGGTGGACGGCTCTCGATGTTTGAGAGTTTATAGTAGTGACGACTACTTGCTTGGTGTGGGAAGTGGCCAACCAGAGCAGTTGGATGAAATGGTTGAGTGATTCTTGGCTGACCATTGGCATCGCGATTTAAGATTTAAGACTTGCCGATATACTGGGTGAATGCGTATCTCTCTCCCCAGAGACTAAATTATGTGATTTAGATGTTTAAAGCATCAAATGCCCATACGCATTGTTTAGAATTGTACGCTCAGCATATAGCTCAGCAGTTGAGACTTCTTCCATTGCAGGTGAAAAGAATAAGGGAAAGAAGAAGCGTGAGGAATAAGGTCGAGAAACGCCAGGGAATCATCACCTTGTCTATGTTTTTGTTTTAACTCCAACTTGTAATAAGCTTTGGAAGTTGTAATATGTTGTAATAGAATCTTGGCATGGTTTCGAGATCTTATAATCTATAATAGAATTCATGTAGATTATATTTTGTTATGTTAAAATATGGTTGTAATTATATTGGTAATTGGTTAGAAGAACTTTGTTTTGAGATTGCTGCAGATTGAGTTTTTCTATCAGGAGTTTGTTGGATGATCCCTGTTTCAGTCGACTGGATCCTTGTATTTTAGAAAAATCCCTTCAGTTTTTTAATGCTTCAGTCGACTGAAGGATGATTTCAGTCGACTGGTTTCTGCATGAAAAGAGGACATTCTACATGCATAGTGTCCTGTCGACTAGACAAGGCACTAATCGACTGAGAATTTGAGGCTCCAGTCGACTGAGTCTCTGACATAGTCGACTGGATAGGGCTGGGAAAACTTTCTTACATTCTGTTTTGAACCTCCAGTCGACCGGACCCTCTATCAGTCGACTGGACCTCAGTTTTTCAAAATGGATTCCTTGGGAACAATTTCAATTGAGTAAAACTTTTTATAACTCTGTTTTTAAAGGATTTTACTTATGTTTTCCGCTGCTATTTACTTTAAAAGAATTGGATGAGCCTTGATGGCGTGCCACGTATCCTATTTCCTCGCGTAGCGGGATGGGTCGTGACAACTTGTCCACGTGTTAATTCTTCAGTCGGAATGAGTGGACCTTGTTAGACTTTGTTGGGGCCATTGTGGGACTTTGGGGTTGGGTTCATGAGTTGGGTTAAGGGTGAATATGCATCCAGCCATAATCTATGTAAGTATATATGTATACTTTTTTTTTAAATAAATAAAAAATTACCTTAAAAAATTCTATGCTTCCCAAATATAGTCTCACATACATGTGGTAGTAAGATTACTTTCAATAATGGTAAGGCTACTTTATTGACTTCAACATCCTCCAATGAAAATCAAACGGTCCATGCCACATTTATCGAAGCCACATTTGAGATACAAATTTGGAAAATATAGTGGTATGTCCAAAATTATCTGGCCATGGAGTCAAGTCGCCACATCATCAGAGGATCCCCGAGCACTCCGTCGAAGGCGCCTACGATTCCGTGATCCCGAGCTTGCTCGCTACAACCGCTCGGTACGGGGCTCACAGCCCGAGCGCATAGGGCAGCATTCCGCGAATCCAGCTTGACCAACAAGTTTTTGACCAGTCTCCTAATCCGGTTAGAAGATTGAAGGAATTAATATAGTAGTTTCCTAAACCACTTAGGAAACTCCCCCAAATTCATGCAAGATAACTGTAATCAAATTAGGCTTCATAATCTGCAGAACTTACCATGTACAGGGGGTCTCATGTATCTATAAAAGAGACTGCCTACCCCCCATTAGGGGGATTGCATTTTGAACCTAAAGATTAGCGTATTATTTCCACCAAGACACACATACTCGGTCAGTTTTATTGGTAGTGCCGCCCGACTGTTGGCTCACCAGGCCCACCAGTGATTTGCTAGTGAAGCGCACCAATGCACCCGTGATCGGAGGTCACCTCGTTAATGGGACCGAACCACATACAAACTCTTGTGTCCGAACATCTCTCTCGGAATCTCTCTTACCAATTTTCGGCAACATCAGTTTGGCGTCGTTTGTGGGAAACAACTGCTTTCTCCGAAAACAAATCTCTGACTGATCAACATGCCTCCAAAGAAATATAAGAACACCACCGCCCCAACGGGGCCGACCGCTTATATAACTTCCGAGCAGGTTACGGCGGCTCTCGCACAGCTCCTAGAAGGCCAGCGGCGGACCCAACAAAAGATTGAGGCACTGTTGACCAGGCAGGAGGAGCTCCCCCAAATTGAGGAGAAGCACGGGGAGGGCGCGTCCAACCGAAAGCCTCCACGGGTCAGACAACATACCCACACTGCGCCTGTGTCCCCGCCAGGTTGTAGACGGCGTGGAGATGACGAACGTAGCCAGGCACCCATACGAACCCGACGACTTGCCCGGGCTAACCCGCGTCGGGCAAGAGACGCTAGAGACATCATTAATAGCAGGCGGGCTGCCCGAAAGAAGGGTCCAGGACAAACGGCCAGGGAATCGGCAGAAGACCACCCAGCCATGAGCCGGGGAGATCTGAGGCACACAATCACCCGTAGCCGGAGTCGGGTCCTATCCCCAAGGGCGACACACTTTGAAGAAGAGCCCTCGTCATCTGACCCGACCTACCGCTCAGACATAAAAAAGAAGACCTGGCGGGAAGACATGAAAGCCCAGATTGAGGACTTACAGCAGGAAATCGAGAGGCTGAGCCGTAAATCTGGCTATGATCTCACCAACACGGAGACATAATCGCCCTATACCACCCGGGTGATTGTGGACACGTGGGATTCCACCACTTGTTTGTTTGAGATTGTTTTGAAAAGGAAAAGAGAAGGTCTGTTGAAAACAGATACAGAGTCACCACTTGGTCTTTAAGGAACCAAGAAACCTAATTTTGACTCACCCAAACGGATAAAGGGCACCGGCCCTTCATAACAAAATAACTTGGCTCGGGGTTTTGGTACGAGAGAGGAAGGAGCCTTTGTCGCGACTAAAACACCCTCAACTCGTCTCGTCTTTCGACGGGCCTCAATTATCATCCAAATAATCATCTTATACTATGTTTGGTTCGAAAAATAATACTATGATAGTATGTTACATTACATAAGAAACTTGAAATGGAAGATCTAAAGATAAGATATCATTCATAAGATCTAAGCCAAATATCATACAATGTAAAGTGAAAGATCACACAAATAAACCTAGGAAAAATCGTCTAATCATGTATCAAGTAATTAAGTTTCCCTAATCTAAAGGGGACATGAATTGTTCTTGAAACAAATAATCAAAGAAATCAAAATATGTTTAGCAAGCTAGTATGATGCATGTTAATCTTTAAGAAAAAAAGACCTCTCGATCCCCGGGACAGATGAGAAAGGAAGATTGGATCAAGGGGGAAGCATGGACGTGTGATCAAATTCGTTCCTTATAATCTTCTTATATTAGGAGCCATGAAAGCCCCAAATCTTGCATGGATGCAATGCATATATCTAGAATGTGCCAAGGTTGTAGTGTGTTTTATGTTCATAGATTCCTAGAATGACTTAGAAGTCTAGAATGTGTATGAATGAATGAATGAAATCAACATGGGATATGTACAAATGTAGTATGAACTACTTCCTAATACATGAGCTAATTTGGAGTGCATGTAAGCATCAAATCAAAGGGGGAAGTAAAAGTGTGCTGGCTGTGAATAGTGGACAGAATAGTAACATGATCTTGTGAAAATGGAAAGTAACATGATCTTGTGAAAATGGAAAAGAGGGGTTAGGTATGTTTTCAATGCATGATTTTTTATGGAGATCTTCCTTATTGTGTCTAGAACACAACCCAAAAAGTCAATCTTTAATAACTATTACAGATTAAGAGAAATCATATGAACAATGGAGGTTACCCAGAAACAGAGTTCGTACTGTCGACTGAAATGTCAAAAAATCTTAGAAAATGAAAACAAATGATTTAGAGGCCCATTTTATACAGACAGTTCCCTAAGACATTTAAGTTCAAGGAAAAAAATAAGTTAGGACCACTCTTTTTGGAAAAGGTTTCTGTAAATCAAGTTGAAAGTAGACCAAGCTGCTGTGACAGCAAAAACAGAATATCTGGAAAGAATGTTTGGGTTCAAATGGACCATTTTCAAGTATTTTCAAGTCAAACAAAAAATCATGAGTGTTCTCTAATGAGTTAGGAAGACTTTCCAAGTGGTCTTGCATCCATACATTGAGTATTGAGTTCTAGAGAAATCTTTGAACTCAGATCACTCACTGTTTTGACTAACTATTTTGAAGATTTTGGGAAAAAACTAGAGTTTTCTTTCTTGAGATCAAAATGAGGGGTTTTGAAATAGAGGTTTTGAAAGTATATATTCAACATCAAGTAGAGATTATGACCTCTTGAAATATCAACATCAAACTCATCATCAAGAACTCCCAATATTATTGGAGAGATTCATTTTCATTTGAACATAACTTCAAGGATACCTTGGAGGTATTGAAGTTATAGTCATCATCTATCAAACATGTTTTTGAGGTCAAGAGCTACTATCCATAAGGATTCACTCACCTCAAACTTCATGTCATCATTTAGATGATGAAGAACAAGTAAGTAAATAAAGAAAAATAAAAAGAAATGAGGTAAGAGGAGATGAACATTGTATATAAGCAAGAAAATAAACAATCAATAGATGATATTCAATGGTGAAACCACAAGCATTCAACCTCTCATATATGTGTGTGTGTGGGTGTAGATTGCTCTCTAACTCATTAGAAACTCAAAGAAGATGAAGAAAATGAATTGAAATATTGTAAATACTAGTTTAGTTTTGAGAAAACTAAATAAAAACTCACATTTGGCTTGGATTTGAAGAAGAAAATCTTTATTTCTCTCTCTATTTCTTCCTAACTCTCTATATCTCTCTCTAATGGCTTCCAAGTTCTCCCCCAAATGGAAGCAAATGGGTCTCCTTTATAGGCCAAATTGGGGAGGTATTTTGAGTTTTAAAAAGTCTCTAATTGGTCCAAAATCCCGGAATAATCAAAACTATGTCGTTTTATTTGTTGAAAATTTGAATTAAAACTCAAAAACTAACCAAAAATTACCCAAAAAAATGAAAAATCACTCAAAGTGCCACCGCGGCACTTGGCCAGTGCCGCAGTGGCAATCAACTCCCCCGTTGACCAAAAATTATATTTTGGCCCCCGAAACTCCCGGAATTCACGAAATGGCCCTATTTCGTCCGAAATTCACAGAAAATTCATACGAAATCCAAATTGAGATTGTGATATACCATTGGAAAGGTATTGAGGTCTACTTTCCATAAAAAATAGTTTGGAGTTGGGTCACTTTGGAAAGTTTTGCGATACTCACGATAAAAGCTGAATTGATCGCATTTTTCACCTTCAGAAATTCATAACAAATTCGTTTTAGATCCAGATATTATGTGCGATATACCGTTGGAAAGTTATTGACCTCTAGTATTTGATAAAAATATTTCAACGTCGAAAAGGAGACTTTGTTTTTTGGTCAAACTTGCAGTCAAATCAGTCAACAGTGCACTTCTAGGAAATTCCGGAAAGTTCTGGGAGCCTCCAAAGACTGACGTTTCTGTCAGATTTTCTTTTAAAACATATTTTAAGACTTTTCACATGATCTAGGATGATCTCGGAACTTTTGGGCGAATTTGGATGATTTTGGTCAAACTTTGGTCAAACCTTGGTCAAACTTGGTCAAACCGGTCAATGGAGACTTTTCGGGAACTTCCGGGACTTCCGGGGGTCTCTGAGAGCTTATGATTTCAAGTATTTATCCTTTAAAATACATTTTTTTTGTTTGGAACAACATCGAATGATTTCTGAGATTCTGGGCCAATCCAGAGAGTTTTGAGCTTTTAGAGGCATTTTGGTCATTTCTTTGATTTCTTGAGAGTTAGAGGCAATCTCTAAAAATCCGATCTTTCTAACCATCGAGGTTCGACATGCTTGTGGCCTCCTAAATCTGTTAGCTGACAAAATGGGGTGTCTACAGTGATGCAATTCCCTATCCTGCGGAAGTTCAAACCTCCGCATCTCAACTCTTACGACAGTTCAGGAAGCTCGGTAGACCATGTCTGCACTTATAGGGCTTAGATGGCGTTAATCACCACTGTAGACAAGTTGGTGTGTTTGGCCTTCCCCAGTACTCTTAAGGGGCCAGCAGTGCAATGGTTCCATGCTCTCAAACCTCGCATGGTCAGTGATTTTAAATCGCTGAGCAAGCTCTTCATCAGCCAGTTTGTGGGGATGCTCGACCGGTCGCAATCGGACACTCAGCTATTGACCGTAAAGCAGCGCAACGGCGAATCCCTAAGGGAGTACATGGACCATTTCAATTAGCAGAGGCTCCAAATCAATAACTTGAATGAAACAGCCCCAATCATGGCCTTCTGCTCGAGAGTTCAACACACTAAAGTTACTACGTCGTTCCACCGAGACCGACCGGCAACTCTGGTAGAGCTCTCGAAGAGGGTCGGGAAGTATATTGACATGGAGGAATTTCTGAAGTCCAAATGCACCAGCCTCATAGGAGATGAGTCCCCGAAAACTAAGCGAAAGCGTGATGGCTCTGAGAAGGGTCCAAGAAAAAACCCAGACAAGACCAGCAGAGAGGAGGTCGGGATCAGCCCCCGATCGCCTTCACGCCTCTTTCCCGACCAATCCACGAAGTCATGGCTGCCGACGAGGCACAGAGGTTGCTTCAACAATCGGCAAAACTCAAAGCCCTGCCCGAAAAGAGGAATCGGGATAAGTTTTGCCACTTCCACAGAGACCACAGCCACAACACAGAGGATTATTTCAAGTTGAAGATAGCCATAGAGAAATTGTTCGAGCAAGGTCATCTTGCAGAGTTTGTCACGACAGATGGACGACCTCCGCAGGGGGCCCGAGCTCTTGGTCAGTCATAACCTCTTTGTCAAATCAATGTGATCTCCGAAGGAACGTGGGGCGGCGGGGACTCACAGTCGGCAAGGAAGAGGCATGCTCGGGCATCCCGGGTGGATGTCTGGCATGTCTGATCCACCGGCTCCCCGCTGACTGGCGTATTGACATTTACCTCCGATGATGCACAAGGCATTCACTACCCCCACAATGACTCGTTAGTTGTAACGCTCTCCATAGCTAACTACGTGGTCAAAAGGGTGTTGGTGGACACAGGTAGCTCGACCGATATCATGTTCGTGTCGACGTTCGATCAACTCGGGATATTCAGGGATCGGCTCCATCCAGTAGCCACTCCCCTAGTGGGTTTCAACGGAACCAGCACACAAACACTCGGTACCATTGAGCTTCATGTCCTTATGGGGACCGACCCTCAACAAACCTCTGTGCTGGCAAATTTCACAATCGTGGGGACCCCATCTGCCTACAATGTCATTCTTGGGAGGCCTATACTTAACAAAGCTAGGGCCGTTGTCTCTACTCACAGCCTGACAGTTAAGATCCCAACCCCCCAGAGACCCGGGAGTCTGCGTGGAGATCAGACGACCGCCCGGAGTTGCTATGTCAGCTCTCTGTGCCAGGAGGCCATCGTTGAATGTCCAAGAGATGGACCCGAGGGATCAAATGACAGAGTGGGACCGATTGGGGACCTGGAACAAGTGGTGCTGGACCAGCAACTCCATGACTGAGCAGTAACAATCGGCACCCTACTGGAGTCTGGCCTTAGGGAGAAGCTGATTCAGTTCCTGCGACAGAGTCAGGATGTGTTTACTTGGGGTCATGAAGACATGCCCGGGATTGACCCCCGGGTAATGTCTCACTGACTTAATGTCGACCCAGACTCCCGGCCTGTGAAGCAGAAAAGACGGGGCATGGCCCCCGAGAGGCAAAAGGCAGTGTGCGAGGAAGTCGAGAAACTCCTCAAAGCAAAATCTATCCGAGAGGTTCACTATCTCGATTGGTTAGCAAACGTAGTACTGGTCAAGAAAAGCAACGGGAAGTGGAAGATGTGTGTGGACTTCACCGATCTGAACAAAGCCTGCCCCAAGGACTGCTATCCACTGCCCAGGATAGATCTCCTTGTGGACTCCACAGCCGGTCATTCGCTCCTCTCGTTCATGGATGCCTACTCCGGGTACAATCAGATTAGCATATACCCCGGGGAAGAAGAAAAAACCTCGTTCATCACGGATCAGGGGACCTACTGCTACAAAGTCATGCCTTTAGGCCTCAAAAACGTTGGGACAACCTATCAGCGCCTGGTCAATCACATGTTTAAGAACTTGATCGGGAAATCCATGGAGGTCTACTTTGACGATCTGCTGGTTAAAAGTCGGGACGAGTCTGAACATCTTGAGCATTTAGTTGGGGCCTTCATCATTTTGAGAAAGTTCGGGATGAGGTTGAACCCAGCCAAGTGCACATTTGGCGTCTCGTTCGGGAAGTTTCTTGGGCACCTAGTTAGCAGGCGGGGGATTGAGGCAAACCATGAAAAAATTTGAGCCATCATAAACATGCGATCACCTAGGTCAACCAAAGTGGTACAGAGTTTGGCCGGGCGAGTGGCTGTACTAAACAAATTCGTGTCTCGAGATACTGACCGGTGTCTGCCATTCTTCAAGATCCTTCGTAAGGCCTTTCAATGGTCAAATGAGTGCGAGGAAGCGTTCTAGGAACTCAAGAAGTACTTGGCATCGCCCCCTCTACTCTCAACGCCTGTTCCGGGCAAGGAATTATTCTTATACTTGGCGGTGTTACGCTCGGCGGTCAACTCGACACTCATTCGGGAAGAGCATGGGATATAATTCCCTGTCTATTACATAAGTCGAGCACTTTAAGGCGCAGAATGTAGATACTCCCGCATTGAAAAGCTCGTCTTCGCTCTCATCACTTCAGCTCGGAGACTTCACCCGTATTTCCAGGCCCACGTCAACGTGGTCCTTACGGATCAGCCCCTCCATAAGATCATGAGTAAGCCTAAAATGTTCAGAAGGCTCGTCAAGTGGGCCATGGAGTTAGAGGAATTTGAAGTGGTCTACAGACCCCGCACAACGATCATGGAACAGGCAGTGGCGGACTTCATTGTTGAATTCACATACCAGGAAGACCCAGTTAAAGAACCCGCCCCACCGGCCTTACCGCCCGGACTATAGTCAGATATCCCGACCTGGGTACTTTATGTGGATGGTTCTTCTAACAAACAGGGTAGTGGAGCAGGGATCAACTTAACCACGCCCAATGGGATCCATCTTGAGTATGCGCTTAGGTTTGGATTCAAGGCCTCTAATAACGAGGTCGAGTACGAAGCCCTGCTGGTCGGATTACAAATGACAACCTCAATGGGAGCACTGTAGGTTCAAGGTTGTAGCGACTCTCAGCTCGTGGTAAATCAAGTCAATCAAGAGTATGAGGCTCGAGAGAATAACATGATAACTTATTTAGCCCTTGTCCGAGCAGTTTCAAAGAAGCTTCAGGGCTTCTCCGTCATGTAGATACCTAGGGGGGAGAACACTAGGGCCGACCGGTTAGCCCGTCTTGCTTCATCTTCTGAGTCAGACTTGCCCGGGATAAGGATAGAGCACCTACCCGAGCCAAGAGTGTTCAACTCAGAATGTATGGAGGTAGATTGGTTGCCTCAGAACCTAGCTGGATGGACCCAATCATGGCATTTCTGGCAACATGCACGTTACCAGACGGAAATGAAGAAGCCCGCCGGGTTAAATAGCGAGCGGCAAGGTACCACGTTATTGATGGTATTCTCTACAAGAGGGGATTTTCTATACCGTACCTCCAATGCGTCCACCCTGAGCAGGTGCAAGTAATACTGTACGAAATCTACGAAGAGGTATGCGGGAACCACATCGGAGGCCGCGAACTCTCACACAAAGCCCTGCTACAAGGTTACTACTGGCCGACCATGGCCAAAGACTCTCAAGAATACGTCAAGAGGTGTGATACGTGCCAAAGATTTTCTCCCATGATCAACTGCCCGGGCGAACTTCAGACGCCAATCTTCAGCCCCTGGCCGTTTGCCCAGTGGGGCATTGACATCGTCGATCCCCTACCAACGGGAAAGGGACAAGTCAAGCCCGCTATCATTGCCATGGATTACTTTACCAAGTGGGCGGAGGCCGAGCCCTTGGAAACAATCACCGAGAAGAAAATGGAAAGCTTCGTGGAGAAGAACATCCTCAGTAGGTTCGGCGTCCCCCGGGTTCTGGTTAGTGAGAACGATAAGCAATTTGACACCCCGGTATTTAGGCAGTTCTGCTCGGGCTACGGGATATCCAATCATTACTCATCCCTTGAGCACCCCCAGGCCAATGGCCAGGCCGAGGTGACCAACCGGACTATTCTTTAGTCAATTAAAATAAGGCTTGAAGACGCCAAAAGACTATGGGCAGATGAACTACCGACCCTCTTATGGGCCTACCGCACCACTCCCCGAGCGACAACAGGCGAAACACCATTTTCACTCACCTAGGGCTTCGAGGCCGTGATCCCCACAGAGCTCGGGTTGCCCTCTTATAGGGTGGCAAACTTCAGTGATCAGAGCAACGAAGAGGCCCTCAGAATCGAACTTGACTTGGTAGAAGAAAAAAGAGACCGAGCCTATCTAAAAGTGGCAGCATACAAACAGAGAGTCTCTCGGTACTATAACAGCAAGGTCAAGCATTGGAGTTTCCAAGTGGGAGACCTCGTCCTGAAGGCGGTAAACCAGTCTACTAAAGTCTCGAGCCATGAGAAGCTGGGGCCAAACTAGGAAGGACCATATATAGTCACCCGGATCAGCCGACCGAGCACCTACTGGTTACAAACTCTGGACGGGCATGAGCTCTCTCACCCATGGAACATACAACACCTCCGCAAATACTTTCAGTAGTGCTCGAGAATGAGCAGGTTAGCACTGGCTAGGACGCACTGGCTAGGACTTTTTGTAGCTCTGCTTGAGCAATCACTATAAATTTTCAAATAAAATAAAGGTTTTCTATTTTATTTCGTAAAATTATTCCTAACAGTGTTCCGTGCAAAATTGAACGACCTCAGGCCCAACCCTGAAGCTCCCCCAAAGACCTCGGGATTATACCCAAGGCACAAAAGACCTTGGCTCAAAACCAAGGCATAAAAAAGACCTTGAGCCTAACTCCGAGGCACAGGCTTTGCCTAGGTCTAACCGATGATGGAGGAAAACCCCCTAGGTGGCTGATGATGGCAAGCTTTAAAGGACCCTGCAACCACCCATGTTCCAGGTCGGTTTTCTACGGCCAGTACTCCACACACACCCTCTTGGCAAAAAGCTTGGGGGGCAAGGGAATACCAGACAAAAATAGGGAATTACATAAAGCTTCGCTTAGGTCCAACCGACGATGGGGGCGAACCCCCTAGGTGGCTGATGATGGCAAGCTTCAAAGGACCCTGCAACCACCCATGTTCTAGGTCGATTTCCTACGGTCCCTAACTCCTAGACACCCACCTTAGCAAAATGCTTAGGTGGTAGGGGGATACCAAGCCAAAACAGGAAATCACACCGGTCATTAACAGGGCTAGGAATCCTAACATTCTAAGTACCTACAATGATCAGAGGAAAACTGTCCGGACAGTAAAATAGGACAAGCTCCTAAAGGTACACCGGGCGGGACCTTTAAAATGGGTCAAGAAGACCAAGAATTCTACTGGTTATGGTCTTAAACCATTTGCTAAGGCAGAGAGTTAGATCAGTCAAAATCGGTCGGGAATTGGCAAACACAGGCACACAAGTGCAGAAATAGTAAAAAATTGATGGAAAAGTTGGTCTTAAGGACCTTTTCATTAATTAAAAATGATTTGTACAGGGCCTGGGGGGCAGTTGTAGTAGCCTTCCCAAAAAAAAAAAAAACTACAACACAAAAAGAAAACAGGTCGGGAACCTTAGTTATCCACCTCTACCACATCTTAAGTCTCCCCAGTCTCTTCTTCTGGGGCAACTCCTTCTCTAGTTCCTGAGCCCCAGCCCGGGGCAGGCTCAGCAGCTCCAGCACCAGCAACATGATCCTTACCAGCCGCGGGACCGACGTCCCAGTAGTCCGAATCAATCCCCTCGTAGGACAAGATGTCCCACTCGGGGTGATCCCGAGCAACCCACCGTTTCAGATCCTCATAGCCCTAGAAGAAGCCGTCATCAAACGCTTCTTCCGTGGCCCCTACGGCCGTCACCCCAGCTGCGGCCTTTGCTCGGGCCTGAACTGCCGCCGTGAGGGCTTAGGAAGCTTCTAAATTGGCCTGAGCAGCCGCCAAATCTGCCTGGGCTGCACCCAAGCTCAAGGCTAAGGCCTTGGTCTTGTCCTTCTCAATGGCCAGGGCGGTCTTCCCGGCCTCCGATTCTGCCCGCTCCTTTGACAAGGCAGCTTCGGCGGTGCTGGCCCTCCCGGCCAAAGAAGACAGGGGAGACTCGGACCTGGGGGCCATACAGCCAACCTGCGACGAAAGGGAGAAGACTGGTCAGTCAACAAGGCAAAAAAAAAAAAATGGCCCCCTGCGACGAAAGGGAGAAGACTGGTCAGTCAACAAGGCAAATAAAAAAAAAAGGGAGAAAAAGCAACCGTGCGGGAGGTGAAGAAGCTCACTAAATGAGAGAGGCTGTAGAGCCATCCCTGAAAGTCTTCAAGAGATAGGCCCGCGCATGTCTCCACCTGGCTAGGGATTAGGGTGGACTTCACCCTCTCCCTAACCTCAGCGGGTCCCACCATTGCAAGGTGGAAGTTGCGTCTGCCCGGGGTCCTGCCTCCTCTACCACCTCCACTCGGGGAGCTGACGCCCCCACAGGTTCCGGACGGTTTTCAATCCCGTGCAGGATCCGCCTGAGGGGACGCTCGCTACCGGAGACCTCAGTGGCGGGCCTTTTTCCCTATGTTACCGCTATTTGGGCGGCAGCAGCAGCAGTATCGGCAGTAGTTTGTCTGTCCCTCAGCTGCTCCAAATCCCTCTTGGGGGCCATTACCCAGCCAGAAAACGTAGGCAGCAAAAAGGGAAATGTGGAATGGAAAGACAGGTAGCCCGGACACTCACCAGGAATGATTGGAGAGAAAGTGGGAGCTTGGACGGGTTCCTCTAGAGAATAGGACAAAATCGTCCATCCGGGACAGTATGTTCCAGATGTTGGTAGACAGGTCTGCCAAACCTAAGACCCTGGCCTGGCACTCGCTGGGGATCTCTGGAGGGTTGGTCGACCCAGTTGCAACCAAAAATATGAAAAAAGTTAGCAGATTACAACCTTCTAAAGTAAAGAAATGCAAAAAGAGGCATACCGGGCGGTCTTACCCCTCAATTCCCCCGCCCAAGAAGTCCTTAGCTGGCTTCCCAGGGCCGGGTCGCAAAGACCAAGGGTGGACACCTGGAAGAACTTGCTCTTCCACCCCTTGTTATTGCTCGGGCAGTTGACAATGATCTTTCTGCCCTGCTGGGCTGCAAAAGAGAAGAACCCGATTTCCCGGTGTGCTGGGAATGGACGGTGCGCCCATAGGAATTCTTGAAGGGTGAGTTTATACCCGAAGGCTTGGGGCCAAAGGGAGATTGACCCCATCAAGAACCTCCACCCATTGGGAGCTAACTGTCCGGGAGAAATCCCGAGGTAAATCAGGACGTCCCGGGCGACTGGGTGAAGCGGAAGGCAGAGGCTAGCCATCAGTGCATCCTCAAGCAGGGTGACGAAGCCTGGCTGGTAGAGGTATGCTCCGCCGGGGTTAACAGCTAAAAAACAACCATAAGGGAAAAAATACCTCTCCCTAATGTGCACGAGATCTTAGGAGTGCAGGATAGAGGGGGTAGACTCGCAGGTGAATACTACCTTGGGGTCAGGTATCCCCTCTATCTCATCACCTGAGCCCCGGGAAACGGAGGCAACAGGGGCCTCCTGGTCAGACTCACTATCGTATACACGAACATGAATCATGCCCTCACTCTGGTGGTCAGATGGGGAAGCGGAAGGTAGCTCTAAGCTGGTGTCAGGCATTCCCGACTGGGACATCTTACTCTCTGATCGGGAAGCAAAATTAAAGTCGGAATGCTCCATCTCTGGTATTCCTACGGTAGGGTGAGGAAGTAGGTTCGACCTATGTATGGGTCAGAGACCCCGAGCCTAATATACAAAGAGGGCAGGGTCACTAACCTAAAAGGCAAAGAGTAAATGGTCCTTAACACTAGGTGGCACTCTCTCAAGACTAATTTGGGGACACCCGCTCGGTTCAATTGGCCCAAGGTACCTCCTAACCTAAAAAAAGAACAGAACCTAAGGAGGAAAAAATCCCACTCCCGCTCGAATCCCAGGGGGTTCACTCCCTCCAACGGTTTAGGCACTTTCCCGCCGAAACTGCCTGACAACTATCACTTCGGGCACGTGAAGCGTCGCCTCAAAAGGCACGCACATTAAATGCTTGAAGAGATGGTCCGGTTACCACACAACTGCTTAGTTACTTTTAGACCGGCCTCGTTGGATCCTAACTAGGCCAACCATCAGTTGACACGTGGCAGATGCCAACCATGGTCCTACAGGGTTACCGCTCGGTATGGACCCCAGCAGACCGACGCGTCCAGTCTGACCCGGGGTAGATACCCGACCTCTCTACTGGACGGTCCCCCGGGGCTATACTAATTTTCGAATCTTATCTGATGAGGCCTCGCCTCAGTTCTGAAAATGGGGGGCATCTGGTATGTCCAAAATTATCCGGTCATGGAGTCAAGTTGCCACATCATTAGAAGATCCCCTAGCACTCTATCAAAGGCACCTACAATTCCGTGATCCCGAGCTTGCTCGCTATAACCGCTCGGTATGTGGCGCATAGCCCGGGCTTATAGGGCAACATTCCGCGAATCCAGCTTAACCAACAAGTTTTTGATCAGTCTCCTAATCCGGTTAGAAGATTGAAGGAATAAATATAGTAGTTTCCTAAACCACTTAGGAAACTCCCCCAAATTCATGCAAGATAACTGTAATCAGATTAGGCTTCCTAATCTGCAGAACTTACCATGTACAGGGGGTCTCTTGTATCTATAAAAGAGATCGCCTACCCCCCATTGGGGGATCGCATTCTGAACCTAAAGATTAGCGTATTATTTCCACCAAGACACGCACACCCGGGCGGTTTTACTGGTAGTGCCGCCCGACTGTTGGCTCACCAGGCCCACCGACGATTTGCTAGTGAAGCGCACCGACACACCCGTGGACGTAGGTCACCTCGTTAACGGGACCGAACCGCATACAAACTCTTGTGTCCCAACATCTTTATCTGAATCTCTCTTACCAATTTTTGGCATCATCATATAGTATTACTCTTTTACCTTACGTATTAGGTTAGTTTCACTTTGCTCCTTATATTTCAAAAGTCAATACTTTAACTTCCTTTTCTTTATGTGTTAAAGTACAAACTCTAATGGTATCGATTTTTTATAAGAATCAACAAATATAATCTTCATTGATGTCTAAACTACAGTGGGATTAAGCGTCAATTTTGAACCATAAGGGAATAAAACAAAAATGGGACTAATTATAGAGCGTAAATGTATTTAGTCCATTAGAGGTTGTTTGGAAGAGTAATAATCGGTTATGTAGTTCACAAGTTAACCAATTCTACAAATTTAAGTATTTTGTGATTGTCAATTTCTTGCATAGTAGTTTGTGCCCAGTCTAATAATTTTTTCAAAATTGATTTTTCCCAAATCAACATACCTTGATTTCTACAAGAACAAGATAAAATGTGATATTTGAACTGAGCCAAGTCCAGTTTTAGATAATCCCAAATACACTCTTAGGTTTCAGTTTAGTCACAATCACATTAGATTTAAGCATCAACTTTTAAAGCATGAAAGATAAATTGAAAAGAATTCTGCTACAGGCACCGACAATCTGCACCGAAATGGTGCACCGATTGATCGGTGCCATCTATTTCGTCGGGCCCCACACATATGGGGTCTGGGTCCCACCGGAACGGACGGCACCGATTAATCGGTGTACCATTTCGGTGCAGATTGTCGGTGCCCAAAGCTTTTCCAAATTGAAAATGAATCTAACCACAAGATAAATTGTATTTAACTCTATTTCAAAAGACTAAGGTCAAGTTTGGTAGACAAGAATGAACCTTGGAATGAAATGGTCATTCTTGGGTTCATTTCAGTCATGTGTTTGGTGTGACCAGATATAGTAGATGGGCATTCCTTTTGGAATGAGCATTTCTACTTGAGCAGGATTGGTCATTACTTGTCAAAACCTAAGGCATGCTCATTCTATTCGCACAGGAATGACTATCATTATAAAATATAAAAAAAAATTCCTTAAAATACAATTTGTCAAATAATAAATATTTGGATTAAACATTATTGATACAGAAAAAAATGTAAGATATTAAATTAATATTTGAATAAAAATATTGAACTGTAATTATCAAATATATTAAATTCTTAAAGAGATTTTGCAAGTAGATTAAATAATAAGGTGGACTAAAATAGATAATAATGTCATATTATTTCATTAAAAACTATCTACTAACTATTCAGGCAAAAAAATATTTAAAAAATTGCAGATTTCAAAATATTTCATGAAATATCCAATATTAGATTGTCAGACTTACAAAATACGTTTAAAGAGTATTTATTCGAAAAAAATATTACAAGATATTCCATAAAACAATTCTCTAAAAGAAATTTTCATAAAAATATTTGATTTCTTAAAAAAAAATATTAAATATATTATAGATAAATAATATTGGATGTTTGTACCATAAGTATTTTGTACAAATGAAAATGTTAGCTTAAATTTGAGTTTGTTCCACTAATTGATTGTTAGAATCAAAAGTGCAACGTAATTGGCATTTAACTCCTAGGAATTTAGTTAAATAGCTGAATGTAATAACTATTGCTATTTCATTCTATTCCCGAGTCTATTCAATTCCTGACTTATTTCATCCTTGCATATCAAATGTGCCCTAAGGGTGCGTTTGATAACACAATTTACAGTTGAAATGAAAACTTTTAGTACTTTTTAAAATTTTAGTACGTTTAATATTATGCCACTTAATTAAAAAAAAAAAGAAGTTCAAAAAAATATTGAAAACTTTAAATAAACAATTTCAACTGAAAAAATCACCGAGTACATTCTATTTCACTACTTAAAACATCATATTTTTATTACAAATTTATTAGACTAAAATATGTAGCACCTAAAATTATTTACCTGATTTCTTGTTTGGGCAAGGCTATTAGACCTTCTCCAAACCCCTACATCAAAAGTCATTTTGAGGCAAAGTTGCTAAATAATTTATAAAAATGAGCTCCAGGAAGCATCAGCTGAAGCAACAAATTTTGCAGTAGCCCCAAATTAGAAAAGGCAAAATTGAGCCAATTGAATTTCCTTAAATATGTTTATACAAAGTGGGTTGAGAAATTGAGAGAGAGTAGTCTAGGGTTCTGTATATTCACATGAGTACAATGAAAATAATAGATTAAAAGATACAATATTTGATGTAGAGATTGGATTGACACACTTTAAAACATCAAATACCATTCATCAATTTTGCCCTAGATGTTAGCAAATCACACAATTGCAACACATTTGATGGGTTGCCTTAGAGATGGTCTTATGAGCAGCTTTGTATATGTACAAACATACACAAGCATGGAATTGTTTAAATTGTATTGAAATTATGAATAAATAATTATTTAATACTATTTTCACTCACTATCTTGAGACAAATTATTTATCTAACAAAGCTCCTTTTAATGAGTAATGATTGAGTCACTAACAATTTTTCACAAATAAAATTTATTAATAGTTTATCTCTCTCCTAGATAGTATTATAGGGTTTGGTTAATTTTAGTGAATTCCGCAGTGCTACCCATGAGAGAGACTATTAGTAGATTTTATTTGTGAAAGTTGCATTACCGACTCATAGGGGTGTACATGAGCTGGGCTGCTCAACAAGGGCTCGCGGCTCGACACGATAAAGGCTAGGCTAGGCTAGGCTCGACTTGGCTCGAAAGAGCTCCAAGGTTGATTAAAGATCGTGAAAAAGTTCGTTAACAGACTTGATAAAGAGTTTGTATACTAATATATATTTTTATTATAAAATTATATAATTTTTAAAAAAATATGATAACTGCCCGCCCCGAAGGTGGGGGGCGATCCCCTCGAGGGTCGCGACCGTTTTTTGCCGATGAAGCGTGAGAAGAGGGGGTAAAAGTACGTAAAAGTGAGAGTAGGGCCAAGTAAAAGTTCAGAGTCGCCACCTAACATGTTTCAAGAGTTAGGACCCCTGCAAAGACAATCGACGCAATCATCTTTGACTTTTGAAAAATGTTTTAAAAAAAGTAAGGCCCTTTTAAAGTGTGACTCGAATAGTCATGTGAAACCAGAGTTCTTGGAGTGGGTTCGGGGACTCATTATGTGAGGGATGGTGTTAGGCACCCTCGAGCATCCGTGATACGTGGTTGCCGATTTATGTATCTCGACACGAGATAGTTTTGAAAGTATGTACATATCCCGACTCGAGATAGTTTCAAAGTATGTAGTTATGTATACGTATCTCGACACGAAATAGATTGAAAGGATGTACACATATCTCGACTAGAGATAGTTTAAAAGTATGTACACGTATCTCAATACGAGATAGTTTTGAAAGTATGTACATATCTCGACTCAAGATAGTTTGAAAGTGTGTAGTTATGTATACGTATCTCGACACGAAATAGTTTGAAAGTATGTTATGGCCGCACCCAAGTATGGGTTACATACGTATTTTGACACGAGAATCAGGCCGTACGTAGTTCTGTGCTTGTATGTATGTGGGTGTTTTTGTCATAACTTGAAATTTTAATTAAGGGTAAAATTGTATTTAGATGCTTATGTGCGAACTATTAATTAAATTGGTATAGCATTTAAATTTGTCTTAACTTGTGTCACTATATTTATTTATTTACTTATTTATTTTCTTTTTTTTTATTGGGTTTTATTTTATTTTATTATATATATATATTTATTAATCTAGTGTTAATTTGGGTACATGTTTTAAATTGGGAATATAACATTAGACCACACACACACACACACACATGCTATGTATCATTTTAATGCATTTAGAATACAAAACAAAAACCAAAGAAATGAGTGTGCCCCACCCCCTTAAGTGGCCGGCCAACACTTCTCTCTTTCTCCTCATTTTCATTTTCTTTCTTTTCTTTCTCTCTCTCTCTTCTTCTCCTCCTTCTCTCTATATTCATTTGGGTATACATCAAACCTCCATGGATCTTCTTCTAAAAGCTTCCAATAGACCCCCAAAAATTGATTTTTGGGAGTTTTGCTATTTCACATTTTAGTCTTAGATTTTCAAGAGCTTTCTAGTGATACCCTCGAAATCCATTTTGGTGGCCATTATCTTAGTTTACCCAAATTATATAGAACTTCAAAATTCATCTTCTTCAACCATGGAGTCCCATTGAAGAATTATAACATGCAGTGGGTTCTTGAGCTTCCTAGGGCTTTTCTTTACATCTTCTTGGAGCCATTTGGAGTTCTTTGAATTTTCTCAAGTTTTGGTTGCTCTTCCATTTATTTTGGAAAATCTCTATAGAGGTAGATATACATTGTCTCATTTCCATATGTTATACTTGCCTAAGGTGCTTTGAGTTCATTTATATGTGCTAGGAGAGAACTTAGACACATGTATTAGGATTTTCCCAAAGTTGTAATGTTAGGGTTATTATGCCTAAATATAGTTTACATGCCTTGGTTGTACAAGTTGTGATTTTGATGTGTTATATGTGATCAAAATGATGTTAAGAGAATAATTTAAACACATGCATGAGGTTTCCCCAAAGTTGTAATGTTATAGTTGTTATGCCTAAATGTGATTTATATGCCTTGGTTGTGCAAATTGTGATTTTGGGGTGCTAAATGTTATTTGAAGGATGTTAGGATAATAATTTGGACACATGCATTAGTTTTTTTTTTTTTTCCAAAGTTGTAAATTTTGAGTTGTATGCCAAATTGTGAATTACATGTTTAGATTTTACAAAACTTGATTATGTGATGCTAGATGTGCTTAGGATGCTCCCTTTTATGTGTAAAAGCATGTTAGGATGTTAGTTTATAAATTATTGTTGGAATGTCAAATTATGAAATTTAACTATATTCTTTGAGACCCTTGATATCATGTCTAATGGACTAGAATTATTGCTTAATTTATTGTAGTGGATCATCCTTAATGTCATTGTTAACATCATATGCATTGAGACCTAATTGGCAAGCATTACATTATCACGACATAAACGTTTTGTTTTGAAAAGAGAAAAACCCCATGCGAGGGAATTTTATTTAAGAAATTCGGACATGGGTTGTGATGTGAGACAGGGAGAATAACCCTTAGAAACATTCAAACTCCAACTATATTCGGTTGGCTCCCGGAAGTTGGTATGCTATACTCCATGTGTGGGTGGCTCATGGTTCGGTAATGAGAGAGGTGTGCACATATCACGCATAGCCTTGAGGCTCTAATAATTTCATTATAGCCGCGGTGGCGATACATTGCACCTCATTTCATTTTAGTCATGAATATCATATAGACTTGTTTCAAAACTCACTCTTGCAAAGGTTAAAGTCTAGGACTACACTGTATATGTTAAAGTTCCTAGCTACACCAACTTTTACTTGAAACACTACTTCACACTCACACGATCTACATCGACCAACCTTTTTTTCAAAATACGTGCACACGCACACACTCATACATGTACAAAGCACAGAACTACGTACGACCTGATTCTCGACTTGAGATACGTATGCAACCCCTCACCTGGGTGCGGCCATAACCACATTTTTTTTTCAATACTTGTACATTCTCACACATTATTTCTTTTATTTATGCCCCATTATCATGAAAATCACTAGAATTGGCAACCATGTTTTGCATGGATGTTCGAGGGTGCCTAACACCTTCCCTCGACATAATCGAGTCCCCGAACCCATATTTTAAAAGATCTCTGGTTTTCGCATGGCTATCAAGAGTCACACTTTTAAATGGCCCACTTTTCTCAAAACTGTTTTTTAAAAGTCAAAGATGAATTACTTTAATTGTCTTTGCAGGGGTCCTAACACCCAAAATGTTAGGTGGCGACTCTGAACATTTAAATAGGCCATACAATACTCTTTTTACCACTCCCAATAAAAATCAAGTCGCAATTCACCCACTTTAAAAAAAAAGAGCCAGGCCCACAACACAGACAGCCTGGCTGTGCCGAAAACGCGGGCGCGACAGCTGGCGACTCTGCTGGGGATACACTTTAGAAGACTCAGGCCATCACTTTAGTGATTTTCATTATAATGGGGCATTTCTTTTTTACTAACAATTTTGTTTTACCTTTTTTTGTGAATTCGTATTCGTTTGTACAGGTGTTCATGACTCCGACTAAGAAAATTGCAAGGCCAATGCCAAAATTTGCAAAGGCCAATGCCAAAATTGCAAAATGCCAAGATCTTTCACTATCATGCACACTACACACTGGCATGCAAGCATAACATAACCCTTCCTTAAGAGGAAACCTTTAAGATTAGATAGGAGGATTAGTAAGTGGCATGGCCGTTGCGGTAGTACCGCCGGTACCAGCACCGAAACTTCCTCCGCTCGAGCCACCAACCTGAGAAAGTGCTTCGGCGCCGGAGGTTTGAAGGTTTGGGGACCCTGCCTGATTTAAGTTTCCATTAGACATCAACCTCTTCACATGCTCTCACTCTCTACACATGCATCAATGTTGTTACATCACTTTCTCCACATGCTCTCACTCTCTATGTGTGCATCAATATCGAGTGATGTCATTCTCTCCACGTGCTCTGTGTGTGTCTGTGTGTGTGTGTGTGTCTGTGTGTGTGTCAGTCTCACTGACCCCCTCTCTCTCTCTCCCTCTTTCTTTCTTTCTTTTTTTCTTTCCCACCGGGTCCCTCTCTCCGTCACTCTCATGGACATCCCCCCTCTCTCTTTCTTTTTCTCACCTGCTCCCTCTCTTTCTGTCGCTCTCACAGACTCTCTCTCTCTTTCTCAACGCCCACTCCCTTTCTCTCTTTCTATCACTCTCAATGACCTCTCTCTTCCCCTCATTTTAAAAACCCCCCACATCCCCCTCCTTATCTGTCTTTCTCACACATTCTCCCTCTCTCTTTGACGAACCTCTCTCTATTTTACTCTCCTCCCCTCTTTCTTCTTCTCCTCCTCCTTCCATCTCTCTATAGAAACTCATCATTCTTCTTGGGAAAATCAGAAAAAAAAAAAAAAAAAAAAAAAAACCTCTAATAAGAGGAAGCTAAAACAAGCCCTGTACAGGAGCTTCTCATAGAGATCAAGAAGAGGAACAGAGAATCATAACAAAAAAAATGGGTGTGAAGAGAGTTATGGACCCAACATATCATTGTTGTGGTGCATGTATATATAATAGAAGACAGTGCCGAACTGATTGTCCCTTGGCTCCCTACTTTCAGTACGAAGGAAGTAACGAGGATTATGAGGTAATTCACAGTTTTCTTGGATACAGGAACTTTTTACGCCTTATTCAAAATGTATCCAAGCCAGATCACCAACAAACTATCAACTCCCTTGTATATGAAGCCACAGCTAGGCTTCAAAATCCCATCTTGGGATGTGTTTCTTATATCTTTCTCCTTGAACAACAAGTTCGAGAACTGAAGGAACAGGTTTCACAACTTCAAGCTCAATCAAAAGAAGAATCACCCAAACAATCCAAAGAGCCTGATCTGGATCCTTGGCTCAAGTACGCCACGGAAGATCCGAATTGCAACATGGAAATTCTTCAAAAATACTCCAATCTCGTTTCTCCCATCACAACTGCTCCAATCTCTTCTGAAATCCCTAGCCCTACCCATATTCCTCCTGTCACTCAAATTCGTACAATATCTTCTCATTCTCGTTGGTCTGATCCAGCCCAGCACGCGCAATCTAGCAACAACCACCAAAATTCTCCAGGTCTGTTAGATCTCTCTACTTCCAACACGAGCTCTCCAACCTCTAGTCCTACCCACGCCCTCTCTGCTACTCCAAATTGCTCCCACTGGTCTGATCTAGTCCAACACTTGCAATCTGGCGAGTCTCAAATTCCCTTGAATCAAACAGAAAAATCAGGGTTCCCAAAATATCCAAATCTCTCTCTAAATCTTCAAGTGAGTTCGTCAAAACCACCTACTCCATCCACTGATCCTTACTCTTTCCTCACTGTCAATAATTTAGCTCAAAACTCCTTCTTGGATTTAATTGACAAGATGGGGAACCAACATGCCTTCAAAGAAAAGAGAAGAAAATTCACGGGGTGGTATGAGCCCTAGAATTAAGGCTCTTTTTTGTTTTTTTTTTTTTAAAAAAATTCAAAAAAAAAAAAAAAAAGTCAAAAAAAATTTTCAAAAAAAATGGAATGAACATCATGGTCCGTATTCGAGGTAGTCCCTGTACGTCGAGTGTGCGTGGGATTGAGCCCACATGTCTTACTATGCGTGTCCCTCCACCAGCTTAATGTAGTTTGGATCATTGGGTATTGTTTTATAGGGCAACTGGGAGGGTAAGCATCCCAGGACGGTATTGTCCTCAGAAGTAAGTCCTGAAGAACATTAACCCAGGGTTCTGTGGAACGGACTATAGGATCTATATGGTTGCTGAAAAGCGCGTAGGATGTCGTTAGCATTCGATCTCTGGAAGGAGGCCTCACGTTGGCAGAACTCAGTTCCCACTCAGCAAAATCCAAATGTACATTTGTATCATTGTAACTTTTCATATTTAAAAAATAATAAAAAAAAAAAAATCCTCCTTCGTACTATCTTCGCTTCTTATGCAATGTACCCTCACGTTGGGTTATCAGTTCAAGAATCAGCTGTGGAAATACTATCTCTTGTTGGTAACATAAGTGCACTTTCTAAAATGAGGATTCTATTCCCTCATCATCACTTTCATAATCCACTTGTGTTTGCTATTATCAATCTGAGTCAGCTTAAAGGCTGACATGTGTCCCAAGTCAGAAAAAGGCATGTTTGGTCATTCCTAGTCCTTCATTCAAGCCTAATTCGATACAATGGCAGCACATGCAAATCCATACCGCGAACACTGATATTACCAAATCCAAACAGCACTAGTGCATTCGCAACTGTCCAAATCATCTCATTGCCAAATCAAATAGACTGCTCTACTTTCTCAAAACTTTTACTCCCTTTCAAAACAAAACAAAAATCAAAAAAGGAAAAAGGAAAAAGGAAAAAGGAAAAAGCAAAAAGAAAAAGAAAACTGAAAAGAGGAGAGAGAGAGTGCATTGGTCACGAGAAAGGAAGAAAAAAGGAAAAGAAAAAGTAAAGGAGGAGAGAGAGGGATTGTCGGTCACGAAAAGCAAAAAAAAGGAAGTCAAAAGAAAAAAGGAGGAGAGAGAGAGAGATTGTCGGAAAAAGAAAAGAAAAAGAAAAAGAAAAAGAAAAGAAGAAAAGACGGGGAGAGAGAGAGAGAACGTGCCGATGAAAGAAAAAAAAGAGTATAAACATTCTCTCTCTCCCTCATTCTCATTCACTCCTCCCCCTCGAACACAATTCTTCCCTCATCTCTGCATCTCTGTCTCCTCTCCCTTCTTACTCACTCATCTTTCTCTCACTTTTCTCCCCGCACCATACTCACTGTCTTTCACCATTGTACCAGAAGTTTGATCTTGTTTTAGGCGTGGGGGTGCTCTTTCAAAAAAAAAAAAAACAATTTGGAGAACAACATGGATTTGGGTGAGATAATTCTACTCTGCGAAGCATGCATTCTTCTTTGGATAGCTTGGGCGGCTGCAGCTTACTTCTGGCTCAAACCGTCTGGCAATGAAGAACCGTCTGGCAATGAAGAAGGCCATAAAGATTAGAAAAAAATGTTCTTGGAACTCGGTCCGCCCCTGTGATTCGAATCACTTGTTGGATGGGGTGGCTTTACCAATGAACAATGGGTTGATGAAAGTGTAAGGGTTTTCTTGTTGTTCTCTTTTTGCTTTTATATGTATTAGAAAATATCATCAATAAAAAGAGAATGTCAAGGATTATGTAAATACATGGGCATCCAATCATATGTGTTGTTCCCATCCATCCAGTACATGCATTGTTTCTAAATCCTTTACCAACGGTCTAATACACCCACAAGCCTTTGGTCACTCTCGCAAAAGGCCAATACTTCACCCATTGCCTAAAATTCCACTCCTTACAAGGCATCAAAATGTCACACAGGCACAGTTTCTCCACTACTAAATATATGCATTGTTTGCTTTGCATAAGTACATACATTTCTTTTATAAAAAAAAAAAAAACAAGTTCAAAAAAAAAAAAAAAAAAGCAAAAAAAAAAACTTTTTTTCATCATCTTGCTTTAAAATCTCATGATTCATTGGATATGGCTGTCTTGTAACTTGTTGAAGCCAGTTTGGACATCGCATTGGACTTTTGGACACAACACACGATAGAACATGCCAAAAAGGCTTTAAGACCATGATTAATCATTACAGTGTCTGACATTGTTCATCATCGCAAGTGCATGCTGCTCTACCACTTTAGCATATGGACAGGACACTCTCTGGGGCAGAAATACCTCAACTCAAGGCACGCCATACATCATCAAATACCAAGCGGGGCGGCCCATTGTTCCCCATAACATTGCACGAGCTTCAATGTTGTACATATATGATTTCTAAAATCCAACTATATTTGTGTCAAAATGATGAGAGGCAATCATTTCAGCTATCCATACACTATTATTCACTTGCTAGCCCACTTGAGCAATACAATAAAAATCTCTTTTCAAATTCAAACCCCCTGAGGATCACCCCCACACTGGGGCAATGATAAAAAAAAAAAAAAAAAAAAAAAGCCCGAAGTTCAACGAAAAAGAAAAAAAAATACAGAAGCTGGACAAATCCACAGAATACTATCCAACTTGGATACTGGCTTCAAACTGGGGCAATTCCCCCCCAAGTCACATTACACTCAGTAATACTCACCTCACACTAGATTGGGGCAGGCAAAAAGAAAAAAATAGAGCATAAGGTGATCTCGGGCATCGACCTTTCAAAAAAACTTTGAGCCTTCATGCGATCCTTCATTTCTTAACCCACGACCTTGGCCTACAATACAACCCACTAAAAGTCCACTCTGATTGACACAAGCCTTGTTGGATTTATTAAATCATACTTTTGCATCATTTCAAAGATATGGGCCATCACATACTGTCAATTTCAAGATAGTCCGGCGGGCGTAGTGAAAACCTAAGAAAAAGGTGCTATGAATCAAGACTATGGCAAAACTGTCGATGCAAGCAAATACGGACAAGGACTGGACATTCACCGAATACTGGGGCACTGAGCTCATACAGTCAAATACGTTACCTTCTAGTGTTCCAACAAGCAACAAGACAGACAATATCCATTAACTTATGAACATTCTTTCGCAGATGATTAAACTCATGCATCAAATACTTTTGTAAATACTCTGTACATTGCATGAAAAAAACAAAAACAAAAACAAAAATCATTCATACTTTACAGCATAGCAGAAAATGCATATCTTTTGTAACAGGGGCAACTGGAGCCTGGTGCCTCCATCATCCTTATAAGGAGAACACTCACCACTGGCCCAATTTCTAAAGCCTAACCACTGGCCCAACTTCCAAAAGCCCAACCACTGGCCCAACGTCCATTGGCCCAACTTCCAAAAGCCCAACCCTCGACCCAACTTCCAAAAGCCCAGCCACTGGCCCAATTTCCAAAAGTCCAACCACTGGCCCAATATGCTTCCAAAGCCCAACTTCTAAAGCCCAGCCACTAGCCTAACTTCCAAAAGCCCAGCCACTGGCCTAATTTCCAAAAGCCCAACCACTGGCCCAACTTCCAAAGCCCAACTGCTGGCTCAGCTTTCAAAAGCCCAACCCTTGACCCAACTTCCAAAGCCCAATACCGGCTCAACTTCCAAAAGCCCAACCACTGGCCTAACTTCCAAAGCCCAACTGCTGGCCCAACCTCCAAAAGCCCAACCACTGGCTCAACTTTCAAAAGCCCAACCATTGACCCAACTTCCAAAAGCCCAACCACTGTCCCAACTTCCAAAGCCCAACCACTGTCCCAACTTCATAAAGCCCAACTATTGGCCCAACTTCAAAAGTCCAACACCGGTTCAACTTCAAAAGTCCAACCATTGGCCCAACTTCCAAAAGCCCAACACCGGCTCAACTTCCAAAAGCCCAACCACCGGCCCAAACTTCTAAAGCCCAACTGCTGGCCCAACTTCCAAAAGCCCAACCACTGGCCCAACTTCTAAAGCCCAGCCACTGGCCCAACTTTCAAAAGCCCAGCCACTGGCCCCATTTCCAAAAGCCCAAACACTGGCCCAACATGCTTCCAAAGCCCAACTTCTAAAGCCCAGCCACTTGCCCAACTTCCAAAAGTCCAGCCACTGGTCCAATTTCCAAAAGCCTAACCACTGGCCCAACATGCTTCCAAAGCCCAACTTCTAAAGCCCAGCCATTGGCCCAACTTTCAAAAGCTCAACCACTGGCCCAACATACTTCCAAGACCTCTCACTGTATGCAGCCTTTGCTCAGGCTCGCCAACTCTACAACAACCTCTCAGTTCAGATCTACATGTCAAATCAACCTCCCATCTATGGATCATCAAGAAGTATGTCCCGTACTTGGAATCACCTATCCATATCATCCAACATCAGGTATGAGTCCGTCAAGTGGCATCCTGTTCATCTCCTCTAACATTAGGTATGAGTCCGTCAAGTGGCATCCTGTTTATCTCCTCTAACATCAGGTATGAGTCCGTCAAGGGGCATCCTGTTCATCTCCTCTAACATCAGGTGTGAGTCCGTCAAGAGGCATCCTGTCTATCTCCTCTAACATCAAGTGTGAGTCCGTCAAGGGGCATCTTGTTCATCTTTCTCTAGCATCAGGTGTGAGTCCTTCAAGTGGCATCCTATTCATCCCACATCAGTCGCAGGTATGAGTCCGTCAAGGGGCATCCTATTCATATCATTCAACATCTGGTATAAGTCCGTCGAGGGGCATCCTGTTCATATCATTTAGCATCAGGTATGAGTCCATCAAGTGGCATCCTGTTCATCTCATTCAACATCAGGTACAAGTCAGTCAAGTGGCGTCCTGGTCATATCATTGGGCATCAGGTACAAGACCGTCAAGTGGTGTCCTGTTCATCTCATTCAACATCAGGTACAAGTCTGTCAAGTGGCGTCCTATCCATATCATTAAGCATCAGGCATTTTCCCTTACTATCTCGCGCTCTATAGCAATCACGCCCCACGCGGCATTTCGCTCTCTCACATCCACAGCAATCACGGCCCAACCTGGCTTTTTGCTCTCTGGTCTCTCTACTTTTCATCACTTTTGCTTCTTCGTCAGAGCATGAACTACGCTCGGTCTGATTCTCCCGATGGGAGATACGTAGGCAGCTCTAAGAGCTCAACCATACCCTTACTTTTACATTCTCGGTTAAAGTTTGAGATTATGCGACTTCGCACTTCTCGACTACACCGTCTCTCACCATCTATAAGCTATCCAGGTTCGTACGAGCTACGCTCGGTCTGATTCTCCCGATGGGAGATACGTAGCAGCTTTAAGAGCTCGACCATACCCTCACTTTACTACATTTTCGGTTAGAGTTTGAGATTACGCGGTTATGCACTTCTCGACTACACCATCCCTCTTTTACTCGATTCTCGCATGAATCCCCAACAAAGTCGTTCACCCTTTCTGTTAATGCTCTCAATCCCCAACGGAACCATTTGCGTACTCTGGTGGTACTCACATTCACTTGCCTACATTGGCACCTCTCACACTTGCCTACGATGGCATTTCACATTCACTTGCCTACATTGGCACCTCTCACACTTGCCTACGATGGCATTTCACATTCACTTGCCTACATTGGCACCTCATACTCACTTGCCTACGATGACATTTCACATTCATTCGCCTACATTGGCACCTCATACTCACTTGCCTACGATGGCATTTCACATTCACTTGCCTACATTGGCACTTCATACTCACTTGCCTACGATGGCATTTCACAGTCACTTGCCTACATTGGCACCTCATACTCACTTGCCTACGATGGCATTTCACATTCACTTGCCTACATTGGCACTTCATACTCACTTGCCTACGATGGCATTTCACAGTCACTTGCCTACATTGGCACCTCATACTCACTTGCCTACGATAGCATTTCACATTCATTCGCCTACGTTGGCACCGCATACTCACTTGCCTACTCTGGCACGTCTTTTACTTATTCTCATCACTTAAAAGAAAAGGGACAAAAATGGGTCGTCTAGTTTCTTTGCCACGATTTGCTTCGCAAAACATGACAAAGAGGGGCAGCTGTAGACACCCCATTTTTGCCCAACCCAATTATTTCAAAATAAAATGCTGTAGGCACCCATTTTTACCTAACAAAAAAAAAAAAAAAATGTTGATTTTTTTACTTCTTTTCTTTTCACCAAGCTAGGTAGATTTTTTTAAAAAAAGGAAAAAAAAAATAGATGTTGGGATTCCCTCTTGTAGTAAAAAAAAAAGGGAGACAAACACAAAGATATTGGGATCCTTTCTTTTAGCAAAAAAACAAGAAAAAAAGAGGTGGAGTTTTTCTTTTCAATAAACAAAACTTGGTGGATTTTTACTATTCCATAAAAAATGCAAGTAGTTTGTTTCTTTTACTTAAAAAAACAAAAATGTGTGGGTCTTTTTTATTTTTTAGTGGAGAGTTTTTTTAAAAAAATAAAATAAAAAAAAAAGAAATAAAAATCTTGCTTGGCCTATAAATAGAGACCAATGCAAGCCAATTGAGGGAAAAAAAAAAGAGCTTTCTCTACATACATCTTCCTCATCTTACTCTCCATCTCCTTCACCTTCCCCCTCATCCCCTTCACCTTATCAAGAAAAAACCACCAACAAAAAAAGAGTTTCCACTTTCTCCACTACTCCTCCACCTCTTCTAACCACCACCATCAAGACCACCATTACGATCATCACCTTCCATCTAGCTACCACATCACCACCATTCCCATCAACATACCTTACGGTCACCTCACCACTATCGTCATCCGTTGCCACCCAACCATTATCATACCGCCTCAAGTCATCAATCACATCCCAGTCATTTACCATTGATGCTCTAGCCGACTTCTCTAGTTCCTCTAATAACTCAGGTTTTTTTGATGTTCAACTTTTCTTCATCTCTTATACATACCATCTATGTTCTTGCAAATAAAAAAATAAATAATAATAATAAAATAAGCAAAGAAATCTGCGTCCTACTCGGAATTACTTGGTTTGCAATACAAAAATCATGTCCGACTCTGGATTACATATATGGTTCCCAATAAGGAGACCCTGCGTGGTTTCTAATACGGGGACCTATGTTCTGCTGGGGATGACGCGATTGTTAATACGGGAACCTATGTTCTACTGGGGACTACGTGGTTTTCTAAATATGGTCGGATATTCCGCCTTCTTTTTTTATTTTCTCTTATGGTCGGATATTCCGCCTCTCTTCCTCTTTCTCTTTTATTTTTCTCTTATGGACGGATATTCCGCCTTTCTTTTTCTTTTACTTTCTTTATCAGTAGTGTGACTTCCCTATAAATCCACTCTGGTTGGTCCTTCCGCCTTTACTGCTTTCCTTATATATGTTGTAAATACATATTATTATGACAGGTTCATGAACTCGCCTATCACTCCATAGCTACTTCAAAAACACTTTCATTGGGCACCGACCCTTACTTCCGGCATAAAAAAATAAAAATACAAAAAAAAATCTATTTTCTTTCTTTTGGGCACCGACCCTTACTTTCGGCATAAAAAAATAAAAAATAAAGAAAAAAATCTATTTTCTTTCTTTTGGGCAACGAGCCTTACCTCCGCCATAGGAATAAAAGAACAGAAAACGAAAAATACAAAAACACAAAAAAAAAACACTTCATTCTCCACTCACTTGCACAAGCTCGTTTCAATCACAATCACTTTTCAAAATTCCTAGTTATACCATTTTTTTTTCACTCAAATCACTTTTTTCAAAACTCACTCTTGCAAAGGTTAAAGTCTAGGACTACGCTGTATATGTTAAAGTTCCTAGCTACACCAACTTTTACTTGAAACACTACTTCACACTCACACGGTCTACATCGACCAACCTTTTTTTCAAAACATGTGCACACGCACACACTCATACATGTACAAAGCACAGAACTACGTACGGCCTGATTCTCGACTTGAGATACGTATGCAACCCCTCACCTGGGTGCGGCCATAACCACATTTTTTTTTTCAATACTTGTACATTCTCACACATTATTTCTTTTATTTATGCCCCATTATCATGAAAATCACTAGAATTGGCAACCATGTTTTGCATGGATGTTCGAGGGTGCCTAACACCTTCCCTCGACATAATCGAGTCCCCGAACCCATATTTTAAAAGATCTCTGGTTTTCGCATGGCTATCAAGAGTCACACTTTTAAAGGGCCCACTTTTCTCAAAACTGTTTTTTAAAAGTCAAAGATGAATTACTTTAATTGTCTTTGCAGGGGTCCTAACACCCAAAATGTTAGGTGGCGACTCTGAACATTTAAATAGGCCATACAATACTCTTTTTACCACTCCCAATAAAAATCAAGTCGCAATTCACCCACTTTAAAAAAAAATAGCCAGGCCCACAACACAGACAGCCTGGCTGTGCTGAAAACGGGGGCGTGGCAAGTGCTATGCCCGAACATCCTATCATCAAGCTATTGATTAACTTGACGGAATAGGCTCGATCGGGGTAGGTGAAAAAAGTGTTTTGTAATTTTTTTTTTGTCTTTTTTGTTTTATGTGCTGGAAGTAAGGATCGGTGCCCAGTGGTTTGAGAAAGAGTGCCGGAAGTAAGGGTCGGTGTCCAGTGGTGTAAAAGAGTAATCGGAAGTAAGGGTCGGTGCCCAGTGGATGAAAAGTTTTACCAAAAGTACGGGTCAGTGCCCAGTAGTTTTAAAAAGGTTTTATCGGAAGTATGGGTCGGTGCCTAGTGATTGAAAAAAGTGCCGGCAGTACGGGTCGGTGCCCGAGTAATGAAAATGTGTCAATTTTTTTGTGTTCTCTATTTTTCATTAACGAATATCTATAACAGGAGATAAAATGCAGCCGAGTGGGTCATTAGATCTCCTTCCGGTTGACGCAGGATATAAAGTCCAATCGGGTGGAGTTCAAAGGTCTTCTTCCGACTGGCGCAAGATATAGTAGTTTGATAAAGTTCAGCCGGGTGGGTCATTAGATCTCCTTCCGGCTGACGCATAATATATAGTCCAATCGAGTGGAGTTTGAGGCCTCCTTCCGACTGGCGCAGGATATAGCAGTTTGATAAATTTTAGCCGGGTGGGTCATTAGATCTCCTTCCAGTTGACACATGATATATAGTCCAATCGGGTAGAGTTCGAAGGTCTCCTTCCGACTGGCAAAATAGAAGGTGGAATATCCGACCAGTAGATTTATAGGGAGACCACACCACTAACACAAAATAAAAGAGAAGGCGAAAAATCCGACCAGTGGATTTATAGGGAGCCCAGACCACTAAAAGAAAATAAAAGAGAAATAAAAAGGCGGAATATCCGACCAGTGGATTTATAGGGAGCCCAGACCACTAAAAGAAAATAAAAGAGAAAGAAAAAGGCGGAATATCCGACCAGTGGATTTATAGGGAGCCCCAGACCACTAAGAGTATGAGTTTGAGTATGTTACCTGTGCAGAATGGGCTATTGAAGCCCAATCGGTGTTTTGTTGCGAAAGAATGAAAGAATACCGAGAAACGTAGCAGAAATAATCCAAGAAGACCCAAGTCGTACTTCGACACAAAATCGACATGAATTGACGTCATAGTTGGATCCAGAAGGGCCGAAAGAGTCAAAAAAGCCATAAGACGGGCCATAATGGGTTCGGGCTGAGTTGAGCGGGACCCGTGGGGTTAGAACTGGCCGGTATAGCCTGAAATGGACATATAAAATGCCAAACAACCCTTAAGAGTTGGATTCGGCCAAATCTGAGGTCACCGTTGCGTCCGGAACGACCAAATTAGCTAGGATTAAGTGTCTGTTCGTTGAAATCCGGACCCGGAGTGAAGAAAACTGGGAAAAATAGAAAGTGGGGCCCATTGCCATGTCAACAGACACGTGTTAGGTCAATGCCATGTGGCACACTGTGGTTCGCTGGTAAACCTGCGCATTGAGACACTTGGCGCACCTTGATTGGGCCTTGCAATTGCTGTCTAACCTGACACGACACTTGTCAGGCTGCTACTAGAAGGTCAATGTTTGACTGGACGCTGACTGGGAAGATCAAATGGACACGTGGCAGCTTCTAAGTGGCTGGTCAATGTGATGACATGGCAGTCATGCCACGTGTCAGTCTCTGATTGGTCAATCAAACTGAGTGGCAGTAACGTGGCAACACATGTGGCAGTTAAGGCCACGTGGTAGCTTGTGATTGGCTAGTCAGCTTTGAGCAGGCTTTGACATAGCAGACACATGGTAGCTGACTGGACTGATGACTCAGTAGTATTTGCCACGTGGTTGTGTCTGATTGGTGGGTTAAAGATGAGTCAACGCTGACTGTTGGCTGCGCGTGGGATTGGCGGAACGGACCGTGGTGGCGCGTGCAGCGTGTGTATGTTTTTCTGGTGGCCTTTGGAGGCTGGGCCGCCGGTGTCGGGATCGTTTGGGCTAGACGATGGGTTTAGTGGTGGTGGAGTCCGGCGGTTGTTGTCGAAAAGTCTGCCAGAGTAGCTTCTGTGCAACGGCGGCGTGTGTCATCTTCTAACAGCGCATGTGCCTTCTGTGGGACTGATTTGGTGGTGAGACCAGCGGCGTTGACTCCGGTTTTGCTAGGGTGACCCATCGGATGGGAAGGTGAGATTCAGGGAGTCAGTTTAGGCTCTGTTTGGTTGTGTTTTCAGATTATGGGCTAAGCTTAAGGCTCTGTTTGGTTCAGACTTGATTTTCGGGCTTTCTGGGTGTTTTTAAAAGCTATGCTTGGGTAGGGGTTGGGTAATGGACTGAAGATGGTGGGTTTTTGGTGGTGGAGACAGTGGTGATGTGATGGTGGTGATATGGGTGTGTTTGGTGGATAACCAAACAAAGCCCAAGGGTTTTGGGAGGTCTTTCTTAAACCAAACAGTGCCTTAAAAAAATGAGGGAGGCTCTCCCCTTTTCTGCTGTGTACGAAGGGAGCTTTCTATTTATAGAAAGTTTTTTCCAAACCCTACATGGGTTATGATCCCATGTAGGCGGAATGCGAAGTGGTATGTGGCATCCTTCGATCGGAACCGTGGATCGATCTTGGACTTCGATCTTTGATATTTTTCCAATCCGGACGTCCAATTTGGACGATTCGAAAAGATCTGGGCTTGGTTTAATGTATTCTTCAAATCCTTATGGTTATTTCGGAATTCGTTCGAAACTTGGAAACGACTGTGTTTTCTTCAGACTATCGACGTTTGATCGGGATTGTCTAAACTTTGATTGTCGATATCTTTTGATCCGGCCGTTGGATTCTCCTGATTCAAGATGATCTGGGATCTTATTGACGTTCTCTTTGAATCGATACAATTTCAATTGTGAACCTATGACTTTAGAAATGACCATTTTGACCATATCTTTCTCGAATGAGCTTTGAAACTTCGGTTGGCCGTCGTTTCTTCTTTGATTATCCGATTAGGCTGATTTGACTTGCAGAATCCCTGTTTTTCTCCATATTTCCATCCAGATATGCCCAGTCGGACTTTCGATGTTTCTAGATTGATGATCATTTCCCTTTTCCTGATTTCGGTGCACCGAAGCTTCGATCAAAGCCCGATTCTACACCGGTTATCAGAATTTGAAGTTCTGTGGGCCTGTATTGATCCCTGTGTTTGCCTTGATGTAATCGAATTCAACCTTCGATGATCCTAGACTCGATTTCGGTCTTGAATTTCGTGCCGAGCTTCGATTCTAGTTGAAAACGTCATTGATTATCGTAAAACGACGATCCCGAATTCTGGAACTTCTGTGGATGAGCTGTCATCTCCGTATTGACTTTGATTTGACCTCTGGAGTCCCTTTTTGGATTCTGGAACTCTTTCTTCGATTTGAGTGCTTGGTACGGCCCTCGCGACAATTATTTCTTTTTTGACAGGTCAAAATGGGGTGTCTATAATAAACATCGTAAATAAGCTTAATAAATCACTGAATGATTAGTAAACCATACAGAGTATAATTTTAAAGGACGCTAAAAGAAACTCGCAATCATTTGAAACCTCAACTCTTATAAACTCGTGAGAAACCTTGCGAACAGTTCGTCTCGTATACACCACTCCCTCGTGCCTCGTAATAGCTTTTGTTGCCGTTCTTGTTTTGATCAAACGGAGCATAACGCAACAAGTTACAAAACATAATCCTGCAAAGTAAAAAGAAAAAGTAGAACTCCGCAGACGTGTCACTCAGGCATTCGTCCCAATCCAAACCGACTACTTTCGAGGAATACACTGTATCATTTCTCCTTCTCTTTCATTCACTTCTCTATTTCTAATTCTTATTCCTTTTTTTTTTTTTTTTTCGCTTTGAATTCTACTGGTAATTCTTAAAAATACCCACCCTATATCGCAAATAATCATCCCAAGTCTCAGATCCAAATAGAGAAAAACACCCACCCTATATCGCAACACGCACACGCACACACACACATTTACACGCAAATTCATAGATACACACATATACATATACATATACATATACATATACATATACATATACATATACATATATATATACACGAATATAATATCAATATCGATATCGATATAGTAGTACTACAAATTGACGAAAAATGTCGAGCGACAGTGACGACCTAGACGAAGACGAGCTCCTCCAGATCGCCCTGAAAGAGCAAGCTCAGCGCGATCTCAATTACCAGAGACCTTCTCAGCAATCGTCCCGGCCTGCGAAGCCGGTAGTGAATTTCGTGCAGCCACCGCCACCGCCGGCGAATCAACGGAGCTCGGCGCCGAAAGCCTCTGCCCCGCAGATGCAAAAGGCTCAGCAACGGCGGCCGGTGGACGATGACGACGATTCGGAGGTGGAGATGCTTAGTATTTCGTCCGGAGATGAGGATTCGTCGAAGGGACGAGTGTCGTCGGTGTCGAAGAATCGGGCGACGAGTGGTGGGAGAGGTGCGAAGGAGGACGATAGAGTGTGGGATGGTGGGGAGCCTGATTGTTGGAAACGAGTCGATGAATCTGAGGTACGTATATATTTGCAATTGTATATATTTTGTGGTATATGTGTTTGGGAAATCTAATTCTTAGTTTAATTTAGCGTTTTGGATCTTTTGGTTGAATTGTAGTGAATTATTGGGTTTTATTGTGGTTTTTTGGAGTGATGAATTCAGCTCATTATAGTGTATCTATTTTTTTGAAGTTTCTTTTGATCTATATATATATATGTATGTACGTTTGGTAAATCTAATTCTCAGTTTAATTTAGCGATTTGGATCTTTTGGTTGAACTATAGTGAACTGTTGGGTTTTGTTCTGGTTTTAGCTCTCAATTTCTGGAGGGTATGAGTAATTTGTGAAGAATATTCAATTGAAGCCAATTGTTGTAATTGAACTTAGGTCCTGTCAGGAATATGCAATTGAAGCTAATTGTTCTGCATATTTACGCATCGATACACTTACTATCAATTATCATATATGAGTGTGTGTGAAAAAGGATGGGAAAATCTAATGGAGTTGTGTACCAGAAGAACCGTGAATGCTAAGTTCTGCATTTATACTCATAGATACACCCATTAAGGGAATTGATGTATAAGTGGGTTGAAGAAGCCTCCATTCAGGTTTTCATATTGTGTTTGTCAATGGTTTTCATATTGTGTTTGTCAATGAAATTCGAGGAACTCAACAAAGTAGCTAGGTGAACTTAATTACCTTGACCACAGTTTGGCAACATAGTTAAATTGCTTGTTTTTAGCTAAATCAGTCAATTATATATGTACCTTGACCTTGAGGTTGTTGAGAAACAGCTGAGAAGTGGAAGCTCAGAATTGTAATACTCTTTAGTTCATTGGTATTGAAGCTAATTTTGGGTTGGAAAAAGCAGGGTTTGTTACTTGGTGCAATTATGTACCTATAGGAATTTGATATATTCTGCCGGATCTCATGAGATCAATGAATATGAATTATTCAAGCTAGATATGTTTTGAGATTTGAGTTTAGGAGAATTATATATATATATATATACACGTATATATTGGAATAGTTATTCTCTTAAATTTTCAAACACTGTTATCGAGTTTTATCATCTCCTTTTTAGTAATAATAATTTTAATTAGTAACAAGTAAAAGAAAAAAAAGCACAAAAGAACCCCAGTCTGTGTATGCGGAAAGGATCTATACTATGTACTAGCACTATCCTAATAATGGCAAATTTGAGGACTAAACATGAATCCCTCTAAGTAGAGGAACAAATCTGCATTAATTTGAGTGAAAATTGTAGAACATTATAAAAAACACCACATGGTTTTGAGTTTTTTTTTGAATACATTGAATTTCGATCCTCTACGGCGTCTTGCCTTTGCACTCCCGGCGCAACATGTCAACGTGCAACACTAGAAGAGAGAACAATATTCTTGGGAAATATGCACTTAATTCTCGTACTCTATGTAATGTATGGATCATTTGACCTTGTCTATTCTTTTCTTTACTATTCAGATTCTTTTGTTTTGCATAATTCTTGTGGTTGATAAACAACGGCTATTAGTCGAGACAAAAAATATAAAGTGAGCCACAAATCTTAATTATTTCCATCAATTAAAAACGGGTAAATATCACCTACACCCCCTGAGGTTTGCCCCGATCACAGACGCCACCCCTCACGTTTCAATAATAACACATACCTCCCTCCAGGTTTGAAGTGAGTATCAAATCCACCCTCCGTCAACTATCCGTTAAAGAAATTGACGGAGAATGTATTAATGTGTTTAAAATGCCTAAAGTACCCTTACTCTCATTCTCAAAATTTAAGGGTAAATATCACCTACACCCCCTGAGGTTTGCCCCGATCACACTCGCCACCCCTCACATTTCAATAATAACACATACTTGTTAATGGAAGCTTCAATTTTTATCTTGGATCCAAAATTTCAATCCATACAGTACAATACCAAATCCATCTCCTAAATCATAACCCACAACAAAAATTTCATCCCTTCTTTCAAAAACCATTTCGTAAATCAAGGCCAAGTCTTTTTGTTTGGACCAAAAACATTCCAAATCCAATTCTAATTGATTACATATATGAATATTCTAGACACTTTTTTAGAGAGAAGTTAGGGTTCCAAAATTGCATTGGAGTTGTAAAGACCCATTTTTTGCGAACAAAAATTTCCATGAATTGATACATTGAGAGCAATCAAATCAATTTGGTAGAAACTTCATGAATGCAAACCCACTTCCATAAAACCAAACCGAATCTGCATTCATGAAGCTTCTACCAAATTGATTTGGATTGCTCTCAATGTATCAATTCATGGAAATTTTTGTCCACAAAAAATGGGTCTTTGCAACGCCAATGCATTTTTGGAACCCTAACTTCTCTCTAAAAAATTGTCTAGAATATTCATATATGTAATCAATTAGAAATATTGGATTTGGAATGTTTTTGGTCCAAACAAAAAGACTTGGCCTTGATTTACGAAATGGGTTTTGAAAGAAGGGATGAAATTTTTGTTGTGGGTTATGATTTAGGAGATGCATTTGGTATTGTACTGTATGGATTGAAATTTTGGATCCAAGATAAAAATTGAAGCTTCTATTAACAAGTATGTGTTATTATTGAAATGTGAGGGGTAGCGAGTGTGAGTGGAGCAAACCTCAGGGGGTTTAGATGATATTTACCCTTAAATTTTGAGAATGAGAGTAAGGGTACTTTAGGCATTTTAAACACATTAATACATTCTCCGTCAATTTCTTTAACGGATAGTTGACGGAGGGTGGATTTGATACTCACTTCAAACCTGGAGGGAGGTATGTGTTATTATTGAAACGTGAGGGGTGGCGTCTGTGATTGGGGCAAACCTCAGGGGGTGTAGGTGATATTTACCCATTAAAAACAGTGTCTCCTAGGTGATAGTAACATGTAACTTCATCCGTAGTTTAACTTTATTAGACGTTAACTTTGAAGCACACTTCTTTTTTCAGATTAATTTTTAGCTTATACTTCATGTATTAATGAGGCAACTAATTAATGTTTGGCTATTTTGGCAGCTTGGTCGTAGGGTCCGTGAGATGAGAGAGACAAGAGCAGTTCCGGTTGCTCAAAAGCTTGAGCGGAAGCCATCAGTAGCAGTGGCTAGAAAGGGGCTCAACAATCTACAGTCCTTTCCTCGTGGCATGGAATGTGTAGATCCATTAGGATTGGGGTAAACTCTTCCTCCTTCGGTAATGGATAGTGTTATTGCATGCTCATAGATACTGCTGGTGATTGCATAACCACTTTATCACAGACTTGCCCATTATTCTTCATATTATTTTCAGTTGCTACTCATGCCTTGCATGGTTAAGACTGTGTGCTGATTGCTTCATATATTTTAAATTTCCTTGATTGCAAGTGCATTTTAAAGTATGGGCTTATGTTGTCCTTTTTATTTGGTTAAAAATTCCAATTTACTTGTTCTCCCCTTGTGTGCAATCATATATTTGTAGTCCCGCTAGTTGTAGTAATTACGTAAATATTCTATATAGAAATGTGGTTTCTTCTTGTCCTTTTTTATTTTATTTTATTTTATTATTATTTAGAAAAGTTTCAAATTACCAGTTCTCCTCTTATAGGTGCAATCTTAAATTTGTAGTCCTGATAGTCTTAATAATCACATAACTATGTTATCTAAGAGTTGCCATTTTTTTCCCCATATTATTTTTATTTGTTATTCATGTTTGAGGTTCTGTGTGTTGAGTCTGTTGACTGCTTCAAATATTTCAAATTTCGTGGATATACGACTACTCTACTGACATTTGGGTTTACGCTGTATTTTTTCAGTGCTAAAAGACTGACTTAGGGGTTCTCCTACGATGTGCAATCACATATTTGTAGTTGTGCTAACAATTATATAATTTATATGGGTTAAATAGTAACAGGTTTAGATTCCTAATATTCTTCTGGCACAGCTGAAATCAGTGATCGTATTCTGCTAGTTTCCTTAGTTTATTGTTCCTTGCTGTTATCTCTTCTTACCTAAGTTTACTTAACACTTAGATAGTTTAAATAGTCGAAGGTTTAGATTACCAATATTCTTCTGCCTGAAGTCAGTAATCATACTCTCCTTGTTTCCATAGTTGTTTGTTCCAAGCTGGTATCTGTGCTTACCTAAGTTTCTTTAATGTTGGCAGGATAATAGACAACAAGACGCTAAGGTTGATCACTGACAATTTAGAAAGTTCTCCATCCAAGTCTGAGAAAGATTATCTAGATGCTAACCTCCGTGGTAGTCTTTCATCTTATTTATTGACTTGTTTATTACCTGTGATTTTTTCTGTTTGTTGTTGTTGTTGTTGTTGTTGTTGTATGAGGTCGCCTTTTCCTTGTTTAAATTCCTTTTACTCTACCTATAGCACTGTTGTCTTTATAATTGAATTTATGACCCCCCCTGTTCTCCCAATTCCCTTTGCAGCAGACCGCTGCACAGGAAAAATTGTAACAAGAGTCATGAACCTTCTTCTACTGTAAAAGCTACAGTATCTGTGTCCATATTTCTTTCCCTGTGTAATACTCCTTTGTGAACTTAAATGGGTCAATTGCCACAAGACATTCACATAGGTTTGGGGTACTTATAAATATACAAAAATGTACTTAAGGTTCTTTAAATGGGCACCACTAAATTTGCATAATTTGAGTTTGAGAAACAAGTGTCGAGATACAGACGTCATTATTGAGGAATAGAGAGGAAGTTTTTCACGGAATGTAAGTTAATGTTGAAATAAGTTGACTGGTTGAGCGATAGAAAGAGCATGCTAAATGAGGTTGACCTTATTTAGTGATGCTGGTATGTTATTGATTGATTTACCGTTCATGGTGTAAGCATTTTTTTAAGCTCTTAAGCGTGCTGTGAAGCCAAGGAAAACTAATTTTTTCATCAATTAATTTTTCCACCACTGACCTCCCTTGAGGTTTTCCATAATACACGCGCCGTCTTGTGTCAAGCAAAAACACCTAGTTTGTCGGATAGATTGACAGACGTAGTTCAATTACAATTTTGTTCCTTATAAACTGACGCTGGCTTGGCTGAAACTAGGACACTCTTTCATCTTCCTTCGCCATATCTTCCTCTCTCTCTCTCTCTCTCTCTCTCTGTGTGTGTGTGTGTGTGTGTGTGTGTGTGTGTCTGTCTCTCTCTCCTCTCTCTCTCTCTCTCCAATATTCGGAAAAGCCAGATCTCTCTCAGAATCGTACATATAACTTGTTCTCTGTTCTCCCTCTAATCAGTTCTCTCTTCTTTAGCTTCATTGACTCTTCTCCCAACTCATCTCGCAACTTATGCGTTCAATCCAGAAATTCAAGTCTCCATATGCGGCCATTCGTAAGAACTCTGCATCTTGCACTTTAAGCACTTGTATTATATACTAAGCGACTGTGCAAAATGGCTAATGTACAGATACACCTATATCTTGGCATT
Organism: Hydrangea macrophylla; assembly: GCA_033977485.1. NCBI lineage: Eukaryota > Viridiplantae > Streptophyta > Magnoliopsida > Cornales > Hydrangeaceae > Hydrangea > Hydrangea macrophylla. The sequence continues at coordinate 57,374,344 of CM066993.1, forward strand.
CATATCATCTGTTGTGTTTCACATGTCAAGTTACCAGTTGCTCCAAAAGCTTAAGTTATTAGAGCGACTGTAACTGCTCTGGTGGTTAGTGGATGGATTAGTCACAGCACACAGAAATTTCATTCTTAGGATTGTTTCTTAAACTACTAGAAGTTTATAGAGAGTAGGATATCTTATTACTATTAGTGACTGTTTTAAACATAACTTTACTTGCTTGCTTTAAACTTCAAATAAGTATTGTCATTTGTACAAAATAATATATTCTACCGCGGGTAATACAATTGGTTAATCTTTTGTGATATTGTTGCTGTAGTTATTCCCACTGCCTTATAGTGCAGGTCTTTTATTCCTTTTTTTTTTGGGTTGGGGGAGGGGGTGTTTACGCTCTTAATAAAATTATTGATTGGGCATATTTTTTGTCCTTTCAAATATAAGAAAATTACTACATTTAATGACCACTCTTGAAATTCATGATTGGTGTGTTAGTGGCAATTCATCCCTTGGAGGTTATTTGGAGTGGTTATTTTGGCTGACCAGTTTATGTTATCTATTGTAGAGAAGTTGATGTATTTCTCTGAGAAATTTGATGCAAAGATGTTTCTATCCCGAATACACCAAGATACAAGTGCAGCAGACTTGGAGGCTGGTGCTCTTGCTCTGAAAACTGATCTCAAAGGAAGGACCCAGCAGAAAAAACAATTGGTCAAAGAAAATTTTGACTGCTTTGTTTCTTGCAAAACTACCATTGATGGTATGCCGTGTGAAACTCAGTTTGAATCAAACACACTGCTTCTCATTGTTCTTTAGTCTGAAACTTTACTTGTTGATAATAAAATTGGGTATCTTTGGTTATGACGGTGAGAGGGTTGATTATTTATCAGATATTGAGTCAAAATTGAAACGGATTGAAGATGACCCTGAAGGTTCCGGTACCTCTCATTTGTTTAACACTATCAAAGGAGTGAGTTCACTGGCTAATCGTGCTTTTGAGCCTCTATTTGAGAGACAGGTGGGTAGGATCCAGATGTTTGGATTGATTTTTGAGTTCATTTTCTGTTAGTGCAACACGGGTGAGAGAAGTTTTATTTATATCTTTAAGGACATATTTGTAGGCTCAAGCTGAGAAGATCAGGTCTGTTCAAGGAATGCTTCAGAGGTTCAGGACACTATTCAACTTGCCTAGTGCACTTCGTGGGAGCATTAGTAAGGGTGAATATGACTTGGCAGTGAGGGAGTACAGGAAGGCGAAGTCTATTGTTCTGCCTTCTCATGTACAGAAGAATTTCATTTTGTTTAAATGTTTAATTGATGCAGATTATTTTCAGTTCCAGTGTTAAGCATCAAATAAATTAACATGTGCGTACAACTTCGGGGATCTCTCATGTTTGAGTGAGAGAAAAGAAAGTTCCACCAAAAGCTACGCATAAATGGAGGCAATCTGCATGCATTCGACCTACTGAAAAAAAGACAATAGCAAAGAAAACCATAAGTTTCCAATGTATAGAAGAAGAATTAATATTCCTAACATTGGAAATGGAAGTGTACGTGGCTGAATATGCATAAATATCTTACAAATTTAGCATCCATTTATTTTCATTTATCTTAGTAGCTCTATATTTGTTATTCCTAATGGGAGTGCATGTGGTTGCAAATGTTATGCAACACTAGTGAACCTGACTTTGTGCGACACGTGAATGTTTGCACTTTGTTATTTGTGTACACCGCGATGAAGTTTGGTTTGTTCAGTTTCTGGCCTCAATACGTGGGAGACGGGGTTGCACATGAGGTTTTTTTTTTTTTTTTTTAAAATTTTTATTTTTAAAGCTTGATATGCTTTGCTTTTGGAGCAAATGGTAACTTAACAGTTACTGGGGGGGTTATTTTAATTTGTAAAGTCAATAGGTTCTTCTGTTTTTGCAATTTCTTATTAACTTGGAAATTGAATGGTTTAGTATGTGATTTCTTTAGGAATGTATTGCTTTTATATAGGAAAAACTTAGGATTCTGTGCAGTATCCTGTTTCCGTTCTGAATGTTTCGTTGTGAGGTTTTAATTGATTGACCTGCTTTATTAAGGTTATGAGCTGATTATATAAGTTGGGAGTTTGTTTTTCTTTTGCTATAGCAAATGTAATCACAGTAATGTTTCATTTTCAGGTGGGAATTCTGAAACGCGTTCTTGAGGAGGTTGAAAAAGTTGTGCATGAATTTAAAGGCATGCTGTACAGGTCTATGGAAGATCCACATATAGACCTAACAAATGTGAGTTCATTATTTTTCTTTTGAAATTGTTATTAGTTTGAAATTATGCCACACAGAATCACAATTAGACTAAACTAGACTCTATGATTTTTATCCATTATGATTCTAGTTCCATAGTGATCACAATTTAAATAGCATTATTCTAGAATACTGTTAATTTCAGGCGCATATAGTATCAGTTTTGGTGTGGTATCATTGTTTCTATATTCAGCTGTATTTGTTAGAAATGAGAAGGCGGAGCACCTTATCCCAGCCTAATGAAGAGAGAAATTTCGTGGTTGTAAAAGAAACAAAAGAAAAGGTGAGAGTTGAGCAAAGGGGACAGAAAAAAGGTGAAAGGAAAAGATTCATTTATTTTATTTTTAATGAGTGGAAGATAGAGTCCAGTGATAGAAATTGCTTTTTACCCAAATAGAATCTGTAATTAAAAGGATGTTGTTTGACTTGTTTGGTTATGTTGGGCTTTTTTTTAAACAAAAAAAGGCAATGATGTAGGCATGTATACAAAGTTAAGACCAACTACTGATCTGGCTTAATTCATAGTATACATGATGATACCCTTTAACAGCCATAATTTTTCCTGCCATAATTAAATTTCAGCACATATACTCTTCATGGATATAGAGATACATTTATACGTATATATGTACATAAACATTCTTTTTATACTACATGATAATTGAACAGTCTTTGTGCTGCATGAGTTAGCCTATTTTAGTTCAGTTTGGGCTACAGTTAGGTTACCTATTTCATTGCCTTCTAAATTTAGTATTTTTAATTACTGATATCAATGACTAGCAGTGAGGTGTATTTGTTTATATAAATGCCTTATATGAGTCTTCTCAGCATGTAGAATCAAAACAACCATGAGCATGGTCAACATTTCCAACAGATGGAAGTAAAATCTGACCTCTTTATCGTATTACAAACTCAGATAGCCTAGAAACTCTTTACCCTCGAAACTCTTCTGCATAACTTAAAAAGCCTAAATAGCACTGATTAGTCAAACGTGCAATGTTCTAAAAAATCGCTAGGCACTAGTCAGGCGGTGGAGGGGGCCTAGGCTGGTCTAGGCGGATTTTAATAATAATAATAATAATATAGTAGATATATATACATGTTATGTGGTGTTATTTAGAAGGGTAATACTAGGGACACACCCAAAGATACAACTTTTGGGACACAACCCAAGAAACGTGTATCTCTCTCTCCTGTATCACTGTGGGGTCCAGTGACATCACATGAGAGATGTAGACACATCTTTTGGGTTGTGTCCCAAACGTTGTGTGTTTGGATGTGTCCCAATCTTTACTCTATTTAGAAATAATTATAGATTTGGGGTTCAAAGAATAGATGTATATATATATATATAACTGTCATGTGGTGTTTGAAAATAAGTAAAGATTGAATAAGGTTTTTAATATTTGTAAAACTATATGGTATATATTAATAATTTCCATAAACCTTAAGTGGATATATGCACATTTTAGGGCTTCACACATTTAGTAAATCTCAGTCAAACTATAAAAGTAGAAGTGGTGTCTGCCCTTGACCTAAATCACACCGAGTCACCCACAACACCACAATCTCTATGACACACAATACACACACTTGACGACACACAGACACACACTCGCACACACTCTTAAACACACACACACTCTCGCACATCACCGGAGCAGTGGAGCAGAGCAGATATGAAGAGAGAGAAGATACAAGGTATGTACCTTATTCAGAAGGTAGAGCATTTCAAAAACCCTAATTTGATTTTGATTATTTGAGAAATCAGAAATTAGAAACCCTTATTCAGTGGGTATGTACTTCTTTATGTTTCTTCTTCTTCTTCTTCTTGGCAGTCGACATGCAGTCTTACTTTCTCTCTTTTTTCTCTTTTATTTTACTAAAATTTCACTCTTACCCAACCCCGCCTAGCTCCCTATAATCTTGCAGCCGATTTTAGCAAACGAATAGGGGAAAGTCATGGCGGCCGCCTAGGCTGATTTTTAGAACACTGCAAACGTGGGTTATTTGTTTTTCGATGTCACATTAGATGAATCAAGTTGTTTGTATAGTCCACCGGTCTATTCACAATGGAGCTTGGCCAATAGAACATCCTTCGTAGGATATGATTAAATTGGGTGTGTAAGAACCTACGTGAGAAATAAGGAGTACAAGTTTATGATTTAGTTGGTTGGACATTTTTCAAGATTGCATGGCTAACATCATGAATTTGGTTCTAAGGCACCGGTAGGCATAGTTGTCAAACCGGAATTCCTATCGTTAATCGAAATAATGCAAGTGAATCGAATCGGGATTCGCGAATCGTGAATCGTAAGATTCAGCAACAAATAAAAAAAACTATGAAAATGGATTTTAAAAAAAAATATGTAGAAAAAAAAGTAGAAGAAAAGTCCAATCAAATAATGATAAATGTTGCAAGAGTTTGGACCACCTTTACAAATTTTTTTTTTTATTTATAAAAATCAGTAATCTTACATATTGTATTTGGTCTATTATTACATTTTTTTTTCTTTTTTTTTTTCTTTCTATATATATATATATATATTTTTGATAAGAGTCTATTTTATATGTTTTAACTTATAAACAATGCTCCATCCGTTCCTTAAAAATAGTCCACTCTTGGGAACTCAACTTTTTAAGGGGGCAAAAAGAATCTACACCTACTTTCCACAATAGCCCCTAATTATTACAACAAATTTTCTAGTTTCGTCTTCGTGTAGATTTTAAGGAAGGGTAGTTTTAGAAAGTAAATAAAAATTGTATACCAATTTAAGAAAGTGGACAATAATTTTGGGACATCCCAAAAAGGAAATGTGGACTATTTTTAAGGGACGGAGGGAGTACTATTATATATGTTATAATATTATAATAGGTTTTGGGGCCACATATAGTTTTTTTTTTTTTTTTTAAAGGGAAAAAATTGGTTAGACTGTGTATCGCGCATCGTATCGTACGATACCCATACGATTCAGCAATACGCCTTGCGATTCGCACATGCAATGTGTATCATTTACTTTCTGTATCGTATCCAATCATATGATATGTATCGCGTATCGTATGATTTTGACAACAGAGCCGGTAGGCTTGTCAATCGGGCGAACTAAGCCGGCCTAGGCGAGCCCGAGCTCGGCTCAATGTGCTAGAGTGAGTTCTAGGCCGAGCTCGGGCTTGCCCGAATTAAGACTTTGGCTACTTGTTTTATGAATTTTAAAGCCAAAAAAAACCATGACTATGAATTGACAATAGCAACCAATGTGTTACTTAATGAATTCAATACAAAATGAAGAAAATCAACAATTGTAAGTCACAAGTTAAATTACAAATTTACACACTTGTACATTAATGCATTCGGGTGGAGCTTATAATGGGTTGATCTTGTATAAGCCGAAGCCCAAAAATCAATTTGGGCTTGAAATTTTGTCCAAGCTCGGCTTGCTCCCATATAAAGCTCGACCCAAAATTTAGTGGGCCGAACAAACGGGCTTCGGGCTTGTTCTGCCCAATTGACAGTCCTAGACACCGGTGAGCGGTGGTTTGGCTAGATGTCGTAACACCTGGGCAGGGCAGTAATGCTCCTTTTGGTACAGAAGTGACTTTTTTTCCGTAGTGCGTTTATTAAAAATGACATACATTGTATATATAGAGAGAAACAAACTGAAAGAGGGATAAAGATGGAGACTGAAACATTATTGAGTGAAAGCTATTTGTATTAGAAGTTGAGGAGCATGAGGTTTCGTAACCCCCAACTCATGTCTCGTGTGCAAAACACCATCTTCAATTTAAAAGTGAACCATAATGTATGCGACACTTAGACAGTAATTCCAACCTGACCTTGTTGTTCTGCTGTTTTATGCTTCACATCTGGTGTGACACCCATTACTTCCAACTGTGATCACATGAATTCTGTTATTAATTAGCATTATTTTAAATGCTATGGACACTGAGTATAGCTGATGCTTCATTCAGCTTGAAAACATTGTGAGGCTTTTATTGGAGCTTGAACCTGAGTCAGATCCTGTATGGCATTATTTAAATATACAGGTAAAAACAATCCCTTGGTACTTTGTATTTTTCATTGGAATTCACTGATTCATGGGCATCATCGATTTATATGTTGGGTGGATTGAGAATGCTATAAAGGTCTACTTGTTTGTTAGGTCCAAAGATGCCAAACAGCTTTGCTGGTTTTTAGGATTCATAATGTAGAGTTGGGGGAATTTATTTTCATTCCTAAACTTCTTGTCCTTTGTTTTCCTTTAATTTTTTTTCGGTTGACAAGGGAAATAACCAAACCAATGAAACCCCTGACTCCATTCCTCCCATTAGGACCCCCACTTGGATTAGCTTTTAGAATAGTCACTTTTTGGAATGAGATATTTTCTAAAAAGCTTCAAATTAGAGCTTTTTAAGAAAGCTGTTTTTTAGCTTTAAAAGCAGTCAGATTGATCAAAAAGCTGTGAAGAGCTAATGGAATGGTCACAACTATCTAAACAATCACTTGGAAGTGATTGTTGGCCCCGAAAAAGCTATCCCAAACAGGTTATTAGAGACCGTCATACCTTGTCATGTGTTTAACCACTCTGTAATATGGCTTTTGCCTTGTTCTTCTAACTTTGTTAACCCACAGTTACAAATTGCCAATTCCTGATTTTTATTTTTGAAAATGTTTCCACTTCTTAGTTAGTTCACTCACATTTTGTTCGAAATTGTACTGATGTGACAGTTAAGAGGTTCAACTTGTATATTAAAAGAGGGTGATCACAAAATTGAAAGACTTTTTCTTCTTGGTAAGTGAATTTCTAGATTACTTGCTCAGTTCTTTTGCTTTGTCTATTTGACAGAATCAAAGAATTCGAGGGTTGCTTGAAACATGCACCTTAGATCACGAAACACGGATGGAAATTTTGCACAATGAAATACGTGAAAAAGCTCTCGCTGATGCAAAGTGGAGGAAAATTCAGCAAGAGCTAAATCAATCTGTATGTGCAACTGTGGAGACAGATCTACTTACAGTTATCATTTTTCATTTTAATACCTTAACCCACTTAGTTAGTTTGCTCACATTCATGATTTGATTCTCGATTTGATAACAGTGGTTTAACTATTTTCTCATGTACCCAAATCAGTCAGATGTTTCCGATACTCTTACTCTTGGGAACTCTAATTTTTTGGGTGATTCGCAACCAGTGGACTTTACTGGTGAAGAAGTTGATGCTCTTAGAGGAAGGTATATCCGCCGGTTAACTGCTGTACTTATCCATCACATACCAGCCTTCTGGAAAGTAGCACTTTCTGTTTTCAGTGGGAAATTTGCAAAGGTACTCAGATGATTTTCTTTCAGTTAAACCCAAATTATATGAATTGAGATGTAGCTGAATTTCCTGAGAGGTCTCTTCTTAAGATAAATTGGAACCATAATACATACATCTTGTAGCACATTTGGTTAACGCTCCCTTTGTTACGTCGGAATATGTTTTACGCCCAAAAAATATTTTTCATGTTACTTGAAAAATATCATTTAATTATAATTTTCCACGCTTGGTTGCTTGCTACTTGGAAAATATTTTACAAGTGACAAAACAACGCACTTTTAAGCACTTTGATTAGGGAAAATTTCATTTTTAATATTAGTTTGTTCTGATATTAGTATGTGAGAATATAAGTGTGTGGGTCTAGAAAATACGTATCTAACCCGGCAAGCTCCGGCTCGAAAAGTTTTCATTAGGTGGCGTCCCAAAACAGTTTAAAGTAAGTCAGCCCTTCCTCTTTCCTTACAGGGTATAAATATAGTCTTTTTCTTGCATTTAATATAAATAAGACAGAAAGAACTTAATTATACGTTCGCTCCTCGGAGAAGGCATTAGTCGTCTAAGTCGGGCTGCTCATCAGTGCGTACTGTGCTCTCCCTCTTTCACTTCCGAGCATCTGGTCATCAGATTCCGAACATCTAGTCAGGCCTAGTACCGAAGTCGAGTGCTACCACTGAGCTTTGAATGGGTCTCCCCCTTTCGATGAGCAACAATCTGACATTGAATATGTTTGTACATGTATACATAAATGTATATGCTTGTACATTTATGTGTATATATGCACAAATATCTGAGAGATGCTTATATCGTATATTTGTATACTTACATCTTTATTAGTTGAGCATTTCACTTTTACTTATTCTATGGGATGACTTGCGGATTTTTTTTTATTTTTATTTTTTCATAAATCATTTTCAGCATGTTAAGCTACTTTCATTTTCCTGAAAATCTTCAGAAAACATTTTAAGGAGACACTGGAAAATGAAAATGTTATAAATCCTAACAAACAATGTGTAAAGTGTTGACGACTTGTTCCTATTTGTTTGCACATTTGGGTGCCATTTTACACCAAAGCTCATTATGCTACAGAATATTTTTTTCATATGATTGATATAAGATGACCTGATGAGTATGTTCTTCCATGGCGGTATTGGTTCGTTGGTGTCATTCTTGGCCTGATTGTTGGTGAAATAAGCATTAGACAAATTTTTTCTTTTAGTAAAGTTTTTGCTATATAAGAATGAGAACTTCTGAAATGCATTGAGAGAGCGTGGTATTAGTACATAAGGACTACAGATGGTAGGAATTAGCCAACTGTAAATTTACACTTGATGGTGTATTCGATAAAAGGAAAAAGAAATCACTTCTCACATGCCTTATTATTTTCTTGAAGAAAAATGCTCTCCCTCTTCCCACAATATGCTCACATTCTATCTTAATTTTTCCATAATGATATATTCTTGTCATTTACCCTTCCCATTTTTAGGGGATTCCAATTTCTTGTTTGCAGTTCTAGGAATGTAATTTTTTTTAAAAAGAAAACCATCTATTTGACTGCAATGCCAATGTTGGGGCATCATTCCCCTAGTTATGGTAATTGCTCTGGAAATTTTTATAACGGAATGCTTGATTAATATCCGAATTGTTGAAGTTTGATACGTTGGGCCCATTCTCTAACAACATAAGCTTTTGGAGTAGTTGGTACTCAACATGGTATCTGAGCCTTGTTTATGGGAGGTCTTGGGTTCATCTTTCCGTCCCTGCTTTAATGTGCATGTTTGCACTTAGAAATTTATCTCCACTGTGACGGAGTTTAGTTTGTTGCCTTTCTAGTGCAAGTCGGGGTTACACGTGAGGGAGGGTGTTGAAGGTTGATATACATTGTTGGGCTCTCTAAAAGCTTAAGCTTTAAATGTAGTTGGTAACTCAACACGAATAAACTTAACAGATTCAAGCAAAAGCCAAACTGGTAGTGCAGACTGTCTTCTCAACGTTTGTTTACTTGACATTTGGTTTCGTCTTCTCATGGAATTGCATTGCAGTTTTACTCTTCTTTGTTTATTGCGAATATACATGATTAACATGTGTTGGAATTGTGGGAAATCCTATACAAAAGGAATATGCTGTGACGAGGTAAAGAACAAAGAGGAATCACAGGGCCTTTTATTAACAAAAAGTGTTTCCCAGGGGTATTTTGCTGAAGTTGGAAAGTTACTTTTGGTCGGTATCTCAAACTTATATTTATTTGCATTTTGGTTTCCGCCTTGTCAAATGTTGCACCTGCGTGTTGGTCCACTTGATCTGGATCGATCTAATTTAGCTGGGTTTCTAGTTTCTACTGTGTTGGTTGATCGGGCTGGTCCATAACTGTCTATATTCATCGGTGTGATCCAACCAGGTTCTTCATGAAGGTTGAACAATGACTGGTGTGATTATATGTCAGATACCGAAAGATTCTACGGGAGAAGCAGGTGAAGGGATTTATGAAGTGAGAGAAGTGGGCAAGTATACCTCGAGTAGGAGAGCACTAACACTTCCAGTTAGTAACAATGACTTCCTTCCTTGTCAGAACTACGACATTTGTCCATACTTTTGGTAGTCGCTGCACTTTTGTAGTACAGGGCTCATATGGGCTTGACGAGGAAGCAGTGATAATGGTGTTCACTCCACATGTCTTAGTCTCTGAGATGCTAGAAGGATGCTCTCTTTCTCTAGAAAAACAAAGGCGCCACCACAATCAATGACCAGGCCAAGCAGGGCTTACCTAGACTCTGCCCAAAAGTCTTAAGTTCATCACAAGGATCAGGTGAACCATGCTCAACTGAGGGATGTAAAATGTATGTCAACGTTCGAGAGCTATAGGCTTCAAGTTTTCCTCGAGGTAGACTCAATCTGGCTTATGCAATAAGATCCCAAACTGTAGCAGCGATCACGTATCGCGCGAGTTTCTTTTGGCTCTGAACCCCTGTTCTAGCCTGGGCAGTTCTAGGTCGGTGTGCCTTATGGCATGCATGGTAGCCCCTTACCCAGTGAGTAAAGTGGCTTTAGGACTGTTAAGAGTTTTTTGGGCTGTATTTTGACGCGTAATTGAGATTCATTTATATCTATTTTCCCCCCCTTTTTGGGTTATAGATTTTATTACTTACCTATCCAAAAAGTGAAAAAACGGAAGGCTGATATCACGGAAATCGCAGAGTAATAGATTATGACTTACTTTTATTACTGTCCTGTTGCTCCATTAAGATTTAAGAAGGCGTGCTTCCTTGGGTTGCTTGATTTTAATAGGTGCTTAGAAATGACAAATGATCAGTATAGTGTGAACATTGTTTTAGTTGTAAAGAACAACTATTTTCTAGCTTTGCCTTTTAGCTTTAACCACTTTTGCTGTGTTACCATGTTCATATCAGATTTTCTTCCTTCTTCTCCCCATCTAGAATTCTTTGTGTTTTGGATTTTGAAACTGTATTTTCTTGTTCCAGTCTTCCCAAGTATCTTCTGAATCAAATGTCAATGCTTCTGCAAATAGAAATGATGAAAAAGTAGGAGATGTAAAGTACTCGAGTCACTCTCTTGATGAAGTTGCTGGAATGGTACGGAGTACCTTAACGGCGTATGAAACTAAGGTAAACACTAAATCTTGCATTGCTGCTTGTTCTTGTAGCTAGTTATGGAAAAATGATTCTTTACCATAATTTATCAGCTTTAGTGAGCTTAATGTTAAATACGTTCTTGCCATGGTTGATACTACCTTTTGATTGGCATCTTTTGTCATTAGAAATAAACATTACATGTCCAGCTTTATTCATGCATCTGACCATATACGTTCACACTTACATGCCGACACGTTTCATTTAGTTTCACTTTTTTATTTCTATTGGATGTTTTATCTTGAAAGAAAAACTAGTTATAACTGGGCATATACTACAACATATATCTGAGTTTGGATTTGTTTTGTTTTGATTCCAACTGACGACTTGGTCAGTTGGTCGTCATTTCTTGCTGCATTCCCGGTTTAACTTTCATTCCAGACTCCAGAGTCACTAATGGCAAAGGCTACACCGGTTGACATATAAGCAACTAACTTTTGTGTAAATGTCTCTGATTGTTTATGTTTTGAGAATGGGTAGTTACTGATGGATGCTGGCAAATTAGACTAGTTAAGTGAGATGTCTTAGGTGACTTGATCACAAATTTTTTTTTTTACTTACCAAGCATGTTGAACTATTGAGAATATTTGGACAAATTATGCTAAAATAAATTGACACATTAGATTTTTCGAAAATCTTACTTGTCAAAGGCGGAGTGAGCCTAGAAACAAAAATATAATACATGAATAGTGTGTTACATTTTGAAATACTCAAGAATTGTACACAAACTAAATTTAAATAAAGGAAAAACTTTCTGTGACCCCACCGTGTGTCATATCCGGCCCAAACGTCATAGATTTTGGGACAGGGTGATGAGAAACCTCTTAAGAACCCCCTTTTTTTTGGGGGGGGGGGGAGGGGGGGGATCACTAAATACCTTTCCATTATGAGGCCTCGTTTACATGATGAACTAATGCTTGTCATGTCTGAAGCTGTGTAGCTTCCTTGCTAATGGCCTACTGGTTCCAAATGTGGTTGTGTTGTTTCATCTTTTCAAGTGGGTTTTGACCTTTTCATGTGAAGTCCTTGAGATGTCAGTTTTGCTCCGACATAGACCTTATTCTATCACTGTATCACAACATTACATGTACCAGGATTGTCTACCATATTCCATCTAGTATGTGTGTGTATTCAACTTGGCTTTATGTCTGGAGGAGCTTCTGGAAGTAACAGACCGGTTCCTAAATTGTTCTTTGCTTTTGTCGGTTTCTATATTTTGTTCACCAAATTCATCTGCTGGTCTTTCACTGTGAATACTGATGGATCATATATTGATCCAATTTCCCTCAAGAGGCGACATATATCATTATATACTAGATCTGCCAAGTAGGGGTCTGTTTTGGATTCAGTCCATTTTCTTCACATGTGTATATACACCCAAAGTTAGGTTTTCATCAATCGAAAAAGCATCATTCACTTATAACAGCAAGAAATTCGCCGGGCTTGAACTTGATGGTGTCTTGGGGTACTTTTCTAGTGCTTTCAATCTATTGTTACCTTTTTGGAAATCTTGTTTCCTTTTTCCATCTTTATGGCTATGCATCCCCATCTTGCTCATGTTTTCTTTCATATGTTAACGCACTTCACCTTTGATTTTTTGCTTAGCAACTTCAACACCCGTTTACAAATTATACACACAAAGGCTTACCTACATTCTTCAGGCATGTGGAGAATGTTCTAATGTAATAATGGGTTAATCATTTCGATTCGACAGCTTACAAATTTTGGAATAAGGTATTTTAGGTATCTGAAAGTGTGCCTTCCTTGGCCTTTTGTCTTAGATGAAGCGTAAATCTGTATATACTCATACGTGTACTAATAAAAGAGTCTATTCTCTGTGTACATACTACATAGGCCACCATCTTTTTGGTGTCTTTTGATTGCAACTTTATGCTTCATTTGATACAAAATGACTTTTTTCCTGTAGCAAATGTAGCAATTTTGATATATCTTTTTATATAGAAAGAGAACGAAATCAAAAGAGGAGTAGATATGGAGACATAAATATTATAGAGTGGAATTATTTTTTATGTAAGTTGATGAGCATGGGGTTCCATCAACCCCCAACTCATGTCCTCGTGTGCAAAACACCATCTCCGTTTTAAAAATAGAAGCAAGTAAGACTTGCTCTTGTGATGCATCTTTAAAAGAAGTTGATAATATAATTGTAATTGGTGGGAATGCATTATGAAGTTGACATTCCTAACACAGCCTTGGGAAGAAAAAAACAGAAGAAGACCGAATTTAGCTATGGACAACAATAATTAAGCTACTATAGCAACAATTTTGGTCCAAAAAATTGCAATAGAAGGAGAAGTTTAGACTTTCAAACTTGAAGGCATTATGCATCTAAATGGGTATGGACATTTCAAAATACAAAGGTAATTTTGAAGGCATAATCATTGCATATATCAAGAGAACAATGAATTAATAATAGGTTAGCTTGCTGCTTTAAGTTAGTTGAGCATCATTATGTGGTTAATACATGTTGATTCGAGTAGTGACGGTCTTGTATCTATCTTTCAGCTGCTAATTAGCAGATGGAAGTGGATCTAAATGGTACTACTGTTACTGCTACAGGTACACAACACATTTCGAGACCTTGAAGAGTCAAATGTGCTTTGTCCATACATGGCCAATGCAATAAAAGAGATATCTAAAGCTTGCCAAGCTTTTGAAGGAAAAGAATCTGCTCCTCCTATTTCTGGTACTCACGTTTTCTTCTTTGCTCTAGGTTTTATTTTTTCTTTTTTTGTGGGTCAAATACAGTTCGGTACCCTCTATTTTCTCCAAAATTTCATTTTAGGCGTTCTATTATAAATTGCATCGATTAAGGCCCTTGATTTTTACATCGGTTTCAATTGAGGACAATTATACAAGGCCTCATCATACCCGTTAATAGGGGTGTTAACGGACCGGACGGGTCGGTCTTGGCCCTGACCCGATCACCCGACCCGACCATGGTCGGGTCTAGTGAAACTCACTTGTTACCGAACCGATGGTAGATTGAAACTGACAGTGGTCGGATTGGTTCGAGTCGGGAGGGTCTCGGGTTTGACCCGTGAAAGTCGGAAAATACACACAAAAAAACTTGAAAGGCAGCAAAAGAGGAACTATTCTAAGAAGTCTGCAGAAAAAATGCTTAATAGCATTATGCCATAACCAACACCACAAGAGTTTGAGCTCTCTGGTTTTTCTAGAGAGTTTTTTTTTTCTCAGAAGAGAGAGAGAATAAGAAAGAAGGAAAAAAAAACAAAAGAAGGGGAAGAGAGGGGGACACACGTAAGAGAGCGAGAGAGAGAGAGAGAGAGAGAGAGAGAGAGAGAGAGAGAGAGAGAGAGAGAGAGAGAGAGGATATGATTCTCAACAGCCTTGGTCGGCAGAAATTAGGGAAGTGAGTCCATTGGAGTCAAATCTTTTGAGTTTCCCAACACACAAATGCAACTACACTGCACATATATAATTATATATACATATACACACATCCCCACTATACAGTACACTGACTAAGCATTAATGAGAAGGAAAATGTAATAAAATTCAAATATTATAACAAGGGTTATGAGTCATTTTAGGCTTCTTTTAACCCCTCTCTGTCTATATAATATATTTATATATGCAATCCCCAGTCAGGTCGAGTCGGGTGACCCCGCGAAAAGTGGGGAGCCCACCCGTGACTCGAACCGAACCCGCTAGAATTCCATAACTAAAACCACCACTCGATCCGCGAACCCACGAAATCAACCCAATAGCTTCTGGTTGGGTCGGGTCGGTCGGGTTTTGCGGGCTCGTGAAAAAATTGAACAGCCCTACTTGTTAAGGTTTTCCTTGATTGAAAATGATGTAAAAATTGAAGACCTTAAAGTGATGCAATTGATAGTAGAGGGTTGAAAAATGAAAATTTGGATAAAATAGACGGCATCGAAGATTCTTTGAGCCTGTTTTTTAGAAAAATCTTTTGAGTGTTTGATTCGTAACCAACAGTTGCAGCATTGCGTACACTTCAGTCGGAGATTACGAAAATTTACATAGTAAGGCTTTGTTCATGGATGCGGACTTCTACAGAAGAGATATCAAAAGACGAATCATGGGTCCCAGTTTCAATTCTTGAAAGGAACAAGTCCCCATATAAAATCTCTTGCTTGCCTTTAGCATTCCGTTCGATTATGATTGCAGTGATGGATCAGATCATTTTGTAAGTCTCTCAAGCTTTTGTTGATTGTTTGGCATGTTTAACATGGAGCAACTTATATCATGAAGTACTTTCGAAAACATATATGAAAAGAGAGATGAAAAAAGGTACAAAATTCATTAATTACATTGGGTTGACATGTATGTCAAAATTTATCATTCATCTGCTGGGTAGGTAGCGTTGACAAATAAACGATAGAACTACAAATTGTGGCCAGCTGGTGGTGTGATGACATCAATGTCATATATGACACAATACTCAGCTAATTTTGGCTCAAGTATTATCCTCTTCTCTCGACTACTGGCTAAAAATTTGTTCTTTCCAGGATGGTTCAGTCTTTAAGGAGTGAGGCTACTAAATCAGAAGATATGTTTGTGCAGCTTCAAGAAATTCAAGAGTCTGTTAGACTTGCATTTTTGAACTGTTTGCTGGATTTTGCTGGTATGGTGACTGCCTCAATATCATGTCCATAGAATTTCAGAAACAAACACGGCCTAAGTTATGATACTTGTATCTGGTGTGCATTAATCAGGTCATCTGGAGCAGATTGGAGGCGAGCTTGCCCGAAATAGATCAAATAAAGAAAGTCTGCATATACAGAATGGATATTCTCCTGAGTTACAGGAAAGATCATCCGATCCTCTCCCGGGAAGTGTCCTTGATCCACATCAACAGCTGTTGATGGTCTTGAGTAATATTGGATATTGCAAAGAAGAACTGTCTCGTGAATTGTACAACAAATACAAACACATCTGGCAGCAGACCAGGTAATTAGTCATCTTTTTGGTTTTTTTTTCTGAGACAATATGTATTGAGGGTGTGTTTGAATTGGCTGCGGCTTTTGCATTGAGGTAGAAGTGGAAGCCCTAATTACGACAGGACCCACCTCTGGAATTACAATTAATTCATTAAAAATCCACCTCTGCTTTGTGCATCGCGTTTGGGCTGGGCCACTTCTTGACCTACTTCAGCCAAAATGTGCTTTTGTGACTCTAAAGTGCTTAAAGTACATCCAAAGAGGCTACATATGTGTTTTCGGTCCCAGAAGCACGTTTGGGGCCAAACGTGCGATTGAGAAGTGATTCTAAAGAGGGCCTAAATCTGTCAAAGAGGGCTACTGGGTTGTGTTCGATTGCTTCCATCAATACACTCGATCATTCAGAACCATGCCTAATCTGGCCAAAACAATTTTAAAGGTGATAGTATTTTCCATATATGGGCTGGCAATTACCAATGGTAGTGTCGTGTTTGGTGTCGATGTAATCTGTTGGTAGTTTGCATCATGAGTTGAGTTTTGTGATTCCCCTTTCGTCCATTAGTGTTCTTGTTTATTTCTTTTTAACTTACTGGACAGAATTAGGAATTTACTTTTACCTTAGTACTGTTAGTTGTTCCATATCAAAGATTGCTTTCCCCCAATATCAATTGTTTCACTGCCATTTATGCTTCAAATATCAAGCATGCCTAAATAATACAATCAACTCCTGAATGTCTGAGCTGTGCTATCTTGCATTCGCTACTCTAGGGAAAGAGATGAAGAGGACAGTGACATGCAAGATTTGGTCATGTCTTTCTCTGGGCTTGAAGAGAAAGTGCTTGCGCAGTATACTTTTGCAAAGGTATAGAAAATTTGACTTCAACTTACTTCACTTATTGTTGCTTATGACGCATACATGTACCCACAATTGTCTAGCCGCCTAATATCATGTATTCTATCTCACACAGATTTTAAAATTTATGGATTCCCATGGGGGTAGAAAATTTTGTCAAGTCATTAACCTGTGCCTATTTACATGAAGATTTTTGGCAGAAACAACTTGTAAGAGTGATGAAATTATTAGTAATGTGTACCAAAGCATATGACTGTTTTTACTTGTTATGTCTTTTTCTGGCTGATTATGATTCTGTAACTGGATTTGGATCTTCTCCATTTAGTGGTTTAAATAGAAATCTTCTTTCGTATGCTCAATCATCATATCTTTTGACAATTGATCTCAATTGAAATCGATTTAAGAATCGAGGGCCTTAACAAGTTAATATAGAGTCTAAAATGAAATTTTAGAAAAACTAGAGGGCAATAAAGGCTTGCTTAGAGAATGCACGTCTTCCTAGCTCTCTAATGCTCGAATTTATGTTCACAGCATTAAAATCAACAATAAAAAATTAAGGCGAAGAGTATCTAATCTTTAGTAAATATTTTTGGGCCTTTTCACATCCTTTTTTTTTTTTTTTCATTTTTTTTTGCACTTCTCTCAGGCAAATTTGATTAGAACAGCTGCTGCGAACTATTTACTGGATGCTGGAGTTCAATGGGGAGGAGCACCTGCAGTCAAAGTGAGAAAATAATGAAATTAATTGTTGGTTCATTCCTTCTCTCAGGCACCTTTATATCGGTCTTTAGAATACCATAAAAGCTGTCATTTTGCAGGGTGTGCGAGATGCTGCTGTGGAGTTATTACACACACTAGTTGCTGTACATGCAGAGGTACATAAGGCCTATTTGTGGCCCCAAACGTTGTTTGAACCCCCTAAATGGAAATTACAAGCCATTTGGCTAGCTACCGATTGCGTTTTGGCAATCGCTAAAAGTAGTGGTTGGAGAGAAGCAGCCCAAGGGTGGCTTTCGCCAATCGCTACTTTTTGTGATTGCCATCGCGTCACTGCATAAGAGTTGCTAAGCGGGGCATTACGGCATGCCTAGTGTTTTTTATTTTTTTTGTTGAAAATCACACATTTTCTGCATGCAGGTCTTTGCTGGTTGTAAGCCTCTGTTGGACAAGACACTTGGGATTCTTGTGGAGGGCCTGATTGATACTTTCCTTAGCCTTTTCCATGAAAACAAAACTAAAGATCTTAGATCTCTCGACACAAATGGTTTCTGTCAGCTCATGCTTGAGGTGATTTTGGTTTCTCATTTTCTCCAAGAAGTTATTTTTTGCTCCCACTGCGGCTGCTTATCTCAGACAAATCTGCATGACTATACATCCACACACACACACACACACACACACACACACACACACACACACCCCAATAAAGCCCAAAACCTAAGAAAGAAAAAGGAAAAAAAGAAGTCCCAAAACGAATTGAATGCAACTTAAAGTTTCTTCTTATCCTTTCTGTTTAATCTCCTTTGTTTGCGTTCAACATTGGGTCCCAAATTTAGTTCTCAACACATGCCAATGGAACCGCATCATTAATAATGCGACCACCTAAATTTTTGTTGGGAGTTGTTTTAAATGGTCCACTGCCTCGTGTTGGGAAGCAAATTTGGGATATAAATTTGAGTAATGTGCTCAAGAATTATTTGTGTTTTCTTCATATGCAACATTTCAAGTTTTCTTTCACCTTTGACATATAATTTGGTTGCAGCTGGAATATTTTGAGACCATATTGAATCCTTATTTTACTGCTGATGCAAGTGAGTCTCTGAAGTCTTTACAAGGAGTGCTCTTGGAGAAAGCCACCGAGAGTGTGACGGAATCTTCTGAGACTCCAAGTCATCACCGCCAGCCAACTCGTGGGAGTGAAGATGCACTTTCAGACGACAGGCAGCACGGAAGTGTGTCACCAGATGACCTTATTGTAAGCAATTCTACCCTTATTTTAGGATACTCTCATAAGTTAAAAGTATTTTCCTATCACTATGTCAGAAACTAATTACCCAATCTCTCTGTTAATTTAGTTTAGGATGGTACTTCATTGAAGTACTTTAGGAACATTTGGTACTGTTCGAAGATGTTATTGGTTCACATATGCAATGTTGTCTATGTTGGCTAGTCATATCGTAGAATAGTACCAAGTGATCCTAAAGAACTCCACTGGAACTTAGGGACTGTTTGAGAAGGCAAAGAACCAGTGTGTGGTTCGCAATTGAATCGATTGTATAAATTCAAGTGTTAGGTTAATGTAGGTGTTCATGCCTAGTCTAACAACTCTCTTAAAATTGGTTCTTTGTCGAACCAATATAACCTTGGTTCTAGTAAAGTGAGACTACGACTCCTATTTTAAGCATTTCCAAATTGGTCTTTAAGTTTATATCTAATCCAGGTCCTTTTATAGATGGTAGAATTTGACAAAACCTCCCCAGTATGATATTTTTCGGTAGAAGATATAATTGTTACTAATATATGCTTTACCTGCAATTTTTTTTTTTAATGTGCTTAGGCTCTTGCCCAGCAATATAGCTCTGAGCTACTTCAGGCAGAGCTCGAGAGGACTCGGATTAATACAGCGTGCTTTGTGGAGTCGATACCGCTAGACTCGGTTCCCGAATCAGCTAAAGCTGCTTATGCTTCTTTTAGAGGATCAATGGATTCCCCAAGCAGGAATTTCAGAGGCTCACAACCTGCTGGGGATTTCAGAGGCTCACAACCTGTTGGATCCCAAGGTTTCTCCCGGCAAAGACGTAGATGACTAAGTAGGCATTCTTAGTTCCTGTTTATTTATTTTTTTGCCCCGAAAATGTTTGTGCAGTCGTTGTATTGTTGTAATTCATACGTTTTTGCAGGAAAAAGAAAAGAAAAACAAACACACATTCTCCCCATTTGCTGTTTGATTTAGATCTCCTAGTATGTAAAAAGACTGTATTTTGAATTAATGAGCTCATAGCTTTTGCCCAAGGCTCTTTTGGGTTTTCTTTTTTCCTGATAGTTAAAAACCCTAAAGACTATGATGATTTGATCTTTCATTGAGAATTATTGTTACAGTTTGCTTTGTGCCCAGAGTGTATTGCACCTTCTGTTATTGAAATATGCTTCTAGATTGTGGAGCACTTCAAATAGCAAATGTTGAAGTGGTAGTTCCAGAAATCAATTTCATCACATTATTTTGGTGTCACAGAGCTTTCAAGTATCTGAATGCTACAGCCTAAGGCAACAAATGTGCACTGAAAAAACCCTTTTGTCCTGTTTGGTAATTAGGGAGAACAAGGAAACATAACTGATAAATTTCGTTACAACTTCCCATCTTTTCCTCGATTATCTAATTTACAGGTATGGAAAGTTTTAGTTTGCATTATTGTTATTTAAGCATCTAAAGGATTTAGGGAAACCAGTTTTTCCATTTCTCTTTTCTCCTCTTCTTTGTTTTTCAATTCCATGAATGAACCAGAACAGCATGTAACAGTGGTAGTGCTACCATGGTTAAGGAATGGAATCAGACATACAGCTTTGTATAGACAAAATTGAGCTGATTTTGCAATCGCTAGTAATATATGAATAATATACTACTGCATGTAGGCTGTAGCACAATTGACAAAACATTTGGGAATTAAATTTGAAGTTCAAATTTGAGAAGCATACTATTACTCGACATGTATTATTTCCTATCAATAGTATAGTAGACTAAGTATGTCCCGAGTCATTTTTTCAAATTTGGACCCCAGTGATGTGCCAATGGGTCGCTTTTGCTTGCAACAGGGCCACCTGAATTTAGATAGTAAAGGTGAAAGTTGTTCTAAGATCCACATCACTTGGAATTCAAATTTAGAAAACAAATTAGAGAACCATAGATTTACTCACTCATTTGTATTCTCCAATTTGAGTTGGTTCACATTAGCTTAAGTCGTCAATGCGCTACCATGAAGATTCATGAATTATCAAATTGTCCACCAAAATGCAAGACCACAATAAATGAGAAATTATTTCCAGTGACTGACACACGTGCGATCCATCCATTCTTGTGGGACACAGAATACTGGAATCATAATGAGGGTCACACAACTGTGACGTTAGCAGAGGAACATATGATGGGGATTTTTGTAAGCTACATAATGTCGAACTTCAACGACCGAAAGAGCAGTTTTTCCATCTCATGTTTTTTCCAAAACCATTAAATGAGATCACATGTTTAAATATTTCAAGTCTTCAAGACAATATTACACTGGGACTTTTACCTTTTCCTCATTAAAGAAATACAACTATGAACTAGCATAACATATGATGGAGATTTTCTTTTTTCTCTACTGGGCATGCTCTAAACTTGGTCCTCCAGGTCAAGCAGTCCTAAGTGGAGGTGAAACCAATATGACACCATCTCCTCTAACAAAGAGAAACGGAACTGTTCGCTTTGTAGTCTGAAACATAACACAACGAAAAGAAACAAATCAAAATAACAGTAAGGAAATAAGGCATAAGAAAACATAATCACAAGGAGTGTTAATAGTGAAATATCAAAGCCATAATGATCATTTTATGCACCTCTATGAATGATGAAAAAAAAACAAATGTTATCACGGTTATTTGGGTGACGTGGTATCTATCCTCCCTATTTTCAACAGAAGCCTTTCCCACATAAGCACAATCTCAAGTGTATAAATGGCGTTACAACTAATGACGTGGTATCCGCATTGTATCCAACATTTACCCAAAAATGAGGCGAGCCTTCACCTTGTAATTTAAAAACCTTGACATCCACAAGCTTGTTCTTTGCTTTTTCTTAATCATTCTTTTTTCAAGGAGTTGCTTCAGACTTCAGGTATTTACGCCTGTTTGGCAACAACTTTTGGAGTTCCATAAGAGCTACTCCCTCCGTCCCATAATAAGTGTCCACATTTCCTTTTTTGGATGTCCCACAATAAGTGTCCACTTCCTAAATTGGCATATAGCTTTTATTTACTTTACAAAACTACCCTTATAATAAAGACAAAGTAGTATTTATTTGTGGTCTCAAAACAAGCAAAAAGTCAAACACCTATCACATCTAAGGGTAAAATTGGAAAGTGGCCATTTAATGAACCCAAAAAACTAATATAATACAACTTTCTTAAACAATGTGCAAAATGGAAGTGGACACTTATTATGGGACGGAGGGAGTATTAAAAACTGTGGGTCAAACTCGCTTCTACGATTCAATCACATAGCACTGCAGTTTGTCATAAGCTATCTTGGAAAGCTTTTGACCAATCGCAGAAAACTAAACTACAGAAGCTGTGCTAAATGGGACCTTACTTAGGTACTTGCACTCCCCACAAAAAGTAATATTACTCATCAAAAGTTTCAGTGGAAAGTAGCAACCATACCGTTACAGTCTTTATGATTGACCTTCACTACAAAGTTACAAATACATGGACTCCACCCAAGAGAAGAAATAAAAGTCTGTAGGGCTCTCTTTTCATTCTCTTCAGGTTAGTGATAAAGTGACCCCTGCTTGATACTTCTAACAACAAAATAAAATTAAAATTTGAACTTAAAATCACCGTATAGACTTAATAGAGTGAGATGTCAGCCAGTCAACCAACTGAAGTGTAAGTCATATAAGATGGTTGTCAATGTGATCATATGAAGTTAAGCTATGAGCTGCTCATCCACTACTCTTACTTGGTTAACTAACTTTGGGGCAATTGTAGCACTAAGAATTCTTTTCTATTGGTTGCTAGAACTAGAAATATCAATAGGATATCTCCTCAGTGTACAGCAAAACTCTAAAAAGCACAAAGGTGGACCATGCAGAAGATGGCATTCCTCATATCATTCAGGGAATAGAAAACATTCGTTTTTATGGGGATCGATTTGACATTATATTGCTAGATACTTATATATATATATATATATATATCCACCAAGGAGCCGTTGCCTAGTAGTGGTTCACTTATGCATTGTACCGGGCACCGGGAGGGATAAACTGATGATAGACCTAACCTTTGGCATTTTTACATTTTTAGACTAAGTGACAGATCTCTGACCTGAACCTAGCAACCACTCACTAGTCATCCCAAACTTTTTACAATGCACCAAACAATAGTCATGATACTACGTGAACAATTAGTCAATTATCTATATAAGCCTAATTGCAACATTTTGCCTCAGAGGATGGGTAACAAAGTTACATTGTGCATTTTTTTCCCCACAAATTTCAGTAATTCATTGCATTCCTGACTCCTAATAGAATAACAGAAATTTTTATAAACTAGCTGATGAGGCTAGCAGAAAATGGTGCAGGTGTGTGTGCTTGGACAATATCAAAATTCCCAAACTAAGCAACCAACACTTGCTACCAGTGAGATGTAGGTCTAATGGTTTAATTTCTGGCCCACTGTCTACGGAAAACAAACATTAGATTTTGAAAATAAATGTAATTGTAGCATACCCGAACAATCTCCTCATAAGTTTCATCATCAATTTCCACGGTCGTAACAATTTCTTCAACATCCCCAAGAATCATATTCAAATGCTGATCATAAGCCTGCAAAAATTGGCACTCTACCAAAATGAAAAAAACAGAAAAACAACTATTCTAGTTCTAGAAATAACTGCAAAATTTTAGCACTTCAAGGGGAAAAAAATAATTAATCAAAAGGCTGAAATTATTGCTAAGATACAGAATGTGTCTACATAATTATTAGAAAGGGAATGACTAAGTGTGTATGTGAAGCAGCACTAAATAACATTATATATGCAAGTACATTGATAGTATATATTCATATATCCCGCTAACAGTCTCGAATCATGAAAAGTTTCAGTTTAATTGACTTTATTCCATGGTCTGAAATATATCTGCCATAGAGGTAACACATGTTACAGCAATCACACTACAAATTTTCAAAATTTTTTTTTTTTTTGCATCATTACACTTCTTTGTTTCTTTTATTTTAGGTTGAAGTTCAATAGTTTCTGTTCAATTTAACATAACCCAGTTCAAATCCATTGATACACAGTTCTACCAAAAAAAATAGTACCAAATGAAGTAATCGGAGAGCTAGACCTAATTAGTAAACAAACCCTAATTACTAGTCATCTGGATACCCATTTTTAGACAATAAGGCAGTTCAATCAAAAGATTCAATATCAAGAAATAACAAAAAAGAAAATTTGTGGATGTTTTTGTTTTGTTGTTGTTCAAAACCCTAATTTTTAAATATTATGAATTTATGAGTTATAAACGCGAATTCCCAAATCAACTACGCGAAACCCTAGAGGTGTGCAGTCGCAACAAAGCAAAGTGAAAAGTAGTAAACTTTATTGGGTAACCATTTAGCAATCAATAAAATCCGAGATGGGTTAACAACGAAACTATAAAAAGTACTAATACATGTGTATATGTATAATATATCCGAGTGTGTGTGTGTGTGTGTGTGTGAGAGAGAGAGAGAGAGAGAGAGAGAGAGAGAGAGAGAGAGAGAGAGAGAGAGAGAGAGAGAGAGAGAGAGAGAGAATGAGGAGGAGGTCTCTCTCACATGAAGTTTGCCGCGGAGTTCACGGTCGGAACGGAGCTTGACGTAAATGCGCTCGTCCAGGCTGAGTCTTATCAGATCCAATGGCTCTTTCACTGCTATTTCTTCTTCGCTAGCCATGGTTTACTGCTCAATTCTCTCCTCTTCCAATGTGTAGTAGACAGAGAGAGAGGGGGCTTGTTCTCCTTTCTTTTTTCGTTCAGACTTTTGAAAGAAAGAGCGAAAATAAAAAGAAATGCTTTATTAGCCTTTTCGAAACAACAATCCTATACATGCTCTTTCAACCACACCACAAATCATATTTTATGCTTAAATATATATACTTTGTGAATTTATGATATTTAAATTTTTTATACTTTTCTGTACACCATTTACACAATACAAAGTATTTACATTTAACACAAGCATATGATTTAGGGTGCGATTGGAGGAGTGGGTGTAACATTATTCTTTTCGAAAACAATTTTGAGTAGCATATAGTCTGAGTTGTTTTCATATAAAAAAAAAAAAACCTTTTATTATTAAACTAATGTGAATTTTAAGTTTAAACAAACAACAATGCTAGGGGTTCATCTAGGGGTGGACACGAGCCGAATCGAGCCGAGCCGAAAGCCTTTTTACGAGCTCAAATGAGCTCAAATGAACCGAGCTTTTAAGTGATCGCGAACTTTCTTGTGAGCTTTTTAATGACCTTTTTCGCACGCCTTTTAAAACTATATAGTTTAATGATAAGTCAATCATTTATCAAGCCTATTTACGAGGTTTATCGTATTTTCTTTAAAATTATATAATTTTATAATATATATATAAGTCACTATACAAGCTCTTTATCAAATCTATTAACGAGCTTTTTTACAAGTTTGCTCGCGAGCCTTAATTGATCGTGTTCACGAGCTCAAATGAGAGAGCCGAGACTAGCCTTTATCGAGCTGAGCTTCGAGCCTTTGTTGAGCGGCTCTGTTCGTGTCTACCCCTAGGTGCACCCTTACACACTAAAAAATCATCTACACCAATGAGAAGAGACTGACAGTTGCTTCTTTGACACAAATACCCTTGATGAGAAATATCTAAACAAAAGGCGCGAGAAAAAAAACGATCGTTGAAGCAAAGCAAATACCGATTCACTAAAAAGCACACTTGGAGGACGATCCGACTGTGGCGCCGATGGTCCCTGAAAAATTGGTGGTGACTTTGCCGCTTGTGTTTAATGCCCTCCCCTCGTCAATAACACCATCTCTCTCTCTCTCTCTCTCTCTCTCTCTCTCTCTCTCTCTCACACACACACACACACACACACACACACAATATCGAAGGATTCTGAGATTTATTGATGCAATTTTGGGAAAGAAACAATTTAATTGATCGATCAAGCTCGGCAAAATACAAAGGTAGGCCTTCTCGCAAATAAGTCCTCAAAATTAGTTTGAGAACTTCATAAATTTCACAAATAATTTCCTGAGAAATTTCTCAAAATAATGAAAATTAGTTTGAGAAGAACTTCATAAATTTGACAAAATAATTTCCCGAGAAACTTCTCAAGATTATCAAAATTAGTTTGAGAACTTCATAAATTTCACAAATAATTTCCTGAGAAATTTCTCAAAATTAGTTTGAGGACTTCAAATTTCACAAATAATTTCCATATTACATTCGACTTCAAACTTCTCAAAACATTTTCGCAAAATAGACCACAACCCCCAAATCACTTCTTCACTCAAAATCAAACCTACCTAAACAACCTCTCTGTGGTGGAACAATAGTCTTGAGAGTGTAATGTATCCTTGATGTCTGAAGTTGGGATACCTTTGGACTGAATCCAACAAGGTAGAGTAAGAGTGTAATCGAAAACACAAGTCGCAATCTCCTATGCATGTTGTTTCATGAGCTAGATCTCATCAATTGGCAACGGATTGAAACAGTAGGACAGGCGCTCATGGCCGGAATCCAGCGAATTGGAATGAGATCGGAGCAGAGAAACTTGTTCTTTAATCATCAATTAGCATCGTTTTGTCCTCGCACCTTTGTTGATGGTGCTATATATATATTGTTGGAAATTGGAAGGATACAGCTATGAATCTGATTGAGACATGCTACGATAGCACTGTCCTTAAGAACAATTCCGCCCCTCGGAGTCAATGACTCGATGCACAAGGTCTCAGCGCTATGCTCTCCAGGATTCAGCAATCAGTTTCTTCCAAACGTGCACTCGAATTGGAAGAATATATGAGTGCTCAGAATTGCTCCAAAATAACAAAAATGGTTTTTTTTTGAAGAAATATAAAAGAGAGGAATTTTCTGTGTTTAAAATGAAAAGAGAGAAGACTATTTATAGTAGATAAACTTCCCAACGGTCATTTTATTAAAACAAATTTAATAACCTCCAACGGCCATATTTTTAATACAGGAGTTAATAGATTTAATAGCCTTCAACGACCATATTTTTAATAGAGGATAGTAATCACATCAGTGTAAATGACTTTGTTTAAATCTTTTTGAAATAAAAGGCCCGATGGCCAAATAAGAGGCCAATAATTCCAACAATCCCCCCCTATTTCAAAAATTTAAACAACAAATAAAAAGAATGGAGCAAGAGAATTCAATGCATCAAAACTGGTGCCTTTAGGGCTATGAACCAGTCCCTAGGAATATAAGAAGTGACTTACAGGAATTTGGTGAAATAAAATTTCTATGAACCAGAATCCCTTAACGTAAACCAATCGTCTTATACCCACATTAATTCCTCAGATTCTGAGCAACTCTAATCGGTGTGGCACCTCTAGGGCCAGTCCTGAATTTTCATAAGTGCTCTAGAAAACTTTCCTACATTTTCATAGAAAGCGGCCCACTTTCACACTTATATAGGTGAATCCATCAAGTATGCATTGCAATTAAACATACCATCCATTCAGTATGGACTATGGAATTCATTAAGAGTTTAACTCAACCTTTCTCATTGCAATTGCACTATACACCATAGGAATGGACAACAAGATAATCAAATTATAGTGTATCTTAAATCAACCAATGACTTGTTATTACCCATATGAACCTATTTCTTGGGTTCTCCAATTACATAGGTTGGGTTACCATCATTGTTGATTTTTTTTATAGGCATAAGCCTCATTCCCCTCGATGTTTCATACACTAGTTTTCTCCCTAGTGGTATTGTTAAAGTATCAACCAAACTCACTTCTGGCCTTACAAAATTAAGAGAAAAACTTTATCTCAAACAGCTGTCTCACAATATTATGACTTAGGCTTATATGCCTACTCTTGTCTTTATAGGACTTTTTCATAACTCAGGCTTTTACAGCCTGACTATCTCAATGTTTATTCCAAATAGGAATATCTGCTAAGAAGCTTTTAAGCCACTCAGCCTCAAAATTAACTTTCTCAAAAGCTACAAACTCATATTCCATCATTGACTTAGTTGTGCAAGTTTGCTTGGACGAGTTCCAAGATACTACACCTCCACTAAGTGAAAAAACAAATTCACTCATTGAATTCGTCTTATCTGAATCCGAAATCCAATTTGCATTATTGATTTTTGAAAATACATACTTTCCTCCCCCAAAAAATTTGGCTAAAATTTGGCCTTGAAAAAACCAAAATTTCATATCTTTCGAATTTTGAAGTATGCAATACATTTTCAAAAATAATTTATTCCTTATCTCGGAGTATACAACATTTTTCAAAAATTAATTTCTTCTTGGAATAAATATTAGGCTACATTGGACATATATAATATATTCAATTATAAAAAGTTGAAGCAAGACTCGACGAAAAATGCTTCATCACTAAGTTATTTGAGAAGCCAATTTACTCAAATCTTTTCAAAATATTCCGAGTAAAACTCATACATTAGGCTGCAAAATTCACATATCCCACCAAATGAACATAGAGTTTTGGTAAAATAAAATTACTTTTTGCACCAAAATTCTTTCATGTGAAAAAACTTATGTATCTCAATTTCTCTTTTCATAAGAAAGAAATGCATAACATGCGGGCCTCTGCATCAATACTTTTGGGAAATTATCGTAGGTAGAAAAGTATCAACACATCAAATAATTCTAAGCTTGATTATGCTCAAAATAAAGACTTAGTAAGCACAAATTGTCATACTAAAAGAAAATCAAATTTTCTAAACCCCACTATGTCTTTATCCACATAACTCATAACATAAAGGCATGTAACACTAAGCATATATCTCATGTAACATTTAACTATCATTGGATTAACTTCACCACTCCGTGATTTATGCTCTTAATAGCCAATCTATTTTTCCCACTTTTCCAATTAAATAATTCTAGAAGACAATGTATAGCTATCTAACCATCTTAACTATACCTCGAACAAATTAAATATCATGAGTCAAGAGTTATCAAATCTGTATAAGTTTAAAGAGAACATGTGTCACCCAAAATTATCTCTTTTCCAGAGCATACTTTGACACAAAAAATCAAAGCCCTACATACATGTTTTTTTTTTTTTTTTTTTTTATTCTAAAGAATTGATGTATAACTGTTAACATAATACCTTAAGAGTCATCAGTCATCACTCGATACACATGACTAGCAGATTGTAACAGACCAAACAAACGGCTATTTATATATAATATGCATTCATCATTAAAACCTGGGACTATTGCACGGGAAATGCTAATAAAATATTTGACAAACTTGTATTCATAATATTTATGGACAATTCACATTGCATACTCTCAGCCAATGCTCAAACTACAAGCATTATTCACAAAGCTACTTTGGAACAATAGCTTATAGCTCATTGATTATAATAGATAGTAACTTACAATCCATTATGTGCAAATTAATGGCACCAAATTAACAACCATTAAACACACTCTATAATACCCTGATAGAACTATCAGATTTTTTTAAAATTAAAATAGCTTGTAAGTGAAGCACATATATCTGGACCTCTCTCGAACCAAAAAGGTATGATAGATACTAAACTAACAAAATTTATATGCTATTCTCCTTTTCTTTTCGTTTTTTTTTTTTATAAATAAAATCAAATTGTATTCTTGCCTATTTATAAACAGTAGACACATAGTAGCTTTAGATCTTGTCCAGATTTTTAAGTATCCAAGTCACTTTCTTTTTCCAAAACCAAAATTACAAATTTAAAACTAGCGTTGGTCCATAAGAACTCTAATGACCATATTAAATTCTTGTACCCAATTCAAAAATTAAATAAATAAACAATTTTAGTAATTCAAGGGCCTTACTAGAGTAAGTGCATATCAAATGTTATGGGGATACCACTTCACTAAATGTAACCTTCCAATAAATGAGTGGCTAATACCATGTCACCCAATTAAAAGATGTAACTTAGTACTAAAATTTATAACCCCAAAATATTTGAATCATCGCAATTGGGTCTCAAATAAATAAAATGCTGTAAGTCAAAGTTATTGGGTTAAAATGTATTTTTAGTTTTTTCACTTAAAATAGATATCCTTCTAAAATCAAAAAAGTAATTGACTGACTTTTAGTTATCCCACAAAAAGGTGACTGAAATTTAATTTTCCCCCTTTTTTTTTTTCATACTTCTGATGGAAAAAAGAAAAGAAGAAAAAATAGATGTAATTGGGTACACTTCTCTAAAAATCATATTATTTTAAATATATATATATATATATATATATATTTTTTTTATGTTTTTTAGTTAGACAAATATCTCTCTTTTATGAGACACTAGAAATTACCCGTGCCCGAGGGCACTACAAAAAAAAAAAAACTAAAAAAATCCAAATGCAAGAATCCAATAAAAAAATTTCAAGATTTACTTTTGAAGCACTTGGAAAGAAAGTTCTCGTGCGGCATAAGAGATGAAAGTCCCAGATCTCCACAATAGACCTAGAACTTAGGTCTAATGCTTTTACCAAAAAAAATTCACATGTAACTATTATTAAAATGTGAGGTTTGGCTCAGAGGAGATAGTTAATTTTAAACGATCACCTTAATTGATGTTTTCTTTACATTTTGAAGAGTCCATATATTTTGCATTTCATTTTGTTAAAAACTACATATTTTCCATTGTTTTTACAAAAAAGAAAAAAAGAAAAAGACCAATAGAAGAAAATTAAGAGAAGAGAGTCAACAAAAACTAAAAAAAGTTCTAAACCAAAGCAAAAACTGAACAAAGTTCTAAACCAAAGCAAATTCCTAAATCAATGTTGGTTTTTTTGGGTTCAATTTTTCCTAAATTAATTCTTTCATATGGTCTGCATCAATTTGTGTACTCATCTTCCACGAGATTTGTTGTGTGAA
The DNA here is from genome assembly GCA_033977485.1 of Hydrangea macrophylla. Taxonomy (NCBI): domain Eukaryota; kingdom Viridiplantae; phylum Streptophyta; class Magnoliopsida; order Cornales; family Hydrangeaceae; genus Hydrangea; species Hydrangea macrophylla. The sequence continues at coordinate 57,405,239 of CM066993.1, forward strand.
GGGACTTTTTGATGAAAATAAAAGAACTTTTTTTTTTTTTTTTTAATAAATTAGATGTCACTTCTCTTCTTTTCTTGATTCACTCTTTTGAAAAAAATTATCTTAGTAAAGAAGTAATTATTTTGTTCTATTTTCCTTTCCTTGGTAATGGTAGAAGCAATATATTAATCTATTAAAAGGAAGTTTTTTTAAATTTCAAAATTAGTTGAGAGAGAGAGAGAGATAGAGAAATCTAGGATTTATGGGTGTCATATATGGGAGTGATTTATGGGTATCATATATGGTGAGATATATATATATATATATATATAACATCAAGGATGTTTTTTTTTTAATTATTTTTTATTATTTTAAATTTCGACTGAGGCTTACTTACCAAGTGAGAGTGATATATGGTTGTCATATTATATGGGAGTGATATATAGGTGTCAAGGAAGGTTTTTATTTATTTATTTCTTTATTTTAAATTTCGGCTGAGAGTTACTTACCAAGTGAGAGTGAAATTTGGGTGTCATGATTGAATGAAATGTATGAAATGATTGGGTTTGCATACACAAATACGAAGAATTAATATCCAAGACCCATTAAATAAATTTTTTCTTTGAGAGAATTTTGTTAAGATTTGCAAAAGTTCAATTTGAAGGGTCATATATCTTATCCATTTGTTTAATTTTAACTAAATTTAAATTTGGTCATAAGAGTTTTAGATGAGTTTTATGTTAACTAACACTGTAGTTTGTTTAACAAATTTGAAGTTTTTCAGTATTAGATTACGAAATCAGTTGAACCTTATAGTTTGAATTTTGGTCACTTGTGGATTATGTAAGCATGTATATCACATGCATATTATATGGGAGTGATATATGGGTGTCATATATGGTGAGAGAGAGAGAGAGAGAGAGAGAGAGAGAGAGAGAGAGAGAGAGAGAATCAAGGAAGTTTTTTACAAATTTGAAATTTTCAATATTAGATTACGAATTCTGTTGAACCTTATAGTTTGAATTTTGATCACTTGTGGATAATGTAACCATGTATATCACGTGCATATTATATGTGAGTGATATATGGGTGTCATATATGGTGTGAGAGAGAAGGAGAGAGATAAAATCAAGGAACTATATTTTTTATTAAAAAAAATTTCGGCTGAGAGTTACTTACCAAGTGAGAGTGAAATCTGGGATTTAAAAATAAAATCTTCACTCTCCTTATTGAACACTACTATCTTTCTATCCATGTCATATGTGTCACGACCCATCCCGCTACGCGCGGAAATAGGACACGTCATCAAGGCTTATCCAGTTCCATTAAAGTAAAACCTCAGCAGAAAAACACGAGTAAAAACTTTTAAAAATCAGAGTTATAAAAAGTTTTGCCCAATTGGAAACACTTCCAAAAGAATACATTTTTGAAAATAGAGGTCCAGTCGACTGTATCGGGAGTCCAGTCGACTGAAGGTTTGAAGCAGAAAGGTTTCAAAGAGCTTGTCCAGTCGACTGTGTCGGGGGCTCAGTCAACTGGGGCCTCAATTTCTCAATCGACTGACTCCTTCCAGTCGACTGTGCCTTAAGCAAAATCAAAAATCAACAATTTCGTCAATTGTCCAGTCGACTAAAACATTGACCAGTCGATTAGTTTTGCCATATAATATGCAGTTTCTAAAATGATACAGTGGTCCAGTCAACTGGTCAATGGTCTAGTCGACTGATCCCCTGGCAAACAGCCCTATTGTGAAGTTTAACAACTTAAGGTTCTCCAAACCAAAATCAACCCAACCACAACGATATTTCAACATATTAAACCATAATTACAGGAGTTTGAATACGAAGTTACGGTACTGCGAAACTACCCCATGGTTCTATTACAACATATTATAAAATCCACTCCTCATTACAAGTTTGGATGGAAGCAAAAGTATTAACAAAGTGATGTTTTTCCCCGGCGTTCCTCGACCTCACTCCTCATGCTTCTTCTTTTCCTTTTTCTTTTCACCTACAATGGAGGAAGTCTCCACTGCTCAGCTATATACTGAGTGTACAATTATAAACAAATGCATATGAGGCAATTCATGTTTTAAACATCTAATTCACATAATTTAGTCTCCAGGGCGAGAGATACACATTCACCCAGTATATCGATAAGTCTTAAATCTTAAACCGCGATGCCAATGGTTAGCCAAGGATCGCTCAACCATTGCATAGATTTGCTCTGGTTGGCCACTTCCCACACCAAGCAAGTAGTCGTCACAACTATAAACTCTCAAACATCGAGAGACGTGCACTGGCATAAAATTATATCAAACTCCCCTTTGACCCACATAAACATTTAGCATACTCACATAATCATGTCACCATACTTTTCTATACGTACTTGCTAAAATTAACGGGCCTAATTTAACACATAAGTTGCCCAGATCACAATTCATACAAAATATCTAAAACATCCAAAATTCCCTATATTACATAGGTTCGGAATTCATATCTTGAGTTATAGCTCTCAAACTTCAGGAGAAGTACTACGAGACCAAATAAACGTCGGATCTTTGATCTTAAACTATTCCTACAAGTATAGACATGTTTTTCCCAATTTCTTAAAATTAACTTTCCAAAAAAACTTTTCCAAACAAGGTCTAAGAGGTATCAAAATGAAGCTCTTACCTCGAGGAGTCCAAATATGAAATCTGGCTAAAAACTAACGGGCAAACGGTCGCCGTTTGTCGTCGGGAAGATTGTAGGATCAATCTCCTTTCTTTCTCCTCTCTCTAGATATTTTAGAAGTTTGGATAGAATGAAAATCTCATCCACTACTATTTATAGTGACAATTCTCGAGAATTACACTTAACTCTCCACGGGTTCTTGAAACTTTTAATCAAGTCCTGAAACGTCGCACACGTCCATTTTATAACTTTACGAGTGAAATCTAAAATTTATAAAAGTTTTCGACTAAGTTCCGTTTGGGTCCAAAATCACGTTCTGAAACCAATTTCGTGGAATCTCTAAACAACCTACTTTTTAAGCAACGTATCTCTCATGTTCTCCCCACAGTATTCAAAATGATCTAAGGCTATATCAAAACTACCAGAAATTTACTCTACACAGGTAAATATACTATTCATGAAAATACCAGATATCTCAAATAACATTTAGTCACATAAATGTCATTTAAATTGTGTTGATGCCACATGATTTTCCTATTACCGTGTCTACGATTGACACCTTACTGTTGATCTCTAGTCAACCTCATGCACCATTGCCAAATAACATTGGCAATTTATGAAATTCAAATATACATTTTAAAATAATGAATTTTCTGGGATGGGCGTGACAATATGTCTATGTCATATTCATTCTGTCCATGTCATATTTTTTGTGTGTCCTAATCACACAATCCTCCAATATAATATAGATTTACATACGTCATCAATAAATATACAAATTTAAAACTAATTTTTATCATGTGATACTTTGTCTTGTTAAGTCTATCGTGCATTGCACGGGGTCATTACTAGAGAGAGAGAGAGAGAGAGAGAGAGAGAGAGAGAGAGAGAAAGAGGTTTTCTTTCCCCTTGACTACCTTCTTTATCTAATCTTTTTCATTCTACAAACAATTCTACAACACAAATGCTTATGTTGTTTTACACTTGTGTCATTAGCAGGGGCGGAGTCAGGATTTTTGGTCCAGGGTGGCTTAGACTATACGGGGGTTCGGGGACAGCGGCCTCGAAGTGATTTTTTTGGTTCTATCAATACATGATTATGTGTAAAATAGTAGAATTATATGTAGAATTGGTTTAACACCCCTAATTTGGGATACATCATGTAATTTTAAGGGTCCTATATCTAAAACTTGTAAAATATTATATGTAAGTCTAGAATTTTCAAAAGTGTAGGGGGCCTGTGTCAAAATTACAAGTAAACCTAGAATTTTCAGAAGTCCAGGGGGGGCCTGTGTGAAATTTATGAGGGTCTATTTCTTAAATCTACAAATTATTACATATGAGTTTATAATTTTTAAAAATCCAGGGGGCCTGCGCCACCCCTGAGTTGTATGTGGTTCCACCTATGGTCATTAGAGCTTTGGGAAAGCAAAATTTTGTTCTAATATTGTACCCCTGTTTGAGATATATATATATTTTTTAAACAGTCCAAGTCTAACTTTTTATATGATTTTTGTGTGAACTAATGGTAGATTAGTTTGACATAGAACCAATTTTAAGAAATTTATGAGACTGGGCATGGACTACCAAACTTGGATCCCAAACAGGCCCATGGTTTAAACCTTAATTACAAATTTTCGAGTGCTTGATAAGTTTCAATTTTTTTCCAACATAGAACTCCATGACCAGTCTAATAACTCGCTCAAAACTCAATATAGGGTATGTTTGATAACCCAATTAAGTGTTGAAAATGAAAAGTTTCAGCACTTATTTCTTTTTAGTGCGTTTGATAATATACCACTTAATTGAAAAAGCAGCGAAAAATCCACTAAAAGCTTTAAGTGAAAATTTTCTATTGAAAACAATCACTGCATGCATTCTATTTCATGAAACACTATTTTCAGTATTGCAAATTCAATCACTTAAAATTTTCAGTACTTAAAATTCAGCACTTAATTTTCAGTTTTATCATACGGACCTTTAGTTATTAGAATCGTCCTGACCCGCCTGTGAACTGCAATGTAGTTTCGTTTGGTTATTTACCATTTGAATACTTAAATCGGTAGAGTGGATTTCGGATAGCCAAGAAACTTAGTCCACAAGTGGATATATATTCACTTTAGGTGAAACTGCGATTTCTTGGAAATCAACTAAACAAACATGTATAGCTCAATCAACGATGGAATTGGAATTCATTGCCTTATATAAGGTAGGAAAAGATGTCGAATGGCTTCAGAATTTCTTAGAAGATATATTGTTGTGGCCGAACCCTGTAACGGTTATATGTGTGAACTCTGATTGCAATGCATCATTGTCTGTAGCAAGAATACTTTGTATAATGGCAAGTCAAGACTCATAAGAAAAAGGCACAGTACTATAAAGTAGTTGATCTCAAGTAGTGTTGGGGATCCTCTTACAAAAGGATTACCTAGAGATCGAGTTCAATATACAACAAGAAGAATGTGCCTAAAGCCAATACTTCGAACAACCCTGGAGGAAAACTAACCTAGCTGACTAGAGATCCCAAGATCTAGGTTCAATAGGCAAACTAGTTGGGGGAGTTCATGTTTGTGTACACACATTTAAACCCAAATGGTTTCATTCCAGTATATTGATTTAGTGTGTAATAAAATTTGTTGAGGTTATGTTTTACAATTAATGATATTGATGAGTAAATGATAGTACTTTAAATTGATATCACTTATATGAGAATAGAAGTGGAGTCGCTTCTATGAGAGTTTCAAAGGCTTGGCTCTGTAAGAGTTCTTATGAAATAGGATCTTGTTCAGGACTAAAATGAACACAACCGAATGAATTATGTGTATTAGGATATGTGATACGTGTTATTTAGTGTTGGTTTACACTAAAAGGTTGAACAGTTCAATACTACATGTACACTGCTTCATTGAGTAAATCCAATAGATAAACACTAAGGAATAGTTCAAGTCCAAAAGACACTCTTCTAATGTATTACAAGTCCATGAACTGCTCTCGTAGTTTTCGTGTATTTTGTTTTTAGTTTTAGATTGCCATTTCTATTCACTTGTGGGGGATTGTTAGATTTTGAGTGTGAATGGGAGTGAATGGGAGTTGAAGGTGCATAAGGATCACATCGGTCAAACCCAATACTCTAGAAAGGTGGCCCAAAATTATATATTTTAAGCTTCTGGCAGAGGGGTGTTCGACCGATCGACTGGACCTCTGCTGGGAAAAGACACATCTTTTCATGTACGAGCTGTGTGTCTTGAAGGGGTTGGGTTTGTTATTTTGGCATCTAAACATATATTAACAGATTTAGGTACTATCGTTTTGCATTATGATACAACCGTTTGTATAGAGAGGCATCTCTTACCCAAAAGACACCTATAATTCTATATATATACTTCGTATTTGTTTGATTTGAGTGGCTGATTTTCGGTCTCTTCTTCTTCCTTATTTCTTGTGTCTTTGAGAGCAGTTTATATATACTCAATTTCGCAAAATATACTTGAGTTGTTGCCTAAATTATATAGATCATAGTATTCTCAAGAACGATACGTCTTAGTCCACTAGTAACCGTGTGTAGAGCGTAAATTCATTTTACGAGTAGTGCAAAACTTGCATGCTCGATCTTTGATACTGTTTTGTTTTGTTCTCATCTTTTCATATACATATATCCAACAAGTAGAAGTAGACCTACTATGTTAAAAATTCTTTGTTAAAGTACATATATACCCCTAATATTAAAGTTATATTTTGTGTAAGTTATACTCACCTCCCCTAAGGTAAAGTCAAAATACAGGGACCTTCCACTGGTATACAAAACTACACTAACCTATCCTATTTGAAATTGAAACCCAAAAAAGTTAATGGTGTATGAAAAATTACCTATATACTTTGAAAAATAAAAGATTACTAGTTAATTTAAAAAATTGACACATTATGAACATAGAAATTTACAGTTACAAAACAAACATATTTACACATATATAACATGAAATATGTGTGTGTGTGTGTGTGTGTGACTTTTTTACTAACTTTGGTAAGAATAATTTGGTCATTATATAAAAAGTGAGAATGAAAGTCGAGAGACCTTTGATAAGAGGTAAATTTGAGTACTTTTATGTCACGCCCCGGAGTAGCCAAAAATAGGAAAAATTTAAAATTTCTTTTCTGGACCCATAGGGAATGACGAGTTACATTAACTGATTGTCTTTTCTACATTCTACACACGGTTAACAGAGTAAGTGGAAGCATAAAAACACCTATTGGTATTCTTCAATAGAACTCAAAGGTCTGAGATCTGGATATTACATCATGAGTCTAAATAAAAGATCTAAAAAGGCAGTCCAGGGCTATCTATTCTGCTCACAATACATATCTAAAGCATTACCTCAGATAGAAGATAATAAAGCAAATTAAGTAATTCTAAATAAGACTATGTCGGAGTCCTTCGCTTCAACTTGTACATCTGCCATGTCCCATTGGGTAGACCTCGTCTTGATAGTCGTCACCTGTGAAATCTAGACGTGATATGTCCAGGGTAGGAAGGAGAGCCGTTAGCTTTTGAAGCTAAGTGAGTTGACCTAACCGATCACTCCTAATACAAACAATAGTATACGAGTACAACAAATATCTCGAACTAACATTTGATAAGCATTATCTCAATACGTATGATTTATGATATAGTAATATGAATGGGATGCGACACAATGCACCATCGATATGTTCGACTTTACTCGACCACAGATACCACAACTGACTCATGTGACTTGTTACATTACCAGTGTAACGCCGTTAGCTTAGAGTAGAATGATTACGTTGCTATCGTCGCCTAGCAGGGCCCTATAGCAGTTTTGGTTTTAAAAGAGTGTAATCATTGGACTCTTAGGTCCTCGTGACCTTACCGGGAGAATAGAATAGTTACAGCACTATCGTCGCCTAGCAGGGCCCTATAGCATTTGAAAGGTAACTATTGTATTCTTATGGATACATTGCTATCGTCGCCTAGCAGGGCCCTATAGCGTATCAATCATCAATTCATACATAACTTAAATGATTTCAATGGAAAACTCTGGCTATCGTCGCCTAGCAGGGCCCTATAGCAGTTTCATTGTTGTTTCCATTTACTTGACTGTACCACTCGGACCACTACGGTCCACTCAACATGTATAACAATATGACTAGGTTAGTCCCCGTGACTAACCATGCAGACGTCAATATGGACATCATGACTCGACCATGCTCATGTGAATGTTCATGTGACTATAGAATCGGAAAATTATGATAAACGAGAAAATCAACGAATATTAACTAAGCATGGAGTATAGTTAACTAACATGCGTTCATTATATAAGAAATAATCTCAACATTTATAATACTAATATTTATCAGTATCGTCCACACAGGACGCACTGGGTATACATGTAAGATCAAAGAATAATTCTATAATATACCAAGTGAATTAGGACGACTCACCTCGATGCGGGTGCGTAACAGTAAGCGTAGCGATTCCTACAAAGCATTAAGATTACATGGAACATTGATTAATAAGCTTACAAAAATCAGGGGCATAATGGTAATTGTGCCGGGCGGGTTCCTAAACCTCAACATGATGATCTAGACATCATTCTGAGTCCAATGCCATTGACTAGACTCAAATCGGAGTCCGTCGCATAAATGTTGGGTTTTCTATACCAGTTTGGGCCCTAAAGAAAAGCTATATTTTTTACCGTGTCGAAAAGTCATCAAACTTTAAGGAAATATTCTAGACATTATTCTAAGACTCTGGGAACTGACCGCGTATTTTTCTGAGTTACGGTTTATTTATTATGAATTTCTGAAGTTTAAAACGTCTAATAATAGACCACGGGGTCTCATAATTATAAAATATGATTTAGGGAGATATTTGGCCCTTATAAATATTTTTATTAAATACTAGACATTAAAATGAGGTAGTAATATTTTTCTCATAATTTTCGGGACTCGCTTGGTATTTAAATAATTTAAAATATACTCAAACGGATCCTTTATAAATAATTAAATATTACTAAAAATACTCAAGTTCGGGTTTTATGAATAAAAATTTATAGAACAAAGGCATTAGGCTTAGGAAAAGTTCGTACAATTTTCCTATATTTCGTTACGTATTTATTACTTAATAATTATAATTTGAAGCTAACTTTTATTATTTATTTGAACCCAAATAAATAATAAGTATAATAAAAAAAATTTCAGAATATAAGAATTATCATAAAATATTATTTCAGAATTTGAAAGTTTAAATCATTTAAATAAATGGCTATTTATTTAAATAGTAAACATAATACCTATAAATACTAATTAACAAAAACAGATTATTAAATCTTTAACATAATTAGTAATATACTAAAACAGTATCACCTAATAGTTTATACTATGAAATATATTGGATATAGGATTAAGCCTAATTTAACTAAGCTAGTAATTAATTTTGAACAAACCAATCAAGCCCTAGTGGATTACATCCTTAGCCCAATTAAGTAAGCTAGAAGCCCAACCCATATTCCTATAAAACAAACCCTAATGGACCATAGCCCAATTTGAATCACCAGGCCTAAGAATTTGTTTTAATTAAAATTTGTCCAAACCCAATACTATAATCTGGCCCAATTAGAAACCCAAATCCATTTACCAAACTCGTACCATACATTTATACTACAAAATGTACCATAAAAATTCCCATTACACCATCTTCTTCCACCTCCCACGACTTTACAGATCGTTATATATATATATATAACGTATGTATATACATATTATCACATAAATTTAAAACAATCATATCTCTCTTATTTTTCAACGAAATTTAGCAAACCTGTAGTCAAAATTGAGTGCCTCGACGAGCCCGATTCAATGGTCTTAGTCTCATGATCTAACTCTCAACGGTTTGCACGAAAATGGGAAAAAACCGAGAAATGACTTAAACTTTGACCGATTCGTTCGTCGCGATACGAAATAGTCATCGCGAACGGTTCGATCTGGGACTTAATGGGGTCCTAACCTACTGTTTTTCATTCACGGAACGTGTTTCCGTTAATGTTTACGGAATGCCGATTTTTACGCCCTATATATGTCACCGTGAATATATCTATGGATATACGTATAAAGCTACAATATTTTATGTCGGATCACTTCTGAAAATGCTACCGAGTGAGTTAGTGGGCTCACCTAGGCTCGTGGTGGTCCGGTGGTGGCGCGTCGGGGTTCCGAGGCGGTCTCGGGTTGCTTGGGTGGTATCGGCGATGGCTACTCCTTCTTCTTCTTCGGTCTGTTTGGACAGAGTGGTGGTGAGACAGAGAGGGTGAAGGAGCAGTGGTGTTAGGGCAGTGAGGTTGGGGTGGTGTTTGGGTTTTATTTTCTTTTCTTACTCTTCTTTCCTCTCTCTCTCTCTCTCTCTCTCTCTCTCTCTCTCTCTCTCTCTCTCTCTACCCATGGTTTCTCACTCTTCTTTCCTCTCTCTCTCTCTCTACCCATGGTTTCTCACTCTCTCGGGTCTTCCCTCTCTCAATCTGACTCTATATATTTATATACCACACACACTCCTATTAAATATACGACACACACATATACATATATACATATAATATATACAATATACATAACGTGTATGTGTGCTTGGGTAGTGGTTACGGGTCACAGAAGGGAAGTGGCGGTGGAGTGTATTAGTGGTTAAGGAGAGGGATTGTTTGAGAGGGGGTGGAAGTTTGTGCCAGCGGTGGTGGCATGGGGAGTTTACCCAAAGGTTTGAGGGGGTAAAGTGGTAGGGATCCAAGGGACAAGGGGGGCGTTTGGGTAGTATTATTACTCAATAGATATAAGTAGGTTAGGTAGTACATATAACTATATTAGGGTAAGATTCTTAAAATCGTGGGATGTGACGTTGCCTTGAGCCACGTGCCATGTAGTCCGGGTAACATCAAATTTTACGAGTTCGAGTGTTATTTTGTCCGGGTCTAACTAACAATCTAAGTTAATAATCTTAGTCTGGGGTTTAAAATAAAAATATTGATAATAATATAATTTTAGTAATTGTCAGGGGATTAAGAAAAATCAATAATAATATAATAATTATAACTTATAATTACAGAGCTAATTAATGTCGAATATATAATTCTGATTGTAGTCACAATTATCGGGTCTGAATAATATAATATATATAGTTATAAAATAGGTGATATGAAATAAAAGTTATAACCCATAATTGTAATATAGAGCGACTATAATTATATTATAACATATAGTTATAACATTAAGCAACTACTAGTGTATGAATATAATTTATATTATGAGTTTAAGCAATAATTATTATTAAACACAATCTATAGATATTATTCAAGCGACATGAAATAAAATATAACTTATAGTTATAAAATATAACAAAAAATACGAATTTACTACACAAGGTACAAGGATAATTATGGAAATAATCTTAGGAATCTATTTCCGTAATTTCAAATTTTCAAGGGTATTACATTTTAAAATGGGTCATCCCAAAGATTCTTAATTTGACACCAAGAGAGTATACAAATCTTGAAATTTCTAACTATTACAATAAAAAAAAGAAAAGAATAATGTTATGCTTTTTAAATTTGAAAGCAAAATATTTTGTCAGTTATACCACATGCAGTTGCATGTAGTACCACCGATCATTCTCATAAGACGTGGCACAACTATTAAGCCATTTTGATAACCAAATTTGAGATTCAAATTTAAAAAATATAACATTATTGGAAAAATAATTCTCAACGTCCCAGCTTTTACTATAATTTTATTTGATGAAGTCATTGTAAATTAATTCTCAATGTCCCATTTTTTCACTATCATTTGAGTTGATGAACTCATTGTTTATTTTTTTTTAGAGAGATGAACTCATTGTTGATGACCAAAGATAATTACATTATTAATTTGGAGAGAGAGATGAAAAAATGAAACATAGAAACTCATTAAACACCAAGTGCGAATCACCTCACTTCTTAGATAAAATACAACATTTTTGTCACACCTGTTCCAAAAATTGTCTACTTTTAAAATATGACATTATGGTAACACGTGGAAATATTAATGTTTATTAATATTGAGATGAGGTTGACTGTGGGTCAACGGTGAGGTGTCAGAGAGGACACAGGAACATGGTATTTCATGTTGCATTGACATGGTTAATTGACATTTACGTGAATTAAATGTTATTTGAGATATCTGTTATTTCGTGAATAGTGAATTATACTGTGTAGTATAATTTCTAGTAATTTTGATATTGTTATATATCGTTTTGAGAACTGTGGTGAGAACGTGAGTGACACGTTAAATAAAAGGTAGGTTGTGTAGAGATTTCACATAACTTAGTTTTCGGACGTTATTTTGGACCAATCGAGACTTAATCGGAAACTTTTGGAATTTATAATTTTCACTCGTAAAGGCATAAAATGAACGTGTGAAAGGTTTCAAGAGCTAATTAGAAGTTTGAGGAACTCGTGGGGAGGTAAACGCATTTCTCGAAAAGTTTGCCTATATATAGTTGTGGATGAGATTCATTCTCATCCAAAACTTTCAAAATATCTAGAGAGAGGAGAGAGAAGAGAGATTGTTGCCACGGACTTTGCGACGCCGATCGACGACCGTTCGTCCTTCAGATTTTCTCCTGATTTTATATTTGAACTCGTGGAGGTAAGACCTACGTTTTGATCCTACTTAGGTAATGTTTGGCAAATTTTTGTAAAAATCTTAATTCTAGACTTTTGGGGAAAACCCAGTAAAACATGTAGGAATCGTCTCAAATTCAAAATCCGACGATTAATTAGCTCCCTAGACGATCCTTCAAAGTTTGAAGAGAATCGCACGAGGTATGAATTCTAGATCTATGAAATATATGGATTTCCATGTTTTGAGCATCAGTTTTGATATTTTTGGATCCGGGCAAAATTCATGTTTTAATTAGGTCCGTTAATTATGCACGTGAAATTATATGAAAAGCACGTATAACTGTTTATGTGAGCATGTTATGTGTCTTCTTGGGTCAAAGGGGAGTTTGGTGCAAATCATCCGGGGTAAGCTCCTCGAACCTTGAGGATTGTGATTTTGATTGTGATTGTGATGGAATTGGAATTTTGGTTGTGTCTGGATTGGAGGTGGGCCCAACCAGGACACGGTACCTGGTATGGAGGAAGGCCCAACCAGTGTACCAAATACGTGGGAGAGGTGGGCCTCCTACGGCATCGACCGGATGAATGCGTACCACTCACCCTAGAGACTATTTCTATGTGTTTTAGATGCTTAAACCATGAACTGTCATATAAGCATACATTTAGAATTGTGCACTCAGCATATAGCTGAGCAGTGGAGATTTACTCCATTGCATGTAAGAAAAAAGATAAGAAGAGGCATGAGGAGTGAGGACGAGGAATGCCGGGGAATCACCCCTTGTTAATATTTTTGTTCCTTTTTCCTAACTTTGTAAATAAGGATTTGGGATATTGTAATAGTTGTAATTAAACCTTGGGAATTAGTCAGTAGTATTGTATTTTGTAATCAAACTCCTGTAGTTGTGTTTTAAAATGTTGCAATTCAATTATAATTGTGGTTGATGTTGATGTAGAGAAGCATGAGTTGTTATAGCAAGTAACACGGCTGCCCAACAGGGGAGCAGCCGACTGGACCCTGGATCAGTCGACTGAATCCCGTGGGGTTTAAACACTGAAAGTGAATAGTATTGGAAATAGTCGACTGGACCCTTGATCAATCGACTGAACCACTGTTGAACTTGGCTACTGCTTTGATTAATAGTAAAACCAGTCGACTGGGTTCCTCGATTAGTTGACTGGACCCCCTTTACGAAAATGTAGATTTTGGTTCTGCCAGGCACAGTCGACTGAACCCTCTCACAGTCGACTGAACTTCTATTTTCAAAACTGCTTTCCTTTGGACAGGTTCAATTGAACAAAATTTTTTATAACTCTGATTTTAAAGGATTTTACTTAGGTTTTCCGCTGCGGTATTACTTTAATGGAACTGGATGAGCCTTGGTGGCGTGCCACGTGTCCTCTTTCCATGCGTAGTGGGATGGGTCGTGACAATTTTAGAACCCAAGTACAACATTTCAGCACTAGAGTGAATGACTCATCCTCTTGAACCAAGACAAGTATCATTGTCACGCCCCGACGTAGCATAAATATGGAAAGCTTTTAATTTCCTTTATGGACCCATAGGTCGCGACAGTTTGAAGGATCGATTCCGTCCCAAACGTCGAACAACGAAGACATAATAATCAGAGCAGAGCAATTAAGGCTTACAAATATTTTTCTAACTTATTACATATTACAATACGGGGTCAACTAAGGCACAAGCCACCTTAAAACAAAACAATACCTATTGTCTATTACAGTCATCCTTATAACAAAACAGTTTATAACTTAAAACATAGGGTATAGATAACTGTTCTATCTTCCAAAGCAGTCGATCTCAATTTGCATAATCATAGGGCCCATCATAGTCATAACCTGAAAAACCTGAACACGAATGTCCAGGGCATAACAATGCCATCAGCTTCAAGAAGCTGGTGAGTATGAAAAACATAACTTTGAATGTAACACATACTCATTTACCATTTTCCAATTCTCATTTAATCCAATAAGTTTACATTAAGGATAGGAGTTCATTTTAGAAAAACAACCACAATATCATATGAAATATATAATTCACATATATGTGACCGTGTATGAGAACAATGCACCATCTCATCTTATCGACTCTTTTCTCTCGACAAAACCCAATAAACCTACTTTCTCACACCGGTATCTTTGAAACACTTCGATAGCCACACTTAAGCACAGGGGTGCCAAGGAATGTCCAGTTTTCCTCACACTTTGGTCCGGGGTACCAGGGAGTGTCCAATGCCTCACACTTTAGTACCTAATCCGCCTCGCAAATACCGGAGATAACCTCCCGCAGTATCCATACTCGGGTACCAGGGAGTGTCCATAGGCCACACTTTAGCACTACCATGGGTGCCAAGGAATGTCCAAGTTCGGCTTTACACACTTTGACGCTACCATGGTCGTCAGGGAGTGTGCAGTTTTGCCACCGTCGCATTTCAAAGACACCATCGCCGCAATCTCAATCACAACACACTTTGGTACTCACTTACCAGGGAGTGTCCACAACACAATCTCAACCGCACTCACTATACCACACTGACCATTACTCTTTTCCATATTGACCAACATTCACACTCACCATGCATGTACAACTGACTCCACATGTATGTCATGAGACCACCTACAGAACATATGTAGTGCTAGGAATAATAACAAGGTATGCTTTGAAAAGAATTGAATTCATAATTGTTCCTAAATGACCAATCATATCCAAAATATAATATGTTTTAACATTTTTTGCAAACAGAGCCTTAAAGACCCACAAGGTAACAACCAAACAGTTTCTTAACATGAAATAAGAAAAAACTAGAAACTGTCAGAAGTCGCGTGCGCGGGCTGCTCGATCGAAGGTCGCTCGCGCGATTTGCCCCTATTTCTTTTTCTTTTTAAAACCTTTTCTGTCTGCCTGAAAATACACAACTCGCGCGCACGGGCCGCTAGCGCAACCCTCGCTCGCGATATCGCGCGCGCGAGTTCTTGCAGTGGCTTCATCTTCTTCGCTGAAACTCCCATACTTTCAGATTTTGAAGTCAATTTTACCCATTTTGAAATCTGAAACTAAATATATCATACAATATATGGATCTCTTCGATTTCTCACAAGGATTATGAATCCACAACCAATTTAACATAAATCAAACCATATCTCTCTAATTTTATGAAAAATCGAAAGACGTCAAAACTTCATTTTTAATATACGTCCTCCTATGAATGAATTAAGCTCTTATACTTTAAACATAGCATCTACCGTATGTAATCTTTCATAATTATCTAAGAAAACGAATTTTGGTTGAGTTTGAAAATTTTTGATTTCAAGCTATGAAATTTCAAACGCATGATCATCAATGGAGATTTCAAAATTAGACAAGCATAAAGAAATTAAAGCATGAATTACATTCTGAGTGAGTTCTAAATACTCACTGTGATTGAGAGAAGTAGAAATAGATGTTGAGAAAGAAACCCAATTAAAGAAACCAATAAGAGCTTCAAGCTATAGAGGAGAGTTCCTCTCTCTCTAAAAATTTCAGCAAGATAATTCTCATGCTCTCTCTTTTCTCTCTGTGCTAGAAGTGTAGAATCTGTGATTGACAGAATATGTGAGGGTGTATGAGAGTATCTATAGAATTTCCCAACTTTGAGCCCAAGTTGTTTAAGCTTCACTCAACAAAAGGATTTAAATTAGCTAATTTCATAAAACCAATTATACACAGCAATTATTCATACATATAATCACAGATATATGAACTCTACAGTTCACCAAGGGTCAAGGGTAGATTAGTAGGGGTCAAATTGGGTGTTTGGGAATTCCAGCTTATGGCACAACAATACACACACACACACAAGCATTGCCAAACAAGGCCTAAGTCAATGATTAGTTTCCATAAATGAAAAATAAAGTGTATGTCAAATCTAACTTTACATCACTTCCAAAATCTGTGAAAGTTTAGCACAGCGCGGACAGTTTTGAACATAAACTGGTATTTTCGCGGCACGGTGTTCACCGCAAAAATACAGAAAATTCATTTTAACGTAAGAAATGGTTTTCTGGTTTTATAAAAATACTGATTTAGTCAAAAGCAAACATTTCCACCGTTTTGAAATGCAGTTTTAAAATTCAACACAGGTATTGCTAATTTTACAAAAATTACAGTTTTGACCCAAATAAGAATTTCAATATGAATTATAGCAAGTATTAGAGTTATAAGCATGAGAATTGTAATTAAATTAAAATCAGACAATTATTAAATTTAAATACGACAAATGCTATTACAATTTATGTGCAAGTACAGGTTGTTACACCCTTCCTCCCTTAAACAGGATTTCGTCCCCGAAATCAAGACTAGCTAGTCATGAAACTACTCCGGGTACTTCTTCCTCATCTCAGCTTCAACTTCCCACGAGGCTTCATTCTCGTCATGGTGATTCCACTGAACCTTCTCCAATGGAATGTCCTTGTTTCTCAACTTCTTGATACTCTGATCTAGAATCTTCACAGGCCTCTCCTTGTAAGAAATGTTATGACTCGTCTCAATATCGTCATAACAAACCACGTACGAGGGGTCTCGTATGTACTTTCTCAGCATACTTACATTAAATACATTGAGAACCCCAGACATCTTCGGTGGTAGTGCCAGTCGATAAGCCACTTTTTCCGACACGATCCAAAATCTCGAACGGTCCGATGAAACGCGGAGCTAATTTTCCTCTCTTGAGACCAAAGCGTACTACTCCTCGAGTCGATGATACTTTAAGAAGTACATGATCTGCAACACTAAATTCTGAATCTTTCCGACGTCGATCGGCATAACTCTTATACCTGCTTTGAGCGGTACTCATCCTTTCCTTGACCAAAGAAATCTTCTCGTTGGTTTCTCTGACCAAATACAGTCCCAACAATTCTGTGTCTCCTACCTCTGCCCAACACAATGGAGAATGACATGGTCGTCCGTACAATGCTTTGAATGGAGCCATCCCGATACTCGTGTGATAACTGTTGTTATAGGCAAATTTAACCAACGGCAAGTGTGTTTCCCAAGATTCTTCAAAATCAATAACACAAGCCCTAAGCATATCCTCCATGATCTGATTAACACGTTCAGTTTGCCCATCTGTCTGAGGGTGAAAAGCAGTACTCATCTTGAGCGAGGTTCCTATAGCTTCTTGTAAACTTTCCCAAAATCCAGAAGTAAAACGTGCATCACGGTCCGACACAATCGACACATGTGCACCGTGAAGTCGCACAACTTGTTGTATGTACATTCGGCTTATTCTTTCTACCGAGTACGTCATACTATAAGCTATGAAATGAGTCGATTTTGTCAATCGATCCACGATTACCCAAATGGTGTCATGATTCTGTCGCGATCGGGGCAATCCTACTACAAAATCCATGGTTATGTGCTACCTATTCCAACCCGGAATAGGTAGCGGTTGCAACAATCCTGACGATCTCTGATGTTCGGCTTTGACTTGTTGACACGTCAAACACCTGGATACGAATTCGGCCACATCCTTCTTTATACATTCCCACCAGAAATTTCTCTTCAAATCCTTGTACATTTTCGTTCCTCCTGGGTGAACTGTATACCTTGACTTATGTGCTTCTTCCAGGATATCCTTTCTTAGCTCACCAACATCTGGCATACATAATTTGCCTCTGCATCGATACCCTCCGTCACTTCCCACCTTTCATTCTGTCGGATCTTTCTCTATCATCTTCACAAACCATGCTTGAAACTTCTCATCTCCTTGCTGAGTTCCAATAATACGGTCGATAAGAACATGCTGTAGGATAAGACATCCGAAGAGTTCTCCTTCTCCTTCTTCACCACTCTGTACATCGAACACCGCCAACGTCTCCAATGCTCGCCATTCTCTAACCATTAAGGAGGCGATCGTCTTATGAGTCTGCCGACTCAAAGCATCAGCAACCACATTAGCTTTACCAGGGTGGTACTCTAACTTGAAATCGTAATCTTTGATCAGCTCTATCCATCTGCGTTGCCTCATGTTCAAATCTTTCTGTGTGAACAAGTATTTCAGACTCTTGTGATCAGAGAACAAATCAAACTTCTCACCGTAGAGATAGTGTCTCCAAATCTTGAGTGCGAATACTACGGCCGTCAATTCCAAATCATGAATGGGATAGTTCAACTCATTCGGCTTCAGCTGTCTAGATCTATAGGCGATAACTCTGCCATCTTGCATAAGTACACACCCCAATCCTTGATATGACGCGTCACTGAAGATAGTGAACTTCTCATCAAGCTTGGGTATAGCTAGTACCAGTGTAGTAGTGAGTCTCTCTTTCAATTCTAGAAAGGCCCGCTCATGCTTCTCTGTCTACTCGAATTTCAAATTCTTCTTCGTCAACCCAGTTAATGGTGCAGCTATTTTGGAGAATCCCTCAACAAATCTCCGGTAATAGCCGGCGAGTCCAAGAAAACTTCTAACCTCCGTAGGGTTGCTCGGCCTAACCCAGTTTGACACAACATCTGTCTAGGACGAATCCATAGAAATTCCTTGAGATGACACCTTGGGTCCCAAAAATTTCACTTCTTGCAACCAGAACTCACACTTACTGAACTTGGCATACAAGTGGTGGTCCTAGAGCGTCTGCATCGCAATTCGTAGGTGTTGCTCGTGTTCTTCTCCTGACTTAGAATAGATCAAAAAATCATCTATAAAGACGATGACAAATTGATCCAAATAAGGCTTGAACACTCTGTTCATCAGATCCATAAACACTGCCGGGGCTTTCGTCATTCCAAACGGCATCACCAAAAACTCATAGTGACCATATCGGGTTCTGAATGCAGTCTAAGGTGTGTCTTCC
Organism: Hydrangea macrophylla; assembly: GCA_033977485.1. NCBI lineage: Eukaryota > Viridiplantae > Streptophyta > Magnoliopsida > Cornales > Hydrangeaceae > Hydrangea > Hydrangea macrophylla. The sequence continues at coordinate 57,424,398 of CM066993.1, forward strand.
TTCCGTACCCTCAACTGATGATATCCCGGCCTTAGGTCTATCTTGGAAAATGTCGTAGCTCCTTGTAGTTGATCAAACAAATCATCGATCCGAGGTAAGGGATACTTGTTCTTGATAGTCACTCGGTTCAATTCTCTATAGTCGATACACAACCGAAGTGTTCCGTCCTTCTTCTTCACAAATAACACTGGTGCTCCCCAAGGCGATGTACTTGGATGTACAAAACCTAGGTTCTCGAGCTCTTGAACTTGTTCCTTCAATTCCAACAGTTCGATGGGGGCCATTATGTAGGGAACCTTGGTGATCGGAACGGTACTCGGTATAAGCTCAATACAGAACTCTATACTTCTCTCGGGCGGCAAACCAGAAATGTCTTAAAATACTTCTTCAAAGTCTTTGACTACAGGTATAGACAACACTGTCGCTTCTGTAGTGACAACTTCGATGTTTGCCAAGCATCTTGTGAGGAACATATCTCCCAAAGGGTTACATTGAAAATCAAAGGGTTGATTCTCATTGTCGGGGAATGTAATTCTCTTCCTCGTATAATCCAACTTCACTTGATTCTGAGAGAGCCAATCCATTCCTAGGATTATATCGAACTCCTTCATTGATAGGACAATCAACCTTGCACGAATTTCACGGTCTCCTAGCCATAAAGGACAATTCTTACACACGTGTCCTAATCTGACTGTAGCTCCTAATGGTGAAGTGGCCCTCAAAGCTTTCTCTATACGATGAGGTAAGATACCCAATCTCTGAATTGTATTAACAGATATGAACGAAAGAGTAGCACCCATATCAAATAAAACTTTAACTTGGGAGTTAAATAGAGTTAATGTACATTCCACTGCTTCCTGATCAGGTTGAGCTTTTCCAAAACCTCCTTCTTCGTACACAGTCCCATCATATCCAGCGGCATCAGGAATAATAGCATTCACACGAGTCTGACCTTGCTGACCATAAGTCACTTACTTAGGGGTAGTACAGAACTTGCTGATGTGACCTGGTTCACCACAGTTGTAGCAGACTATGCCTTGCTGAGCAGTACGCCTTGGTGCCTTGTAATCTCGAGCCAGATGACCGGGGTTGCCACAGTTGAAACATTTCCCAGTGCTACTTCCTTCACCAACTCGAGGTTGAGTCGAATAGGTGATAGCTTGGGTCTTCTTGCTTCCGTCGAAATTCCTTTTCTGTCCTTGGGTACGATTCATTGGTGGTCTATTTCCAAAGTTACCCCTCTGAGGCGGTCGAAATTTGAATTGCTTTCGGTTCACTCGAGCATCTTCTTCCAAATCAGTGGCCAGGCAGACTAGTCCTTCGAAAGACTTATCTAGGTGGCCGAGAGTCAGGCGACGAATCTGTGGTGTCATCCATTAGTTATACTTACGGATCCTCTTTTCTTCGATATCCACCATGTGAGGGGCAAACCGAGACAGCCTCTCGAACTGAGTAGTGTACTCTTGTACCGACTTAGTCCCCTGAGTCAAATCCATGAATTCTTTCTCCCTTCTGTGCCTTTCTATAGCTGGGAAATACTTCTCCAGAAACCTTCCCTTAAATGCAGTCCACGTCATTCCCGTTGTGGCTTCGTTCCCGATGGTAGCTATGACTGAATCCCACCAATCTGCGGCGGCATCAGTCAGTTAGAAAGTAGCTAACCTTCTCTTGTCCATCTCATTGCACTGAAAGCCTCGAACATGCGGTCCATCTGTCTTAACCACTGTTCCACTTTCCATGGTTCTGCAGTACCCGCAAACTGCTCGGGCCTTAGCGCACGAAATCTCTCCAACAGCTTATCTCCAGTCTGATGGCCTCGTCGGTTATCATTCGTATTACTGATTCTTTCCAAACGTCTGACAAATGCTTCGAACATCCCCGTAGGATTGGCAGCCTCAGGTGCTCCCTCGATCAAATTCCTATCTCTTCTCGGTCTCCCAGCCATTCTATGCATGATAGTGATAATGAGGAAAATGCATGCGACAGAAGTATAAAATAGACAACAACATCAAAAGAGTATTTCTATATATAACTTCTTGTCAAGTTGATACAAAAAGCGTGTATGATCAGGTCAATGCCTACCCTATCTATATGGGTTAGGACACATATTGTCCATGCAAGAGTTAATGCCAAAAATGGGGTCATTGCCCTACTTTCTAATGCATGTAATTACAGTTTGCAAAAAGAGAATAGAGCTACTAGTAAAAAATGGTCAATATATACAAAGCGACATCTAAACGGTCAGTCATTGCCATAGGTAGCCATCAAAAGGTCAAGTGAGTCGGCCTGATGAAGTCGCTGAACATGAGAGGGGCCTGCCTCAAAATTACAGCTATGTGAGGTCAATAACGAAGCAGGTCCAGGGGCATCTGCCTCTGGCAAAGCTAGCTCGAGTGTTAGTGCCTCCTCAAGGTCAACTGCGAAGTCGTCCCAACCTATGCCATCCTCCTTATTAACACCCTCCCCACCTATTGGAGCCAAATGAACAACCTCAGCATCGTCCTCATCAGCGGGGACAACTAGTGGAGGCACATCTAGCTGTGCAAGGTGAGCCTGCACAACCTAAACCTCAAGGGGTAAATAGAAAGCGTCATTGTTAACCAAGTGAACCATCTCTACAAGCACTAAGCGTTGAATCTCGATAAAGTACAAGATCTCGAGGCGAGCACGAGGTAAATCAACTAGCCCTAATACACTACACCAAATTGGCCGAATTGTCACCCTTTTCTTCGCGCAGTTTGTCACCGTCCAATACAGTGACAAATTTTGTCACCGTCTAGAATTGTGACAATAGTGTTTGTCACTGTTAAAAACCGTGACAAATTTTGTCACCGTTCACAACAGTGACAGAAAATAAATTTATCACCGTTTTCAACGGTGACAAAATTTGTCACCGAATTTAGCAGTGACAAATAAACAATGGAGACAAATTTTTTTAAGAACAAAAAAAAACCCTAGCTCCCTCCCCCTCTCTCTTATTCTGTCTTTCACTAACTCTCAACTCTCTCTCTCTCTCTCTTTCTCTCCCTCCCCCTCTCTCACCATCCCCAAGCGATTCATTTTCACATCCATCGCCGCCCAGGGCCACCACCAGTTCAGCTCCTTCCCTAGCCCTCTCATCCTCTTTCCCTCCAGCCCACATCACAGCGCCGTCCTCCTCTCTCTTCCCCACGCCCCACCACCATCACCACTCACCCCCTACGGTTCATCTACCACCTCTAAACCCCTCCCCCCCCCAACCCTTTCTTTTTCCCTCACAGAACACCAAAATTGCCGGCCAGAAAATACACACAAACACACTGATCTGTATACACACACTTAGATCTATGTGATTTGACCATTTCTCATCTCTAACCCTAAACCTATATGGCGCACACACACACGTAGACTATATGGTTTCAGTATACCCATTTTGGGGTCTAATTTTGTGATATGATTTCATAATTTGTAGGTATTAATGAGAGTTTGGATTTTTTCCCCAAAGGATGAAGGACGGTTTTGTAGATTTTGTATGGGCCGGCCCCCTGCGATTCAGGTTCTGATCTGTTTGGGTTGTGTAGAATGGTTTTGGGTTTTGTATAGATACACACATAGTGTATTTGTATATGCTTGGTTTGATGCTAGAAAAATTATTTTTATTGGATTTATGCAGATTGTTTGTATGGAGACCAACAATCACGATCATCCTTAGTTGCTTGAGAGTAGCTAGAGTGGTTGAAGATGACACCGATAGCAGCCTCTACACCTCTCTCTTTCTCTACCTTTACCCTCTCTATTTCTCTATCCCTCTCTACACCTCTCTACACCTCTCTCTCTCTCTATCTCTCTCTCTCTCTGTAACCTATTTCCCTGTATTCCCTGGTAGTGTGACCAATTTTATTTTATTTTTGTTTTTTGATTTGTTTAAAATTGTTGCAGTGATGTGGAATAACAATCAGTTGAAAGACCCAGTTGGTTTGACCTGTTTAATCACAAGTGGTAAGCAATCTAAATTTTCTCATGTATATTTGGTAAAAAAAAACCCTTCTTTTTATATGTTGATCAGGATGATGCTAAGTAGGAATAGAACCAAAGTTAAGAAAACCCTAGGGAATGGTGTAGAGACTTCTTGATGTGGTCCATTGGGATGTTACTTCATTCATCAATTCCCATCTATGAATATATGAATAGGTGAATTAAAATATTTAGGAACTGCACCTTTTGTAGTGTGATTAATGTTCCTTTTGATAGATATCGCTGAGATCGGTGGGTGATTTCAATGATTTTGGTTGGTGTCTTCCTAATTTGTGTTGTTATATGAGGGGTTGTGTTGATTACAAGTCGGTGTGGCTTATGGTGTGTATGGAGATGCTTAGATTGTGTTTGGTGTAATGCTTCAATGACTTAGAAAGGGTGTATCGTGGTGTTCTGATGCCAAAACTCTTGAAGTGTTTGCTCCTTGTTGATTAATATTGCTGCCTTATTTATATATATATATATATATATAACATTACCATCACAAGATGTGCACAAAAGGTCAAAAACTTGAAGGACTCAGCTTATTTTATTCATTATTTGCAAATTGGGTAGCAAGAGTAATGGTATTACCAAATTAATTTGGGATATCCCAAACACTATTAGAGTGGTAACACATGCTGCGGATGTGGCTGTAGTCGTACTAATGCCAAATTAGGAATATCCCAAACTGTTAGGACACTCATTGCCTTTGTTATTAGCAAATGAGTAATTCTTGATCTCTTTTTTTTTTTTTTTTCTATAGGAACATCCCAAAGTAGGAACATCAACACTTTTTTTTTTTTTTTTTTACAGTTTGACTTACCAAACAAACAAAAAATTGAACAATATTTTTGAAAGCACAATAAGTTGTAGATTAGAGAATGGACATATATGTGATGTTTTTTTTTTTTTTGCTTGATCTCTTTTATTTTTTGTTAGTAGATTTTAAGTGAAGATAATAATTAATGTAATTTTATTTAGGTGATGCTACACAACTTGGGCCTGCTAACTTTCCATTTTTTTTTCCAATTTCTTTCTGTAGGTATTGTATCATACCTTTAATTCCTTATCTCATGATTCTTTGTTTTGAATATCCTCTGTTCTCTGCATAAACTTTTCTTGCAGTCTAGGAGGAACAAAAAAAGGATGAGAAAGGGCTTACATTTATTGGGTTAGTATACTTTCTTTTCTTTTCTTCCATTTTTAATACCTAAAGAAAAGTGTCAATCAATAAATGTTAGTATATTGGAGATAGAAGCATTCAAAAATCAAAATGCAAAATGTTTTTAATGGTTGAATCAGTTGATGCATTATCGACTTGCAAGCATGTACGAATTAATAATTAGTTAACTGCAAGTTTTGGGTATATATGTTTTTGTGTTTACTTTTCAGACATTAAATTCTATTTGTTTCAAACAACATGTGTTTGATGGTTGATGCATTATGGACATGCAAAATACGGTGTTTAGGTTATGAAGTAAACTAAAATGGGTTGTTCCAAGTCTCTCCAACCTCAATCTGCTGCTATGTGTGCATTGTGTTGATTTTCATTTGATTTGCTATATGGGTTAAAATAGAAAGAGAAAACATAATACTCCATCCGTCCCAAAATAAGTGCCCAATTTCCGTTTTTGGATGTCCCAAAATAAGTGTTCACTTTTGAAAGTCAACTACAAAATTTAATAAACTTTCTATAAACCCTTACAATAAAGACAAAGTAGCATTTATTTGTGATCCTAAAATAAGTAGTGTCTACTACACTTTTTAACATGAGTCCGTTAATTAAAAATATGCTTAGCTTCATGCCTTTGAATTCTTTTTACAACTTTCTCATGCAGCACGCATAGCTTCAGTTCCCCGTTCTTTTTCTTTTCTCTTTTCTAAATATGCTGAAGTTGTATTTTCAATTTGCTTGGCAATTAATAATTATTGAACTAATCATGTACGTTTACCTTTTTGACTAGACACCGAATATGTTGAAGCAGTTGTATTTGACAAGATTTTCAATGATATCTGGAATTATCCTATTTGGGGGCATCCTTGCACCATTTGTACGTTCATAAAGCTAACAAGCTATTGTTTTCTTCTCCTCTTGCTTAAAAATTGCCAAACTTCGTATTATCTAGTCCTCATTCCTTCATTTTTGTCTTTTTATCTATTATATTTAACTAGTTCCCACCATGTGTAAACTATTGGAGTCATCTATAGCTTTAACATAGGAAACTTTTGATGGTGCACAAGCATGGCAGCGAGGAAAAGGGCTATGTACTTGGCACAAAACACGATTGGAGTAAAGAGTAGCATTGGAGGCGCCTCTTTGTAGCTCTTTTGATAGAATTACTGCTTCTTTCCACCTTTTTGACAATTCGTCCTCTTTATCTGATTTGTTTTATGTGTCTTTGTTGCTCTTTTGATGTGTCAAACCTTTGCTATTGAATCTGGATCAGTGGTTTTGTTCACATATTAATTCTAGTTTCCTTTACAGCTCTGCACATTGGTTTCCTTACAACGGTACACAAAGTCATTGACCAATTTGCAAAGAGCTTCGCTTGTAGGGAAATCTTGACAGAAGCCCCTGGAATGGATGAGAGTTTAACTGAAATAAGCAGTAACATCTACATGATTGAAATTCTTAAATTTTACCAGTTTTCTTTCATTATGTTCTCTTTCATTATGTTCCATATTGTTTTTCTGTTTGGCTATGTTCCATAAGAATTCTATCCACGCGTGCGTAAGTATATCCCGTGCCTAAAGACACTTCGGACCAATTCTAACCACGCGTGCCAAAAGGCAAAGTTATCAAGTGCCGAAAAAAAAAGAAAAGAAAAGAAAAAGACATACTAAACATAGAAAAACCTCATTTCCTTCCATGCAATCAAACTTAGTTAAAATGAAAAGAAGATTCAAACTGAATTTATGTGGTTAAGTATTACTTTTGTTGGTCTGACTGTAGTTTGTTGTAATCTTTTTTCGACTTTTAATAGATTGTGTTTTTTTTTTGGTTGCAAATTTGAACAAATGATGTTTAGCATCTTGTGTGGTTTATATGTAAATTGTTTTGGATTGTATGGATTGCAAAATGGTGTTTTGCCTATTATATTAACATGCATTTTTTTGCAGCTTCGTGTGAGTTCACCCCTAACACCAAATAGTGCTCTTTCTTTGCAGGTCATGCAATTGCACTAAACGTGAAGCGGCGACGATCGCTTTAGGGAATGCCTAATTAATATGAAGCCATTATGTTAAAAGTTTTGGTCCTTTTGGATTTCATACTGAATGCTGATTGGAACTTTTTTTTAAATTTAACTTTGTAAATTGCATCTTATGTACCTGTAATAACGTATGTAATTCATGTGCTTTTTTGCATTTACCGTTTTCTATTCGTGCGCCTTTTAATTTACCCAAGAAAAGTCAATGTTGTAACGATGTCTAGCAACTTGTCACAGTACCGAGTGGTGACGAAATTATTTGTCACCCCTGAAATTGTCATCTAGGGAGGTGACAAATAAATATTTTGTCACTGTCACAGGAGGTGACAAATCAATATTTTTTCACTGTCCAGGGAAGGCACTTTATATTTGGTCACTGTCTTGGGAGGTGACAAATATATATTTTGTCACTGTCTGGGGAGGTGACAAATAAATATTTTGTCACTGTCTCGGGAGGTGACAAATATATATTTGGTCACTGTCTACGGAGGTGACAAAATTAAGGCAATTACCCCTTTTAGGGGTACACAAATGGGCGGTGACAAAATAAATTGTCACCGTCAGTGGAGGTGACAAAATTATTTGTCACCCCCGAAATAGTCACCTCCCAAAACAGTGACAAATGGTGTTTGTCACCGCTGAGAGCAGTGACAAATCGGCCAATCTGGTGCAGTGATATATGCATCTGGTGCCAGAGATCTAACTCGACGGTAGCAGCTGCTCGCTGCCCAATAGTGGTGAAATAAAGTATCGCCGAAGCTGGTACTATCGCTCCCACAGTAACCCAATGCCCTCCAAAAGCATCAGGTACGAAAAGAGGCTGAGTTGGATCCATACCTGAAAAAGGTACTAACTTAAATCAGGAAAGAGATAATCTTAAGCGTTTGGGTTCTGAGTCTATCCTCCCTGTCTTAACATCGGGTGTGTGAAGCTTAAGCTTACAGATCATTGAATCGGGTCTAAACTGGTAAACCCTAACCTGGTTAAACTATCTTGAGATGAATAATAACTTGGCTCTGATACCACTAAATCCTGTCACGCCCCGACGTAGCATAAATATGGAAAGCGTTTAATTTCCTTTATGAACCCGTAGGTCGCGACAGTTTGAAGGATCAATTCCGTCCAAAACATCGAACAACAAAGACATAATAATCAGAGCAGAGCAATCAAGGTTTACAAATATTTTTCTAACTTATTACATATTACAATACGGGGTCAACTAAGGCACAAGCCGCCTTAAAACAAAACAATACCTATTGTCTATTACAGTCATCCTTATAACAAAACAGTTTATTACTTAAAACATAGGGTATAGATAACAGTTCTATCTTCCAAAGCAGCCGATCTCAGTTTGCATAATCATAGGGCCCAACATAGTCATAACCTGAAAAGCCTGAACACGAATGTCCAGGGCGCATCAACGCCGTCAGCTTCAAGAAGCTGGTGAGTATGAAAAACATAACTTTGAATGTAACACATACTCATTTACCATTTTCCAATTCTCATTTAATCCAATAAGTTTACATTAAGGATAGGAGTTCATTTTAGAAAAAAACAACCACAATATCATATGAAAGATATAATTCACATGTATGTGACCGTATATGAGAACAATGCACCATCTCATCTTACCGACACTTTTCTCTCGACAAAACCTAACAACCCTACTTTCTTACACCGGTATCTTTGAAACACTTCGATAGCCACACTTTAGCACAGGGGTGCCAGGGAATGTCCAGTTTTCCTCACACTTTGGTTCGGGGTACCAAGGAGTGTCCAATGCCTCACACTTTAGTACCTAATCCGCCTCGCAAATACCGGAGGTAACCTCACGCAGTATCCAGACTCGGGTACCAGGGAGTGTCCATAGGCCACACTTTAGCACTACCATGGGTGCCAGTGAATGTCCAAGTTCGGCTTCACACACTTTGACACTACCATGGTCGTCAGGGAGTGTCCAATTTTGCCACCGTTGCATTTCAAAGATACCCTCGCCGCAATCTCAATCACAACACACTTTGGTACTCACTTATCAGGGAGTGTCCATAACACAATCTTAACCGCACTCACTATACCACACTGACCATTACTCTTTTCCATACTGAACAACATTCAAACTCACCATGCATGTACAACTGACTCCACATGTATGTCATGAGACTACCCACAGAACATATGTAGTGCTAGGAATAATAACAAGGTATGCTTTGAAAAGAATTGAATTCATAATTGTTCCTAAATGACCAATCGTATCCAAAATATAATCTGTTTTAACATTTTTTTGCAAACAGAGCCTTAAAGACCCACAAGGTAACAACCAAACAGTTCTTTAACATGAAATAAGAAAAAACTAGAAACTGTCAGAAGTTGCGCGCGGGGGGCCGCTCGCGCGATTTGCCCATATTTCCTTTTCTATTTAAAACCTTTTTTGTCTGCCTGAAAATACACAACTCACACGCGCAGGCCGCTCGCGCGATCGCGCATGCGAGTTCTTGCAGTGGCTTCATCTTCTTTGCTGAAACTCCCCTACTTTCAGATTTTGAAGTCAATTTTACCCATTTTGAAATCTGAAACTAAATATATCATACAATATATGGATCTCTTCGATTTCTCACAAGGATTATGAATCCACAACCAATTTAACATGAATCAAACCATATCTCTCTAATTTTATGAAAAATCGAAAGATGCAAAACTTCATTTTTAATATACGTCCTCCTATGAATGAATTAAGCTCTTATACTTTAAACATAGCATCTACCACATGTAATCTTTCATAATTATCTAAGAAAACGAATTTTAGTTGAGTTTGAAAATTTTTGATTTCAAACTATGAAATTTCAAACGTATGATCATCAATGGAGATTTCAAAATTAGACAAGCATAAAGAAATTAAAGCATGAATTACATTCTGAGTGAGTTCTATATACTCACTGTGATTGAGAGAAGTAGAAATAGATGTTGAGAAAGAAACCCAATTAAAGAAACCAATAAGAGCTTCAAGCTATGGAGGAGAGTTCCTCTCTCTCTAAAAATTTCAGCAAGGTAACTCTTAAGCTCTCTCTTTTCTCTCTGTGCTAGAAGTGTAGAATGTGTGATTGAGAGAATATGTGAGGGTGTATGAGAGTATCTATAGAATTTCCCAACTTGGAGCCCAAGTTGTTTAAGCTTCACTCAACAAAAGGATTTAAATTAGCTAATTTCATAACACCAATTATACACAGCAATTATTCATACATATAATCACAGATATATGAACTCTACAGTTCACCAAGGGTCAAGGGTAGATTAGTAGGGGTCAAATTGGGTGTTTGGGAATTCCAGCTAATGGCACAACAATACACACACACATAAAGCATTGCCAAACAAGGCCTAAGTTAATGATTAGTTTCCATAAATGGAAAATAAAGTGTATGTCAAATCTAACTGTACATCACTTCCAAAATCTGTGAAAGTTTAGCACAGCGCGGGCAGTTTTGAACATAAACAGGTATTTTCGCGACGCGGTGTTCACCGTAAAATACAAAAAATTCATTTTAATGTAAGAAATGGTTTTTTGGTTTTATAAAAATACTGATTTAGTCAAAAGCAAACATTTCTACCGTTTTGAAATGCAGTTTTAAAATTCAACACAGGTATTGCTAATTTTACAGAAATTGCAGTTTTGACCCAAATAAGAATTTCAATATGAATTATAGCAAGTATTAGAATTATAAGCATGAGAATTGTAATTAAATTAAAATCAGACAATTATTACATTTAAATACAACAAATGCTATTACAATTTATGTGCAAATGCAGGTTGTTACAGTCATAGAATTTTCCAACATCACAATAAGCTTCTTTCTGAGACTGTGACATGAAACAAAAGCCAAACACGGTCCCCACCAGATCGTACCATACACTGAAATCTAAATCTCAAATCTCAATCTCAATCTCAATCCCTATTTATGTAGCACCAATCAAAATCCAGGGGACCCATTGACCATTGTGGGGGTACTTCAACATCCCCCAATTAAAATTCAGTGAGCCCACTGCCATATCATTTGCGATGAGGATTTAGAATTTGAATTTGAGAAGCATAGAATCCCCTCCATTTTTGTTTCTACGTATTGGGTACTCGTATATTAATTGTAGTTGAACCTAACAAAGTCCAAGTACACAGACCAATTTCAAGGGCATTTGAGGTATTCCAAAAAAAAATTGTATGTACTATTATTGTAGGTTTTGTATGTGTGTGTGTGTGTATGTGTGTGTGTGTGTGTGGGGGGGGGGGGGGGGGGGGTTAAAGTACTTTCATGGTTTTGATACGAACCCGAATGTTATGTCTTTAAATGCCAAAGAAAAAATGAAGAATATGTAAGAATAAGGCCGCTGAGAGAGGGCGAGACCTCCAATCTATTATATATATAATTGCTAAAGCAAACTCCCACATGCAGCCACATCAGCAAGCATATTCCAAGCCAAAATCCAACGTGGCACTCAACCCCTCTCTGCCTCTTCAGTCCTCATCAACGTCCCCCACCACTTATTCCTCTCCTCCTCACGCCTCCTCCTCTTCCAAGGTTCATTCAATCATGACCATTAATAGCCATATTTCTCTCCTTCAATTATATCGATTAGGTAATTCCTCATTTATCTCTCTCTTTCTCCAACCAAAAGAAAGAAACCCTAACCATGCGTACCTGCCATTCATCGCCGATCCCTCTCCATTGCAACTCACAACCTGGCATCTAAGGTACTCTCTCTCTCTCTCTCTCTCTCTATGTTGAAGCAAAAACTGCTTCCATGTTGTGCCATGCCACATCAGCAAGTAATCGAGATTGATCGGAGTGGCGATGATCTCTAGTTCTCTGTTGGGATTGCTTCTGCTGGCTTTTCGATTGACAACTTCGAGGAGAGTCCCCAATGTGGGTGTGAGTTGAATTGCAATAGTTATGGGCAAGTAAGAAAGATTAGATCAAACCCTTTTGTTTGCTCAATTAAATTGAACAAATATTGCGGCTTATGTGTTATTTGGGTTGTTGTTTTTGAATTGGGACTAATCAACGATCAGTAATTAAAGAACTCTTAACCAATGGGTTCGAGATCAAAGATCGCTAATCCACATACTGGTGATGGAACGAATCCTGAGTTCGATTCTCTTTCCCCTTTCAGTCTTTGAATTTTTGTTTATATTATATTGATATAGATACATGCATATGCAAAGTTAGATGCTTTATGAGAATTTTCGATCTCTTGGATTCTCATTTCTGTTTAATTTTGATTTCTCCATATTGTAGGAAGATCTTCATTGGAGGATAAGCGAAATACACTACCCACTGGTCAGAACCCAATCCCCTCTCTCTCTCTCTCTCTCTCTCTCTCTCCATGTTTATGTTTATAAGTATAGTTATTGATGAATAGGGACACAAATAAGTACATGCACATGCCTGGATGTTAGCTTCTCAGGTGCTTGCAATAATGCCTCTTAAGAGAATTTTTTTTTTTTTTTTGCTTTTTTGTCACTTTGGGTCATGTTTTTTTTAAAATTTAAAATTATAGATTTATTGATTTTTTTTTGGTTCAGTTTTGTGAAGTTGTGGTTGTTCCAATCCCAAGAGAATGTCAGTATTTATTAAGTCTTAGTTTTGTTCACTGATTTAGAGAAGGAAAAGAAAAACAAAGAAAAGCATGAAAGGAAAACTATTTCTATTATCCCAATATTTTCCTCCATGTTCAAATGACATTAGACATTGCAAAAAGGAAGAGAAGTGACTCTCAAAATTAAAAAAACTCCAGGTTTACTTTTTTTCCCCCCTTCCTATTTTTCTTATTGTTTATCTTATCAAGTCAAACAAAGAAAAGTGTTTTCTTCAATGTTTTCCTTAGGAAAACAAATTGTTACGGATTTTTCTACATCATAAGTACTCCACCTGAATCACTACTTACAAAGTCATTATTATACCTTTTTGAATTTGTCTACATTTTGTCTAGTATATGTCCTCGCCAAAGGCGAAGTCTGTGGCTTTGGAGTATAGGTTAAATGAAATAGACAAACCCCAATATTCATACTTTCTTCTCTTCATTTTCTTTGTCAAATTTCCATTTGCTAATTTCATAATCATTTACTAACTTTTCATTTTCTATTGTTTACACACTATTCGCAATAGATTCCATCAGTCCAAGCATGTGGAGCAAAAGGAGAGGTATGTGCCCGATATTTATACTTGAGTATATGAATACATGTGTATTCGTTTAGGCGAAAACATGTCGAATTTGACATAATTTTTGGCTGATTTTAGAGGGAAAACTTCTCTTTATTGTGTTTTTAGGTGGCAAAAATGGCCCAAAGGGCCAGTGTGATTTTTTGTATGTTCAGTTATAATACCCCTCTCTGTGTTTGGTAGCCTAGAAAATAGACCAAGAAAAAATCAAGTGTAGTGCTATGATTCCCAAATTTGGTTCCCACATTTCATTATAGTGGAGACCATTGAATTTTTTTATTGGAAGTCATTTTAGATGCTACGACTATTATTGCATTTGAGAACCAAATTTGAGATTCAAATATGTGAACATAGTAGTTGTCAAAATGCTAAAACAAAATTTCACATATTGTTGTGGTGTTGCTAATAATGGTGTATAAATAAGTGAAGTGTGAAAAAAAAAGTGGCAATAGTGTTAATAAGATGCCTTTAAGCCCGGGGGGTGGATGGCAATTCAAGAGCCTGATAAAGATATTAAGAAGCCAACAATTTTATCTTTGTCAGATCCTTTCTTCAGAGTAGCTATGCCGTTGTATTATGTTGCAAGTGGCCTTTTGGTAAAATGAGAATTTCTAAGCAAATTCAACGAACATTTTTATGGTCATTTTTATGCAAATTGGAAAAAAAAAAGGGGTTGGCCTAACACAAGCATTTATATGTTCATTTTTAGTCTACCATTCACATGTGGCTAACGTAGAAAGACTTTTTCTTTTACTTTTTTAATTAGCTTTCTTAAAAAAAAAATTATAACTATTTATGAATAATGATGGCGTCTATAACTAATGGTAAGTTTGGTTGCCACCTGAACTTTCATTGCATCATTAGACACTCATTGATGTTGGGTTTGGAAGAAACTATAAGATTTTTGGGTAGATGTGGGCTTCAAGAACAACCACCAAAGACAGTATCACCTCCGTGGATAAGCCACCCCACTTTTTCGTTTGAATTTTCAATCTTTTTCTTTTTGTTTGGGTTTGGTGGGGTTTTTAGAACTCTTGATGAATTTTTTTCCCCTTCAAACCCTTTCGGATTATGCTCTTGGATACCATTTTTTAGAAGGTGAACTCTATTACAGACTCGAGAGTTTAGGCAACACTTGCTACTGCAATAGTGTCTTGCAGGTTGGATTCAAGTCATCTTTATTTTTCTATTTCGTAATTTTTTACTTCCATTGAGCTATACAACGCTACTACTTATGAATGTGAGTATAAGTATTCTTGGAACAGGGCTTCTCCAAGTTATTGTGCATGGTTGCAACTTTAAAGTAATTTTTTAGTAGTTGTGCCTTTATATATACTTGAGCGTTTAATCCACATTGGTTTTCTCAATTGAATTCCACTAGGAAAGGCTGATTTTATTATCTACATTTCTATTTTCACCAGCTTTTTATGGAATGGAATTGGTTCTTAGATTAGGGAAAGTAATAGTCTTTGTTTTCCTTGTGCAATTTACAGTGTGAAAGGAAATTCTCGCGCCTAAAAATCAACTGGTGGGGTGATTGTTGACATACCTATAGCCTATGTGATGCTGACTATTACAAGATGGTTGTGGTTGTTTCCTTCTTCTTCTTTTTCCTTCCATGTAGAGTGAAGTCTTTTTCTGTGGCGTGTGAAGATGTTCAAGAAAACTAGCTGAATTGTAAGATTAACTGATTCAAGAAAATTAGCTAAGTTTGGTTCATTTTATATCACTCACTACTGCTTTTAAGATTTTTTATTTGGTTCCTTTGTTTTTTATTTGACTGAACTACTGAGAAAGGTAGAGCAACTTCAAAGCCAAACTTGCTGCAGGTTAGTAGCTTTTGACAATTTGCACGATCAGAGCAATTTTATGTCTCTATCTTTGAGACTTAAAAGCCGCAAGTTTTTCCAAATTTTAAAGGAGTTCTATAGAGCAACTTCAAAGCCAAACTTGCTGCAGGTTAGTAGCTTTTGACAATTTGCACGATTAGAGCAATTTTATGTCTCTATCTTTGAGACTTAAAAGCCGCAATTTTTTCCAAATTTTAAAGGAGTTCTATGACTCTTAAGGCCTAAACTGAAGTCATTGTATTAAAAACAGTAGCACACATACCACTATCAATCATTTGTTAGCAAAAACAAATATTTCTATTTATAGCACTTTTGTTTTATTAGTAGTTAGAACATATGTTTGGATTCCGAATGTTGCAATGAGTTTATAGAGCGTACAGCCTGTGCATAACACAGGTTATCAGTTAGTTTGATTTTAATGGAGGAGAACCAAAGACCTACAAGTTCACATAATAGTGTTGAAGATAAAAACTGATATTCTTTTTATTCATAGCATCTACCTTTAAATAGAAGTTGGGTTATACAGATTAACAATTCACCACTTGATACGCCCAAAAATATTATGCTACAGTCAAACCTCCACGTCAGTAGCAAAGGACCCGGGTTATCTAGAAAGGGAGCTTGTGGCCCACCGATCCCGAGGTCTTTCGAGTGCAATCGCTCGGTATGCTTGCACATCCCGGGCATGTGGCGCAGCAGCTCTCCACTAGGTGCAGTTTGACAGTCAGGCTGCTCAGCAGTTTCCTAAATCAATCAGAAGACTAATGGAATGTGTAAATAGATTTCCAAGCCATTTAGGAAACCTCCCATGATTTATACTCATCAAATTGGAATTAGATGGGGCTTTCTTATCTAATAAGTTGCCTTATGCGGGTGGTCTCTTGCACCTATAAAAGGGGCCACTCACCCTCATTAAGGGGGGTCGCACTCTTAACTTAAAGAATAGCATTCATACAGATTTCATATGCATACACCCGGCCGGTATTACTGGTAGTGCCGCCCAATTGTTAGTTCACCAGGCCCGTCGGTGATTTTCTAGTAAAGCGCACTGACACACCTGTGGACGTAGGTCACCTCATTTACGGGGCCGAACCACATACAATCGATTGTGTCCCCATATCTCTCTTCTTAATCTCTCTTACCAATTTTTGGCATCATCAGTTTGGCGCCATCTGTGGGAAACGATAAGTTCTTCACCAACGAATTCCTTGACTGATCAATATGCCACCAAAGACGGGTAAGAAAAATTACTGCTCCGACCGGTCAGGAGAACTTGTAGCTCGAGCAGCAGACCGCCTCCATGACCTCTGAGCAGGTGACAGCGGCACTCACGCAACTCCTGGAAGGCCAACAGCAAACCCAACAGCAAATCGAAGCGCTGTTGGCCTTGCAAGAGAAACGCCCTCAATCAGAGAACCAGACTGGGAAGAGTGCCCCCGATCGGGAGCCCGGAAGAGTCCGGAACCATACCCACTCTGCTCCGGTATCCCCGTCGGATTAGGAACACGCCCGGGATGGTGACTGTAGTGGAGCGCCCAAGCGCACCAGGCCTTGTCTGGTGGAAGATGCCAGAAACATCATCAACAGGCGACGCGCCACCAGGGGGGAAGGATCAGGGCCAAAGCCCCGGGAATCAGCCAAAGACCCTCTGGCCCGAAGCCGAGGAGATCTTAGGCACACGATTACCCAGACCCGGAGCCGATTTCTATCCCAGGTCAACACACTTCAAAGAGGAAGCCTCATCGTCTGATCTGACTTATCGCTCAGACATTGACAGGAAGACCGAGCGGGAAGACGTGAATGCTCAAATCTAGGGCTTGCAGAAACAAATCGAGCAACTAAGTCGCAAGCAGCGTCACGACCATACCAACACGGAGATCGAGTCGCCCTATACCGCTCGGATCACCGGATTCCCCATCTCGCGGAAGGTCAAGCCATCGCATCTCAATTCTTATGACGGGATTGGGAGCCCAATGGATCACATTCACACCTATAGGGCCCAGATGGCGTTGGTCACCACTGTCGATAAATTACTGTGCCTGGCCTTCCCCAGCACTCTTAAGGGGCTAGTCGTGCAGTGGTTCCATGCCCTCAAGCCCCGAACGGTTGATGACTTCAAGACGTTGAGCAAGCTGTTCATTAGCCAGTTCGTAGGGATACTCGACCGATCACAATCGGACACTCAGCTATTGACTGTCAAGCAGCGTAAGGGAGAATCCCTAAGGGAGTATGTGGATCGCTTCAATCAGCAGAGGCTCCAGATTTGTAATTTGAACGAGACAGCAGCCATCATGGCCTTCTACTCGGGAGTTCAGTACACCAAGGTTGCTACGTCGTTCCATTGAGAACGACCGACAACCCTGGTGGAGCTCTCAGAGACAGTTGGAAAGTATATAGACACAGAAGAATTTTTAAAGTCAAAACGCGCCGGCTTCGCGCGAGATGAGTCCCCGAAAGCTAAGCGGAGACGTAAGGGCTCTAAGAAGGGCCCGGTGAAAAAACCCCGACAAGACCAGTAGAGAGGAGGTCGGGATCAGCCCCAGATATCTTTCACGCCTCTGTCTCGACCAATCCATGAAGTCATGGCCGCCGCCGAGGCACAGAGGTTGCTTCAACAACCTACAAAACTCAAAGCCCCGCCCGGAAAAAGGAATCAGGATAAGTTTTGCCGCTTCCATAGAGATCACGGTCACGATACAGAGGATTGCTTCAAGCTAAAGATAGCCATAGAAAAATTGATCGAGTAGGGTCATCTTGCAGAATACGTCACGACAGATGGATGGCTTACACCAGGAGCCCGAGCTCCAGGTCAAATCAATGTGATCTCCGGTGGAACGTCGGGCGGCGGGGACTCACAGTCGACAAGGAAAAGACATGCTCGGGCATCCTGGGTGGATGTTTGGTAGGTCTAATCCACCGGCTCCCCGCCAAGTGACATACTGACGTTCACCTCTGACGATTTCCAGGGCGTCCACTGCCCCCATGACGACCCGTTGGTTGTGACGCTCTACATAGCCAATTACGTGGTCAAAAGGGCGTTGGTAGACACAGGCAGCTCGACCGACATCATGTTCGTGTCAGCATTCGACCAGCTCGGGATGTTAAGGGATCGGCTCCACCCGATTGCTACTCCCCTGGTGGGTTTTAACAGATCCAACACCTAGCCGATCGGTACCATGGAGCTCCCCGTGCTTATGGAAACTTACCCTCAGCAGATCTCCCTATTGTCAAACTTTGTAATCGTGGAGGCCCCATTTGCCTACAATGTCATTCTCGGAAGGCCTACACTTAACAAAGCCAGGGCCGCCGTCTCTACTCATAGCTTGACAGTCAAATTCCCGACCCCTCATGGACCCGAGATCCTGCGTGGAGATCAGGTGACCGCCCGGAGTTGCTATGTCAGTTCCCTTTACCGGGAAGTTATCATAGAGACATTGAACGTCTAGGAGATGGACCCGAGGGACCAGAATGATAGAGTGGGCCCGATCAAAGAATTGGAACAAGTGGCATTGTACCCACAACTCCCAGACTGAACGGTTAGCATCGGCACCCTATTAGAGCCTCGCCTTAGGGAGAAGCTGATTCAATTCCTGCAACAGAGTCAAGATGTGATAGCTTGGTGCCATGAAGATATGCGCAGGATTGATCCCCGGGTAATATCTCATCGGCTCAACGTTGACCCAGACTCCGGGCAGGTTAAGCAGAAGAGACGGGGCATGGCCCTCGAGAGACAAAAAGCAGTGTGTGAGGAGGTCGAGAAGCTCCTCAAAGCCCAATCCATACGAGAGGTCCACTATCCCGACTGGCTAGCTAATGTAGTACTTATCAAGAAAAGCAACAGAAAGTGGAGGATGTGCGTGGACTTCACCGACCTGAACAAAGCCTGCCCTAAGGACTGCTATCCGCTGCCCAGGATAGACCTCCTTGTGGATTCCATGGCCAGCCATTCGCTCCTCTCATTTATGAACGCCTACTCTGGGTACAATCAGATCAGCATGTACCCCGGGGATGAAGAAAAGACCTCGTTCATCACAGATCAGGGGACCTATTGCTACAAAGTCATGCCCTTCGGCCTCAAAAAGTCGGGGCAACTTATCAACGCCTGGTCAATCGCATGTTTAAAGACCTAATCGGGAAATCAATGGAGGTATACGTTGACGATCTATTGGTCAAAAGCCGGGACGAGTCTGACCATCTGGAACATTTGGCCGGGGCCTTCCACATTTTGAGAAAGTTTAGGATGAGGTTGAACCCGGCCAAGTACACATTTGGTGTCTCATCCAAAAAGTTCTTAGGGCACCTGGTCAGTAGGCGGGGAATTGAAGCAAACCCCCGAAAAAATCCAGGCCGTCATCAATATGTGATCGTCCAGGTCAACCAAAGAAGTAAAGAGTTTGACCGGACGGGTTACCGCACTGAACAAATTCGTCTCCAAAGCTACCAACCAGTGCCTATCATTCTTCAAGATCCTCCGTAAGGCATTTCAGTGGTCTGAGGAGTGTGAGGAGGCATTCTAGGAACTCAAGAAGTACTTGGCATCTCCCTTTCTACTCTCAACACCCGTACCGGGGGAAGAATTGTTCCTATACCTGGCAGTATCACCCTTAGCGGTTAGTTCAGCACTCATCAGGGAAGAGCACGGGATACAGGTTCCAGTATACTATACCAGCCGGGCGCTCTAAGGCGCGGAGAGCAGATACTCTCACATCAAAAAACTTGCATTCGCTCTCATCACCTCCGCTCGGAGACTCCATCCGTATTTTCAGGCCCATGTCGTTGTGGTCCTTACTGACCAACCTCTCCACAGGATCTTAAGCAGGCCTGACACGTCTGGGAGGCTCGTCAAGTGGGCCGTGGAGTTAGAGGAATTTGAAGTGACCTACTGCTCCCAGACGGCCATCAAAGGGCAAGTAGTAGCAGACTTTCTGGTTGAGTTCACATATCCGGAAGACCCAGTTGAAGAGCTCGACCCACCGGCCCTACCGCCAGGGTTATTGGCTGGCATCCCCACCTGGGTGCTGTATGTGGATGGTTCCTCAAACCAGTAAGGCAGTGGGGCAGGAATCATCTTGACTACCCCCTACGACATCCAGCTCGAGTATGCCTTAAGGTTTGGGTTCCGTGCCTCCAACAACGAAGCTGAGTATGCAGCACTATTGGTCGGATTGCAGTTGGCTACTTCCATAGGTACGCAACAGGTCCAAAGTTATAGCGACTCTTAGCTCGTGGTCAATCAAGTCAACCAAGAGAACGAAGCACTGGGAGACAACATGGTAGCCTATCTAGCCCTTGTCCGAGCGATTTCAAAGAAGCTTCAGGGTTTCTGCATCACATAGATACTCCGAGAGAAAAATACCAGGGCCAACCGGTTAGCCCGCCTCGCTTCGTCTTCTGAGTCAGACTTGCCCGGGATAAGGGTAGAATACCTGCCCAAGCCAAGTGTGATCAACTTAGAATGTATGGAGGTGGAATAAGGCGCCTTAGGAACCAGCTAGATGGACCCGATCGTGGCATTCCTGACAACGGGCATGTTACCAAACGAGAAAGAGGAGGCCCGCTGGGTCAAGTACCGGGCGGCCCGATATCATCTTATAGACGGCATCCTCTACAAAAGGGGATTCTCTGTATCGTATCTCCGCTGTGTCCATCCCGCACAGGTCCAATCAGTGTTGTATGAAATCCATGGAGTGTGCGGGAATCACATCGGAGGCCGGACACTCTCTAGAAAGGCCTTACTGCAAGGATATTACTGGTTGACAATGGCCCGGGATTCTCAGGAGTATGTCAAAAGATGCGACAAATGTCAGAGATACTCTCCCATGATCAACCGACCGGGAAAACTTCAGACACCAATCCAAAGCCCCTGGCCCTTTGCCCAGTGGGGTATCGACATTTTCAGACCCCTATCGACGAGAAAAGGATAGGTCAAGTTGCAGTCATCGCCGTTGACTACTTTACCAAGTGGGCGGAGGCCGAGCCCTTGGCAACAATAACCAAGCGAAAAATGGAAAGCTTCATGAAAAAGAATATCCTCAGTAGGTTTGGCATTCCCCAGGTATTGGTCAGCGACAACGACAGGCAATTCGATACCCCATTATTCAAGCAGTTCTGCTCGGGCTATGGGATACTTAATCACTACTCCTTCCCTGAGCACCCTCAAGCCAATGGTCAAGCCGAGGTGACAAACCCGACGATCTTGCAGTCGATCAAAACAAGACTTGAAAGTGCCAAAGGACTGTGGGCTGAAGAATTGCCAACTCTCTTGTGGGCCTACAGAACTATGCCTCGAGCGGCAACAGGTGAGACGCCGTACTCCTTAACCTACAGGTTAGAGGTGGTGGTCCCTACAGAGCTCGAGTTACCTACTTATCGGGTGGCAAATTACAGCGTGCCAGACAATGAAGATGCACTCAGAACAGAACTGGACTTGGTAGAGGAAAAAATAGATCGAGCCTATTTAAAGGTGGCAGCCTATAAGCAGTAGGTCTCAAGATATTACAATAGTAAGGTCAAGCATCGCAGTTTTCAAGTAGGAGACCTCGTCCTTAAGGTAGTGAACCAGTCTTCCCGAATCCCGAGCCATGGGAAGTTGGGGTCAAACTGGGAAGGTCCATATACAATTACCCAAGTCAACCAACTGGGAACTTACTGGCTTCAGAGCCTAGATGGACGTGATCTGTCTCACCCTTGGAATGTGCAACACCTCCGCAAGTACTATCAATAACCCTGAGATATGGGCAGTTTAGCACTGGTCAGGAAATTTTTGTAGCCCCATTTGAGCATTCATTATAAATTTTTGAATAAAATAAAAGACTTTACTTTGCAAAATTACTCCTATCAGCGTCCCGTCCAATATTGAAAGACCTCGGGCCTAACCCTGAGGCGCCTCCAAAGACCTCGAGATTACACCCGAGGCCTAAAAGACCTCAGGCCTAACCCCGAGGCATGACAGACCTTGGCTCAAAACCAAGGCACAAAGACCTCGGGCTAACACTAGAGGCAAAAGACCTTGGCTCAAAACCAAGGCACAAAGACCTTGGGCCTAACCCTGAGGCAATGGCTTCGCTTAGGCCCAACCAGTAATGGGGGCAAACCCCCTAGGTGGCTGATGATGGCAAGCCTCAAATGACTATGCAACCACCCATGTTCCAGGTCGGTTTCCTACGACCACTCACTCCTGCACACTAGCCTTAGCAAAATGCTTGGGGGGCAGAGACCGGGCCAAAACAGGAAATCACACCGGTCAATAAAAGGACTTCGAATCCTAACATTCCTAAGTACTTACAGTGATCAGAGATAAAACATCCCGAACGGTAAAATAGGATTTTCCTATAATACATCGGGTCATCCCGGACGGTAAAACAGGATTTTCCTATAATACACCGGGCCATCCCGGACGGTAAACAGGATAAGTTCTTATGATACACTGGGCAGTCACCTTCAAAACAGGTCGGTAAGACCAGCTGTTCTACCAGTTACGGTCCTAAACCATTTGCTAAGGCAGGGACTTACGTCGGTTAAAAATGGGCAGATACTGGCAATAACAAACAGGTAGAATATGTAAATAGTTAATGGAAAGAAGAGTGGCCTCACGGACCCTTTCATTAATGAGCAAACAAAATAATTTACATCGCCTGGGGGGCAATTGTAGTAGCCTCCCAAAAAAAAAAACTACAACACAAAAGAAAACAGGTCAGGGACCTTAGTCATCCACCTCAACCACATCTTCGGTCTTCCCAGCCTCCTCTTCGGGGTCAGCTCCTCCTCCCGGTACATAGCCTCCGTCCGGGGTAGCCTCCTCAGCAAGTTCGACATCAGCAGTGGAGTCCTCGCCTACAGCAGGACCTACATCCCAGAAGTTCGAATCAATCCCCTCATATGACGAGATGTCCCACTCGGGGTGATCCCGGGATAGCCTGCGCTTTAGATCTTCGTAGCCCTGGAAGAATCCATTGTCAAAAGCTTCCTCCCGGGCCCCTGCCATTGTCGCCTCCGCCAGAGCCTTCTCCCGTGCCTCCGCTGCCGCTGCGCTGGCCTGAGCAGCCTCTAGGTCGACCTGGGTTGTAGCCAGCTCAGCTTGAGCAGTACCAAGGCTCAAGGCCAAACCTTTTACCTTGTCCTTCTCCACGGCCAGAGCGGTCCCCCTAGCCTCTGAGGTCGCCTGCTCCTCAGACAAAGCGGGTTTAGCATCAGCGGCCCTCCTAGCCAAGGAAGGTAGGAAGGACTCAGCCCCGGCGGCCATGCATCCGACCTGCGAGAAGTTAAAATCGACCGGTCAGTAAATAGGCACAATTAGTAAAAAAAAAAAAAAAAAAGGGAGAAACAGAGGCAGAAGAACTCACCATGTGAAAGAGGCTAGCAGAAGAACTCACCATGTGAAAGAGGCTGTATAGCCAGCTCTGGAAGACTTCGGGAGACATGTTTTCACACGCCTCCACTTGGCTGGGCAGTAGTCTGGGTTTCACCGGCTCCTTGGTCTCGGCCGAGGCAGCCATCGGTGCCACGGTCGGCACCCCCGCCCGGGGGGCAGTCTCTTTAACCACCATCACATGGGGCGTTGAGGTCCCCACGGGCTCCGGATGGTTTGCTATTTCATGTCGGATCTGCCTCAGAGGTCGCTCACCACCCGGGGCCTCGACAGCGGGCCTTTTTCCTTGTGCCACCGCCATCAGAGCGGCAGTGGCCTGCCTCTCCCTCAATTGCTCCATATTTCTATTCGGAGCCATCTCTACAAAAGAAAAAATATGAATAGTTAACAACCAATGAAGAAGACGGGGAAGGAGTACCATGGGAGACGGTAGAGTCCGAGCACTTACCAGGAAGAATTAGGGGGAATACCGGAGCTTCAGTGGGCTGAGCCGTGTCATCAGTAGCTCGGAAGTCGCCGGTCCGAGTCAACACGTTCCAGATGTTTATCGACTGGTCTGCTAAACTCCTGATCCTGGCCTAGCATTCGTCAGGAATGCTCGGCGGATTGGTCGATCCCGCTGTAAAGCAAAGTGCAAAGTGGTTAGTCTCAGAAACTGGAGCAAAATAAAGAAGAAAGCAAAAAAGTGAAACCGAACGGGCTTACCCCTTAACTCTCCTGCCTAGGAAGTCCTCATCTAGATCCTGGGGGCCGGTTCGTAGAGCTCGAGGGTGGATACTTAGAAGAACCTATTCTTCCACCCTTTGTTGTTGCTCGGGCAGTTGACTAAGATCTTTCTCCCCTGGCGAGCCCTAAGAGAAAAGAACCCGATCTCTCCATGTACGGGGAATGGTCGGTGTGTCCAAAGGAACTCCTGGATGGAGAGTTCGTATCCAAAAACTTAGGGCCATAGGGAGATGGACCCCATTAGGAATCTCCAACTGTTCGGGGCCAACTGGCCCGGGGTAATCCCCATGTATATCAGGACATCCCGAGAGACCGAATGGA
Organism: Hydrangea macrophylla; assembly: GCA_033977485.1. Classification (NCBI taxonomy): domain Eukaryota; kingdom Viridiplantae; phylum Streptophyta; class Magnoliopsida; order Cornales; family Hydrangeaceae; genus Hydrangea; species Hydrangea macrophylla. The sequence continues at coordinate 57,449,074 of CM066993.1, forward strand.
AGGGGATGTGAAACCCAGCCATGAGGATGTCCTTATATAGGGTAGTGAAACCCCGCTGGTAGATTTGGGCCCCACCGACACTCACTGCCAAGGAGCAGTAGTCGGGAAGGCCGTACCTATCCCTAATGCGCCCGAGATCTTCAGTGCGCAAGGTGGACGAGATGAATTCGCTGGAGAAGGCTACCTCAGGGTCGGGTTCCCCTGATGTCTCGTCACCTGAACCCCAGGAAACGGAAGCAGCGGGGGCTTCCTGGTCCGAATCACCGTCGGAGAGACGGGTCGGGATCATGCCTTCACTCTAGTGGTCAGATGGAGAAGCGGACGATGGATCTAGGCTAGTGTCAGGACTTCTCGATCGGTACATCTCATCCTGTGACCGGGAAGCAGAATCGAAGCCGAAATGTTCCATTTCTGGTACTCTTATGGTAGGATGGGGAAGTAGGTTACGGCCTAAGTATGGGTCAGGAACCCCGAGCCTGGTATACAAAGGGGGCAAGGTTACTAACCTAAAAGGCAAAAAGTGAATGGTACTTAACGTAAGGTGACACTCTTTCAAGACTACCCCGGAAACTCCTGCTCGGTTCAGCTGCCCTAGGGTGCCTCCTAACTTGGAGAAAGAACAGAACCTAAGGAAGAAAAAATCCCTCTCCCGCTCTAACCTAAGTGGGTTCGCTCTCTCCAGCCTCGCTCAGAAAAGAAGAGAAGGAAAAGAGTGAAGAACTGAAGCTGGAAAGAAAAGACTTTCAAAGTTTAGCGCAGAAAAGGGCTCGGGAATCTTGCTCGCTCTCAAACCGCTTGGGAATATAAGTCTTTGCAGCAAAGATTTGAAGAAATGAACAAGTATCCTTTATATAGGAACCACGGACGGTTCAGATCAAAACAGATCCAACGGCTCATACGCTTTCCCGCCCAAAGTGGCTGACAGTTGTCACCTCGGGCACGTGAAACGTCGCCTCAAAAGGTGTGCGCATTAAATGTACAACGAGACGGTTCGGTTATCACGTAAACGGTTTGGTTACATCCACGCTAGCATCGTTTGATCCTGACTGGGCCAGTCACAAGCTAACACGTGGCAGAGGTAGGATTCGAGCCCACAGGACCACCGCTCGGTCCATACCCTGGTTGACCACCACGACCGGTCCCACCCCGAGTAGAGTCCCGACCTCTTACCGGACGGTTCCTCAGAAGCAGTCTTAATTTTCAAACTTCATCTGATGGGACATCACATCAACTTCGAAAATGGGGGGCAGTTGATACGCCCAAAAATATTATGCTACAGTCAAACCTCCACGTCAACAGCAAAGGACCCGGATTATCCGAAAAGGGAGCTTGTGGCCTACCGATCCCTAGGTCTTTCGAGTGCAACCGCTCGATATGCTTGTACAGCCCGGGCATGCGGCACAGCAGCTCTCCACTAGGTGCAGTTTGATAGCCAGGCCGCTCAGCAATTTCCTAAATCAGTCAGAAGACTAATGGAATATGTAAATAGATTTCTAAGCCATTTATGAAACCTCCCATGATTTATGCTCATCGAATTGTAATTAGATGGGGCTTCCTTCTCTAATCAGTTACCTTATGCGGGTGGTCTCTTGCACCTATAAAAGGGGCCACTCACCCTCATTAAGGGGGATCACACTCTTAACTTAAAGAATAGCATTCATACAGATTTCATACGCATACACCCGGCTGGTATTACTGGTAGTGCCGCCCAATTGTTGGTTCACTAGGCCCACCGATGATCTGCTAGTGAAGCGCACTGACGCACCCGTGGACGTAGGTCACCTCATTAACGGGACCGAACTACATACAATCGATTGTGTCCCCATATCTCTCTTCTTAATCTCTCTTACCAATTTTTGGCATCATCACTACTACTAAAATTACTCAACATTCCCTAGAAATAAGGAAACTTCCTATGATTTAGTAAACTAAGAAAACAAACTAAAAAACTCACCAAAAGTAATACTGACAAATTGTAATAAAAAAAAGTAATACTAACAAATTAGTGAATTACATACAAAAGAAGCTAAGAAATCTTCCTAAAATAATTAAAACTTATTTTAGCGGACCATTTCTTAAATAGCAACAAATTCGTATCATCTCACCCCTTAACTTTTACTCATGTTGCACTTTAATCTCTCGTATTTTGAGAAATTACACTGAACTCTCTTGAGGTTTGTAGTTAGGTTATAGTCACCTTACCTACCATTAGTCAATAGTTAGTTGACCAAACTGAAAAGTGAAATTTGTGTTCAATATTTTTTAAAATGACTAATTTACCTTTTTGGTCATACCATTAAAAAATTAACCTAAAACAAAATTTCTCACTCTATTGCCAATAAAAAGAGAATTATTACTCTATCGCCATCGCCAGCCCCTCCTGCCCTACTATGCCCACCGTCATACTAATCATAGAATTGGGGTGGGGTACTGACGTACGTACTGTTGTGGCCTATAGAGTACCCTACCCAAAGCCCCTTGACTGAAATAGAATACTTATAACCGTCCAAGTTTTAGGATGACCGTCCAAATCATAGGCTCCAATTTTATTGCTTTTCAAACACAAAGGATGAGAGAGCGAGAAGAGAAGAACGTGGCGAAGTTGAGTAAATATTGGGTATCACGGTGATACCACATGAGATTTTGTAATGTCTCTAATAGAGGAAAGATTGTAGGTAGGGGTGGGCAATCGGGCAGTTCGGTTTCGAACCGAAAAGTTCGGGTCGGGTTATTTGGATTCGGATTGGCATTTTTTGTATCGAATTTTGAAATGAAACAATGTTCGAAAATATGGTTCGATTTCGAAATAAAAGTTCGAGTTTGGTTCGAAAGTTCGTGTTGAAAATAAATTGATATTTATATATGTATATTTTTCCTATGTCCCTCCCTTTTTGGGGTAGCTTGAAATTGAATGCCTGATAACTAAAGTTACTGAGTAACTGATTAGTGAATTGCAAATTTGCAAATAACAACTAACAAGTAAAAAGTATCAACTATCAAGTATCAACCACAACTACAAAAATAAAAGGCACATCACAACTATAACTCGACAAACCACAACTCCACAGGACCACAAGCCTTAGCCATAGCCACAACTACAACTACAACTACAACCTAGCAAATTAGCAATGCAAGTTAACAACCACAGGTCCATAACTACTAATCCAAAAATGAAAATTAAAACTACATGTCCATGGGACCATGGGTCAACAAGAGTACAAGACCATCATCTGAAACCATATATCAACAAGACAATAACCACAAATAATATGATGATACCAAATGACTAAATACCAACCACATACATTATACATGATACATGTCCAATGTCCATGAGGTCACCAAGACCATCTATCATCACCACAAGGTCCACAATAAAGTATAAAACATAGTCTCAAACATAAACTGATAAACATTAATATATTGCCTATGAACTAAATAAATAAAACAAGTAGGTAAGTAGACAACTACAACGCTCCCGAGTCGGGAGGAAGGACCAAAGGAGTGATTGAGTGAGGTCTACAACTCTTGAGGGTTCAGGGGTCTGAAATTTTGAGATAAGAGTGTGAGAGATGAGAGTTTGACTTTGACTCTTTGAGCCATAATTCCCAAACATGTGCTTTATATATATTCATTAAAGTTCGGATATTCGGTTTCAAACTGAACCTTTTTCCCTACCGAAAATCAAACCAAACTAAGTAAAATAGTTCGATTTTGAACTGAAATAACTTCAGTTCGGTTTTATCCGAACCAAAATTTGTTAAAATTTCGGGTTCAGGTCGATTTTTCGGGTTGACCTGAAGAATGCCTACCCCTAATTGTAGGCTTATGTGGATATATTTTGGGGTCCCCTATAAATAACGAGTCAAATGTTTGAATAAAAGAATTTAATTGATTGGGTTAGTATATCACTTTATCGCTATCACCATAATACCCAATATATTTTCGAAGTGGAGGAGCTACAATGGTGGATGTGGGTCCGGATAACAAGAGTTGAGGGATAAGATTAAAGCATAGAGTTGGGCATGTTTATTTATTTTGACCTGAAATATAACAAACAAAACAAGGGCAAATTAGTAAATTCATTGTTTTCATTACCTCGAACCGTTTCTAGACAAGGTTTGACAATGGAGGTCGATGTAATTTTTTTAAAATATGAGGGAGGTCCATTGTAATTAGGTCATATCTCAAGGAAAGTCATTGTAATTTTTCATTTAAAAAATGGATAGAAAAAAGGTACATGAGCAACACATGACCACTGTCCAAGTGCACGAATATGAATTATTTTGACCCAATTCATCAAATAGACGGTTCTATATCACACACCACACCCATCAGCTTTTGAACTTATTTTTTAAAGTCATTTACTTTTTAAAGTTGTCGTTTCAACTTGCAACTTCTTCCAAAAGATTTTGATCAAATTTGTTATTTCAACTTGCGACTTTTTGAAATTGTCATTTCAGAAGACGGCTTTAAAAGTCTTTGGTTCTATTCTAACCAAACCAAACAAGTTGAAATGACACCTTTAAGACGTTGCAAGTTGAAATGACAACTTTAGCAAAAAATCTTTTTGAACGAAGTTCTAAATTGAAACGACGATTTTAAAATGTTAATAAATTTGAAAATAAATTGAAAAGCTGTGGGAAATAAGCCCATTTATTTGAGAGTTAATTAGTAATAAATCCAATCTACTCTAAAATTGTTGTAATTGACCCAACCCATACAACATTTTAATGATAGGTCCAAATGTTTATTTAGTGACCAAACTACCCCTATGACTCATCAAAAGAATCTTTCCCATTTAAACTCACCCAAAATCAAGGGTTTTTAAATTTTAAACACTACATATAGATTATATATATTGCATCTTCTCCAACGTTTCATACTCTCTCTCTCTCTAGAAAAATGTACTACATATCAGTTGATTGTCCACCTCCTTCCAAGACATATACGGTTCTACATTCAATTGCAAGCTAAAAAACTTCCTAGGCGTCCAAAAAGCGTGACGGTGAGGCTTCGGCCGTACGGCTCCGACGAGTAACGACAATGAGGAGAAAACGTGAGTTTTTTTTTAGTCGTGTAAAATTTTAGTACTACATGTTGATGCATGATTTTGATGGATCATTCATTGTGGGATTGAAGACAAGATTTGGGGAAAAATTAGTTTTTGCGTGTGATTGCAGTCTGGAATTTAGCACTCACTATTGCATGTTTGGAAATTTTGTAAAATTCCTCAAGAACTTTCGGTGGTGTGAAAATTCTCCAACAATAATTGACTTTGATGGATCGTTCATTCCGTAGTGCAAAATTTAACACTGCAAACGTATTAAATTTCACACTATTGCTCTTTCGCAGCATGGTTTTAATGAAGAGCAAAAAAGAAACAGCTATCTTGGAGAAGATAACCAACACAGATTTGTCAACTTTTTTCGGCAGAGCCATGTTTTTACTTTTCTCTATTGGACGTGCTCGAGGCTTTGACAACCTTCGCAGGGATGTGATGGCTTCATATTGGTGCTTTTGAAATGGTGTTATCTGCTATAGTTTCATTGTAGGATTGATGGTTTTTTCTTTTCTTTAAATTTGTTTGCCTTTATATTGGTCTTATTTTTGAATGTGATTGGGGTGGAGTGGCGTGGTCCTGTTGGATGCATGCAAGGTGTTTTGTCGAATAGTGTGTCTTGTGCTCTTGACTGATATTTGAGAGTGGATCTTGGATTAATTTGTTCTCAATCTTTATGTTTTTGAGAAACAAATTTGATTTGTGGCAGTATGTAAAACATTTTGATCTTAATAGGGTTTTCGTAGTATCAGTTTGAAATTTCATACTACTCGCAGTGAAAAATTTAATCTAAACATTATTCAGCAGTGTGAAATTTCACACTACTCGCAGTGAAAAATTCATTCATTTATTCCAATTAAGTTGATATCTTCTCCTCGATCTATTGTTATCTCCTTCAATCTTAAAACTCTCACGAATGCAGTATAATACATACTGTCATGAATGATTATTGGTAGAACAGAAAACCCATGGATGTCATTAGCAAGATGTGACAAACTCATAATGTAGATACGTAAAATCCTGAGACTTTATTTTCATTTATTAGATATCCAAAAATAAAGGGATAGGAGATCAAATTTTTCAACAATTTTTTTTTTCAAAACCTAACGTGATTTATGGCACAAATACAAAAAATGGAAAGTACTATAATTATGTGATATTAATTAATTCAAAATGAGATATTGGTAAGTCAAAATCCGATCATAACCAACAGAATTAATGTGTATATATGGCAAGTCAAAATCAGATTTAATGAAAGCAGTAAAATTTTGCAGTGTAAAATTTCACTAATAAACCAGTTGCAGTGTAAAATTTCACACTAATAAACCAGTTACAGTATAACAATGAACTATTTGCAGTGTAAAATTTAATACCCGCAGAAAGACTAATTTATGATGTGATATGTAGATTGAATATGCAATACACTGTGAATTAGAAAATGATGAAATTTGTTTGTAACCGTTTTGTAAAGTAATATCCTAAAATATTAGGATAAAATTTCTATATATATATTGTAACCAATATCAATTGGGATTTGATAAGATTTGGTCAAATTTGGCAACTGATTCAATCATTAAATCTGAATTAAATATATGTATATATATACGGTTCTGTATATATAGGTTAGAAGTAGAAAAGACATCTAATAATTCTATAATAGGAAAATTTGGACTAATCTCTAATAATATTTATAATTATAGGGTCTATCATTGAGAAGTATCAATTAGTGAATCTATTACAACAAATATTGGTAGAATATGATTTTTCACTAAATTTTTCTTTATTTGATGAGTTGGGTCAAAAATTCCGAATATGAGATAGTCACTATTTGTAGTTTGTACTGTCCGAATATGAGGTACTCACTCTTTGTACTGTCCATGCGAGATCAATTATGGAACAAAGTATCTTGCATTTCTTTGGTTACTGTGCCAAAGAATTCTGACTTATTATGCACAGTGCACATTATCGCTAGTGACCCAAATAGACCAAGCCACAGTTTGGCTGGTTATATAAAATTGTTGGATAAAATAAGATAAGACATGATTGGATAGAATAGTAATTCAATTGGAAAAAAAAATACATATCCGACAAAAAAAAGGAAAAAAAAAAAAAGCGGATTTGAAATTTTTTTTTTTCTTAAAAAATTATTCCAAATTTCTAATCCCACCTAATACCATTTCCCCAAAGATTAGAGTTATCCCATCCTTCATGGAATAAAAACCTAGATCAGGACTATTTTATCATATTTGATGGTGTCACCAAATAACAGATAAGATAAAAATTATCTTATTCTACCTCTTATTCTGACCACCGAACAAGATCCAAAAGTATTTGTGGTAGGTTGCCTCTATGCTTTCTCAAGCTTCTCAAATTAAAAGCAAACCTACAATTTGAAAATGCAATAAATGCAAACAATCAAGCATTCCACGTTGTTGAGGGTTGACTAACTATTTTGCAAAATGGATATTGTTATCTGAAAAAAAGAGAGGATAAATTATAGTAACACTCTCTAAACTATGATCATTTTTCACTAACATCCTCTAAATTTTAAAATTGAACAAACTCACCTTTAAATTATCAAAAAATAAACAAACTCACCCCTGCAGAAGGGGTTTTAGTGTCAACAAATGATAGTTTAAGGGATGAGTTTGTTCAATTTTAAAGTATAGAGAATGTTAGTAAAAAAGAGTCATAGTTCAAGAAGTGTTACTGTAATTTACCCAAAAAAAAAAAAAAAACAATGAATAAAAAATTTCTTCTCATCAGAAGTTGATATGAAATGATTTACATGTGTCGTCCTCAATTTCGCTCTCACGCTAATCAACATCTCGAACGACGAGCTGTGGATTAGTAAATAATAATGATAAATCTACTCCCTCAATTACACATCTAATCACATTCAATAGATTCTACCCCTGATTCTAGTGAGTCTTGTGTGGAATTTATGTGAAACCCACTAAAATTATGGACAATTAAGGGTTAAGATGTACTAAATGTGATTAAGAGATGTGGATGAAAGTGTGAGTGTATCATTAATAGTAAGTAAATTGGCAAGTCAAGTTCTTCCTTTGCCAATTGACAATTCCTAAGGAGTAATGTTAAGAGTTACTAAAGTGTCACAAAAGAGATGTTTACAAAAAGATGTGGCATTTGTATGACAAAATTAAGTACAGTGGGTCTTATTGTTACACGGGTGCTATATCTTTTTGTGACTCTTTTGTGATTGTCATTACTCATTCCTTAAATATAAACCTCGTTTGCCATTGTCCCTTTTTTTTTAAGAGTAATATTGTGCTTCCCAAATTTTTTTTTCTCCCAAAATGTGTTTCTTAAGATGTGTGGCACTGTAACCCTATTCATTAATGATAGGACTACTGCAACATCAACCAATCAAAATCAATTGAGTACACTGCTACATGTGTTGAAAAATACTTTTAAGAAATTTTTTTTGAAAAGTATAGCATAATTGCATTACTCTTTATATATATACTAGTACATGCCCGTGGGGCACGGAGCAAAAAAATAGGATAAATAATTCTGGAAAAACTCACATGAATCCAAAGAAGAAAAAAAATAGAATTATTACAACTTATTTCCAATTTCCAACAATCTTCTGCTTGTAAACAAAAAAAATCAGAATCGACACCAAAATGCACATATTGCAAGCGACTCTACTGTCACCATCTATTATCAATCTATCTCAATCTCAATTAGTACTGTTGTCATTTACGAATGAAAATTACTACTAACATCAATAGAAAACAATATAACCAGAACTGTGATAGCTCTATTCTTGCTCCACATTTTGCCTTCCACATTCAACTTTCTATTGGAAATGGACAATTACATAGACAGATTTCATATGCATAAAGTGAAAGTGTGGAAAAAAAAAGAAGAAAAGAAGAAGAAGATGAAGAAGAAGCACAAACGCTGTTTTCTTACTCTATTCCTACTCTCCATTTGCTTACCCAAAGTTGGTAGTTTGAATCCCCCTATCCACCCTTCCCTGCATCAAAAAAATAAATAACAAATGCTCAAAAAGTTTATAAAGCAACTTCACAATATTAAGATCCAATTTGCAGGGAGAGAGTAGCTAGTTAGAAAAAAGAGAGATGCCTATGTAATAATCATACAGTTCTTTTTTAGTTTCTTAAACTTTCTCATCTACCATACAGAGAATTTTAAGAAAAAAGATATCCAATTTTGAGAAAGTATACCACTTGGCAGATTTGAAGCCCTTGATGATGAAGAAATCGAGCATCAGCATGGCCAAACCTATTCAAATTAGTATTTGTTTATTAAAAGCAGATTACTAAAATAGAAGTCACACATGTTGAACACGTGCCCCTTTTGTCGAACACATCATTTAAATTATGTCAACTGTCTAAGAAAATCAACTTAGAATCATTTTAAAGAAGGAAAAAAAAGAAAGGAAGCAAATAGCAAATTGAACATGAAACCAAATGCCTAATCACCCAAGAAAAGCACTAATCTATCTCAATTAGTAGTGTTGCCACCTAAAATAAATAGGAGAGAAAAGGATTACATAGTGAATGAAGAACCAAACAGACCTTATCAACAGTTGGAAAGTGTAAAGATTCAAACCTTAAGCATCCTAAATAAAAAGATATCAAAATTTCGAAGTGGTTTCAAAGTTTGGAGTTTATGAAAAAAAATAAAAATCACAATTGGAAAAATTAATGAAATTGAAAAGTAAGTCATAAGAATAAGGGCGTCTTTCATTCTTATGAAAAGCAAGTCATAAGAAAAGTACTAATCTATCTCCAACTTAGAAATGAAACAAACCACACAGTTCATGAAAATAAGTTGTGATAATACAGGGTTTTGGGAAAAAGAAACATTCATCTATTAATTATGGGTGAAAATTACCACAATCAACGTCGAGGCCTGCAATATTCTGTCCAGTAGTCGAATCGAGGAGTACGTCGGATACAAAGACGGATATACATCAGATCTGATCGAGTGCAATAGAGCAAGAAATTAAAGACATTAAAGACAATAAAGCAAACAGTCTAAGTTAATGGCCGACATTTTTCTTCTACACAGATTGATTCAGAATCATTTCCCAACCTCCCCTCTGAAAGAGGATGAACTCAACTGATAAAAAAGACTAATTTCCATAAGTTAAAGAAAAAAATTATGCAGAGAGGGAGGGAGAGAACTTAGTCACCGAGGTAAACCAAAAGAAACAAAAAATTTATCAACATTTATCTTTTTTATTCAATCCAATAACCTTGCAAAAACTGATCAGCCATAGTTGCGTCACTTACTTTCAACTATATGTAATAAATAAGAACTTTCTGAAGCGAAAAAGATTTGGGGCAAACCTCTTTCTGTCTAAGCCCTATTGTTTCATTCTTCACCTGTTATTTTCAAGAGGAGAGACCATGCGAAGGAACGGGTGATAAAGACAATGGAAGATTAATAGATTTTCAAGCACTAATAAACAGTGAAGAGCGCAAGAAAATCGGAGTTCTCAATATCTTCATCTTGTAGTCCCATTTGTTGCCAGTGCAGTGACACTGATATTTTCTTTTTAAAAAGATCACGAAAAACAAAAAAGAAGTAACAATAATGATAATAGAAAGAAGCTATTTATGTCTACATGAGCAGTCCAAAAAAAAAAAGAGAAGAAGTTAGTTTTAGAACTTAGGTATTGACAGACAGTGTGAATATTGACTTTAACTTTTAGAAATCAAGAGAAAAGGGCTGGTAGCTAAGATAACTACTAATTTTAACAATAGCATCAACTTTGACAATGGATAAACTTACAAAGTGAAACGCAATCAGTTGCTATCAACACCAAACAAAGTTGTCCAAGGATATTTTACCAAAAATGTATACAAAAAGCTAATTACCTGGTTTTTGTATACATTTTACCAAAAATGTATACAAAAAAACAATTGTCTCCTACTTCTTACATGGTCTTGTCTTCTACAATGACCTGGTTAAAAAAAAAAAAGAAAAAGAAAAAGTAAAGCAGAAACTAATCAAAAAGGGATGCATTTTCCCAACATAATAAGTTTGTTATAAATCTCAACCATTAGTCAAGGATGGGGTTTTTTCAAAATATAAAAACCCACTTCTTAAAGGGTCTTGTTTTGCAAATCTCAACCATTAGTCAAGGACAGGGTATTTTCAAAATATAAAAACCCAAAAAGAAAGGGATTAAAAATAAGGTCTTATTTTGCAAATATCAACCATGAGAGGCCGGATTTTTGAAAATGTGATTTTAAAAAAAAAAAAGGATTAAAAAATATTTTTCAAAAAATCCATGCTTCGAAGAAGGGTTTTAAGGGACGGTAAAGTTTGGAACTAATCAAATGGAAACAAAAACCAAAAAGATACAATGAAAGCCCTCGAACAATTTTGCTCATGTGCATTGAATCACCTGTTGAAACTGGTTCGGTCAGCAAAGAGAAGTCTTTCAGATTCAGTGAATTAAGCAAAAACCCCTTGAATATATAGGAGACACATAGAAGCCCTAAGAGCAAAATAAGCACAAATCTGTAAATAACCCTGTAAATAACAAACACACACATAAAGGAAGGAAAAAAATATATTAGTTGATGTAAATAACATTACCAGAATACATTCTCTGATCCAAAAACATTAGACGGTGAGATCTCACCTCCAAAAGCTCCGTTAGCGAGGATGATCACCATTACCTTCGCACCTCCCAGCCTTCAACTCATAGAACAAAATTGTAAAACCTTACATTTGATGTCAATGTGTGTACCCAAGGAAAAAAACATTAGTTGATGTAAATAACATTACCAAAATACATTATATGCTCCAATTTCGTTTACGTTTATACATAACTCGTGCCTCGGGGGGCACGGACCAAAAAAAACAAAAAACCAAAAAAAGTTTGTTCACACCATATGAACTTACACAAAAAACCTTATATATGAGCAACATAGTCATACCGTGTAGATTAATTACACAGAAACCTTATATATACACAAAACTACATTAACACTCCCTCCACAGTGTATTCAATGTTTTGGCAAATTGTGAATTTTCGTCATCAATTTGGAGAACGTGTAAGTATCGATGTCAATGTACTTCGGCCAGTGCGGGGAGTGCACACGAATCTGAAAATAAACAAAAATTAAGTTCTCATGTGAATGTTGACCATGATACATTAGATGCAATATTTATTAATGATTTAGCATTACCTTGTTGGGGCGAGCATTTATCTTGTCAAAATCTCTTGCCGCATCTTGCCAATTCCATGATACATTTTTCCACCAATTCTGAAAAAGTAATTATTGAAGGTCAAAATTATCAAAATAAATATATTAAGAACACTAAGTTGTAAAAATTTTGTATATGCCCTATGTATGCTACTTTTATTAATGTGTTTGTGCAAACAATTGACATTTACCTGTAAGTAATTATATAAGGACCTCGGGATAAACAATGTTTGTCGTTGAATCCATATTCCCATCAGTCAGAACACTTATACGATCAAAGGACGTACATCTAGATAAAGCGACATATAATTGTCCATGACTAAATACAGGGGTTCGCAAATCAATCCCAACAAACTTCACCGATTGACCCTGAGATTTATTAATTGACATTGCGTATGCCAAGCGGATTGGAAATTGACGCCTCGTCATACTAAAAGGCAATTCAGTTGATGAGGGAGCCAATGATATTCTAGGAATAAAGGCTAACTTGCCAGCTTTATCACCAGTCAAAATCAACCCTTCAATTACACGCGAAGCGGTTCTGACAACCATCAACCGTGTGCCGTTGCAAAGTCCATCTGTTGGTGCAATATTTCTTAGCAACATGATAGGACAACCCACTTTCAATTGGAGATTGAATGGGGGTAAACCAGGAGGGTCCAATGAGTTAAGATATTCATTAGGATACCGGTTAGTAATAGCTCGATCACTACCATCACCGTCAGACAATGTATCAGCAGCCAAATAGGTAGATGCCTCGCCTGGAAATTTTTCTAACGCAACATTATTAATAGTGTTGACATCCACATTCCGTGCAGACAGAATTGTCCGCTCTGTGAGATAGGTAGGGGTGACCGTCCCTTCCACACCCAGTCTTGGATATACTGTGCATAATAACTCTTCAATGTTATGACACTTAAGTATTGTAGAAGGGAGTTTTACAACTTCTTGCGGTTTGCTCCCGACCTAGATATAAATAAAAATAAATAAAGAACAAAGAATGATGTAATAAAAGAAATTAATTAGGTAAAATAATAGATTTAACACCTCCATCAAAAATCTTGCAAAATGAACATTGCTTGGGTTTGCATTGTTTAACCGCATATTGTCATCCAAAGTCAAAATATTTACATTGTTCCACAGAGAAGAGCGTCTCAAAGAAGCACCCACAATTTGTTCACGCCCCCCTTTGGGCACGACTGGCAAGACTTGTCGAAAATCTCCACCAAGAACAACAGTTATACCCCTGAATGGCTTGTTTACATCACATATGTCCTGAAGTGTACGATCCACTGCCTCAACGCAATTTCTATGTTGCATTGGAACCTCATCCCATATGATTAACTTGGTTTCCCTGACCAACTCTGCCTGCATTGACTGCTTACTAAATCCGCATATAGAATTTTCATGCACATCAAACGGAATGGAAAACGTCGAGTGTGCAGTTCTGCCTCCCAGTAACAATAATGAAGCAACTCCCGACGACGCAACTGTAATAACAGTATGTCCAAGCCTACGGATGTATAGTGCAATGGTATTATAAGTGAAAGTTTTTCCTGTTCCAGCGCCCCCACTAATGAAAAATGTAGTCCCTGTATTTTCTAAGATTGTAGAAGTGATTACATCAAAGGCGTGCCATTGTCTGACATTTAGGCTATCAATTCTAGTGTGTACATCTTCTACTTGAGCATCGAGTTGAAGTTTTCTATGGTCACACAATAGCCTGTTACCGACTGTGTTACTCCAATTTCCACTTGGTTCCGGCATTGGAGGGTAATTGGCCAAACTCTTTCCGGATTGTTGAAGCATTTGATTGAGAAGATACAGGCCATAATCCTCTATTACAACTGCATTTGGGTTAGGATTTCCATACACTGTTCGAATCTTGTGATGAAGATCGTCGCATATATCCAAAGAGAAGCGTTTCCACAACTCATATGGGTGCAACGGGGAGCATTCCGTGAGAATTATACTGAACAATCTTCTCAATTGGTGCCCAGTGTTCATAACTGCGGCTTCTTGAAGACACTGTATCCATTCAGCATCATCTTCCAACAGTCCTAATGCTACACATGCTGATTTAAAAGTCGGATGGGTAACATTGTTTACTGTGCGCAGATGTTCAAATGATGTTGGTCCTCTCACATGTGTCAATAGTAAGCGTAAATAGAATCTCTCACCTGAATTCGGACTGGAAAAGTAAATTCTACCAATAGCATACCCCTTTTTTCTCGGTGTCCATACACACGTAGTGCTATTCCAGACAAAATAGTTTGGAAATTCTTGGTAAGTGTAGATTCGAGCGCTCTCATTGGCTGCACAATAGTTAAAGAAGCTAATTAGGGGCGACGTTTGTTGTGCAGCTCTAGATGCTATCCTGTCAAATGTCTCATTAGGATCAAAAACTACCTTGTGCATTCCAGGCAAGTGAAGGGGCAATCGAACAACTGTTGGGAACTCTTCATGCATACTATGACCTAACAATCGCCAAGCAGCTTCCACTGGTCCAATATACCTCGCATCAAGATATTGTTGGATCTCATCTGTTCCTCCCAAAACCATCGTCGTGCGATCATGACCTTTGTAAATGTATTTGTGTATATACTTTACACATCTCATCCCAGCACAAACTTCAACATTAATATGGCAGTTGAACTTTCTAGAAAGATGGGGCTTGTATGGCACGACATCTTTATTATCAACTGTATGCTTCCTTACCACATAGGATTGGCCTTGATTTTGTCGTCGATAGATAGGGTATCCATGTTCATCCATAGTTGTTGTTTCCACAAATTCTTTAGGATATCGTTTTGTACACTTTCCATTCTCCATACATGGAGCTTTTAAATTTCGAGCGCCGCACGGACCATGTATCATGCACTTCATGACAGTACGAAAAAGATGTGGATCTTCTACTGGATTTGGAATTTCCGCACATACTAAATTGTCAACCTGCGCACATGTCCTAATTTTATCGGGTCCGTGCAAAAATAGAAGAGCGTGCATATGTGGAAGCCCGCGCTTTTGGTATTCAATTGTGTAAACATGTGCAACCTTCCTACCAAACACTATATTTTTGCTTATCTCCTTCATCAAACATTTTCTCTTAAGCTCAAAAACGCGTGCAATTAGATCGTGACGATCTGTGGAGGTTTGATGTGGCAACAAAGCAGCAGTAATTTCGGGCCAATTTGGATTTGCAGTCATCGTTAAAAAAATATCTGGGTGGTGATTATGCCGTGTGATAGCCATTGAATCCTGAAATATTTCAAACATATGCCTAGGACTTCCACGGAATGAAGAGGGCAAAATCATTCGCCGACCAACTTGGCCAGGTCTCAAACCATCACTTTCAACTATAACATCAGTTAAATCCTTGTAAAGTTCTGAGCGAAGTTTTCCCTGATTCAACCTAAAGTATGTCAATCGATTTTGCTCTGTCGCTGCCCAAGCATCAACCATAAACTCTTGGAATAACTTCCCAGCTCTAAGAATCGTTGAATACTCAGTTGGGCGTTGAAACAATCGATAGCAATAGTATTGCATCTGAGTTAGACGATTATTCGAAGGGCTTTGATGATGAACGTCCCACTGTTTCAAACCAGGTTCCCATCCAAGCTCACCATAAGGGAATAACAAAACATAATACAGCGGCAATAAGCTGGGTGGCACTCATTGATTCGCATCAAATAGTTGTTTGCTTTAAGATGCAAAATTATGTCTCTCATCCCACTAATCTCATTCCCATTCCCTGGTAGTATAACAACAATCTCACTTGCCGTTGGTAGGTTATATAACCGTCGATCATCAGCTTTTGAATTATAACGCAGACATACAGGCAATGCATTTCCTACAAATTCTGCTTCAATTAGAAGTTCGTAAGCTTGGCGGTATTTAGTTGGGAATGGATTGTACTGTTGCAAAGTTTCACGAATGGATTTGAGAACATCCATTATTAACTGTGGGTTTCTACGATAACGTTCTCGTATAGCAGAGTCAGGGTCATAAATATACAATTGAGCGTAACATGCATCATTACCGGGTTGCGGAATCAGAGATCCCGTTCTATGACGCAATTCCCCATGAATGCTGAAACATCTCGGTCCATTTCCCGGGATTACTCTTTCATCTAATTTAGCACCGAGACTCGTAAATGCATTACATGCAATATATTCTCGAGTATAAGTGCGAAATGATATTGAATTTGCATCATTCCCATCAAAGAGAGCTTGTAAAAGTGGAGGAGGGGTATTAAGTAAGGGTAGCCTAACTTTTCCTTGTAAACAACAGGTTCCAAAACGGGGCATGTTTGGAGATGAAGAAGTCAATTTCTCGTCCATCCAATGTAGGGCTGAACAATTAGGACATTCGATATCCATGTTACCGAGAAAATGGTGAGGTGACTCTATGTTTTCTGCATGAGGTACTGCAACATCCTCTGATTCAACATCCTCTAAGTCAACATCGGGGGCATTTTGATGTACAGAAGCTGGCCTATATTTATCAAACAAAAATAACGCAAGTAAAAAAAAGACAAATATAAAGAGTTGTTCAATGAAGAATATTGATTCACCTATTGACTGGTTCAGCGGAGGATTCATCGACACTTCGTGATTCTGAAGCTGTCTCTGTTAAAAGTTCATTGTAATGACATGGTGGAAAAGGCAAGGACTGTATGACAGGAAAATTTGAAGGTGATTTCGTGGATGTTGGGATCTCTGCTAGTTCTGTGTAAAGATTTCGAGGCGTTGGCATGGAATGAAGAAAGAAATCACTTGAATCTGGTGCACGTGGAACCAACCAGGGGCGTGACACCACTAAGCGTTTTGATGTACATGTTTCATCTTCCAAACATGCACGATGACGACGACGCACCCTTGGTGTCAAACCAAGCGAGTGCTGAGATTGGATTGACTTTTCTCTTTCTCGTCGATTCTGTTGGGACAAACCTCTCTTTGATAAGGACGGCGTAATATCACATAAGGGAGCCTAATAGGTACAAATTATACACGCATGCTGCAAAGATTAGATTAACTACACAATACAACATGATACATCGTACTTAGAGGTTAGACTTACATTTTCTTTTCCCTTTGTATAACTTGAGGTTGTTTCTTTCTTCTTTCCTTTAGTTGAAAAGTTTGCTCTTTTCCCTTCGTGGTCTTGAATGACGATCCCCTTATTTCTTTCTCTCATTACGTTGCCCTGTTTTAAACATCCATCAAACTGTAAGATTAACATAATTTATTATTTAACATTTTGTAGGTGTTTTTATTTATTTTCAAAGGTAACACTTACATTTTCTTTCCGCTTTCCATGACTTGACCATGTCATTTTTTTCCTTTCCTTTAGCAATGTATTTTGCTTTATCAAAGTCCTTAAAGAATATTTGCATTAGCAGCTTGCTTTATCTCATGAATTATAAGTTCTCTATTAAAATCATTTATGTGAGAAAATATTTACCTGAGAAATGTGTTCTCTATTAAAAGTTCGCTCATCTCGAATGACGACACTTATATTTTTTTCTCTCAATAACTTGACCTATATTTTAACACCAAAATAAGTTGATATGCAAAGTTAAATAAATTTTAGTGAATAAATTGAGCTGAAATGATATACGTACTGTTGTTTCCAAGTTTGTATCAAGCTGCATGTTAGAAGTGAGAAAATGTTAATAAAGATAGTTAAACGAAGTAACACAACATCTTAAGGTGTAGAACAAATTTTTTTTTAAATAATAAACATTCTTACGTGAGCATAGATGGTTAAATTGTCCATATTTAGGGTACCTAACAATAACAATAAAAGTACATAAAAACATTATTTATGCAAGAAACCAGCTTTTGGGCTATGTTTGGGCCAAGAAGATGCAAAAATACATTAAAAATGCAAAAAAACTTAAAATTGCAAAATTTTAACAGTTTTTTGCAAACCGCACTATTTAAAAAAGAAAAAAAATACAATGGATATGGAACTATGAAGATATATACAAATCTATGAAAACTTTCATAGTTAAAACCCAAGAAAACCCAACCTTGAACAAATGACCGCGAGAAGCAAATGACCGTGAGAAGCAAATGACCGCGAACCGGCTCCCACAATGTGACCTGAGACAGGAAAAAATTAACAAATCCATTGCATTTTACAACACCATTGCAGTTGGTATTAGTAGTAATAAAAGAAAATTCAGTTAGAACTTTAAACCCCAAGGATAAAACAGACTAAAAAAAATCAAAAATTAAATAAACGTTAGAACATAAACCTGAAAATCAAAACTAACAACCAGGAAATGAAGCTGAAATGTTAGAACATCAACCTGCAAATGAAGCTGAAAATTTGAAATGCAAAAAGGAAGAGGAAAGGAAAAGGAAAAAGGAAAAAATAGAAGAAATATTCAAACCAAAAAACAGTTCAAAATGGTTTGAACTGTTTTTTTTAAAAAACTAAAATGGTTTATATTCAAACCAATGAGGAATAAAGAGGTGGTTTAAAAAGTAAGGGTAAAGTTTGGGACACACCCAAAACCCACACACCTAAGTCCACCGGAGAGAAAGAGACTGCAGGGTCCACCAGATTGATGTCAGTGGAGTGTGTATTTGGGTGTGTGTTTTGGGTGTGACATAGCATTGCCCAAAAAATATGGTGACCACTGAAGAGGCATGTTCTAAAAATTGACATAAAATGAACAACTCACAATACATAAAAAAAAGGTGGTGTATAATGACATTGATTCTTTAGGCACAATGAACCATCCCAAAAGGAGGGGGAAAAAATAAAATAAAAAAAGGTGGTTTTGAAATATATATAAAAAAAAACCTCTCATGCATTTTACCTTTTTATTTTATAGGGGGTCAAACTAAAGCTTCTCACAACTACCTTGACTGAATGTTGTGCAGGCTTACACAAATGAGTTAGAGAAAACAAAGAATGCAAAGATATGACAAATAGAGACAAAGAAATATTTAGAGTTTAAAAAAACTGATTCTACACGTTCCCAAAGTTCTAGCTTCGTGGAAAAAAAATAAACCCAAATAGGCATGTCCTTTTAAAAAATTCACCATTCCCAAATTTGGTGCCTAGGATTTGGAGGAAACATCCTGCAAGTATAAACTGTGGGAACGTGTAGTATAAACTGCAAGTATAAACTGAACTAAAAAAATTCAACCTGGTGTACGAAATCAATTTAAAAATGGACAAAATTGAGTTAGACCACTATATAGAAAAACAGAGAAAAAAGAAAGACAGACAGAGGAAAAAAAAACCTAGAATAAATACCCAAAATAAGAAAGAGAAAAAAAATACAGCTTGAAATAATGTGAACATATGTGATTGAAGTTAACCCTTTATAACCAAGAAAATAAGTTTGAAAGAGTGAACCAAAGTTACCAAAATTTTGATACATAAATAATGACACCTTGGCGCGGGCGCGCGCGCGCGCGCACACACACACACACACAAAATCTGCAAATTGAAACCCTAGACTGATGAACATACCTCCAAATCTGGAAATTGAAAAATATGGACAAATGAACATACCTCCCAATCTGCAAATTGAAAAATCAAATGATTAGAAACCAAATAGGGAGAGAAAGAGAGAGATAGACAGAGAGAGAGAGAAACACAATCGGGGGCTCGATCGATCGATCGAGAGAGAGAGAGAGAGAGAGGGAGAGAAAGGGAAAGATGGTGGTGGAGACTCGATCGATCGATCGATCGATCGAGAGAGAGAGAGAGAGAGAGAGAGAGAGGGGGGAAGGAAGAGGGAAAGACTGAGAAGAGAGATTGTATTGCCAAAATGCTCTTGTGCCACAGTTATTATATTTATAACATGCACATAAACACAATTGAATTAAACACATGCATGGCACAATTCAACCAAAATATATTACTTGCCAACCAAAAAAAAAGTAATAAACGAAAATAAATGTTCCAACAACTAATCTTGCAAATTTAAATTTTTTATTTTTTAAAAATGCTACAGGCATGGCAAATTAAGGAAGGAGAGAACATTGGAAAGTGAGCCATAATAAATCAAACTAACCGAGAGAGAGAGAGTGAGAGTGACAGAGGGGAAGGAAGAGGGAAAGACTGAGATGAGATATAGTGTGTGTAAGGGAGAGGGAAGAGTTGTGTGAGTCAGTTGTGGATACTGTAAAGCTACTGTGAAGGAAGAAGGCACTTATGCCAAATTAACAACGCATTAAACCAAACCACATTCCAAAATTTCCAAACCTTTCCCAAAGCGTTAGAGCAAGTGATAGAGAATAAGTGAAGAGAAACACAAACGGAGGCTCCGGTAGGCAGTCAGCGATGGTGGGTCAGCGGTGGCGAGCGAGGGGGAGAGAGAGAGAGAGGGAGACGGTGGTGGAGACTCGATGGAGAGAGAGAGAGTGAGAGAGGGGAAGGAAGAGGGAAAGTCTGAGATGAGATATAGTGTGTGTACGGGAGAGGGAAGAGTTGTGTGAGTCAGTTGTGGACCACGTGATCAGGATTGATCCAAAATATATTACTTGCCAACAAAGAATAAAACGAAAATAAACGTTCCAACTCTCGAAACAGAGGTCCTCAAAGTTAATGAACCAAGGAAAGCTAAGGAGTGGTGAGTTTGCTTACTAACCATTGGATGGATTGATGGAATGGTATAAGTTGTTGAAGTGGAATGCCCTGCCCCAAGTGCAAGCTTTCTGTTTTACCCAAAAAAAAAATTGTCAAAGAAAACCCCAAAATGTAAAAATAATTTGGGATGCAAAGCCTTACTTAGCACCTACCTAAAAAAAAAAAAAAGCAGTACATAGCACCAAAAGAAAAGGGAAAATGGTTGCATAAGATGAAGTCCTGAAGAAAAAGTTCCAAATAACTTTGTGCAGATGCGGCTAAGACATGGCTCAAAATGATAGATGCATAGAGATTACCCATGAACAACAAAATCATAGGAAACCCACATATTTGAGAGAGTTCTAAATTAAAAGAAACCGATTCAAATTAAAAAGAGTCTAAATAAAAAGAAACATATGTTGAAGAAATTCTAACTCACCCCGATTAGGTGTGCGGAGGTCCTGGTGTTTAGAGTGTTAGCTGAAAATTCAATAGAATAAAATGAAAAAAAAAACTGTTTGCAATACTGCAAATTCAGTTGCTTAAAAATTTGATTAGTAGATCAATGCATATTCACCAAGTTCTGTACACGGATACTAAAACCCATCCTAAGTGTTCTCACCATATTCTTACAGCTGGTAGAATATGGACAAAAACATATCCTCTGGCAGCTAGCAACAAATCTTCCATATGAGAATGAACTAAGTTGAAACCAAAAAGTTGATATATCACACTTGAAACAAATCTTCCCTTTTTCTTTTTCCTCAATCAACTTCATTCCTTTCACTTATAAAATTTTCAAACTTTGAGACTGTGAAAGTCAATCTTAAATGAAGTTTTCCATAACATACTCCTACCATAAAAGGACATGATTCAAATAATATTTGCAAACTTTGAGACTGTGAACAATAATATTTGCAAGTATATGACGCACTAAGAAATTCTGCTCCACTTCCAACCAAGGCATTAGACAAAAATTTAGCTATCAAAAACCAAACAAAACAGAACAAAAAATAGTTGCAAAAAACAAACCGAGAGAGATGGATAAGTTACCAGAAGTAGCGAATCAATGGCCTTAAATTTTACTCAGCATCTCGTGCATTCGCTCTTTCACTTCTACACAACTATTACAGAAAATCATGAGTTCTAACTTCTAACCCAAGAAAAATAAGCAAATATCTAAGCTCAATGATCATATTGACCACCAGCATAAAATTAATCTTACAAAATATAAACTCTTTCAGTCTTACAAAAATTCGGTAAGCGAAATATGAGTGTTAGGTCCCTCTATTGGTTCGTATCATTCGAATTCGAAGTAGAAACAAATGAGCTGATTCTAGAAAAAAAATGAAATTGAAAATGAGGAAGAAAATGGATGGAGCATATGACCATATACCCCTAACTTGCAATTTGGAGGCCAGAGAGTAAAACTAAAACATGAGGTTCAGTATAAATAGCAGCCCTGTTTTATGGGGTGAAATTTATTACCATGTGGAATTTATTACCGTTTTACCCAAAAAATTTCTTTCTAACGGGTAGTATTAATGAGAAGTGCTGGAATGTCTAAAACATTCATATTCCAAAACTGTATATTCAGGGGTGAACTAAAAACACATACTTTTTAATTTAAAAAATGCCCACATTTGGTGCGACAATGAAAAAATGCCCAAATTATTGTATGTTTACAATGCCCACTAATTCCATGTGATTCCATCTTTACAAAAGGCATGAGCCTAATACTAACTTTAATTTACTAACTAACTTTACAATGCCCAAATTATTGTATCTTTACAATGCCCACTTTATTCAGAACTTATAAAAAAGTAGTCCAAATTAAAATGTATTGAAAACTTTAAGTATAATAAAGGCATGAGCCTAATACTAACTAACTTTAATTTACTAACTAACTTTACAATGCCCACTTATTCAGAACTTATAAAAAAAGTAGTGAAAATTAAAATGTATTGAAAACTTGAAGTATAAAAAATTCAGTATGTAAGGCATGAGCCTAATACTAACTAACTTTAATTTACTAACTAACTTTACAATGCCCAAATTATTGTATCTTTACAATGCCCACTTTATTCAGAACTTATAAAAAAGTAGTCAAAATTAAAATGTATTGAAAACTTTAAGATATATACACACCCACACTTACAAACAAAGATAACACTAAAGGCATGAGCCTAATACTAACTAACTTTACAATGCCCACCAATTAATTCAGAACTTATAAAAAAGTAGTCAAAATTAAAATGTATTGAAAACTTTAAGTATAAAAAATTCAGTATGTAAGGCATGAGCCTAATTACTAACTTTAATTTACTAACTAACTTTACAATGCCCAAATTATTGTATCTTTACAATGCCCACTTTATTCAGAACTTATAAAAAAGTAGTGAAAATTAAAATGTATTGAAAACTTGAAGTATAAAAAATTCAGTATGTAAGGCATGAGCCTAATACTAACTAACTTTAATTTACTAACTAACTTTACAATGCCCAAATGTATTGAAAACTTTAAGATATATACACACCCACACTTACAAACAAAGATAACACTAAAGGTAACACAGAAAAGATAGCACAAAGAATGAAACTACATTAATTTTTTACACAGACCATGTAAGAACTTAAGGAACTTAAGGAAAATGCACAGAGAAATCGTTGGGTTTTAAGTGCCCAAGAGGGTTTTGCACAGAGAAATCGTTGGGGGGTTTGATTTTCAACAGAGAAATGAAATCAACATTTTTGGGGGGTTTGATTCTCAACACAAATGCAGACAAATCATTAGAGAAATCAACAGAGAGAGAGAGAGACCAAAAAAAAAACAAAAAACAGAGAAATTCACCCAATACTAACCCAGTGAGAAGCATTCTGTTTTTTTTACACACAAATGAAATAGAGAGAGAGAGAGAGATAGAGAGAGAGATAGAGATAGAGAGAGAGAGAGAGAGAGAGAGAGGGACTAACCCAATCGGCGGCGGCGGTTGATCGGTGAGGCGTGAGGGAAAGAGAGTGAGGGAAAGAGGGTTTAGAGTATTTACACAGTGAGAGAGTTCAAATTTCAAGTCTCTGAGAGAGAGAGAGAGCGCTGTGTGTTATGGAGGAGGGAAGGGTTGTGTGAGTGACTTTTAGACCACTTGATGAAGATCATGTGGTTGTAGTTATAAGAGCCCTTTTGTGACTGAACTGACCAAAATACCCTTTTTATAGGATATAATATAGATATATATATATCAAATTTTCAAATATTAAGGAAAGTGCAACTCGAGTAAAAGTTAAGGGGTGAAAGTATAATTTACTCTTGAGAACTACTTTAAATGTCCTTGATCAATGGTTACGTGACCACTTTCCATCAATTTTTTTAGCAGATCTTGGCAAAAGGCTAACATTGCAACATCTTCAGAATTTCGAGGACCAAATTGCTTAAATTAAGACATTGGAGACCGAAGTGCAAATCGGTGTAAAGTTCAAATTTGTAAAATGCATTTTACCTAAGATATTATTTTGAACAGTCCTAAGTTTTTAAAAAAGCTTTGTCAAATTTCATGGCGAACAAATACTTAAAAAAAAAAATTTGTGTGAAAAAATAATTTGCAATTTAAATGTATGAGTTTTAAAAGTGAATTTCCCATATCAAAGTTGGTTGAAATGACTGTACATGTGATGTTTAAAAGGGGACTTTTTATGGCATTTATTAAAGTAAACTTTGGAGTATATTAGTCATAAAGCACTAGTTCAATTTATTTAATGTCTCTAGGGATTTATCTCTATAATAATGTCCAATAATCAAGGGGTTTTTCACCAAACTTAATCTCATACTTTAAACACTTTTAATCTCAAACCATGGATTAATCACTAAAATTCTATTATCTATTATTGTTATTCAAATATTGTAATTTCTAACTATTGCAGAGAAAAATAATTCTAAATGTCCCCATTTTTTTTAAATATCATATCATTTTATTTATTGAATGTTATAATAAAGAGAGAATAAAAGAAAGCAGAAAGTAATACTAGAATCAAGTAGTTTTTCTCATTGATTTGCTCCCAATTTATAGGGTAAGGTAGGGGTGTGTGAATAAATATCACTTTACAATTAGATCCCTAACCTAATACAAAATGTGGACAGCCACACATAAATATGTAATATTTACAACACTCCCCCTTGGATGTCCATCATTAAATGATTGTTGCATCATTAAAACCTTGCTAAGGAAAAATTCAGTGGGAAAAAACCGAAGCTAAGAAAAGAGAGTACAACGTTCTTCAGGAACTTGGTGAATGCGCATAATGCTGCCTCATTAAAACCTTGATAAGAGAAAACCTTGTGGGAAAAAACTATAATCGAAGGAAAAAGAGTACAGTGCGCCTAAAATTCAAATATTGCATACTTCAGGATGCTTCTTTTATGATCACTCCCCCTCATTTAGAGAAAACTTCAGTTGGTCTGATGATTGAAACGACGCATGCCAATTCCATACACCAATCAGCAAGGTTATCGCTTAATCGAATCTGTTTGACTTCAATTTCACGATTCTCTTGAAGTTCATGTGTGAAAAAAAATTTGGGTGAAATGTGCTTGATCCGATCTCCCTTGATGAAACCTCCTTGAATTTGAGCAATACATGCAGCATTGTCTTCATAGATTGAAGTCAGCTCATTAACAACTAGAGTTAATTGACAACTACTCTGTATATGTTGGACTAATGATCTTAGCCAGACACATTCTCGACTTGCTTCATGGAGTGCTAGAATTTCATAATGATTGGAGGGTGTAGCTACTAAAGTTTGTTTAGTAGAGCGCCAAGAAATAGCTGCATTATTGTTCAAAAATACATAACTTGTTTATGAGCGACCCTTGTAAGGGTCGGACAGATAACCTGAATCTACATAACCGACTAAGTGGGAATGATTAGATAAATTAGATGAATAAAACAAACCCATATCAATGGTCCCACGAAGGTATCTAAAAATGTGTTTTATTCCAGTCCAATGCCTATAGGTGGGTGCAGAACTAAATCTTGCAAGCAGATTCACAGAAAATGATGTCTTGTACTTTGAGCCAAGTACAATAGTGCACCAATAGCACTCATGTATGGTACTTCAGGACCAAGGATTTCTTCATTTTCTTCTTTTGGTCGGTATGGATCTTTCTTGACATCTAGAGACCTGACGACCATGGGTGTACTTAGTGGATGAGATTTGTCCATATTAAAGCGCTTCAACATCTTTTCAGTATAGCTTGATTGATGAACTAATATTCCACTGGTACTTTTCTCGAGCTGCAGGTCGAGGCAAAATTTTGTTTCACCAAGGTCTTTCATTTCAAGCTCTTTCTTCAAATAGCTAGCAGTTTTCTCAAGCTCTTCTGGCTACCCAATTAGATTTATATCATCCACATAAACTGCTACTACGGCAAATCCATTTTCAAATTTCTTTATGAAGACACGTGGACAAATGAGATTATTTTCATACCCTTCCTTAGACAAATATTTACTAAGACGATTGTACCATATTCTTCCAGATTGTTTCAAACCGTACAGTGCACGTCTTAGTTTGATCGAGTACATACTCTTTGGTTTTGCTTCAGGCAAAACCAATCCTTCAGGGATCTTCATGTAAATATCTGTGTCTAAGTCCCCATATAGGTATGCAGTTACTACATCCATGAGTCTGATGTCTAATTTTTCAGAAACTGCGAGACTTATTAAATATCTGAATGTGATTGCATCCATAACTGGGGAGTATATTTCTTCATAATCAATTCCAAGTTTCTGCAGGAAACCTTGTGCTACAAGACATGCCTTATATCTTGTGATATCATTTTTCTCATTCCTTTTTCTCACAAACACCCATTTAAAACCTACCGGGTTTACATTCTTTGGTGTTTGTGCTATAGGTCCAAATATGCCACATTTTTCAAGAGATTTCAATTATGCTTGAATTGCTTCTTTCCATTTTGGCCAATCATTTATTTGTCGACATTCATTTATACTACGTGGTTCAGTATCATCTTTTTCATCATTGCCCTTAGATATTTCAGTAGCTACTGCATAAGTAAATATGTCATGGATGACTAATTTCTTTCGCTCCCACATTTCTCCTGAAAGTACATGGAATATTGAGATCTCACTATTATCAGGTACCTGAGTCATAGTCTCTTCAAGGACTAGTGTCTTGTCTAAGGCAATATTTTCTGCGGAGATTTCATGGAAAGTGGGCTTTTGGTGCATAACCTCTTCTAAAGTGCTATGAACTTCTTCTTCTGGAGCTATATTAGGGCATGGTTTCTCATTCACTTTCCGCTTCCGGGGAGCTAAATCTTTGGAACCAGTAGGTCTGCCACGCTTCTGGCGTGCAACAGATTCATTTATTACCGTATTCGAAGTTCATCTTATAGGGACACTAATTCGAGCATATGCATTCATAGCTGGCACATGTGACTTTGTCACCTTAGCTGCGTCATTAAATGAATCAGGTAATTGGTTTGCAATTTCCTATAAATGCAATATTCTCCTTACCTTATAATCACATTGAGAAGTTCTTGGATCTAGATGAGACAAAGTGGAAGTAGTCCACGATAATTCACACTGTTCTTCAGGAACAAGTTGTTTACTATTAATTTCACTTCCTCTCCCTAACGACAGGAAGACTGTCTCATCAAATTGGCAATCTGCAAACTTGGTAGTAAATACATTACCTGTTAATGGTTCTAGAAAACGAATAATAGAAGGTGAGTTAAAACCAACATAAATTCCCAACCACCGTTGGGGACCCATCTTAGTACGTTTTGGGGGTGGTATAGAAACATGTGCTGCACAAACCAAATTTTCGCAAATGTGAAATATTAGGCTGAGAACCTGTCACAAGTTGTGCAGGTGAAAATTTATTATAAGAAGTGGGTCTAAGTGTAACGACCTACCTCCCCGTCTAGCAACAATATTGTCTGCTTTGGGCCTAAACACAAAGAACTTCCCAAGGGGTCACCCATCCATGGTACTGCTCTGGCAGCAGCACGCTTAACTGTGAAGTTCTTTTGTGTTTAACTCCCTCACGGTTTTAAAAGGCCTTGTTGCATATAGAGGGGAAATTAATCCTTATAAACTAGTCCAGGAACTTCACCCCAGGCGATGTGGAACAAGCCCCTACACCCGACCTCACCTCATCCATCTTGGCCATCCTGCCTCAAGAGTATTGGCTCTTGGTCGTCACACTAAGGTTAAGTAACATTTCAGCATGCAAGATAGTGTTAGGAAACTGCGTTCTCAGAATCCATTGACAGCGTGTATAAGTTGGTACTGCAAAAATTTTACGTGAAAACTACAATAACCCTACAAGGGCGGAATTAGGGTTACCTTAAACTGCTAAAACGGATTGCTGTAGTAGACGAATCGAGAACACGGGCTCGATGACAGCTCACGATCTTCTACCGTATTCCTTTGCTGCCAGAATATCGAACTGAGTGTGGGCTCTTTCGAAATCCTTTCTGTTTTCTGCTCTCCCTCTTTTACGCTCTCTTTTCTATTCCGAGTTATAATTCTCTATATAGAAAAATGCTAGCTGATGAGAGAGCCAAAGCAGCATATATATAGGCTACAATAGGGACCATAAGAAGTCAATAAGGAATAGGCTTCCTTATGGAATTTGGAAACCCTAATTCAAACTGAATCAGATTCCTATTACCATAAATTATAATTCATAGCACTAAAGAATTATAATTGCACTCCTACCCTTATCTCAAAAATATATTTCGAGCTCCATGTTATTAAATGCTTATTATCTCCCTATGTTAAGATTACAGATATCCATTAATTAAATATAATTACTGACAATCATATTTAATTAATTTCTTAAAATTCCTTGAGATCCTCTGCTTAACTTATCTGATATGACGGATACAAAATCCACCTGCAGGGTTTGACATAATCAAAACTTATAAGCTTTCTCAAGGGGATATCATCAATCCCAAAATTGAGACATGGATTCCATCATTAATTAATATCCACCACACAATTAATATTGCCACCCAATCCAATGAGATATTGACCCATTTAAGGATCTCACCCTTTTAGGGATCAAAGTGTAGATATCAAATGTACGTGTCTACAAATTAACTTAGGATTTAGAGCATAAGCACTCATAATAGCCATGAGGTATTAATTATCTTATAAGTCAGTATAAAGATAATTGCCCCAAGTCAGTCCCGTTTAATACACAAAGTGTACCAGCATAGTAAGTTGAAACTATACCGTTTTCCGTAGTCAAGACAAACCTACTACAACACCATGCTGCAGTCCTACCGATGGTGTGTCCAATCCCATCTAAGACTGTAAACCAAAATCTTACATTCTATAATATCTGATGGCCTGATCTTCCGTATGTAAGCCGAACTCTACACACCAAACCACCTACTATATAGAATGAGAGACACACATGCATAATATTAAATAAATAATATAATACAAACATTGCCCACACAGATTCTCATAAATGGATCAACTGATTTTATTAAATGAATAATAAATCAACTACATAAAGCATGGCTTTTAGTATATATCCCTAACAGATAGCATATCGCCATGCACTAACAGGGAGTCTAGATTGCATAAGCAAAGGCCTTGCAACAAGTTGAATGCGTTTAATTAGGGATTCTGCTAAACCATTTTGTGTGTGTACATACGGGACATGATGTTCAACATCAATTCCTATGGATGAACAATAGTCATCAAAAACTTGAGAGGTGAATTCGTTTGCATTGTCAAGTCGAATAGACTTAATAAGTTGGTTCGGAAAGTGTGCCTTAAGTTTGATAATTTGACTAAGTAATCTGGTAAATGCAAGATTACTTGTAGAGAGTAGGCATACATGTGACCATCTAGTGGAAGCATCTAATAAGACCATTTAATATCTAAATGGGCCACTAGCAGGATGAATTGGACCACAAATGTCACCTTGTATCATTTGTAAGAAGGATGGCGACTCAGAAGCAATTTTAAGAAATGATGGTCTAGTAATAAGTTTTCCTTGTGAACAAGGAATACAAAGGTGTCCACTAGGTAAATTCAAATGTTGGTTTGCCAGAGTATGCCCATTTGAGTTATCCACTATCTTCTTCATCATTATAGATCTAGGGTGACCCAAACGATCATGCCAAAGAATTAAATTTCTTGGGTCTTTGAGCTTCTGACTCCCTTTAAGCTTCTGGCTCATAATGGCATGTGATTCAACAATCTTAATTGTTGTGTAATATAATCCCAACGAGAGAATAGAGAATTTTTCTAATGTAAGCTTTTAGCTTCCAATATAAGAAATTATGTATAAAAATTCTTTGTTGCCTTCATTTTTAGTTTCAATATGATACATATTCATGTTTGGCAGGAGTTGCAGACCATTTCTTGTGGTTCTTGAACTTAACATTCTTTTGTGGACCAAAATTATTGTAACCACCTCTCTTGGAATTATTATGACCACCTCTTCTGGGGTTACCACCTCTTCCAAAGTTAATATTTCTACCACGTCCCCTGCCTCGGCCTCTTTGATAGCCAAAGTTTGCATATGCTTCAGGAAATGCCACGGCTCCAGTTGGTCTAGCATTATGATTTTTCATTAGAACCTTACTATTTTCCTCTGCAACAAGGAGACAAGTTACCAATTCTGAATACTTGGCAAAGTTACGCTCTCGATATTGCTACTGTAGGAGCACATTTGAGGCATGGAAAGTTGAGAGTGTCTTTTCTATCATTTGAGCCTCTGTCACTTTTTCACCACATAATTTAAGACGAGAGACAATGTTGAAAATGTGGATTTATATTTTGAAACCGTCTTAAAATCTTGATACCTCAAGTTCAAAAACTCGCTATGTGCACTGGGAAGTATGGCCATCTTCTTGTGGTTATACCTGTCCTTCAGGGACTTCCATAGACTCAAGGGATCTTGCTCAGTTAAGTATTCATTCCTTGAAGTCATCATGAATATGGTGACGCAAGAAAATAAGTGCAGATGCTTTCTCTTCAAGAGACATTTTATTTTCTTCTTCAATAGTATCACCAAACTTTTTAGACTGTAAGTGAAGTTTGGCATCAAGCTGCCAAGACAAATAGTTCCCTCCATTGACAGCAAGAGCATTAAATTCAAATTTTGTAAGACTCGACATCTGAACGAAGAAAAATTAAATAAATAAATGAATAAATAATTAAAGAAGATATACAATTTGGGCATGATAAAAATTAGAATACTTCAGGATTTTAGATTTTATCATGTGAAACTTCTAGTTTCAATTAACCCTTTTATTTGAATAATAAAACATAAATAAAAAATAACTTCAAATAACTTGAATAATAGAACTTCAAGTTCTAAAACATATATCACAGATCTTCAGGTCTGGATTATTATGTTCATATGGAACTTCGTGTTCCAAAATATACATCACAGATCTTCGGGTCTGGACGATTGTTTAATAAGGAACTTCAGGTTCTTATATATATATATCATAGATCTTCAATATTGGATTGTTATTTTATATAGAACTTCAAGTTCTAATATATATTTTGATTCCACAAATTTGATGCATACAAGGGAATTAAAATATAATTTATATAAAATTATCAACTATTATTAATTGAATATAAAATTAAAATAAAGATCAACACTTATTAATGACAATCAAGTCTTAAAAATTACACACCCATATAAGTATATATATGAATGAGCCGTGAATCATGTGGATCAAAAATATATGAATTAATCAAATTCAACCAAGAGCAATATATATGATCTTCCATGATTTACAACTTTTGTATTAAAAAAAATCCAACCTTTAATAACTTGTTAACAAGTTATGAATAAAAAAATTCAAATTAATTTTTTTTTTCTTTCTAGAATTCAAAACAGATCGTGGTTATGTGGCTTCAAAACTAGATAGTTGGAACAAAGTATTGATTTCAAAAACTAAGTTATAACGTGTTGGGTTCAAAAACCAAAAAAAATCATGTACACTTGTGGCTTCAAAAAACAGACTGTGCATCATGAAAAGCATATTGTTGGGTTTAATCGTATATTTAAGAGAAAAAATAATAGATTTAAACCATAGAATCCATATACCTTTATGTGGTTTCTATTATGAAGAAAGAAAAACTAACATCTTTTCAATACTTAGGACTTGAGAGGCTATCGTGCTGATAACGTGTTATAATAAAGAGAGAATAAGAGAAAGCAGAAAGTAATACTAGAATCAAGTAGTTTTTCTCATTGATATGCTCCTTATTTATAGGATAAGGTAGGGGGTGTGTGAATAAATATCATTTTATAATTAGATCCCTAACCTAATACAAAATGTGAACAGCCACACATAAATATGTACTTCCTCCGTTCCCTTTTTTTGAGTCCTATATTCCATTTTGGGATGTCCTAAAATTAGTGTCCATTTTCCTAAATTGACATACAATTTTTACTTACTTTCCAAAACTATCCTTCCTTGAAATCTATACCAAGACAAAGCTAAAAAAATTATTGCAATAATTAGGGACAATTGTGAAAAATAATTATAGATTCTTTTTGTCTTCTTGATAAATTGAATTCCCAAAAATGAAAAAAAACAAAAAAGACGGAGGTAGTAATATTTACAACATTGAACTCATTGTTGATGACAAAGATAATTATATTATTAAATCATCGAAACTTATCAAACACCAAGTGGGAATCAAATAAAAATTCCCTCACTCATTTCTTGGGTCTTCCTTTATGGAAAAATAGCCAAATACATGAATTTGTCAAAGATTTGATGCCAACATAAATTTTGGGTTCCCATCATGGTCCCACTTAAATATAAAACTCAACAAAGAATCTTAATTATATATTCTACGAGTATAGGGAAATGTTATTCCTATTCTAAAAATTATTAAATATATTTATGGTATCTCTTTCAAAATATGTGGTATTATTATTATTATTATTATGTATTTTATGAAGTGCGAATAGCAGTTCCCTTAATATATTTCAAATATTTTTGTACCACTGTGATGTTAAAATGTTGTAATTTGATGTCAAATAATTGTCACTTTAAAAATCACATGAGTATTTTTAGAAGCTAGTAAATCTCAAATTTTTATCTCAAATGATGTGACACAAATCAATATTCAGTGGGACCATTGATCATTGTTGGATCACTTTAACATCCTCAAATTAAAATCTAGTGAGCCCACTATCACGTCATTTTATTATGAAATTGAGATTTAGATTTGAAAATCATAGCATGACTCTATATTTTAGCATCAAAGTATATTGTTTTAGCATAGAATATATGATGCATCCTAACCCATTGCGATGTATGATAGAATTTTCTAAATTCATAATAAGCTTCTTTTTAACATCTTTCTGGGACTGTGTCTGTGACAAGAAACAAAAGCCAAACACGGCCCCCACGGACCCACCAGATCGTACCCATACACTGAACCTGAAAACCCCCCTCCATTTTGGCTTCAGCGTTTTGGGTACATATATATTAAGCCAACCACCACATATGCATATAGATACAGATCCATCTGGCTTTTCTTCACCTTCCCAAATGCTATATTGAATTTGTTCTTTGGGGGCTTTTAGCCTAGATTGTTGACTAATTACCGGAAGGTCTTATATGGCTTTTTGAGCGCTTTAGCTGGGTAAGTTTTTGATACAGATTACTTTCTAGTCTTATAATTGTTGGTTTTTGTTTTTGTTTCTGTTTTTTTTTTCTTCTTAAAATTTATTGGATTATAGGAAATTCTGTTAAGTGGGGTGTTTTGTTTGATTGAGTTGATCTTGGCCATCCATTAGTGGGTTTTCTGTCTCTATAGCTTTGTGTATGTAATCTGGTTCTGTATTGAAGGAAATGTTGCTTAGTTGATGATACATAGGCTAGCTCTTGATAGACCTGGAGGTGCTTAAGAATAATAACCTGAAATTTGTTTGGTTGTTTCTGAGCTGTAGAGTCCTAAAATTATAGACAAGTGGCTTCCATGGAGGAAATAACTGATTTTAGATCAGGGTTTTTCAGGAAATAGGAAATAGTGAACTAAAACACTATTGAACTAGGGTTTTGGTGGAAATGGGTTCATGGGTTGTATTTGAATTTTAGGAAAGACTTCCACAAAATTAACTTGTGGGCTATGATTTTTCAGAGAAATCTGATATGGGTTTGATCTGAAGTTTTGTTTTGAGCTAGCAATGGAAGGCAATTTATCATCTGGTAATATGATTTCTAGTGGTGGTTCTTTTGGAGGGCTTGATTTGCAAGGTTCAATGCGAGTTCACCATCATCAACCCCAACTCCCGCTACCCCTTCAGCAACAACATCATTCTCTCTCTAGACTAGGGCCATCGATGGTTCATTCCTCGATTCACGAGGGTCTTCCCCTCACGATAGGAAGCATCCATGGCTGTGACCAAACCATTTCCTTAGCAGATTACCCCAAGGGCGAAAGGGGAAAGAATTCTCCAACCGATGAGGATGAACCGAGCTTTACAGAAGATGGATATGATGGTTGCAATGATTCGAATAGAGGGAAAAAGAGTTCACCGTGGCATCGTGTAAAGTGGTCTGATCCAATGGTGAGGCTATTAATTACAGCGGTTTCTTATATAGGCGAGGATGCTTCTAATGAACATGGAGGTGGGGCCCGAAGGAAATATGCGAATTTGCAGAAAAAGGGTAAGTGGAAATCGGTTTCCAAGGTCATGGCCGAAAGGGGTCATGTCGTTTCGCCGCAGCAATGCGAAGATAAGTTCAATGACCTTAACAAAAGGTATAAAAGACTCAATGAGATCCTCGGGAGAGGCACTTCTTGTGAAGTTGTTGAGCATCCCGAACTTTTGGATGTGATGGATCACGTATCGGAGAAATCAAAAGAGGAGGTTCGGAAAATTCTGAGCTCGAAGCATTTGTTCTACGAAGAGATGTGTTCTTACCATAACGGGAATCGATTACATCTGCCACATGATCTTGAATTGCAGCGTTCTTTGAGGTTGGCTCTTAGAAGTAGAGATGATAATGAAAATAGTGATGTGAGGAGGCACCCACAAGATGATCATGACGAAGATGACCAAGAGGAAGAAACAGATGGTCGGGATGAAAATGAGGACAACCATTCTTTGCGTGGGGACCACAGGGGAATTTATGGGGTAGCCGGAGGTTCTTCAAAGAGGACAAAACACTGCCAAGGTCATGAAGATGTTGGTTTTGGGAATTCCTTGAATTTGCTTGATTGTAACAAAAATTTCAATTCTTACCCGCCAAATGCTCATACGGATATGAATCAAGTGTTGCCCGATAAAGCAAATCTGTTACAAACACAGTGGATTAAGCATCAGTCACTTCAATTAGAAGAACGGAAACTACAAATTCAGGCAGAGACATTGGAGTTGGAGAAAGAACGGTTCAAGTGGCAGAGGTTTTGCAGGAAAAGAGACCGGGAATTGGAAATGATGAGGACGGAAAATGAGAGGATGAGACTTGAGAATGAACGGATGGCATTGGAGCTGAAGCGAAAAGAGATGGGTGCTGATCATAACTAAATTTCCTTTTCTCTCAAATCAGTTAGGTACGTTTATCTTAATCTCGAGAATTTTACATTTTGGGTGGCTAATTTTGTTGGAAGTCATGTCCCTGAATGCATATGTAAGCAACAATTTCTATGGTTCTTTGTATATGTCTAGAAGGTTTTGGTTGGAAACTGTATGTCTTGCCTGTGTTCCCTTATTAATTTGGATTTCTAGTTGTAAATTTTTACAGTTCCAGATTGTGTTTTGTTGTCTTCTTGATGATAATATCTCTCCTCAGCTAAGTTGTCACTTTTGTGCTGGAATGATGCCAAACACGAGTGGTCTGTTTGGCAAGGAAGTAACTTTTTTCCTTAGCACATATCTCAACATTGGTTACTTTAGATAAAATCTAGGAAGCACTGACATTTCTAAGAGGGTAATGTGACTTGTATCGTATCGGACATGACATTTCAGACATTTTCCCTGCAGCGTCGATGTGCAAATTTTTAGGATTTTGTCTTGTCCACGTGCCCATTTTGTGTCATATCCATGTCTCCGTGTCCGTGCTTCATAGGATAAAATAAGACGAAAAAGCGAAAGAGGGGTAAAGATGGACATAAAAATATGACAAATTGATAGTTATTAGGTATAAAAGTTCAGGAGCATGAGTTTCCATCAACCCCCAACTCATTTCCTTGGATGAAAATCAGCATCTCCAACTTAAAGTGAAAGCCTTGCTTTTAAAATAAAAGTAAAAAAGAACACTATTATAATAGAATGAATGTATGATATAAGATAAAAATGAAGCATATAGTGTGATTACAATTGATAAGAGTGCATTCTGAAGGTGCCATTCCAAATATACAGTAGGTCTGTACAAAAACTCCCTATACTCGGTATAAGTGGGACCATCATTGGTTAATGGCCCTTCTATGTAGTTAGTCACTGCAATATTTTGCACACTTTTACTCCATATACACTAAAGTAGTTTGGGCCATGGTATGCCTTTCCACCCTTTATTAGTCTATAACCTGCAAATGGTGTTTCTATGCTAATACTGTAGTCTGTATTATCTAACGCTATGTAGATGCTTATGTCTTATTTATTTGGAAAGAGTTGCATTAAAAATTTCATGATGAAAATACTGTAAACTTTTTGGAATTTAGACTATAGTGGTAGTTCTCATCCCAATATTGTTGCTTGGAATTCTGTTAGTCGGATTTATGATGAATGTCATAAATATTCTGAACAATTGCAAAATTGTTTTGAAAATTTTAAAATCATAAATATTTCCATAATTCAATCAAATTCTTTCGTCTATCATCTTGTCTGTTAAAAAACAGGTTAGAGAGAAAGTGAAGGCTTAATCTAGAAAGGTTAGCCTACACACACACACACACACACACACATATATATATATATATATATATCATTAAGTATAAAATACCAAATTACAAGTATACCCATACTCGCTAATACTTATACTCTAACACTCCCCCTCAAGCTGGAGCATAGATATCTATTATGCCCAACTTGTTACAAAGATAATAGAACGGTCCACTATTCAGAGCCTTAGTAAGGATATCTCCTAACTGATCACTTGACCTAACAAAGGAAGTAACAATTTGTTTTCGCATAACCATATCTCTGATAAAATGGCAATTGACTTCAATGTGCCTGGTTCTCTCATGAAAAACTCGATTACTAGTAGTGTACATAGCCGCCTGATTATCACAATACATCTTCATGGGTTTATTAGTTGAAACTCCCATCTCTTGTAGAATAGCCGTCACCCATAACATCTCATATGCAGTGCTGTTGAAACTCCCATCTCTTGTTGAAACTCCCATCTCAATATTCAGCTTCTGCGCTTGATCTTGCAACTACATTTTGTTTTTACTCTTCCAACTAATAAGATTTCCACCAACAAACACACAAAAACCAGATACCAAACGTCTATCCAGATAATCTCTAGCCCAACTAGCATCTGAGAAACCAACTATTTTCAAATTATCTGAAGATTTTAACTATCAAATACCACAATATACGACACGCTGCTTCCCAGTGCTGTTACTTGAGACTCTGCCTAAATTGGCTAACAACTCCTACA
Organism: Hydrangea macrophylla; assembly: GCA_033977485.1. Taxonomy (NCBI): domain Eukaryota; kingdom Viridiplantae; phylum Streptophyta; class Magnoliopsida; order Cornales; family Hydrangeaceae; genus Hydrangea; species Hydrangea macrophylla. The sequence goes on from CM066993.1 coordinate 57,486,581, forward strand.
GAGAAAGTGATGTCAGGTTGTGTCACAGTCAAATAAATTAACTTACCCACAAAGTCTTCTATACCTTCCAGCATCACTAAAGTCTTCTCCATCATCTTTGCTAAAACCCATCAAACCTGTTTCATCTAGCAGGTTAAGAACATACATCTTTTGAGATAGTAAAATACCTTCCTTAGATCTGTCTACTTCAATACCCAAGAAATTAGGGGTGGGCATTCGGTCGGTTCGGTTCGGTTTGAAACAATTCGGTTCGGTTTTGTTCGGTTCGGTTTGGAAACTAACGAACTGAAACTGAACTGAAATATATTTCGGTTAATTCGGTTTGGTGACTGAAATTTAAATTCGGTTCGGTTTTTTAAATTTGGTTAACCGAAGTTTGAACATCCAAAACCAAAACAAATGTTTTTTTTTTTAAAAGAAAGAACAAATGGTATTAATGAGCCTAAAGAGTAAGGACCAGCATAAAAAACATTTCCAAACAATGCCTCCATTGTAGAGCTCCTAGAGAAAATGAAAAGAAAAAGAAGAAAAAAATAATAAAAGCTTAGTGCCTTAATGGGCTCAAGAATCAACACTTTCTAATATCAATACATTTCATGGTCTCTTCAAATAAAGATTCTTACAGATATAAGCTAGAATGGTCAGAGATGTAACAGATGTTGGGGACTGTGCGCATGTGGTGAGGTTGGGGACCATGAGTAGACTGTAGAGGGTCTTGAGATCAACGATCTGGTGTTTGATGCCTCAAACACCGTCCAGAAGTTGCTATTGCCACCGATGAGACTACCGAAATAGTTGCTGCCTTCAACACCAAGAGCCGTGAGTTAATGAGTTGCCACTGCCGCCGCAAAAGAGGAAGGGACGAAGGGTGAGAGAGAGAGATTGAGTGAAAAGAAACCAAAGGGGACGCCGTGAAGTGAAGAGGGAGATGAGAGGGTGTCGTCGGGACTCGGGAGGGAGAGGGGGTCGCCGGCTATGGGGTGAGGAGGTGCCACTGCCGAGGAGGTGGGGTGTGTGCGGTTGCATTTGAGAGAGAAAATGACATTTAGTTTGTTTAGGGTTTTAACTGAGTGTATTATATATATAATATAAAAATATACTTTAAAAACAATTCAGTTTTTCGGTTCGGTTCGGTTTGGACCCTTGCTACCGAAAACCGAACTGTATTATTTATTTTAATTTGGTTTCAAACCGAACTGAAATTTTAAACCGAATTAACCGAACTAAATTAGAAATTTCAGTTCGGTTTAGTTCGAATTTCGGTTAACCGAACTATTTGCCCACCCCTACAAGAAATGACGTAGTAGCCCCAAGTCTTTCATATGAAAATGCTTGCTCAAGTGAGACTTCAACAACTGTATGCCTTCACTGTCTCTGCCAGTAATCACTAGGTCATCTACATAAACAACTAGAACAATCGTACCTTTCTTAGAGTGTTTTACAAAAACTGAATGATCAGAACTAGTTCTTTTCAACCCATACAAACTAGCCACTTGACTAAACTTGTCAAACTAGGCCCTTGGAGATTGTTTAAGACCATAAATGGCCTTCTTCAACTTACAGACTTTATGGGATTCCCCCTGAGTAACATACCCAGGATGTTGCTCCATGTACACCTCCGCGTGCAGGTTACTATGAAGAAAAGCATTTTTGATGTCAAGTTGATAAAGAGGCCATTTCTGGGTGACTGCAACAGACAATAAAATGTGAACTGAATTGAGACGAACCACATGGGAGAAAGTCTCAAAGTAATCAACACCAAAGGTCTGAGTGTATCCGTTAGCTACCAGACAAGCTTTCAACTGTTCAACAGAACTATCAGGATGATACTTAACCACATAAACCCAACGACAACCCACAACATGTTTCCCAACAGGACGATCAGTTAACTCCCACGTACCTTTTTTGGATAGTGCCGACATCGCATTAACTATAGCACACTTCCAACCAGGAGAACCCAATGCTTGAGAATGAGACTGAGGAACAGATATAGAAGACAATGCACTAACGAAAGAACGAAGTGGAGGAGACAAATGAGAATAGGACATAACCTAATCTATAGGTTGTTGAGTGTAAGAACGAGTACTTTTTCGAAGTGCGATAGGGAGATCAAGAGATGGAGGAACCTCAACTGAAGTTGATGATGAAGAAGGTGGAGCAGGTGGGTCTACAGTGATTGAGGGCATTGCGCGACGACGGTACACCTACAATGGTGGAGAACAACACGGAGGAGGAATAGGCAAGGGAACGGAGGACGATGAAGCAAGAATATCAACGTCTAACAAATTACCTATTGATGAAAAAAAGGATGTACCTTCAAAGAATGTAACATCAGCACTAACCACATAATGCGACTCTGAGGATTCCAACATTTATATCCTTTCAGGGTGCGGGAATATCCCATGAACATACATTTTGTGGCTCGAGAATCTAATTTATCATGACCAAGAGAAAGAACATGAACAAAAGCACCACAACCATACACACGTGCTGGCAAGGAAAACAAAGACCTATTAGGATATAAAACAGAGTGAGGGATGCCACCACGGAGAACATAAGAGGGCAGTAAGTACAACATCACCCCAATAATGTTTAGGAACATTTATCTGAAACAAAATAGTCTTGGCAACCTCAAGAAGGTGTCGATTTTTACGTTCAGCAACACCATTCTGTTGAAGAGTATAACCACAAGAAGACTGATGGACTATTCCATGAGAATCACAATAGGACTGAAGTGGTCAACATATTTCAACGCATTATCAGATTGTGAAATAGGAACAGCACACCCAAATTGAGTCACAACTTCTTTATGGAATAATTGAAAAACAAAAGAAATATTTGAACATTCTTTCATTAAAAAAATCCATGACGTGCTTGAACAATCAACCACAAACGGCACAAAATAAGAAAAATCCTAACATACTCTTATGTCTAGAATGACCCCAAACGTCAGAATGAATCAGCTCAATTGGAGTGGGCTGATGGTTATTTTGACGCAAAGGAAAAGACACTCCATGGTACTTGCCACACTCTAATTTATTCATAGACTTGAAAGACGGAAAAACTAGCTTCAATGACTGCAAGAATGGGTGACCAAGCCGACAGTGCCACTGATGTGGTGATACCACTGTGTGTAAAGCTGTAGAATTATTAGCTGCCGAATGTTGTTCAAGGTAATATAGACCATCTCGCTCACGACCCCCACTAATCATCTTCTTCGAGTTGAGATTATGAAAAACACAACGAGAAGGATAGAAGGTTATAGAACAGTTAAGTGATTTAGTAAGTTGACTAACAGATAAAAGACTAAAGGGAAATTGAGGAATATAATTGGCAGAAGATAATTGAAAAGATGAGGTAGGAGAGACAGGGCCATGACCAAGAATAGGACAAGACTTGCCATTGGCTAAAACTACCGAGGACTCTGGGGGTGGACTATGCAACTGTGAAAACACTTCGGATTTACCAGTCATATGAGCAGAGGCTCCTGAGTCGATGACCCATGGGGAAGGAGTAGATGAAAAAAAACATGCAATGTTACCTGATGAGCAAAACCTGCTATATCAGATAAGGACACTGTTGTTGTTGTTGGACTAAGGCATTGTTCTCCTTCTGAGTGGTATACTCACTTGACGATGTCGCGGCAGGTGGTGTGGAATCTCCTAATGGGACCTAGAAGGTTTATCGAATGAGAACAAAGCAGGATTCGGAGAGACCTCCCAAGGTTTACCATGTAGATCATAGCACCTACCCACAATATGATTATCACCCCCACAATGAGTGCAGTGAAGAAAACCTTCTCTCCCACGACCTCTACCAAAACCACAACCATGACCCGGATATCCCCCTCGTCCTCGATTACCATTAAAACCTGAATTTGAATTACCGAAACCACGATCTCCACGACCACAAGTGTATGTAGGAAAATTACCATGGCCACGAAACAAACCACGATGTCTAGTAGATGTGACAAGGGCAGAATTATCCTTGCCCACATGCTCAGAAGGTGAGAAAGCCTCCATCGTAACACGAAGAACACGAGTATACACATTACTCAATGACGGAATCCTAGCATCACATGCCAAAATCTGTGACTTGACCGATCGAAGATTAGAATGTAAGCCAGATAGGAATTTAATAACATAAATTCTTCCCGTTGCTTTTTGAGAATTTCAACATCATTAGTAATGGGATGATATTGATTCAACTCATCCATAAAACCCTTGAACATGCTGTAATATTCACTCACTGACCGATCGCTTTGTTGTAGAAAGAAACATATTTTGATATAACTCGTAAACCCTAGAGACATTGTTCTCTATCGAAAAAGTTTCACGAATATACTACCTAATTTCTTTAGCTGACAATAAAAACATAACACTTGAACATACAGAAGGTTCCATACTATTCCATAACCAAGACAAACAATATAATTTTCAGACACCCAATCATCATATTCTTTTCTTGTACTAGCTAGGGCTGCAGATTGAATATATTTCAATTTCTTCCGAGCTCCTAACGCAACTTTCATACCTTGAGCCCATAATAAGTAATTGGACCCATTCAATTTGGTAGTTATAATCTGCATACTTACGACATCACCCGTTCGGACAGACATATAGGAGTCTTTATAACCTCCAAATCAGCCATATAGGAGTCATGAAAAACAAAGGTAATACTTTGACAATGAACAATAACTAATCATAAATACTAAAAAACCCAACTTTGAACTAATCAATAGGATCCATAGAAGGACCTAAACACCACGAACGGAGATACCGCCAGTCAAAATTGCACAATCGAGATCCAATCTATGTGAAACTGCAAGCTGCCATGGTGCTTCGATGGTGAGTTTATGTCTGGTGGGTGTTGGGATGTGGTGGGTGGCTTTGGGTTAGGGGTGAGATGGTGCGACGTGGTCTAGATGATGGTGGTGGGCTGCGGTTTGGTCTGGGTGGGGTTGTGGTGGTGCGATGAGGTCTGGGTAGGACGTAGATTGGTCGGCGAGGGTTGGAGAACGATGGGTTGGTGCTGCGAGGTTGGTCGGCACAGAGGTGGTGATGTGGCGCAGGAGTGGTGATGTGTGGCGGGTTTGTAATTGGGTGGTGGCGCAGTGTTGTTGTAATGTGTGTTGATTGGGTGGTGGTGGGATTTAGGTGTTGTGAGTCTCCATTGGTGGCTCAGATACCAATGTTAAGAAACAGGTTAGAGAGAAAGTGAAGGCTTAGCCTAGAAAGGTTAGAGTACACATGTATATATATCATTAAGTATAAAATCCCAAATTTGAAATTACAAGTATACCCATACGCACTAGTACTCATACTCTTAACATTGTCTATTTTCTGCTTCTCTTAGTTCAATCTTCTTTACAATATTTTCTGAGTCATCTGTGGTCTTGTTTCCAGTAATTCTCTTATCAGATGTTTTAATGGTTATGATCCGAGTAAGGATCACTGCCCTTCCATTCCACGTAGAGCTGAATAATGAAGAAGGGTTATTTGAAGGCATACATTTCTGAAAACAATTAATTGGGATTTGGGAGAGTCTGAGTATATAGGTGGAACATTGTGTTTTGTGCAAACTGCCAATTTAAAACACCCAAAATAGTCTCACTTCCAAAACGCATCATAAAGGGTCAATATGAGTTCTTGGAGCGATTTTATGTCCAAAACACATGTATTTTCCTTTTTGTCGCTTTTCATAATGCCCAAAATGTATTGTGTGCAAATTGCTAGTTTAAGACACCCACTACACTCAAAATACCCCTACCTCCGAAACACATCATGAGGGAATTCTTTGAGCGATCATTCTCAGAACACAAGTATTTTGCTTTTTGTCGCACTTCATAATGCTCAAACGCATGGTTTAGTGCAAACTGCTGGTTATGAACACACCCCACAACCAAAACAGTCCCAATTCCCGAACAAATTTTTATCTAAGATGTTGATTACTATTCACAGAATCCATTAATAAAGATTATGCAGAATTGTGAAACGATACTTATGCAACCATCCTTTTGTACTGAAATTGCAGTTGTGTCTAATTTAGTAGAAATTATTATTATTATTATTATTATTATTATTATTATTATTATTATTATTATTACTATATTTTGGGTTCTATTTTACCTGTATGGCTGTATCCATTGTATATGCTTATCTTTAACTTAAATCTATTTGTTTTTATTCTTTCTCAATTTCCACGCTAAAGGGGTGTTTGGGAAGGTTCGTTTTAATATTCGTCTGTGAAACAGTTGTACCTAATTACTATTGTTTGGTAGATATCCTTTATTGCGTGAAGTCTGTGTCCGATATTGAACGTGCGAAGAATCTGGTCCTATTTTATCCATTCCCAAACACACCCTACGAGATTTCATACTTTAACCTTGAATTGGAAATTCAGGGCAACAAATTGAACTGGCATACAGTAATTCTCACAAGACTGTTCCTTTTCTTATTGATCATTAATTGATGTTGAAGAGGATCCATATAGTTGCTGTCTAGTATTGTTGTGATTGCTAATCTTTGAGCCACCAGGGATGGGGCCTCATTTGGGTTTGGATTTAGGACATTGAAAAGCTATCATGTGGAAGGTGCTAATGTTTCCATAGCCATAATGGTTGCATTGCATCCCCAGGTTCCTGTTTCATTGTCAGAAGAGGCTGTTCCAACCCTTAGGCACTCTTTGGCCATGTTTGGCCCTCTGGATAAGGGGTTCGGATTGGATAAAAATGATCCAATCTAGTGTTTGGTGAGTGCACGGAGTATGAGTATTTTATCCCATTGAATTTGGGATAACTCAATACCAAAAACAGAGGAAAGCACTTCTCTTTGTATGGTAAATAAGGAAAAACGTGAGGAAAATATGAAGGGAAAAAATGGTGTAAAATAAATTTTCTATGACTCACTTCTCTTTATTCTTCATCCCTATTTTTTTGAGTTCCTATTTTTATTTTCAAGTTTTTCACTTCTAATGTTGTTCTAGCAAGGAGTAAAACAGTAGGAAAACGTTAGGGAAATAGCTTTCTTTCTCGATTTTCATTTGCTTCTCTAAATTACGACTCAAACAGATCTTAGGAAAAGCAATGAGAAAAACATAAGGGAAAAGAAAATTGATTGGAAATAAAATTAAAAAGCTAGAATTTTGTGGTTCACTTGAATCACTTCCCTTCTTCTCTAATAAACTAGGGAGGATGGCACGGGCAAGGCACTGGTGTTGGGCGTTGGATTTGATTGAAATAATATAACATATTTTTTTTTGTTAATGTATATAAGAAAGAGAAATTAATCTGTTAATTCTTAAGATGATGTGTTAGAAAAAATCTGCTTGATCAACATTTATATTAACTGACATTAAACCAACAATTTCTTGTTGGATAAATAGTACTAATTTAAAAATTCAAAAATTTAAAGTGAAGAATTTTATAGACTGATATTTACTTGCTATTTCTTTGACCAGTTAGACATTGTGTTCAAAATTCGTAGGAAAAAAAAATCTTAGAGTCGAAGTAGAGAAATAAAATTTAGTTGCGTTTACTGCAGATACATTTCATAGATATATGATTTGAAAAACAAATGAAATCAAATACCGAAATGTATTCTACGTGCACCGTCGACAAAAGGATTGAGATATTTGAGTAATGTTCATGTTTAATAATTGTATACACTTTAAACTTTTGTAAAATGGTACTAATACACAATAAAAGAAGGTAATTAATTTACAAGTGTACACACTTCAAATTTTAAGGTTCCTTTCTTTAACACATAACGTAACACATAGATAATATGTGTGTGTGTACAATTATCTACACTAATATAGAAAGAGAAAGGAAGGGGTGCCAAAAAAGTTTCTCTCACACCAATAATTACAATAAAATATACACAATTTCCTAATGAAAATAATTTCACAAAGTATTAAATGTCATTTCAAAAAAAAATTTTAAAAATATAATTTCTCTCAACTACCCACGCCCACTTTTTTCTCTCGCACTCACATATTGAGTGTCACTCCAGTATATACAAAAATGATAATTTACAAAAGACAAAAAGGTAATTTGATAATTCAATTTTACAGAAGAGAAATTTGCAATAGGTATAAGGGTAATTTGGTTATTCAACTTATAATTGTACACGCTTTAAACTTTTAGGCTATTTTCTTTAACGTACATATAATATATACTAAATAATATACACATATATATATATATATGTACACACATATATACAAAAGTATAGTTAATTACGATAGGCAAAAGGGTAATTTGGTAATTCGATTTAACAAAAGGATAATTTGCAAAAGGCATAAAGATAATTTGGTTCTTCAATATATATATATATATATATGTATGTATATCTTAATAGAAGAAAATATAGAAAATTATTGGAAAATTCCTACAAGTAACTCTCAAAAGTTTAAAATTCAAATTGGTTTGGCTATTTTCTAAAAATGACAAAAGAAATCTAAGTCAGTGCTCGCACGGTATAAATGCAAGCACCATAGAAGATCCCACGTGGGCTTCAAGAGCCTCACGCGCGCTGCCTTCAGCCACTCACACGATGTGAGTGGCTGTACCATATGATATCCATTTCAAAAATGTTTTTTTAAACTTTAAACTTCTATAACTTTTGATCTACAACTGTTTCTTACAAATTTCATACCGTTGGAATTGTGTCGACGAGGCTACAAAACAGGTACCATTGTTGATATCATTTCAGCAAAAGAAAAAACCTCTTATTTTTACATGCCATGTTCCAAACGAACCAAATAAAATTTTCACATAATATTCGTGTATGGGTTATTGAATTTTCACTTAACATTCACGTATGCCAAGTTGATATGTTGTGAAAAAAAAAAAAACAAATGTTCACTTTGTTCTTAAAGAGAGTTTTAGTGAAATTTTACAAGAATTTTGCATTTGTTTGGGTTGAAAAATTATATTTTATAATTTTTTTTTGTAAAATTTGATTTTTAAAAAAAAACGAAATATGCATTGTTTCAATGTGAAAAAAGAGAGTGAAATTTCACTTAGCATACTTGAATATTAAGTGAAATTTCACTAAACTCGTGCATGAATATTAAGTAGAATTTCACTTAAATCGACATTTGAGGGACTTTTTAACAAACTCAGTATCAAATTGAATCTTAAACTTTAAAGAGTTACTTCTAGTGACTTTTGGGATAGTTAGTGAAGTTTTACTTGCCATACAATAAAACTAAGTGAAATCTCACTGAACGAGTACACAAATATTAAGTTAAACTTCAAGTTTTTCAGGAAGAAGACATGTACGGGTTCAGTGAATTTTCACTTAATATTTATGTATGCCAAATTTATATATTTTGAGAGAGAAAAAAAAGGACGAATTTTACGATTTTTACCAAGAATTCCTGCATTTGTTTTGGTTGAAAAATTGTGTTTTATAATTGATTGTGAAATTTGCTTCTTTTAACAAAACATTCACTGTTTAAAAAAAAAAAAAAATTAGTGCATACTTGAATATTTTGTGAAATTTCACTTAACTCGTACATGAACATTAAGTGAAATTTCGCTTAATTTGGCATTTGAGAGACTTTTTAACAAATTAATATTCAAATTGGACTTTAAACTCTAGACAATTACTTTTGCTGAAATTTCACCTGGCATACATGAAAAGTAGGTGAAATGTCACTAAACGTGTACACAAATACTCTTAAGTGAAAATTCAAGTTTTTCAGGAACAACTGAACAAGACATATAAAATGTCGTCTTTTTTTTTTTTGGCTCAAAACATATCAACAATTGTACTAGTTTTGTAGCTCTCGTCAACACTGTCATGCCCCGACGTAGCATAAATATGGAAAGCGTTAAATTTCCTTTATGAACCCGTAGGTCGCGACAGTTTGAAGGATCGATCCGTCCCAAACGTCGAACAACAAAACATAATCAGAGTAGAACAATCAAAGCTTACAAATTTTTTTCTAACTTATTTTATATTACAACACGGGGTCTCTAAAGGCACAAACCGCCTTAAATCAAAACAATAACTATTGTCTATTACAGTCATCCTTATTACAACCCAAATTTATAACTTAAAACATATAAAAGTAAATTCTCTTTCCAGCAGGGATTCTCAGTTTGCATAGTCATACGGTCCAGCAATATCATAACCCAAAAAGCCTGAACACGAATGTCCAGGGTGCATCAACGCCGTCAGCTTCAAGAAGCTGGTGAGTATTAAAAACATAACTTTGAATGTAACACATGCTCATTTACCATTTCCCGATTAATTCAACAAGTTTATATTAAAGCAAGGAGTTCATTTTAGGAGACAAGCACAATATTATTTAAAAGATATAATCCACATATATGTGACCATGTATGAGAACAATGCACCATCTCATCTTACCGACTCTTTTCTCTCGACAAAACCCAACAATCCACTATCACACACCAATATATTTGAAACGCTAAGATAGCACAGGGGTGCCAGGGAATGTCCAGTTTGCCTCACATTTTGTTCCGTGGTACCAGGGAGTGTCCAATGCCTCACACTTTGACTACCTAATCCGCCATGCAAATACCGGAGGAACCCTCACGTAGTATCCAGACTCGGGTATGAGGGAGTGTCCATAGGCCACACTTTAGCACTACCATGGGTGCCAGGGAATGTCCAAGTTCGGTTTCACACACTTTGACGCTACCATGGTCGTCAGGGAGTGTCCAGTTTTGCCACCGTCGCATTTCAAAGACACCCTCGCCGCAATCTCAACCACAACACACTTTGGTACTCACTTACCAGGGAGTGTCCACAACACAATCTCAACCGCACTCACTATGCCACACTGACCATTACCTTTTCCATACTGACCAGCCTTCACACTCACCATGCATGTACAACTGACTCCACATGTATGTCATGAGACTTTAAAACATGAGGCAATTCACTGAATTATATAAATCGATGTTCGTACGGGGATTGATAAGTCACAATTCATCGTTTTAATCGTTCAAACATAACAAATTAAGATTCTGATTTAATAAATTTCCCAAACAGTATCCAAACAGTATATAAATTTTATCCCAAACAGTCCCTTATCACAAAACAAGCAAAACTAGAAACTGCCAAAAGTCTCGCGCGCGGGCTGCTCGCGCGAGGAGTCGCTTGCGCGATATGCCTAATTTTCCCTTTTTATTATAAAAACTTTTCCTTTTGCCAGAATACAGGAATATCGCGCGCGCGGGTCGCTCGCGCGATCTGCCTAATTTTCATTTTTCTTTTATAAAACTTTTCTGTCTGCCTGGGAACACAAACCTCGTGCGCGCGGGTCACTCGCGCAAGGGGTCGCTCGCACGGTCCGTTCGCGCGATCGCGCGTGCGAGATGAAGCAGAGGCTTCGTCTTCCTCGCTGGAACTCCCCTGTTTTCAGTTTTAAGGGGTCTTTGGACCCATTTTCAGAACTATTAGTATATATATCATGTTATATATGGATCTCTTTGTTTTTCAACAAGGATTAAGAATATGAAATCAATTTTACATGATTCAATCAATAACTCTTGAATTTTATGAAATATTAAAAGATGATAAAACTTAATTTCTAATATACTTTCCCTTATGAACAAATTAAGCTTTAATACTTTGGGTATAACATATATGATATGTAATCTATCATATTTATCTACCAAAACAGATTTTGATTGAATTTGGAAATTCATGATTTTTCAAGCCATGGAAATTCAACGTAAGAGTTTCAAAGGGGATTCACATAATGAGCTATACATATAGAAATTAGGCATGAAATTACATTCATAGTGAGTTTAGAATACTCACTTGATAAGAGGATTGAACTATGTTGAGAAAGAAATAACAAGCTAAGAAATCCAATAGAAGTTGCAAGATATGATGATGAAGTTCTTTCTCTCTCTCTAAAATTTGTGTGCAGAATGTGTAGTGTGAGAGTGTAGAGGGTGCATATATAGAAGCACAATTGGAAGAACTTGGTGCCCAAGTAGTGTGAACTTCACTCTACAAATGCATTTATTTTCAAATTTATTCTACACCAAGTATTACATAAGTACTGATAGATATATACATACGTATATACATGAGTTATACAACTCAACAGATTCTCAAGAGTCAAGTAGGTTCATAGGGGGCAAGTTGGCTGTTTGGGAGTTTAAGCTTATGGCACAACAATTACACATACAATACAGCATTCCCAAACAATGCCTTAACCAATGATGAGTTACCATAAATAGAAATAAAGTGTATGTCAAATCTTGCTTTACATCACTTCCAAAATCTGTGGAAGTTTAGCATAGCGCGAACAGTTTCAAACATAAACTGGTATTTTCGTGGCGCGGTGTTCACCACAAAATACAGAAAATTCTTTTTAACGTAAGAAATGATTTCCCGATTTTATTGAAATACTGCTCGAGTTAAGAGTAAACATTTTCACCGTTTTGAAATACAGTTTTGAAATCCAACACTAGTATGCTAATTTTTTTATAAAATCGCAGTTTGACCCCAACAGAATTTCAAATATGAAATAAGGCAAGTCACAAGATTTTAACACATGAGAATTGAAATTGAAATAAACGCAGACAATGCAATTTGATTTTAAATATAACCATGCGAATACAGATTAATCATGGAAATTCAAATTGAAATTAAATGCAAATGTAGGTTGTTACATCCTTCCTCCCTTAAACAGGATTTCGTCCCCGAAATCAAGACTAAGTAGTCCTGAAACAACTCCGGGTACTTCTTCTTCATCTCAGCTTCAACTTCCCACGAGGCTTCATTCTCGTCATGGTAATTCCATTGAACCTTCACCAACGAGATATCCTTATTTCTCAACTTCTTGATACTTGGATCGAGAATCTTCACAGGTCTCTCCTTGTAAGAAACGTTATGACTCGTCTCAATATCATCATAACTGACCACATGCAAGGGGTCTCGTATGTACTTTCTCAGCATACTCACATGAAATACATTGTGAACCCCAGACATCTTCGGTGGTAACGCCAGTCGATAAGCCACTTTCCCGACGCGTTCCAAAATCTCGAACAGTCCGATGAAACGTGGAGCTAACTTCCCTCTCTTAAGACCGAAGCGTACTACTCCTCGGGTTGGTGAAACCTTAAGAAGTACGTGATCTCCGATGCTAAACTCCAAATCTTTTCGGTCGATCGACATAACTCTTATACCGGCTCTGAGCGGTTCTCATCCTCTCCTTGACCAAAGAAATCTTTTCGTTGGTTTCTCTAACCAAATCTGGTCCCAACAATTCTGTATCTTCGACTTCTGCCCAGCACAACGGAGAACGACATGGCCGTCCGTACAATGCTTCGAACGGAGCCATACCGATACTTGTGTGATAACTGTTGTTGTAGGCAAATTCAACTAACGGCAAGTGTGTCTCCCAAGATTCTTCGAAATCGATAACACAAGCCCTAAGCATATCCTCCATGATTTGATTAACACGTTCAGTTTGCCCATCTATCTGAGGGTGAAAAGCAGTACTCATCTTGAGCGAGGTTCTCATAACTTCTTGCAAACTTTTCCAAAATTCAGAAGTAAAACGCGCATCACGGTCTGACACGATTGACACAGGTGCACCGTGAAGTCGCACAACTTTTTGTATGTACATCCGGCTCATTCTTTCTACCGAGTATGTCATACTATAAGCAATGAAATGAGCTGATTTTGTCAATCGATCCACGATTACCCAAATGGCATCATGATTCTGCTGCGATCGAGGTAATCCTACTACAAAATCCATGGTAATGTGCTCCCACTTCCAACCTGGAATAGGTAGCGGTTGCAACAATCCCGACGGTCTCTGATGTTCAGACTTGACTTGCTGACACGTCAAACACTTGGACACAAATTCGGCCACATCCTTCTTCATACCTTCCCTCCAGAAATTTCTCTTCAAATTCTTGTACATTTTCGTTCCTCCCGGGTGAACTGTAGATCTTGACTTATGTGCTTCTGCCATAATATCATTTCTCAAATCCCCACAATCTGGTACACATAATCTATTATTGCACCGATATCCTCCATCGACTCCCACCTTCCATTTTGTCGGGTCTTTCTCTGACATCTTCACGAACCATGTCTGAAACTTCTCATCTTCTTTCTGAGCTCCAATAATGCGGTCGATAAGAACAGGCTGTAGGATAAGACATCCAAAAAGTTGTCCTTTCCCTTTCTCAGCATTCTGTACATCGAATTCTGCCAACGTCTCTAATGCTCGCCATTCTCTAACCATTAAGGAGGCGATCGTCTCACGAGTCTGCCGACTCAAAGCATCAGCAACCACATTAGCTTTACCAGGGTGGTACTCTAACGTGAAGTCGTAATCTTTGATCAGCTCCATCCATCTGCGTTGCCTCATGTTCAACTCTTTCTATGTGAACAAATATTTTAGGCTCTTGTGATCAGAGAATAAATCAAACTTCTCACCATAGAGATAGTGTCTCCAAATCTTGAGTACAAATACTACTGCCGCCAACTCCAAGTCATGAATAGGATAGTTCAACTCATTCGACTTTAGCTGTCTGGATCCATAAGCGATAACTCTACCATCTTGCATAAGTACACACCCTAGTCCTTGATATGACGCGTCACTAAAGATAGTGAACTTCTCATCAGGCTTGGGTATAGCTAGTACCGGTGCGTTAGTAAGTCTCTCTTTCAACTCTAGAAAGGCATGCTCATGCTTCTCTGTCCACTCGAATTTCAAATTCTTCTTTGTCAACCCAGTTAATGGCGCAGCTATTTTGAAAACCCTTCAACAAATCTTCTGTAATAGCCTGCGAGTCCAAGAAAACTCCTAACCTCTGTAGGGTTGCTCGGCCTAATCCAGTTTGACACAGCATTTGTCTTGGACGAATCCACAGAAATTCCTTGAGATGACACCTTGTGTCCCAAAAATTTCACTTCTTACAACCAGAACTCACACTTACTGAACTTGGCATACAAGTGGTGGTCCTTGAGCGTCTGCATCGCAATTCTTAGATGTTGTTCATGCTCTTCTGCTGACTTAGAATAGATCAAAATATCATCTATAAAGACGATGACAAACTGATCTAAATAAGGCTTGAACACTCTGTTCATCAGATCCATAAACACTGCCGGGGCATTCGTCATTCCAAACAGCATCACCAAAAACTCATAGTGACCATATCTGGTCCTGAAAGCAGTCTTAGGTATGTCTTCCTTCCGTACCCTCAATTGATGATATCCCGACCTTAGTTCTATTTTGGAAAATATCGTAGCTCCTTGTAGTTGATCAAATAAGTCGTCAATCCGAGGCAAGGGATATTTGTTCTTGATAGTCACGCGGTTCAGTTCTCTGTAATCGATACACAACCTGAGCGTCCCATCCTTCTTCTGCACGAATAACACTGGTGTTCCCCAAGGCGATGTACTAGGACGTACAAAACCTAGGTTCTCGAGCTCTTGAACTTGTTCTTTCAATTCCAACAGTTCCGTGGGGGCCATTCTGTAGGGAACCTTGGTGATCGGTACGGTACCCGGTATAAGCTCAATACAGAACTCTATACTTCTTTCGGGCGGCAAACCAGAAATGTCTTGAAATACTTCTTCGAAGTCCTTGACTACAGGTATAGAAAACACTGTCTCTTCTGTACTGACGACTTCGATGTTTGCTAAGCATCTAGTGAGGAACATATCTCCCGAAGGGTTACATTGAAAATCAAAGGGTTGATTCTCATTGTCGGTGAATGTTATTCTCTTCCTCGCACAATCCAACTTCACTTGATTCTAAGAGAGCCAATCCATTCCTAGGATTATGTCGAACTCCTTCATTGATAGGACAATCAACCTTGTCGAGATTTCACGGTCTCCTAGCCGTAAAGGACAATCCTTACACACGTGTCCTAATCTGACTACGGCTCCTAATGGCGAAGTAGCCCTCAAAGCTTTCTCTAAACGATGAGGTAAGATACCCAATCTCCGAATAGTATTAACAGATATGAACGAAAGAGCAGCACCCGTATCAAATAACACTTTAACTTGGGAGTTAAATAGAGTTAATGTACCTTCCACTACTTGCTAATCAGGTTGAGCTTCTCCATAATCTCCATCTTCATAAATAGTTCCGTCATATCCAGTAACATCTGGGATAACAGCATTCAGGTGAGTCTGATTCTGTTGACCATACGTCACTTGCTTAGGAGCAGTGCAGAACCTGCTGATGTGACCTAGTTCACCACAGTTGTAGCAGACTATGCCTTGCTGGGCAGCACGCCTTGGTGCCTTGCAATCTCGAGCCAGATGACCGGGGTTACCACAGTTGAAGCATTTTCCAGCATTACTACTGTTGGCCCAAATGTGGAAACCTTAGAGACGGGGTGAATAAGGTTTTAGCGGAAATTAACCTTTTTAAAAACTTAATTGCGAATTAAACACAATCACAAATAATAAAGTAAAGAGATAAGGGAAGAGACACTTGCAAACCGAGTTTTCAAGTGGTTCGGCAATCGCACCCCGCGGCCTACGTCCACCCCTCAAGAACACCTCTTGAGGATTCCTTTAATCCGATCTACTTCACGGGTGTAGACCAAACCGTTACAAGAGCCTTCAATCTCTCCCAAAGAAGAAAATCTCTTCTTTGCATACAAGGGTTACTAACCCTCACTCTTTACAAATGATTTGAATACAAATTGAACTCTCTCTCTCTAGAGTGGATAATACAATGATAGCTCACAATAACAACTCCTTAGTGAGTGGATAATACAAATGAAAGCTCACTACAATTTACTCTCAAAGAAATACAAATAAAAAACTAGAGCAAATTGATAGACTCACACAACTAGGGCTCAAATATGAATGATTAGAAATCAACAAGTTGTGTGATTTAAATAGATGTTTCCCAATGGATTGATCAACATAAAATGGTGTGGGAAAACATGTTTTTATTGGCCAAAAAAAGATTAGAGCCGTTGGTGGCAAGTTTGGTAAATAAAAACCCCTTTAAAAACTAGCCGTTATTGCCTTTCAGCGCAGTCCAGTCGACTGGTTCGAGGGTTCAGTCGACTGGAAAGTTTAGAGCAGTGAATAGGCAATTTCAGGGCTGTCCAGTCGAGTGAAAAGTTCAATCAGTCGACTGATTCTATAAACCAGTCGACTGGACCCTTAAAAAAATCAGTCGACTGATTTTAAGCAGATTTTGGCAGACTGACACCTCTTTACTAAAATGGCCATAACTCCCTCTACAAAACTCGTATTCGCGATCCGTTTGAAGATTCGGAAACTAGATTCAAATACCTTTCCAACCATATAAAACTCAAGATCTAATTCCTTACCAATTGGATCAGGTTTGCATTTAAAGTTGACCTATCTGCGCAAAGGTACTTTCTTTTGACTTAGCCACTTTGAAAACTTTTGTGAAATGAATTTATTGAGTGGTCTAAGTATGTTTAGGTCCTTGAACATATTTTAAAGTGTGTGAGCAAGGATCCTAAAGTCCAATTAAAGTTACTTGAGCCCCTATGAGTGATTGATCAAAATGCTTACATATAAATCCTAGTCTTTAACCAAGGATGAAAAAAAATCTTCAAGTCTTCAAGCTTGATCCTTGTTGAGCTCCCTCACTCTTGAACTTCACCACGTGCTATCTCATGATCTCAAACAAAGTTAGAACATTTAAGTTCATGAATCAAGAGATTAGCGTAACGAAAATGACATGATAATTGATTGAAATGGAACAAATGAAAGTATGCAATTATCACTAGATTTGTCATCATCAAAACAAAACAAAAATAATGCCTTTAGTAAATTCAAGGCTAACAACTACCTTCTCCCACTCGGGGCTGAGTCGGATAGGTGATAGTTTGGGTCCTCTTGCTCCCATCGAAATTCCTCTTCTGCCCTTGGGTACGATTCATTGGTGGTCTATTTCCAAAGTTACCCCTTTAAGGTGGTCCGAATTCGAATGGCTTTCGGTTCACTCGAGCATCCTCTTCCAGATCAGTAGCCAAGCCAACCAATCCCTCAAACGACTTATCTAGGTGACCAAGAGTCAGGCAGCGAATTTGCGGTGTCAGCCCTTGGTTATACTTCCGTATCTTCTTTTCCTCAGTATCAACCAGGTGTGGAGTGAACCGAGACAATCTCTCGAACTGTGTGGTGTATTCTTGTACCGACTTGGTTCCTTGCGTTAAATCCATGAACTCCCTCTCTCTTCTGTGCCTCTCTGTAGCCGGGAAATACTTTTCCAGAAATCTCCCCTTGAACGCAGTCCACGTCATTCCCAATGCAGCTCCATTCCCGATAGTAGCTATGATCGAATCCCACCAATCTACGGCAGCATCGGTTAATTGAAAGGTAGCTAATCTCCTCTTGTCCATCTAATTGCACTGGACAGCTTCGAACATACGGTCCATCTATCTTAACCACTGTTCTGCTTTCCATGGTTCTACGATACCCACAAACTGCTCGGGCCTTAGCGTACGGAATCTTTCCAACAACTTATCTCCAGTCTGGCGGTCTCGTCGGTTATCATTTTGATTGCTAACCCTTTCGAGACATCTGACGAAAGCTTCAAACATTCCTGTGGGATCGGCAGCCTCAGGTGCCCCCTTAATCAAATTCCTGTTCCTCCTTAGTCCTCCAGCCATTCTATGCATGATAATGATAGTAGAATGAGAAACATGCATGAAGCAATACTATGAAGCAATTTAAATGACGACAACATTCAAAAGAGTATATTTTATATATAACTTCTTGTCAAGTTGATACCAAAAGCGTGTATGATCAGGTCAATGCATACCCTATCTATATGGGTTAGGACACACATTGTCCATGCAAGAGTTAATGCCAAAAATGGGGTCATTGCCCTACTTTCTAATGCATGTAATTACAGTTTGCAAAAAGAGAATAGAGCTACTAGTCAAAAATGGTAAATATATACAAAGCGACATCTAAACGGTCAGTCATCGCCATAGGTAGCCATCAAAAGGTCAAGCGAGTCGGCCTGATGAAGTCGCTGAACATGAGAGGGCCCTGCCCCAAAATTACAGCTATGTGAGGTCAACATCGAAGCAGGTCTAGGGGCATCTGCCTCTGGCAAAGCTAACTCGAGTGCTAGTGCCTCCTCAAGGTCAACTGCGAAGTCGTCCCAACCTATGCCATCCTCCTCAGCGTCCTTGATAATAGGAGCAAGTACAACGTCACTGTCACCATCATCCTCAACAGCGGGGACGACTGGTGGAGGCATCTCTAGCTGTGCAAGGTGAGCCTGCATAACCTGAACCTCAAGAGGTAAATAGAAGGCATCACTGTTAACCAAGCGAACCATCTCTACAAGCACTAAGCGCTGGATCTCAATAAAGTACAGAATCTCGAGGCGGGCACGGGACAAGTTGACCAGTCCTAACACATGAATCTGGTGCCAGAGATCTAACTCGACGGTAGAAGCTGCACGCTGCCTAATAGTGGTGAAATAAAGTATCGCAGAAGCCGGTACTATATCTCCCACAGTAATCCAATGCCCTCCAAAAGCGTCAGGTACAAAAAGAGGCTGAGCTAGATCCATACCTGAAAAAAGGTATTAACTTAAGTCAGGAAAGAGATAATCTTAGGCGTTTGGGTTCTGAGTCTATCCTCCCTGTTTTAACATCGGGTGTGTGAAGCTTAAGCTAACAGATCGTGGAATCGGGTCTAAACTGGTAAACCCTAACCTGGCTAAACTATCTTGAGATAAATAATAACCTGGCTCTAATACCACTAAATCCTGTCACGCCCCGACGTAGCATAAATATGGAAAGCGTTTAATTTCCTTTATGGACCCGTAGGTCGCGACAGTTTGAAGGATCGATCCGTCCCAAACGTCGAACAACAAAACATAATCAGAGTAGAGCAATCAAAGCTTACAAATTTTTTTCTAACTTATTTCATATTACAGCATGGGGTCTCTAAAGGCACAAACCGCCTTAAATCAAAACAATAACTATTGTCTATTACAGTCATCCTTATTACAATCCAAATTTATAACTTAAAACATATAAAAGTAAATTCTCTTTCCAGCAGGGATTCTCAGTTTGCATAGTCATACGGTCCAGCAATATCATAACCCAAAAAGCATGAACACGAATGTCCAGGGCGCATCAACGCCGTCAGCTTCAAGAAGCTGGTGAGTATTAAAAACATAACTTTGAATGTAACACATGCTCATTTACCATTTCCCGATTAATTCAACAAGTTTATATTAAAGCAAGGAGTTCATTTTAGGAGACAAGCACAATATTATTTAAAAGATATAATCCACATATATGTGACCATGTATGAGAACAATGCACCATCTCATCTTACCGACTCTTTTCTCTCGACAAAACCCAACAATCCACTATCACACACCAGTATCTTTGAAACGCTAAGATAGCACAGGGGTGCCAGGGAATGTCCAGTTTGCCTCACATTTTGGTCCGGGGTACCAGGGAGTGTCCAATGCCTCACACTTTGACTACCTAATCCGCCATGCAAATACCGGAGGAACCCTCACGTAGTATCCAGACTCGGGTATCAGGGAATGTCCATAGGCCACACTTTAGCACTACCATGGGTGCCAGGGAATGTTCAAGTTCGGTTTCACACACTTTGACGCTACCATGGTCGTCAGGGAGTGTCCAGTTTTGCCACCGTCGCATTTCAAAGACGCCCTCGCCGCAATCTCAATCACAACACACTTTGGTACTCACTTACCAGGGAGTGTCCACAACACAATCTCAACGGCACTCACTATGCCACACTGACCATTACTCTTTTCCATACTGACCAGCCTTCACACTCACCATGTATGTACAACTGACTCCACATGTATGTCATGAGACTTTAAAACATGAGGCAATTCACTGAATTATATAATCGACGTGCGTACGGGGATTGATAAGTTACAATTCATCGTTTTAATCGTTCAAACATAACAAATTAAGATTCTGATTTAATCAATTTCCCAAACAATATCCAAACAGTATCCAAACAGTATATAAATTTTATCCCAAACAGTCCCTTATCACAAAACAAGCAAAACTAGAAACTGCCCAAAGTCGCGCGCGCGGGCTGCTCGCGCGATGTGCCTAATTTTCCCTTTTTATTATAAAAACTTTTCCTTCTGCCAGAATACAGGAAGATCGCGCGCGTGGTCCGCTCGCGCGATCCGCTCGCGCGATCTGCCTAATTTTCATTTTTCTTTTATAAAACTTTTCTGTCTGCCTGGGAACACAAACCTCACGGGCGCGGGTCGCTCGCGCGAGGTGTCGCTCGCATGGTCCGCTCGCACGATCCTCGCTCGCGCGATCGCGCGCGCGAGATGAAGCAGAGGCTTCGTCTTCCTTGCTGGAACTCCCATGTTTTCAGTTTTAAGGGGTCTTTGGACCCATTTTCAGAACTATTAGTATATATATCATGTTATATATGGATCTCTTTGTTTTTCAACAAGGATTAAGAATATGAAATCAATTTTACATGATTCAATCTATAACTCTTGAATTTTATGAAAGATTAAAAGATGATAAAACTTAATTTCTAATATACTTTCCCTTATGAACAAATTAAGCTTTAATACTTTGGGTATAACATATATGATATGTAATCTATCATATTTATCTACCAAAACAGATTTTGATTGAATTTTGAAATTCATGATTTTTCAAGCCATGGAAATTCAACGTAAGAGTTTCAAAGGGGATTCACATAATGAGCTATACATATAGAAATTAGGCATGAAATTACATTCATAGTGAGTTTAGAATACTCACTTGATAAGAGGATTGAACTATGTTGAGAAAGAAATAACAAGCTAAGAAATCCAATAGAAGTTGCAAGATATGATGATGAAGTTCTTTCTCTCTCTCTAAAATTTGTGTGTGCAGAATGTGTAGTGTGAGAGTGTAGAGGGTGCATATATAGAAGCACAATTGGAAGAACTTGGTGCCCAAGTAGTGTGAACTTCACTCTACAAATGCATTTGGTTTCAAATTTATTCTACACCAAGTATTACATAAGTACTGATAGATATATACATACGTATATACATGAGTTATACAACTCAACAGATTCTCAAGAGTCAAGTAGGTTCATAGGGGGCAAGTTGGCTGTTTGGGAGTTTAAACTTATGGCACAACAATTACACATACAATACAGCATTCCCAAACAATGCCTTAACCAATGATGAGTTACCATAAATAGAAATAAAGTGTATGTCAAATCTTGCTTTACATCACTTCCAAAATATGTGGAAGTTTAGCACAGCGCGGACAGTTTCAAACATAAACTGGTATTTTCGTGGCGCGGTGTTCACCACAAAAATACAGAAAATTCATTTTAACGTAAGAAATGATTTCCCGATTTTATTGAAATACTGCTCGAGTTAAGAGTAAACATTTTCACCGTTTTGAAATACAGTTTTGAAATCCAACACTAGTATTGCTAATTTTTTATAAAATTGCAGTTTGAACCCAACTGAATTTCAAATATGTAATAAGGCAAGTCACAAGATTTTAACACATGAGAATTGAAATTGAAATAAACGCAGACAATGCAATTTGATTTTAAATATAACCATGCGAATACAGATTAATCATGGAAATTCAAATTGAAATTAAATGCAAATGTAGGTTGTTACAAACACGATTCCAACGGTATAAAATTTGAGAAAAACAGAGTTAATCAAAAGTTATGGAGGTTTAAAGTTTAAAATATATTTTCAAAATGGGGATTCATATAACACAGCCACTCACAGTTTAAAATATATTTTCAAAATGGGTTTCATATAACACAGCCATATATGTGAGTGACTGTGTTATATGAAACCCCATTTTGAAAATATATTTTAAACAGTGGTTGGTGGCACACACACGTCCTTGAGGGAGGTGTTCTTCATGGGAGAAGTTATGGCATGCGCTCTTATAACGTGCAAACACCAGTTAACTTTTGTCCTTTTTATTAAGTGTACTTTTAAATTGTCTTTAATCTTAACAATTATTCCATAATTGTACTTTTTAGTAATTCCCCGAATAAAGTAATATACAAGCGCGCACACACACACACGAGTAATTTACAAAAGATAAAATGATTTTTGGTAATTCCAATTAAAGTGAGCAAATTTATAATTGTGCACATTTGAAACTTTAATGCTCTTTTCTTTAATAATATATTCAATATACATATCTAATAAAAATAATACATGCATATATAAATACGCAAGGGTAATTTTCAAAAGGCAAAATAGTAATTTAGTAATTCAACTTATTATTGTACACACTCTAAATACATAAACAATAATAATAAATTATAGCATATATATATATACACACATATATACAAAAGGATAATTTACAAAAGGCAAAAAGGCTATTTAGTAATTCAATTCATAATTGTACACACTTTAAACTTTAACAAAATGTTACTAAAGGCAAAATTATAAATAATATACACACACACACACACACACAAGTAGGCCTGTCAATGGACCGTATCTTGGCCCGGATCCGATCCGGATCCAACACTTTTTGACGGATCTGAGCTCTTTTTTAGATCCAGATCCATATCCAAATCCGGATCCATTTAGAATGTTAGGTTTACGGATCAGATATGGTTTTGTGGTATCCGATCCGCCTAAGATCCGGATCCTAATAAGAATAAACTCTGTACAAAAAATATACATACAGTACACTGGATAAGATTACTATTACGTATAAAAGTGAACTACGTATATAGTATACACTAGATTATACATATTTACTTTTTGTGATATTTTATTTTGAGTTAAAGATATGATTTTTTTTTTTACATAATCCAGTGTATTGATGTTTTAAACATTGATTGATTTTTGTGTATGCATAGAGAAAATTAATAAAAACAATAGTTTCTATAGTAATACTATAATACATATAAGCAGCTAAGTTGCCATTTTAGATCCGACAAACGGATCCGAATATCCAAATCCGATCAAATCTGGATATGGATTAAATAAGCCAAATCTGACGGATAAATGGACCGGATCTGGATAGTAGAATTATTAACGGATATGGATCTAATAAGTGTGGATCCGGTCCAGCTCCGATCCGTTTACAGGCCTACACACACGCATACAAGGGCAATTACGTACAAAATGCAAAATGGGTAATTTGGTAATTCAATTTAACAAAATGAAAGTTTGTTAATTCAATATATAATTGTACACACTTTGAATACATAAATAATAATAAAAAAATTGTAATATGTATATATATACACATATGTAGAAAATGATAATTTACAAAATTAACTTAAGGCTTGTTTGATAATTGAAAGATTCGTTAAAAGATGCCTTACGGCTTAAACATGCCTTGCCAAACTACCCCTTAATTTACAAATGTAACTTAAGGCTTGTTTGGTAATTCAAAGATTCCTTGAAAAATGCCTTAAGGCTCAAACAAATCTTGTCAAATAAGCCTTAAGTTACTATTAGATAGTATCTTGATATAGATAGATGTAATGTGCCAATAATAACTTAAGGTGTAATATGCCAATAATAATTTAAGGCTTGTTTGGTAATTTAAAGGTTTCTTGAAAGATGTCTTAAGGCTCAAACAAGCCTCAAAAATCATTCGATAGTAATTTATATAGATAGATAGATGTAATGTAAAAAGGGTTAATTAGTGAATAGGATAAAGGGTTGGACTTTTATAGTCCTTAGTCCACGCGCAAAACAGTGTTAGTAATAACTCTCTTGAATATTTTTGGGACAAAATTGCCCTTCGAGCATGTGCACATGTGCACGTCCAAATGTGCCTACCTGGCCATGTGCCTTCTTGTTCAAAAGTATACCACTTGATGCCACGTGTACCTAATTGTAACTAATTTTGTAAGAGTTTTGCCAAACTTTAAATAACTTTTAATATATAAATAATTTTTTAAATATAAAATTTAGGATAAATATCACCTGCCTCCCCTGAGGTTTGACCTTAATACACATACCTCCCCTCACATTTCAGAAATCTCACGTACCTCTCTTATTTTTAAATTTTAGTATCAGTTTCCTCCCTCGCTTTAACAAATCGTTATAAAATTTAAGGGAATCTAACACTAAAATTTAGAAATAAGGGAGGTAAGTGAGATTCTTGAAAAGTTATGTGAAATTTCATACAACCTTTTTATGTGAAATTTCACATAACTTTTTATGTGAACTTTTACACAACTTTTTTACGTGAAATTTCACACGACTATTTTATGTGAAATTTCACACAACTTTTTTTATATCTACAAAAAAGTAATGTGAAATTTCAAACTTTTTTATGTGAAATTTCACACAACTATTTTTGTGAAATTTCGCACGACTTTTTTATGTCTAGAAAAAAGTTATGTGAAATTTCAAACAATTTTTTTTATGTGAAATTACACAACTATTTATGTGATATTTTTATACAACTTTTTTTATGTCTAGAAAAAAGTTAGGTGAAATTTCAAACAACTTTTTTATGTGAAATTTCACACAACTATTTATGTGAAATTTTGCACAACTATTTTATGTGAAATTTGTGAAAGGAAAAAAGTTATGTGAAATTTCACATAACTAGCTATGAGAATTTTCACACAGTTAGCTCTGTGAAATTTGTGGAAAGAAAGTCATGTGAAATTTCGCACAACTAGTTATGCAAAATTTGTGAATAGAAAAAGTCATGTGAAATTCATTTCAACGTTTGATAATTTCACATAACTAGTTATGTGAAAATTGGGGGAAAAAGTTCGGTCAAATTCACTTCAACATCTAAAATTTCAGATAATTAGTTATGTGAAATTATCTGAAATTTGGGAGGAAAAATGTCAAGTGAAAATAAAAAGTAATGTGAAATTCACTCTAGCATTTGATATGTGATTCATATATCTTGTTATGTGAAATTTCACACTACCTTTTTTTTTTCCCTCTTTATCAACAAATTAATTGATGAAAAATACACACCCACACTACAAAAGTCTCCCATTCAAACCAAACAAAGTAGCCAATCCCATACAAGCAAATCCATTTCCATGAATACACCGGACCATATAATAATCATCATCATCGCCACCTCATCATTGTAAGAACTGATTCAATCAAAGAGGAGAAGCAAAAAAGTAGAAAATACATGAACTATATCATGCTTAGCTTTGATCTGAAGCAACAAAATAGTCGCAAAGATGAGTTTTGTGAATTTGCTCAAAGCCACACCATTGCAAAGTTGTCAGACTTGCTGAAAAAGAGGTCGATGACACAGTGACAGAGGAAACAAAGCTGTGATGGGGGAGATCGGAGGAGAAAGCTCAGATGCGCAATTGTCGGAGCAAAAGTAGGGGATGTGTTTGGTGGCTTCACAACCGAAGAAGGTCGACCATTGCTTTGGCGGACATCGTCTCACCGACCGTTGCTTCGCTACCCACTATTGCTACTCTCCATTTGTCTTTCTGAAGTGCTCTCTCTCTCTCTCTATATATATATATATTTGGTCTATAGAAATGTCGGGGAGGGGGGGGGGGGGGGGGGGGGTATTATAGTCCAGGTATTAGCAAGTTTATTGGGTCAAAGGAGTGTATGTAGTTGAGTTTTATTAATAAAGGAGTTTTGGCAAAAATAGAATACGGGATGGGTTTTCAACTCAAGTGATCCAATTTGAGGACTTTCTCACTAAAATTCTAATGTAAAAATACCAAATAACCAAATTATAAACCCAAAATTACCATTAAGGCCAAAATAATTTGGCATCTAAAGAATATTCCATTTTAGCCTCTTTTATATAATAACTGGGAAGATGGCCCGTGCAATGCACGGGCATTGGCTTTTGTAGAAAAAATACAATGTATATATATATTTTTAATGTAGACAAGAAAGATAAATAAGTTTTATTAATTCTTAAGATGGTGTTAGAAAAAATATGGTTTAACAACTATATTAATTGATGTTGACCTACAATTTAATACTCTTTTCTTTAACGTATAGATAATATATATTTATATATATATACTAGGTATTGCCCGTGGCTAAAGCCACTACCGAACAATTCAATCCATACATGCTTTCGGCCATTAATCAACTACATGTGCACGTAACACTTCAAATTACTATAAATTGTGCGTACAACGCAAATAGAACATCTCACAATAGTATAGTAATTAATACGGAAAAAGTGAATACTGCGCCAATAAATAACTTCACGTGCTTATTGGCAAGTAAACAACTTTACGTGCTTTCGGCACTTAATACAACAAATATAGAATATCAAAATCCATCAAAATTCCACAATATCACAAAATGATGAAAGTGTAGCATACCAAATATAAATACGACAATAAGATTCATGTCCGGTTACAATATAAAGACAATAATTTTCACTTATTGCATGATTATTTGCGTTCTTTAGGAGTCCAACTATGAAAATGCACATGATATTGAAAAAACTTAAAAATAATGAAGGTTCTAATGATAATTGAACAGAGATATTACTAACACTTGGAAAAAAAATTATTGCAAAATGACATGAACGTGAGAAAAGTTAAGTGCATCAAGTTATTGTGCGCCATTTTCTCTCAATTCTTCTATTTGCCTGCAATTAGAACGAAAGTTAAAGTTAGAAACATACACAACAAAGTAGACATAATTTTTTTTTAGCTACGTGCAATCAGTTTAGATTGATTTTTCATTCACCTTGAATTCACGTAATTCATTCATTACAGCTCCTCGATCCCAATAATTAGAAGTTTCCTATAAAACATTGTGTGTTGATGTCATTTATTAAATACTTCAAAATAAAATTTGTGTAAAAAAAAAAATCAGCCTTACCTGAATTTTTGAATTTAACATTTTAACGATTTTGCGATTATAGTGTCTGTAAAACTATCAACAACATTTGTTTTATTTGTTAATAAGATAGTAAAAATAAAATAAAATACGCGCTCACAAACACACACACACATATGCATGATTTTTTTACCAATGAAATCATACCATATGTATCTTTTTTTTGTTTATACGATCCTTTTTTTGCCTGAAAGTCATAAATTCTATTAGGCATAATGAAATAGTAAAAAAAAAAAGAAAAGAAAGAGAACAAATTAAAATAAAAATTGTTTACCGCATAGACTGCACACTATTATACATTCTTTTCATTCTGAAATTGCTCAAGTTTTTAAAGTCCGCTCGCAAATACTTCTGTATTCGTGTACTACAATTGAAAAACACATCACAAATCAAGAATTTATATTTTGTCATTAATGTAATACAAAAAAAATGTAAGAATGCTACTTATGACTTACTGTTCATCGCGTTTTCTCTTCCATTCCTTCATTATTAGCTTTCCCAATATGATCCCGTTCATTGTTATAGATAAAGCCCAATTATTAGCAATTACACGCAATTGTAGATTCTTATTTTTTGTATCCATCTAAGAGACCTTACCTGGAGTATCTTTAGAATGACAACATAATAAATAATAAGCAATTAGTTACAATTAAAAATAAAATATTTTATTTAGTGGATTATAAAATTTTAAGTGTTTAAAACTTCAAATAAGTTGTATAAAAGAAATTTCAAATAAATAGAAGTCGTTTTATGAATTTAAAAAAAGTTTTTTTTTAAAAAAACTGATTTGATTCTTGTTTATTTTTTTTAAAAAAAAATGAGTTGTGCACTTTATATTAAAAATAAAAAAATAAAGAGGGAGGAGAAGTTGTTTTTTTTTTTTTTTTTTAAAATCTAAAGAAGGGGGTTGGGCTTTCAAGGAATCGGTGGGTAACACAGGACACAAACCTCCAGAATAAGCTACATCCCAATAAGGCTACTTACAAAATCACATCAATTCTAGGTAATAGTTATTGCCCGTGACCGAGGGCACTGCCCAGAGAAAAAGGAAGAAAAAAAGGAGGAGGTTTCTATGTCTCAAATGAGCAGTAAACATTGGTTTTAACTATACTGATGTATAATGTATTCACAAACTATTGTAAAAAATCGACACTGTATCCTCTGTTATTTTGACATTAGACCCTGTTAACATCACAGAAGCATCATGGAAGCAAGATGGACATTCAATAAAATATTTGACTATCAATTAAAAGCATCATGAAGGCAAATCATATGTACTGACTAACAATTCTTCTTGACAAAATGGGGGAATTCACAACTCTTATCCTTTCTTTCTATTGCTGACTGAAAAAAATAATAATTTTAGCAGAGGGGAAAATAAACGAAAATCTAATTAACCATGCACACCCAGACGGTTGTAAGGTACCTCTATTGAACCAGCTGACAGGCTCAAAGTAATCAAATGCTAAAGAATCAAATGACAAAACCACAGATCATTTTCTATTAAAAAAAAATATGATATACATTAATCTTTAAATTTGAAGGTGATATAAAAAAAACCAAAACAACATGATGCATGAAATGAAGTTAGCAAAGTGAAGGATTACATGAATCAAGTAACTCAAACTGATCTATGAAAGAGGACGAACATACTTGGCAAGCTTTAGTGGGATCATTTTGTAGATATATATAGATTAGATAAAAGAATGAATCAATGCACAATATTGGGTGTTAAGTTATGGAAAGATCAAAATTGGGGGCTAAAATTGAGTGAAGAAGTAAATTTTAAGAATTCGAAACTTGAATCATTCAAATTGCCGAATTGGAAATAAAAGAAATAAAAAGGGAAAGAATGAGTTTAGGATTTCAATTGGGAAAGAATGATTATGGGAAAATTAAATGTTTGACTCACATTTAATGCAAATTTTATGTTTAAATAAATTTAGAGTAATGTATATTATAATTAGGATAAGAATTAAGACATTGATAAGAATTAGGAAATTGTCATCATACAGATTTCATGCACTTTTCAAAACCATGCCAAGGGAAAGAAAAAAAAAACTGATTTTTAATTGATAAATTGATATCAAATGATTATGAGAAAAATAGTTCCATTTCAAATTTTATAATTGTCAGATTGATAATGAGTTAATTCAGGAATGTTTTGAGGACAATCTGCAAAAATTATATTTAAGTTTTCATGCACAATTATGGGCACTACATATGTCATTCCTATGATGGGCAGATGTAAAACTTACATCTGCCCATCATAGGAATGACATATGTAGTGCCCATCATACAAATCAGTAAAATCAGAACATAAAAAAATTTATGTATGCTGATGAACAAATCAGAAAATCAATTAAATTTGGTATTCACACAATCACGGTTCTATAATAAGGCTCATATCCAAACAGTTGGGTGAAGTAGCAAAATTTTGGATACGAAATTTAAGGGCTAAAAAATTTGAATCAATGCAAATTTAGATGAAGACAAAACTAAACACAATCACGGTTCTATAATAAGGCTCATATCCAAAATTTTGGGTACGAAATTTAGATGAAGATAAAACTAAACTATGAACGATCAATCGTTACAAACATGACTGGACAAAAAAAAGATCAATTGTTATTTTACAAACATGACTGGACAAAAAAAGAAGAAGAATGGTTCCTAAAATTCAGAGAATCATCCTAAAATATCAATATACTTATTGATTAGGCAATATTTTGAAAAACTACAATTTAGGATGATTCTAGAAAAATCCAACTTTCCAACAATTAAGAGAATCATCCTAAAATTATGGAAACATAAATTGCATTCAAGTTTAGTCATTAATTGGGAAAATTGAGAAACTGCAATTTTGTGGGGGGGGGGGGGGGGGGGGGGGGGGGGGGGGGGGGGGAGTGGGGATTTAGGCCTTAAAGAAAAAGCCAAATAAGAAATGAGATTTTAACTTTAAAGGAAAACCCCAAAAATATGAAAAAGATAAGGATAATAAAATGAATACACATGCATGCTTTAGCCACGGGCACCATCATACTCAGATCTCAACATCTATAGCTCATGCTTAGCATCTTGGGCCAAATACAGAGTTTTTTCATCTACTACATACACATATCTCAACATCTGTAGTCCCAACTTTGTACAATCAGAACACAACTAAAGGCACCATCACATAATGTAAAGTTTTGAAAAACGATCGATATTGTTGAAAAGAACATTTATTAAAATTATGCTCACAGATTTATTCTAAGTGTTCACATATCTCAACTA
Source organism: Hydrangea macrophylla (assembly GCA_033977485.1). Classification (NCBI taxonomy): domain Eukaryota; kingdom Viridiplantae; phylum Streptophyta; class Magnoliopsida; order Cornales; family Hydrangeaceae; genus Hydrangea; species Hydrangea macrophylla. The sequence continues at coordinate 57,517,676 of CM066993.1, forward strand.
AAGGCACCATCACTAAAGTTTTACATTCGAGGAGCAAACAAACACTGATTTTATCGATGGGGGAAAGTGTATAGATCGATCCAGGAGAATAGACAATATATCAGTTTCCTATGACATTGTTCTTATAAACGATAGGAAAATTTTATGATTAATACCCATCATACAATATAAACGAAAAATAGAATTGATTCAATCCTATGACTTCGGGAAAACAATCAGTTATGGACCTATGAATTGGGGATATCAAAAACAAAAAAATGAGCAAAATACAACAATCAGTTACAAAAAAAATTTAGATCAAGACACTGGATCTATTCGGGATATCAAAAACAAAAAATCAGAAAAAGTGGAAAGAGAAATTTAAAAATCAGACCTGAGTTTATTTTACAATATAAACGAAAAATAGAATTGATTCAATCCTATGACTTTGGGATATCAAAAACAAAAACAATCAGTTATGGACCTATGAATTGGGTATATCAAAAACAAAAAAAATGAGCAAAATACAACAATCAGTTACAAAAAAAATTTAGATCAAGACACTAGACCTATTCGGGATATCAAAAACAAAAAATCAGAAAAAGTGGAAAGAGAAATTTAAAAATCAGACCTGAGTTTATTTTTTTCGATCTGCCTTTTCTTTTTCGTTTTTTTCCATCTTCGTTTTTTTCGATCTGCTGAAAGTAATTTTCCGATCATCTTCCTTTTTTCCAATCTGAATTTTTTTCGATCTTCCTTTTTTCTGGTTTTTCTGATCATCTCTTCTTTTGGGATAGCGTGTGGTGGAGGAGGAGGGTGAGGGTGGATGAGGAGAGAGAGAAGATCCGGAGGTTGAAGAAGTGGGTGGAGGTGGTTCGGTTGGGATATCGTGTGGTGGAGGAGGAGGAGGAGGGTGAGGGTGGATGAGGAGAGAGAGAAGATCCGGAGGTTGAAGAAATGGGTGGAGGTGGTTCGGATGGTGATGGTGATGGAGAGGCGGTGGAGATGGAAAAGTCGTGAGAGAGAGAGAGAGAGACCAGGGGAGGGGTGGGGGTGGGGGTGGGGGTGGGGGTGGGGAAGAGATGAGAGAGAGAGGAGATGGGGACACTGGGAGAGAATGAGAGGTTGAGGAGTAAGGCTGTGGGGGTGGGGGTGTTAACCTACCTTGTCAGCATAAATTGATCCTAGTCACATCCTGGTCAGCATAAATTGATCCTAGTCATATTTGTGAGTGTCCTAGTCATCAAAGTCCCTTCTCCAATATTATATAGATATGTACATACATATATACAAAAAGGGTAATATAAAAAAGGCAAAAGGGTAATTTGGTAATTCGATTCAACAAAAGAGTAATTTGCAAAAGGCTTAAGGGTAATTTGATTATTCAATATATATATTGTAATATAATAAAAAGGGTTTTTGGGAATTCAATTTAACAAACATGAATTTATAATTGTAAACACTTTAAACTTGAAGCTCTTTTCTTTAAGGCATAGAAACAAAAGGTAATTTGCATAAGGCATAAAAGTAATTTGGCTATGCAATTTATAATTGCACACAGTTTTATTCAATTTTTGTATATAATATATTCTATATATGTAATATAATAAAACAATATAAGTATATATATATATACATACAAGGGTAGTTTACAAATGGAAAAAGGGCAATTTGATAATTCAATTTATTATTGTACACACTTCAAATACATAAATAATAATAATAATAATAATAATAATAATAATAATAATAATAATAATAAAAAATTATGATATGTATATATACATATACACATATATACAAAAGGGTAATTTACAAAAAAACAAAAGGGTAATTTGGTAATTCAATTTAAAAAATGGGTAATTTGGTTATTCAATTTATAATTATACACACTTTAAACTTTGACAAAAGGTACTTTATAAAAGGCAAAATGGTAATTTTAATAATATAATAAAATAATATATGTATATATGTACACACAAGGGTAATAACAAAAGGAAAAAGGGTAATTTGATAATTCTATTTAACAAAAGGGTAATTTGGTAATTCGATTTCTAATTGTACACACTTTAAACACATAAATAATAATAATAAATTATGATATGTATACATATACACACACACACACATATATGAAAAGATAATTTACAAAAGTAACTTAAGGCTTGTTTGGTAATAATAATAATATATGTATATATATACACACAAGGGTAATTACAAAAGGCAAAAGGGTAATTTGATGATTCTATTTAACAAAAGGATAATTTGGTAATTCGATTTCTAATTGTACACACTTTAAACACATAAATAATAATAATAAATTATAATATGTATACATACACACACACACACACACATATACGAAAAGATAATTTACAAAAGTAACTTAAGGCTTGTTTGGTAATTATAGGATTCCTTAAAAGTTGTCTTAAGGCTCAAACAAGCCTTGCCAAACAAGCACTAAATTTTAAAAATAATCTAAGACTTGTTTTAGAAAAGTGAGTGAAGGCTTGTTTGGTAATTCAAATATTCCTTAAGAAGTTGCCTTAAGGCTCAAACAAGCCTTGCCAAATAAGCATTAATTTATAAAAACTATCTAAAACTTGTTTGGTAATTCAAAGAATCAGTACAAAAAACACAAACATATGCTAGTGCTTTATTTGTGAAAATCAAAAAAAGAAAAACAAAACAAAACAAAACAAAACAAAACCAAACAAGGCATAGGCCAATTCGGGTTGTGTTGTGTCTTGTTTGTGTTAGTGGTTTATTTGGGAAAATCCAAAAAAATAAAAATAAAACCAAACAAAACCAAACAAGTTAGTGACTTGTTTGGAAAGAACGAAAAACCATACAAACCACAAAGCAAAAAAGCGATTGTGGCAAACAAGGCACAACCTACAATTTGTTGACTTCTGGGGTGTTTTGAACCAAATTGTAAATATTTGTAATTATTGCTTGAAAAGTTAATTGAATAATCACTTGTAGATTAAATAATTTTAATAGTTGAATCAAATTGTAAATATTTGTAATTATTGGTTAAAAAGTTGATTGAAGCATCATTTGTAGATTAAATAATTTTAATAGTTGAATCAAATTGTAAATATTTGTAATTATTGGTTGAAAAGTTGATTGAAGCATCATTTCTAGAATAATTATTGGTTGAAAAGTTGATTGAATCATCATTTCTAGAATAATTTAATTTTAAAAGTTGACCTAATAATAATAAGGGTTGTTTTGTGGGTGAAATGACCAACCTACCCTCACAAAAGGACAAAAACTCAAAGTAAAATTAAAGGAAAATGGAGCAAAAGATAAAAGTAAAGGTAAAATCGTCATTTCAAACAAATCAAGAAATACCAAAATTAGACAAAATTGAAATTGAAACCACTCTAAGCCTCTTTTATAGGAAACAACTCTAAGCCTCTTTTATAGAATAGTTGAATCAAATTGTAAATATTTGTAATTATTGGTTGAAAAGTTGATTGAATCATCATTTCTAGAATAATTTAATTTTAAAAGTTGACCTAATAATAATAAGGGTTGTTTTGTGGGTGAAATGACCAACCTACCCTCATAAAAAGACAAAAACTCAAAGTAATCATTAAAGGAAAATGGAACAAAAGATAAAAGTAAGGGTAAAACAATCATTTCCAAACATCAAGAAATACCAAAATTGGACAAAATTGAAATTGAAACCACTCTATGCCTCTTTTATAGTATAATGTAGATAGATATATCATAGTGTAGATGATGAGATATCCTTTAAAGCCATATATCTAAGATTAGTAAAGGCTATGTAGTGTAAAGGTAAAATGACATATAATGATAAAACAATTGATAAAATGACAAGTAAGGACAATTGAAATTGAAATACTCTAAGGCTCTTTTATATTATAGTGTAGAAATAAATAGTATGAATATTTTTTCTTTTAGATTTTCTCGTATTATTTAAGGATGAAAGAAAAAGAGAGTGATTTTCCTATGGGAATAATACTCAATTAGTCAGTTTATGGACGTACTTATTAGTGTGTGGTCTATCAACTGGAAATGCATAACAAGTTCATTTTGAATTTCCTCTAGTGAAAAGAAACTTGTTATAGGAAAAGAAACTTGTTTTTGTTTTTTTTGCTAAAACATCAATTCATATCATTAGAACAAACACAAGTACATGAAATAAAAAAGGATTATCTTACAACACATGGATAGCCATTGGCCAAAAATAATAGAAAAGCAAGTGAGGGATAAGATCCCCTCCTCATGCTGAAAATATAAAAGGAAAACACAGGTACACGTCCCCGTGCACCTAAGAGAGGCAACTGATCTTGTTAGAATCAAGATAAAAAATATACTCTATTTTAAAAGATTTGTAGTTTGAAAGTAGAGGTCGAACCCACATAGATTGAAATACTAAAGAACTTTAATATTAAAACATAAACCTAGTTAATTAAGAAAACATTATTTTGATTTTGGTTTTAATTAAACTAAGAACAATGAAAATAAATCTAAACTATGAAAGTGATGAAAAATTATTTTAAACGATATTTAAGGTGAACCTAAGATTGCAAATCCACCACTAGCTTCATAATAAGGGTATCTATGCATTCAATTAGCTTATTACGTTGGATGATAATGGGGAATTGTAGATACAAGCCCAATTCTTCCGTCAAGAAGATAATTACGATTCAAGCACCAACATAATTCATCTTTAGTTGGCACGGATTGTCTCACACTAAACTAGGGTTGCGACACAATCTGTCTTTCCTAGGCATGAACTATTCGGTTACTTGATATCACAATTCAAATAAGCACCATTACATGTAAATAATCCATACAAGCACACCAAATATAGATCATTGAGTACATCACATTTCAAAATAGATCTAAGACAAGAATAGATTTTGAAAGCAACGATTTAATCAATAGAAGTACAATTTATTATAAAAAAAATCCTCTGAACATGTAATCATCATCCATACATAATAAAACTAAAAGAAAAACATAAAATACACCCTATTATTTAGCTAGGGTTTCATTGAAATCCTAGATCTAGGTCTAAGCAGCCATAGAATTGAGATTGACAAGATGTTGATGGAGGAGGCCATGGAAATCCTTGGTCTTCTTCTTCTTCTTCTCCTTGCTTCTCTCTCTTCAATGGCTGAAGTTTTTTGTTGTATAAGGATGTGTATAATGTTGTGTAATGATGTGTAACCCTAAATTTGATTTAGAATAGGATTTATATAGATTTTGGAAGGATTTAGGAAGCTTTCCTAAGTCAGATTGCACTAAAACTGCTATATTTACGTTTCTGGACGTCATATGCACAAACCACCTTCGCTGAGTGCTCTAATTTGATGAAATATACATTTTTGGTTTTTTCACAGGTCGCTCGTGCGAGGTAGTTTTCACTACACTGCGCACCGATCATAGAATTGCGATAACTTTTTGCTCGGACCTCGGATTGACTCGCCGTTTATGGCCACGCGTCCGTAACTCGAAGATCTACATTATATCATTGGAGAAAATTTTCAAATTTAAAGTATTCATTGTCAAAAATGCAATTTACCGAGGCTGCTGTTGTCTCCAGCTTTCAACGGAATCACCTTTTGAGCGTAGAATGTCTTCCAAAGGCACTACTCATCGAATTTTAGTGCATTTTCAAGTTAAAGCTCCAAAACCTACAAAATATAGAATACCTATTAAAAAATAACTAATAACTAAATGAAATGAGCTAACAAAGTGTATCTTTAGGACTATAAACGACAACTATTCGTCGCCGATCATACCCCCAAATCTACACTTTGCTAGTCCTCGAGCAAAGAAAAATATAAAAATAAATACTACTATACTTAAAAAAATCCTAACTCACTGTCGCAGGCAACGCGGTTGCATTTAGCATATGCAATAAGCATTTTAAACCCCTAGGCGTCCCTATTAGGACTAGTGAAGTGTCGTGAGGGTTCTCATCAAATAAGACACCCACATCCATCTTTATTTCATTATATATTTAAAAAGTTTTATTAAAAACAAAAAAAAACATAATATTCAATACTCTTATTATAAAACAATGATTTGAAATAGAAAAATGAACAAGAAGAAATGGAAAAAAACACCTACGTCATGAAAAACAATCCCAAGCACATGCATCGTATAAATCAATAGAGTTTCTCATAAAATTGCACGTGTGTGATGTTGTAGTCAAATGAATATGTGCATGTCATGAACTTGGAATATAACTCGAATAACCATCCACTATGCTTTGACTACGAATCTCACGTCGTTAATTACACTCTCAAATGAAATACTCAGAAACATGTATAATTTCTCTAATATATGGGAGCAAAGGAAATATGTTTTCAAAACGATAAATGCTCACATTTGACTCGAAAAAAACGCATGACACAAAAGAATAGTAGTCTCATGGATAGGATGCCAACAATCAAGAAAAATTAATCGTTACCATGTTTTAATCCCCCTCCCATTATTTACATATCCAAACCATGTTTTCTAGGATCAAAGAGGACTTTTCAAAGGTTGTAACATGGTTCAGGCAATGAAAAAAAATAGAACAGATTCATTAGGTAATCTTAAGAATGGCATTGTAAGGCATATTCACTTTATTCCATTCATTCTTCTACCAACTTTCATCTTTTCATTCTCTTCTTTTCATATACTTTTTATATTTCTTTCCTCTTCTGTTTTTTTTTCTTCTTCAACCTTTTTCTTTCCTTTCCTTTTCATTACTTTTGAAACGAATATTCATTGACTACCAAGGCAACTGCCCTAAACATCATCTTGTTTTCTTCTTCTTCTCAATCAACACATCACCTTATCACCACTAAAGGTTGACGAATCTCTCAGTGGTGAACTCCAAGTTGGTCAAGTTTGAGCAAAAAAAAGGATAATGGTGATTAAAGAAAAATGGCATTTTATCAACTTAAAGGGGCGAACTAAGGAAATTTTATCATTTTTCGATCTATGGTAAGCAAATAGGGTCTACCATCATTTTCTATGGTCATATGGCTCATCAATGTTTACAACGGAAGATTATTTAGCATGGTAGCAAATATTTTAACTTGACTATCAACCAAAACAAGAATAATGAGACTATAACAACGAGTTAATGCGCTACTTCAAATGAAATTCGATAAACACAAAATGTATTTATAACCCTCTAAATAGAATAGATAGGCTCAAAAGCTCACTGGGTTAAGTCTCCACCATGTGTTATCTAGAAATTCGAATCATATAATAGTTCACATCAAACATGTATTCAAGTGACTACGGGTAGTGCATAGTTTTGTATGCAAATTTATGATATAAAACTACGATTCGAATGATAAATATCCTAAACATCGCATCATGACTTCAGCAAATGTTTAACCACATCTTCTCATGTTTACCATTCTATAATAATCCAAGTTATATAGCAAGAAGTATCGAATTAAGATTGCAATAACGTCGGTAACATCATTTATTTAAGCACAAGTATCAAAATTTTTTTTGAAAAAATTGGTACAAAATAATGTGCATGTGAGTGCATACCCCCAAACCTAAACCTTTAATTATCCCCCATGAAACAGTAAAATGAAAGAAAGGAGAGTACATAAAAAAGGAACGACATTACTTCGATCTCGGCAATCACAAAATAGGTAAACGTATATGAATATGATGATAAAGTTCAATCACCCCAAATGGAGCTACTAATTTACCTGTCAATACTTGACAAACAAAATAATAATGATAGCTAATAGAAATATAAGTATGTAATACAGAAAAACTAAACTAAACTAAACTAAACTAAAACCAAAAGACTCAATGAACATCTAAAAAGAAAACAAAAAGAACTTATGAAAACAAAGAAGGACTCGATCTAAGTAGGCCTAAGAGAGCATAAATAAAAGAACAAATACCTAAACAAAGTTTGGGAGAAAGAAGAAGAAGATCCAAAAGAAAAACACAAAAAATGCCACCTCGCGCGAGCGGGCCACGCGCGCTACCTTTGCACGCGCGAGTCCCTCCGCGAGGTAGATCTGAAGCTGCTTTTAAGTTTCATAAAGAAAAATTTACAAGTCAAAGGCTCGCGCGAGCGGGCTGCTCGGGCGATTACCCCTCATGTGCGCAATTTTAAGCGCGACATGAATCTGAGGCATATATAAAAATTTTGGAAAAAATTTTCTCTAAGGTAAAATCTCGCATGAGCGGGCCGCGCGCGCGACTTGTTATTTTTCACTTTTCTTTCTCTTTCAATGTCAAAAATTTCAAAATAAATTTACTTCGACCCTCAAACCTGTCTAGAAAACTCAAAAATTGACTGAATTGACCTAAAAAGCATTAAAAGATAAGAAAAACGAACGAAATAAAGCTTGGGTTGCCTCCCAAAAAGCGCTGTCTTTCACGTCTTCAGCTAGACCGTTCTAGTTCAAGACTTAAGGAGGCCGTAACTCAGACTTTGTACCTTGGAAGACAAGAGGGAGACTCCGGTGGAAAACAGAAATAATGCCATTATTCTTTAACTCGATCAACGGTTCTCCCTGATCATGTTCAAATTGATTTCTCACCTTCTGAGTAAATTCTTCATTAGGATCCAGGTTATTTGAATTCGTCCACCCATTACTCACTAAATTATTCTTCTTACTTACTTTTAATTCTTTATTATGTTCAATTGTTTGTCTAACTTTACACTCCTCAACACATAGGTAATCATCGTCATTGGGAGGTTGATCAATAGCGTTAAAAATGTATAATTTTAGGTTCATATTTTCGAATGACATTTTTATTACCCCTGTTTGACAGTTGACGTGCGCATTAGCGGTTGCCAAGAATGGACGACCAAAAATGATAGGAGTGCGTCTCCTAGCATATAGCACAAGTCCGGTGTCAAGGACCATGAAATCGACGGGGTAGTAACATTTATCAACCTTAACTTGGACATCTTCAACGATTCTTCTAGGGATTTTAACAGAACAATCCGTTAATTGTATGGTAGCGACTGTGGGTTTAAGTTCACCTAGACCTAGTTATTTGTAGACAGTATGAGGTAAGAGATTAACACTCGCCCCTAAGTCAAGGACAACCCGATGAATGACAGTGTCACCTATGATACATGAAATCATTGGTGTACCAGGATCCTTATACTTCGGAGGTGCATGTTGGAAGATCGAACTTACTTTTTCGATGAGGAAGACCTTTTTCGGAGTATGACTGCGTAACTTGCGCTTTTGAGTGCATAGGTCTTTTAGACATTTAGCGTAAGAGGGAATTTGTTTAATCGCATCGAGGAATGGGATATTAATTTTCACTTGTTTAAATACCTCGAGTATAACTTCAATTTTTGACTCTTTCTTTGAAAAATGTGACGGTTCGTCGACGTTTGATGGAAAGGATAGTTTCGGAACATAAGCTGTCGGGACCGGTTCGTTGTCTTTTTTAATTCAATTCGTGCCCTCACCCTTCTCATGATTTAAATTATTGTTTACATTTTTCTCACTCTTATTCGGAATTTCAACAATTTCCTCTTCCCGAATAGTCATCTTAGTCGAAATAGCGTTTACTTGCTTACTCGAACCCCCATTCTCAAATTGTCCCTTAGGGTTTTAAATAGGTTGACTAGGCAACTTACCCTCATTTCTGCGACTCTTCGCATTAGTTATTTGACCCATTTGGAACTCAAGCTTTGTAATAGATTGTGTGTGAGAGTGCACTATTTATGCTTGTGCTTGCACTTGCATCTCGATAGTCCTAAGGGACGCCAACACCTTTGCCTCAAAAGCGTTATCCCTTGGAGGGTTAGGATTAGGAAGAGGGTGTTGGTATTGACTTTGTTGAAATTGGGGTCGGTAAGTATTAGAAAAATTAGTTGTCATAGGATTATAACTATTTCGTGGGAATTGTTGAATAGAGTTAATGTGTTACTTGACGAATTCCAAAAATTGAGATGAGGATGGGCATGCAAGTGTAGAATGCGAAGACTCGGAATATATTTGGCAAATTTCATGAGAGGGTGAGCTCGACGATTGGTTCATTGTCATTAATCGGTCAATTTTTTAGATAGTTCTTGTAATTCAATTGAATGACTTGACTCGAAATGCTCCTCTCGCTTAGGTTTAGGTGGAAGACACCCCTCAGGATGTACCAACATGGCTTGGTGCATCAAATTTTTGCTTAATGTTTCAAAAATTTTCCATGTCTCGTCAGCGCTTTAGTGCAAGAAGGTACCCGCACAAACGACATCGACTATATTACGAAGGGAGGGAACAAGTCCCTCATAGAAGATCTGTACCAATTGCCACTTGGGAACTTGATGATGTAGGCAATAGCGTAATAATTCTTTAAATTGTTCCCAAGTGTCATAGAGTGTTTTCCCATCTTGCATCACAAAATTCGTTATAAATTTTCTTATCTGATTAGTTCTTGTGATAGGGAAAAACTTTTGTAAAAATGCGGTATGTAATGCTTCCCATGTTCTGATAGTGTTTGGCTCAAGAGATTGGAGCCAATACTTAGCTTTATCTTATAAGGAGAATGGAAAGAGATGCAATTTTAATTCATCATCAGTTAGGTTTTGGATTTTTAATGTAGAGCATATATCTTGGAAATCTCCTAAGTGCTGATAAGGATCTTCTTTAATACAGCCATGAAATGAAGGGAATAACGCAATGGTAGATGACTTTATCTCAAAGTGAGATGCCGTCACCTCTGGTAATTCGATACCTGCTTGTGTCGTGTAGGCCGTAGGTATGAAATAATCTTTTAAGGGAGGCATTTGAGGTACATTAGGGTTATTTCCATTGTTTTGGTTGTTTCCATTGTTTCCAATGTCAGCCATTGGAATAGGTTTGATGTTAATAATTTAAGTTTTTCTGAAACGTTTAAGTGTGCTTTAAATTTCGTCCAGAAATAATGACGACAATTTCGGAGTTAATTCGTCGTCTAATAACAACCTAGCTCTAGAAGCTTGGGTTGAAGACTTAAGGACACTAAGGGTATGTTCAAGTTCAGGGTCAAAAGAATGTAATTCGGATTTACTTGAACGCGTACCAAACATAAACTAAAAAAAAATGACACTAAGATAAAGACTGACTCAAACAAATACGAAAGACAACCACGCAAATAAGACAATAAGCACACAACTACTATGATGCATGAAAATTATCCTGAAATGCAGTGATTCGCGTCAAAGCCCAGCGCCCCGGATTTCCTAGCTAATGCACGTGCAAATCACCCCTAAACTAATGCAAATAGTGCATCTCAGCTCCATGACTTACAGTGGTTTGAACCGAGTTTTAAAGGAAGCGATTTACTTGAATTTTATTTTTATTATTTTTTAATTCGGGTAAGCTCCTTTGATATGTTAAGCTCTTCCTCTCCAAAATGCTAGAATTTGATGGCTCGAGAAACTACAAAACACAAGAAAAAGTTAGTGACTCAAAATAAAAACGGAAAATAAGAAAAAGAAAACCTAATCTAATATTTACGGATTAACTAAACTAAGATTCTAAAGCTAAAGGTAGTAATTTACAATCCCCCGCAACGGCGCCAAAAATTGATCTTGTCAAAATCAAGATATAAAAGTATACTTTATTTTTTAAGGATTTGTAGTGTGAAGTAAAGGTCGAACCCACAGAGATTGAATTACTAAAGCATTTTAATTTTAAAACCTAAATCTAGTTAATTAAGAAAATAGAATTTTGATTTTGGTTTTAATTAAACTAAGAACAATGAAAGTAAATCTAAACTATGAAAGCAATTAAAAGTTGTTTTAAACGATATTTGAAGTGAACCTAGGATTGCAAATCCACCACTAACTTCATAATAAGGGTATCTATGCATTCAATTAGCTTATTACGTTGGATAATAATGGGGAATTGTAGCTACAAGGCCAATTCTTCTGTCAAGAAGATAACTACGATTCAAGCACCGACATAATTCATCTTCGGTTGGCACGAATTGTCTTACACTAAACTAGGGTTGCGACACAATCCATCTTTCCTAGGCATGAACTATTCGGCTACTTGATATCACAATTCAAATAATCACCATTACATGTAAATAATCCATACAAGCACACCAAATATAGATCATTGAGTACATCACATTCAAAATAGATCTAAGACAAGAATAGATTTTGAAAGCAACGATTTAATCAATAGAAGTACGATTTTATTATAAAAAATCCTCTAAACATGTAATCATCATCCATACATAATAATAAAAAAAAAAACATAAAATATACCCTATTACTTGTCTAGGGTTTCATTGAAACCCTAGATCTAGGTCTAAGTGGCCATAGAATTGAAGACTGGCAAGATGTTGATGGAGGAGGCCATGGAAATCCTTGGTCTTCTTCTTCTTCTCCTTGCTTCTCTCTCTTCAATGGCTGAATTTTTTGTTGTATAAGGATGTGTATAATGTTGTGTAATGATGTGTAACCCTAAATTTGATTTAGAATAGGATTTATGTAGATTTTGGAAGGATTTATGAAGCTTTCCTAAGCCAAATCCCACTAAAGCTGCTATATTTACGTTTCTGGACGTCATATGCACAAACCACCTTCGCTGAGCACTCTAATTTGATGAAATACGCATTTTTTGTTTTTTCGTAGGTCGCTCGCACAAGGTAGTTTTTACTGCACTGCGCACTGATTGTAGAATTACGATAACTTTTTGATCGAACCTCGGATTGACTCTCCGTTTATGGCCACACATCCGTAGCTCGAAGATCTACATTTTATATATCTAGAGAAATTTCTCAAATCCAAAGTATTCCTTGTCAAAAATACAATTTACTGAGGCTGCTATTGTCTCCAGCTTTCACTGGAATCACCTTTTGAGCGCAGAATGTCTTCCAAAGCCACTAATCATCGAATTTTAATACTTTTTTAAGTTAAAGCTCCAAAACCTACAAAATATAGAATAGTTATTAAAAAACAACTAATAACTAAATGAAATAGGCTAACAAAGCGTATCTTTAGGATTATAAACGATAACTATTCATCATCGATCAACAACCAAGGAGAGATTATACCCACACGCTTGGAAGCTATGGGAACCCCCATCCACTGGAATACCAGAGTGCCACCCTGAACGGGTAGGAGGTCGCAGTTGCCATTTTCTTTGAGGAGAGAACTTAGATGTGTCGGAACTGGTATGAGAACCCAAACTCCAGACAGGACAACACCAGATCTGTAAGAAAACATCTTCAAATCTGAAGAAAGCATACGGGAAACAATCTTCACAAAGGAAGGGGAAGAGCTTCACAGAGGATGGGGGAGAAAACCAAACAAGGCCTTATTTAGAGATATGGGACAAAAGGAAAAAAAGGGAATGAGGAGGGAGGTCTAACCAAGAAGAGTGGGAAGTTGTGGGGTGGAGAGGCATGGCTACTACTGTTTTTTCTTAGGGTTAAAACAACCAATTGCTTCTCTCTCCTAGAGAGAGAAACTTGTTGTAGCCCCTATAGACATGGATATTGATAGAATCGAGGATGGTCTCATTGATGATCTTAAGCTCATGTATTTATTTATTAAATGAGCCTACAATTTATATTAGAGCTTGGCTTGTTATTAAGTCCAAGTCGAACTTATGTATGCTTGAGGTTGACTTGTTTATTGAGTGAGCCTAAGACTCAAACTTGATCTTGTCTCGTATAAACTAATTTCGGTTTAATAATCTTTTATCCAAACTTGATTTTTGACTCTTATAAACAAGTCGAGCTCCTGTATCTTCTAAAATTACATAGTCTTAGGGATAGATCTAGGAGTTTGGGGGGGGGGGGGGTGTGAAAGGGGTAGTGAGTTTACGGCTAGGGCAACGCCACCGAGGTGATATTTTTTAGATCTATTTATACATTTTTTTTTTGGACAGATGAAGAAATTAGAAAAATTGAAATTGATTGGCACCAAATGTACAATAAAATAACACCTTGTTACTACAAATTGAGATCAAGAAGTTGAATGTTTCGTATAGGTGTGTAAAGTAGAGAATTTTTTTAAGTTTTAGAGGGGGGCTTAAGTGTAAAAATATATTTTTTAGGGTATATATGGTATTCTTTAAAAATCAAGGGGGTGCTTGAGTCCCCCCTTCCCCTACATATGTTCATCCCTGCATAGTTTATAATAGATGTGTATATACAAGTCACTATACAAGTTCTTTATTAAGTCTATTCATGTACTTACTAATAAAAAATGAGTCTTCTTTAAACGTGTTCACGAGTTTTATCAAACCGAGTTCAAGTGTATTTTAGCTCGACTCATTTGTTTGTTTGTTTGTTTGTTTTTTCCGCTCAGCAAAAAAAAAAAATTTATTAGTCATGGACAAATCCATGGGACAAAGAAAGCAGCCCTTACAAGCCTAAGCCAATAAGAACATTGCTTATGACCACCTCAAAAAAAAAAAAACATTCCATAAGGACACCAAAACTTGGCCATCAACAACCACAATCTATCTGGTGTTGTTCTGTTTGGAGTTGGGGTGGGTCATGGTTGTTTCGACACATCTAAGTTCTCTCCTTGAGGAAAGCTGCAACCGCAATTTCTTACCCTTCCAGAATGGTACTCTGGTATTCCGGTGGATAGAGGTTCCTATAGCTTTCAAGCATATGAGTATAAACTCTCCTTGGTTACCTCTCTTAGGTGTACATGGACATGTTCCTGTGTTTTACTTTTTTTCTTTTCCGCATGAGGAGGGGATCTTGTCCCTCACTTGCTTTTCTGTTGTTGTTGGCCGAAGGCTATCCATGTGTTGTAGGATAGTCCTTTTTGTTTCTTGTACTTGTATTTGTTTTTAATGATATGAATTGATGTTTTAACCAAAAAAATTCAACTCAAAATCATCAAAACAACCATAGTATATGAATAAACCCCATAATAACGTCACCCATAGCCAAGCACCCTCAAACTGCACAACAACTAGAACCAAGTAAAACAAAAAAAAGAATAACAACAAAAAAGAATACAGACCAAGCAACCAGATCAACCAAACCAAAGCCAAGCCAACTGTATGCCCAACTTAAACAAGAAACACTTACAATAGCTCGACACTTCAGACATCTCGCACTCCAACTTTATGGAGATGATGAAACTCCTAAAATGAAAAAAGAAGTCTTCTCAGAATCTTTTATAAGATCGCTTTGAAGTTGGTGATCCTTGAGTATATTTGCTTGGTGAACCTTTTGGAAAGTTTGATTACTATGTGCTTTACTCAGATAATGCACCAATCATCAAACCTCCCTCACCATGCCAGCCATCTTCTCCACTAAATCCTCCAGATCCATAATCCCATGCTATGTGATTGTTTCATCTTCTACTCATCCTACCTTGATGATTTCCCTCCTTTCTAGTTTACTTCCCCTGGAGATAACCTTTGCCAAGTCCATAAAATACCTGTACCTTCTTGCTGGGTGTATTCCAAGTTGCCAGAATTAGGGGTGTTCACGGGTCAGGTGAGTCGGGTTTGAGCTTAACCCGTTCATCCACCTAAACCCCATCGGGTTATAGTTTTGTCACCCATCATCCATCCGAATTGTCAGGTGAAACTGACCCACCGATTTTGGGTTGAGTCGAGTCGGGTTTTGGTGAACCGACAACAAAACTGAAATACAATTTTTGTGCTGCTTTGGGATGAAAAAAAAACTAGTTAAATGAAGCTATATACTTGCATAATCAGACCATAAACCAAGAAAAATTAAAATAAGAAGTTAGAACACAAACAAAGGGAGACTAATTACATTCAAATCATCTAATAAGCTAATATCAAAAAGTTTATATTAGAACAAAAGCAAAAGGGTATGAACTTAAATCTAAAATAAAATGGTTTAGCCATTAAAAAAAACAAAGAAGAAAAAAGCACACATGCAATCAAATCTACTATATATATGGTTGGATCTGTAACATTTTAATCAGATTTAGTACATATAGGAGCAGATCTTGTAGAGTACCAAATAAAATAAAAAAATAAAACTCAAACATTGGTGAAGACGTGAAGTGTCCTCGGCAATGATATGCGTTTAGACCCAAGCTTCAGCGGTGACTTACCTTGACAACAGTGTCATCGCACCGCAGGTGGCGGTGGCAATGGCGATGAGAATCGCAGGATGAGAGAGAGAAGAGGTTTATGTTCTTTTGTGGGTGTTGTGTTTGACTTCCCCTTTCGTGTATTGACTTGGATATATTTAAAACAAGATAAGTTGTATATCAATGTGTATGTACTGAGCATGTTGTTAATCCAGATCGGGTTGGGTCGGGTGAGCATCGAGTTTGAACTAGAGGAATCGACGTTCGAACTAATTGCAAAACCCATGAGTCGACCGATCAACCACCAAAACCACTCAACTCCCTTCAGGTCGGTTGTGTTGGTCGGGTCTCGAGTTTGGTTGGACAGCCCTAGCCAAAATATAGCTTTGAGATCAAATGTGCCAAAAGATCATAATGTCGAGGTAGAGGAAACTTATCATCATGAAGAAAATGATTCAAAGGCTGGTAATTGATAACTAGGCAAAGTTTTCCTCTTTTCTGTTCAGCTCTTTATTGACATAAATTACTTCATATGCCAATTGAGAAGTTATAGGTTCAATTAAACCTTCTTTTTGTAACTGGGCAGTTTCGTCAAGAGCAAATTGATAATGCTCAAGATTCATTCCTTGGTGGCTAGCTTTGGTGGGATTAATAACTTCATTTTTCTTGAAGGCCAGAGATATGAAAAAATCAGGGTGTGTCCAAAGTGGGTGAGAGCATTTGGTAATTATTTTGTATGGGAATTTGCACAAGAAGTGCGAAGAATGTCCTGCTGAATTGGGATCAATGTTTCTAAAATGAACAAGTTAGGATGGCTTGTCCAGGGTAGGAAATAGTTTTTGTAACGCAGTCCTTTAGGTAGCCAAGACCTTAGTAAGAGTTTAGAGAACGTCGAAACCAAGAAAGAGGTCCTTGCCAGGAAGATCAGATCCATAAACTTGTTGCTTAATGGAATATCCAGGGATGAGTTGGATATTGATGGGCTTGCTAATAAGAGTAATCAGAAAACTTTCACTATTAGTAGCTCAGAGTGGGTAAGAACATGAGAACCAGTGAGAGCGGGGTAATAAGGAAGGGTTGATAATGGAAGCAGCAACACTAGTATCAAAGAAAGCAATAACAGGAATGAGTTTGTCATATTTTCTAAAAATAATAGTGATTTTAGCCAAGGGTTGGATTGGATCTGGAGATAAAGATGTGATGTGGAAAAGGTCATCATCAACGATCTCATCATGGTCTTCAAAGTCTGAAGGGTCATCAGAAGAATAATCATCAACCTGGAGGGCGATAATAGTATCTTCTTGAGGATTATCATCCATGGAATAAAATGATTCAATATTGGTATTTCATGGTGTCACGCCCCGACGTAGCATAAATAAGGAAAGCGTTTAATTTCCTTTATGGACCCGTAGGTCGCGACAGTTTGAAGGATCGATTCCGTCCCAAACGTCGAACAACAAAACATAATAATCAGAGGAGAGCAATCAAGGCTTACAAAAGTTTTACTAACTTATTACATCTTACGATACGGGGTCAACTAAGGCACAGACCGCCTTAAAACAAAACAATAACTTATCATCTATTACAGTCATCCTTATAAACATACAGTTTAAAACTTAAAACATATAACTTAAATATGCAATGATAATAACAGTTTCTCTTCCAAAAGCAGCCGTTCTCAATTAGCATAGTCATAAGATTCCTCCTGATTATAACCTGAAAAGCCTGAACAGGAATGTCCAGGACGCATCAACGTCGTCAGCTTCAAGAAGCTGGTGAGTATAAAAAACATAACTTTAAATGTAAAACATACTCATTTACAAATTTTTCCTTTTTAAGTTTGTAAAAATCAACGGTTTCACCACGGAAAGAATTCAATTATAAAACAACGGGGAAAGTATTTAAAAGTCGTTCATTCATTAAAATATATGATCGTGTATGAGACAATGCACCACACTCATCTTACCGACTCTTTTCTCTCGACAAACACAACAACCCACTATCTCACTCCAGTATCTTTGAAACACTAAGGTAGCCACACTTTAGCAACGGGGTGCCAGGGAATGTCCAGTTTGCCTCACACTTTGGTCCGGGGTACCAGGGAGTGTCCAATGCCTCACACTTTAAATACCTAAACCGCCATGCAAATACCGGAGGAAATCTCACGCAGTATCCAGACTCGGGTATCAGGGAGTGTCCGTAGGCCACACTTTAGCACTACCATGGGTGCCAGGGTGTGTCCAAGTTCGGCGTCATACACTTTAACGTTACCATGGGCGCCAGGGAGTGTCCAAATTTGCCACCGTTGCATTACAAAGATACTCTCACCGCAATCTCAACACGTCACACTTTGGTACACCATAACCAGGGAGTGTCCACCACACAATCTCAATCTCAATCTCAATCTCAATTTCATACTCTTTCCACACTGACCATTACTCTTTTCCACACTGACTGACACCCACATGCATGTACCACTGACTCCACATGTATGTCATGAAATTTAAACATAAAGGAATTCGCCGAATTAAAGGAACAATGTACGTACGGGGATCGATAAGTCATAAGACATTGTTTTAATCTTTTCCAACATAACCAATAGTATTCTGTTTTAATAAAAATTCCCAAACAGAACCTTAACGGTGCTTTAAAATTAATCCAAACAGTCCCTTATACGAAAACACACAAAAACCAGAAACTGGCAGAAGTCGCGCGCGTGGGCCGCTTGCGCGAAAGGTCGCTCGCGCGATCTGCCTAATTTTCATTTTATTATAAAAATCTTTCTTTCTGCCTGAAATCAGTCATCTCGAGCGTGCGGGTCGCTCGCGCGAAAGTTATCTCGCGCGACCCTCACTCGCGCGACCTGCTCATTTTTCATTTTCTATATAAAGCTTTTCTGTCTGCCCGAAAACACGAAACTCGCGCGCGATGCTCGCTCGCGCGGGCCGCTCGATTGATGCTCGCTCGCGCTATCGCGCGCGCGAGATGAAGCAGAGACTTCGTCTTCTTTGTCAGAACTGCTCTGTTTCAGTTTTCAGGGCTCTTTTGACCCATTTCCGAATCCGGAAGTAAATAAGGCATGTAATATATGAAAATCTCTGTTTTTCAATGAGGATTAAGAATCTATAACTCAAGAATTTTATGAAAAACTAAAAGATCACAAAACTAATTTTCTTATATACTTTCTCATGTGAATGAATTAGGCTCTAAAACTTCAAACATAGTATATATGATGTATAATCTTTCATAATCATCTCTAAAAACGGATTTTGGTTAAGTTTGAAAAATCCAAGTTTCTAAGCTTTGAAATTCCAACGTGTGATCATCAATGGAGATTAACAATTACATACACTCAAGTAGTAACTAAGCATGAATTACATTTAAGAGTGAGTTTAAAATACTCACTGATGATAAGGATAAAGAGAGTGTGTTGAGAAAGAAGTAGCAATACAAGAATCCAATTGAAGCTTGAAAGCTATGGTGATGTGCTTCTCTCTCTATAATATTTTCAGTAATAAGAACTCTCAAGCTCTCTCTCAACTCTCTAAAATTGCATTCTCCAGAATGTGTTTAATGAGAGGGAGTGTGAATATATAGAACTCACAACTTGGGCTCCAAGTTGTGTAATGTAATCTTCACTCTACTAATTCATTTTAGTTAAAACAAACCAATTACACAACACAAAATCAAACGTATAAACACAGATATACACATCACATAACTCTACAGATTAGCTGAGGGATACTATAGGTTCCTAGGGGTCAAGATGAAGTGTTTGGGAATTTAGACTTGTGGCATAAGAATTACACACACACACTACAAGCATTGCCAAACAAGGCCTAAGGCAATCATTAGTTGCCATAAATAGAAATTAAGTGTATGTCCAATCATACTTTACATCACTTCCAAAATCTGTGGAAGTTTAGCACCGCGCGGACAGTTTTGGAAGTAAACTGGTATTTTCGGGGCGTGGTGGTCACCACAAAAATACAGAAATTTTATTTTAACGTAGGAAGTGATTTCCTGGTTTCATAAAAATACTAATTGAGTTAAAAGAAAACATCTCCACCTTTTTGAAATATAGTTTTGAAATTTAACACAGGCGTTGCTAAATTTTATAAAATCGCAATTTGACCCTAAAAGAATTTCAATAGAAATTAAGTCAAGAATTAAGATTTAACATGTGAGAATTGAAATTAAAATGAAAGCAATAATACAAGTTGAATTTAATTATGACAATTCCATTACAAATTAAATATGAAAATGTAATTTAAAATTAAATGGAAATGCAGGTTGTTACATCCTTCATCCCTTAAACAGGATTTCATCCCCGAAATCAAGACTAACTAGTCATGAAATAACTCCGGGTACTTTTTCCTCATATCAGCTTCGACTTCCCACGAGGCTTCGTTCTCGTCATGGTGATTCCACTGAACTTACACCAACGGAATATCTTTATTCCTCAGCTTCTTAATACTCTGATCTAGAATCTTCACGGGCCTCTCCTTGTAAGAAATGTTATGACTCGTCTCAATATCATCATAACTGACCACATGCAAGGGGTCTCGTATGTACTTCCTTAGCATACTCACATGGAATACATTATGAACCCCAGACATCTTTGGTGGTAGCGCGAGTCGATAAGCCACTTTCCCAACATGTTCCAAAATCTCAAACGGTCCGATGAAACGCGGAGCTAACTTCCCTCTCTTGAGACCGAAGCGTACAACTCCTCGGGTTTGTGAAACCTTAAGAAGTACGTGATCTCCAACACTGAATTCTAAATCCTTCCGGCGTCGATCAACATAACTCTTATACCGGCTCTGTGCGGTTCTCATTCTTTCCTTGACCAAAGAAATCTTCTCGTTGGTTTCTCTAACCAAATCAGGTCCCAACAATTCTGTATCTCCCACCTCTGCCCAACACAACGGAGAACGACATGGTCGTCCGTACAATGCTTCGAACGGAGCCATACCGATACTCGTGTGATAACTGTTGTTATAGGCAAATTCAACCAACGGCAAGTGTGTTTCCCAAGATTCTTCAAAATCGATCACACAAGCCCTAAGCATATCTTCCATGATCTGATTAACACGCTCAGTCTGCCCATCTGTCTGAGGGTGAAAAGCAGTACTCATCTTGAGCGAGGTTCCCATAGTTTCTTGCAAACTTTCCCAAAATCCAGAAGTAAAACGTGCGTCATGGTCTGACACTATCGATACAGGTGCACCGTGAAGTCGCACAACTTGTTGTATGTACATCCGGCTCATCTTTTCCACCGGGTATGTCATACTGTAAGCAATGAAATGAGCAGATTTCGTCAATCGATCCACGATTACCCAAATAGCGTCATGATTCTGCTGTGATCGAGGCAATCCTACTACAAAATCCATCGTAATGTGCTCCCACTTCCAACCAGGAATAGGTAGTGGTTGCAACAGTCCCGAGGGTCTCTGATGTTCAGCTTTGACTTGCTGACACGTCAAACACTTGGATACAAACTCGGCCACGTCCTTCTTCATGCCTTCCCACCAGAAATTTCTCTTCAAATCTTTGTACATCTTAGTCCCTCCCGGGTGAACTGTATATCTTGACCTATGTGCTTCTTCCAGAATATCCTTCCTTAGCTCACCACATCCTGGCACACATAATCTATTTCTGCACCGATATCCTCCATCAACCCCCACTTTCCATTCTGTCGGGCCTTTCTCTGACATCTTTACGAACCACGCCTGAAACTTCTCATCTTCTTTCTGAGCTCCAATAATGCGGTCGATAAGAACAGGCTGTAGGATAAGACATCCAAAAAGTTGTCCTTCTCCTTCTTCAGCATTCCGTATATCGAACTCCGCCAAAGTCTCTAATGCTCGCCATTCTCTAACCATTAAGGAGGCGATCATCTCACGAGTCTGTCGACTCAAAGCATCAGCGACCACATTAGCTTTACCAGGGTGGTATTCCAACGTGAAGTCGTAATCTTTGATCAACTCCATCCATCTGCGCTGCCTCATGTTCAACTCTTTCTGTGTGAACAAATATTTTAGGCTCTTGTGATCGGAGAATAAATCAAACTTCTCACCGTAGAGATAGTGTCTCCAAATCTTGAGTGCAAATACTACTGCTGCCAATTCCAAATCATGAATGGGATAGTTCAACTTATTCGGCTTCAGCTGTCTAGATCCATAGGCGATAACTCTGCCCTCTTGCATAAGTACACACCCTAGTCCTTGATACGATGCATCACTAAAGATAGTGAATTTCTCATCAAGCTTGGGTATAGCCAGTACTGGTGCGGTAGTGAGTCTCTCTTTCAATTCTAGAAAGGCACGCTCATGCTTCTCTGTCCACTTGAACTTCAAATTTTTCTTCGTCAACCCAGTCAAAGGTGCTGCTATCTTTGAGAATCCCTCAACAAATCTTTTATAATAGCCTGCGTGTCCAAGAAAACTCCGAACTTCTGTAGGGTTGCTCGGCCTAACCCAGTTTGACACAACATCGATTTTGGATGAATCTACAGAAATCCCTTGAGATGACACCTTGTGTCCCAAAAACTTCACTTCTTGTAACCAGAACTCACACTTACTGAATTTGTCATACAACTAGTGATCCTTGAGAGTCTGCATCGCAATCCGTAGATGTTGCTCTTTTTCTTCTCCTGACTTAGAATAGATCAAAATATCATCAATAAAGACGATGAAAAATTGATCTAAATAAGGTTTGAACACTCTGTTCATCAGATCCATAAACACTGTCGGGGCGTTTGTCATTCCAAACGGCATCACCAGAAATTCATAATGGCCATATCGGGTTCTGAAAGCAGTCTTAGGTATGTCTTCCTTCCGTACCCTCAACTGATGATATCCCGACCTAAGGTCTATCTTGGAAAATGTCGTAGCTCCTTGTAGTTGATCAAACAAATCGTCAATCCAAGGTAAGGGATACTTGTTCTTGATAGTCACTCGGTTCAATTCTCTGTAGTCGATACACATCCTGAGTGTCTCGTCCTTCTTCTTCATGAATAACACTGGTGCTCTCCAAGGCGATGTCCTTGGACGTACAAAACCTAGGTTCTCGAGCTCTTGAACTTGTTCCTTCAATTCTGATAGTTCGGCGGGGGCCATTCTGTAGGGAACCTTGGTGATCGGTACAGTACCCGGTATAAGCTCAATACAGAACTCTATACTTCTCTCGGGCGGCAAACCAGAAATGTCTTGAAATACTTCTTCGAAGTCCTTGACTACAGGTATAGACGACGCTGTTGTTTCTGTACTGACGACTTCAATGTTAGCCAAACATCTCGTGAGGAACATATCTCCCGAAGGGTTACATTGAAAATCAAAGGGTTGATTCTCGTTGTCGGGGAATGTAATTCTCTTCCTCGCACAATCTAACTTCACTTGATTCTGAGAGAGCCAATCCATTCCTAGGATTATGTCAAACTCCTTCATTGATAGGACAATCAACCTTGCAGGGATTTCATGATCTCCTAGCCGTAAAGGACAGTCCTTGCACACGTGTCCTAATCTGACTGCAGCTCCTAATGGTGAAGTAGCCTTCAAAGCTCTATCTAAACGATGAGGTAAGATACCCAATCTCCAAATTGTATTAACAGATATGAATGATAGAGCAGCACCCGTATCAAATAACACTTTAACATGGGAGTTAAACAGAGTTAATGTACCTTCCATTGCTTGCTGATCGGGTTGAGCTTCTCCATAATCTCCTTCTTCGTACACAGTTCCATCATATCCTACTGCATCAGGGATAACATCATTCAATCGAGTCTGACCCTGTTGTCCATAAGTCATCTGCTTAGGAGCAGTGCAGAACCTGCTGATGTGACCTGGTTCACCACAGTTGAAGCAGACTATTCCTTGCTGAGCAGCACGCCTTGGTGCCTTGCAATCTCGAGCTAGATGACCAGAGTTGCCACAGTTGAAACATTTTCCATTACTACTTCCTTCTCCTACTCGGGGTTGAGTCGGATAGGTAATAGCCTGGGTCTTCTTGCTTCCGTCGAAACTCCTCTTCTGCCCTTGGGTACGATTCATTGGTGGTCTATTCCCAAAATTACCCCTCTGAGGCGATCGGAATTCAAATTGCTTTTGGTTCACTCGAGCATCCTCTTCCAGGTCGGTAGCCAAACCAACAAGTCCTTCAAACGACTTATCTAGGTGGCCGAGAGTCAGGTGATGAATCTGCGGTGTCAGCCCTTGGTTATACTTACGGATCTTCTTCTGCTCAGTATCAACCATATGAGGGGCGAACTGAGACAGTCTCTTGAACTGTGTGGTGTACTCTTGCACCGACTTGGTTCCCTGTGTCAGGTCCATGAACTCCTTCTCTCTTCTGTGCCTCTCCGTAGCCGGGAAGTACTTTTCTAGGAATCTCCCCTTGAACGTGATCCATGTCATTCCTGTAGCAGCTGTGTTCCCGATAGTAGCTATGACCGAATCCCACCAATCTGCGGCAGCATCAGTCAATTGAAAGGTAGCTAACCTCCTCTTATCCATCTCGTTGCATTGGACAGCCTTGAACATACGGTCCATTTGCCTTAACCATTGTTCGGCCTTTCAAGGTTCTGCGGTACCCGCAAACTGCTCGGGCCTTAGTGCACGGAATCTCTCCAGCAGCTTATCCCCAGTTTGGCGGTCTCGTCAGTTGTCATTTGCATTACTAATTCTCTCCAAACGTCTGACAAAAGCTTCAAACATCCCCATAGGATCGGTAGCCTCGGGTGCTCCCTCAATCAAATTCTGATTCCTCCTCGGTCTCCCAGCCATTCTATGCATGATAGTGATGAAGGGATGAGAAACATGCATGAAGCAGAAATGGAACGAAATTTAAGCGATGCCAACAACATTCAAAAGAGTATATTAGATATATATAACTTCTTGTCAAGTTGATACAAAAAGCATGTATGGTCAGATCAATGCCTACCCTACCTGTATGGGTTAGGACGCATGCAAGAGTTAATGTTACAAAAATGGGGTCATTGCCCTACACTCTAATGCATGTAATTACAGTTTGCAAAAAGAGATAGAGCTAATAGTCAAAAGTAGTTAATATGTACAAGGCCATATCTAGAGCGTCAATCATCTCCAAAAGCAGCTATCAGGAGATCTAGAGAATCGACGGGGCAAAATCGCTGCACAAAGAATGGACCGACCCCGTCATAACCGTGAGAGGTCGACGATGAAGCAGGCACAGGGGCATCTGCCTCAACTACCATCTCCTTAGGTAAGGCTAGCTCAAGTACTAGCTCAAGTGCTAGCTCAGCCTCTAGGTCAGCGGCTAAGTCGCCTAGACCTATGCCATCCTCTACATCCTCTCCACCTACTGGGACCACATGAACAGCCTCAACATCGTCCTCGGTGATGGGAACTACTGGTGGGGGCAACTCTAGCTGAGCCAGATGGGCATGCACAATCCGGATCTCGAGGGAAAGATAGAAAGCATCGCTATCAACCAACCTCAAAACTTCGACCAAAACAAAGCACTGAGCCTCTGCAAAGTAACGAAGCTCTAGGCGGATACGAGTCAAGTCAACTAAGCCTACCACGTGAACCTGGTGCCATAAGTCCGATACTACGGTCACTGTGGCCAACTGCTCAACGGCCGGATGATACAAGTCGAGGAAGGCTGGGATCACTGCCCCAGGTGTCACAAAGTGTCCCCCAAATTCGTCTGGTACATATAGCGGATGAGCTGGATCCATACCTGATAAAAAGGTACTACTCAAATCAGGAAAGAGATAATCTTAGGCGTTTGGGTTCTGAGTCTATCCTCCCTGTCATATCATCGGGTGTGCAAAGCTTAAGCTATCAGATCGTGGAATCAGGTCTAAACTGGTAAACCCTAACCTGGCTAAACTATCTTGAGATAAATAATAACCTGGCTCTGATACCACTAAATCCTGTCACGCCCCGACGTAGCATAAATAAGGAAAGCGTTTAATTTCCTTTATGGACCCGTAGGTCGCGACAGTTTGAAGGATCGATTCCGTCCCAAACGTCGAACAACAAAACATAATAATCAGAGCAGAGCAATCAAGGCTTACAAAAGTTTTACTAACTTATTACATCTTACGATACAGGGTCAACTAAGGCACAGACCGCCTTAACACAAAACAATAACTTATCATCTATTACAGTCATCCTTATAAACATACAGTTTAAAACTTAAAACATATAACTTAAATATGCAATGATGATAACAGTTTCTCTTCCAAAAGCAGCCGTTCTCAATTAGCATAGTCATAAGATTCCTCCTGATTATAACCTGAAAAGCCTGAACACGAATGTCCAGGACGCATCAACGTCGTCAGCTTTAAGAAGCTGGTGAGTATTAAAAACATAACTTTAAATGTAAAACATACTCATTTACAAATTTTTCCTTTTTAAGTTTGTAAAAATCAACGGTTTCACCACGGAAAGAATTCAATTATAAAACAACGGGGAAAGTATTTAAAAGTCGTTCATTCATTAAAACATATGATCGTGTATGAGACAATGCACCACACTCATCTTACCGACTCTTTTCTCTCGACAAACACAACAACCCACTATCTCACTCCAGTATCTTTGAAACACTAAGGTAGCCACACTTTAGCAACGGGGTGCCAGGGAATGTCCAGTATGCCTCACACTTTGGTCCGGGGTACCAGGGAGTGTCCAATGCCTCACACTTTAAATACCTAAACCGCCATGCAAATACCGGAGGAAACCTCACGCAGTATCCAGACTCGGGTACCAGGGAGTGTCCGTAGGCCACACTTTAGCACTACCATGGGTGCCAGGGAGTGTCCAAGTTTCGTGTCACACACTTTAACGCTACCATGGACGCCAGGGAGTGTCCAAATTTGCCACCGTCACATTACAAAGATACTCTCACCGCAATCTCAACACGTCACACTTTGGTACACCATAACCAGGGAGTGTCCACCACACAATCTCAATCTCAATCTCAATCTCAATTTCATACTCTTTCCACACTGACCATTACTCTTTTCTACACTGACTGACACCCACATGCATGTACCACTGACTCCACATGTATGTCATGAAATTTAAACATAAAGGAATTCGCCGAATTAAAGGAACAACGTATGTACGGGGATCGATAAGTCATAAGACATTGTTTTAATCTTTTCCAACATAACCAATAGTATTCTGCTTTAATAAAAATTCCCAAACAGAACCTTAACGGTGCTTTAAAATTAATCCAAACAGTCCCTTATACGAAAACACACAAAAACCAAAAACAAGCAGAAGTCGCACGCGCGGGCCGCTCGCGCGAAAGGTCGCTCGCGCGATCTGCCTAATTTTCATTTTATTATAAAAATCTTTCTTTCTGCCTGAAATCAGTCATCACGCCCGGGCGGGTCGCTCGTGCGAAAGTTATCTCGCGTGACCCTCGCTCGCGCGACCTGCTCATTTTTCATTTTCTATATAAAGCTTTTCTGTTTGCCCGAAAACACGAAGCTCGCGCGCACAGCTCGCTCGCGCGAAGGGTCGCTCGCGCGATGCTCGCTCGCGCGATTGCGCGCGCGAGATGAAGCAGAGACTTTGTCTTCTTCATCAGAACTGCTCTCTTTCAGTTTTCAGGGCTCTTTTGACCTATTTTCGAATCCGGAAGTAAATAAGGCATGTAATATATGAAAATCTTTGTTTTTCAATGAGGACTAAGAATCTATAACCAATTTTACATGAATCAATCTATAACTCAAGAATTTTATGAAAAACTAAAAGATCACAAAACTAATTTTCTTATATACTTTCTCATGTGAATGAATTAGGTTCTAAAACTTCAAACATAGTATATATGATGTATAATCTTTCATAATCATCTCTAAAAACGGATTTTGGTTAAGTTTGAAAAATCCAAGTTTTTAAGCTTTGAAATTCCAACGTGTGATCATCAATGGAGATTAGCAATTACATACACTCAAGTAGTAACTAAGCATGAATTATATTTAAGAGTGAGTTTAAAATACTCACTGATGATAAGGATAAAGAGAGTGTGTTGAGAAAGAAGTAGCAATACAAGAATCCAATTGAAGCTTGAAAGCTATGGTGATGTGCTTCTCTCTCTATAATATTTTCAGTAATAAGAACTCTCAAGCTCTCTCTCAACTCTCTGAAATTGCATTCTCCAGAATGTGTTTAATGAGAGGGAGTATGAATATGTAGAACTCACAACTTGGGCTCCAAGTTGTGTAATGTAATCTTCACTCTACTAATTCATTTTAGTTAAAACAAACCAATTACACAGCACAAAATCAAACGTATAAACACAGATATACACATCACATAACTCTACAGATTAGCTAAGGGACACTATAGGTTCCTAGGGGTCAAGATGAAGTGTTTGGGAATTTAGACTTGTGGCATAAGAATTACACACACACTACAAGCATTGCCAAACAAGGCCTAAGGCAATCATTAGTTGCCATAAATAGAAATAAAGTGTATGTCCAATCATACTTTACATCACTTCCAAAATCTGTGGAAGTTTAGCACCGCGCGGACAGTTTTGGAAGTAAATTGGTATTTTCGGGGCGCGGTGGTCACCACAAAAATACAGAAATTTTTATTTTAACGTAGGAAGTGATTTCCTGGTTTCATAAAAATACTGATTGAGTTAAAAGAAAACATCTACACCTTTTTGAAGTACAGTTTTGAAATTTAACACAGGCATTGCTAAATTTTATAAAATCGTAATTTGACCCCAAAAGAATTTCAATAGAAATTAAGTAAGGAATTAAGATTTAACATGTGAGAATTAAAATTAAAATGGAAGCAATAATACAAGTTGAATTTAATTATGACAATGCCATTATAAATTAAATATGAAAATGTAATTTAAAATTAAATGGAAATGCAGGTTGTTACACATGGATATCATCTTCGATCTGAGATAGAGTATGAATCATCTTGTTATTGGATTTTTGTGGGCATTATTTGGCATAATGGCTAGGTTTGCTGAAAATGTAACATCGGTCTGACTTATTATGTCCTCATGACTTTTTCTTGCAAAAATATTTCCATTTTTTCTTGCGAGGATTGAAAGGAGCAGGAGCCATAGATCGAGAACTTCGATACTTGCGAAAGTGCTTTGATTTATGAGTAGAAACTGAACATGTACATTTCTTGTTTTTGCACTTGATTTGCAAGTCAGGGCGATTACAAGCATCCAACAGAAGCATAGAAAGTAGAAATGAATAGAAGGTGATCACCCCCCAGAAACCCAAGATACATATCAGCACCCAAGAAAAAACCCCAATTCGACCTCTATCAAACTCATCTCAAACCCAAAGTTCCAATTCCACTTAGCTTGAGATAAATCTTCCCTCCATCACCAATAAACCAAAGACCAAAATCTTTCCCAAGCTTCCCTTTATCCTGTTCATCTATTTGAATCGCTTTCTTTTGATTTCTTACGCCACTATTAGAAAACAATCTCTTCATTCCCGCCTCTACAAGCTTACATGCCTCTTCCATTGGCAACCCAGCTTTCCTATTTATCTTATGTTTGATGATTTTTTTTGGCTAGTGCTAATGCCAAAGCACAATGTGCTAATGCCAAAGCACAAAGTGTCACTAAAACTTTTAATGACACATATCTAAGTGTCACTAAAGCTTTTAGTGACACTTTGTGCTTTGGCATTAGCACATTGTGCTTTGGCATTAGCATCACCCTTTTTTTTTTTCCTTTAGGGTAGCCACCTTGTTGCCAGCGAATCTCCTCCTCAGAAATTAAAAATCTAAAACTTTTCTCCTCCCAATCTACTTCTTCAATCTTGGCACTTCAATTCTACATTTCGATACAGTACAATTGCCCGCATCCAACTCAATATCTATCTCCCACTCCGACGACCCAGTATATGAAAAATCCCCATCGGCTACCAACAAGGTTCTTTCTAAATCCGTAGCTGACACACTTATGACCTCATTATTAAGGTCCCCTTGAAGATCAAGAATTTGGTTATCGAAAGTGACAAGAATAGGGGGCGAGGGTGCCACAAGTGTTAATCCCACCTGATGCTGCAACACGTTGGGGAACAATTTTGTGATCTCGACCACTAGCTCCTTCATCCTCTTCCCCAACCCTCCCCTTTTCACTATCACTCCATAAATTAAAATCAAGACTCGGAGCAGACACAAACTCATTGATGTCAATCTCAAAGTTGCATCCGTCAATACTCACCTCCATGCTCTTATGGATAGGATATCTAGACGAGGTTGAAATCAGAATTCTAACCACCTCTACATTCTGTTTCTCTTTAGCCATATGGATGATATGTAAAAAAACAACCCAAAGAGTCCCCAATCAGTCTGAAGAAAACAACGTTCCATTCATGAAGTGTGCATTTCGAGCATTTAATAATCGCAAACCTCTCACACCCTTCACCCTTTATACTTCACGAAACAAATGATATGAATACACTTTCCAAAGCTCTAAAATTATCCAAAACCAATTTCAACATCCTCTCCCTATTAGCAAATTCCAAAAGGAACTTATCACTCTCCAAATAAAGAATATTGGCATTAAAGAGCTTGAAATTGTGGTTGAGCTTGGCATGTTGATTAAATGACTGAGCCTTTATCAAAAATGTTTATGAGAGCTTATTGAACGGCTTGGCGCATATACGACCCTAATGGTGAGTAATGTTGGAGTTCAGCCTATAAACTGAACCGGATCCACAAGATTCGATCTGAATCTTGTGGCTCCATTCGGAATAGATCGAATCCAAATCCATTTGATATATTTCTACTAGCACTTGTACCGTTTTTGGTAACCATTTTTTCTAGTTGTAGATTCTGTCAAATATGTGGAGAGGATTTTTGCTCTCCCATTGCTCACCTAGGCCTCTAGTAGGTGATATGAGTCTCATTCCAGTAATTATGTTGATATACAAGAAAAAAATGGAAATGGAATGAGACACATGTCACCCACTGGAGACCTGAGTAAGCAATTGAGTGAGAAAAATGTTCTCAAATATATGAGAACAAGCACTTCTAAGTAATGGTTGTTTACCTGGTGTGATAAGATATTATCTATTTGCTTGGTTCTTATCAAATTACACTATACAATAGAGATATTGATGAGTTATTTATGGAAAGGGACTCCCTTATGTGGTTTATGGAAGGTCAGATGTACTTAATTTTACTCTTGCATTCAGTGAAACTAATTATGCGTATTAAAAATTGAGACGGTTTGGGTAAACGTTTGCAAACAGCGTTTGATGCCTAGATCTGCGATTTTGACCCACAAATCGCAAAGGCAAACATACTATACGAGCTCGTTTAGGTTTGTTGTTGGAATAAGAGATTATTCATTGATAGGTTCTTTAAAAATGATTTTTTCCATGTAGAAATGTTCTAAAATATTGTTTAGCGTTTGCTATTATACTCTAAAAATGAAAGGATTTTGTAGAGCTAAGAAAATGATCCCTTTTATTTTATTTTATTTTATTTTTTAATTTATATAAAATGACCAAAATGGACAATATAATCTAGAATAGTCATGCCCCAGAACCAACAAGGTGGTCCCGGGTCACGTGGCACGCCATCAAGGCTTACCAACAATGATTAAAGTTTCCAAAATGACCTTAAAAAAAGTTTTGTTCCAAGATAACTAACTTCCAAATAGTTTTTCAAAGGTTATATTAAACACGTGTCCAAACACGCCTCAACATGTTTTGTTTTCAAAAGTAACAGTTTCATAGGTCAATGGGTCCCCAAAGGTACCCCCATACCTAATTAGAAGTTGTTCCGAACAATGAAAGAAGGGGTTTAAAATTTGTTGCAGGGGGTATTTCGACCAGTCGATTTGCCCTGCTCGACCCGTCGAATGGGGTCTGGGCAGAACCCAACCTCCAAAAGACCGTATTCACAATTACTGATGCTTTTTTTTTTGTAAACACCGTTAATTACCGGCGCCTCCCAAATAAATGTCATTAATTCCCGGCGCTTCACAACAAACGCCGCTAATAAAATAATGCTCCTTTTATCAAAAGAAATCAAACCAAACAAACCATTTTAAACCAACTCCTTTCAAACCAATACATTTCAAAAGCTTTGATAACCAGTCTAATAACTTGTAAAACCATACAAACCATTTATACAACAACCATAAACCTTTCCCGGATTACAAGTACCGAAAGTATAAGCTTCACACGTCTCGGCAAATTAGGTCCTAAGGTGAACCAAGCGCCGTACTCGCATATATAACAAGTCTTATTACAAGCCGCATGGTTTGAACAACCGACATGAGTTAAACATATATTACCAATGTGCAACAAGTTTTATAAACATAAAGAGTTCCCAGTTCCTCCTTGTTTCTTTATCCGCGATTCTATCCTCTAGTCCTTGTCCCTGAATGGTTATTTATATAACCACAGATATATGGATTTGTTTAAGCTAACGCTTAGTGAATAATATGAATCAAGCGTACGGATGACAATTATGTTCCAATCCATCATAACATACAACTATTTGGTCTCTAGGGAATAAGTACACATTCACCGATCCAAAGTCTTAAGACTCAACCATGACCCATGCCCCTTCGCTATGTGGTGTTAATGCCTTTCTCGGCAAGTGATCGTCGTCACTACTAATCTTCCCCCTTCGAGAGGACGTCACACGGTGAATTAGCACAAATTCCCCTTTAACCCACATAGGCACATAAATATGCTTAAATAGCAAATCATCATGCTTTTCATTTCAACATGCCTTGGGACTACTTTACACATGAGTTTTGCCTAATATGAACTATACATGATATCAATATAAAATTCCTAGCATATCAAATGCATTAAACCATCGAACCATCCAAAAAGCAAGATTAATATCACTCACCTCCGATTTACGCTCTTAAATGCCCATCCAAGGAAAACCCAAGCACAAAGAACGTGCAGTAATTCTTCTAGTACAATTCCTATTGATCAAAAATCCGATTATCAACATTTTGTGAAAATTCTAGAAAATGAGTTTTCGAAAAACTTGACCAAACAAGGCCTATTAGGTATCAAAACGACGACCTTACCTCGTAGAGTTCAAATACAGAATTTGGTGAAAAACCAGCAGACGAATGGTCGTCGTTTGGCGTCGAGAAGCTCGAAGCAATCAAATCCCCCTTTGGCCTTTTTCTTGAACTTAGGTTAAATTTTTGTAAAAATTATGAAAGTCATCACTATCTATATATAGGCAACACTTTTGAAAATTGTGTTTACCTCCCCATGAGTTTTCAAAACTCTTAATCAGTCTCTGAAACTTTCTACATAGCTAATGCATAGCTTTACGAGTGAAACCTCAAAATTATATAAGTTTCCAACTAAGTTCCGTTTGGTTGCTAAAACGCAAGTTTCTACATGATTTTACGAAGTTGCTAATTTGTTTACCAAATTATGTAACGTGTTCAATTTCGTCTTCACCAGGTATCTAATGACCCCAAAGAGTCGCTATTACTAATATAATAATCAATTATATTCGCATATGCCTAAATAAATATTTAAGCACATAATTATCAGTTATTACTCATATTCCCAACCGTAGAGAATTCTCACATGTCCAACTTCTAGACTGCTTTCAAAACCAAATACTGGGTTCTTAAAAGACACCCCGAACAACTAGTAGGTCGTCACTTACTTCATACATGTTAATTAACACAGTAGTGAGCATACCATGCATGCTAAAATAATATAAATAAATACCGCAGGAGCGGGTATGACATCCTCTCCCCCTTAATAGAAGTTTGTTCCCAAACTTTCAGTACCATCTCATCAATTCACAAAGAATTTCTCAAAAGTACTTCCAACGTTCGTTCATCCCAACCCATACATCTCTACTGAGATATCACAACCTCACGAGGAAAATAAATCCTCAGGGTTCCTGTCTCAATCCGATTAAAACTTCAAAGCACATTCTAGTAATATATCAAACTACCTCGATAAGTAAGGACATCAATGCCCGAGTTGATCATACTCAATAGTCAAATTTGACATTAAATCACATCACATCGCCAACCTATACATACTTTCATTGTACTTGTCACATATCTTTTTTGAACTCAAAAGTCTTATCACAATACCCAAATCAAAGGAAATAACTTCTCTCACTTTCACCCATATTTTCTTTTGACTAAAAGTCGTTTCCAACACGTCTCAATTGGTTAGCAACCATACACGATTTTTCATCTCGAAGTGAACCAAAACTGAGTACTTTCATATATACATACTATGTCGATAAGTCAATGCCTCAACCAACTATTTCATGTACTATAGATTCAATCACTTATCCTGTTAATCGTGGAATACTTGTAGAACGATAGTACGTTTTCAAACGACTTTCATTCCTTATTGAATTCCATTTCTGTTTAATCCAACCTCGTATTATACTTCAAATCATACATGCCTCATAAGGTATCAATCAGGTTCTCTATTGTAAATTTCACACCATTCTACTCGTTTGAGTCTATACATGTCCCAAATCACCCACGGTGAGGTCAGACATATTCATCGTTCGTCTCTCCCAAGTTTGTACTTGACCTATTGCCGATTAAATAAAGGATTCATGCTTTTAAACTTTCAACAAAGTCAAATACATTTATCATTTATGTTTTAAAACAAATTGATTTAAAATTTCACATAACACTTTCATCTCTTTTTGCAACATAATTTTCCCAATATCCGTAGTAACAATTAACATTGTTAACCAAAATCAACTTAGACTCATCCTCGTCTCACAGAATTCATTACAACGTATCTCTACATCCAGTATGTATCTCATCACTGTCTCTAATCTTTGATTATTCCCAGTCCATCCGATTCTCATAGTGTACATATTTTCTGAGTCAGTTACCTTTCTGTCAAAGATCACAACCCCATTATAATCCATTCCCATCTCATATCCTACTCGCCTACCATTCTTTACGTTCATCGGTCCAGGTAGATCCATTACCATTGACGTAGTTATACAACCCCATAAGTCTCTGGTATTTCACTTTCACCTTTACACAAGCCATATCAACCACACTCCTGTATTTCAACTCTTACTGGTTTCCTCACAACCCTTTATACTAAGCGTATATTCTTCATATAGCATCTCAAATCACTATACCTTATTCAACAGTTTAATATTTTATAATTTTAGTCGGCCTGACTTAACTCCAATTCAGATTTCTCTAATCCTTAATCTTTGCTATTCTGATCTCAACTTCATTGTTCTTGAAGAACCTGTTGCTCAAGCATTCATACCATTCCCATAGCCATTTAAAGACAACTAAGTAATTAAATCTTCCCAATCAAGTACCATAGTCTCACTGTGTTCGATAAATTTCCCACTGACTTCCAATTCATATACCTTTCGTGACAATGCTCAAGGTCACCTATTCTCACTCCGGGTACTAATGTCAACCCATTCATAACTATTGTCCTTAAGTGCTTCACACTTTACGGATCTCATCAAGTCCCTGATCGTTCAAAACTTCAAATCATTCATAACCCCGGATTACTCTAATACTTAAACCAAAATCAAGTTCCCTTTCGAACAATACTCATGTCAACTCGTTTAGTGGCATTACCTCTAGCTTACTAAGTCCAAGTGAACAATATTTCACTAGCCCCTTACTTTAGAATTTCCAAGTTCATAATCTGCTCACATAGAACTTATTCGTTTGACAAACACCGTTGCGTCCCAAGCACTAAGCATACCATATCCTTCCACGATACTTGCCTTCCAAAGTCTACTTGATACCTTATCACAAGTATTCAATACCACTTTTCTCATTTAAACAAAAGTTAGGTTTTAAAATGTTTTAAACATTTTAAAGTTTCTTAAAGTTGACATCTGACATTCCCAAAACTTTCCAACTCGTTGAAATCCAAGACAACTGAGATAGCATTCCATTGCATCCACCCTCATCCTCTAATCAATTTACAGTTCTACTATCATATGCGATAATGTACCTAACGTACTACCGAGTCTTCATCCCACTCGTACCGTTCATGTTCACTTACTTATCGAAGCCTCATCTTCCCAATTTATTTTCATCCTTCTAACTTGATTTATCAAAGTCACTTTACTTATCCATTTCTACAACTGTTCTTGTTCCGTATCGTAATACTTCTCACACTCCAACCTCCCATTGGTAACCACTCTCTTTAAACACCCCAACGATGTTCTAAATGCATTAAAGATTCCCAGTGTAGTTGAAATACACCAATTAGCAATAAAAGGATGGATTAGACATCTTATAAGAACTTTTTTGTGACAAAACAGCCCAAGGGCAAAATGGTCATTTATAAAATATAGTTAAATTTTACATTAAAAGATAGCTCTTTGAGTCCCAATTCCAACGCAAAAACGGCACATAAATCCAAATTTTCTAGAAAGAGTTATGACTGTTTCCGTAAAACTCGACAAAAAATGTTTCCGAAATCACTGTTTGGATAAGAGGGGTGTTCGACCGGTCGAACTGCCCCTTTCGATTGGTCCAAGTACCCCCTGGACCATATTTTCCTCCATTTAACATCTTTAAAAGTCCCCAAACTCACAAGGCATTTGGGGCTACTTCCCCACCACTTTGGAATCACCAAAAAGTGCTCGAAAATATTGAAAACTCATCGAACCAAGCAAGGTTCATGGTTATCAGCACTATAACTGTCACGCCCCGACGTAGCATAAATAAGGAAAGCGTTTAATTTCCTTTATGGACCCGTAGGTCGCGACAGTTTGAAGGATCGATTCCGTCCCAAACGTCGAACAACAAAACATAATAATCAGAGTAAAGCAATCAAGGCTTACAAAAATTATTCTAACTTAAAGAATATTACAGCACGGGTTATCTAAAGGCACAGACCGCCTTGAATTAAAACAATAGCTTAATGTCTGTTACAGTCATCCTTATAAAACAAAATAGTTTTAAAACATATAATAAACAGTTTCTTCATTCCAAAAGCAGCCATTCTCAATTAGCATAGTCGTATGATTCCTCCTGATTATAACCTGAAAAGCCTGAACACGAATGTCCAGGACGCATCAACGTCGTCAGCTTCAAGAAGCTGGTGAGTATTAAAAACATGACTTTAAATGTAAAACATACCCATTTACCATTTTCCAATTTCCAGTTTGTAAAATCAATAGTTAAACCGCAGAAAGAATTCATTTATAAAACAACAAGGAATATATTAAAGGTCGATCATTCATAAGAACAGATACTCGTGTAATGAGACAATGCACCACACTCATCTTGCCGACTCTTTTCTCTTGACAGCCACAACAACCCACTATCTTACTCCTGGTATCTTTGAAACACTAAGATAGCCACACTTTAGCAACGGGGCGCCAGGGAGTGTCCAGTTTGCCTCACACTTTGGTCCGGGGTACCAGGGAGTGTCCAATGCCTCACACTTTGAATACCCTAGCCAAAAGGTTTCAAGTTTATGATTGATCATTATAGTATTTGACACTGCTAATCATCACAAGTACATGCAGCTCTATAACTGTTGTAGCATACGGACAACCCACTCTCAAGGGCAAGAATGCCTTAAATCTAAACCCAAGGTCTGCCACACATCAATCAAATATTAACTAGGACAACCTATTGCTCCTCATGACATTTGCACATTCTCATGTTGCACATATATGATTTCTAAAATCTAACAAGACTTATGTCAAAATGATGAGAATCAATCATTTCAGCTAGCTCACTTGAGCCATACAATGAAAATTTCTCTTCAAATTCAAACCCCCTGAGGATCACCCCCCACACTGGGGCAATGCAAAAAAAAAAAAAAGAGAAAGAGAAAAGAAGTTCGGCGAAAAAAAAAGGAAAAAAAAAAGATTGCTCAATACAGAAGCTGGAAACAAATCCACAAAATACTATCCGACTTGGATGCTCACTTCGAACTGGGGAAATTATTCCCCAAGATGCATTTTACTTAGCAATACTCATCCAATGCTCGACTGGGGCAAGGAAAAAGAAAATAAACAGAACTTAAAGTGATCTCAGGCATCGACCTTTCAAAACAAAAAAAAAATGACTTGAGCCTTCATGCGATCCTTCATTTCTTAACCCCTGACCTTGACCTACAATTCAACACACTAAAAGTCCACTCTAATTGACACAAGTCTTGTTGGATTTATTAAATCATACTTTGCATCATTTCAAAGACATGGGCCATCAGATACTGTCAAATTCAAGATGGTCTGACGGGTGTAGTGAAAACTGATCGGGAGAGAACTAATCCTATTTATACGTCTTAACGAGCATTTGTTAGTACACTTTATCCTATTTTTGTATATTTTTACTCTGTTTTCTAGTTTCTGACAGGTTTTGGAAGAAATCAACTAAACCAGGCTAAACAGGGTGAAAAAGCATAGTTAAAGAAGCTGAAAAATCCAAGTCGCGCGCGCGGTTCGCGGGCGCGAAAATCAGAGAATCGCTCGCGCGATCCGCTCGCGCGAGAACCCAAAAATCGCTCGCGCGATCCGCGTGCGCGAAGGTCCAAATGTCGCGCTCGCGCGACCCGCTCGCGCGATATGCCCAAAAACCAAAGTTGCGTATTTCAGTATACTGAAGACTCCTGTGCAAACGAAACTGCTAAACGACGTCCAGACTGTAAATTACATGCGTTTCAGTTCGTTTCGGGTTAGGAAGCCTTCCAAAGCTTGTACAAACTCTATATAAACTCCAAATCTACTCAATTATGGGGTTGGCAATTATTATACACACATTCTACAACCATACTTCCAGCCATTGAAGGGAGGGAAGCAAGGAGAAGAAGAAGAAGACCAAGGGTTTCCATGGCCTCCTCCATCGACTACTTGCCGATCTCTACTCCTATGGCAGCTTAGATCGTAGATCTAGGGTTTCAATGAAGCCCTAGATGAGTAATAGGGTTTTATTTATGCTTTTATTTTAGTTTTATTATGTATGGATGACAATCACATGTTTAGAGGATTTTTATAAATAAATCGTACTTCTAGTGATTAAATCATTACTTTCAGAATTTATTCTTGTCTTAGATCTATTTTGACTGTGATGTGCTCAACGATCTATTCTTGCTGTGCTTGTTTAGGTTGTTTACATGTGATGGTGCTTTATTGATTCGTGCTATCAAGTATCCGAATAGTCCATGCCTAGGTTAGACGGATTAGATCACAACCTTAGTTTAGTGTGAGATAATTCGTGCTATCCGCAGATGGATTATGTTGGTGCTTGAACCATGATTATCTTCTTGTCGGAGGAATTGGGCTTGTAGCTACAATTCCCCATTATCATCCAATGTAATAAGCTAAAGTAATTCATAAATATTCCTATTATGAAGCTAGTGGTGGATTTGCAATCCTAGGTTCCCTTAAACATTATTTAAAACAACTATTTAAATTGCTTTCATAGTTTAGATTTACTTTTATTGTTATTAGTTTAAATAAAAACCAAATCAAATCCGTTTTTCTTAATTAAGTAGACTTAGGTTTTAAAATTAAGTCGCTGTAGTAATCAATCTCTGTGGGTTCGACCTTTACTTTCACACTACAAATCTTTAGAAAAGTAAAGTATACTTTTTATATCTTGATTCTGACAAGATCAAAAACCTCAAAAGAGCGCTACGAGTAAAAATCAAGACTATGGAAAAACTGTTGACACCACAAATATTGACAAGGACTAGACATTCACCAAATACTGGGGCACTAAACCCATAAAGTCAAGATACGTTGTCTTCTGGTGTTCCAACAGATAACAAGACATACAATATCCACTAACTTATGAACATTCTTTCGAAGATGATAAAGTCATGCATCAAACACTTTTGTAAATACTCTGTACATAGCATAACATCACATTCAAAAACTAAAAAAAAAAAATCATTCATACTTTACAATATAGCAAAAAATGCAAATCTTTGAAATAGGGGCAACTGGTCCTGATACTTCCAGCATCCTTGTAAGGAGAGCACTCAGCTCTGGCCCAACATACTTCCAAAAGCCTAACCACTGGCCTAACATAGCTCCAATAGCCTAACCACTGGCCCAACATAGCTCCAAAAGCCTAACCACTAGCCCAACATACATCCAAAAGCTTAACCATTGCCCCAACATACTTCCAAAAGCCTAACCATTGGCCCAACATACTTCCAAAAGTCTTACCACCACTGGGCCAACATACTTCAAAACCCTAACCACTGGCCTAATATAGCTCCGAAAACCTAACCACTGGCCCAACATACTTCCAAAAGCCTTACTACCACTGGCCCAACATAGCTCCAAAAGCCTCTCTACAGGCCTAACCTACTTCCAACCCACTTCATACAGCCTTTGCTCAGACTCCATCTCTACATCAATCTCTCAACTCAGATCTACATGTCAAATCAACCTCCTCTCTATGGATCGTCAAGAAGTATGTCCCGTACTCGGGATCACCAAGCCTATATCATCCAGCATCGGGTATGAGTCTATCAAGTTGCATCCTATTCATCTCATCCAGTCACAGGAGTGAGTCCGTCAAGAGGCATCCTATTCACAATCTCACTATCGAGAATGAGTCCATCAAGTGGCATCTCGTTCACATCTTCAACTCAGGAGTAAGTTCGTCAAGGGGCATCCTTTTCACAATCTCACATATCAGGTATGAGTCCGTCAAGTGGCATCCCGTTCACATCTTCAAGCTCAGGAATAAGTCCGTCAAGAGGCATCCTATATCACAATCTCATTATCAAGAATGAGTCCGACAAGAGTAATCCTATTCATAATCTCACTATTGGGTATGAGTCCTTCAAATGGCATCCCGTTCATATCTCAAGCTCAGAAGTGAGTCTGTAAAGGGGCATCCTGTTCACAATCTCACTATCCAAAATGAGTATGTCAAGTGGCATCCCATTCACATCTAAAGCTTAGGAGTGAGTCCGTCAAGGGGCATCCTGTTCACAATTTCACTATCGAGAATAAGTCTGTCAAGCGGCATCCTATTCACATCTTCAGCTCAGGAGTGAGTCCGTCAAGAGGCATCCTATTCATAGCTCACCATCAGGATTGAGTCTATCAAGAGGCATCCCGTTCACATCTTTAAGCTCATAACTTAGTCCGTCAAGAGGCATCCTGTTCATAATCACTATCGGGTATGATTCCGTCAAGTGGCATCCCGTTTACATCTTTAAGCTCAGGAGTAAGTTTGTCAAGAGGTATCTTGCTCACAATCTCACTATCGGGAATAAGTCTGTCAAGTGGCACCCCGTTCATATCTTCAAGCTCAGGAGTGAGTCCATTGAGAGGCTTCCTGTTCACAATATCACTGATGGGAATAAGTCCGTCAAGTGGCATCCCGTTATCGTCAACATCAACCTCAGTTTAGGATTACATGCCATCGCACTTCCTGGCTACATCCCTCTTTCCTCAGTAGCATGAACTATGCACAGTCTGATTCTACCGACGGGAGATATGTAGGCAGCTTTAAGAGCTCGACCATACCCTTCCTTCACTAAATTTTCAATTAGAATTTGAGATTACACGGTTACGCACTTCTCAACTACACCATCACTTTTGTTCAATTCTCATATGAATCCCCAACGGAGTCGTTTTTCCATTCTAGTGACACTCTCAATCCCCAGCGGATTGCCTAACCTCACACCACTCCCAATTCCCCGTCGCCTACCTTGGCACTCACTTGCCCGCTATGGTAAATCACATCACTCTTTGCCAATCACAGCGTCACTCACTTGAGCTACGCTCGACATGATTCTTCTCCACATAAGATGCGTAGTCATCGAAAAAAGGTTTGAGATCATTCGTATTCTTGTACATGCCTCTCATAAAAAAAAACGAAAACAAAAACAAAAATTCAAGAAAGAGTTGAGGCAAAGATGGGTGTCTCCTTATCTTTATCACGATTTGCTTCGCAAAACATAACAAAGAGGGGCAGCTGTAGACACTACATTTTTGCCCAACTCAGTCATTTCAAAATAAAGTACTCATTGACACGAGCCTGTCACTTTTTGAATCATCCTAATCGGACATCACATGAAAAAGATGCTACAAATTAAAGTTTATTGGGACGAAGATCAATATGAGCACGTACACCCTTGCACACCATAAAATCTCCCACTACTAATGCACCAGCATTTGCTGGTGCGTAATCCTTTTGCTCTGTTTTTTTTTTTTTCACTTCTCCTTTCCTTTGTCCCCCCTACTCTCCTTTCTTTTTTTATTTTTTTATTTTTTTCCCTCTATTTTTCTTTTCTTTTTTTGCCTATAAATACACTACTCCATATCTCCCTCACCATCCTTTCCATCTCCCTCACTTCATCATTAAATACAAGAATACCCCTACAAAAAAAAAGAGTTTACATTTTTTCACCACCATACCACCCCTTCTAACCATCACCATCAAGGTCACTACTATAATCATCACCCTTCACCTAGCTATCATATCATCACGATTATCATCAACATACCTCACGGCCACTATACCACTGCCGTCATCATACCGCCTCAAATCACCACCCAACATTCTAGTCACATACCATCAATATTCTAGCATATTTCTCTAGTTTCTTTAATAACTCAGGTTTTTTATTATTATTTTTTCTTATACATATCATATTTATTCCCGCTTGATAATTAAAAAAATAATAATAATCCACGTCATACTCGGGATTACTTGATTTCTAGTATAAAAATTACGTCCGACTCGGGATTGCATGGTTCCTAATACGGAAATCTCACGTGGTTTCTAATACGGAGAGCCATGTCCTACTAGAGATGATGTGGTTGCTAATATGAAGATATATATTATACTGGGGACTACGTTATTTTTTCCAACAAAGAAATCCATGTCTACATTAGAAAGATTACTGAACTTATATAAAAAAAAAAAAAGATTAATCGGATTCAACAACCGGCTTTGCATTCAGAGATCTTCATAAGTAAAGTCTTCTTATCATATACACACTCCACTTCTTTTCTTTCTCTTGGGCACCGACCTTACTTCCGGTACACTTTTCAATTACTTGGGCACCAACCCTTACTTATGACATAAAATAAAAATAAAAAAAAAAATCACTTTTAAGTTATTTGGGCATCGTCCCTTACCTCCAGTATAAAATCAAATAATACAAAAAAAAGGAAGATGAAATAAAAAATACAAAAAAATGGACTTTGTAAAATAAAACTCTAATGCCACCTTTACTTGGAATCTGCAAAAGCATAGGTAAGACATGTAAGTCTTCACACTTTTAATGGACACTGACCCTTACTTCCGGTACACTTTTCAATCACTTGGATACAGATCCTTACTTCCTGTATTGGACTAAAAAGACTGAGAAAATAAAAAATAAAAAAGAACAAAAAAAACACATCATTCTCTAATCACTTACATAGTCTCATTTCAATCTCAATCACTTCCCAAAGGTTAAAACCTAGGAGTATGCCACGTGTGTTAAAGTTCCTAGTTACACTGACTCTTTCTCAAATCACTATATCACATGTGCACGGTCAAACGGGGCCACATTTTTCTTTCTCTAAAAATCATGCATACACTCACACACAAGTCAGAACTACGTTTGGCTTGATTCCTGCCTCGGGATATGTAAGCAACTCTCAAAGAATGCGGCCATACCCATCACCATTTTCTATCCTATTCACTTTCTAAAAAAAATGAGAAAACACTTTTTTTTCTTTTTCAATCGAAATGCCCCATTTTAATAAAAATCACTAAAACTGGCAACCGTGTTCGCATGGATGTTCAGGGGTGCCTAATACCTTCCTTCGACATAATCGAGTCCCCGAACCCATCTCAAAATCTCTAGTTTTTGCATGGCTACTCAGAGTTATACTTTTAGAGGGCCCACTTTTCTCAAAACTAGTTTTCAAAAGTCAGAGATTGTCACAGTCCGGTCCAACAATAGCGGAACCAAGGCCCGTGGCATGCCACCAAGGCTAAAACAATTCATTAACGTTCCCAAAATATTAGTTTTAAGAACATGCAGCGGAAAAGAAACATAACTCTCGTTCTAGTACGTACCGGAGCCAACCGAAAATAAACTATTCACCCGGAGGCTTTAAAATTCAATCCAATTATTTTTTCCTTTAAAGGGTCCCAAAAGAAGCTCAAGTTTATAATTAGAACTTTTGAAAAGGTTTGAAAGTAGGAGAACCAACTAGATTGGCAGGGGTAATCTCGACCGGTCGAATGCCCCTCTCGACAGGTCAAAAGTCCCATCGACCAGGTGCCTTTGCTCAAGTTTCAAGCAGAGGGACATTCGACCGGTCGAATGGGTCCCTTCGACCGGTTGAAAGTCCCTTGACAGTAAAACCACTAGTTTCTGTCCAACTTTCGACGTGACAAAAAATGCACTATCCAATTCTATTTCTTCCGAAACTTTATAAAAGTTATTTAGACATTTATAACAACATGTCACTAGCAGGAAAACGTTTACAGAACGTATTAAGGACACGTTTGGCACAAATCTCGATAGTGCTACAAGTTTTGAATAAACATGAACTATTGACTCCTTTACAAACTTAGATCCAAGCTCATGAGTTCTTTCACAACTCCAAAATATCAAAAGACATATGCGATATATTATAATGTTTCAAAACATCTCCAGATCTCCTATTCTCCAATTTCTCATTACCATCTATAATCCGATTCTATTACAAGTTCCTTAACGAAACAAAAGAAATAAACAATTCGATTACAAAATTACATGAAAAACATAACAAGTCATCTTCTAAGTGAACTCCCGACATCTCGTGATCGCTTCTCCGATTCCTCGCCGGCATTTACACCTGAAATGGTTATTTGAATAACCATACATATTTGATTCGTTTAAACTAACGCTTAGTGAATAAAACAATAGATGCATATGAATGATAAACATGCTCGCATTCACATCTCTACATTTCATACTAGTCTCCGAAGTCTCACGTGTACGTTCCATACTCCTAATCCGCGACTC
The DNA here is from genome assembly GCA_033977485.1 of Hydrangea macrophylla. NCBI lineage: Eukaryota > Viridiplantae > Streptophyta > Magnoliopsida > Cornales > Hydrangeaceae > Hydrangea > Hydrangea macrophylla. Next base: position 57,562,621 of record CM066993.1, read on the forward strand.
CTCGCCAATAAGTCCACGCGAAAGGGTAAAACCCACGATTCTTTTCTTCAATCGTGCGACCTTAATGCCTGTATCGGTTCCATAAGATGGCTAAGTAACCACATGCTCCTTTGACCCAAATAACAACTCAACATGCTCAATTTACATATCACCATGCTCTCGGAATTCAAAACATTTCACCGTGCTATTAGGCCTACTTATCAATATAATCGCCCAATATGAACTACACAATATATCTATAAACTAACACATGCTTTTCATATCACAACATGAATACATGTCAAGAAATCAATCCAAAAATATAGTTGAATCACTCACCTCCGAATAACACTCTTATAATTCAATCCAAAGAAAACTCATGCACAAAGAATGTACAGAAGTTCGTCTAGTATAATTCCTATGGATCAGAATTCTAATTGTCAACTTTTATGAAAAGTTCTAGAAAATAACTTTTCACAAAACTTAGCCAAACAAGGCCTAATAGATACCAAAACGTCGGCCTTACCTAGAGGAGTTCAAATACGAAATTTGGTGAAAAACCAGCGGACGAATGGGCGTCGTTTGGCGTCGAGAAGCTCTAAGCAACTAAAATCTCCCTTTGGCCTCTTTTTGAAACTTAGGTTAGAAGTTTATAAAAAATATCAAGATCGTCTCTATCTATATATAGGCAACACTTTCAAAAATTGTGTTTACCTCCCCCACAAGTTTTCAAAACTCCTAACCAGTCTCTGAAACTTTTTATACAGCTAATTCATTGATTTATAAGTGAAACCTCAAAATTATAAAAGTTTCTGACTAAGTTCTGTTTGGTTTCTAAAACGCAAGTTTCTATATGACTTTTACGAAATTGCTAATTTGCCTACCAAATTAGTAGTGTGTTAATTCGTCTGCCAGAATGCTAAAATTAACAATAGAAATAATATAGATAGTGAAATAAACAGGTAAACATTTATTTTCAGATAAACATTTAAGGTATTCCACAGTGACCGTCTCATACTCGGAGAGAAGTCACAACATCAAAACACTCATCAACACCGTCTCAAAGGGTTCTCTAACACAGACACCCAAATCGACTCGTGAGTCAAAACTCACTCAAACATGTGCCAAAATGCACAACACATCACATTATCATGCATGACAATGTAATGAAATGCAATAACACGCATGCGAGTTTTATAATACTCTCCCCCTTAAAAGAAGTTTATCCCCAAACTTGTACCTCATGTATCGAATAGTTGTGGATACTGAGTACGCATCTCATCTTCTATTTCCCATGTCATCTCTTCCGTCGTTTGGCTACACCATAACACTTTTACCTTCGATATCACCTTATTTCTCAAGACTTGATCCTTCCGATCCAAAATCTTTACCGAATATGCAACATACGTCAAATCTCTCTAAATATCATTCGGTGTCAGTTTAATTACTTGATCTCTATCCTCCGTAAAGGTTTTCGTAATAACGATACATGAAACACGTTATTAACTTGGGCATACTCAATCGGCAAGTCCAATCGATATGCTATGGGTCCAACTCTCCCAATGATTTCGAAAGGTCCTACGTACCTCGGGTTGAGTTTTTCATATCTCCCAAATCTTATAATTCCCTTTGAAGGTGACACCTTCAAATACACTAAATCGCCCACGTCAAATTCCAACAGTCGCCTACGCTTGTCGGCATAACCCTTATACCTACACTGAGCTGTCAGTAACCATTGTCGAATCATCTTTATCCTGTCCGTCGTCTCTTGTACAATTTTTGGCCCTTCAATCATTCTTTCTCCGACTTCTGTCCAACTAATCGGCAAACGACATACACGACCATATAAAGCTTCATAAGGAGCCATGCCAATACTGAACTGAAAGTTGTTGTTATATGCAAACTCAATCAACGGCAAATGGTCTTCCCAATTGCCCTAAAAATCAAGTACACATAACCGAAGCATGTCTTCCAAAATCAGAATTACTCGTTCCGATTGACCATCGGTCTGAGGATGAAAAGCGACACTAAAATGCAATTTGGTACACATTGCTTCTTGCAAGGCTCTCCAAATCTTTGATGTAAAACTACTATCTCTATCTGAAATAATAAAAATTGGAATACCATGTAGTCTCACTATCTCACGGATATACAATATAGCTAACATCATCGGCTTAGTTATTCGAAGTGGTAGGAAGTGCGACGACTTCGTCAAACGATCAACAATAACCCAAATGATAGTATTCGATTTCTTCGATCTCAGAAACCCACTAATAAAGTCCATTGTAATGTATTCCCACTTCCATTCGGCTATCAGTAACGGTTGTAACAATCCCGAAGGTACTTGGCGTTCGGCCTTCACTTGTTAACAATTTGTACACTGTGAAACATAGCGTGCTATCTCTCTGTTCATTCTCGGCCACCAATAAATATGTCTCAAGTCTTTATACATCTTGGTGCTTCCCGGATGAACGATGTACTTCGTATTATGTGCTTCTTCTAGAATGTTCTGTTTCAATTCCTTCTCATTGGACACACAAATTCTACCCCTCAATCTCAAAACATTATTCTTAAAAGCAATTCCTAGTTGTTTTCCCATTAGAATCTCATAATAAATCTTCTTCAAAGCCACATCTTAAAGTTGTTTCTCTGTGATCTCGTGAATCAAGAGTGGTTATGCCATAATCGTCGAAATCAAGCCACTTTTAATTCTCAGAATCACTTCAAGTTGCAAATTCTTCATATCTCGAATCAATTCTTTCTGAGAAGTCATATCTAAAGCTATGTTGGTTGGTGCTTTATGACTTAGAGCATCGGCGACTACATTCGCATTACTCGGATGATACTGAATTGACAAATCATAATCTTTCATTAACTCTAACCATCTCCTTTGCCTCATGTTCAAATCTCGTTGCGTGAACAAGTACTTTAAACTCTTATAATTCGTATATATTTCACATTTCTGCCCATATAGGTATGACGCCAAATCTTCAATGCTAAAAATCACGACTGCCAAATATAGATCATGTGTCAGATAGTTCTTCTCATTCTGTCTAAGTTGTCTCAACGCATAGGCAATGACCTTTTCACCTTGCATAAGAACGCAACCTAACCCTCTATACGAAGCATGTAAAAATTAAACCCCTTGGTCCCCGTTAGAACGGCTAAGATCAGTGCTTTTACTAGTCGACTCTTCAATTCTTGGAAACTCTCCTCACATTTTAGACTCCATACAAAGGCAACATCTTTTTGTTGGGTTTGTGCCCTCAAACCATTACTTTATGTATGAGACATTAGCATTATAATATATGGATATCAGCTTTACATTTCATTGTGTATGTTTTTTTCATGAGATGATTGTTTTGTCCTTAAGTATCATAGTAAGCAATTCGTGTGTGTATGAGATACACACAAGTGAGATACGAATTACTATTCTTTGATACTTAGAATATGTCACAGTGGATGATGAGACTGGATACCTCATCAGGTCTACACTGTAGCATAATTAACTACCATTGGATGGAGTGATTAATCTCAATCACTAGAGTATAGCTCTTAGTTGATATGCTAGTGCTTATAGTGCATTGACGGACCTGAGCTTTCCTATTGACGCTTAAGGCTGTCAACAGTCAATAGGAACTCATAACTTGTATAAGGTACGTGTTCTCAATCTTGAGATGATTATGAACACAGACTATGGATATGGCTGCTTTGACTTACCAATCAGTGTGGTCTATAGAAGATCAACACCTGGGTATCTTGGGTATGTCATGTCCATAGGGCTGTGAACATATATTGTCAAGATAGAATCTACCCTCTGATTCAGAGTAAGCATTCCCTTGAGAATGTCACCAAGTTGATTACTGAGTACTGCAGTCTTGTTGATAAGAGTTATCAACATGTTTGGTAATCATGAGTAGTGAATGGGACTCAAGGAATACAAGAAGTAATCATGATTCAGGTTGACAGTAATAGTTATCCGACTACCTGAATATGATTACGAATGCTGACGGTAGAGGGACATTAGTACACCATACAAGTCTAGTTATCGCTTCGGATATGTTCTTTTGCGTTGGAGTTCAGTTATCGTTTTATAGTGGAATAAACGTTAACTGACCAGTTAGTTAGTTTGCTGATCAAAGAGTTTGGTCATGGTAATTAACAAACTGGTCTGAGCCAACAATAAAGAGCCTAGGAGGTCCCACTCTTAGCTCCGCTAGGATGCTTGGAAAGACACTTGAGGAAGCTGTTAAGACAAGTTCGATCGATTGAAGTATGTTCGATCGATTGAAGTCAGCAGGTTCGATCGATCGAGAATGGTTCGATCGATCGAAGGTTCGATCGATCGAAGTCACTTCGATCGATCGAAGTCTAGGTCGGTTCTGGAAATCTATAAATAGGGAAGCTGCGTTCTGGAAGTAAGTGATCGTCGTTTTTATACGCAGAAGTTGCAGAAACTATCATAGTCTTCCCAAAACCTTCCTATCCTCTCTATTAGAGTTCCCACCAACCCTAGTCTTTCCGGCAGGCATCCGTAGGAGTCATAAGGGTGAAGATCATCTAGTGGAGGCTGCTGGAAGTTAAAGTTTCAGAATTGGGTTCAAGACACTAAGGTATAATTCTTGCACCCCCTTGTACGCATCTATGGAATTGACGAGTAGTAGATCCTGGAATACCAAAAGTTTTATAACTTAACCTATTTCCGCTGCGCGTTTAAACTCTAACTTTAAACCACTTTTCCTTCAATTGGTATCAGAGCCAGGCTCGTTTGGATCTATAGATGCGTTTTTGGAACCCTAGTTTTGATTTGCACGTTGATTTTAGAACTGTTTTCAAAACTGCATCGTCACAGATCTGTTTCTGCAGTGTTATCGTAGCAGAATACAAAACTGTGATTGATCGAACATTCTGTTCTCAATCGATCGAACTAGTTTCGATCGATCGAAGCCTTCTGGTGTTCGATCGATCGAATAGTGTTAGATCGATCGAGACAAATTCTCTGTCCAGGTGTTCTGTTCACAGTTGTAAAGGTTTTTTAAATTATACTTTAATCTTAAATTATTTCTGTAAAATTTTTAAATCATTCTGTGAAACAGAATGTTCAAGCGATTGAACAGTGTTCAATCGATCGAAGGTTCGAGCGATCGAACGGTCTTCGATCGATCGAACTGTGACAGAGAAGTAAGATGCTATTTTAAGTTTTAATTCAGTATGTAAAGTGTTTATATACTGTGTGAATCAATTAAGTGTTCCAATAGTTACATATATTTGTTATGTATGTGTGGATGCGTGTACGACTAACCCTTTTGCAGCAAAATTAGTCGCTATCTCCCATGGCACCAAGTCGTTTAAATATTTATATTTAAATTGTTTGAGATTGGTGCATGTTGTAATTTATTAATGGTTTGGTTTTAAGGCGTATGTAAAGGGCGCTGCGGCTTCAATCCTACGAAAAGGAAAGTCGCACCGGTTTCCCTGGCCTTTTATTTCCTTTTTGCTATTTCCTTTTTTTCTAGATAAATTGTAAGCTTCAAAAGAAGCATAGGTCCAATGTAATAGAATTAGAAATTCCATGAAGATGGAGCAAGGAGTCGTTGTCCATAAAGATGGAGCCGGAGGCGACCAAACCAAGAAGGTGGATCTATGGAAATAGAGCCATGGGAGATAGAGGCATTGTTTGAATGCCTATATTTCATTTTAGTTTTTTGTTTTATGTGTTTGTTTTGTGATTGGCGTATAATACATTGTTGCATGCACTTAAAACAAGTTTTCTAAAATAAAATTCAAAAACCATTTTCAACACATTAGTAAACATTGGATGTTTATGGGTAGTGTGTGGAAACATTTTTCAAAAGCAAAATCCTTAATTTACTAAATCTAGTGGGAGAGGGTCTTATCAAATAACACCCACGATCTTCCATTAACGGTTCATTATAAGATGAGTAGTGTATTCTGTGTCACCTCGCCAGGGGTGACCATTCCATACGGAGGGTACACTGCTCATTGGTTACTAGATGTGAACTTCCTATGGATAGGATCAATCAGACGTGTTAGAGGGTGACCACCACACGGAGGCGCTACTTGAGACGGTTGTGATTGGATCCTAGTTAATGGTACACACTAGCTAAGCTATGGATAAGGGATCCCACACGGGGCATTATTCAGAAACTTAGAGATCAAATAGGTTCGGGAGTCATGGCTATTTTGCAAGAGTTACATAGCGGATAAGTCATGATAAATCGAAAGATCGAACATTGACCACCACACGGAGGCTTTATTCTTTCGTTTCGATATTCCGGCGACTTTGTTTTTAAATAAGAGTTTTAAGGATTCTTTTATTTCAAACTGTCAATTCTGATATCCATATTTATTTTGTTTGTTTGATTTTCAGTAATCATAATGTCTGGATCTGCATTTAGTCCACTTGCCACCATACTCACTCAAAACCAGTTAACTGGAAATAACTACACTGAATGGAAATGTAACCTTGACATCATTTTAACTGCGGAGGATCACATATATGTCCTCACCACCCCAAGCCCTAAAGAACCCGCGACAAATGCTTCGGCAGCTGCCAGACGCGAGTTCGACAAATGGAAGAAGTCGAATGGAATGGCCCGTTGTTACATTCTGGCCTCAATGGCTGGTGTGTTACAACACCAATTCCAATCGAACGATTCTGCCAGTGACATTATCACATCCCTGAAAAAGATGTTTGGGGAGCATGGCAGGCCTGCCAGACAGGTAGCCATGCAGAAGATAATGAGTGCAAAGATGTCGGAAGGTACTCTAGTCAAAGAACATGTTTTAAAAATGATTGGTTATTTAAACGAACTGGAGACCTTGGGAGCCAACATCGATGCACAGACCCAAGTTGATATGATCCTAAACTCGCTGTCGCCATCATTCGCTCAATTCAAACTTAACTATAATATGAATCAAATGGATTTTTCAATGAGCGAATTAATGAGTTCTTTACTGGCAGCAGAAGGGGTGATCAAACCTGGGGGCAGCGTTTTAAACGTTGAGAAAAGCGCTTCTTCTTCTCGATCTACACCGAAAGGTAAGAAAGGAAAGAAGAAGGCTGGCACTGGTGGTTCAAGTGTTGGACCGGTCCCTAAGATTACAAAATCTAAGGGAAAAGGTAAGGGCAAAGGGAACGTGGGTGGCCAAGGCAAAGGAAAGTGTTTCCAATGCGGTGAGAAGGGCCACTGGAAGAAGAACTGTCCAGAATTCTTAGCTACAAGAGTTCAAGGTATGATTGAATCACATGTGATTGAAGTAAGTTTTATTACGGATACTTCAAACACTTGGTGCATTGATTCTGGTGCGACTAACCATATCTGTAATTCATTGCAGGGGTTCAGATCAACCAGGAAATGCAGTGATGGGGAGATCGTGCTTACTCTAGGTTCTAGCGCAACCGTATCTGCGGTTGCTATAGGAGTCGTAGTTTTAGAATTTTCAGACAATAAAGTTTTGATTTTATCAGATGTACTTTACGTCCCTTTAATGAGACGTTATTTAATTTCAGTTTCTAATTTAACGAATAATGGTTATTCCTTTCATTTAGGAACTGAAGTTGTCATTAAAAGAAACAGTTCTTTTATATGTTCTGGTGTTAAATCAAATGGTTTGTATGTGATTACTCCCAATATTTCAAAAGATTCTTGTTTGGAACTTAATAACTCAGTGGTAACTTTACCATCTAAAAGAAAGGAACCTTCCACTAATCCAACAAGGCTTTGGCATATGAGGTTTGGCCATATCAATCTGAATAGGATTGGCAGACTAGTCAAAGAAGGGGTCTTAGGAGATTTGGTTCTCGAACCAATGGAAGTCTGCGAGTCTTGTTTGGAGGGTAAGATGACCAAAAGGCCCTTTCCTGCAAAGGGCAATAGGACCAATGCATTGTTGGAATTAGTTCATACTGATGTGTGTGGACCAATAAATATTAGAGCAAGGGGTGGTTATGAGTATTTCATAACATTTACCGATGACCACTCTAGGTATGGATATGTGTACCTAATGCAGCACAAGTCTGAAGCCTTTGAAAAGTTCAAAGAGTTTAGGGCTGAAGTGGAGAAGCAATCGGGCACACATATCAAGGCCATTCGATCTGATCGAGGTGGCGAGTACCTCTCTAATGAGTTTATTGATCACCTCGTACAGAATGGGATTCTGTCACAGTTGACTGCACCTGGTACGCCTCAGCAGAATGGTGTAGCGGAGAGAAGGAATCGGACTCTTTTAGACATGACTAGGTCGATGATGAGTTATTCAGAGTTGCCATTATTCCTTTGGGGTTATGCTTTGGAAACCGCTGCATACATACTAAATCTAGTACCAAGCAAATCTGTTCCCAGGACACCACGAGAGATGTGGATTGGGCGCAAGCCTTCTTTGCAACATCTCTGGATATGGGGGTGTCCGGCACATGTGCTTAAAGGAAAGATGAGCAAGTTGGATTCTAGATCGGAAGTATGTTACTTTGTAGGGTATCCAAAGGGTACTTATAGATGGTATTTTTATGATCTAAGAGAACAGAAAGTGTTTGTTAGTACAAATGCTATTTTCTTGGAGGATGATTATATCATGAACCATAAACCTAAGGGAAGGATAGATCTTAGAGAGATAGAAGGAGAGCCCTCAGTCCAACCCGCAGTTGATAACGATGAAAATCAAGAAAATACCACTTCTTCACCCATTTCCGCACCGGTACCTCGTCGTAGTGGGAGGATTATCAGCTAGCCTGATAGATACATGTTCTTAGGAGAAGTTTTTGAAGCTGTCTCCATAGAATCTGAATCTGATCCTACCACTTACGAAGAGGCAATGGCTGATGTTGATTCAGCTCATTGGATTAAAGCTATGAAGGCTGAATTGGAATCTATGGATTCCAATCAGGTCTGGGATCTTGTAGAACTTCCAGCCAATATTAAACCCATTGGCTGCAAGTGGGTCTATAAGAGGAAAAGAGGATCTGATGGAAAGGTTGAGACCTTTAAGGCAAGGCTTGTGGCGAAAGGCTATACTCAGAGGGAGGGCATTGACTATGAGGAAACCTTCTCGCCGGTAGCCATGCTCAAGTCCATCAGAATACTCTTATCCATTGCTGCATGCCTAGATTATGAAATCTGGCAGATGGACGTCAAGACTGCATTCCTGAATGGCAATCTTGAGGAGGACATCTATATGCAACAACCAGAAGGGTTCATAGCTGGTCGGAAAGGTAACTTGGTATGCAAGTTGCAAAAGTCCATTTATGGGCTTAAGCAGGCATCCAGAAGTTGGAACATCCGATTTGACCAAGCGGTCAAGTCGTTTGGTTTCATACAGAATCTGGATGAGCCTTGTGTATACAAGAAATGTGAAGGGAAAGTAGTGGCTTTTCTTGTGCTTTACGTTGACGACATTCTACTCATTGGGAATGATGTAGCGGCGCTGTCAACGGTCAAGGTTTGGCTAGCTAGTACTTTCGATATGAAGGATCTAGGAGAGGCGAGCTATATTCTTGGGATAAAGCTCTTTCGGGATCGCAAGCGAAAGATAATGGGATTATCTCAAGCTGGTTATATCGAGAAAGTACTAACTAGGTTTTCAATGGATAATTCGAAGAAAGGTTTGTTACCTTTCAGGCATGGTTTAGCGTTCTCCAAGGACCAGTGTCCAAAGACACAAGAGGAGAGGAATCGCATGGCAGGAATTTCCTATGCCTCGGCAGTGGGAAGTCTCATGTATGCGATGTTATGCACTAGACCAGATATCTGCTTTGCCGTTGGCATGGTTAGCAGGTATCAATCGAATCCTGGTCCAGAGCACTGGACAGCCGTTAAGCACATTCTTAAGTACTTGAGAAGAACTAAAGATTACATGCTTATGTACGGCGGTAGTGAGTTAATTCCAGTAGGATACACTGACTCGGACTTTATGTCAGATAAAGATTCGAGAAAGTAGACATCCGGACATCTCTTTACCTTGGGAGGTGGTGCTGTTAGTTGGAGGAGCATTAAGCAGAAATGCATTGCAGACTCAACTACAGAAGCTGAGTATGTGGCTGCTTGTGAAGCCGCAAAGGAAGCTGTTTGGCTCAAGAAGTTCCTTATGGAACTCGAGGTGGTACCAGCGTCGTTGTCACCTATTACGCTATACTGCGATAATAGCGGGGTAGTGGCTCAGTCCAAGGAGCCAAGGAACCACGGGAAGGGAAAGCACGTAGAGCGGAAATATCACCTAATCCGAGATATAGTTCAACGTGGAGATGTGACTGTCACCAAGATTGCCACCGCTGACAATCTTGCTGATCTGTTTACAAAGGCCCTACCACAGAAGGTCTTTGATCGTCATCTAGATAGTCTAGGTCTTAGATGTAGTTCTGAATGGTTGTGAGTGCAAGTGGGAGTTTGTTGGGTTTGTGCCCTCAAACCATTACTTTATGTATGAGACATTAGCATTATAATATATGGATATCAGCTTTACATTTCATTGTGTATGTTTTTTTCATGAGATGATTGTTTTGTCTTTAAGTATCATAGTAAGCAATTCGTGTGTGTATGAGATACACACAAGTGAGATACGAATTACTATTCTTTGATACTTAGAATATATCACAGTGGATGATGAGACTGGATACCTCATCAGGTCTACACTGTAGCATAATTAACTACCATTGGATGGAGTGATTAATCTCAATCACTAGAGTATAGCTCTTAGTTGATATGCTAGTGCTTATAGTGCATTGACGGACCTGAGCTTTCCTATTGACGCTTAAGGCTGTCAACAGTCAATAGGAACTCATAACTTGTATAAGGTACGTGTTTTCAATCTTGAGATGATTATGAACACAGACTATGGATATGGTTGCTTTGACTTACCAATCAGTGAGGTCTATAGAAGATCAACACCTGGGTATCTTGGGTATGTCATGTCCATAGGGCTGTGAACATATATTGTCAAGATAGAATCTACCCTCTGATTCAGAGTAAGCATTCCCTTGAGAATGTCACCAAGTTGATTACTGAGTACTGCAGTCTTGTTGATAAGAGTTATCAACATGTTTGGTAATCATGAGTAGTGAATGGGACTCAAGGAATACAACAAGTAATCATGATTCAGGTTGACAGTAATAGTTATCCGACTACCTGAATATGATTACGAATGCTGACGGTAGAGGGACATTAGTACACCATACAAGTCTAGTTATCGCTTCGGATATGTTCTTTTGCGTTGGAGTTCAGTTATCGTTTTATAGTGGAATAAACGTTAACTGACCAGTTAGTTAGTTTGCTGATCAAAGAGTTTGGTCATGGTAATTAACAAACTGGTCTGAGCCAACAATAAAGAGCCTAGGAGGTCCCACTCTTAGCTCCGCTAGGATGCTTGGAAAGACACTTGAGGAAGCTGTTAAGACAAGTTCGATCGATTGAAGTATGTTCGATCGATTGAAGTCAGCAGGTTCGATCGATCGAGAATGGTTCGATCGATCGAAGGTTCGATCGATCGAAGTCACTTCGATCGATCGAAGTCTAGGTCGGTTCTGGAAATCTATAAATAGGGAAGCTGCGTTCTGGAAGTAAGTGATCGTCGTTTTTATACGCAAAAGCTGCAGAAACTATCATAGTCTTCCCAAAACCTTCCTATCCTCTCTATTAGGGTTACCACCAACCCTAGTCTTTCCGGCAGGCATCCGTAGGAGTCATAAGGGTAAAGATCATCTAGTGGAGGCTGCTGGAAGTTAAAGTTTCAGAATTGGGTTCAAGACACTAAGGTATAATTCTTGCACCCCCTTGTACACATCTATGGAATTGACGAGTAGTAGATCCTGGAATACCAAAAGTTTTATAACTTAACCTATTTCCGCTGCGCGTTTAAACTCTAACTTTAAACCACTTTTTCCTTCACTTTTCTCATCAACTATAACATCAGCATTATAATACGTGAAAAGTCTTTTACAAACCTCCAATAATAACTAGCTAATCCTAGAAAACTTCGGATCTCTGTCACATTCGTAGGTCTCAACCAATTGGTAACTGCCTCTATCTTTGGAGGTTCCACTGAAATCCTCTCGCCGACACTATATGTCCAAGAAAAGTAATCTCTGACATATAAAACTCACACTTCTTTAATTTCTCAAACAATCTCTTCTCGCGTAATTATTATAAGGCTAATCGCAAATGATGTTCGTGATCTTCAACACTCTTGGAATAGATTAGGATGTCATCTATATATACAATAACAAACTCATCTAAGTAGTCCTTGAAAACACGATTCATCAAGTCCATGAAAGCGGCTGGCATGCTAGTCACTCCAAACGGCATTACTAGAAATTCAAAATGACCATATTGAGTCCTGTAGACACTCTTATTTTGACCAAACATTGAATTAAGGGGAATGTTACCTCTAGATCTGATGATGACAATGTCTAACTAATCAAGGACTTCCAAAGGTGATTCATGTTCTTTGAAAGACTCATGCAATTCAAATAAAAAAGAAAGAAAAGAAGAAAAAGAGAGAATAAAAGAAAATGGTACATGGCACAGCTTGCGGCAGTCACAGGTTACCGGTGCAGCACTCTCTGATTGTTGTACGGCAGTCAGTAAGTGGTGCAACAACATTCACTGATAGCCATGAAAATGCATCAAATGCTGCAAAAATCAGAATTCCAAAAAAGGCGGTAGTCAGCAGAGTTGCCCATGGCATTCATTGAGTGCCGCATCGGCATTCATTGAGTGCCATTCCGGCACTTATTGAGTGTCGCTTCCATCTCCGTTGAGAGTCGCATTTTTATGGCTGCCAGCTTTGTAATATTACATTTTGTACCTTCAAAAGGACATCCAAAATTAGGGTTTTGCCCCTGAACATACTGAAATACCCTTTCAAAAAGTACCTATATATAGGGGATGAATATCCCATTACAAAGGACTTGGATTTTTGGATCTTGATCCTAGAATCTCCACCTTGATTTTGAATCTCTTTCTTAAATCTTGAATCTTATCTTCTTTGTTTTAAACCTCTTCAAAATTCTCGAACACAATTAGGGGAAGGTTTAAGAGGAGTTTAAGAAGTTGTTTGATTCACCTTTGAAAGACCTCCAAAGACTTGAGAGTTGAGGATAGTTGGAGGTAACCTCTAAGTTAATTAGCCTCTTATTCAAGTTCAATCACAATATATAGCATTCCTTTAGGATCTTTTACACATACATCACTAATGTTGTGATTGAACTTTCATTTTAATTGATTTGGATCATAATGACCTAAGGTTTAAGGTTAAATAAATCATGAAGTTAACTTAGCTATTACTTGAGTCTTGGTTTTTTTTTTTTTTTTAACTATGATCATCTCTTAGGATTCATAAGACTCTCAATGTCCTACTTGAATCCTTAGACTTGGAATCCCTTAATCTCCTTGTAAACGCATGATTTATAAGAGGATTAAGGTTGATAGCAGTATGTTTGGTCAATAAGTTTAAACCTACCTCTATGATTTAGGTTCATTATTTTGAGATTTCATGAAGTTTACTCATACTTCATTGTGGTCTATAAGTATGAGTGTCCTTAGTCTTTAATGACCATTAAATGGGAGGAGAAGTACTTTAGGTTAAGCCAAACTTAATAGCTTGATAGCTAAAGTCAACAAATCAAAGGTGGACTTGACAATGGTGCAATGAGTTCATAAACCACCTTTGATCAAAGATTTTTAGTTAAATAATGAACCGTTGGAATTGAATGAACTAATTGGAAAGTGTCAATAACACAAGGTTTTACCACTGTGATTTTTGTTTTAATGAGATTTCATGTTTAAAGTGGTTTGGTCATGAGTTTTGTGAAGCAACTATAATCTGTCTAGAGTTTCAGCACAGTAACACCTTCGTGCAATGAGTAAATCTGAACCTTAATCAAGTATTCTTGGCTTAAAATAATTTTTTTTATGAAGTTTAATGTATTAATAAGATCATCTAAAAAGATTAGAGTCTTTCAAATTTGTTTACTATTTTTAGAGAATCATACAAGAACTCTGGACAGAGAGTTGTAAATTTCTGAGTGATGTCTAGTGTTTGTCTAATTCCTAGAGATTGAACCGTTGATCTTTGATTTTTCTTTTTGGGTTAGAAACTAGACTTATAGAGGCATCTTGTGTCCAAAATTCATTGACATCAAACCAAGGAAACCATGCAAGTTTTGGTTTGCTCTATGTGATTTTCAGAATTTTGTGACAGATTTGACAAACTTTGTAAATAATGCTTCAAACGACTTTTCTATGACCTAGGGCTTAAACCATGTCTTAATAATGAGTGGTTAAACTTAAATCCAGAGGTTAAATGATTCAAATTAATGAATAGTTCATAGCTTACCCATGCTCATATTCATGTATTCATTCACGTGTATTGATGCTTGTAAATAAGATTCATGTTGCATTTAGTTAAAATTGCATTTAGTTGAACTTAGCTACATGTTCCTTATGATTAAGTTGGGATTATATCATTTCTATATGGACATTACATTGGCTCCTAGTTGAGACTTGTATATCTATAGAAATGTTGTATCTCCAACCAATTAAAAGGAATTCATGGTTATGTTAACTATTTCCATGCTTGATAGATTTAAGTTAGAAGTTTAAGGATGTTATTCAGAATTTCATATTGTATCTTGACTAAGGCATGTGTACTAACCCTCTATTTTGTAGCACTATTGAGGTACGATTTCTCAACCCCTATCTAGTTTTATTTTATTCTTTGATTTTAGTTGATCTTCGACTCCATGTGCGACACCTAAGAAATAAGTCTTGCTTTATTTGTATATATGAATTACAGACCTTTTCTTAGGTTTTATTTTTTATTTGTATGCATTGCACGTTTACTATTCACAGATGGATCCCGGGTAAGTTCTCCTGCACCTTACTGCATATCATATTGCTTGCTAATCGAATTACGTGGTTTTGAATGATATTTTCACCATTAGCAATCTTACACCCTTTAATGTATATCTATGTCTATGTATTAATTGAGGGTATATTTAGATTAATAATTCAATTAAAAGGATGTTGAGTAGAGGCCTATCGTTAGATAGGATGAGAGGGGGTGTTTTAGTCTGCTGGGCTCCTTCCCCTCTCATTCCATAATCCCCGGAATCTCTGGTTTCCAAAAAGATCAGTTTCCTTTAAATGGTTTCTTAATTTTTCTTTTAAAATTAAGTGGCGGCTCGTGTTTTGTGTTTTCGAAAGAGAAAACATTTTGAAAAGCTGTGGGTAACAAAAAGTGCGATATCCACAATTAAGCGACTCTACTAGGGATCTAACCCAGAATCTCTGGTTTCCCAGACCAGAATTCCTGATTTTGGGTTCACTCGAGGATCAGACTTAAAAGCATCCTTTTAATCAAATTGATTAATCTTTGTGTGCCTGTTGCATTGCACTTGCATGTCCAGCCAATCAATTTCACCGAACTATGACCTTGGAGGCTCGGGGCAACCCGGTCAGTCAAGTTATCATGGGACTGTGTGATAACCCATGATCTCGTACCATGATTGGGTATATGAAGCATCCTATCGGATGTGTGTCAAGGGTTCCTTATTTGACCAAAACCTAGCCTTTGTATGATAGTTTCTGTTAGAACATTTCAAACTTAGGAAATTAGCTCTTGATTAAGATTATATGCTAGGGAGTTTTGTATGATTACTTGAGATGATGAATATGCTTGTTTAATGTAGAATGTATAATCTTCTAATCACCTTTTAGCAATTCTTATCTTATGTCCCATGACATTTGGGAACATGTTGAATCTTGACTGTAAGATTACATCTCTTATGTCTTGTTAGCTAAGCATCATTGACCTTGTATGCATCCAAATTCATGAAAAGTACGGTAATAATCCAATCATGTGGTTCTTCCACCCAGTGAATTTGAAATCCATCTTTTTAAGCGAACAAGATTTTTTTTATCATCTTTACCCCCAAGGTTATCTTGAAAAGTCATACTTTCAAAAAATCTTTGAAATTCCAATCCAATCATTATTGGGATACATGTTTTCACATCCTCAAATCTTTGGAAATCGTTTTTCTTAAAGAAGTGCTTTTCAAAATGAGTTTCAATAGCAAAATTCAAAACTGATAAATCTTTGTAAGCATTCCTTATCTTATCATGATTTTCAAAGACCACACTTCGAAAAGGGGATAATAAGGATCACAATGAGAGGTAAAATTGGCGCATTTAACATGAGTAAGGATCTTATATGCTTATGTGACTATTTGTTAGGGGTAGAATTTTCCTTTCTTTTGTATATAGAGTAGGCACACACACATATATGCATTCCATCCACGTGACATATGAACCATTCATAAAAGTTTCAATAGATATATTTCAAAATTATGATAAAAAGAAATAACAAAAAAGGTTTTTTTTTCTTGAAAATCATTAAAAATTCTTTTATAGGGCAAAAATAGCATCAAGTTCAGGCTCGGTCTGGTTTAGTAGTCCCTATAGCAAGGTTAATAAGCAGGGAAGGTGACATCAAAATGGCAGAGTAAAGGAACGATGGGGAAGTAGAAGAGTTGAGGGCATTGGTGGAGCAACAAGCAAAACAGATGAGGAGGCAGGTCGAAAACATGAACCGTATGATGGTTATGATGGAAACAATAGCATGTCCACCACCTGTTGCAAATCCACAAAACACTGACCCGCCTGTCTCAAGGGAAGAAGGTTGGTATGATGACCCAGAGATACACAGGGCAGAGGTTCCTTGAGAAGAAAGAGAAAGGGTAGAAAGGGAAAAGACTGAAAAGGAAAGGGTAATAGTTGAGAAGATTGAGAAACTGGAAAGGGCATTACGTAAGGCTCATGGGGTCGATACTTAACTAGGGCCGTTTTGTCTTGGTACCTCACACTCGAACCAAGCAAGACTAGGGTTTGGGATGAGGTGGTGAAAGTATTTGTAGCACAGTATTGTTAGGGATATATACTAAAAGCCATGCTTTATGTAGTTGATTTATTATTCATTTAATAAAATCAGTTAATCCATTTTTTTTTAGAATCTGTGTGGGCAATGTTTGTATTATATTATTTATTTAATATTATGCATGTGTGTCTCTCATTCTATATAGTAGGTGGTTTGGTGTGTAGAGTTCGGCTTACACATGGAAGATCAAGCCATCAGATATTATAGAATGTAAGATTTTGGTTTACAGTCTTAGATGGGATTGGACACACCATCGGTAGGACTGCAGCATGGTGTTGTAGTAGGTTTGTCTTGACTACGGAAAACGGTATAGTTTCAACTCACTATGCTGGTACACTTTGTGTATTAAACGGGACTGACTTGGGGTAATTATCTTTATACTGACTTATAAGATAATTAATACCTCATGGCTATTATGAGTGCTTATGCTCTAAATCCTAAGTTAATTTGTAGACACGTACATTTGATATTTATACTTTGATCCTTAAAAGGGTGAGATCCTTAAATGGGTCAATATCTCATTGGATTGGGTGACAATATTAATTGTGTGGTGGATATTAATTAATGATGGAATCCATGTCTCAATTTTTGGGATTGATGATATCCGCTTGAGAAAGCTTATAAGTTTTGATTATGTCAAACCCTGCAAGTGGATTTTGTATCCGACATATCAGATAAGTTAAACAGAGGATCTCAAGGAATTTTAAGAAATTAATTAAATATGATTGTCAGTAATTATATTTAATTAATGGATATGTGTAATCTTAACATGGGGAGATAATAAGCATTTAATAACATGGAGCTCGAAATATATTTTTGAGATAAGGGTAGGAGTGCAATTATAATTCTTTAGTGGTATGAATTATAATTTATGGAAATAGGAATCTGATTCAGTTCGAATTAGGGTTTTCTAATTCCACAAGGAAGCCTATTCCTTATTGACTTCTTATGGTCCCTATCGTAGCCTATATATATGTTGCTTTGGCTCTCTCATCAGTTAGCGTTTTTCCATCAAGAGTATTATAACTCGGAATAGAAAAGAGAGCGTAAAAGAGGTAGAGCAGAAAACAAAAAGGATTTCGAAAGAGCCCACACTCAGTTCGATATTCTGGCAGCGGAGGAATACGATAGAAGATCGTGAGCTGTTATCGAGCCCGTGTTCTCGATTCATCTACTACAGCAATCCGTTTTGCAGTTCAAGGTAACCCTAGTTCCGCCCTTGTAGGGTTATTATAGATTTCACGAAATTTTTTGCAGTACCAACTTATACACACTGTCAACGGATTCTGGGAACGCAGTTTCCTAACAGTGGTATCAGAGCAACGTTGATTCTGCGTATAGGTTGGAAGCAACCATGTTGTCCAATAAAATAGATCTTATGCGTGCATTGATGGATGGATAGAACGTAGATCTGTGCTAACCCTTGTTTTGCAGCGTTCTTATTCCACTATTATGGTCGCTGGTTTTGTGTGATTGGATCCCACGATGGGTTTATTCGTGGTTAATATTGCTGTTTTGATATAGCATGTGAACTCCTTTATGGAGGCATAGGATTTGTATGTATTGGATCCCACGCTTGATTGATGCGTGGTTAATTTACTGCAAATATATAGCATGTGAACTCCTTCACGGAGGCATAGGGTTTATGTAATATATCTCAAGTAAATCCGTGAAGATGGTTCGTGAGAGCAGTTTTACAAGCAGTTTTCGAAAGCAATCTAGAAGCAGTTTCAGAAGGCAGTTTCAGAAGACTGTTTCAGAAAATAGTTCTGGAAGGCAGTTGCTGATGGTAGCTCGACCCCCGTTGCGTAGTGGCGACATAGAGCTAATCGGGTTCAATGAAGATTTCTTCACAAGAGTTGCAGCTTGACCATAATAGTGGGATTCCTATTTTATTGTGGTTTACTTATTTATGTGTGATTGAATGATTATTATTGTTTCATGTTTAATGAATAGGACAACATGGATAATTGTTCCTAGACCTATTTCAGATGTCTAGCTGCATGTTTAATTTGTATTAATTTAAAATGATGGACAACTACATGTGTATTTAGAAATAAAACTAATTCCATAATTTTGAAAACATAAGTACTTCTAAAATCATGAGAATAGAATAATTTATTATCAACACATGTGGGTTTCACTAATAAGGATGAATTAATCCTTGTCAAGTATTCCATTATTTTTTGTTAATTAAATTAAAAGTTTTTTCTAAAAAATTATAACCCTCAATGTTTTTTAAAATTCTAAGTGGGAGAGGGAATTTATCAAGTGTAAATCCCATGGTCTCCATCACTGGTTTGTAGATGATATGATTAATTTTGTGTGATGGCTCTAGTGTCATCCTCCCTATCGGATGTAGTTGATCATAGAATCATCAGTGCAAACTTCTTTAAAAGAATGTTTTGGGTGATTGTTGGTGTGGGTCACCTCTCCATCAGAGGTGTTCCTCATGGAACTCTTGACCTAGAATTAAGTGATGGTATACACTTAGCTATAAATAATAATATCCACTCCATCTGAGTCACTGTTATTATTTATAGGACCAACGCAAGTCAGCAGTTTAATTTTATTAGGCAAAGTACATTGCCTGGATAGTAAAATTAAAAGGCAATTGTCTATCTGAACACATGATGGATAGCATATGGCTTCCCATCGAGTCATACTATTCGCGGTGTATCAGGTTGCTGGCGGATTCCTTTCAAATATGGTAGAGGGAACCAATATTTTTAACTCGAATCTATAGTAATTTTTGCCCAAACGTAATTACTTATGTTATGTGATTCTCAGGCCTTTAAATGGGTACTTTCAATCCACTTGCTGTTATACTTAAAGAAAACAAACTTACCGGACCAAACTATATAGACTGGAAAAGGAATTTGGATATTGTGTTAACTGCTGAAGAGTACAAGTTTGTGCTTACTCAAGAATGTCCTGAGCAACCTGGTGAGGGGACAATTGCTGAGGAAACCCAGGCTCACAAGAAATGGGTCAAGGCTGATGAGATGGCGCGGTGTTACATTTTGGCATCCATGTCAAATGTTCTGCAACATCAGCATCAGTCAATGACCAGCGCCTATGACATGATGGAGAGCCTCCGAGAGATGTTCGGGGATCAAAGTCGTGCTGCTAGGCAGGTTGCTATGAAAGACTTGATGAACACAACCATGGCTGAGGGGACGCCTGTAAGGGATCATGTTCTTAAGATGATATCTCTTCTTAATGAACTAGAGATCCTTGGAGCTGAAATCGATGGGGAAACCCAGGTCGATATCGTACTCTAGTCACTGCCAGAGTCTTTTAAGCAATTCCGCCTCAATTACAACATGAATAAATTTAAATATACTTTGGCAGAGTTGCTTAAAGAACTCCAGGCAGCTGAGGGTCTCAACAAAAAGTTAGGGAGTGCTCTTGTGTTTGAGAAAGGTTCTGATTCAAAGCCGAAAGGCAAGAAGAAAATGAAAAAGGCTCAAAAGAAGGCCGCGGGTCCTCCGCCAATCCAAAGGCCACGAGGACAACCGGGAAAGCCTAAAGGAAAATGTTTTGTTTGCAAGCAGGCAGGACACTGGAAGAAGCAATGTCTAGTTTATCTCGCCAGACAGAACAATCAAGGTAAATCTCATTTACTAGTTGTTGAATCATGTTTAGCGGTCCGATCTACCGGTACCTGGTGTGTAGATACAGGAGCCACTGATCATGTAAGTAATTCTTTGCAGGGGTTCCAGGGAACCAGGCAGCTTAGTGATGGAGAGATTTATCTATACATGGGAAATGCTACGAGAGTAGCAGCAGTTACAGTAGGAGATCTACATCTTAGTTTTGGTAGAGATAGGATTTTAATATTAAGAAATTGCTTTTATGTACCTTCTATTAGAAGGAATTTAGTTTCAGTTTCTAGTTTAGTAAAGAATGGATATTCAGTTCATTTTAATAAAGTAGTAGTTATTAAAGAAAATAAACGTTTTTTTTTGTTCTGGTCAATTGGTGGATGATCTTTATATTATAAATCCTATCTCTCCTATACTGCAACTTAATGAATTGAATAACAAAAATAGTTTGCCATTTAAGAGAAAAGGACCTTCGAGGATGAACCAAATGCATCTTTGGCACTTACGCCTTGGTCATATTAATTTGAAAAGGATTCAAAGACTGGTTCAAAATGGGCCATTAGGCTCATTGGAAGTGGAGGCACTTCCAGTTTTTGAATCCTGCTTGGAAGGTAAAATGACCAAGAGGCCATTCTCGGCCAAGGGCTATAGAGCAAAAGAGCCGTTCGAACTGGTTCACTCTGATTTGTGTGGTCCTATGACTATCCAAGCAAGAGGGGGATTTGAGTACTTTGTCACTTTCATCGATGATTACTCAAGGTATGGGTACATTTATTTGATGCGGCGTAAGTCTGAATGCTTTGAGAAATTCAAAGACTTCAAGGCTGAAACGGAGAATCGTCTAGGTAAATGTATCAAGACACTACGATCTGATCGTGGTGGAGAGTACCTCTTGGGAGAGTTTAGGGAATACTTATTGGAGCAAGGGATTACATCCCAATTGTCTGCACCCCGTATGCCTCAGCAGAACGGTGTAGCAGAAAGAAGGAACAGGACTCTCATGGACATGGTAAGATCTATGATGAGTTACTCGGATTTACCAATTTCTTTTTGGGGACACGCATTAGAGACAGCTGCATACATTCTAAACTTGGTACCATCTAAGTCAGTACCTACTACTCCCACAGAATTGTGGACTGGGCGAAAGCCTAGTTTGCGGCATGTTCGGATCTGGGGTAGTCCAGCACATGTACTGAAAGGGAACGCAGAAAAGTTGGAATCAAGAATAGAAGTATGTTTCTTTTTTGGGTATCCAAGAGGAACTAAAGGTGGTCTGTTTTATAGTCCTAAGGATCAGAAGGTTATTGTTAGCACCAATGCCACATTCTTAGAAGAGGACTATGTTATGGACCACAAGCCCAGAAGCCGTATTGTTCTAGAGGAAATGAGAGGAGAGACACTGACATATACTTCTTCGATACCAACGGTACGAGAAGAAACACCACAAGAAAGAGTTATCGATATTCCATTACCACGTCGTAGTGGGAGGATTATCGAAACACGTGTAGATCCCGAACCAACCATTAACACGCATGTTCCTGAACCAGTACAACGTGTAGATAATGGTGTATTAGGTTCAGAATCTTCACAACAAAATATCAGTGATGCACAGACACGGGTTGTGCCTCGTCGTAGTGGGAGGGTTATTATTCAACCTGGCCGGTATATGTTCTTGGGAGAGTCTTATGACCAGGTCCCTGATGAACAAGGTATCGACCCCTGTAACTACAATGAAGCACTCCAAGATAAAGATGCAGATCTTTGGCAAAAGGCTATGAAGTCTGAAATGGAGTCCATGTACTCCAATCAAGTCTGGGATCTCGTAGAACCACCCAATGAAATAAAACCCATTGGATGTAAGTGGATCTATAAGAAGAAGAGAGGAGCAGACGGTAAGGTGGAAACCTTTAAAGCAAGGCTTGTTGCGAAAGGGTTCACTCAAAAAGAAGGAATCGATTATGAGGAAACTTTTTTGCCCGTGGCAATGCTGAAGTCTATCCGGATTCTCTTATCCATTGTTGCACATTTCGATTACAAAATTTGGCAAATGGATGTCAAGATCGCATTTCTAAATAGGAATCTTGACGAGTGCATCTATATGATGCAACCAGGCGGGTTCATTGTGAAGGGCCAAGAACACATGTTGTACAAGCTTAAGAAGTCCATTTATGGACTTAAACAGGCATCTAGGTCTTGCAATATCTACTTTGATCAAGCAATCAAGTCTTTTGGTTTTGATCAATGTGCGGATGAATCTTGTGTGTATAAGAAACATGATGGAAGAGTGGTGGTGTTCTTAGTACTGTATGTGGATGATATCTTGCTAATCGAAAACAATGTGGGGGTATTATCTTCTATAAGGGTATGGTTATCCAATCAATTCGATATGAAGGACTTGGGAGAAGCCGGTCACATCCTAGGGATCAAGCTTATGCGAGATCGCAAGAATAGGATGTTGGGCTTGTCACAAGGCACTTATATTGACAATATTCTTGCAAGGTTTAGCATGCAAGATTCCAAGAAGGGATTCCTTCCCTTCAGATATGGAATTACTCTATCTAAGGATCAATGTTCTAAGACACCTGATGAGATAGAGAAGATGAAGGCAGTTCCTTATGCCTCGGCAGTAGGAAGCCTAATGTATGCTATGCTATGTACTAGACCTGACATCTGCTTTGCTGTTGGCATGGTTAGTAGATACCAGTCTAATCCAGGGCAAGAACATTGGACTGCGGTGAAAAATATTCTCAAGTACCTGAAAAGGACTCGAGACTATATGTTAGTTTACCAAGCAGACAGTCTTGTACCCATTGGGTACACAGATTCTGATTTCATGTCAGATAGGGATTCCAGAAAGTCTACCTCAGGATATGTGTTTACCTTAGGAGGTGGAGCCATTACTTGGAGGAGTATCAAGCAGTCATGTATTGCTGATTCCACCATGGAAGCCGAGTATGTGGCTGCTTCGGAAGCCGCTAAGGAGGCCGTTTGGCTCAGAAACTTCCTTATGGATCTAAGAGTAGTACCTGCGGTACAATCGGCTATTACCCTTTATTGCGATAATAGCGGAGCGGTTGCTAACTCAAAGGAACCAAGGGCCCATAAGAAGGGAAAACACATTGAGCGTAAGTATCACCTGATACGAGAGATCGTGCAAAGAGGTGATGTTGAAGTGACCAAGAGAGCATCAGCAAATAACCTGGCAGATCCTTTCACCAAGAGCTTACCGGCCAAGACTTTTGACAGTCATGTAGAAGGGATAGGAGTGAGGTGTGTCGCATCATGGCTTTGAGTCTAAGTGGGAGATTCTTAGGGATATATACTAAAAGCCATGCTTTATGTAGTTGATTTATTATTCATTTAATAAAATCAGTTAATCCATTTTTTTTTAGAATCTATGTGGGCAATGTTTGTATTATATTATTTATTTAATATTATGAATGTGTGTCTCTCATTCTATATAGTAGGTGGTTTGGTGTGTAGAGTTCAGCTTACACACGGAAGATCAGGCCATCAAATATTATAGAATGTAAGATTTTGGTTTACAGTCTTAGATGGGATTGGACACACCATCGGTAGGACTGCAGCATGGTGTTGTAGTAGGTTTGTCTTGACTACGGAAAATGGTATAGTTTCAACTCACTATGCTGGTACACTTTGTGTATTAAACGGGACTGACTTGGGGTAATTATCTTTATACTGACTTATAAGATAATTAATACCTCATGGCTATTATGAGTGCTTATGCTCTAAATCCTAAGTTAATTTGTAGAAACGTACATTTGATATTTATACTTTGATCCCTAAAAGGGTGAGATCCTTAAATGGGTCAATATCTCATTGGATTGGGTGACAATATTAATTGTGTGGTGGATATTAATTAATGATGGAATCCATGTCTCAATTTTTGGGATTGATGATATCCCCTTGAGAAAGCTTATAAGTTTTGATTATGTCAAACCCTGCAGGTGGATTTTGTATCCGACATATCAGATAAGTTAAACAGAGGATCTCAAGGAATTTTAAGAAATTAATTAAATATGATTGTCAGTAATTATATTTAATTAATGGATATCTGTAATCTTATCATGGGGAGATAATAAGCATTTAATAACATGGAGCTCGAAATATATTTTTGAGATAAGGGTAGGAGTGCAATTATAATTCTTTAGTGGCATGAATTATAATTTATGGAAATAGGAATCTGATTCAGTTCGAGTTAGGTTTTTCTAATTCCATAAGGAAGCCTATTCCTTATTGACTTCTTATGGTCCCTATCGTAGCCTATATATATGCTGCTTTGGCTCTCTCATCAATTAGCATTTTTCCATCAAGAGTATTATAACTCGGAATGGAAAAGAGAGCGTAAAAGAGGGAGAGCAGAAAACAAAAAGGATTTCGAAAGAGCCCACACTCAGTTCGATATTCTGGCAGCGGAGGAATACGGTAGAAGATCGTGAGCTGTTATCGAGCTCTACAAAATCCGTTTCCACCAAGCTTCCGGGAGGATCTCTATTGTAAATTTTACCAACAAAAGGGTCACTCTACGGATCGGTGCACAAGGTTGAGGCATGAAATCCAAGACCTCATTGATAATAAGGTGATATCAGAGCCGCTTGTTAAAACTCCCAACGTTACCAGAAATCCACTACCAAACCACCATGTTGTACCACCGCCACAAGGCCTTTATTTCTTAGGGATAGAAGAGACAACCTTTGATCTGTCTAGGCTAATCACCAAGGTCGGGGCACCAAGGAAGCCTTACCAACTGTCAGCAGATTTGATAATCTGTACTTTGGGGAATCAATCAGGAGAATGTAGAGAGGGAACGTCAAAGAAAATGGATTGGTGGGTTCAAGAAACTAACAACACTGATATGGATCAGGTATAAGATGACCTATAGTATGATAGTGATGAAGAAATGGGAACAGAGAAGGAGAATTTGAAAGTCATTTTAGAGATCGACAATTTATGGGCAAAGGAAGAAGTTAGTCATCTAACCCGATTAGGGAGACATTTCAAGCTATATGAGCTAGAGGAGGATCACCCAGGGAGAGAATTAGACAAAGGAAAAGGGAAGATGAATGAGGAGGAGGAGGAAGAGGAAGATAGGGTTCTGAAACAAATGAAGAAGAATCAGGCTAACATCTCCATCTGGGGTTTGTTGATCGCTTCCAAACGCCATAGGCAGGCAGTTTTGGATGCTTTGAACCAGTTCAATGTTTCTATTGACACAGCACTAGAAGACCTTATGGGAATGATTGGCAGAATTCTAACTCTGGCCATCACCTTCTCCTTAGATGACGTACCCCCTGAAGGACCCATTCACAATAAGCTATTGTACGACACCATTGAATGCTTGGGAAATAAAATACCCGCTTGTCTTGTCGACAACGGGTCTGCTTTGAATGTATGCCCATTTGAATAGCCAAGCGAATGGGCCTGGATGAGTCAACTTTTATACCTTCTGAGCAAAAGATGAGGGTGTATGACAACACCCATAGGACAGTCATGGGTATAATCTTGCTCAATCTTACCGTCGGGCCTGTAGACAAAGAAGTCGAATTCGAAGTCATCGACATTCTTGCCTCCTTTAATCTGCTATTGGAGAGGCCATGGTTGGATAGTCTAGGTGCCATACCATCGATAATCCATCAAAAGGTCAAGTATATCTGGAAAAACAAGGTCTGCGATATCCTTGGGGATAGTTGGGTTCGCACATCTGAAGCTTTGTCAAGCGCACTAGTTCTAGAAGTACAACTATAAGAAGGAGAAACAAATTTGTGAGGGTTTGAGTCTATTAATATGTTGGAAGAAGCCAAGCCAAGGGAGTTCCTTCCGCTCTATTTTGATAAGTATGCAAGCCCATTGGTCGCAGGGATTATGAAGAAGATGGGTTTCTTTTTTAGCATGGGACTAGGAAAAAATCATCAGGGTCTGCCGGAGTTTCCAAGAATCCCCACCCAGACTCATACTCATGGTTTGGGTTATCAGCCGTCTAAGAAGGAACAGAGGGAAAAGAAGAAGGTCGCCGATGCACCGCTGGTCCCTTACCAGAAAATGCTCAACGAGTACTTTATGAAGGAGGGAAAAGATTTCCCCTTTTGTGACTTACCAGAACCATGGGTAGATCAGAAGGATAATCGCTTAAAGCTAGGGTTTGAGATTTTCTTCCCCCATAAATTCTCTGAGTATGAAGACCCATTCCTGCAAGTCCCCGTGAAGTCTGCCACCGTCAAAGATTAGATCGGTGTGCTAGAAGGACCAGCTATGCAAAACCTGTTAGGCGAAGAAAGCGTGGAAGCCGAGAAAAAGGGCTAAGAAGGAGTTATGGGAACCAAGGCCGAGAAAGAATATGTCGAGGGCACGATGGAATAAGTGCAATAAGAGGACAAAGGGAACAACGGAAGAACCTGAGGAAGCAATGATAGAAGGAGAAACTGAGATGGGAATAGGGAATCTGCCAGGCTGCCACACTGTGGGACTGAAGAATGGGTCAACAAGGAATGGGTCTTTGAGTCTAGTGATAGGTATCCCCCATCCCTGGAGTCTGTTATAGCCCAAATGAGGCATCTTACTATTGCTATGTATATTGTAATCACCTCGAACAAAATCAATAAAAGTATGACTAATTTTGCCTACTCGAATGTGCTTAATGAATGTGATGAATGTGACAACCATGAAATACCAATTGAATTGCAAAAATTAATTAAAAAAGAAAAAGAATCTACACGTAAAATCATTGAGGACACTCTAACAATGAATCTAGGAAATGAAGATAATCCTCAAAATGTTTTATTGGATCTACACTTAGCAAAGAAGAAAGCAAGGAATTGATCAATCTATTAAATGAATTCAAAGATGTTTTTGCATGATCTTATAGCGATATGCCAGGTATCAATCTAGAGATAGTCCAACATCATATTCCCATGTTTCTTAACTCGAAACCAATAAAATAATATTTGAGGCGAATGGGGCCTGAATGGGCACTTAAAATTAAAGAGGAAGTTGAAAAGCAATTGAGAGCTGGATTCTTGATGGTCACTGAATATCCTGAATGGATTTCTAACATTGTCCTGGTCCTAAAAAGGATGGTCATATTAGGGTGTGCATCAATTTTCGAAATTTGAACAAAGCAAGTCCTAAAGACAATTTTCTTTTGCCTCACATCGATGTCTTAGTCGATAATACTGTGGGGCATAAACTCCTATCTTTTATGGATGGGTTCTCAGGTTATAACCAGATTCTCATGGCACCCGAGGATAGAGAAAAAATCACTTTTATCATGCCATGGGGAACATATTACTATACGGTAATGCTGATTGGGCTCAAGAATGCAGGGGCAACGTACTAGCGGGCCGCTACTACATTGCTGCACGACATGATCCACAAGGAGATGGAGGTGGAGGTATATGTGGATGATATGATTGTGAAATCTAAGGAGAGGAGAGGACACTTAGAGGCATTGAAGAAATTCTTTGGGAGATTGAGAGAATTTAGAATAAGGCTAAACCGGCAGAAGTGCACCTTCGGGGTCACCACCAAAAAGCTGTTAGGATTCCTTATCAGTCAGAGGGGAATAAAGGTAGACCCAACCAAAATAAAAGCCATAGTTGAAATGCAGCCGCCGAAGAATGAGAAAGAATTGAGAGGATTTTTGGGTAGAATACAGTTCATAAGTCGCTTCATCTCAAAACTCACCTTGACATGTGACCTGTTGTTAAATCTGCTTAGAAAAGGAGAGAAGTTTGAGTGGGATACCCTATGCCAACAAGCCTTCGATAAAATCAAGACCTATCTCTAAAACCCACCCTTACTTCACCACCCTTACCCGGAAGGCCTTTATTACTATACCTTTCTGTGTCTAAAGATTCGATGGGGTGTATGTTGGCCCAAGAAGGAGAAGAGGGGCGCGTGGAAAAAGCCATTTATTATTTGAGCAAGAGGATGATCGGATACGAGCTGAAATATTCACCCTTAGAGAAAGCCTATTGGGCCCTAGTCTGGTGTACCTGTCGCCTTAGGCACTACATGTTAGCTTTTCCTGTAACCCTAATATCCCGAATGGACCCACTCAAATACCTATTTGAAAAACCCGTGTTGACCAGCAGGATCTCCCGATGGACCATGGTGCTAGCTGAATTCGATATCAAGTATGTTACCGCCAAATCCGTAAAAGGGAGAGCTGTTGTCGAATATCTAGCCGATCTTGCGATAGAATCTGAGGAAAAGGGTGAATTCTAATTCCCGAACGAAGGAGTAATGGGGATAGAGGAAAATCTATGGAAAATGTATTTCGATGGAGCGGCTAACCAAATAGGCTATGGGGTTGGAATCATCCTTGTAGCACCAGACGGGACCCCTACCCCATTAGCCGTCAAGCTTAAGTACAACTCAACCAATAACATGGTAGAGTACGAAGCATGCATAGTTGGGATGGAAGCGGCATTAACCTTGAAAGTTGAAAGGATCGATGTTATCGGAGATTCGAATTTTATCATATCCCAAGTACGGAGTGATTGGAGGGTAAAACATGAGAAGTTGAGACCTTACCACGACTATCTGGAGAGTTTGAAAGTACAATTCAAGATGATATCATTCTATTACCTTCCCCGTAAGATAGCCAGTTGGCTGATTCCCTAGCAACTTTAGCCTCAATGATACAAATCCCCTCAAGAGTCACATGGTCCCACTATCTATAGAGATAAGGAACCAACCCTTATTTGAGATGATCGCAGCCTTAGAAGATGAAGGGAAAGTGCCTTAGTAGGAGGATATTTGGAATTTCATTAAGGAAGAAGAGTACCCCGAAGAAGCTTTAGAGAAAGATAGAAAAGCGATCCGAAGGTTCTCTACCCAATTTGTGATCTATGCGGATAAGTTGTAGAAGAAGTCGTATACCGGGTATAATCTGGAGTGCTTATATGGAGGAAGGCTAAGAGAATGATGGAGAAAATACACGAAGGAGTTTGTGGACCCCACATGAATGGGCATATGTTGGCGAAGAAAATAATACGACAAGGGTATTACTGGACAAAATTAGACAGGGATTGCTGTAAGTATGTCAGAAGATGCCACAAGTGCCAGATCCATGCTAACCTGATGCATACCCCGCCCTCCCAACTCTATAACATGACCGCTCCTTGGCCATTTTTTGTGTGGGGTATTGATATTATCGACGGAATAGTTCCAAAAGCCTCTAAAGAACACTGGTACATAATTATGGCAATTAATTATTTCACTAAGTGGGTAGAGGTTGCATCATACGCAACTTTGAAGGCTAAAGATGTGGTGAGCTTTATAGAGAAGAACATAATCAGCAGATATGGGGTTCTAAACAAGTTTATTTCAGATCATGGCAATCATTTCCAAGGTGAAGTCATCTCGGTCCTAGAGAAATATAAGATAACACGTCATCAGTCATCCCCGTACAAACCACAAATGAATGGGGCGGTGGAATTAGCGAATAAGAATGTCAAAGAAATCTTGGGAAAAATGACAGACAAGTACAAGGATTGGCACGATAAACTGCGGTTTGCACTATGGGGATACCGGACCTCCGTGAGAACCTCTACGGGAGCTATACCGTATTCTTTGGTTTACGGGATGGAGGTTGTCCTTCAAGTTGAGGTAGAAATATCATCTCTACGGGTTTTAGCAGAGTGTGAAGTAACCGAACTAGAAAAGATCCGGGGAAGGTATGAGGAATTGATGTTGCTCGATGAGAAAAGGTTGGCTGCAATAAACCATACTCGGGGATATCAGAAAAGAATAGCTCATGTTTTCAACAAAAAGGTTTGCCCAAGGAAGCTTGATGAGGGTGATCTGCTCATTAAAGAACTGAAAGTGCTTGTTTATGACCCCAGAGGAAAGTTCAAACCCAACTGGGTTTGGGCCATACATCATTAAGACCCTCCTTTTTAGAGGAGCTGCCTATCTTATGGACCTAGACGGGGTTGAATTTAAATAGCCAATTAATCTCGATCACCTCAAGAAGTATTTTGCTTGAAACTATTTCTTTCAGATGCTCCTTCCTTGATGAACTCGCTGACCTAATTCCCGTTAGGGGATATTAGACAACCTGCTCAGTTCAGTCATCAATAATTTCCTGAGTGGCACATTCCGTCAAACCTTAAACTGAACTACTACGAACTTGATACCCATTCGGGGATAAGTAGGCGGGCTCTCGAAAGCCTTCGGTCCATGAAAAAATCTAAAAAAAAATCCTTGTGCCGAGCTAGGGGCAAACTCGTTTGCCTGGAACCACTTCAAAGCCTCATAACCAGGGGGCAAACTTCGTTTGCTAAACTGAAGAACCCAGATAATACCCTAAACCGATCTCTGGATCTCTTGGCTATCAAAGTAAGTACTATAAAGGAACAAATAAGAATTTAGGGTATAGAATGATTAAAGCTCCAAGCAAGATTCGAAGCAAAGTAACAAAAGCCAAGAAAAGATTTTGAAAGGAAGATTTTCATAACCTAAAGATAGATCAAAAGAGTGAATACATTGATTGGACATGTTAGAACATTTTCTAAAGCAAAAAAATATCCTTGGAAAAGAAAAAGAAGAAAATCACATTCAAAGGCGTAGAAAAGTAGACAGGACTTGTCAGAAGTTTTGTAAGATAAAGCGATGTCATGTTTTGCTTTCATCTATGTATGTCTATAGGGTCTGTCTCTCGGCCAAGGTCCGGATTTGCAAGAGGTACTCAGTAGTAGGCTCGACCAAAGTAGAAATTCTCTAAAAGGAAGCTTCCACCCTATCATACTAAGCCTCAGTAAAAGCTTTCACAATGGAAGGACGAATGGCCGAGCTCCTCGTAAAATCTACATTAATGTTCTCAATAACATCTTGGAAAAGTCCGTACTGACGAGCCACCCGGCCAGGCATATAGAAAGTAGTGGTATGTAAGCCAAGTAACCAGATACCAGGCTGCCCAGGAAGTCGTACTGCGACAGAGCGGTAGGTCCACTGCGGGCAGACCCAGCAGATATCATCAGGAGAGAGGCCCTGAAGCCAACCAAGCCAAGCATCGACAGAATGGAATAAATGATGAATCCCCATACGATAGTAGGGAAGTGACCCGCGAAGGTATGAGGGGTGTATAAAGAGGTCTAGGAGCTCCATGAGCCAAACCTGTAAGGCAAAGGGTGCTCCTGCAGATAACATGGCCCTGGCAGTGCAGGCACGATCTAATCCCATCAATGTCTCACCAAGAACCAGCATGACGGTGCTTTTCATCTCCCACAGATCGCAAACAATGGGTATAAGAACGTCAAAAGATGATTGGAATAGGAAGTAAGAGAGTACACCAATCGATAACGCGCTACACCGAATGATCTGATACCCATCGTCATAGGGATCCCCCATGGGAGCATAGACGGAGGAAAGGCGCTCAAAATCAATCTGCCTGCCATGAACAAAAGAGCCAACCATACTTTGAGATGTATGGAAAAGAGCAGCAAGGTCCTGCACATACCCGGCTTGCACCGTAGGAACTATCATATCTGCAAAAGGGTCAGTGTGGAGAATAGCACTAAATTCTTCAAACAAAGGGCAGATCTCCTGGTAACCGAAGTAGAAGACGTGAAGCGCGAGATCCTAACATTGGACGGCGACCTAGAGTAGACAGTCATCCAGAGCCATCCGCCGAAAGGAGAAGAGGTCGTTCAGTCTAAAACACTCAAAGTTGAGCTTGTTAATGCCGGAGAGGGTATCCATCCATGGAAAGAGGATTTGAGAGCTAATAGGGGCCATTTGAGAAGAAGTAGAAGGAAGGAGATGAGTGTTTTGCGGAGTTTAGAAAAGAGGGTATAAATAAGAAGTGGATCTGCCTAGAATACAGGACGGCACTCGAGAAAGGGAAACGGTACTCACCGAAATGCCGTGCAGCAGGCAGCAATTGCCGCACTACAGTCAAGGACTGCCACTACGGCACTCGCTGAGTGCCACACATTCCTAACCGAGTGCCGCATAAGGCTATCTTTGGCCAGGATTATTAGTAATACTTTCAGCCCACCTGCAAACAAAAAATTGAATATATAATAAACAAGTGCATCAGATCGCATCACGTACAATAAGACCAAGCCATGGGCACATTCATTCATTCATTCATAAATAGGTAATAAAAGCAAAATCATAGTTACCAGCATTTACCAGTCACAGAACATTAAGATAAAAAAAAAAGGAGGGGACCAAGCCAAGGTCACAATCACAGAAAGAGAAAAGCAACAAAAAAATAGCAATAAAAAGACCAAGCCGTAGGAACATACAGAGAAATAGAAGGTAATCATAAGTAATGCATATATCCTATCCCGGCTATCCGAAAGCAGTCATCGAAATAAGTATATATGCATATAGTCATCCAAATAAGTGTATGTCCTCTCCAAAACACTCAAAAAATAAAAGGGATGATAGATGGATCAACTGCAGCCTTAGCCTTAGGCCTGGCGCGTGACGTGTCTAAGAGGCACCTCCTCTAACTCCGTGCTGCTCCTGCCACCTCTGCCTTTACCTCCGCCTCTGTCTCTACCGCCACCTCTCCCGGCACCTCCGTGAGCTCCGCTAGAACCCACTCCAAGCTGTTGGAGCTGCTGCTTGAGCTCTCTCACCCACAAGACTAAGGCCTTATTCTCTTCTTTCTGGGCGAGGGAAGATATTGAATAATCAAATTTAATTTGAAAATTAGAGTAAAAATCCTAAATAGAAGTATAAATAAAGGATAATGATACCATAGCCCTCGAATGAGCCTCATTAGTCACCCGTGCCCCGTCAACCTGAATCAGAAAATCAACAAAAGAGTGGTTAGAAAATCAGAGTGAGAATGCAAAAATCAAAGCCAAGATTTAGAAGATTACCCTCCACTCTCGATCGTGGATCCACTCCCTCACGCTATGAGCGTAGAGCAAGTCCTCCCCTACATAGTCCCGCGGGACATGATCGTACTGAAGTGGAATGGTAGGTGTACCCGCATAATATCGAGGGACCATAGTCGTGCCCTGCTTGCCATAAGAGACCGTCCTAATGCTCCAATCCCATGGCGGTAGAGCTGGAGTCCAAGATGCAGCGGGAACGGGCTGCAAAAGAAAAGTGAACTTAGTGAGAAAATATATATGTGTGACAAGAACTAAAAGAGAGAATAAAGGTTAAAAGAAACTCACCCAAGTCACTTCCATCAAAGGAAAGTTCCTCATCAGCTTGGCAGCACGGAAAGCTGCATACCCGTTCGGAGTCTCCAAAAACTCCAGAATCGAGAACCCATTCAAGGTAACCGTGAGTAGACTACCTTGAAGCATCTCCGTAGCTCTCATAAAAGCAGGTGGGGGGACGTGGCACAAAATATCCAGGAACCATCAGCGACTACCTGGTCACCCTCTCTCCCAAATACCACTCCCGAGTGTCCGGGCCATCCAATAATATCCTCTATGGGTCGTACCTACCTGATTGTTGTATCCCCTGAGAAACAGTAAGAAGCACGTCCACCCAAGGCTTCCATCGAATGTGTGGTTCTCGCAGATTCATTAGGAAGTTCCTGAATGAGATAAAGTCATGACCCCCAGTCTTCTTCCCAACTCACTCCTTCTGCCACTTCAATCCCTGGAGCATGATGAGGGCGTCAGCAGGTCACGTCGAAGGTGACATCATGTATAAGTACTCATGGGACCAAATTTGTAAAAAAAGAAAAAGAAAGGGAAAGAGCATGAGATTCAAGATTTGTCAATTAGGAAATAATTCCAAAATTGATTAAGTTAATGAAAAATAATAATAAAAGCAAATAAGAGGTTGTACCTCCCTTGCCCTCCAGAAGCCGCCTGTGGAACACGGCTGATCTCAAGAAATGTCTCCCATATGCTTGTACAGGATGGCTAATCCTGCACCGGCCCAATCATACTGATAGATACGGTCCATGTGCTTTAGGGACCCCACTAATGCCACGAAATACGATCGCCCCTATTGCTCAGCAAAGTACACCCTAACATATACATGATGAACCTAGCGGGCCATCTGCTTGTCTGTAAAGCCCTGCTGGCCTCTGAAGGTATCGAGGAACCACTTGGTCGTAACCAAGGGCTCCTTAGGGACTACTCTAAGTAGTGGCAGCACCCGGTCCCACTCTATCTCTGTATCCAAGTACTGCAGGCACTCCCCTCTAAAAGGGATCCCAATGATCATCAAGAAGTCAAGCACGGTCATCGTTATCTCCCTGAACTCAAAGTGGAACAAGTTGGTGGTGTTCCACCATCGCTCCAAGAGAGCATGTATCTATCTCAAGTCGTTGGTGCTCTTCTTCAGGAGTTTGACGAAGTCCCCAAAGCCCACCGCATCAATGAATCCATGTAAGGTCTCGTTCAAAGACTCGTACTATGCGTAGCCATTAGCCAAACTGACATGCCCCTTCAGCACGGTAGGTTGGAGCTGTAAAATTTACAAGATTCAATGTCAGCAAGCAAGTGGATGAAAGAAAGAAATAAAAAAATAATAAAAATAATGATGAAAATAAATAGCGAATAAGTAAAAGGGAGTGCTAGGAACATGTGAAAAATTTCATGTAGCACTTGCATTCATAAAAGAAAAACATAAATTTTTTGTTGACATGCACTGCACTCATACGATTTATAAGAAAATTTGAAAGGGAAAAATGAAACAGAATAACGATGTAGTGAATGAATAAAAGAGTAGTTGGAACAATCCCGCAAGCATAGCGTTCATAATTCTGAAAAGTTTTATCGTCGTACACTCATTCATAAGGTTTGTGAAGAAAATTTGAAAGGAATGGAATAAAGAACGAAAGGGAATGAATAATAGCAATGATGAGAAAAGAGATCAAATCATTCAGGAGCTCGAAAAGCGAGGCACATACGTTCAAAAAGTACAAGCATGATATTATACGATTAGAATTTCAAGCAAAAGAATTGAAAAAAGGAGAGAAATTATTTAGAGGAGCGTATACCTCTCGTCGAAATGCTCGAACGGACAGATGCTTGTCCGAATCCTAGAGCAGGAAAGTGGGATCAGAGTAGGGAATAGCCCAGTATCTGGCCTTCTTTCTACTACTCGAGCCGCTGGCCATGACCTGTCAGAAAGGAAGAAACTAAATGTCAAAACCTTTCAAAGGAATCGAGAAAACAATGAAAATAAAGAGAATAAAAAGATTTCGATCATGAGAAACTAACCTGCTAGTCCTGATGGATCAATGCAAGGAAAAGAAAAAAAATCTCCAAAGGGATTTCGGTTGAGAGGATTTGTGAGGAATGAGAGAAAATGAAATGAAAACCCTCGGTATAAGCAGACTTCCTGCTTAACGTGGCACTCAATACGTGCGCGGCAGTTGATGAAGTGTCGTACGACACTCACTGAGTGTGTGGATACCGGCATTTGGGCCCACTTTTATTTTTAAAACAAATTTTCAATTTCAAGTACAAAGAGTCGCCACTTAATTTTTAAAAGGAAAAATTAAGAAACCATTTTAAAGGAAACTGATCTTTTGCGAAACCAAAGATAAAAATGGGTCCGGGGATTATGGAATAAAAGGGGAAGGAGCCCGACGGACTAAAACACCCCCTTTTATCCTATCTCGCGATAGGCCTCTACTCAACATCCTTTTTAATCAAATTTATTAATCTAAGTATGCCCTCAACTAATACATATATACATATACATCACACAAGCATGTCAAAAGGGTGTAAAATTGCAATTGGCAAAATATCATTCATAAGTCACATAATTCAACTAGCAAACATCATGATATGCAATAGAGAACTAGAAAACATACCTGGGATCCGGCCGCGAATATCAAACGTGCAATGCATGCAAAAATAAACCTAAGAAAGGTCTCTAACACATATCTATTATATATATATAAAAGCCAAGGCCAAAGGAGCTTTCTCATTGCGCCACGTGGAATTTTGTGGAATTTTCTTTTTTCCAACATGGTATTTCATATATTTTCTATTATTTTTCATTTCTTTTCATTTTCTCTTCACTCTCTCTCTCTTAATAAGTGTAATAACTATCTTCATATGGGACATTAACACATTCATCCACTTGTACGTAATATTGATCCAAAAGTCTTTTCACTATCTTTTCCCATAAATGGCTATGGCTATTGGAATCCTCAACCTTTGCATTCACCAACTTTTTATATATCTCCACTATTTCCAACAAACATATATACATATGCAGACCATACCACACAGAGCTTTACATGGATATGAAAGGCTTAGCATTAGAATATTTGTCGTCATCCTTCCCAATTCCCATGTGTATCGGGGCATTCTCATGAACAAAATTGGTAGCAACTTTTTCCCACTGAGACATTCTTTTTTTTGGGGCATCGATATGTAGAGGTAAATGTTGCCTTTTATTTGTTCTATATCACTAAAGTTTTGATCTAAATCACTTCAACAATAGTAATTTCTACATTAATATTCCATCCATTGCTTCGTTTTGGGTGGTGAAAATAGCTTATGAAGGGGGTGTGGGAGAGACTTTGGTGGCTCATATCCTGGACAAGCCATGAATTTTGTTTTGTTTTGTTTTTTTTTATTGTTTGGCTAGCCAGCAATTTTGTTACTACTTTAAAAAGACAGGCTTAAATCTTCTACTGCAAGACAATCTCTTAATGTACAAGTACAACCCTGAATCTATCTATATACATGCACCATCTACAAATATTGTTGTGCCCAATTAATCTTAAATTAACTTTAATTTCTTTATTGCTATTGTTCTTAAGTTTACAAATTTCCAAACGCACTATTTCCCTCTCAATTTTCTAAGGATGTTTCATATTTCTAGCTTCTAAAAATTTCGTGACTATGTGACTTTGTTTGTTTCATGAGCCCGTGCATTTGCACGGGTTCTCGACTAGTATACACATAAGGCAAAACCTAAGCTAAGGTGTCGCACATGGGGTCGAAAAAATCAATTAAAATCAATAAAATAGATTAAACTAGAGAAGGGTTGAGAAATTGTACCTCAAAGCGCTACAAAACAAAGGTTAGTACACATGCCTTAGACAAGATATAATATCAAAAGGGAATTAATCATAGGTCATGTTCAATTAAATTCAACCAAGTCCAACTTCATCCAAGAACTAGTTCTAACTATAAGCATCAATGTACATGAATGAATGAATGATTATGAACAAGGATGAGACATGAATTTATTCACTAATTTGGATCTCTAAGCCTCTGGGTTTAATCTAAATTATCATTATTCAAAACATGGTTTGAGTCCCAAGACATTAAGAGACCATTTGAGTTGAAATAAATAAGATTAGACAAAAACAGTAGCAGTTTTTTGTGATTTACAGAGAGCAGACCCGACGTTCAAAAATGGAAATAAAATACTTTCAACGGTTGGATCTTACTGATTTTTGGATATGTTATGCCTCTGTGAGTCTAGTTTCTAACCCAAAAAGAAAATCGAGGTTTCAACGGTTAGATCTCCGGGAATACTGAAAATACTAGACCTCACTCAGGATTCTGCAACTCTCTGTCCAGAGATCTTGTATGATTTTCTAAAAATAGTAAAAAAATGAGAAACACTTAGATCTTTTTAGGGTACCTTCCTAACACATTAAGGTACTTATAAAAAATTATTTGAGATCCCAAAAACTTTATTAGGGTTCTGATTTATTAATTTCAAAACAGACTTATTATTCTGAAAGTATTCTAGAACTCTGGACAGATTGTAATTAGCTCACAAAAACCATGATCAAACCCTTCTAATCACAAGATCTTGCTAAAACAAAAATCACAGTGGTAAAACAATGTGTTATGAACATTTTCCCGTTGGTTTCATTCGATTCCAACGGTCGGATTTCAAACTAAAAATCATTGATCAAAAATAGTTTATGAACCCACTGTTTCATTTTGCTAGTTCAAGTTTATTGATTGGCCTCAACTATTAGAACATGAAGTTGGGGCTCAAACCAAACTACTTCTTCTACCATTTGATGGTCATTGAAGATTATGAGGCATATTACACTTATGGATCTCGATGAAGTATTGAAATGAACTTCACAAAATCCTCAAATAAAGAATTCAAACCTATGGATCCAAGTTTGAATTCAACTTATCACTCCTACCATTTGATGGTCATTGGAGTTAGAGACATACATACTCATAGGTTCTAGATGAAGTATGAAAGACTTCTTAAAACCTAAGAGAAGGATTAGTTCAAGCCATGGGAATAAACTTGAATTAACACTTTTTTCCTACCATTTGATGGTCATTGGAGACTAAATGAAGTTAAAAAATCTACTAAAACCTCATTGGAATATAGTAAGGATTCCATAAGATTTCTTAATGAAGAGGTTCAAGTCATGGATTAAGACTTGAATCTCAACAATTATGTGTAGATTATGACTATGATTTCATTTTAATCTCCATATGGATCATAAGATCATAGGAAACTAAGGAATCAAAAATCAAAGAGGCTCACTAGGATATGTAAAATCTCATGAGGCTTACAAGAAATGGTAGAAATAAGAAATCAAAGTTTGTTTAGAGAAACTAAGAACACAAACTCTTCAAAATTGAATTTATTTTAAACCCAAGGCATCAATTAGATCCAAATCAATGAAATATTATGAGATTCAATCACAAGTTCTAAGTGGTGTGTGATGAAATGAGGTAAGAAGAGAGGTTTTGAAAATGTGTAAAGTTCCTAGAACTATGAACTTGTGATTGAATGGCCTAATTCTATCAAGTGATTGAGAGGTTACCTCTAAAACCTCAAGGAATTCTTCAACTTCTTTGTAAAGCTCTTCCAAGATCTTCAAGTTCTTCTTAAAATTCTTCAAGTTCTTCAAGAAAACTTCTCTTTTCTTCTCAATTCTCTCTATATGATTCTTGTATTTCTCTCTAATTTCAAGTATATGTGTGTGTGTGTTGATTCAAGTATTCAAGTATATCAAAAATGGAAGAGAAGGTTTGTTTATATAGACCCTCAATCCAGGGATAAATGGGTAAATTCGGGGTGGAAACCCATGTGCAAAGATTTCTTCTAGAACATGTGAGAAAAGCAGTCTGTTACAGCCGGCGGCACTCGACGGGTGCCGGCGGCACTCACTGAATGCCGGGCGGCACTCCCTGAATGCCGGGCGGCAAACACTAAGTGCCGGCGCGGCACTCAGTGAGTGCCGCCGCGTTTTCCGCGTGCCGGGGCTAACTGAATTTTGTCCCTCTTTTTGATTTTTCAAAAATATGTTGGTGTGAACACAATTTTTCTATTCTATATATATATATATTTGTATTAATATCCCCCATGTGCATGGTATCAACCATGTGCATGGTATATTTTGAATATACTACTCTCTTTTTTTGTATTTTCTCCTTTTCCAAGATTTTTATTTATTTTGTCTTCCTATTTCTCTCAAAAGAACTCTTTATTATTCTTATTTTTTCTTAAAATCCGGTTCCCAGACTGGGTTTCTCACGCGTTCTTTATTATTCGGGTTTCTCCCGAATACCCAAACTCTCTCTCTCTTCCTTCTCCTTTTTATATTTTCTATTTTAATTTTGAAATTTGCCTTGAAGAATCATTTTGAATTTTCTGGAAGATCTTCGGATGTCACCGATCATGGTCATCATCGGTCTTTGAGAGGTAACCAATCCCTGGATTTGACGTTTGGTCAAAATCGGGGTGTCTACAGTTTGCCCCTCTTTGACAGAGCTTGTGAAGCAACGCGTATCACAAACAAATGTCAAAGCCTGTGTGAAAGACAAGCCTTTGACCAAATAGTCGAATCCAGATAAAAACAAAAGTGCGTTGCAAAAACAGGCGCGCAAATAGCCAAATGCTGGTCGTGCTCAATGGTGAGCTGCCTACGTATCCCAACGGGAATCAGACCAGGACGTAGTTCGGACAAAGGACAACAACACACCAACGCAGGTAGTCACACAGATGAA
Source organism: Hydrangea macrophylla (assembly GCA_033977485.1). Classification (NCBI taxonomy): domain Eukaryota; kingdom Viridiplantae; phylum Streptophyta; class Magnoliopsida; order Cornales; family Hydrangeaceae; genus Hydrangea; species Hydrangea macrophylla. The sequence continues at coordinate 57,603,071 of CM066993.1, forward strand.
TGCACCTATCTCATCGTGATGCACATGCTCATGCAACCTTATATCTTATGCTTTTCAGGTTCAATGACTTAGGACAATGCTACTCCTTAGAGTTAGCAAAACGTACCTCTGTCTTGAAATCCTTCTATGCTGATGACGTCCTGTCCTAGGAAAGTCATGACTATCATTTTTTTTTATGTGAATGCTGACCGACTGAGATGCGCTTCGCGTCTTATACTCGGGTGCCGAGTCGGGAAGTATGCTGAAAGACTGAGATGCGCTTCGCGTCTTATACTCCGGTGTCTCGAGGATCATTTGATTGGCTGAGATGCGCTTTGCGTCTTAGACTCCGGTGCCGAATCAGGAAATGTGCTGAAAGACTGAGATGCGCTTCACGCCTTATACTCTGGTGTTTTCCAATAAATGAGATGTTTTGCAGAAAAGTCAGAATCGCTCCAGATTCAATGACCCCGAAAAGCAGAAAAGTCAGAATCGCTCCAGATTCAATGACCCCAAAAAGCAGAAAAGTCAGAATCGCTCCAGATTCAATGACCCCAAAAAGCAGAAAAGTCAGAATCGCTCCAGATTCAATGACCCCAAAAAGCAGAAAAGTCAGAATCGCTCCAGATTCAATGACCCCAAAGATCGCAGAAAAGTCAGAATCGCTCCAGATTCAATGACCCCAATGATCGCAGAAAAGTCAGAATCGCTCCAGATTCAATGACCCCAGATAGCAGAAAAGTCAGAATCGCTCCAGATTCAATGACCCCAAAGATCGCAGAAAAGTCAGAATCGCTCCAGATTCAATGACCCCAATGATCGCAGAAAAGTCAGAATCGCTCCAGATTCAATGACCCCAGATAGCAGAAAAGTCAGAATCGCTCCAGATTCAATGACCCCAAATTCGCTTGGTATTGCAAGGGTAATTTTTATTTTTCTCCTCCTTTTTTAAAACAGTCACGCGAACTTAGACAATTCATTTTCTATCGGGAGTCACGCAGACTCGAAAAATTCATTTCTATTTTTCAAAGATTGGGAGTCGCGCGGACTCGAAAGTTCATTTCTACTTTTCAAAGATTGGGAGTCGCGCGGACTCGAAAGTTCATTTCTACTTTTCAAAGATTGGGAGTCGCGCGGACTCGAAAATTCATTTCTACTTTTCAAAGATTGGGAGTCGCGCGGACTCGAAAATTTCATTTTCTAAAAATTCAATTTTTTTTTTTTTTTTTTTTTGTTTTTTTTTCAAGACCTGGAGTCGCGCAGACTTGACAACTTGTTTTCGGCATTTCTAAATTTGGTTTTATCCCTTCCCTTTCTGTTTTGATCAATAACCCCAGGCTGCAGTAGATGACTTATGCCAAGATCAAAGATTTGATCTGTGACTTCAAAGGCTGCGATAGACGACTTATACCAAGACCGTGATTTGATTGGTGACTCATAGGATGCGATAGACGACTTATACCAAGACCGAGGATTTGATCGGTAACTCATAGGATGCGATAGACGACTTATACCAAGACCGAGGATTTGATCGGTAACTCATAGGATGCGATAGACGACTTATACCAAGACCGAGGATTTGATCGGTAACTCATAGGATGCGATAGACGACTTATACCAAGACCGAGGATTTGATCGGTAACGGTACAGCCTCAAAAGATTTGCTTTGGGGCTATTCTAGCTCAAGATACGTTTCATGTGCTTCTTATTCTAGATTCATCATTTTCTTTTCTTGACAGATTGTTTGCTATGGACAGCAGTTTCAGGTGATTCGGGCAAGAAGAGGAAGAAGAATGAGCCAAATAACCCCACTTTCCTTTTTGATTATAGACAAATCCAAAGGCTTTTTTGGTTCATCCGATGATTAGCTTGTACGGCTTGGAGCCTGACTTGCTGAGGGTATTCACTTGATTTTGCTCTTTCTGAAGATATTACTCGACCTCTATTCTTGGCGGAGCAGAATCTGACTTCCTGTCCTTCGTGCTATTACCCTTCTTTTGGAGTCTTCAATTCTTGTTGATCCCTCTGCGGAATATACCTTTTGGATTTCAAGAAGGTAGACTCAAACTGGGTTGAGATACACATATTTTCAGATTTGTGACCAATTCTGCTTTCTTTTCTTTGCGCTTCTTTGATCGACTTTTAGAAAAGGTTGTAATCCCATAATATTCTTTCATTGTATCTTCCTTTACGATTGACTTTTTGATAATGAAGAATTCTTCTTTTCATGTTTCTTTCCATCTTAAATCAATTTTAGATTTATGCATGAAAACTTCAATCAATTTTTTTTTACTTCAAGAATTCTTAGGATGCCTAAGCTTAGTCCTTGAAAACCAGAAAACACAGAGATATTTTATTTGGCAAACGACAGTTTGCCCCTAGTTTGATAGGGGCTTGGAAATGCTGGGCAAACGAAGTTTGCCCCTGGTTTGGGGGAGGTGACGCGGCCTCTGGTCAAGTGAATGTGATTTCATGAATTGGTTGGGTTTCTTCTTTGGACCGAGGGCCTTAGGAGACCCGCCTACTTATCCCCGAATGGGCATCAGGTCCTATAGTAGTTCGGTCGAGGCCTGAAAGAAGTTTAATGATTGACTCTGAATGCGATTGTGACCGAACCTTGCAGGCTGCCTACGTATCCCCGAATGGGAATCAGGTCAAAACGTAGTTCATCTATTCTGGAGGTCTTGAAAGAAAAAGGCTTCAAGAATTGGTGGACTTTTCGAGCCATGTTTTCATTTAGGTTCAATGGGTGCCCTTTCTGGGCAGATTTTCCGAAACATATTCCTTATGGCAGCTTTCGAACAAGATGATGAACTACTTCTCCTTCTTATGCATTTTTTTTCTTTTTTTTTTTTTTCTTTTTCTTTTCTTCTTTCCCCTTTTTTTTGTTTTGTGGCGGTTGATTCTTTTCACCTTATCACTAGCCAGTCAATCTTTACAACTCTCATAATACATCATGTTTTACTCATACTCTATCATACTCACATAGTAATATCAGCCCTCCAAATTACTCTTTATCTTTCTCAAAGATATTTCTGCATTGTTTTAGGTCCATATCACTTATTCATTGAGTCTCTCACAAAAATTTAATTGATACTTTCAAATCTTTCTTTTTATTTCCAATTTCTTTTCTTAGGATAATTCATGTACTTTGAAGTATTCAAGAATTCTCAATCTTATTTATTCTCTACTTTTTTCTTCTTTCCTTTCTTTTCTCACTATCTCTCATGATTTTGACTGGCTAGGATTTGGATTTTGAAATCAACACGCATCTTATTTTGCTCTAACTTTTGCCTAGGCGCCCTTTCGGGTTTTCATCCTAGCGAGCTCTTTTTTTTTTTTAAGAAGAAGAAGTTCATTTAAGATATCTAGCTACCATTAAGGAACAAGTTCATGGCTTTTGGACCATGAGCTCACCTTTTAGGTTTGGTATAAAGGGGTGATGTGGGATAATTTCTGAATTCATTCTGGCACATCATCATAGGACCATGCAAGGCATCCTTGTATTCTTTTAGCAACGAGATCAATTTTATGCTTTTATCTTTATTGAGTGAAATATGGAAAGAATCACTTTGAGAATCTTCTTCATTTTCTAGTCAAATGCCAAGGTTTCCTCAATGATTTTGCATGCCGGTTCATTTGCTCCTCCTTTTTTTCTTTTCTCTTTTTTTTTTTTTTTTTTTTTTTTTTTTTTTTACAGTTATTATAACCATTAAGCGCAATCAAGTAAGCAGAATCAGTCACTTTTATTTGATAACAGAAAATTAAAAGGCTTGGCTCATACTGGCCATTACAGACTTCCGGGGTAGGGGAATCCTATCACTAGACTCAAGGACCTCTTGGCAAATTCCCTGATTCTATCTCTCCTTCTTTTCCTGACTTTTCTTCCTTTCCCTTATTTTCCTTGATCTCTTCCTCCAACACTTCTCCCATCTGTTCTTTCCCAATCTTCATTTCCATGATCTTCTTTGGACCGCTCTCCTCGGTCTTACTGCCTTCTTCATGAAAGAGATTCCTCATGGCCAGGCCATCCAGTGCACGAATCCAATCTTGGACAGACATGGGTTCTATGGGCGCTTGTAGGTACGGATCTTCATAGAAAGAGATCTCAAACCCTTGCTCCAAGTATTTATCTTCGCAGTTCACCCATGGCTCTGGAAAGCCGCAGTAGGGGAAATCTCCTCCTTCCTTGATGGAATGTGCATGCAACACCTGCCTTCCTTCTTCAAGATCCTTCCCTTTCCCTTTTTCCGAACCGTTTTCCTCAGCATGATTGACCACTTCCTCAGCATTTCCCTCTTCTTCTCCTTCAGACCACAGACCTTCCATGTCGCTGTACACCTCCTCCTCCCAGACGGAGTTATCAGTAGGATTGTTTGGATCCCACCAATTGATTTGGATGATTTCATTGTCCATATCTTCCTCAAATGCTTGTTCTTCTTCTCCTCCTATCAGCCAATCCTCATCCTCTACTACTATAAGGCATATCCTCTGATCTTTTGGGAATTCATAAGCTTTGGTAGCCTGTCCTACTGGTATAATTAATACAGACGGATCGAAGACTTCCTCCCCAACATCTAAGAGATTGATGTTTCGTGGTGGTGGTACAGCATGATGATTGGGGAGCGGGTTTCGGGTCACATGCGGCCGATTGGTAGGCGGAGCGGAAATGGTCTTATTATCAATCAAATCTTGTACTTCATGCCTTAACCTCATACATCGGTCAGTCGTATGGCCATGAGCTTGGTGAAACTCACAATAGAGGCTTGTATTGAAACCCGGCGGAAGTGGATCAGGCATTGGTTTTGGATCTAGAGGCTTGAGATATCCTTTTTCCATCAATCGCTTGAGAGTAGTGGTCAATGAGATCCCTAAATCCGTGAAGCGACGAAGCTGCCCTTCCAACTTTGGTCTCGACGCACCCCCTTTTCTCGCAAAATTCTGCCCTTCTTCCGGCTGGCTTAGAACATTAACATCAGTTGCTACCTGATTTCCAGCATTCCCCCCATAGAATGGTCTTCTAGAGCGGTTCCCCTGAGGTTCCTCCTTCTTAATTCTTCCATCCTTGATTGCGTCCTCGATCCTGGTTCCAATTTCAAATAATTCTGCAAAGGTATGAATGCACTGGTACATGAGTTTTTCCTGATAGATGCTCTGGAGGTTTTTGATTACAATCCGGATCTGTTCCTTCTCTGATGGCCGTTGGGTCATTTTTGCAGCCTTCCCCCTCCATCGCGTCAAGAATTCAGCAAATGACTCTCTATTCTCTTGCGTAGTCGTCTCTAGATCTCTCACAGTTACATCAAGCTCTTGATTGTACTCATACTGGGTGACAAAGGCCTTCACCACTTCCTCCCATATGCGACTCTTGCTTGGCTCTAATGTGAAATACCAAGATAAAGCTGCCCCAGTTAAAGTTTGCTGAAACAGCATGGCCATCATGGCAGGACTCAGACCACTTGGCTGAAAGGCCCCGATGCACATCCTCACGTGATTTCTGGGGTTGCCAGAACCATCAAACTTATCTATCTCTGGCATTTTGAAACCAACTGGCAGTTTCTCTTGAGCTCCATCAAACAAACCCTCTAGCTCTAGCAGGTAGCTATCAACTCCATTGGACTTGCGAACAACTTTCTCCAGCTTTTCCACCTTCTCCTTCATCTCGATACGCTCTTTCTCAGCTTTCTCAATTTTCTCTCTCTCTGCCCTGGGTACATCAGCTCTAGGTGGTTCTGGATCCTCAAACCATTCATCTTCCTGAAGCGGAGGCGGGTCAGCTATCGGTGGATCATTTACTGTCCTTTGGCGGGTCAGTGTTTCCAACATGGTCATCATTTGGTCCATTCTCTCTTTCAATTGTGCTATCTCTGCAGCATGCTGATCCTGGTCCATTTCTCCTTCTGTCTCTGGCTCTCTTCGGACTAACCTTGCACTCGAATCCCTGACCCAAACTGTCCTGGTGTTCAATGCTATCTTGCCTACAACCATTTTTATTTTTTTTAATCAATTTTCAAACAACTTTATTTTTTAAAAAAAAAAGCTTGGTAAAAAAAATCTTTATGAATGGCTCATATGTCACACAGATGTGATGCATGTGTGTGTGTGTGCCTATTCTATATGCTAATAGAAAAGAAAATCCTATTTCTAACATATAAGCATATAAGCACATAAAATCCTCATCCATGTCAAGTGCGCTGATTTCTCCTTTCATTGTGATCCTCATTACCCCTTTTAAGTATTAAAACTTTGAAATTTATTTGGAAAGTATTTCTTATGTGAAAGCTTTCTTGAGAGTTTCTTGAAAAGAGGGATGTAAAACATTCTTTAACCAATTTGTTGGTTTGAAACTTTGCTTTGAAATTCATTTGAAAAGCATTTATCAAAACGATTCCCAAGATTTTTTTTGGATTTCCTCTTTGAAAGTGGGGACATGAAAGTTTTTTTCTTAATAAGAGATGATTGGGTTTTATTTGATTTAAAGAAAATGAACCTTGGATCTTTTTTCTTTGAGAGGGTGATTTTTCAAAACATGTCTTTTTGGATTCAAAAATTTTCATAAACAATGAACTTTGGATTCTTGGGTAGGAGTATCACACGATTAGATAATCATCGCACTTTTCATGAATTCGGATGCATACAAGGTCAATGATGCTTAGCTAAACATGATACAAGAGGTGTAATCTTATAATCAAGATTCGGCTTATTCTCAAATGTCATAGGACATGAAAAGGAATTGCCCAAAAGTGATTAATAGGTTACACATCTTTTATCAAGTAAGCATCGTCATCATCTCAAGTAATCCCTTCCGGGCATACAAATCTCCCTAGCACATAACCTTAATCAAGAATTGAATTTCTAATTTTGAAAGGTTCTATGGAAACTACTATGCAAAGGCCGGATTTTGGTCAAATAAGGGACCCTTGACACACACCCGATAGGATGCTTCATATACCAAAACATGGTACGAGATCAAGGGTGATCACACGGCCCCATGATGGCTTGACCGACCGGGTTGCCCCGAGCCTCCAAGGTCATAGTTCTGTGCAATCGACTGGCGAGACATGCAAGTGCAATGCAACAGGCATACAAAAATTAATTAACTCGATTAAAAAGATGCTTTCAAGTCTAATCCTCGAGTGAACCCAAAATCAGAAATTCTGGTCTGCGAAACCAGAGATTCTGGGTTCGATCCCCAGCAGAGTCGCCAGATTGTGGATACCGGCATTTGGGCCCACTTTTATTTTTAAAACAAATTTTCAATTTCAAGTACAAAGAGTCGCCACTTAATTTTTAAAAGGAAAAATTAAGAAACCATTTTAAAGGAAACTGATCTTTTGCGAAACCAAAGATAAAAATGGGTCCGGGGATTATGGAATAAAAGGGGAAGGAGCCCGACGGACTAAAACACCCCCTTTTATCCTATCTCGCGATAGGCCTCTACTCAACATCCTTTTTAATCAAATTTATTAATCTAAGTATGCCCTCAACTAATACATATATACATATACATCACACAAGCATGTCAAAAGGGTGTAAAATTGCAATTGGCAAAATATCATTCATAAGTCACATAATTCAACTAGCAAACATCATGATATGCAATAGAGAACTAGAAAACATACCTGGGATCCGGCCGCGAATATCAAACGTGCAATGCATGCAAAAATAAACCTAAGAAAGGTCTCTAACACATATATACACATAAGGCAAAACCTAAGCTAAGGTGTCGCACATGGGGTCGAAAAAATCAATTAAAATCAATAAAATAGATTAAACTAGAGAAGGGTTGAGAAATTGTACCTCAAAGCGCTACAAAACAAAGGTTAGTACACATGCCTTAGACAAGATATAATATCAAAAGGGAATTAATCATAGGTCATGTTCAATTAAATTCAACCAAGTCCAACTTCATCCAAGAACTAGTTCTAACTATAAGCATCAATGTACATGAATGAATGAATGATTATGAACAAGGATGAGACATGAATTTATTCACTAATTTGGATCTCTAAGCCTCTGGGTTTAATCTAAATTATCATTATTCAAAACATGGTTTGAGTCCCAAGACATTAAGAGACCATTTGAGTTGAAATAAATAAGATTAGACAAAAACAGTAGCAGTTTTTTGTGATTTACAGAGAGCAGACCCGACGTTCAAAAATGGAAATAAAATACTTTCAACGGTTGGATCTTACTGATTTTTGGATATGTTATGCCTCTGTGAGTCTAGTTTCTAACCCAAAAAGAAAATCGAGGTTTCAACGGTTAGATCTCCGGGAATACTGAAAATACTAGACCTCACTCAGGATTCTGCAACTCTCTGTCCAGAGATCTTGTATGATTTTCTAAAAATAGTAAAAAAATGAGAAACACTTAGATCTTTTTAGGGTACCTTCCTAACACATTAAGGTACTTATAAAAAATTATTTGAGATCCCAAAAACTTTATTAGGATTCTGATTTATTAATTTCAAAACAGACTTATTATTCTGAAAGTATTCTAGAACTCTGGACAGATTGTAATTAGCTCACAAAAACCATGATCAAACCCTTCTAATCACAAGATCTTGCTAAAACAAAAATCACAGTGGTAAAACAATGTGTTATGAACATTTTCCCGTTGGTTTCATTCGATTCCAACGGTCGGATTTCAAACTAAAAATCATTGATCAAAAATAGTTTATGAACCCACTGTTTCATTTTGCTAGTTCAAGTTTATTGATTGGCCTCAACTATTAGAACATGAAGTTGGGGCTCAAACCAAACTACTTCTTCTACCATTTGATGGTCATTGAAGATTATGAGGCATATTACACTTATGGATCTCGATGAAGTATTGAAATGAACTTCACAAAATCCTCAAATAAAGAATTCAAACCTATGGATCCAAGTTTGAATTCAACTTATCACTCCTACCATTTGATGGTCATTGGAGTTAGAGACATACATACTCATAGGTTCTAGATGAAGTATGAAAGACTTCTTAAAACCTAAGAGAAGGATTAGTTCAAGCCATGGGAATAAACTTGAATTAACACTTTTTTCCTACCATTTGATGGTCATTGGAGACTAAATGAAGTTAAAAAATCTACTAAAACCTCATTGGAATATAGTAAGGATTCCATAAGATTTCTTAATGAAGAGGTTCAAGTCATGGATTAAGACTTGAATCTCAACAATTATGTGTAGATTATGACTATGATTTCATTTTAATCTCCATATGGATCATAAGATCATAGGAAACTAAGGAATCAAAAATCAAAGAGGCTCACTAGGATATGTAAAATCTCATGAGGCTTACAAGAAATGGTAGAAATAAGAAATCAAAGTTTGTTTAGAGAAACTAAGAACACAAACTCTTCAAAATTGAATTTATTTTAAACCCAAGGCATCAATTAGATCCAAATCAATGAAATATTATGAGATTCAATCACAAGTTCTAAGTGGTGTGTGATGAAATGAGGTAAGAAGAGAGGTTTTGAAAATGTGTAAAGTTCCTAGAACTATGAACTTGTGATTGAATGGCCTAATTCTATCAAGTGATTGAGAGGTTACCTCTAAAACCTCAAGGAATTCTTCAACTTCTTTGTAAAGCTCTTCCAAGATCTTCAAGTTCTTCTTAAAATTCTTCAAGTTCTTCAAGAAAACTTCTCTTTTCTTCTCAATTCTCTCTATATGATTCTTGTATTTCTCTCTAATTTCAAGTATATGTGTGTGTGTGTTGATTCAAGTATTCAAGTATATCAAAAATGGAAGAGAAGGTTTGTTTATATAGACCCTCAATCCAGGGATAAATGGGTAAATTCGGGGTGGAAACCCATGTGCAAAGATTTCTTCTAGAACATGTGAGAAAAGCAGTCTGTTACAGCCGGCGGCACTCGACGGGTGCCGGCGGCACTCACTGAATGCCGGGCGGCACTCCCTGAATGCCGGGCGGCAAACACTAAGTGCCGGCGCGGCACTCAGTGAGTGCCGCCGCGTTTTCCGCGTGCCGGGGCTAACTGAATTTTGTCCCTCTTTTTGATTTTTCAAAAATATGTTGGTGTGAACACAATTTTTCTATTCTATATATATATATATTTGTATTAATATCCCCCATGTGCATGGTATCAACCATGTGCATGGTATATTTTGAATATACTACTCTCTTTTTTTGTATTTTCTCCTTTTCCAAGATTTTTATTTATTTTGTCTTCCTATTTCTCTCAAAAGAACTCTTTATTATTCTTATTTTTTCTTAAAATCCGGTTCCCAGACTGGGTTTCTCACGCGTTCTTTATTATTCGGGTTTCTCCCGAATACCCAAACTCTCTCTCTCTTCCTTCTCCTTTTTATATTTTCTATTTTAATTTTGAAATTTGCCTTGAAGAATCATTTTGAATTTTCTGGAAGATCTTCGGATGTCACCGATCATGGTCATCATCGGTCTTTGAGAGGTAACCAATCCCTGGATTTGACGTTTGGTCAAAATCGGGGTGTCTACAGAGTGCCGCAATGGCATTCAGTGCCGCACTGCAGTCACGGACTGACGCAATATTAAGCGTGTGTCGCTAATGAGGCGGTTAAAAGGCCTTTGGTTTTCCCCCAAAATTCAAATTGGGTCTTGAAATTTGAAATCTGAACCCCAGAATTTGCCCACCTTATACGCTTTGGCCCCCGAAAAGTGATCCTCATGATAAATTGATTCCCGATTTTAGGACTTGAATTGTTTTGGGTCAAATAGACTCCTATTTTTGGAAACTTTTGAATTCTTTAAGTCCCATTGACTCCCAATTTTTGCAAAATGGAAATTGTTTGAGTCTAATTGACTTCCAATTTTTAAATTTGAAAATAGAGTTTGAGTCTGATTGGCACCCGATTTTGAAATTTGACAAAACATTTGAGTCTGATTCGACTCCCGATTTTGAAATTTGAAAAAAAAATTTGAGTCTGATTCGACTCCCGATTTTGAAATTTGAAAAAATTTTTGAGTCTGATTCGACTCCTGATTATGAATTTTCATAACATATCCGATGAGGTCGAAGGGCTGCGGATTTTTCAAAGCAAACATATCCGATGGGGCCAAAGGGCTACAGAATTTTCAGAGCAAACATATCCGATGGGACCGAAGGGCTGCGGATTTTTTAGAGCAAACATATCCGACGGGGCCGAAGGGCTGCAAATTTTTTAGGGCAAACATATCTGGCGGGGCCAAAGAGCTGCAGATTTTTTAGAATAAACATATCTGACGGGGCCAAAGGGCTACGGATGTTTCAGAGCAAACATATCCAACAGGGCCGAAGGGTTGCAGATTTTTAGAGCAAACCTGCATTAACACTGGGGCCTAAGTCGCAAAGCGTTGCCCAGTCAATTGCGTTCGTCCATTTGGCCAAGATGGCCACACTCGTATGTTGAAGAGAATTAACCCAATGATTATAGAAACTCCAAATAAACTCATTCATGAGTATCATAGGGCATGGATTGCATCTAGATATATCGAGATAGCATGACCTTGAATCACGTCAGATACGGAACATGGAGTTACATTAACAGCCATCACTACATGAACATGTGCATCACGATAGGATAGGCGCATTCATCTGTGTGACTACTTATGCTTGTGTGTGTGTTTGACCCTCGTCCGAACTATGTCTCGGTCTGATTCCTAAGTGGATACGTAGGCAGCTCACCGTTGAGCACGACCAACTTGAACCATTGTTGCGCGCCTGTTTCTTTTGCAATGCATTTTGTTTTACCTAAATCCGACAGTTTGGTCAAAGGCTTATCTTCACATAGGCTTTGACATTCACTTTTGAAACGCGTTGCTCCACAAGCTCTGTCAAAGAGGGGCAAACTATAGACACCCTGATTTCGACCAAACGTCAAATTAAGAGGAGTGTTACCTCTAGATCCGATGATGACAATGTCCGACTAATCTAGGACTTCCAAAGGTGATTCAAGCACTTTGAAAGACTCCTGCAATTCAAACAAAAAAGAAAGAAAGAAAAAAAAAGAGAATAGAAGAAAATGGCACATGGCACAGCTTGCAGAAGTCACGGGTTACCGGTGCAGCACTCTCTGATTGCCGTATGGCAGTTAGTAAGTGCCGTAACGGCATTCACTGATAGCCGCAAAAATGCATCAAATGCCACGAAAATCAGAATTCCAGAAAAGGCGACAGTCAGCGGAGTTATCTGCGGCATTCATTGAGTACCGCATCGGCATTCAGTGAATACTGTGCCGGCATTTAGTGAGTGCCATTCCGGCACGTATTGAATGCCGCTTCCATCTCCGTTGAGTGCTGCATTTTTATGGCTGTCAGCTTTGTAATAGTACGTTTTGTACCTTCAAAAGGACATTCAAAATTAGGGTTTTGCCCCTTGAAATACTGAAATACACTTTAAAAAATTGCCTATATAAAGGGGATGAATATCCCATTACAAAGGACTTGGATTTTTGGATCTTTATCCTAGAATCTCCACCTTGATTTTGAATCTCTTTCTTAAATCTTGAATCTTATCTTAATCTTCTTTGTTTTAAACCTCTTCAAAATTCTCAACCACAATTAGGAGAAGGTTTGAGAGGAGTTTAAGAAAGAAGTTGTTTGAATCACCTTTGAAAGACCTCCAAAGACTTGAGAGTTGAGGATAGTTGGAGTTAACCTCTAAGTTAATTAGCCTCTTATTCAAGTTCAATCACAATATATAGAATTTGTTAGGATCTTTTACACATACACCACTAATGTTGTGATTGAACTTTCATTTTAATTGATTTGGATCAAAATGACCTAAGGTTTAAGGTTAAATAAATCATGAAGTTAACTTAGCTATTATTTGAGTTTTGATTTTCTTTTCTTTTTGACTATGATCATCTCTTAGGATTCATAAGACTCTCAATGTCCTACTTGAAACCTTAAACTTGGAATCCCTTAATCTCCTTGTAAACTCATGATTTATAAGAGTATTAAGGTTGATAGTAGTATGTTTGGTCAATAAGTTTAAACCTACCTCCATGGCTTAGGTTCATTATTTTGAGATTTCATGAAGTTTCCTCATACTTCATTGTGGTCTATAAGTATGAGTGTCCTTAGTCTCCAATGACCATCAAATGAGAGGAGAAGTAGTTTAGGTTAAGCCAAACTTAATGGCTTGATAGCTAAAGTCAACAAATAAAAGGTGAACTTGACAATGGTACAGTGAGTTCATAAACCACCTTTGATCAAAGAATTTTAGTTATATAATGATCTGTTGGAATTGAATGAAACCAATTGGAGAGTGTCAATAACACAAGGTTTTACCACTGTGATTTTTGTTTCAATGAGATTTCATGTTTAAAGTGATTTGGTCATGAGTTTAGTAAAGCAACTATAATTTGTCTAGAGTTTTAGAACAGTATCACCTTCTTGCAATGAGTAAATCAAAACCTTAATTAAGTATTCTTGGCTTAAAATAATTTTTTCTATGACGTTTAATGTATTAATAAGATCTTCTAAAACGATTAGAGTCTTTCATATTTGTTTACTATTTTTAGAAAGTCATACAAGAACTCTGGACAGAGAGTTGCAAAGTTTTGAGTGATGTCTAGTGTTTGTCTAATTCCTAGAGATTGAACCGTTGATCTTTGATTTTTCTTTTTGGATTAGAAACTAGACTTACAGAGGCATCTTGTGTCTAAAATTCATTGACATCAAACCATGGCAACCATGCTTTTCCCAAAATTTGAAGGTTTGGTTTGCTCTCTGTGATTTTCAGTATTTCGTGACAAATTTGACAAACTTTGTAAATAATGGTACAAATGACTTTTCTATGACCTAGGGCTTAAACTATGTCTTAATAATGATTGGTTAAACTTAAATCCAGAGGTTAAATAATCGAAATTAATGAATAGCTCATAGCTTACCCAGGGCCGGTCTCGAGTATTTGGAGGCCCGGGATGAACTACCAAAAGGGAGGCCCCTATACATTTACGTAAAAAAAATTTTAAATACATTGAAGTTTATTTTTGACAACTTTTTAAGATAAAATCATTTTTTTATTGCTAGCTAATAAGTGCTGCATCCAAGTAACTTTAGGATTGCCTACATACCAAGGAAGGGGCTATACCTGACCCCAAGGATCAAGAATAATGTAGGGGGTTCCGCTTTGAGATTGAATCAATTTTTCTATTTTTTGCTTTTTCTTTCTTTTTTCAAATCCAAACATATGCTTTCAAGGACCCATACTAATAAACAATGCAACAATCAATCTCAAATCCCAAACAAAGATAAAGAAAAATAGAACCTGATTAGCAAAAAAAATTGAAATCACCCCTCTTTGACTTTTCTCTTTCTAGTTTTCAAATATCAAGCTCCAACTTGAAATTCTGATTACCTGAAACAAAAAATGTAAAATTAATTGAATTAATCATCACATCTTTAAAGTCAATTGAATTGATCAATATCTATCATCAACGTATAGTCTAGATTTAAGTGTTCGGTGTAGGGTTCAGTGTTTGTCTCCTTGTTTATTTTTACTTTCGGAACCTAAACATATGCCCTAGCCCTTAAGGGCACATGTTAACAAAACCACACATAAAAATATGCTCAAGACTTGGAGTCTTGGACTCTTGGGGATACAAGATTGATTCTTTATACTATTATAATATATATATATATATAATATATGAATATGAATCATATGATAATCTACTTAAAGAGACTAAAGAGTCAAAGACTTTTTAAGTTACCTACTTAGTACTTACCTTGATCAGTAGACTGTAGATCAGTTGATTGACTGATAGAATAGCTCTACTGACTGCTGCCTGCGCAGGATGTGCAGTCACTGCAGTGCATTGCCACGTGAGGACTAAGGAGAGAAAGAACCGAAGCATTTAGGGCCACAAAAGCTTAACCTATTAGGCTATTAATATTATATATATATATATATGATATATCTTATAGCATAGCATACATAATATAACCTAGTAGTTTAGTAGGCCCTCAAAATTTTAAGACTCTTTGTGGCCCTGGGCAATTGTCCCTCTCGCCCCCCCCACCCCACGGGCCGGCCCTGAGCTTACCCATGCTCATATTCATGTATTCATCCACGTGTATTAATGCTTGTCAATAAGATTCATGTTGCATTAAGTTAAAATTGCATTTAGTTGAACTTAGCTATGGGTTCCTTATGATTAAATTGGGATTATATGACTTCTATATGGACATTACATTGGCTCCTAGTTGAGACTTGTATATCTATAGAAATGTTGTATCTCCAACCAATTAAAAGGAATTCATGGTTATTTAACTCTCTCTATGCTTGATAGATTTAAGTTAGAAGTTGAAGTATGTTATTCAGAATTTCATACTGTATCTTGACTAAGGCATGTATACTAACCCTCTGTTTTGTAGCGCTATTGAGATACGATTTCTTAACCCCTCTCTAGTTTTATTTTATTCTTTGATTTTAGTTGATCTTCGAATCCATGTGCGACACCTTAGAAATAGGTCTTTCTTTATTTGTATATATGAATTAGTGACCTTTTCTTATGTTTTATTTTTTATTTGTATGCATTGCACGTTTACTATTCGCGACTGGATCCCGGGTAAGTTCTCCTACTCCTTATCACATATCATATTGCTTGCTAGTCGAATTATGTGGTTTTGAATGATATTTTCACCATTAGCAATCTTACACCCTTTAGACATGCTTTTGCAATGTATATCTATATCTATGTATTAATTGAGGGCACATTTAGATTAATAATTCAATTAAAAGGATGTTGAGAAGAGACCTATCATTAGATAGAATGAGAGGGGGTGTTTTAGTCCGCTGAGCTCCTTTCCCTCTCATTCCATAATCCCCGGACCTAGTTAATCTCTAGTTTCCAAAAAGATCAGTTTCCTTTAAATGGTTTCTTAATTTTCCTTTTAAAATTAAGTGGTGACTTGTGTTTTGCATTTTTGAAAGAGAAAACATTTTGAAAAGCTGTGGGCGAGAAAAAATGCGATATCCACAAGTCCTGAAAGTTGCCTTCTCAACATCATCTTCCTTGACCTTCAACTAGTGGTAGCCGGATCTCAAGTCAATCTTCGAAAATACCTGAGCCCCTTGTAACTGATCAAACAAGTCATCTATTCGCGGCAATGGATATTTGTTCTTGACGGTCAACTTATTCAACTCTCGATAGTATGCACATATGCATTGTCCCATCCTTCTTCTTCACAAACAAGACTGGAGCTCCCCAAGGTAAAACACTAGGTCGGATAAAACCCTTCTCCAACAGTTCTTCTAACTGAATTTTCAATTCTTTCAATTCTACCGGTGCTATTCAGTTTGGTGCTTTGGATACCGATTGTTACCCTGGTACTACTTCTATCGTGAACTCAAGCTCTCTTTCAATCAATACAACGGGTAACTCATCGGGAAAAACATCTGGAAATTCTTGAACTACTGGAATGTCTTCTACTAGTGGTCCAAGAACTCTCGTGTTAACAATCGTACATAAGAAACCCAAACAACCTTTCTTCAACATCTTACTTGCTTGAATTGTTAATATCAAGTATGGCAGTATAGTCACACCCTTACCCTAAAAAGTAAACTTTTCTTGACCTGACAGATAGAAACTAACCTAATTCTGTTCACAATCGATTCTAGCTTGATTGACCGACAACCAATTCATACCCAAGATAACATCAAAATAATTCACTATTAACGGAATCAAATCAACGCTCAAGACCTTATCACCTATCTTGATCTTACACGACTTGAACACCGAAGAAGTTACTAGTGGTTCACTACTAGGCAATGATACACACAAATTATATCCTAGCAATTCAAACTTAACAGTTAAATGCTTAACAAAGTCACGTGATACAAATGAATGCGTGAAGACAGAATCCATGAGTATATGTGCATGATACGAAAAAATAGGAAGAATAGCTAATACGACGGTATTATTCATACTCCCCCGCCTGAGCTTGAAGTATTGTCCTTGTTGTTGCTCAACTCCCTTTCTTTTATCCACTCGTTATCCTGCCTTTGATCCACTCGGCATACTCGATGCCCCGGTACTCATTCCCTGTTATCTTTTACTCGGGCAATTCTTCGCTATATGTCCTGGTTGTCCACACTCAAAACATTTCCCCCTCATCTCTGGGTTGTAGCTCTTTGTGTTCGAGGTTGTGTTCGGTGCGGTCACATTCGTATTCATAGGACAATTGCGAGATATGTGTCCTAGTTGCTTGTAGAGATAATAGGTGCTCAACAGATGACAAGTTCCCTTGTGTCGCAGATTATATGTAGGGCACAACGGTCTCGAGTCTCCCGTGAACGTACTCCCTCCTTGGCCTCCGACATATGATCCCAAACTTTATGTGAATGGTTTCTTCGCATTACCTTGACCCTTACTCCTATTGTCACTTGCTCTCTTCCCTTGTTGCCCTTGTCGATATCGATCGACACTCTTCTTAGCTATGTGGGCGGCTTCCTCAACTAGAGAAACAGTCGGGTGTTGCAATATATCCACACTGCTGTGGATATTTTCCCTAAGCCCTTCCTCAAACTTACAAGATTTATCCTTATCAGTTGGAACTGTAGTTTTTCTAAAGCACAACAAGGCATTGTCATGGGATACGTACTTACTCACAATCATGTCTCCCTGAACTAAACTTGCGAACTCTTGGTGTTTTTGAGTATAAGAAGATCGCGGAAAGAAACGCTTGTTGAACTCATCCTTAAATGCCTCCGACGTAGTTGGCTTCCCTTGTTCAAGCATGTTGTTCCACCAATCCAATGCTTCGTCCATCAACGTATCAGATGCGCACAAAATTTTCTCCTCTTCAGTACATATTACAGTACGGAAGTGTCTATACATGTCCATCATCCAATGATCGGCCAAGTCTATATCAACATGTCCATGATACAAAGTCATTTTTTGCTTATGGAATTGTTCCACAATTGTGTGTTGAGGTCGTGGTACTGGTGGTGCATTAATATATTGGACTTCAACCAGTGGATCCTGAACATTCATCTGATCTCTTTCACTTACAGCTTGAATAAAATTTCCAGCCATGTTCAGTATCTGATCCATACACGAATGCGGTGAGAACTCTCTTACCGGATCAGCCATAACATTTTAAGTATTTACCCTGTTGAGTACAATGCATAATGACTATGCATGCTATGCCACAAGATATAAATGTGCACAGTTCATCACAATCAACAACAGATGCTAACATGTGAGCATTTCTACAATGATAGCAATATTATCATCACAGTCATACACTCCACACAACGCCACTCAACATATAGTGTCACTCGTTCCCAAGGCTCTAAACATAAAGCTCTGATACCTCTAAATGTCACAGTCCGGTCCCACAATAGTGGAACCAAGACCCGTGGCATGCCATCGAGGCTAAAACAATTCATTAATGTTCCCAAAATCTAAGTTTTAAGAACATGCAGCAAAAAAGAAACATAACTCTCGTTCTCATACGTACCGGAGCCAACTGAAAATAAACTATTCGCCTGGAGGCTTCAAAATTCAATCCAATTAATTTTCCCTTTAAAGGGTCCCAAAAGAAGCTTAAGTTTGTAATTAGAACTTTTGAAAAGGTTTGGATGTAGGAGAACCAACTAGGGATGGCAACGGGTCGGAGTTGGTACGGAGTTCCCCTTTACCAACTCCTACTCCGTTTATTTTTCTCCTACTCCGACTCTGCCCCGTCCCGTTTAAGTAAAATACAAACTCCTACTTCACTCCTACTCCGTTTACTATCGGGTACTCCTATTACACTCCTACTCCGTTTGTTAATCACCATTCCAAAATTAAATGTTCTTTTACAATTCAAAATCCCACTTAATTTTAGCTTGATTTCTTAAAAATCATTCACGCAAATGATTCTAAATTTGTTAATCACAATTCAGAAATTAAATATTAATACTGAAGAGAAAGAGATGTACATATATGCCCTAATTTGTTGTAAATAACTGTAAGTATGAGAGTAATTTAGTAACTTAATGAATTAATCGGGGCTGGGCGGGTTTTAAATGGTAGTATTTCATGGATATCAACTCCGCCCCGACTCCTATAGGGTTTTTATATTTCCATACCAAATCCACTCCTACTCCTATTATAACTCCTCCAAACCCGTTCCATTAGGAGTGGGGCGGGGCGGAGGTCCAGCGGGGCAGGGTAAATTGCCATCCCTAGAACCAACTAGGCTGGCAGGGGGTATCTCGACTGGTCGAACGTCTTTCTCGACCCATCGACCAGGTGCCTTTGCTCAAGTTTCAAGCAGAGGGAAATTCGACTGATCGAATGGGTCCCTTCGACCGGTCGAAAGTCCCTTGACAGCAAAACCACTAGTTTTTGTCCAAATTTCGACGCGACAAAAAGTGCACTATCTAATTCCGTTTCTTCCGAAACTTTATGAAAGTTATTTAGACATTTATAACAACATGTCACCAGCAGGAAAACGTTTACTGAACACATTAAGGACACGTTTGGCACAAATCTCAATAGTGCTACAAGTTTTGAATAAACATGAACTATCGACTCCTTTACATACTTAGATCCAAGCTTATGAGTTCTTTCACAACTCTAATATATCAAAAGACATACGCGATATATTATAACATTTCAAAACATATCCAGAGCTTCTATTCTCCAATTTCTCATTACCATCTATAATCTGATTTTATTACAAGTTCCTTAACAAAACAAAAGAAATAAACGATTCGATTACAAAATTATGTGATAAACATGACAAGTCGTCTTCTATGTGAACTCCTAACATCTCGTGATCACTTCCCCAATTCCTCGCCGGCATTTACACCTAAAATGGTTATTTGAATAACCACATATATTCGATTCGTTTAAGTTAAGGCTTAGTGAATAAAATAACATATGCACATGAATGATAAACATGCTCGGATTCACATCTCTACATTTCATACTAGTCTCCGGAGTCTCACGTGTACGTTCTATACTCCCAATCCGCGACTCCTCGCCAATAAGTCCACCCGAAAGGGTAAGACCCACGATTCTTTTCTTCAATCATGCGACCTGAATGCCTATATCGGCTCCACAAGATGGCTTAGTAACCACATACTCCTTTAACCCAAATAACAACTCAACATGCTCAATTTACATATCACCATGCTCCCGGTAATCAAAACATTTCACCGAGCTATTGGGCCTACTTATTAAAATAATTACCCAATATGAACTACACAATATATCTATAAACTAACACATGCTTTTCATATCACAACATGAATACATGTCAAGAAATCATTCCAAAAACATAGTTGAATCACTCACCTCCGAATAACGCTCCTATAATTCAATCTAAAGAAAACCCGTGCACAAAGAATGTGCAAAAAGTCTGTCTAGTACAATTCCTATGGACCAGAATTCCAATTATCACCTTTTATGAAAAATTTTAGAAAATGACTTTTCAGAAAACTTAGCCAAACAAGGCCTTATTAGGTATCAAAACGATGACCTTACCTCGAGGAGTTCAAAAACGTAATTTGGTGAAAAACCAGCAAACGAATGGGCTGCGATTGGCGTCAAGAAGATCTAAGCAACTAAAATCTCCCTTTGGCCTCTTTTTGAAACTTAGGTTAGAAGTTTATAAGAAATATCAAGATCATCTCTATCTATATATAGGCAACACTTTCAAAAATTGTGTTTACCTTCCCCACGAGTTTTCAAAACTCCTAACCAGTCTCTGAAACTTTCTACACAAATAATTCATAGCTTTACTAGTAAAACCTCAAAATTATTAAAGTTTCCAACTAAGTTCCGTTTGGTTTCTAAAAACATAAGTTTCTACATGACTTTTACAAAATTGCTAATTAGCCTACCAAATTAATAGCGTGTTAATTCTTCCTCACCGGAATGCAAAAATTAACATTAGAAATAAATTCTAAACCAGAAATAATATAGATAGTGAAATACACAGGTAAATATTTATTTTCAGATAAACATTTAAGGTATTCCATAGTAACCGTCTCATATTCGGAGAGACGTCACAACATCAAAACACTCATCAACACCGTCTTAAAGGGTTCTCTAGCACAGACACCTAATTCAACTCGTGAGTCAAAACTCACTCAAACATGTGCCAAAATACATAACACATCACATTATCAGGCA
The DNA here is from genome assembly GCA_033977485.1 of Hydrangea macrophylla. Taxonomy (NCBI): domain Eukaryota; kingdom Viridiplantae; phylum Streptophyta; class Magnoliopsida; order Cornales; family Hydrangeaceae; genus Hydrangea; species Hydrangea macrophylla. The sequence goes on from CM066993.1 coordinate 57,624,172, forward strand.
TGAAAATGTAATGAAATGCAATAACACGCATGCGGGTATTATAAAGATGAATTATTTTAATTGTCCTTGCTGTTAGGGATATATACTAAAAGCCATGCTTTATGTAGTTGATTTATTATTCATTTAATAAAATAAATTAATCTATTTTTTTTTTAGAATCTGTGTGGGCAATGTTTGTATTATATTATTTATTTAATATTATGCATGTGTGTCTCTCATTCTATATAGTAGGTGGTTTGGTGTGTAGAGTTCGGCTTACACACGGAAGATCAGGCCATCAGATATTATAGAATGTAAGATTTTGGTTTACAGTCTTAGATGGGATTGGACACACCATCGGTAGGACTGCAGCATGGTGTTTTAGTAGGTTTGTCTTGACTACGGAAAATGCTATAGTTTCAACTCACTATGCTGGTACACTTTGTGTATTAAACGGGACTGACTTGGGGTAATTATCTTTATACTGACTTATAAGATGATTAATACCTCATGACTATTATGAGTGCTTATGCTCTAAATCCTAAGTTAATTTGTAGACACGTACATTTGATATTTATACTTTGATCCCTAAAAGGGTGAGATCCTTAAATGGGTCAATATCTCATTGGATTGGGTGGCAATATTAATTGTGTGGTGGATATTAATTAATGATGGAATCCATGTCTCAATTTTGGAATTGATGATATCCCCTTGAGAAAGCTTATAAGTTTTGATTATGTCAAACCCTGCAGGTGGATTTTGTATCCGACATATCAGATAAGTTAAACAGAGTATCTCAAGGAATTTTAAGAAATTAATTAAATATGATTGTCAGTAATTATATTTAATTAATGGATATCTGTAATCTTAACATGGGGATATAATAAGCATTTAATAACATGGAGCTCAAAATATATTTTTGAGATAAGGGTAGGAGTGCAATTATAATTCTTTAGTGGTATGAATTATAATTTATGAAAATAGGAATCTGATTCAGGGTTTTCTAATTCCATAAGGAAGCCTATTCCTTATTGTCTTCTTATGGTCCCTATCGTAACCTATATATATGCTGCTTTGGCTTTCTCTTTAGTTAGCGTTTTTCTATATAGAGAATTACAACTAGGAATAGAAAAGATAGCGTAAAAGAGGGAGAGTAGAAAACAGAAAGGATTTCGAAAGAGCCCACATTCAATTAGATATTCTGGCAGCAAAGGAATACGGTAGAAGATCGTGAGCTGTTATCGAGCCCGTGTTCTCGATTCGTCTACTACAGCAATCCGTTTTAGCAGTTTAAGGTAACCCTAGTTCCGCCCTTGTAGGGTTATTGTAGTTTTCACGTAATTTTTTTTGCAGTACCAACTTATACGCGCTGTCAATGGATTCTGGGAACACAGTTTCCTAACACTTGCAGGGGTCCTAATACCCCCAAATGTTAGGTGGCGACTCTGAACATTTCAAATAGTCCCTACCATACTCTTTTCACCCTTTCCAATAAAAATCAAGTCGTAATTCACCCACTTTTAGAAAGTCGGGCCCACACCGACAACATAGCGTACCGAGGGCGCGGGCGCAACACCAAGTTGTTTACAAAGTTTTTGGAACTCCTTAACACAAGTTTCTGTGGTTATGTTAGGTTTAATGAAATTTGTGTGTGTTAATAGCTTATTTTGGTTGACCAAGGTTGAACATGTTTGGTTGATTGGAGTTGTACTTAAATGATCTTTATAGAGTTGGGAATATATGTCTTAGATCCATCCCCATTTGAATTGGGATCTTTGGGATCAGTTTGTACATGTGAAGAGAATGCAGAGTAATACTTAAATTTTCATTCTGATCCTGTTCGACATGTCAAATTGACCCGTTCGACCGGTTGAACACCCCTCTGCCCAAAACAGTGATTTCGAAAATATTTTTCGTTGACTTTTACGAAAACGGACATAACTACTTCTAGAAAACTCAGATTTGTGCGCCGTTTTTTGCATTGGAATCGAAACTCAAATAGCTATATTTTGTCATAAAATTTAATCATATTTTCTAAATGACCATTTATCCCTTGGACTATTTTGTCACAGTAATGTTCTTTGTGATGTCTAAATCATGTTTTCTTTGCTAATTATTATAGTTTGGGCAGTTATAGCCTTGTTACACGTGTCCTAATCCACCTGAGGCAGGTTGGGGTGTGACATAGATTTAGTTCACACGAGAGTTTGCTGAGCTAGCACTTGTATTTTGTTAGCCTTTGGTATATTCTTGTAATATTCTGTTAGCCTTTGATATAGCCTTTGATATATTCTGTTACATCTAACTATAGAGTTGAGTCTGTTCATTTTGTATATAATAGTTCAGCTGTATTCATTTGTGAATTAATTAGAATAAGAGATTCAAAGATCAACAACTCATCTTCTTCATAAGCTTAGCTTCTATCATGGTATCAGAGCTTTGATAGACCTCTGTCTCTTCAATGGCGGACGATCCAACCACAAATTCATCTTTCCATGATTCAATCTCTGATCTACTTGTTATCTAATATCTGCAACTTTATCACAATTAGACTTAATTCTATGAACTACGTTCAACGGAGGTTCTAGTTCTCTGCAATCTTGAAGGCACACTCATTGTTCGACTTTGTTGATGGAACTTATCTCTGTCTTGAAGAATTTCCCAGGAATGAAAGAGGAGTCATTGAAGATCAAGTAAATCTTGAGTTCAAGAAGTGGACTGCTCAAGATCAAGTGCTAATGACACTCATCAATCCTACCTTGTCGCCTTCAGCTTTGTCTCTAATTATGGGATACAAATCCTCCAATGATGTTTGGAATGCTCTCGAAAGACGATACTCTTCACATTCTCGATCAAACATCTTCCTACTCAAGACGAAGCTTCAAACGATCTCAAAAGGTACAGACACTATTGATGCTTATATCCAGAAGATCAAAGAGATCTGAGATTGATTAGCATCGTCTTCTGTAAGAATCGATGATGAAGATATCATGATCTTTACCTTAAATGGAGTATCTCCATAATATAACGCTTTTTCGAACATCCATTCGTACTAGATCTCAAACTTTATCTTTAAAAGAAATTCATGATTTGCTTCTAGCTAAAGAAGCAACTATGGAAGCTACAAATAAAATTGATTGTACTCAATTTGTGCCTTCTGCAATGACGGTTTCTCAGTCTAGAAGTCAGCTTCTTCAGAATCAAAATCCTAATCAGTCTTCCAATTAGAATCAGTTCAGAGGACAAGGATGAGGTAGGTTCTACAATCAAGGAGGACATAACAATAATTCTGGACGCTTCAACAATTTCACCAGAAATTTTACCCAATTCTCCAAGCCAAATCACTCAGCTGCTGATTGTTACCATTGCATAGATTATGAGTATTAAGGCAAACCTTCGCCTTCTCAATTTGCCGGTATGCTGCAAATTCTTCTCCGGATCAGTACAACAGTTTTAATCTTTAGTTTACAGATTTTGGAGCTATTCCTCATATAACAAATAAACTCTCTAATCTCAGTCTCTTTATTGAGTATCAAGGTCCAGATTATATTGCTATGGCCAATGGTCAACATCTTCAGATCTCTCACACTAGTAATAGTTCCTTAACTACGGTCTCTCATTCATTTGATCGTAATCATGTTCTATGTGTCCCTTCTTTAGCTTCAAATTTGTTATCAGTTCATCAATTATGCAAAGAAAATCATTGTCGCTGTATTTTTTATTCTCTATGCTTCAAATTCAGGACCTTAGATAATGTAAAATCCTCTATAAAGGGCTCAGCCATAATGGTCTGTATCCCATAAACCTTCTCTTAAATCTATCAAGACACCACCTTCATCTTCATCTTCTTATGTTCAACAACCAACTTACACAGGAGGCTTCTCTGCTTCTTCTCCTCAACATCAAGCTTTTTCCACCTATGATGCCAGTCTTGGACCAAGAGTTCAAACACTTTGTGCCACAATAGGTTGGGGCATCCCTCTAATAAAATTCCACAGTAAATGTTGTCTCGTGTTTCTTCTACACCTGTTAATACCACTCACTCTATACTTTGTGAACATAACTTGTATGGAAATAATCTGTAGATTGCCCTTTACAACCTCTAATTCTATCACACATTTTCTACTTGAAATAATACACAATGATGTTTGGGGTACTACACCTTTTAAATCTTCTCATGGTTTCTCTTATTTTGTTTCATTCATTGATGATTTTAGCCGTTTTGTTTCATTCATTGATGTTTACTTAGATTTATCTTCTCAGCTAGAAATCAGAAGTTTATTCCGTCTTTTGTCAATTTAAAGCTCTTGTTGAAAATGCTTTCAATACTAAAATAAAGGTTCTAAGAACTGATGGAGGAGGAGAGTAAAAAAGGTGCCTTAAACACCGTCTTGAAAAATTCTAGTATACAACATCAAAGGTCATGTCCACATACCTCTCAAAAAAATGGGGCTGCTGAGAGGAAGCATAGGCATATAGTAGAAACTGGTATTACTCTTCTATCTACTGTATCTCTGCCCCATCCCTTTTGGTTTCATAGTTTTTCCACAACAACATTTCTTATCAATCGCATGCCCAGTCTAAATATTTCACATACGTCTCCTTTTGAACATCTGTATGGTTCCACTCCAGATTATTCTTCTCTCAAGACCTTTAGCTGCTCTTGTTATCCTCTCCTTAGGTGCTATAATAAGAATAAAATGGAACCTAGAACCACTAAATGTTTGTTTCTTGGATATCCTCTAAACTATAAAGGATACCTTTGTTTAGATCCTATTAAAAATAGGATGAACATGTCGAGACATGTGGTTTTGATTTTTCCTACTTCACAATTTGGCTTTCAATCATCTTCTTACTCCCTTAGTGCCTGGCTTCACCATAGCTCATTTTTTTCTCCCATGTCTTCTCATTCCATGTCACTCTGATCATGGATCCTCTTTAGTCACTTTATCCCTCCTCATATGCCCTACCTATAACCTCCTTCCACTATTCCCCTTACCTCAGCTTCATCTTAGCATATTGGAAATTATCCTCCCTCAAGATCATCTCATGTATCTTCACTCATTATTTCTCCTTCTTCTTCAGTAGAATCTGAATATATCCCCTCTCTTCCCACTGATATACAATTAGGATCCATATCGATCAACTGTTCTTCAGACCACTCTTACTCATCATCCTATGCATACTAGATCAAAATTTGGTATCATAAAAAAGAAAGCATTTATTGTTAATTCTATAACTTCTCTTGAGCCAACCTGTTACAGTATTGCCTCCAAGTCTCCACAGAGGAGAGGTGCTATGTCTGAGGAATTTTCCTCCTTGCATAAACAAGGAACCTGGTCTTTGGTTCCTCTTCCACATAGAAAGAATCTTGTGGGCTGCAAATGTATATACAAAAATCAAAGAAAATGCTAATGGGTCAATCTCTAGGTATAAAGCCAGGTTTGTGGTCAATGGCTTTCACCAGGAACAAGGCTTAGATTATTCAAAAACTTTTAGTCCTGTGGTCAAATATACCACAGTTCGACTTGTTCTCAAGATAGCTACTACTCATGGTTGGTGTCTTAGACAATTAGATGTTAAGAATGCATTTTTGCATGATACCTTGAATGAAGAAGTTTACATGACCCAGCCTCCTGGCTTTATAGACTCAAATCATTCTACCTATGTGTCAACTTCACAAAGTCATCTACGGTCTCAAATAAGTTCCTAGAGCTTAGTTTGACACCTCACTAGTCAGCTTCTTTAACTTTAGTTTTCCCAATCGTAAGATGACACTTCTTTCTTTATTAGATCTCAAGGCTCTTCCTTTACCATTCTTCTTCTATATGTAGATGATATTATCATCACAGGCTCAGACCCTGCTTTTGTTCAGCAACTCATCAGAACTCTAATTCTCTCTTTTGAATTGAAGGGCTTAGGTCATCTCCATTACTTTCTTGGTCTTAAGATTTATTCTCACTCCAATGGCATCTCTATCACTCCAGACTAAATATCTCCAAGATCTGTTACAAAGAGCTAAAATGCAAGACTCCAAACCATGTAAAACTCATTTTGCAGCCAATATTAAACTCAATAAAACTGATGGCACCCTTCTTTCGAATCCCACCTTTTATAGGAGTATTATTGGAGCTCTCCAGTACCTCACCTTTACTAGACCTGACATTACCTATGCAGTAAATCACGTCTATCAATTTATGCATTGTCCCACTGACGTACATTTTTTACTACTATCAAAAGGATTTTAAGGTACCTCAATAGGACTGCCTACCTTGGCTTGTTTTATACTGCAGCTCTCTAAGTCTCTCAGCTTATACAGATGCTAATTGGGCTGGGGACCCCTCAAATAGGAGGTCTACCAATGGTTGTGTTGTTCTTCTAGGTAATAAGCCCATTAGCTGGAGTTTTAAGAAACAAAGTATTGTTGCCCGATTTTCTACTAAAGCTGAGTACCATGGATTAGCTTTAACAGCTGCAAAACTTGCTTGGACCCCAATGCTTCTTTGTGATCTTCAAGCCCCTTTATGTGATCCTCCTACTACATTCTGTGGCAATATATTAGCCTTAGCATTGGCATCTAATCCCGTATTTCATGTACGCATGAAACATATTGAGATAGACTATCAGTTATACGCGAAAGAGTTCACAGGAATGACCCGTTAGCCAGTTTTGTAAGCTCTGAAGATCAATTAGATGAGTTTGTTACCAAGAGTCTTACCTTAGCTAAGTTTCTGGATTTTAAAGATAATCTGATGCATAACTCCATCACCTTGAAGGGGTGTGTTAGAGCATTGTCTGCTACCTCAAGTTCTGCAGATCATCATCAGCCAAACATGGTCTTACATTTAGTTCACACGAGAGTTTGCTGAGCTGGCACTTCTTGTATTCTGTTAGCCCTTGGTATATATTCTTGTAATATTGTGTTAGCCTTTGATATATTCTATTACGTCTAACTGTAGAGTTGAGTCGATTCGTTTTGTATATAGAATAATGCCTGGGGCATCAAAAGATACAAAGAACTTCCACAAAATGAGTTAAAAGTCTATGTGGCACATTGGGACCCACCAGCAATTAATGGAAATAATGGTTAATTGCTGGCGGGTTCCAATGTGCCACGTAGACTTTTCACTCATTTTGTAGAAGTTCTTTGTGTCCTTTAGTGCCCCAAGCATTATTGTTGTATATAATACTCTAGCCGTATTCATTTGTAAATTAATCAGAATAAGAGATTCAGAGCTCAATAGCTCATCTTTTTCATAAGCTTAGCTTATATCAATGTGGATTGTTAGGAATCTTAGGAGTAGGGGTAATTATTACTTTAAATTTTTTTGATTTATGGATTTAGTTAAAAATAAAAAAAATAAAAAAAATAAAATACAGAGTGTTTTTTTATTTGGTTAATTAGGAAAATGGTTTAAAAATAGGAAAAAAAAATGAAATATGGAAAAAATAATTAGAATTTTAAAAATTTGTGAGTAACTTCATTCCCCTTTTCTTGAATTCATATTTCTACTTTCTAATGTTATTTAAGGATGGGAAAACATAACGGAAGACACTAGGGAAATGGTGTTCCTTCTTATTTTCCTTTCTCTACTCTTTCCTCTTATAAATCCTCAAAACAAACAAAACCTTAAAATAAAGTGTTTAGATTTCATATATTTCTTAAGTACTTTTTTTTAAACTACTTATATCCTCTTGCTATAGATGACGCATAATTTTGATTTCTAATTTTTAAGTATGGAGAAAATGCTAGTGAAAACACTAGAGAAACATTTTTTTTTCTCGTTTTCATTTATTTTTTCTATTTTCCTTACTAATTTGCAAACCAAACAGAAGGAAAAGAAAATGGAAACGAAAATGACATAAAAAAACCATTTTTCTTATGTTTTCCCTTATATTTTCCTCAATGCTTAAATTTCATTAGAAATCAAAATTTTGCAAAATATAATAGGAATTTTAGAAAAATATCTACGATAGTGACCTACAAAATTGAAAATTTCTAGTTAATTTTGTACTCTATTTTCTTTTTATTCCTATTTTCCTCGGCATTTTCCTAAGTTATCCAAACAAAGGAACGTGTTTGTCTTCTGGGCTTTCATTTTTTTTTTTTTTTTGGAAAAATTAGTGGCAAATTCCTCAAAGTGACTCTTAAGAGTTTCGAGTCCAAAAGATTTCTTAGTTTGTTAAAAAGTCTCTCTAGTTGAAACTTATATTTAGTAAACATCCTTAGATTAAATCCCTAGACTAAATATTATCTCTCTCTCTCTCTCTCTCTCTCTCTCTCTCTCTCTCTCTCCTCTTGAGATCTGAGTTTGCCTCCACTATGATCGATATGCCGCCACCACCACAAAGCCACCGCTTTCTGCCACCACCACCACCACTACGATCGCGAGCCTTCGGCAACCACCACCAGCCACCACATCTGGCCATATCCGACGAGCTCTAACCAGATTCAGCAATATCCGACGAGCTCGAACCAGATTTGGCCATCTCCACGTTAGTTGCAGATTTTACAAATATTAAGTGAAATTTCACTTGTTATAGGAAAAGTTAAGTGAAATTTCACTAGATATAGAAAGACACAGATATTGTGGTACAGAAGACATTGACTGCCGGTTGGTAACAAATGGGTCATTGACTAGATATTGACTGCCGGTTGGCCTTGCTAAGGCTGACTGGTAACTGGGCCTGGATATTGTGGTACAGAAGACAATAACTCTCTCTTTTCCCTTTCACTTAACTTTGGCTATAACGAGTGAAATTTCACTTCTTTTTTTTTTAGTCATCGGAGGTGGTGGGATGGTCACCGGAGATGGTGGTGGTGGTGGTCGGAGGTGTTAGAGGTGGTTATAATGGTGGTTAGAGTTAGATGATAAAGATGAGAGCATTTTTGTCTTAGAAATAAGGGGATGACTTAGCCTTATAAATGATAGATTTAAATTGTCCTTAATATTAAAAAATCTTATGCATTAGTCATTTCCCCTAACTGTCCCTTTGTTTTCATCATCAAATCAATAAACCAAACACAGGCTACAGGGTTAAGCTGCATTTGGCCATGCGTTAATGCACATGTACAAGCTCTCATGCTTTGATCATTACAACTTGGCAAACATTTTCTCGTGGACGCATTTAGCTTTGTTGAGTTGTCTGCAAGAGCTATATGAACATGCATTTAAATTTTTGCACATGGTTGTAATAACTTGCAATGGACCCAAGTGTTATATTTACCTGGCCTTCTGCCCCACTTACCCTCAGCTTGTAAACCCACACGCACACACTTATGCTTGCAAGTTTTCTTCTTCTTCTTCTTTTTTTTTTTTTTGTAAATTTAATTAAATTTTTTTTTTTAAAGATATTCAGTGGGTGAAATTTAAAGAAAAAAAAAGGGTATATGGAATATCAAATGAAGAAGAATGTAATGCTGTCGTTCTAAATTTGCATCTTAAATTTGGTTCTTATGGCATGTATCAGCATGACCATTCGACCATAGTTAGACCATCTAATTTTGATTGAAAGTTAATTTTGATAGTCCTATTACCACAGAGAATCAAAATTAGAATTAAAGTTTAGGAATGCTAGCATTATTCAATGATTAGACCACTCCTTAGAAAAGAATTTAATGAACCACCAATCGAAGTTAAATTAAGGTGCTACAATAATTCTCACATATATAAAGTTACATTAAATGTGTTCTTACACACAAGAGACAAGAGTAAGGAGAAATAAACGGATTAGGGGTAATTCAGACATTTTCAAGGATAAAAAAAATGAAATTATAAGGGAAAAAAAAAAAAAAAAAAGAAGAAAGAAGAAAAGAAATGAGTCCCCATAAAATAATTACAAACCAAGCTGTTGGGTCACATTCAAAAATTTATTTCCTTTCATTGTTAACCCATAAATCCTGAGCATTAGATGTCAATCGTGTGGTGGTGTTCACTTCATGGGGTTGAGTCACAAATACCATTGGTGGGCTCCATGAGAATGTGGACTTTAATTGCCTTATTTAAAAAAAAAAGAGTCTGCAGTGAAAAATAAAAAATAAAAAATAAATCCACTTGGTGGATTGCTTCGCTAGTGCCAGATCAACTGAGAGGTAAATCCACATGGATGACACATATCTTAGTTTACATTCACATGCCCACCATGTTCACATCAACTTTTGTCCTCATTTAACTTTTCAATATGGCCCAGCCATGGTAGATCAAAACAGCTTTACATTGGTCCGTGTCACAAGGTCCATATATATAATATAGGATAAATATTATTTAGGTCCCTTGAAGTTTACTCTAATCACATTTAGACCCCTTCATATTTTAGTAATATCATCTACACCTCGTGAGATTTGAAGCGCGTATCATCTAGACTCCCTTTGTCAATTTACCGTTAAAAAAGTGACGAACAAACATAAATAAATACAAAAAATACCCCTGAAAGTTTAGTGCTTGTGTCATTTTAGTCTCTGTACTTTCAATTGGGTCTATTTGGGCCTTGAAGTTTTAAATTGAAGTAATTTGATCAAAATGTTCAATTCTGTAAGAAAAATTGATAGAATTTACTCACATACAATGAATTGTCATACTTTTTAAGGGAAAAAAAATGGAACACCACTGTCACACTCCAACCTACCACGTGCAGATTAAGACCATGTAACAAAGAATTATCCACTCTAAACACCAATTAATAACATGATTTTAAGGAAAAATTCCATCAGATACATAGTAAAACGTTTTCATTTGAACAGTCAAATCTAGTCGACTGATCAGGGATCCGGTCGACTGGAAATGCAAATTGTAGAAAGCTCGGCTTTGAGAATCCCCTGGTCCGGTCGACTGCCTTAGTCCGGTCGACTGAACTTTCAAAGGTCTGGTCGACTGAACTCCAGTTCGGTCGACTAGATCCGGATTTATAGAGAGCACAAACCTTATGAAAGATGACCCAGTCGACTGTACGCCCGACCTAGTCGACTGGTTTGCCGCAGCAGAGCATTCTGCAGAAAACACTTGTATTTAAGTTTCTAAACACCATTTTAAGGCACAAAACTTAACCCAAACCTTTACCAGACCTCATTATAAACATCATAAGCTTAATTAAACACAACCGTAGTTACAAAATGAGCCTTGAGTCATGATTTACATAGCTCACAAAGTTGTAGATCCTACGAATTAAACATATTACAAGAGTTCAATTCTACAAGTCTCCTTGCTAAATTCGTTATACATTGACAAAACTATGAACGTTAAAAACCAGAGACAACCCAGCCTTCTTCCACGCATCCATCATCTCCTCTCCGAAAATCGGTTCGAATTTGCGATGGTTGTTATTTACCACAACAGAAAAAGGAAAATGGTTTTCTTAAGTATTGTGCTTAGTCAGCAATCTAATCATTATTAAATGCTTAACATGTGCAATGCTACAATAAAACACATATTCTATATTCGTAATCGCCGAACCACCAATTTAATGATTCATTCAGACCCAAAAACTTCCCTTGGCCCCGTGGTCACTCCTATTCCTTGGACTTCCGTATTTATCGGATTCTTCTCCTTCCTTTCCCTTATTACCAATGAATCATTTCTCCGGTGTTCATTGATTACCACATAATCATATAAGCATATAAGCACATAACCATATAAGCATAGCAACTCTTACATAATTGACATGCAATTCACAATTTAGCATCTCCATGGTCTCTATGAGCATCTAATTATCATTGAAGCATTAAACACATAAAACCCCAATCAATTTTTAGTTAGAAAACTCACCTTAGTAGAATTCTACCCAAATTAAGTTGGAAAATGCAGAATTTCTCCAAATCTTAGCTCAATTCCTACTCCTGAGTAACTCCTACACGTTTTCGGCAAACCGTGTGTCACCAATTAGATTGGAGTACCAAATCCGACAATTAAAACGTAATTAAAAGGTATAGAAATGATCATATCACATCCACGAGTCCGAACATGGCTTCGATTTGCAAATTGGGTGACGAACGGTGACAGAACGTGAACGGCGGAATTACGGCGTCAGAGACGTGCTCGTCTTCTCACTCGGCGTCTATTATCTTTCTTTTCCTTAATTATTTATAATTTCTTGAGAGTTTGCTCCCTTTCTTAACACCTATCAACACATGCAAATGTGTTGTCACCTACTTTGGCTCTTTTCCCATTTCTATCCCCAGAACTCTTAAGTTCTTATTATGAAATCCCCCAAACATTCCATGAACTACCTAATTATCCAAATGAGTATTTATCTAAGTTCCGTATGGGTCCCATACATGGTCTCAAATATTTTATGAAGTTGCTATCGTCCTACTAATTATGAATCCTTTTTCATATATACCCTTATTTGGGGTATCCAAACTAAAACCAAATGCTAACATATAATATCATAATATGAAAGTATTCTTAAGCAAGTATTCATGTAATCATATAAATGCGTTTAACACATAAAATACAAATTTTATTACTCGGCCCTTCACTGGGTCCTACTTCATAACCTTCCCACCTCACTGGGGACTTTTTCAATTGTGTCCTTTACCAAACACATTTTTCACGAGCGAGTCCAAGCCTCCCCTTAATCCATTTTTACACACTAATTATAACAATTAATGCATACTAAAATGAATATTAAATCCTTTTTCCGGATACGGGTGTTACAACCACCAATCTCTCAACCCGCTTATTAGCGCAATTCTGCATAACAGTGGGTAAATTTTGTCAATTTTTCTCATAAATGGGGTCTTTGGATCAAATTGCTTCAATTTAAAACTGTAGGGACTAAATTGACCCAATTGAAACTACAGGGACTAAAATGACACAAGAACCAAACTTTCAAGGGTATGTTTTGTATTTATTTATAACAGTCTGACACTTTTTTAATGATGAATTGACGGAGGGGGTCTAGGTGATACACGCTTTAAACCTCAGGGGGTGTAAGTGATATTACTAAAACGTAAGGAGAACTAAATATGATTAGAATAAACCTCAGGGAGTCTATGTGATATTTACCCTATAATGTTATATACATATGATAATACTTGCAACATCTATGAATACTTTTCTATCCTAACAAAATGATAGTCCAATATATTTGTTGCTCTCATATTTTGTACTCCCTCACTCCCATAATAAGTGTTCACATTTCCTTTTTTGGATGTCCCACAATAAGTGTCCATTTTCCTAAATTGGTATATAGCTTTTATTTACTTTCCAAAACTACCCTTATAATAAAGACAAAGTAGCATTTATTTGTGCTCCCAAACCAAGCAAAAAGTCAAACACCCATCACATCTAAGGATAAAATTGGAAAGTGACTCTTTGAGAAACCCAAAAAAGTAATATAATACAATATTGTGCAAAATAGAAATGGACACTTATTATGGGACTGAGGGGGTATTATTTTTTTTATGTACATGTACTACTTTTTAATTAAGTGCATCTCTTTGTATGCTTGAATAAATATATGTGAGGTGTGTCATGTGTACATATATGTAAGAAAAGATGCTATATTTCTTTTCTTGGTGGGTATTTCTTTGGGAAAAGATGTGCTGAAGCATTTCAAGAATTTGTGTTGTAAAAAGCAAACTCATCCACGTTTTGAAAAGTGTCTTTATATGACAGGTAGAGGAAGGGTTTAAAGGCCATAGCACATTCTCTTCACAGCTTGTGCCACCCAAATTTACACTGTAACTTTTGCAATTCGTCACAAAGTGGCACAGGACCCACCTATAAGTGGGTGTGTATGTGACAAAAAAAATTAAAAAAAAAATATTGGAAAGCCAATTGAGAAAGTGTTTGTATTAGCTAGTGTATAAATGGTTAAGATCTTCTACAACATTTAGCCTACATATATTAGAAATAATTGTTAAATTCGTTGCTCGTGATGTCTAGTTAAGGCAATGTTTGAAAAAGTAAAGAATCAGTTCTATGGTTTGTGATTGAAGTGATTCTATAAATTCGAGTGTTTGATGGGTGTGGATTACTTGCCTAGGAGTCGGTGACTAGTTTAAAATTGATTCTTTGTTAAATAGTTAATCTTAACTCTCACAAAAGAGAAAAAGTGAGACTTGTATTAATACAGATTATTTTTTATGTATTTTTAACCAGGCCCTAAGATTACTCTCTCTCTCTCTATATATATATATATATATATTACATGAGTCCTTAAAGTACCCATTTAATACAGTATATTGCAAACAGTGTAGATTGGCTATTGCAGACGATATGAACTCGTACACCTTATATTTCGGCCAATATATTGTTCTGAAATCCAGACAATTTGTCAAAACATTAAAATGACCGAGTCTTGGGTTCAATTGCGGGTCAATCAAGAATTAAACCATTCTGTCATAATTCTGTAATAAATAATACTACTAATTTAAAACAAAAAAAATATGGAAAAATAAATTTTTTTCAATTTTTTCGGTTCAATCACTGGATTCTGATTTTCAAAAAATAGAATAATTTTTAGACTTTTCTAATTTACCAGTCTTAATAGGATCTTTTTCTTAAGGGTTGACGGTTCAACCGACCTGTCCGGATCAATATTCGAAATATTAATATCAGCTAAAGGGAATAAATTCAATCACAATTGCATATTTCTTAGGTGGTTTATTAATTCTCATCTCTATTTTTGGCCGACTAATTTTCCAGTTACCTTGTACCACTTTTGTGTTTAACTCGCATTTCATTTTTCGATTTTTAAAATTTAGAGAATCTCCACATTTTCATTACGAGCAACACCAACTACATTATTTATAGTCATTTTTAAAAGAGTAATATTTGGGACACAACCTTCATACAACTTTCATACAACCTCCCTAAAAGATGTGTCTATCTCTCTCCTGTGATGTCACTGGACCCCACAGTGACACAGGAAAGAGATAGACACATCTTTTGGGGAGGTTGTATGAAAGTTGTATGAAGGTTGTGTCCCAAGTATTACCCTTTTTAAAACTATTTTGGAAAATTAAAGTGCATTTTTGGAGCTTCAATGGGTTTTCAAATTGTTCTCCATTTTGAGAAATCCCTTTTTTGTTTCTCCACATTTGAGGAGAGAGTGTGAATATGAGTAATTACTCCTAAAGCTAGCATCTCTAGGGGTAAAAATTGTGTCGTGTTGGGTCATAATAGTGTCGTGTCATAATCGTGTCATTTCTAAACGTGTCAAAAACCTAAACTCATACCCGTCTAATGCAATTCACGTGTCACCCATTTAACCCACCAACCCGTGTAATGAACAAGCTATTTTCTCGTAACTTTTTTTTTTTGGCTTGTATAACATGACCTATTTAATAGATTGACTTCATGTAATAAAAAATCAGACATAGAGGAAAAAAGAATGAAGAGTCACCATTCTAAGAACACAAGTCTTCCCAACAATAAATAAATAAATATTACTTGCTTTTAAAAAAAATATATTAAAAAAATGTATATTTTCAAAAATAACCTCTATAATCGTGTTAAACGGGTTGACCCAATTAAAACATGGCCCAACCCGTTTATTAATCGTGTTAAACGGGTTGACCCGTTTATGACCCATACCCGTATAAGCTAAACCCAAACCCGTTTAATTCGTGTCGGATTTGTGTCGTGTTGCCGTGTCGTGTCGAAAATTTCCACCCCTAAGCATCACCAGCTACATTACCTAAATTTTCTATAATTTTTAGCCAAAGTAGCTAGAAAGCTATCTTAGCTAATCACTTTTAAGCCCCCAACTCCAACCATGTTTCCCATTATAGGGAGGTTTGCATTATTATATATTAGTTTTTATACAAAAGTTGAAAATATAAATGCACTCTCTCACCTCAAATGAATATGATATGTATTATTCTTCATTATTTTACTTTTGGGTAATTACCCATATTCACTCTCTCTCTCCTCAAATGTGGAGAACAAAAAAGGGATTCCCCAAAATGGGGATTCCCCAAAATGTTCTCCATTTTGGGGAACCTGTTAGAGCTCCAAAAATACACTTTGGTTCTCCAAAATAGCTACAAAGTGACTATCGATAATATGGTTGGAGTTGCTCTGTTGTAATTGAAGAATAATACATATCATATTCATTTGAGGAGAGAGAGAGTGCATTGAAATTTTCAACTTTTGTATAAAAATTATTACAATAGTACAAACCTCCTTATAATGGAGAACATGGTTCGAGTCGGGGGCTTAAAAGTGATTAACCAAGATAACTTTTGTCACGACCCATCCTGCTACACGCAGGAATAGGACACGTGGTACGCCACCAAGGCTTATCCAGTTTCTTTAAAGTAGAATAGCAGCAGAAAACATAAGTAAAATCCATTAAAATCAAAGTTATAAAACGTTTTGCCCAATTGAAAACACTTCCAAAAGAATACATTTTGAAGAACGGAGGTCCAGTCGTCTGGGTAGGGACTCAGTCGACTGAAGACCTAAGCAGTAAGGTTTTCAAAGAATCCACAGCCCGTCCAGTCGACTGTGACTGGGGTCCAATCAACTGGGGCCTTCATTTCTCAATCGACTGACTCCTCCCAATCGATTGTGCCTCTAGCAGAATCGAAATCAACCTTTCTCATCAGTTCTCTAGTAGACTGGTTTGGCCACATTTAAAAGCAGTAGCCAAAAAATGAACAGTTTCCAGTTGACTGACACATGGACCAGTCGAATGATCCTCTGGCAGTTCACAAGTTGTGCAATTCAACAACCCAAGGCTTTCCAACCTAACACCAATACAAATACAATGATATAACAACGTTTTAAAAACATTATTACAGGTGTTTAGAAACAAAGTTACAGTACTATGAAACTACCCTAAAGTTCCATTACCACATATTACACTTTCCAATTCCTTATACAAGTTTAGAAAAGAAACAAAAATATAAACAATAGTGATTTCCCCAGCATTCCTTGACCTCACTCCTCAAGCTTCTTCTTGCTTTTCTTCTTATCACCTACAAATGGAGGAAGTCTCCACTACTCAGTTATATGCTAAGTGTACAATTCTAAACAAATGCATATGGGTAATTCATGCTTTAAACATCTAAATCACATAATTCAATCTCTGGGGAGAGAGATACGCATTCACCTAGTATATCGGCAAGTCGTAAAATCTTAAACCGCGATGCCAATGGTTAGCCAAGAATCACTTAACCATTGCATCCAACAACTGTGGTTGGCCACTTCCCATACCAAAATAGCAGTCGTCACTACTATAAACTCTCAAACATCGAGAGGCGTACACCCGCGTGAAATTATATCAAACTCCCCTTTGAC
Organism: Hydrangea macrophylla; assembly: GCA_033977485.1. Lineage (NCBI taxonomy): Eukaryota > Viridiplantae > Streptophyta > Magnoliopsida > Cornales > Hydrangeaceae > Hydrangea > Hydrangea macrophylla. The sequence continues at coordinate 57,641,400 of CM066993.1, forward strand.
CCTCATCGACATTTAGCATACTCACATAACCATATCACCATGCTTTTCAATGCATACTCGCTAAATTAACGGACCTACTTTAACATAAGAATTTTGCCCGAATCAAAATTCATACAAAATATCTAAAACATCCAAAATTGTCTATATTACAAAGGCTCGGAATTCATACCTCAAGCTATAACTCTCAAATTTTAGGAGATTCCTCACTTGTCCCATACACGAGCAATACATGTTGCTGGACTATCTTTCTGTCATGAACCCCAACTGTTCATCCATATTCTCCCATGTCACGACGTTTAACCCGTGTCTAAAATAGAACTTTGATCAATCAATCGCAAGTCCAAAACTCAATTGCGGATAACCACTTTCATTCTCTATATGAACTATAAGGAAATCTCCTCTGATGCTTACTACTCAAACCCCATTCTTGGTTAGATCCCCCAAATGCTACTCGTCACTAACGTTTAAAGAATTCACCAGATTCTAATTGTTCGTCACTACCAAGATATCATCTAACCCCCATGCCACCACAAAAGGACTATGGTAATAAGTGGTAACCTCATTTCATCAAACAGCTCTACCTCCGTATGATTCAACCAGTTCACGAATGCATAACTACTATGCATGCATGAAAATAAATATGCTCATGTATGTATAACAACATACCATATGCATCAAATGTCTCTATCATGTATGGATGCATTCTAGAACATGTGACAAATCACTCAACACTCCACTCGATGTCGAACTTTCCCAAAGTTTTGTTACCTCTAGCTTTGATACCAATAAATGTCACGACCCATCCCACTACGCGCAGGAATAGGACATGTGGCACGCCACCAAGCCTTATCCAGTTCCTTTAAAGTAGAATAGAAGCGGAAAGCATATGTAAAATCCATTAAAATCAGAGTTATAAAAAGTTTTGCCCAATTGAAAACACTTCCAAAAGAATACATTTTGAAGAACAGAGGTCCAGTCGACTGGGTAGGGACTCAGTCACTGAAGACCTAAGCAGTAAGATTTTTAAAGAATCCACAGCCTGTCCAGTCGACTGTGACTGGGTTCTAGTCTATTGGGCCTTCATTTCTCAGCCGACTGACTCCTCCCAGTCAACTATGCCTTTAGTAGAATCAAAATCAACATTTCTCATCAGTTTTCCAGTCGACTGAAACATGGGCCAGTTAACTGGTTTTGTCACATTTAAAAGCAGTAACCAAAATATGCACAGTGTCCAGTCGACTGACATATGCACCATTCGACTGATCCCCTAGTAGTTCATAAGTTGTGCAATTCAGCAACCCAAGGCTTTCCAACCTAACACCAATACAAATACAACGATATAACAACGTTTTAAAACATGATTATAGCTGTTTGGAAATAAAGTTACAGTACTATGAAACTACCCTAAAGTTCCATTACCACATATTATACTTCCTAATTCCTTATACAAGCTTAGGAAAGAAACAAAAATATAAGCAAGAGTGATTTCCCCGGCGTTCCTTGATCTCACTCCTCACGCTTCTTCTTACCTTTCTTCTTATCACCTGTAATGGAGGAACTCTCCACTGCTCAGCTATATGTTGAGTGTATAATTCTAAACAAATGCATATGGGCAATTCATGCTTTAAACATCTAAATCACATAATTTAGTCTCTAGGGAGAGATATACACATTCACCCAGTATATCGATAAGTCTTAAATCTTAAACCACGATGCTAATGGTTAGCCAAGAATCACTCAACCATTGCATCCAATTGCTTTGGTTGGGCACTTCTCATACCAAGCAAGTAGTCGTCACTACTATAAACTCTCAAACATCGAGAGGCGTGCACCGACGTGAAATTATACCAAACTCCCCTTTGACCCACATAGACATTTAGCATACTCACATAACCATATCACCATGCTTTTCAATGCATACTCGCTAAAATTAACGGGCCTACTTTAATACAAGAATTTTGCCGCAATCATAATTCATACAAAAATATCTAAAACATCCAAAATTGTCTATATTACAAAGGTTCGGAATTCATACCTCAAGCTATAACTCTCAAATTTCAGGAAAAGTACTAGGAGATCAAATAAACGTCGAATCTCCAATCTCAAGTGATTCCTACAAGTATACAGGTGTTTTTCCCAATTTCTTAAAATTAGCTTTTCGGAAAAAACTGCCAAACAAGGCCTAAGAGGTATCAAAATGAAGCTCTTACCTCGGGGAGTCCAAATACGAAATCTGGAGAAAAATTGACAGACGAACGGTCACCGTTTGTCGTCGACAAGGTCGTGGCAATAAATCTCCCTTTTCTCTCTCCTCCTCTAATATTTTGAAGTTGTGGATAATAATAAAAATCTCATCCACCACTATATATAAGCATGACTCTCAAGAATTACGTTTACCTTCCCACGAATTCTCAAAACTTCTAATTAACTTCTGAAACGTCATACACGTCCATTTAATGACTTCACGAGTTAAAACTAAAATTTATAAAAGTTTTCGTCTAGGTTCCGTTTGGGTCCAAAAATCACGTTCTGAAACTAATTTCGTGGAATCTCTAGACTACTTACTTTTTAAGCAACGTATCACTCAAGTTCTCACCACAGTGTTCAAAATGATCTAAGACTAGATCAAACTACCAAAAATTTACTCTATACAGGTAAATTTACTATTTATGAAAATACCAGATATTTCAACTAACATTTAATCATATAAATGTCATTTAAATCATGTTGATACCATATGATTTTCCTATTACCGTGTCTTCGATTGACACCTCACCGTTGAACTCCAGTCAACCTCATTCTCAATTATAAAATAACATTGATAATTCACAAATTTTCTTTTATGCATTTTAAAGTCATGATTTTCCCAGAACGGGTGTGACAGCTTTCTAGCTATTTTGGCTAAAAATTAGAGAAAATTTAGGTAATGTGGTTGCAAATGCTCTACCTAGTACTCTCCCTGTATTAATTTAAGGATTAATTACACTTTACCCTCTTGTGGTTTGGCTCGATGACACTTTACCCACTGTGGTTTAAAAGTGACCATTTAACCCCCTTGTGCTTTCTGATAAAGTGTCACCGCTACAGAATCTAACGGAGAGTGTTAAGTTCCTAAAATTAGTGACTACTTAAATATTTACCCCCCCTCCCCTTATGTGGTTCGGTCCGATGACACTTTATCCCCCTATGGTTTGGGCAGATGACACTTTAATCCCCCTATGCATTCAGGGTATTGTCAACTTAACACTTTCTATAACGGTGACACTTTACTCGAAAGCACAGGGGGTTAAGTGGTCACTTGTAAACCACAAGAGGGTAAAGTATCATCAAGTACGACCATAGGGAGTAAAGTGTAATTAACCCTTAATTTTATGTACACCAATTACCTTTCCTGTTGGCCTATAAGATAGAATAGATAATTAAAACAAGGGATTATGGCTTGCTTAATTACATAGACCTCCCTCGTATTTTGAGAAATTATACTGTAATACCCTGTATTTATCGGATACATGGTTATATAAATAAGGCCCTGTATGCGTGTGTGAACCCTTAGTGAAGAATCTTTCTCGATCGATCGAAGTCTTCTCAAGCGATCAAACCATGTGCTTTCTCGAGCGATCGAACATACTTCGAGTGATCGAAACTCTGCCAACCTGATTCTGTGACGTGAACCTTTTCTCAAGCGATTGAACTTTGTGTGAGTTCTTTTTGTGGTGTGTGTAAGAGATACGGATGGGTATAACATGTAAGCATGTTAGTACAGGTGGAACAACAACTAAAATATGATAAATAATGCAAAAAGTGTGGAATAGTGAATATGTAAAAATAGAGCAGAATAATGGGATTCGGAGAGACTTCGGGTTCGGATGAGAACCGAAGTAGCCCCAAATGAGAGAGAGAGAGAGAGAGAGAGAGAGAGAGAGAGAGAGAAAAAGCAGTAAGTGTTATGTATACTATAGTAATGTCGGGTAGTGATGAGTAAGTATTAGGTAAGTTGAGGACGGAGGGTCAAATAAGCCGAAGGGTAATGTTAGGCGAAGGGAGTTGTGAAGGGTGTTGTGAGCTGAAGGTATTGGTAATGTCAAGATAGGGCGAAGGGCCAAGTTAGGTGAAAGGTTCCGTAGTATGAAGGATCTAGTTTTACTCAAGACAAGGGAAATGTTTTGTAAATGGATGAGAGTAAGAGCAACAGTTCACCTTTTGCCCTAGTGTAGGACTATACTGTATTGGGTTGAGTTCTTTTTTCTTAAGGGAGTAAATGAGGCTACTTACTTATACTGGGGGTTGTGGACAGCTTGCAAAGCTTCGATGTGATAGAGCGAAGCCCAGTTGGCATCCTCTTAGTGGGCTGTGTGTTTAAGGTAGGTGGGAGACTTAAATGCTCATGTTTAAGATAGGTGGAGGTATTGAATGAGATGTTGATTTGTCATGGGCTTCAGGAGAAACGAGTCAAATAGAGAAGTTATTGTCCCTAGATGGCAAACGAAGGTTGTGGGGTTAGTTAAGGAAGAAAGATATGCTATTGGTGCAGAGGTTTAAGCAAGTGAAGATACCGAGGCTTATGCCATTGGTGTAGAGGATTAAGCGATGGCGAGTGTCGAGGCGTGCAGAGGGTTAAGCAATGGAGAGAACCGAGGTTCTCTTCTATTGGTGCAGTCCATTAAGCGCTCTTGAAATGACTAAGCACTAATGGTCAAAGGTTTGGGCCAATTTTGCACTGATAGGCTTCGCCCATTGGTTGTGAGGTTGGTTGGGGTGAGGCACGTAAAATTCACGTGTCTCTCTCTCTCTCTTTAGGACCAACCCTAACCTTGCCCATGAGGCACAGGCTAGGGAGATGCCTTCGGCTCTAGCCACCTAACCATGAGTTTTCGAAATCCCAGCGGACTTGTCCACCCTTAGGTATTGCTTCCGGACCAAGGGTGGGTGTCCGAGATATGAGTGTGTGTATATTTGAAGTGTGCTTCCTTTGTGGGCTACTTGAGTTGGGCTTTACAATCATGGAGTTTCATAATGGACTCCATGAAGTGGGCTCCTTTGAGGTGAGGTTTCGGAGTGGTGAGGCTTCGGAGTAGACTCATAGGCTTCGGAGTGGTGGACTTTGGAAGTGTGAGGCTTCAGAAGTGTTGAGGCTTCAGAGTGGACTCATAGGCTTCGGAAGTGGGCTCATCAGAAGTAAGGCTTCAGAATGGGCTACTTGAGGTGGGCTTCGAGGCGAGTTTCTTAGTTATGGAGTTTCACTGTGGGCTCTGCGGGTGGGCCCGTTTGAGGTGAAGCCTCGGCGAGGCTTCGCAGTGGACTCATGGGCTTCGTAGGCTTCGAAGTGATGAGCTTCGGCAAATGGGCTCATTTGAAGTGAGGCCTTTTCAGTTATGGAATTTCACAGTGAACTCTGCGCGTGGGCCCTATTCGTGGGCATTCTGAAGTGGGCTAGTGGTGGTTATTGTTGGAGCCCATGTAGAGTCCATAATCAGTGGTGATGTTGATACGTGGAGTCGTTGGTGATGTGTATTGGTCAAAGTGTATGAGTCGTCAACTATTACCTACAAACTTCTTTCAATTGATCAAACCTTGACTAACCTGTTCTCAAGCGATCGAACTCACTTTGATCAATTGAAAGTGTTATTATTCCCATCTTACATGTTTGCCACCTGCTCCTCTTTCCCTCCCTATATATATGTTAGTTCGTGTGTATGTGTGTGAGGTTTTTGGCAATTTAGAGAGTTAGAGAAAGAAAGAGCTTGTGTGTTATATATATATGTATATAACTGTATGTGTATGTGTGTGTGATATATATACTTAGAGCAGAGAGAGAAGAAGAAGAATAAGAAGAGGAGTAGAAGAAGAAAAAGAAGAAGAAGAAGAAGAAGAAGAAGAAAAGTGTGACGACCCGTAAAAATAAGCGTATTTCCATTGAAAAATAGAATGAATCACACTTGATTCTTTAAAATAAAAGTACATTATTTCCTTAAAACTCCCAACAGGTCCGTATTCTCCACGAATCTCCTATATCATCCTTAATCTTATCTCCCTTCCAGGCTTCGGTTACCGGCACTGCCTGCATCTAAAAATCACACCGGGAAGTATACAATATGACATGAATAATAAAAGCTAAAAAGGATAATGACAATCAAATACATAGAACGACATGAAATCAATTGACCAGTCTCACAACCCAACTACTCACACTACCCAAACGCTCATACCAATAGCATCATACCAGGTTCCTCTTGGTCACATAGCAAGAAACACCTCACCTTACCTCACCCGTCTCCAGTACGTCGATCCCTGAGGCCTGTTGGACTGTTAGTAGGTGCTCCTTGCTCATGACCCTTTAGTCCCATAGCACTTAGCAATAAACACATACTCATCGATTCCAAATGAAAGCACAACATAACTGCAAAAAGAGTACAAGTAGAGATAACAAAGAAATACTCCGGAGAATTTAGAAAGCATATTGTACACAACCCGGTACCTATAAATGATGTTGAGCAACTCCCAAACACTTCTCTTCTTCTTCTTCCACTAACTTTCTCTTAGAAATTCTGTTTGACCTCTATGAAATTTGGTGTAAAAGTAATGAAGCATATCATCCATATTTATAGGCTAAGCTTCTTGGTGGCTAAAATGAATTGGATGGCCATGATTGGTTAGCTTAGGTTAGGTAGTATATTTGGTGGTCAAGATCATTTAGATTCGGTAGTCTATTTGATGGTCAAGATCATTTAGGTTATGTAATCTATTTGATGGTCAAGATCAATTAGGTTAGGTAGCAAGTAAATATTTTGCTTGGTCCCCAAGTCGGTTGGATTTGAACTAGGTTGTTAGGATTCAACTAAATGTGAAAAGTACTGAAACTGATATATCTTCTAAACGGAGATCGAAAAATCATAACTTCCAACACAAATACCAAATCATTTAATCTCACGCAACTTTTCCCAAAAAAAAAAATTATATTTTCAGTTCATGACTTATAAATTGAAAAAATTACCAAAATACCCATGTGACCAATTTTCGCTAAAATTGCACACGAAATCTAAATCGTCAATTTAAACATGAAAATACGGGTTACTACAAAAAGAGACAGAGAGAGACCAGAGAAGAAGGAGAGGAGAGGGAAAGCTCGCCACCACCATAGTCACCACTGCGAAGCTCGGGAACACAGCCACCGGACCGTCGGAGCAAGGTGAGTTCATTAACTCACTCAAGGGATGATTATAGCATGTTGTATGTATGTTTAGATGTGTATATAGTGACCCTGAGACCTTTGTTCATCTTTGCCCGATTTCTGGGTAGAAGACAACTCTCAAGCGATTGAACTTGGTTTAATTGATCGAACTACCTGTTTCTCAAGCGATCAAACGACCTTCGATCGATCGAACTTAGTTTGACTTCAATCGATCGAGAGGACCTCAATCGATTGAACCTCACTGAGCATGTTTATTTCATGTTGATTATAATATGAACTGTTTAGCTGTTTAAATGTTGATCTATGTTTCTATATGTGATATTGTTAATTTAAGTAATAAGGCAACGCTGTAACAAGATAGACTGTTTAATTGTTACATAAGATAATGCTAAACTGAATAGTAGAACGAAACACGACTCCATGCTAATAATAAAAAATGAGTAGATATGATGAATACAGACCATGTGGTAATTCTTGTATCTAAGAGTAATGCATTTCACAATATGTGGTCAGCATGCATGGGATATTGGTATGAAGAGATGAGAGGATATGATGAAAAATGGGAACTGTGACTTATGTGGAATAATGAGATATGTGTACTTCGGATCCGTGGGATCAATGGCTAACGAGACAGGTGGACGTGGAATGGTTAGAGTTCCTAGTGCGCCTCTCGCTGTTAGAGATGTCTAGTGATGCGTCTGTACTGTTGAAGACGTCCAGTGTACCGTTGAAGACGTCCGGCTAGTGCTCTAATGTATTCTCAGCTGTGTAGACGACCAGTGAGGGTATACGCATCATTGAAGACGTCTGATGTGCCACTTTCATCGTTTACAGATAGGTGGTACCATGTAGACAACCGGTAACCCTATTAAGGGATCGTGGGACCTACTAACTGGTCGGGTGATTCTGATTAGTATTATTGTATCGATATAGATATTAGATTGGTATTATGGTATCAACGTGTTGATACCAAATTGGTATTATTATATCGACGTATGGATACAGATGAGAATAAGAACACGGATACGAGTATGAATATGGATATGGCTATGGATAGAACAAATGATGGTTCAGTTGTGGATTCAGCGTCCCGTCGTAAGGTATATGCATAGGATGGATGCATGGGTTGCATGTATGGATTTGGTGAATATGTGATAAGATGTTATACCATGATCCTTATCTTTGTCATTACTATGCTCCCTATGATTTCTATTATCATTGAGTTAATGTATAGTTTAATGAGACCTCTGCTATGTCTGTGAGTGAAGTCATTGATAAGAGATTAACCGCATTTTAAGATGCTGAACAGTAACGGGTGAGGAGTGTGTTTGATGTACTCACTTAGTTTTGTATTCAAAGCTGATGGCATTTGTGCCCGAGATATTCCAATGTCTAGAGCTTTGCAGGTCTTGAGGATGGAAGACTGATGTTCCGCCGGACTTGGAGCTGAAAGCTTGAAGACGAAGACGTGCCGCTTTGTGAGAGTTAGTTTGTATATCTGTTGTACTTCTATTAATATTTATTATAGGCTTCAGACTTTAAGTCAGCTATTGTAATAGATTTAGTAGACTTTTATAATTGGTACTTGGGCATATGTTGATTCCAAACCTTTTATATTTTCGCTGTAGCCTCTGATTATGTTAATAAGATATGTTCTGTGAATAGCATCCTCCTTATCGTTGTGTTTATAGTTTTGTGTAGATGACAATGCGGTTATTCACCAGTCACGGACTTATGGGACCAACAAGGAACTTGTTTTCTCTATTTTTGCTTCTCCGGGGTGTGACATACACGAATCTCCCTCAAACGTGACGGTAATGCAACACCTATGACAGAGCTGTAAAAGTACTAAATTACCCCTTAATTATATTACTTTAACCTCCCCTGAACTATGGTCTAATTACACAGAGTTCCCTTGAATTTTTTAAAAAGTATACGAACCTCCCTTATCACCCACAAAACCCTAACTAGATTTACAGTTTGTGCAAATATAATAATATACTTTCAAATAAATTTGCTTTTGCAATGAGAAAAGGTTTGGGTTAAACTTTTTATGCTACTAAGAAATGTATCTTTCAATTTCTTCAAATTCTTTTCAATTCCAAGATTTGCCATTTCTTCAATCATATATATCTTCAAGTTCATCAATGTCATAATTTAAATTTCTTAGGTTTTGTTTTTTGTTTTTGTTTTTTTTTTAAAATTTTTTTTTTTTATAATTTCTTCCACTTTTTAGTTTCTAATGTTTATGAAATAAATATGACGGATATGATAGGTTCTTTGTTTTTTTTTTTTTTTTTTTTTTTGCTGAAAAAGGATATGATAGGTCAAAAGGGCAATCTTCAATTCAGTTTGTCAGAAAGAACTTTCTGTGCTTCAGGGAAAATTAAAGAGACTGTGAGAATGGTAAGACTAAGAGCATCTCGAATCATGCTTCTCGATCCATTGCACGTTTGTGTGTTTGGAGAGCTTACCAAAATTGAAATAATTAAAAGTAACAATATTGGGACCTATATGAAGAGAGAGATTGTACATTGGAGCTATCAATTTTATCTAAAAATTAATATAAATACTTACAGCTCTCTATTGTAGGGAACATGCAGGTTGGGGCAAGTGGCTCAAATATGACTAGCTAGCTAGCTATAATAACTTTTTGCTCATTTTATAAAAAATGTAGAGAAAAATTAGAGAGCATGATTGGAGATGCTCTAATATAGTCATTTTGAAAAATAAGCGAGATGATTCTAAATTTTGGAAAAAAAATATTTTTTTTGTTGAGAGACGGAAGAGGAAGAAGAAGAGAGAAAAAAATTAACAAAAAAATATTTTATAATGAGGGCGGTCCGTATAATTAGGCAATATCTCAAGGGAGGTTTGTATAATTACCCTATCTTTTATATCAGGATAAGAAATGGTATTTTAATTTGGCATTAGGTAACGAAAAATCGATTACATCAGCGATTTCCGCCAAGGGGTGGACGGTCCAATAACGGAGGGAAGGTGAGTGTGACTAAACCTAAACCTCAAGGGAGGTCAGTGTAATTTTTTAAAATACAAGGGAGGTCCATGTAATTAAGGCAAATCTCAGGGAGGTTTGTGTAATTAACCCTTAAAAGAATATGTAAGGTTAATTAGTTAGTTCTCTTTTTATTTTTTTAGGGTTAATTACACTCACCTCCCCTGTGGTTAGCCTTAATTACACGGACGTCCCTCATATTTTGGGAAATTACCCGGACCTCTCTTAAAATTAGTGTTCTGTAATACTTTTCCTCTTTAAAATTAATATTCTGTAACACTTTCCCCTCTTAGAATGTTACAAAATACAAAGTATAAGGGAGATCTGTGTAATTTTTCAAAATACGAGAGAGATCCATGTGATTAAGGCAAATCACAGGAAAGGTGAGTATAATTAACCTATTTTTTTTTATTTTTCATTTAGGCTGAATATATGAACATGTAATTAAGTATTCACCGTGAAGGTTGCGTGGGATCATTAACGTTTGATCCTCATAAACTTTCACCTGATTAAAAATTTAAAAGTGCAAAATTTTCAAAGCCTATGGAAGTGGTTATGCAACCAACTACCAAATCTTACACCACTGGGAATAAGTAATTGGGGATCTCTGGCATTTATGTGATTAAGAACCCAAATATTCTAATGAAAGTCCTAGCTTAAATAGTTGTTGCAATAAATAATACATGTATATTCTTGCTAACAATGATGCAAATCTTCAAGCAGTATTTACTTTTATTTTTCAATTATTGGGATGTTGACATTTCATCCTCATCCAACTCATACAATTTTTTTTTTTATCTTTACACATCCAACACATATACTTGTTAGAGTTCTATAATATTACAGCTTAGTATCCTTGAAAATTCATTTGGGGCAGGCTAATTATTTGTATGCCAATTGGTTTGGGACCTTCCTATAGTTACGATATACTAGGACTTGGTTACTATACATTATTATGACTGTTGTGACAATAAATGGTATTTGAAAAATTATTATCAAATTTTACATTTATATTATGAGATGGTACCTTAGAAAAATTATACAAAGCAGGCAAGTAGTATCAAAGTTACATAAAAAAAAAAAAAAATGGTCCTCATTGCTACAAATTGGTTCCTTAAACTTGGATGTATCACGTAACTAAAAGTATAATTGCAAGTCAAAAGTTATTACTTTATTTTTGGATTCATATCACACCTACCATCTCTGGTTTGACTAGAGAACAGTTACCCCATCAAATTTGAAACACAATACTTTCTCCACTACTTTGGTAAAATCACAACCTAGCCCACAAAATTAAAGAAGAAATTAATTGTAAGTATTTACAAAGTGTCTAAAAAGTTTATCTGCTAGGTATTTATGAATTTCACGATTTTCTCGATTTTTCAAAAACTAAATTTCTAAAATTTGTTCAAACAATTTTCACGGTTCTTCAAAATTTTCTGAAAATTTCACGATTTTCATGAATGTGAAATATGTTTTCAACATTTTGACGATTCCTTGAAATATATCCACGTTTTTCCAAAATTATTATATATATATATATATATTTTTTCAAGTCTTATGGTATAAACAATTTTCAAATTTATATAATTTTCAACTTGAATAGGAAGAGATGGGTGTTTATCCTAGCCCAAAGTCATTTCTAAATATTTTAAAAACTGGATAAGTGTAGTTTAGGTATATTTTAATAAATCAAACATTATTCAATAAACAGAATTAGACATTGAGTGGTGTTATTCAAACCTGAGAAGGGTAAGTATTCTCTGGTCAAACCTCATGGATGGTACGTTAAAATCCCTACGAAGCGAGCAAAAATGCAAAGGTAAATACTCCAATACTGGTATCAGAATATATTTGGGCTGGTTAGTGATAAGAACATTATATATATATATATATATATATTTGATACTAGACATTTTATAGCTCTTGTATAGTCCAACAAAAAAAAAACACTTTAGTGAAAAGTACCTGCACTTAGTGAAAAAGTTCTTGCAGTACTTAGGCTTAGTTTGGCCCCCATGTGGTTTTTTAAAAGGAGCTTATGAAATTTATTACTAAGTTCTTTGATAATTTTATACAAGTGACACACTACTCTTCAAAAAGACATCATGAAACCAAAAAGCAACCTTGGGCTTTTAAAAGCTCCATTCTAGAGCTTTTAAAAGCTCCCTCCAAAAAAGCCCTAAGTTCAATTTTTACAAAGCTCATAAACTAGTTACCAAATGAATTAACATTAAATTGTGCTTTAAAAAAGGAGAAGCACCATGTGGGGGCCAAACTAAGCATTATTATGTACACTGCACTTATATTTTAAATTTTCACAAAAATATGAATTTTACAAAAGCAGTTTTATGAAATTCACTACTTTTGTGAAATTTCACAAATTCACAAAAGTATGTAAACAGAGACTTTTCACAAAATTACAAATTTTTAAGGTCCTTTAGACTCTTTAAGTACTGAACCAGGGACTTAACTCTAGTTATCTCTATTTGGTTTACACTTTCATTACTTATTTAATACTTTTGGAAGTATTTGGAAGGAATAAAAAGCTAATCTTTATCTTTTACCAGCAACAGACAATGCACTAAGTTGTATTTTATCGTAGGAAATTAAGAGATTCTACAGCTTTATTACGATTGATACTCTAATTTTTAATAGAAATATACAATTTTTAAAAAGTGCAGTTTTGTTTATTCTAAAATTGCTCACTTATTCCTCACATTTCTCTTCCATTGGTTAATATAGTAGGGTCCAGTACTTTACACAATTAATTAATTCTCATTTAATACTTAGCCCCACTGCATTGACCAATAAAAAAAGAGGGTGAACAATTTTAGGGTAAGCAAAAATATATTCATTTTTAAATTTTTATCCTCAGATTAACTTTCTAATGATGTGATTACGGGACATCAAATCTTTGAAGTTATTTTAAATAGTCGCATTATTTGAAAATCACTTTTAAAATGAAAATTTTGAGAACTATTACTTATATTTTTGTTCTTTTATCATTTGAAAAAAAAGACACCACCCCAAATGACAACTTGAAGAAAATATTGTACACCAATTAAGCATTATTAACACAGGTTTTTTATTATTTTGAGAGTTATCATTATTGGTCACCACATATTGGTTTGAGCCATGTGACCCCCTTGTGATTGGGTCATAACAATTATAAACCCAACCTTCAACAGACGATTCTTACCCTTATGTATGAGAGAGAGAGAGAGAGAGAGAGAGAGAGAGAGAGAGAGAGTGTGTCCGACTCTTACGATTCCACCCGTAAAATGTGGGCAGGGTGGGAAAGCATCCCTAAACAGCTAGAGAAGGCCTCTGCCAGCGAAGCACAGAAAGGGTGGACATAAAACAAACCAGTAAATACAATGTTTTGTAAGACAAGCAATTAACACACACATATACATATATACGAAAATTATTTAAAGATGACGTTCTCTATTTATTAAAGAGAGGACATTTGGTTTCTTTGAGCTTCGTGTAATATCCTGGGGTTTGGCCCTCTTTTTTTGGATTTATTCACCCTTTTCCGAAAAAAAAAAATATTATCATTTCACAGTTTTTAAATACAATCCGACGGCCAAAACAGAAGCCCTCTCTTTAATAAAGAGAGGGCTTCCTCCTTGAAATTGATTTTAGTACTTTAAAGTTAGGGTGATGCTATTTCCACTCCATCATTGAACTAAGGCACTCCATGATACCATTCTTAAAGCATGTGGTACATGCATGTCATGCATTACATACATGGTACCACATGCTCTGATAGTGGTACCATGGACTGCATTGGTTCAATAATGGAGTGGAAATAACAATTCCCTAAAGTTATCATTGACACTCTATAGTACCACATTCAGTACATGTAGTACCATGCAGTTAATGCACTGCATAGAGTGCCAATGATAACTTTTGAAGTGCCAAAATCAATTCTCTATATATATAGTAAATATATATATATATACACACACAAATCTTCGATGATATATCTGAGTAATTTGGCATGTATTATATACATCACAACCAACTCCTAATTAAATGTGTTTTACTTAGGTCTAGGTCCATTTTCACTTACCTCATGTTATTCAAAAGTGTACACTCAACTCCCGTGTTTTTGGATTAAAGTGAAAGTGTTTAGATTTTTTCTCAAACAGATGAGAATTCTAAAAATTGGCCAAAAATATTAACACTTAACCCCTATATATGATGGGATATTGCTGCCATTAAATCTACCTATGTGTGGGGCTAATTCTTAACAGTTAATCTTTTGTGAGGTTAATTTTGGGGTTAACTGCCTATTTGAGGTTAATTTTGACATTTAAACTCTTATATGGAGGGCTAATTTTGACACTTAAACACCATATGGGGCTATTTTAAGGAAAATCTTAGTAGTTTCACTTTAGTCCAAAATCATAGGGGGGGATTAAGTGTCCACATTTAAATCCTATGAGAGTAAAGTGAAAATGTGCCTAATCATAGGGCGGTAAAATATAGTTTACCCTATTTTTAAAACAAAAATATAGTGAAAAGACCTTCATTTTAGATAAATTAAGTTTAAAGGACAACCTTTTTTTGTTTTGGTCAAAAGTCCATGACTAGTGAAACTTAATTGGATCAAATCTCTATGTTTCGAAAATTATGTGAAATTCGCATAACTTTTTATATGAAATTTCACATAACTAGTTCAATCACATAACTTTTGTAACGTATAGACTTTCACTAAATTAAAAAATGTATTGGACTTAATGCTAAAAGGTCTATTTTAGAGGACTCTGCTACTTTTCAAAGCAAAGTAGTTTTCAGTATAAAAATACATTTTGCACCCTTAATATTTATAGCGATGTACACTTTAGTCCCTAATTTTCTAACTTTGACAATTAAATCCTATTTGTTTCAACCATGTTGCAATGTGCCCTTTCGTCACAACTAACTGTTTATTTTGACGGAAATATGTCATGACCAGAGCACATGTTCTGAACAATTTTTATGCGAATTGTGACGGAAGCTATACATTGCAACACGATTGAAATATTACGGACTTAAGTGTCAAAATTAGAACTTTAGGGACTAAATTAATATTAAGATTGCAAAATATATTTCATTATAATATTTTAAAACCAAAATCACTAAAAACTATGTATATCTAAAACATCTAAGATGTAATTTCTATATATATATATATATATATATCTCGATATATATAATCTTTTTTTTATGTAAGTATAAGTATACAAGAGAGAGAAATATATTGTGGAGAGAGAAAATGTGACTAGTCTTCTCATCATCAATTACGTTACCATTCACCTCTCTCTCTCTCTCTCTCAAATTCATATGAATGAACGGTGCCCATTCCCCTTGATGTTTACCTACCTTACTTCTCCAACCCCACTGGCAACTAATTTTACCAATTTACCCTTCCCTAAACCTTCCCACTTACTAACCGTTTACTTTCTCATTTGACGGAAATGCCCCTGAACATGATGCCCATGTTCTTTCTTATCTGCTTTGTACACCTAATAATACTACTATATACGGACATGTATAATTAGTTGATAATTGTTGGTGATTTGTGCATTAAATGACTTACTGATTGATTGGGTCCACATATTTGCATTATTTATTGGTTGTCCCATATTTATTTTTTTTCTTAGGCTTTTTATGATTTGAAGTAGAGTTAATGGCAAGCATACGCAACCCCATTAGTTTCTATTGTTTTTTATTCAATGTTTGAAGTAGAAGTCCAATTTTCATACCTTTCACTTCATTTTTACTCTTTTTTTTTTTTTTTATTCAATGGTTGAAGTGGCATATGTTAGTATAGTTTGAGTGGTAAAGAGCTTGACATATATATATATATATATATCTTCTTCAATGTATAAGTTCGGAGTTCGAATCTCATTCTCTTCCCTCATTTTTACTATTTTTAAAATGACAATATTTTAAGTCACAAAAGAATAAGAAAGAGATGCTCATAAAAGGATGTCACATCTTATAACTTTGTGGCCTTTTTGTATTCGTAAAAAATTCCAACTCAATAGACATAATGAGTACTACCAAAAAAATTCACCTCAAAATTATTCAGACGTAAATATCGCTTAGTAGATTGTTTCTTCTGGGTATTTGTCTAATTTTCAAAAATATCTTTAAAACTCTTTAGAATATACTTTGTTTGGAAAATTCGTTCGGATACTTGCGAAGAGATATATCTGATTTTTCAATAAAAGAAGAGATTGAAATGAGAATAAGTGATTTTTTATTTTTATTTTTATAAAAAAAAATACCTTCTTATTAACTACAAGCATTAATTAAGTTCACTTTGTTTGTATTGTTCAAGCTAGCCTCGTATCCAGATTTGAATCAATGTATGAAAAAAATTTCTGTCACCAAACTTGTACAAATCATCAATGTAATAATTGAGGAATAAAGTTAACTCTCTCCCCCACTATTTCAAGGTGTATGTGAAAGTTAGATTATATATCCTAAGGTTTGTCACAAGAGTACGGCTGTGTCATAAAGTAATGACAAAATTAGAAGGACCATCCAAAACTCGATCACAAACTACAACAGCTCATAGTAGTCCTAATTAATTACCAATAATTCAAAAAACCATCAATCATAATAAGCTATACAGACCATAGAAATTTCTAAATCATTTATTACGGTAGGTTGCAGCCTAACTGACTTTGTCACTATTTACTTTCTACACATTAAAGGCTTTGCCTTATAACAAGACCTACATCTAACTAGCTTAATTCAAAAATGGATCCCACTAAAATGACCTTTCTAGCTAGTACTAGCTTAAAGTCCTATTTGGAGTCAATTTCTCAAAGGCATATGTTTAAGGCCAATCGTGTTTCGGGAGACAAAACGAATCTATTAGTCTTTTTGGATTCATTATAACTAGGGGTGCAACTCGGGCGGGATTCAAAGGGTTTTGGCTCTGTTCAGGTCCGAGTCCGAATTCAAGCAGTCTGTCCAAGTTCGAGCCCGAGCCCGACATTAACCCGAACCTACCAACCCGAGCCCGGTTTGTGAATTAGTTCTCCAACCCGAGCCCGAGCCCGAATTGAGCCCGAATTACAATTTTTTTTTTGGGTGCAAATTGATTTTTAGTATGTAAACAACAATATGTAGAGTATCAAATCTATTTTTTTTGTTTAGATTTGAGAAAAAACATTCATATATTAATTTAGAGCTAGAATAATATCTAATAGTGTATTATTATCACTAAAAAACACTAGAATATAATGTAAAAAATAATACATATATAGAATTCGGGCTCGGGCTAGGGTTCCACGGGTTAACAAAATTTTGCCCAAGCTCGGCCCGAATTGAATTCAGGCTTGCATTTTTATGCCCAAGCCCGCCCATGGTGAACGTATCACGGGCCCAAGCCCGGTAATTTTCGGGCCGGGCTCGGGTTGACCACGGGTTAGCCCGCCCGAGTTGCACCCCTAATTATAACCACTCAGGGGCAGATCTACAAATTTTATGTTGGGAGGGCTTAAAAGTAGTTTAGTGTACGGGATTCGAGGGCAGCGTTGTGGATGAGATTTATTTTGGAGATCTATTTATACATATTTTTCGTAAATATAATATAAGATAATGTTATAAATATTAATATAAAAATTCAAGAAATATTCTCCCATTGTATGATACAAATATTAAAGTTACAAAACTTTGGGACCGAGTTAGGTTCCATAGAAAATCAAATATTCACAGAGAGTTTAATAGGTAGAAGAAGAAGATTTTTATTGAATGAATATTCTCAGCTTTTTTACAAGCTATACAATACACTTATATATAAAATTCAGTTACACGTGGGAGCCTCTAACTAATTCTATTATATTGGAGAACAGCTGTCACTTGCTTGACTCAGTGGCTGAGGTTTGGTTCTCCTGGTTCAAGCTTCCCAAACACTCAGACTGGGATTGATCACTAACAGTCCCCCGCAAACTGATGAGAGTTTCAGACAGCAGTTTGTTCCGAAATTTAAGGAACCGAACTGAGCTGAGTCCTTTGGTAAAGAAATCTGCAAGTTGATCTTCAGTAGCTACATAATGAATGGCTAAATCCTTGCGGATGACCCTTTCCCGCACAAAATGAAAATCTATCTCGATATGCTTAGTTCTAGCGTGAAACACAGGATTGGAAGCCAAGGCTAGAGCAGATATATTATCACAGAAGATAGTAGGAATATGAAGTAGAGGAATTTGAAGATCACAGAGGAGCATTCGAACCCACGAGACCTCAGCAGCTGTGATAGCTAAGGCTCTATATTCAGCCTCAGTAGAGGACCTGGCAACAGTATTCTGTTTCTTTGCACCCCAGCAAATAGGATCTGAGCCAAGAGAAATTACAAACCCAGTAGTGGATCGTCTGTCATTGGGATCACCAGCCCAATCAGCGTCTGTAAAAGCAGATAGATTCAGAGAAGATCGTTTGTAATGAAGACCATAATGGGGAGAGCCTTTGAGATATCGAAGTATACGCTTGACAGCAGCAAAGTGGATGTCTGTAGGGGCATGCATATATTGACACACATGGTTGACAGCAAAAGAAATATCAGGACGAGTGAAAGTTAGATATTGCAAAGCCCCTACAATGCTTCGATAGAAAGTGGGATCAGCCATTGGTAAGCCATCAGTTTTGCTTAATCGAGCAGAGTTAGGACATGGTGTGGTACAAGACTTGCAATTTTGCATATTACTCTTGACTAGAAGGTCCTGCAGATACTTGGTTTGAGAAATGAACAAACCAGAAGATGAGGAATGAATTTGGAGTCCCAGAAAGTAGTGTAAAGGACCGAGATCTTTCATGTCAAAAATGGAGCGAAGAGAGGTAATTAAATGAGTGACATATGACGGATCAGTCCCTGTGATGATTATATCATCAACATATAGCAACAAATAGGTGAGAGAAGAACCATAAGTTCGAACAAACAAGGATGAATCAGCAGTAGATTGAACAAATTGCAGCTGCAGAAGCTGACTAGTGAAAGTGGAAAACCAAGATCTGGGTGCCTGTTTGAGGCCATATATGGCCTTTTGAAGTTTGCAAACATGAGAGGGATAGATAGGATCAGTATATCCTGGAGGTTGACTCATGTAAACCTCGTCACTAAGACTACCATGCAAAAAGGCATTTTTGACATCTAGTTGTCTTAAAGACCAGCCATAGTGAGCAGCAAGGTTCAAAACCAATCTCACAGTGGTATGTTTGATAACAGGACTGAAGGTCTCTGTGTAGTCTAGGCCAGCCTCCTGATGAAATCCTTTGGCAACTAACCGAGCCTTGTATCTAGATACGGAACCATCTGAGTTATGTTTGATCTTGTAGACCCATTTACATCCTACCAAATTCTTATTAGGGGGAAGAGGAACCAAAGTCCAAGTGCCTTGCTTATGGAGGGAGGAAAACTCCTCTGCCATGGCTTGTCTCCATTCTGGAAATTTAGCAGCTATGGAATAACATGTTGGTTCAGTCAGAGGAGACTGAACAAGAAAGGCTTTCTTCTTGGAAATGCCAGATTTAGACCTGGTTTGCATGGGATGAGTAACAAGAGCTGGACAAGGTTCTGAGCTTACAGAAGAAATAGGTAAAGTCTGTAAAGAAGGTGCTGAGTTTGGAGGAGGAGCTAAGGATAGAGAAGGTGTAGGCAGAACAGATGAACCAAGAGAAGGAGAAGATAAAGAAGGAAGCACTGGTGGAAATAAAGGAGGTAAATGGACCAGGGGAGAAGAGTTGGACGGAGTGATGGAAACATTTGGGGGAGAGGAGAGAGGCGAATTAGAAGAGAACCAGTGATCAGAAGAATAGGTGGGACAGGTCCGAGAGGAACATGGATAGGTGGTTTCATCAAATAGCACATGTCTAGATATGTATAACCTGTTGGTGGTACTGTCAAAGCACAAATAGCCTTTGTAATCTGAAGGGTACCCTAAGAAAAGACATTTGGAAGTTCTGGGTTCCATCTTATGTTTATTGTAAGGCCTTAGTAAAGGAAAACAGGAGCAACCAAAGACTTTCATGGCAGTGTAATCAGGAGGGTAACCAAAAAGAAGTTCAAAAGGAGATTTGTTGGAAGTATTAGAACTTGGCATGCGATTGATTAGAAATGTAGCAGTGGAAAATGCATGAAACCAGAACTTAGGAGGCATGGATGCAGTAGAAAGCATAGTAAGACCTGTTTCTACAATATGTCTGTGTTTCCTCTCAGCAACACCATTTTGCTGAGAGGTGTGAGGACATGATTTTTGATGTTGAATTCCATGAGAGGATAAAAGAGATTGAAATTCTCTCTTTTTGTATTCACCTCCACCATCAGTCCTAAGTATTTTAATGTTGGTATTGAATTTGTTTTCAACAAAGGCTTTAAACTGAGAAAATGCAGAAAAAGTGTCAGATTTGTGAACAAGGGGATAAATCCATGTGAACTTGGTAAAGTCATCAATAAAAGAAACAAAATACTGAAAGCCATTATAGGAAACATATGGTGAAGCACCCCACAAGTCACTATGAACAATTTCCAAAGGAGCAGTAGTAAAGGTAGATGACATTGAGAATGGTAACTTGCACATCTTGCCATAGAGGCAGTGTTCACACAATGAAGAGAGCTCAGTTTGAGTCCTATGTACAACAGTAGGAACAAGAGCTAACATTTTATTCAAAATTTTATTGCTAGGATGGCCTAATCTATTGTGCCACAGTGTATTAGACACCTTCTGGCCAAGATTGGCAGTATGAAGTGTGGTAGAGGCTGAAGGAGATGAAGAGACTTGAATGGGATAGAGTCCATTATTGCAGGAGCTTTGGTACAAGATCTTCCCTGAGGTTAGATCCTGTATTTGAAGCATGCGAGAGTCAAAGATACAGCGACAATTGTTATCTAAGCAAAGCTTATGAACTGAGAGAAGATTGGAAGAAATAGAGGGAACACAAAGCAGATTGTGAAGATGAAATTTATGAGAAGAAGTAGAAACAGAACCTGAACCAGTATGAGAAATTGGTAAGGCATGGCCACTGGCAACAGAAATGTTATCCCCTCCTTGATATTCAGTGGACATTGAAAGATTCCCAAGATCATGTGTAAGATGAGTTGAAGCTCCAGAGTCAGTATACCAGATATTGGAGTCAATAGAACCAGGATCATAGGCAGCAGCCATAGCTGTCAAGTTTGGTGATGGACTTTTGCCTTGATAGGCATAGTTCATTCTGTGATAACAATCAGCAGCTGAATGATTGTTTTTGCCACAAATTTGACACACAATCAGTGGTTTTGGAGATGAGTAAGTTTGTTGATTGGGAGCTCTTCCAAGAATAGATTGTGGATGAGAGCCTGAAGTATTGAACCTTCCATAACCAGAGTTATTGAACCTTCCTCTGTGACTGAAACGTCCTCGACCTCGTCCTCTGGACTGATTGTTTCGACCAAAATTATTCTGAAGTGGAGGACGAGATTGTGCCATCATTGCTGTAGAAACGAATTGATTTTGATTATGTTTAGCAAGATAATCAATTGATTGTTCTTCGGCTTTGAGAAGAGCATGAAGTTCTTCGAGGTTCAAGGATTGTGATCTCGTTCGAATCGAGGTCCGAAAAGCACTAAATTCTGGAGGTAGACCATTCAATGTGTAGATGAGTAGGTCTTCATCATCAACCATGACTGAAACAGAAGCTAATTTATCTCGAGCTTCTTTAATTCGCTGAACGTAAACATCTACAGAGTCAGAACCTTTTGTGATTGTCTGTAGATTTGTCTTCAATTGTAAAACATTGGATCTCGTGTTGGATGAATACAATCTCTCCAATGCTGTCCATACATCTCTTGACGATTTGTAGCCAACAATATGTGTCAGAGCAGTTGTGGACAAAGTTGCATTGATCAATGTCATGAGAGCTTGATCCTGAGTAATCCAATGTTGATAATCTGGATTAATTTGACTAGTAATCACACCTGTTTCATCTCTGAGAAATTGATCTGGACACTCATTTGAGCCATCAATGAAATCAAAGAGTGAGTGAGCTCGAAGAATTGCAGAAAATTGGAATTTCCACGGCACATAGTTGGTTGAATCTAGTCTAATTGTGATCAAATTGCAAATGTTTGACAGAAGGTAGATAGGTGAATAAGAAGAGGAAGAATAGTGAAAAGAAGAAGAGGAACTGGTAGCCATTGATTCGAGACAGTGGTCTCTCTAATGGAGCTCTGATACCAAGTTAGGTTCCATAGAAAATCAAATATTCACAGAGAGTTTAATAGGTAGAAGAAGAAGATTTTTATTGAATGAATATTCTCAGCTTTTTTACAAGCTATACAATACACTTATATATAAAATTCAGTTACACGTGGGAGCCTCTAACTAATTCTATTATATTGGAGAACAGCTGTCACTTGCTTGACTCAGTGGCTGAGGTTTGGTTCTCCTGGTTCAAGCTTCCCAAACACTCAGACTGGGATTGATCACTAACAGACCGTTAACTACCCATATAAATTGTAACTAACAAATGACATTAAATTAAAATAACTACCTAATGCTCTATTTTTATTATCAAATGGCACATAAGAAAATTTAATAGTGATTGTCACCAAAGGTACAACAAATGATATCTTACTATTTCAAATTAAGACCAAAAAATTGAATGCATTATACTTAGATATATTGCAAAATTCAAAAATTAAGAAAATAGAGAGTTTCTATATTTTAGGGGGGCTTGAGTGTAGTTTTCGCTGAACCAGATACCAACATAATACATAAAGAAAATTTGAATTTTAACAAGCTTTTCTTAATTTTTTATTATAGTGTCCTTGGAATTACAGTTTTTGCTTCTATTTTTGTTCCTACCTAAACGTAAAATTCAAAATCAATCCAAACAGCCTCTAAGGCAATTCTATTTTCTGACGATCAGATAATTTATTTGTCAAACTACTATTTGTTGCAATTGCGGTGGGACCATAGAGCCAACGTGGCTGCAAGAGCACCACAGTCACTCCCAACATGTTGAAAATTAAAGGTGGTTAGCTTATTAATTGGCATAGGTGATTAAAAATTTTCAAAACACAAGGGTATTTTAGGTAATTCAGAAACTACCCCTACTTTAAAAAATTATGGGTTACTAAAAAAATCCCACGGTGATCTCTTTAACAAATTAGTCCAGATTAACACTCCATGATTACAGGTCAATGCGATACATGTTAGGGGTAATATGGTAATTTTTGGGTAACATCCCACTGAAATCCAAAACGCCCAAAAAGCAAAGGTGACCTACATGGGCCGGCTTTTAACTATATTTGGCTGGACAGACAAAAACCAACTTATTATCATCATCGTCGCTATCTGCAGCTGTTGCTACTCATATACATATTGTGTATATATATATATTTGTGTATATACTATTCACATATATGCTTATCTTTCAGTGCCCATTTTTATTATTACCAAGAGAGAAGAACCCCCCCAAGTGACCCTTTTGGGTGTTCTTTAAAACTTTTTAACCCCCCAAAAGAAATTAGAAAAAAGAACTGAAGATTCCACAGCGAAAAGAAAAAGAATTATTTTATATTTTACATGTTTAGTTTATTTTTTATTTTTTATAAAATTATTGGGGGTGAGATTGACAGGCAGATCCCACCGAAATAAATTAATAAATTCACCATACAAATCCATCTTCATAAAACCCCCTTGTGAGAATTCACCATCTTTTCCTTATATTTTTATTTTTCAATCTGTAATTGCAATAGTTGGGTGTCTCTCTCTCTCTCTCTCTCTCTCTCTCTCTCTCTCTCTCTCTCTCTCTCTCTCTCTGTGTGTGTACATCCGATGCTGGGTGTTCCAGGCCAGCTGGCCAATTCAGGGGATGGCGGCGCACCAGCGGCCCAAAGTAGCGAAGTGGGAGGTGGTGGTGGTGGGCCTAGTAGTACTAGTACAGTAGGCGGTTTTGGTCAAGAAGAAGATTTAGGTGACCGGAGTTCAGGTGGAAACCGGTGGCCGAGACAAGAAACATTGGCTCTGTTGAAGATAAGGTCAGATATGGACGTTACGTTTCGCGATTCGAGTCTCAAAGGGCCGTTATGGGAAGAGGTTTCGAGGTATGAATTTACAGCAATATCCAGCTGGTTCAATTATATTACTTCTAGTTGATCATATAGAGATCTATACCTCAAATTTTCACTTGAATTTGTCACCCCCCCCACACCTCCTTTTTTTTTTTTTGGGGGGGGGGGGGGGGGGGGGGGTGTGGGTGTAAAATTATGTAGTTTTATGGGAATTTAGATTCTGGGTTTTGGGTAGTAGTGCTTGTGACTGATTTGTGTTTCTTTCCCCAGCATTATTTTGGGAATTCTTTGCAACAAAATTTGGATGAATTATATATATATATATATATATATTATCTCCAATTCTCTTCAAACCTTAACTTTTCACTCTCATTTAGTACAATTGAGATATATAAAGATAGAAAATAACTTCATACACATGAATTATATTTGTTTGAAGTTGTTTGATTTCCTTTTTCTACTTCAGTTAGTTTTCTTGTTTTAGTGGTGTCAATTTTTTAGGCTTATTTTATGCAATTATACTTTGTTTTTAGTGATGATTGATGTATTAAAAACAGAAATTAGATTGTTGTTTTCTTGAAAACTGTTGTTATCAGGAAACTTGCTGAGCTTGGTTATCATCGAAACGCCAAGAAATGCAAAGAAAAATTCGAGAATGTTTACAAGTATCACAAGAGAACCAAAGAAGGCCGAGCTTCCAAATCAGACGGTGGTGGCAAGACCTATCGATTTTTCGATCAATTACAGGCCCTCGATAGTCATAGTACTCCTCTTCCATCACAACTTCACCATCACAAACCTCAACCTCCGGTGGTGGAGGCCACACCAGTGGCAATGGCAATGCCGAGTACTAATCATCCAATTATGTCACAAGTCACTTTTTCCGCGACGCACCCTATAAGTATATCTCAAATAAATTTCACACCATCTATAAACCCTATAAATCCACCACCACAACCACCAGCACCAGTACAAGCACAAGCACCAGCACCAGCACCAGCACCAGCACCAGCACCAGCACAACCTATTCAGAATGCTGCAATTCCATCTACTCATCATGACCCCATGTTGAATTCGCCATCTTCTTCTTCTTCCTCAACCTCTTCTGACGAAGAACCAGAGAGGCGGGGAAAGAGAAAGAGAAAATGGGAGTACTTTTTCGAGAGACTAATGAAGGAAGTTATTGGAAAGCAAGAGGAGATGCAAAAGAAGTTTTTGGAGACACTTGAAAAGCGTGAACGCGACAGGATGGCTAGAGAGGAGGCTTGGAAGCTACAAGAAATGGCAAGAATGAACAGAGATCACGATCTTCTTGTCCAAGAAAGATCCGTAGCCGCGGCAAAAGATGCAGCAGTGATTGGGTTGTTGCAGAAGATATCGGAACAACAGCAGATCAACCCGAATGCATCCGAAATGCAAATGTCATTCCAATTACAAGAAATTCCAATGCCACCCAGACCACCATTGCCAGTACTTGCAGCGGCTCCACCCAGGCCACTGCCAGTGCTGCAGACACCACTACAACCACCACCACCACAACAAGAGCCACAACCACAGCCACAGCCACAACTACAACCACAACCACAGTCACAACCACAGCCACAACCACCACCACTGCCACCAAACAATGTGGACATTCCCAAAACTGACAACGGAGGCGAAAACTTCACTATGGCGAGCTCTTCGAGGTGGCCTAAAGCAGAAGTTCAAGCTCTAATCAAGCTTAGAACCAATCTGGATCTCAAGTACCAAGACAACAGCCCGAAAGGGCCGTTGTGGGAGGAGATTTCCGCGGCCATGCGGAAACTTGGGTACAATCGAAACGCCAAGAGATGCAAAGAGAAGTGGGAGAACATCAACAAGTATTTCAAGAAAGTGAAAGATAGCAACAAGAAAAGACCCGAAGATTCAAAAACATGTCCTTATTTTGATCAGCTTGATGCACTTTACAGAGAAAAAAACAAATCTGAGGCTTCTTCTTCTTTGTTCAAGTCTGAGAGCAACCCGGTTGCGCCCATAATGGTCCGACCCGAACAGCAATGGCCGGGCAGACCAGAGGATCACGGAAGCGAAAATTTTGACCCGAACAATGAAGATAATGATGATGATGATGATGATGAAGAAGACGAAGGAGGTGGGTATGAGGTGGTAGCAAACAAACCATCTTCAATGGCAACAGTTGAGTGAGAGAGAGAGAGAGAGAGAGAGAGAGAGAGAGTGTTTAAGAATGTGGGGGGGTGCATGTGTTTGTGGCAATGACTGAGCATTCTGGAAGTGGGACAGATTTGCAGAAGCTGTCGGACGGACGGTGGGTCAGATTCCGGCGGACGTGAAATGGGGTGGTGAAAAAATTTGAAAATATATGTTTACAATATAAATACTGGAAAACACATGGGGGATGTTGGCTGGGTTGTAACTTTGTTCGGGTATAGTGTTCTGATATGTTTTTAGTTTTCATGATTTATTTATTATTTGCAGAATAATTAAATTGAGGGGGGTAAGAGAGAGCTAGATGAGGATCAAATGAATAAATGAAGAGATGGTGTTGTAATTTTTAATTTAATTTTTTCCTCTTTTAATTTGTTCATGATGGGTGTAAATGTGAGAAATTAATGGTTACTTAACTTACTTGTGTTTTTTGTTTCTTAGAGCATCTCTAGCAGCTAATTACTTTATTTTTTCAACGTTTATCTCTATCTAATATTGGCGAGCTACATATATATATCTTCTCTTAAATCTTAGCTTTTAAGTGTTTTGAAATTTTTTTAAAAGGTCAATATCACTTATTATTACTCTTGAGGTTTAACTATAGAAAACTATCTTCCATCGTTGTCACCTAACGCCCTTGGTAAAATTACATTAATTTAGTCTTCAAAACAAATGAAGAAATTAATTAAAAGTATTTACAAAATATCTATAGAGCCCCTTAGTTTGGTATTTACAAATTTTACAATTTTTACAATTCTTCAAAAGTTATTTTCTTGAAATCTGTTCGAACAATTTTCATAATTCAATCAAATTTTCTAAAATTTTCACGATTTTTGTGAATGTAAAATATGTTTTCAACACTTTGATCTTAGAAATATATCCACGTTTTTTTTCAAAAATTATGATTTTTTTTTCGTCTTATGGTTTAAATGGTTTTCAAATTTATGTAGTTTTCAATTGAACGAGGAATGGTGTGTTTAATAACCCAATTAAGTGATGAAAATAAAATAAAAAATGAACCCAATTAAGTGATGAAAATAACCCAATTAAGTGATGAAAATAAAAAAAAAAAAAAAAATTTAAAAAAATGTTAGCACTTTTTTTTTCTAGTGTATTTGATAACATACCACTTATTTGAAAAAGCCGCCAAAGCCATTGAAAAATTTTAGTGAAAAAAGTCTACTGAAAATAATCATTGAATGCACTCTATTTCAGTATTGTAAATTCAATTGATTAAAATTTTTAATCCTTAAAATTTAACGTACACTTAATTTTCAATTTTATCAAACAGACCCAAACAGATGGGTCTTATGGCAGCTCTAAGGTTATTTTAGTCTTCTAAAAAGTGGATAAGGGCAGTTTAGATATATTTTAATAAACCCAACATTATTCTATAAATAGAAAGATGGATTAGTTATATATGACAAATAAAAGCTCGGTGAGAGAAGTGTTGTTCTTCAAATCTGAGTGGGTAAGTGTTCTTGGTTCAAACCTCATGAGTGGTAGATGATATTAGCCAATTTTTTTTTTTTTTTTTAATATTGGTTGTCATTTCAAATATATAAATAATAACAAAATAAAATGGGGAACTAAAAAAAGAGCATTACTGGATGCGAGATACTTGATTGAAATATACTCATTTAACAACAAAAAAAGGAGCATATAATATTACTAAATTTGAATGTTCAAAAGGAAATTTTTTAATTCTTTTTTTTTTTATAGCAAATGTAAACCTAATATCACTATTGGAATTGCTATAAAAGAAAATAATATCACTATTCGAATTGCTATTAATGAGTGAAAAATTCTATGATATGATGTATTAGTGGCCGTTTATGATGATACATCTTATTTGTTTTGGTGCTAAAATTAATATATATTGTATTTGACTACTAAAATGTTGTATTTACAAAATTGTGATTTTCAAAAGTCTGAGTGGTTTTTTGAAATGTAAAATGTTTTAAAAAATACAATAATTTGACATGCCAAGTGACAATATTTTGACAATACGGGTTAAATTGTTATAACATGATGTATGATAGAATAGCTTCACTACAAAGTTAAGTTGATACTTCCGCTAGCTGAAATAAAAACTAGATTCACATCACACATTCACATCACACATTCACTCCTCATGTTCAGTGTCTAAATGAGTTCCGTGTTATCAAGTTCTGTCATTTATGTTTTCATGTGCATAGAAGCTTAAAATAAGGGGACCCTCTTCACATCTGTACGTGCCCATAATTTGCCCCACCCATAGTATTTGCCAAGTGCAATAAACACAACCTGTTTTCAAGTGTTTTACTCCTACTAAAGTATAATATGATTTTTTCAGTTTTTTTTTTTTTTTTTTTAAAGAGTTGCGTTACTTGTATATTTAAGGAAAAATTACACTTTTCTCCATTAAATTATACATCTATTTTCAATTGAGTCCCTAAACTTTTTTTTTTCAATTCAATCCTTAAATTTCAAAAATTCATTCAATCAAACCCAAATTCTAACATTGTGAGCTTAAATTATTAGAACTTGTCACGTACGTTACGCGTAATGTTTACCTGTCACATGATAGGTTAAGACAAACATGGGAGATTGTGAATAGTGCAAAAAATCGCATTTAATCAGATCCGAAATCGCGTTCAATCAAATTCGAAAACACATTCGACTAGATCCAAAATTGCATTCAATCATACCCAAAATTGCATAATTTTTTAGCCATTCACAATCTTCCATACTTGTCTTAACCTAACATGCAAGTGACAGGTAAGCATTATGCGCAATGTATGTGACAATTTCTAATTTAAGCTCACAGTGTCAGAATTTGGGTCTGATTGAATGAATTTTTGAAGTTCAAGGACCCAATTGAAAAAAAAAATAGCTTATGAACCCAATTGAAAATATGTGTATAGTTTGATGGACTAAAGTGTAATTTACCCTATATTTAATACCATTATGCAAAATGATTGGATTTTTTTTTATTGTTGAACAAAATATGATTGGCATACATATGCAATGAAAGTGAGAGTATTAATATATATATATATATATATATATATATGGTAAACTTGGAAAGTCTCTTAAGTAAAATACGTTGACTTTTTTAAAAATGACTTAATTTTGGATTTTTCAAAATAGGATAAAACAAAGCTCTTAAATTATGTGGACGGAGTAGGATTATATTTCATACAATCATCCTCGTCATTTTTTTGAAAATTGTAAAGTTGAAAGACGCAAAAATACGTTTGATTGAGCATTTTGGGAAGAACTTCAAAAAATGACCTGTTTTTAATAGGAAATTATGTTATAACCGTTGTACCGTGTAACGATCAGTGTGATTTCTTTATTATTATAGGATCTACGGACAAAATACTCAAAGTACTGTAGTAAAAGTTACACATATGTGACAGTCGCATGAGATAATTTCTCGTTTTCAACGAGTGTATTAATTAATACGTTTTCTTTTACATCGATCTTAATCAATTTAAATTCACAAAATTATATATAACAAAAACGACGTCTTTTTTTTTTTCAAAAATTTCGTTTTAATAATTGTAAAATGAAATTACAAATGAAAGTGATACCAATAACATGACCTTGATCCAATCTCAAATGACCAGTTGATGAGTCTCCACAAGAAAATACAGTAGATGAAATGCAATTTCACCACAATGGTCCATTTACTTTGACTTGTGCATGCCATATGATTTTGTCCACTTTGTAGGAAAGAATTGAATTGCTGTCCATTCAATTTATGGGCCCACAAATTGAGTGGTCAGGATCTAAGGACGGTGATAGATATTCCGTTACACAGTTAACAGTAGCATATGACATGCAAAGGCTCCTGTTGCTATCAGTATCACACACTACGCACAAAAGTCATATCCTCTCTCTCTCTCTCTCTCTCTCAAAAAATTTATCACCAATTTTTTGGAGTGAGAAAAATTCTAACGTCACTGCCACTCTGCTGGAAGGTAGTTATTACTTATTGAGCCAATAAATGACCTGCAAATTGGTGATCATGCACGACTGGGGTCTGCCAGAGTGTGGACATAACATATACTTATATATATATATATATATATATGAGTGTATGTATCTATATAATCTCAGCTTGGATCTGTGATTGATTAATGTTTTGTTTTTTTTTTGGTAATCGGGTGTTTGAGCTAGTTTGCGCGCACTTTGACTAATTTCTCGAAGTCCTGGAGTCCCTGGGTGAATTTTCCAGTGACCACATTCCCCATAACTCGAACATTAAACTTCTTGAATAGTACACCTAAAAAAATTACCAATTGATCACAAGGGATATGGTTGATGGTAATTTTTTTTGTGTACAAAGGTGAAAGTTTCACAGCTCGCAAAACAAAGGAATTATTTACATTATCTTTAGCTTTTATGGGTTTCTTTTGACTTTTTGAGCAGTGGTCATATGGGCACCAGCAGAGAGGTTTTTTTTTTTTTTTTTTTTTTTTGTGAGGGAAGCAGAGAGAGTTCAAACTTCAAACACATTTAGAGCCTCTTTGTCTGTGCTTATGCTTATGCGATCTTGATCGTGGTTAGTAGAATTGCTTAAAAGTAGAATTGCTTATTATAATTTGGGTGTTTGGTTAATATGCTCTGAACTGATCAAATATAGAGATAATCTTGAAAAGCACCTCCCCATATGCTTATTATCAAATTGCTTTTCGGACCAAATCTGCTTATTTTTTTGCCGAAACAAACAGATCAATAAGCAGTTTGGGCCACCAGAACTACTTAAAATGGGCAAATAAGCAAGGACAAACAGCCTCCTAATAATTTAAAGTAAAAAGCATTTGAGATTTTTCTTTTGTATTTTTTAAATGATTTTTGGGGTTACTTTTGAAGTCGAATTGATTTTATTGTATAGTGGAGCCTACATGATTGGAAAGTTTTACGAGCATATTTCTATTTTCTAGTAAGATTATTACTTCTTTTTTTTTTACGGATTTTTTTTTCCTTAATAAGACTACATAAAATAACTTTCAAGTAGTATGCTAGTGCCTTTGTTACATTATTTAAAAGCTCTATTTATAATATATATTTAGGAACCTCAACAGTACTAATTAAAACTATAGGTTAATGACTTAAAAGTAATAATGTGGCCCCTCCTTATTCTCAAAATAAAAAATTTCAAGTTGCCTATGAAACATAATGTAAGCTTAAATATAATAATAATAATAATAATAATAATAATAATAATAATAATAATAATAATAATAATAATAATAACGATGATCAATAATCTCATCAAAATTATGGATTTCACAGCCTCCACTATGTTGAAATATAAATTTAGGGAATTGCTATGTACACCGCTAATTTTGCTATGTACGCCGCTCAACTTTACAAAAGTGATAATTTTTAGAAGAAACATGACTAGAATAAAGGAATTTGGGTGTATATAGCAAATGCACAGATGTACATAACAATTCCCTAAATTTATTCTTAATAATGATGTGAAAATAGTGAATTGCTAGTTACAAATATACCTATTTACTGCTTAGGTTTATGTGACAATAGTTCATCACTAAACTATAGAGATTTAGCACTAAATTATTTGAATAGTTGATTTCATATACTAACATTTAATCTAGTCAATTCTTTCATGCCAGCCAAAAAATTTGTAGCGTGTACCCGGCCCATCCAAATAAGTCCACAATTACAAAAAAAAAAATAATAATAATAATAATAAAATAAAAAATAGCAATAACCATCATATTGAAAAATATAAACATTCATTCCAAATTTGATCTAGAAATTTTTTTTATTTTTTATTTTTGTGGGTCAGACTTATGCCATGTATTGGGTGTCTATGCAGGAGAATAGTATAATAATGCACAAAGTCAGACATACCCCATATTATAAACATATTGGACCATTGGAGGCCAAATTGGTCCTTGATTTACTCTAAAAATTTGTCCAAATTCCAGACTGCTATTTGTGCATTGATGATTTTCAATCTGGACATTGATGAAAGATAAAAATTTCATTAGTAATTTTTTAAAAATATTCTTTGGGTGATTAGTGGTCATAGTATTAGGACACTACTACGTACTCTTTGTTTTTTGTCTCTACGTTGGAATTTCTTTCGTGATGAAAATATGGACTGGACATTGTTGTCTCTCCATTTGGAATCATCTTGAAAATTGCATATCCATGAGAATCAAAATGAGAGTGAGAGCTCAAATGTTAGTAGGACCCTTTAAGTACTTGTGTTTAAAACTTTCTAATTTATATGAAACTGTGTTAATATATATCTTAAACTCTTTTAATTTATACAGGAATTAAGAAGGGTTAAATGTGTGCAACCTTAGGCGGCATGAGAAGATGTTTTCATGTTTTGAATCTAGAACACCCCTATCATGACACAGAAAAACCATGCAACTTAATAAGGGAAATCAAGGTCAACATAATTCTGAAGTGACAGATCCAAATTGGCAGGGTTAGTTGATTGTTTTAAAGTTTATCTAATAAATGAATCAGTTCTATATATTATAAATGTTCGTACATTTGTACTCACTCAGGTTTTTATTGAGTGATGTGTGTCATATTTCATTAATTCCCATGATGCCTTTTGTATTATTAACATAATTAAGGTCATTCTGGCCTCCACTGGGTGACATATATCACATCCCTTATTAGCGTTAATATTATAGGGGCATAATGGACATAAAATGTGACACATGTTACCCAATGAAAGTCTGGGTGAGCAAAAATAGTCTTTTCTTAAATCATGTTCTTTGTCACACCATTACAAGAATAGTTTTCGAAAAAAATAAATCAAATGGAAAATGAAAGTATGACCTAACCTGATCTTATGTTACACATTTGAAAACATGCACTAAACCCTCATCTCACAAGCTTGAAAAGGCAAGTTGAGGTAGGTTGAGCTTGACAGCTTAAGCTGGAATTAGCCAAAGCTTTGTAATGAACAGTCCCATACATGTATTGTACTCACTCTACAAGTAATTGCAACACAAGAGAAAATGCATGAATTGAACAAACATAACATTCACAACACGTAAAATTATTCTTTGATTAGAGTGCCTTTTGGTTATGATCAACTAGACGAATACATTGGAGTTTGCCTTCATATAATGTACATTATCTTTCAAATTTGGCAATCCTTAATTAGTTAATTGTAATGTTGTAAAAGCCAGACTGAATCGGCTGGTTCAACCAGTTGAATTGTCGATCAGTCAAACAAAACGGTCTGATTAATTTGAATTGGTATACCGAAAACTTCTCTTAACCGTTTTATTTTTTAAAAGCCAAAAAAACAAACAGTTAAATCGGTGGTTGAACCATAAAACCCGGAAAAATTTTATTTTTTCAGTTTAGGTTTTCACATTTAAAAAAAATTATTACTAATAATTATTAAATTATTATGACGTCACGGTCAATTTGATTAAACCAATGACTCGTCTTTTTTCAAGTTTGATGAAAGCTTCGATCTTCAAAATATTGGTTAAATGTTAGGAATATATAAAATACATATACAATATAGATATAGTATATCCGTAGATAAAAGTAAGCCGGAAGTCAAGTTACAGAGACCTCCCTTGTGGTATGTATAAAAGTTACAACGACCTCCCTTGAACTTTGAGTCACTTTCGCTTATCAGCTGTTAGTTTACAATTAGTTTTATATTAAACTTTTTTGTATAATGACTGATTTGTCATTATCAACAATAAAAATTCTGTAGAATATTTTGTTCTAGCTAATATGGATAGGAAAGTATACTTATCTTATAATGACAAATAATGTGTTGATTTACTAAGTTAACATATTGTACTTTTTTTTTGGCTAGGATACGTTATACCTTCTTTAGTTAATTTAATTATATGCACCATTAACTTGGCTAGAATTCAATATATATGAGGTTAGTGTAGTTTTGCAAATCTCAAGGGAAGTACTCGTATTCGTTGAAGTTAGTATAATTTACCCAATTAAGAATTAATCCTTAACGAGTAATGTTTTATATATAATGACCAATTTATGATTATCAACAATAAAAATTCCGTAGAATATTTTATTTCTAATATGGATAGGAAAGTATACTTGTCTTATGTTGATTTATTAAGTTAATACACTATACTTTTTTTTATATTTTATTTCTAATTTCTCTTTTTTTCTCTTCTCTCCTCTATTGTCTATCTAAACATGATGAAAAAAACTCAACTTTCAAATATTTTCTCTTCTATTCTCTTGATAAGTTTCTCTTCTCTTCTCTCGACTTCTCTCAATCCAAACAACGTGTACGTGACTAATTCTAGAATCGTGAGAAATTCTCACTTTTTCTAAGTGTTTTTGTATAAGTTGGAAACTTCTCACTATTGTATGAACGAGTTGATTGGCGTTGTTGAAGTGAATCACCTCTCGATTGGTGTATGTATCGCCTCCTTGCCTCTAAGATAAGAAGTTCACAAATTAAGAGAGAGAGAGAGAGAGAGAGAGAGAGAGAGAGAGAGAGAGAGAGAGCTGATAGTATGCTTTTGGAATAAATTATATAATGTATGCTGGAATTTTATTCAAGAGGGGAACTGATGGTATTTTTTGGAATGTTTGAATAAACCAAAAGGTTTAGAGGTTATAACACAAGTCCATGAAGGACTTTGTGGGGCACATCAGTCAGGAATCAAGATGAGATGGTTGCTTCGAAGACATGGGTATTATTGGCCAACCATTCTCAAAGATTGCATTGAATATGCTAAAAGTTGTCAAGAATGCCAAAAACAGGGTCCTTTGAAACATTTTCCCACTATTGATTTGCATTATGTGGTGAAGCCATGGCCATTTAGGGGTTGGGCCATTGATGTGGTTGGAAAGATAAGTCCTTTGTCTTCAAAAGGACATGCTTTCATATTTTAGTCACTGATTATTTTACTAAATGGGTTGAGGCAGAACCAATACAGTATATTAATCAACATCAGTGATTAAGTTCCTAGAAAATATAGTTTATTTACCTCAAATTATTGTTTCAGACAATACAACTATCTTCGAATGAGAAGTTATAGCTTTTGCTTCGAAATTAGGAATTACTATGTCTAAATCAACTCCATACTATGCTCAATCTAATGGATAGGTTGAAGCCACAAATGAGGTTATTAAAGAAAATATGGCAAATGTTATAAAAAAAAAGAACACTAGAATGTGGCATAAAATTCTACCAAAGGTGTTATGGACATATAGGACTTCGAAAAGGAAAAGTACAGGAGTACTCCTTATGCTTTGACTTAAGGGCATGAAGTTGTTTTGCTTATTGAGATCAAAATTAATTCGTTGAGAGTTTTTAAACAAAATCTATAACACCCGCATTTTTGTTATTGCATATCATTACATTGTCATGCATGATATGTGATGTGTTGTGCATTTTGGGCACATGTTTGAGTGAGTTTTGACTCACGAGTCGATTTGGGTGTCTGTGTTAGAGAACCCTCTGAGGCGATGTGAATGAGTGTTTTGTGGTTGTGACGTCTCTCCGAGTATCAGACGGTCACTGTGGAATACCTTAAATGTTTGTCTGGAAATAAATGTTTACCTATGTATTTCAATATCTGTATTATTTCTCGTTTAGAATATAATTCTGTTGTTAGATTTAGTATCCCGGTGAGGACGAATTAACACGCTATTAATTTGGTAGGCTAATTAGCAACTTCGAAAAAGTCATATAAGAATTTGCGTTTTAGCAACCAAACAGAACTTAGTCAGAAACTTTTATAATTTTGAGGTTTCACTTGTAAAGCTATGAATTAGCTATGTAGAAAGTTTCGGAGACTGTTTAGGAGTTTTGAAAACTAGCGGGGAGGTAAACACAATTTTCGGAAGTGTTGTCTATATATAGATAGATACGACTTTAGATATTTCATCAAAGCTTCTAACCTAAGTTTCAAGAGGAGGCCAAAGGGTGATATAGTTGTTTCGAGCTTTCCGACGACAAATGACAACCCTTCGTCTGTCTGTTTTTTCACCAAATTTCGTATTTGAACTCCTCGAGGTAAGACCGTCATTTTGATACCTATTAGGCCTTGTTTGGCTAAGTTTTCTAAAAAGTTATTTTCTAGAATTTTTCATAAAAGTTGATAATCGGACTTTTGATCCATAGGGATTGTACTAGACGGACTTCTGCACGTTCTTTGTGCTTGAGTTTTCTTTAGATCGTAGTTTAAGAGCGTCATTCGATGGTGAGTGATTCAACTATGTTTTTGGAATGATTTCTTGACATGTATTCATGTTTTGTGTGAATAGCATGTCTTAGTTCATAGAGATATATTATGTACTTTATATTGGGCAATTATATTGACCAGTAGGCCCAATAGCATGGTGACATGTTTTGTTTACCGCGAGTATGGTGATATGCATTTGAGCATGTTGCGTTGCTTATTTGGGTCAAAGGAACACGTGGTTACTGAGCCATTTTGTGGAGCCGATACAGGCATTAAGGTCGTACGATTGAAGAGAAGAATCATGGGTCTTACCCTTTCGCATGGACTTATTGGCGAGGAGTCGCGGATTGAGAGTATGGGACGTACACGTGAGGCTCCGGAGACTAGTATGAATTGTAGAGATATGAATGAGGGCATGTTTATCATTCATGTGCATATGTTGTTTTATTCACTAAGCGTTAACTTAAACAAATCGAATATGTATGGTTATTCAATTAACCATTGCAGGTATTAATGCCAGCGAGGAATCACACAAGTGAGCACGTGGGTTTGGGAGTTTACTTAGAAGGCGACTCGATATGTTGATCTCGCCATTTTATAATAGACTTATTGTAATAAGAATCGTTATAACTTTTGGACCATGTTTAACTTAGAATCATAGATTGGATTCGAGATGTTGTAATAGACAGTAACTTGTTGTAATTATGTTTTAGCAATGTTATAATACAGTCAGGATTACTTTGAATCAAGTTTGGAGTGCGTGTTTAATCCCTGAATGAATTCAGAAAGCTTTTAAACTTAGAAAATCTGTAGAATGTGTAATGTTGTCATAAACCAGTCGACTGGTTGAGAAAACAGTCGACTGGAGCCTCTTTTCCAGCAACTTACTGCATTCTTTTATAGAGGATTAGTCGATAGGGTCCCCAACACAATCGACTGGGTTATGTTTTCAAATCAGATATTTTTGTATAGGCTGGACTTCAGCCAACCAAACCGTACCAGTTGACTGAAGATTTGAAGCACCAGTCGAATGGGCGTAAAAAACAGTCAACTGAATTATGTTCTAAATTTAAAGTTTCTACTGGACCAGTATCAGTCGACTGGGCACGAGGTGCAGTCTACTGGACTACTGCTAAACAAAATGTTTTGTTTTCTTTCCGCTATGTGTGTTCTTAAAACTAATTTTTGGGAACATTAATGAATTGGTTTAGCCTCGGTGGTGTGCCACGGGCTCCGGTTCTACTATTATGGAACCGGGTTCTGACATTTAGTTGTATCAAAGCTCAAGTTTAGAGCCTTGGGAACGAGTGACGTTATATGCTGAGTGACGTCGAGTGGAGTGTGTAATTGCAGAGATAATATTGTTATCATTGTAGAAATGCTCATATGTTAGCATCTGTTGATTGTGTTGGTGAACTGTGCACATTTATATTTTGTGGCATGGTATGCATAGTCACTATGCATTCAACTCAACAGGGTGAATATTTGAAACATCATGACTGACCTGGTAAGAGAGTTGTCACCGCATTCGTGTATGGACCAAATAGTGAACATGGTGGGGAATTTTATTCAAGCTATAAGTGAAAGAGATCAGATGAATGTTTAGGCCCCACCAATTGTAATTCGTTATATCAATGCACCACCGGTACCAAGACCTCAACACACAATTGTAGAACAATTCCATAAACGAAAACCAACTTTGTATCATGGGCAAGTTGACATAGACTTGGCCGATCATTGGTTGATGGAAATGGAAAGACATTTCTATACTGTGATGTATACCGATGAGGAAAAAATTCTGTGCGCATCCAATACGTTGATGGGCGAAGCGTTGGATTGGTGGAATAATGTTCTAGAGCAAGGGAAACCAACTATGTGGGAGGCATTAAGGATGAGTTCAACAAGCGTTTCTTTCTGCAGTCTGCTTATACTCAGAAATGCCAAGAGTTAGCAAGTTTGGTTCAGGGAGACATGACTGTGAGTGAGTACATATCCCATTACAATACCTTATTGCGCTTTGGGAAAACTACCGTTCCGACTGATGGGGATAAGGCTCGTAAGTTTGAGGAAGGGCTTAGGGAGAATATCCCTAGCCATGTGGACATGTTGCAATACCCGACTGTTTCTTTAGTTGAGGAATCTGTCCGTATTGCTCAAAAAAGTGTCGATCGCTATCGACAAGGACAACAAGGAAAGAGACCAAATGACAATAGGGGCAAGAGTCAAGGGAATGCGAAGAAACCGTTTATACAAAGTTCAGGATCTTATGTAGGTAACCAAGGAAGGAGTACGTTCACCGGAGATTTGAGACCGTTGTGTCCAACATGTAACCTGCGACACAGGGGGACTTGTTATCAAGTGAGCACCTGCTACCTTTGCAAGTGACTAGGACACATATCTCGTAATTGTCCTATGAATACAAACATGACTACACCGAACACCACCTCGAACACCAAGAGCTATAACCCATAGATGAGGGAGAAATGTTTTGAGTGTAGACAACCGGGACATATACCAAAGAATTGCCGAAGTAAGAGAGAACCAGGAAAGAGTACCGGGGCATCGAGTATGCCGAGTGGATCAAAGATAGGGCAACAAGTGGATAAAGGAAAGGGAGTCGAACAACAACAAGGACGATCCTTCTAGCTCAGGCCGGGGAATACGGATGATATAGTCGTATCAGTTATTCTTCCTATTTGTTCACATCCTACACGTATATTTATGGATTTTGGTTCAACGCATTCATTTATATCACGTGACTTTGTTAAGCATTTTAACTATTAAGTCTGAACCGCTAGGATATGATTTGTGTGTATCATTGCTAAGTAGTGAACCGTTAGTAACTTCTTCGGTATTCAAGTCGTGTGAGATCAAGATAAGCGATAAGGCCTTGAGCATTGATTTGATTCTGTTGGTAGTGAATTACTTTGATGTTATCTTAGGCATGGATTGGTTATCGATCAATCAAGCTAAGATCGATTATGACCAGAAATGAGTTAGTTTCGATCTGTGAAGTCAAGAGGAGTTTACTTTTCAGGGTAAGGGTGTGACCGTACCACCGTACTTGATATCAACAATTCAAGCAAGTAAGATGTTGAAGAGAGGTTGTGCATGTTTCTTATATTCGATTGTTGACACGAGAGTTCTTGGACCACTAGTAGAAGGCATTCCAGTAGTTTTAGAATTTTTAGATGTTTTTCCCGATGAGTTACCTGACGTATTGATTGAAAGAGAGCTTGAGTTCACAATAGAAGTAGTACCAGGGTCACAATCGGTATCCAAAGCACCGTACCGAGTGGCATCGGTAGAGTTGAAGGAATTGAAAGTTCAGTCAGGAACTGCTTGAGAAGGGTTTTATCCAACCAAGTGTTTCTCCATGGGGAGCTCCAATCTTGTTTGTGAAGAAGAAGGATGGGACAATGTGTATGTGCATCGACTACGAGAGTTGAATAAGTTGACCGTTAAGAACAAGTATCTGTTGCCGCGAATAGATAACTTATTTGATCAGTTGCAAGGGGCTCAGGTATTTTCAAAGAATGACTTGAGATCCGATTACCACCAGTTGAAGGTCAAAGAAGAAGATGCTGAGAAGACAACTTTCAGAACTAGATATAGTCACTTTGAATTTCTAGTTAATTCGTTTGGAGTGACTAACCCACCAGCTGCTTTCATGGACTTGATGAATCTTGTTTTCAAGGACTATTTAGATGAGTTTATTATTGTATTTATAGATGACATCTTGATATATTCCGAGAGTGTTGAGGATTACGAACACCATCTGCGATTAGCCTTACAATGACTACGCAAGGAAAGATTGTTTGGAAAATTGAAGAAGTGTGAGTTTTAGTTAACAGACATTGCTTTTCTTGGACATATAGTGTCGACGAAAGGAATTTCTGTAGACCCTCAGAAGATAGAAGCCGTTACTAATTGGGTGAGACTGACCACTATAACAGAAATCCGAAGTTTCCTAGGATTACCTGGTTATTATCGAAGGTTTGTAAAAGAATTTTCACGTATTGCAACGCCGATGACATAGTTGATGAGGAAAGATGTTACTTTTGTATTGAGTCCGGAGTGTGAGGAAAGTTTTCAAGAGTTAAAGAGTCGATTAGTGGAGGCACCAATCTTAGTTGTTCCGACGGGGATTGAAGGGTTTGTCATTTACAGTGATGCTTCATATAGGGTTTAGGTTACGTTCTTATGCAAGGTGATAAGGTATTGCATATGCATCAAGACAACTGACACTACAACAAAAATGGGCTTTAGCGACGAAACATGGCGATGAAATTTAAATTTCGTCGCAAAAAGAGCAGTTTTAGCGACAAAATAAAATTTCGTCGCCTAAGAGGCTGAAAAAAAAACATAAATTTGGCGACGAAATTCTGTTTCGTCGCCTAAAGTGTCAATTTTGGCGACGAAATATTATTTCGTTCCCTAAAGTGATGTCTATGGCGACGAAATATTTCGTCGCCAAAAGTGATGTCTATGGCGACGAAATATTATTTCGTCGCCAAAAGTGATGCCTATGGCGACAAAATTTAAATTCGTCGCCTAATGTGATATCTATGGCGACGAAATAATATTTTGTCGCCAAAAGTGATGCCAATGGCGACAAAATATTAATTCATCGCCTAAAGTATGTTGTAATGTCATGTCTATGGCGACGAAATATTATTTCGTCGCTAAAAGTGATACTTATGGTGACGAAATATTAATTCGTCGCCTAAAGTGAGTTGTAATGTGATGTCTATTGCGACGAAATATTATTTAGTCGCCAAAAGTGATGCCTATGGCGACGAAATATTAATTCGTCACCTAAAGTGAGTTGTAATGTGATGTCTATGGCGACAAAATAATATTTCGTCACCAAAAGTGATGCTTATGGCGACGAAATATAAATTCGTCGCCTAATGTGATATCTATGGCGACAAAATAATTTTTTGTCACCAAAAGTGATGCCTATGGCGACGAAATATTAATTCGTCGCCTAAAGTGAGTTGTAATGTGATGTCTATGGCGAAGAAATGATATTTCGTCGCCAAAAGTGATGCCTATGGCGACGAAATATTAATTCGTCGCCTAAAGTGAGTTGTAATGTGATGTCTATGGCGACGAAATATTATTTTCGTCGCCAAAAGTGATGCCTATAGCGACAAAATATAAATTCGTCGCCTAAAGTGAGTTGTAATGTGATAGCCATGGTGACGAAATATTTCGTCACCAAAAATGATACCTATGGCGACGAAATATTAATTCGTCGCCTAAAGTGAGTTGTAATGTGATATCTATGGCGACGAAATAATATTTTATTGGCAAAAGTAATACCTATAGCGACGAAATATTAATTCGTCTCCTAAAGTGAGTTGTAATGTGATGTTTATGGTGACGAAATATTAAAAGTGATACCTATGGCGATGAAATATAAATTTGTTGTCTAAAGTGAGTTTTAATGTGATGTTTATGGTGACGAAATATTAGGAGGAATGACTATATATAATAAATTAGTAGGAATGATTATAATAAAATTTAATTATGATCAATAAAATTAAATTCATAAAAAATGTGTGTAAATTTAATTTGTAGGCATGTGTGTGTAAATTTAATTAATGGGCATGCGTGTAATAAAATTAAATTCATAAATATGTGTGTGGACCCAACACATGTGATAGTGGACCCAGTTGATTTTGATTGTTTGTGATATTGAAGTGATGCTACAGTGATCCCACTTCAACATCATTTGGGATGAAAATTTGGGAAGCATAGCACTGCTCTAAATAAATGTTCTAATATTTTTCACCAACTACTTAGACAAAAAAGTTAATGGCTTAATATTAAACTTTCAATTGGGTCCATAAATCGCGTTCAATAAGATCCAAAATCGCGTTCAATCAAATTCAATAACACATTTGACTAGATCCAAAATTGCATTCAATCTGTAACAACCTGCATTTTCATTTAATCTTAAATTGACATTTTCATAATTAATCTGTATTTTGCATTGTCATATTTAAATCAATATGCATTGTTTGCTGTCATTAATTACAATTCTCATATGTGGAATCTTATTTCTTGTCTAAATTCATATTGAAATTCTTATTGGGGTCAAACAACAATTTTATGGAAATTAGTGATACCTGTGTTGGATTTTAAAACTGTATTTCAAAACGGTGAAAATGTTTACTTTTGACTCAACCAGTATTTTTATAAAACCAGAAAAGTATTTCTTACATTAAAAAGAATTTTCTGTATTTTTGGGGTGATCACCATGCCGCGAAAAATACCAGTTATGTTTAAAACTGTCCGCGTTGTGCTAAACTTCCACAGATTTTGGAAGTGATGTAAAGCTAGATGTGACATACACTTTACTTTCCATTTATGGCAACTAATGATTGCCTTGTGCCTTGTTTGGGTATTACAATTGTGTATGTGTAAATCTTATGCCATAAGTTTTTTTTCGTAAACAACTTGAGCTTGCCCCCTATGAACCTACTTGACTCTTGAGAATCTGTTGAGTTATATAACTCATGTATATATGTATGTATAATTTGTGGTTAAGAAATTAAGAAAATAATTTCATTTGTAGAGTAATTTGGAATCAACTTGGCCTCCAAGAATCTCTACTTGAGTTCTATATATATACACTACTCACACACACTATCTGCACAACCCTACAAGTTTCACAGAGAGAAAAGAGAAAGAGCTTGTGAGTTAGTTTCAGAATTTTAGAGAGAGAAGGAACTTCAATCCTCCATAGCCAAAAGCTTGGAGTATTTCTTATTGTGCTTATCTTTCTCAACTAAATTTCTAAAGCTTCAATCAGTGAGTATTTCTAACTCACTCCAAATGTAATTTCATACTTAGTTATTGATTATATGTGTGTATTGATTAATCACCATTGCCAATTTCTCCCATGAGAGTTTGAATTTGAAAAACTTGAGATTTCCTAAACCTAACCAAAATTTGTTTTGAAAGATGATTTTGAAAGATTAGAGTATATATAGAGTATGGTTAAAGTATTTAAGCCTAATTCATCCATATGTGAAAGTATATTAGAAATTAAGTTTTGTTATCTTTTAGTTTTTCATAAAATTCTTGAGCTACGTTTGAAATCATGTTAAATTAGTTGTGGATTCTTAATCCTTGTGAAAAATTAAAGAAATCCATATATTACATGTCCTATTTACTTACAGAATTGGAAATGGGTCAAAAGACCCCTTAAAACTGAAAACAGGGGAAAACTAGCAAGGAAGACGAAGCTTCTGCCTGAACTCGCGCGCGCGATCGCGCGAGCGACCCCTCGAGCGAGCGACCCGCGCACGCGAGGTTTGTGTTCCCAGGCAGACATAAAAGTTTTATAAAAGAAAAATGAAAATTAGGCAGTCCGCGCGAGTGACCCGCGCGTGCGATCTTCTTGTATTCTGGCAGATAGAAAAGTTTTAATAAAGAAAACGAAAAATGGGCATATCGCGTGAGCGGCCAGCGCGTGCGACTTTTGCCAGTTTCTAATTTTGCTTGTTTTAGGATAAGGGACTGTCTGGAATAAAATTTATATACTGTTTGGGAAATTTATTAAATTAGAATCTTAATTTGTTATGTTTAGACGATTAAAACGATGAATTGTGATTTGTCAATCCCCGTACGCACGTCGATTATATAATTCAGTTAATTTCCTCATGTTTTAAAGTTTCATGATATACATGTGGTGTCAATTGTACATGCATGGTGAGTGTGAATGTTGGTCAGTATAGAAAAGAGTAATGGTCAGTGTGGCATAGTGAGTGCGGTTGAGATTGTGTTGTGGACACTCCCTGGTAAGTGAGTACCAAAGTGTGTTGTGATTGAGATTGTGGCGAGGGTGTCTTTGAAATACGATGGTGGCAAAATTGGACACTCCCT
This sequence comes from Hydrangea macrophylla, assembly GCA_033977485.1. Lineage (NCBI taxonomy): Eukaryota > Viridiplantae > Streptophyta > Magnoliopsida > Cornales > Hydrangeaceae > Hydrangea > Hydrangea macrophylla. Next base: position 57,685,958 of record CM066993.1, read on the forward strand.
AACGACCATGGTATCGTCAAAGTGTGTGAAGCCGAACTTGGACATTCCCTGGCACCCATGGAAGTGCTAAAGTGTGGCCTACGGACACTCCCTGATACCCGAGTCTAGATACTGCGTGAGGGTTCCTCCAGTATTTGCATGGCAGATTAGGTAGTCAAAGTGTGAGGCAATGGACACTCCCTGGTACCCCAGACCAAAGTGTGAGGCAAACTGGACATTCCCTGGCACACCTGTGCTAAAGTGTGGCTATCGGAGTATTTCAAAGATACTGGTGTGTGATAGTGGGTTGTTGAGTTTTGTCGAGAGAAAAGAGTCGGTAAGATGAGATGGTGCATCGTTCTCATACACGGTCACATATATGTGAATTATATCTTTTAAATAATATTGTGCTTGTTTCCTAAAATGAACTCTTTGCTTTAATGTAAACTGGTTGTATCAAATGAGAATAGGGAAAATGGTAAATGAGTATGTGTTACATTCAAAGTTATGTTTTTAATACTCACCAGCTTCTTGAAGCTGACGGCGTTGATGCGCCCTGGACATTTGTGTTCAGGCTTTTCAGGTTATGACTACGCGGGACCTTATGACTATGCAAACTGAGAACGGCTACTTTTGGAAGATATAACTATTATTAAGATTCTATGCTTTAATTCATGAACTGGTTTGTAATAAGGATAACTTTAATAGACGATAGATATTGTTTTGTTTTATGGTGTCTTGTGCCTTAGTAGACCCCTTACTGTAATATGTAATAAGTGAGAATAACTTTGTAAGCTTTGATTGCTCAACTCTGATTATATGTTTTTGTTGTTCGACGTTTGGGACAGAATCGATCCTTCAAACTGTCGCGACCTATAAAGGAAATTAAACGCTTTCCATATTTATGCTACGTCGGGGCGTGACAAGATTTAGTGGTATCAGAGCCAGGTTATTATTTATCTCAAGATAGTTTAGCCATGTTAGGGTTTACCAGTTTAGACCCGATTCCACGATCTGTTAGCTTAAGCTTTGCACACCGGTGATACGACAAGGAGGATAGACTCAGAACCCAAACGCCTAAGATTATCTCTTTCCTAATTTAAGTTAGTACTTTTTTTATCAGGTATGGATCCAGCTCAGCCCCTTTTTGTACCAGATGGGTTTGGAGGACATTTGGTGACTCCCGGGGTAGTAGTCCCAGCTTTTCTCGAATTATATCACACCGCCATTGAGTAGCTAGCCACAACAACTATAGTATCATATCTGTGGCACCAGGTTTATGTGGTAGGGATAGTTGATTTGACACGTATTCGCCTTGAGATACGCTACTTCGCGGAGGCTTAGCGTTTAGTGCTAGTTGAGATTCTGAGACTAGTTGATATTGATGCCCTCTATTTCCCTTTTGAGATCCCAGTTGTGTATTCTCATCTCGCACAGCTAGAGATGCCCCCGCCAGTGGTTCCCATCGCCGAGGACGATGTTGAGGCTGTTCATTTGGTTCTAGTAGGTGGAGAGGATGTAGAGGGTGGCATAGGTCTAGATGATCTCGCCGCTGAGCTCGAGGAGGAGCTAGCACTTGAGCTAGTTCTGCCTGAGGAGGTGCCAGTTGAGGCAGATGCCCCAGCGCCTGCTTCCTCGTCGACCTCTCAGTGCTCTGATTTTGATTTGGTGGGCCCGCTCCTTGTTCAGCGATTTCGTCCCGTCAACTCGCTAGATCTCCTGATAGCTGCTTATGGAGACGATTGACGTTCTAGATATGATTTTGTACATATTAACTACTTTTGACTATAAGCTCCACCTCTTTTTGCAAACTGTAATTACTTGCATTAGAGCATAGGTCAATGACCCCATTTTTGGCATTAACTCTTGCATGGACGATGTACGTCCTACCCCATATAGATAGGGTAGGCATTGATCTGATCATACACGCTTTTTGTATCAACTTGACAAGAAGTTATATATAGAATATAATCTTTTGAATGTTGTCATTATTTAAATTGTTTCATAGTATTGCTTCATGTATATTTCTCATTCTACTATCACTATCATGCATAGAATGGCTGGAGGACTAAGGAGGAACAGGAATTTGATTGAGGGATCACCTGAGGCTGCCGATCCTACAGGGATGTTCGAAGCATTTGTCATACGTTTGGAAAGAATCAGTAATACGAATGACAATTGATGAGACCGTCAGACTGGAGATAAGCTGCTGGAGAGATTCTGTGCACTAAGGCCCGAGCAGTTTGCAGGTACCGTGGAACCATGGAAAGCAGAACAGTGGTTAAGACAGATGGACCGTATGTTCGAAGCTGTCCAGTGCAATGAGATGGACAAGAGAAGGTTAGCTACCTTCCAATTAACCGATGCTGCCGCAGATTGGTGGGATTCAGTCATAGCTACTATCGGGAATGGAGCTGCAATGGGAATGAAGTGGACTGCGTTCAAGGGGAGATTTTTGGAGAAGTATTTCCCAGCTACGGAAAGGCACCGAAGAGAGAAGGAGTTCATGGATCTGACACAAGGAACCAAGTCGGTGCAAGAGTACACCACATAGTTCGAGAGGCTGTCTCGGTTCGCTCCACACCTGGTTAATACTGAGGAAAAGAAGATCTGAAAGTACAACCAAGGGCTGACTCCCCAAATTCGCCGCCTGACTCTCAGTCACCTAGATAAGTCATTTGAGGGATTGGTTAGTTTGGCTACTGATCTAGAAGAAGACGCTCGAGTGAACTGTAAGCAATTCGAATTCCGACCGGCTCAACGGGGTAATTTTGGGAATAGACCACCAATGAATCGTACCCAAGGGCAGAAAAGAAATTTTGACGGAAGCAAGAGGACCCAAGCTATCACCTATCCGACTCAACCTCGAGTGGGAGAAGGTAGTAATGCTGGAAAATGTTTCAACTGTGGCAACCCCGGTCATCTGGCTCGAGATTGCAAGGCACCAAGGCGTGCTGCTCAGAAAGGCATAGTCTGCTATAACTGTGGCGAACCAAGTCACATCAGCAAGTTCTGTACTGCTCCTAAGCAAGTGACGTATGGTCAACAGAATCAGACTCGCTTGAATGTTGTTATCCCAGATGCTGTTGGATATGACGGAACTATTTATGATGAAGGAGAGTATGGAGAAGCTCAACCTGATCAACAAGCAGTGGAAGGTACATTGACTCTATTTAACTCCCATGTTAAAGTGTTATTTGATACGGGTGCTGCTCTTTCGTTCATATCTGTTAATACAATTCGGAGATTGGGTATCTTACCTCATCATTTAGAGAAAGCTTTGACAGCTACTTCACCAGTAGGAGCCGCAGTCAGATTAGGACACGTGTGCAAGGATTGTCCTTTACGGCTAGGAGACCGTGAAATCCCTGCAAGGTTGATTGTCCTATCGATGAAGGAGTTTGACATAATCCTAGGAATGGATTGGCTCTCTCAGAATCAAGTGAAGTTGGACTGTACGAGAAACAGAATTACATTCTCCGACAATGAGAATCGACCCTTTGATTTTCAATGTAACCCTTCGGGAGATATGTTCCTCACGAGATGCTTAGCGAACATCGAAGTCGTCAGTACAGAAGCGACAGTGACATCTATACCTGTAGTCAAGGACTTCGAAGAAGCATTTTAAGACATTTCTGGATTGCCGCCCGAAAGAAGTATAAAGTTCTGTATTGAGCTTATACCGGGTACCGTATCGATCACCAAGGTTCCCTACAGAATGGCCCCCACTAAACTATTGGAATTGAAGGGACAAGTTCAAGAGCTCAAGAACCTAGGTTTTGTACATCCCAGTACATCGCCTTGGGGAGCACCGGTGTTATTTGTGAAGAAGAAGGATGGGACACTTAGGTTGTGTATCGACTACCAAGAACTGAACCTCGTAACTATCAAGAACAAGTATCCCTTGCCTCGGATTGACGACATATTTGATCAACTACAAGGAGCTACGACATTTTCCAAAATAGACCTAAGGTCGGGATATCATCAATTGAGGGTACGGAAGGAAGACATACCTAAGACTGCTTTCAGGACCCGATATAGTCACTATGAGTTTTTGGTGATGCCGTTTGGGAAGACAAATGCCCCGGCAGTGTTTATGGATCTGATGAACACAGTGTTCAAGCCTTATTTGGATCAGTTTGTCATCGTCTTTATAGATGATATTTTGATCTATTCTAAGTCAGCAGAAGAGCACGAGCAACATCTACAGATTGCGATGCAGACGCTCATGGACCACCACTTGTATGCCAAGTTCAGTAAGTGTGAGTTCTGGTTACAAGAAGTGAAATTTTTGGGACATAAGGTGTCATCTCAAGGAATTTTTGTGGATTCATCCAAGACGGATGCTGTGTTAAACTGGGTTAGGCCAAGCAACCCTACAGAGGTTAGAAGTTTCCTTTGACTCGCAGGCTATTACAGAAGATTTGTTGAGGGATTCTCCAAAATAGCTGCACCTTTGACTGGTTGACGAAGAAGAATTTGAAATACGAGTGGACAGAGAAGCATGAACATGCCTTTCTAGAGTTGAAAGAGAGACTCACAACCGCACCAGTACTGGCTATACCCAAGCCTGATGAGAAGTTCACTATCTTTAGTGACGCATCATATCAAGGACTAGGGTGTGTACTTATGCAAGATGGCGGAGTTATCGCCTATGGATCTAGACAGCTGAAGCCGAATGAGTTGAACTACCCCATTCATGATTTGGAATTGGCTGCCGTAGTATTCGCACTCAAGATTTGGAGACACTATCTCTACGGTGAGAAGTTTGATTTATTCTCCGATCACAAGAGCCTAAAATATTTGTTCACACAGAAAGAGTTAAACATGAGGCAACGCAGATGGATGGAGCTGATCAAAGATTACGACTTCACGTTAAAGTACCACGCTGGTAAAGCTAATGTAGTTGCTGATACTTTGAGCTGACAGACTCGTGAGACGATCGCCTCCTTAATGGTTAGAGAATGGCGAGCATTGGAGACGTTGGCAGAGTTCGATGTACAAAGTGCTGAAGAAGGAGAATGACAACTTTTCGGATGTCTTATCCTACAGCCTATTCTTATCGACCGTATTATTGGAGCCTAGAAAGAAGATGAGAAGTTTTAGACATAGTTCGTGAAGATGTCAGAGAAAGACCCAACTGTCACGCCCCGACGTAGCATAATTCAGGAAAGCATTTAATTTCCTTTATGGGCTCGTAGGTCGTGACAAGTGAGTATGACCAATTGTCCCTGCAACAAATAACTTAACAACATTTCTAAAAGAAAGGATACTAATAAACATAAGCTCCGAAATTTAAAACTTGCTAAACTATTACAACAGTCATAAACTTAGGCACAAAACGCCTTATTCAAATGTCTAAAGCTAGTTTATTACAAACCCAAATTAAAAGACATAGGAAATATAAAGCAGCCTCCTGGAAAGTCTCCTGACTCTAAGTAGCATAGTCAAAATACCCTGGCTGCTCCTGACCCTGAAAATCTGGACATACAGTCCAGGACGCATCAACGCCATCAGCTTATGAAAGCTGGTGAGCAAAATAAACAAGTGCTCGCAATGTATATATATAAGCATATAAACAACGGTGCAATTTAATTTTAAAAGCAATAGATTCAAGGTTCCAATTCCAACATAAGCCATGGGGGAATAAAGAAAGCAATAAATATGCGACCATGCATGAACAATGTAATATCTCATCTTTCTGACTCTTTTCTCTCAACAAAACTCAACACAACCAAACCATTATCTCAGATACCAGGAATACTATCCGATCGATATCCAAAACAGCACACCAAACTATCGCTTCAGATACCAGGAATAATATCCGATCGATATCTAAGCCACACTCAATACCATCATTTCGGATACCAGGAATAATATCCGATCAATATCCGAAACAAGCGCCTTAGATACCAGGAAAAATATCCGATCGATATCCAAGCCGTACACCACACTCAATACCATCATTTCGGATATTAGGAATACTATCCGATCAATATCCGAAACGCGCGCCTTAGATACCAGGAATACTATCCGATCGATATCTAAGTCGTACACGACACTGTCGCCTCCAATACCAGGAATAATATCCGATCGATATTGAGGTCGCACACCAGACCGCTACTCTTTACTCTTTTCACGCTTTCTCACACACATGCATGTTGACCCAACCTCAACCCAAATATGTATGTCAATGTTTCATAAATAACATCATTAATAAATCACAAAGCCGGATAATCGTACAAGCATAAATTTTGGCCTAAGTTGTTCTTGTTTCGTACAATTCTTTAAACATAGACCTTTAAAACAATATATTTGCCAAACAGTTCTTTAAAAACTTTTAAAACATTTTCCAAACAGTCCCTAATAAGAAAACATAGAAACTGCTCAAACTGCCAGGTCGCGCGAGCGGGTCGCGCGAGCGAAGGGAAGAACAAATCGCGCGAGCGGATCGCGCGAGCGGGGGAGCTGGACAGGTCGCGCGAGCGGATCGCGCGCGCGAAGGGGAGGGACGGTCCGCGCGAGCGAGCCTCGCGCGAGCGGGTCGCGCGCGCGAGTTCTTGCAGAATGTCGTCTTCTTCGTTTTCTCCCCTGTTTCTGGTTTTGGACTGAAATTTACCCATTTCTGTTTTCTGTTTCAATTATGTCGTGCAATATATGGATCTCTTCAGTTTTCCGCGTAGATTAAGAATACGCGATCAATTTTAACTAATACGGATTGTATCGATTAATTTCTGCGTTTAAAGTTAGAGTGACAAAACTTAAAATCAACAGTACGTCGCGATACAGATGAATTATTGCGTAGGATTTGAACCGTAGTCAATTGGGACAAAGATCTTCCATAATCAATTCACGGAATTGAATTTGGTTGAGTTTGACAAAACTCCAATTTTAAGCTTCAATGGTGTATCTATATATATACACATATACACACACATATACACTGAATTATACATATATAAACATGGCGAGTGAGTTTATAATACTCACCGAGGCTAATTAGACCGAGAATTTGAGACCGAGAAATCCGCCGTAATATCCGTCGTCCAAACTCTAATTCTCCGTTCTTGATTTATATATATGTATATATGGAGCTATGTATGTGTGTATCTATATATCTATAAACTGTATGTGTGTGTTGTTTAATGTTCTTGAGAGAACAAGAGATAGATGAGAGAATTGAGAGTGAATTAGAGACTGTGAGTGAATGAGGGAGGTTTTTAGAGTGATATATACGTATATATAAACTAAGAGTTGTGGCCTCCAAGCAATAGGGAGATCATCCGGTGAGGTTGAGCTCACAAGCTCCCTCACCCACAAGACGCGGTATAACGCAGACTTCAAACCAAAACTGGTATTTTTACGGTTGAAAATAAAATGCAGAAAATTATATTAGCGTAGGAATAAATTCCCGGTTATACAAAAATATAGATATCGATTTTGAAACCACAGAAAATATTTCCTATATTTTCAAATATTACGGTTTGGCCCCAGATAAATATTTATAAATAGAAATTAAAACAGATGCTCATGGAAATGAAATGCCGTATTTATTTATTAATGATAATAAAATACAGGGCGTTACACCCTACCCACCTTAACAGAGATTTCGCCCCGAAATCTGAGCTAACTAATCCTGAAACAACTCGAGGTATCTAGTCCTCATGTCTGACTCTAACTCCCACGACGCCTCTCCTTCGTCATGATGCCTCCACTGAACCTTAACCAAAGGAACGTCTCTTCTTCTCAGCCTCTTGATACTCTGGTCAAGAATTCTCACAGGTCTATCCTTGTAAACAACATTCTGACTTGTCTCAATATCATCAAAATTAACCACATGTGAAGGATCCCGTATGTATTTCCTTAACATACTGACATGGAATACATTATGAACACCGGACATCTTTGGTGGCAACGCGAGTCGATAAGCCACTTTCCCAACACGCTCCAAAATCTCGAACGGTCCGATAAAACGAGGTGCCAACTTCCCTCTCTTCTGACCAAAACGCACTACTCCCCGAACAGGTGAAACCTTTAGGAGTACGTGGTCTCCAACACTGAACTCCAAGTCCTTTCGTCGTCGATCCGCATAACTCTTGTGTCTGCTCTGTGCAGTTTTCATCCTTTCCTTGACCAGTGAAATCTTCTCATTGGTCTCTCTCACCAAATCTGGTCCAAAAAGTTCTGTTTCTCCCACTTCAGCCCAACACAAGGGAGATCGACATGGCCGTCCGTACAAGGCTTCGAACGGCGCCATTCCAATACTCGAGTGATAACTGTTGTTATACGCAAATTCAACCAACGGTAAGTGCGTCTCCCAAGACTCTTCAAAGTCAATTGCACAAGCTCTGAGCATATCTTCCATAATCTGATTAACACGCTCGGTCTGTCCATCGGTCTGAGGATGGAATGCAGTACTCATCTTGAGCGAAGTTCCCATAGCCTTCTGCAAACTTTCCCAAAATCCCGAGGTAAAACGTGCATCGCGGTCTGATACAATCGACACAGGCGCACCGTGTAGTCGCACCACTTGCTGTAGGTACATTCGACTCATCCTTTCTACTGGGTAAGTCATATTGTACGCGATAAAGTGTGCAGACTTCGTCAAACGATCCACAATTACCCAAATCGCGTCATGATTCTGTTGTGACCGGGGTAATCCAACCACGAAATCCATAGTTATGTGCTCCCACTTCCATCCTGGAACAGGTAAGGGTTGCAACAATCCCGAGGGTCTCTGATGTTCGGCCTTCACTTGTTGACAAGTCAAACATTTAGACACAAACTCGGCTACTTCTCGCTTCATCCCTTCCCACCAGAAGTTTCTCTTCAGATCTTTATACATCTTTGTTCCTCCTGGGTGTACTGTCAGTCTCGATTTATGTGCTTCTTCGAGAACATCTTTTCTCAAATCTCCAGAATCTGGCACACACAATCTTTCTCGACATCGGTATCCTCCATCGGCCCCAACCTTCCATTCTGTCGGGTCCTTCTCTGACATCTTGGCGAACCATGCTTGAAATTTCTCGTCTTCCTTTTGGGCTTCGATGATTCGACTCACAAGTGTTGGTTGTACTACCAAGCATCCAAAGTGATGTCCGTCACTTCCTTCAGAAATCTGCATATCAAATTCTGCGATTGTCTCTAAAGCTTTCCATTCCCTCAACATCAATGAAGCAATCATTCCTCGAGGCTTCCGGCTTAGGGCGTCAGCGACTACGTTAGCCTTACCGGGGTGGTACTCTAATGTAAAGTCGTAATCCTTAATCAGCTCCATCCACCTACGTTGCCTCATGTTCAACTCCTTCTGAGTAAACAAATACTTAAGGCTCTTGTGGTCTGAGAACAAATCAAACTTCTCCACGTAGAGGTAGTGTCTCCAGGTCTTGAGCGCAAACACTACTGCTGCCAGTTCCAAATCATGAGTTGGGTAATTCAATTCATTCGGCTTCAACTGTCGTGAACCATAGGCGATAACCTTTCCGTCTTGCATAAGGACACATCCCAATCCTTGATACGAGGCGTCACTAAAAATAGTGAACTTCTCACCATCCCTTGGTATCGCAAGCACTGGCGCTGTTGTCAATCTCTCTTTCAATTCCAGAAAAGCGCGTTCATGCTTATCAGTCCATTCAAACTTCAAATCTTTCTTAGTCAAACCAGTTAACGGGGCTGCTATCTTTGAGAAACCTTCTACGAATCTCCGATAATAACCAGCTAGTCCCAGAAAACTTCTGACTTCTGTAGCATTGGTCGGCCGAGTCCAATTCGCCACTGCATCTGTCTTTGATGAGTCAACCGCGATTCCTTGTTGAGAGATCACATGCCCGAGAAACTTAACTTCCTGAAGCCAGAATTCACACTTGCTGAATTTAGCATACAGGTGGTGATCCTTGAGAGTCTGCAACGCGATCCTCAGGTGTTGTTCATGCTCTTCCTCTGACTTGGAATAGATCAAAATATCATCAATAAAGACAATAACGAACTGATCTAAGTATGGCTTGAATACTCTGTTCATCAAGTCCATAAACACAGCCGGAGCATTCGTCATCCCAAACGGCATCACTAAGAACTCGTAGTGTCCGTATCTCGTCCTGAAAGCAGTCTTAGGTATGTCTTCCTTCCGCACCCTCAACTGGTGATACCCTGACCGTAGATCAATCTTAGAAAAGGTCGTGGCTCCTTGCAACTGATCAAACAGATCGTCTATCCGAGGTAAAGGATACTTATTCTTGATAGTAACCTTATTCAGTTCTCGGTAGTCAATACACAACCGCATTAACCCATCCTTCTTCTTCACAAACAACACTGGTGCTCCCCAGGGTGAAGTACTTGGACGAACAAAACCCAACTTCTCAAGTTCTTGAACTTGTTCCTTCAGCTCCAACAACTCTGTAGGGGCCATCCTGTAGGGAACCTTGGTTATAGGTCGAGTACCTGGCACCAATTCCACACAGAATTCTATGTCCCTTTCCGGCGGTAATCCTGAAATATCTCGGAATACTTCCTCGAACTATTTGATTATCGGTATTGATGATACTGTCACCTCTGCACTGACAACCTCAATGTTTGCTAGGCATCTAGTGAGGAACATATCACCCGAAGGGTTACATTGGAAATCGAAGAGTCGATTCCCCTTGTCCGCAAATGTGATCCTCTTCCTTGCACAATCCAACTTCGCATGATTCTTCTCGAGCCAATCCATTCCCAGGATTATATCGAACTCCTTCATCGATAGAACCACCAAACTCGCCAAAAGTTCACGGTCTCCTAACCGTAGAGGACAATCCTTACACACATGTAATAACTTGACTGTGGTCCCTAAGGGTGAGACAGCACTCAAGGCTTCCTCTAAACGTTGCGGTACTATACCCAACTTCTGAACGATCTTAACAGATATAAAGGAATGTGTAGCACCCGTGTCGAATAAAACTTTAACATGAGAGTTAAACAAGGTTAGAGTACCTTCCACTGCTCGTTGCTCGGGCACTCCTTCCTCATAAGCACCTCCTTCATACCATGTTTCTTCATAACCAGCAGCTTCGGGAATAACAGCATTCAGGCGGGCTTGCCCTTGCTGACCATAGTTGCCTTTCCTAGGAGCCTTGCACTCCGGACTTATGTGACCTGGCATGCCACAATTATAGCACACAATTCCCGGACGATCAGCACGCCTAGTTTGTCTGCAATCCTTAGCTCGGTGACCGGGATTACCACAATTGAAGCAGTTGTTGTTTTTGGCCCCTTCTATTGCTAGAGGCTGATACTGTTGAACTGCTTGTGTCTGTTGAGGTTTCTTCCCTCCATCCCAGGTCCTTTTCTGTCCTTGAGGGTACCCTGGTTTCTGTCCGGGATAACCCTTCTGCGGAGGTCGATTTCCAAACGGCTTCGAATTCTGACACCCATCATTTTCTAACCCCGTAGCCAATCTCACCAGAGCTTCAAATGACTGGCCCAGATGCCCCATAGTCAAATGTCTGAGAGACAGGTTGAGACCTCGGTGATACTTCTTGATTTTCCTCTGGGGTGTGTCCACCATATGTGGAGCAAAGCGAGACAGACGCTCAAATCGAGTAGTGTACTCTCGGACAGTCAGATTCCCTTGAGTCAACTCCATAAACTCTTTCTCCCTCTTGTCCTTCTCTTCTTTGGGGAAATACTTCTCAAGAAATCTTTCCTTAAACACCACCCATGGCATTCTCCTTGCAGCTTCTTCTCCAATGGTCGCCTTTTCTGCATCCCACCAATCAGCCGCTGCATAAGACAGCTGAAAGATAGCCAGACGCTTCTTCTCCAGATCAGTGCACTCTATGGTCTCAAAGATACGCTCCATCTGACGTAGCCATTGTTCCGCTTGCCAGGGTTCATCAGTCCCCGCAAAATACTCAGGTCGCAGGGCGCGAAACTCTTTGAGGAGCTTGTCTCCAGTCTGGTGGGCTTGCCTCCCATTCCCGTTGTAATTCCCATTCTGATTATTGTTCCTTGCGTTCTGATCACTAACCCTCTCCAACCTCCTTACAAAAGCTTCGAACATCCCGGTTGGATCTATTACCGGGGGTGCATCTTCAATAGCGGGACGATTCCTGAGATTTCTTCCAGCCATCTGATCGAGAGAACGGTACCTATCCATCAATCAATAGAATTCGGTCAACCCCTCGAGAAGAAAGAAAACTCTAAACGATAGAAAGCGACTAGACACGGAATAAAGTCAAACTATCTTATCTCAATTCTATCTTAACGGCAGATCCTAGGTGTTCTGGACAATCGGTCGAGCCATAACCTGGCTCTGATACCAAAAAGCCTGTCACGCCCCGACGTAGCATAATTCAGGAAAGCATTTAATTTCCTTTATGGGCTCGTAGGTCGTGACAAGTGAGTATGACCAATTGTCCCTGCAACAAATAACTTAACAACATTTCTAAAAGAAAGGATACTAATAAACATAAGCTCCGAAATTTAAAACTTGCTAAACTATTACAACAGTCATAAACTTAGGCACAAAACGCCTTATTCAAATGTCTAAAGCTAGTTTATTACAAACCCAAATTAAAAGACATAGGAAATATAAAGCAGCCTCCTGGAAAGTCTCCTGACTCTAAGTAGCATAGTCAAAATACCCTGGCTGCTCCTGACCCTGAAAATCTGGACATACAGTCCAGGACGCATCAACGCCGTCAGCTTATGAAAGCTGGTGAGCAAAATAAACAAGTGCTCGCAATGTATATATATAAGCATATAAACAACGGTGCAATTTAATTTTAAAAGCAATAGATTCAAGGTTCCAATTCCAACATAAGCCATGGGGGAATAAAGAAAGCAATAAATATGCGACCATGCATGAACAATGTAATATCTCATCTTTCTGACTCTTTTCTCTCAACAAAACTCAACACAACCAAACCATTATCTCAGATACCAGGAATACTATCCGATCGATATCCAAAACAGCACACCAAACTATCGCTTCAGATACCAGGAATAATATCCGATCGATATCTAAGCCACACTCAATACCATCATTTCGGATACCAGGAATAATATCCGATCAATATCCGAAACAAGCGCCTTAGATACCAGGAAAAATATCCGATCGATATCCAAGCCGTACACCACACTCAATACCATCATTTCGGATATTAGGAATACTATCCGATCAATATCCGAAACGCGCGCCTTAGATACCAGGAATACTATCCGATCGATATCTAAGTCGTACACGACACTGTCGCCTCCAATACCAGGAATAATATCCGATCGATATTGAGGTCGCACACCAGACCGCTACTCTTTACTCTTTTCACGCTTTCTCACACACATGCATGTTGACCCAACCTCAACCCAAATATGTATGTCAATGTTTCATAAATAACATCATTAATAAATCACAAAGCCGGATAATCGTACAAGCATAAATTTTGGCCTAAGTTGTTCTTGTTTCGTACAATTCTTTAAACATAGACCTTTAAAACAATATATTTGCCAAACAGTTCTTTAAAAACTTTTAAAACATTTTCCAAACAGTCCCTAATAAGAAAACATAGAAACTGCTCAAACTGCCAGGTCGCGCGAGCGGGTCGCGCGAGCGAAGGGAAGAACAAATCGCGCGAGCGGATCGCGCGAGCGGGGGAGCTGGACAGGTCGCGCGAGCGGATCGCGCGCGCGAAGGGGAGGGACGGTCCGCGCGAGCGAGCCTCGCGCGAGCGGGTCGCGCGCGCGAGTTCTTGCAGAATGTCGTCTTCTTCGTTTTCTCCCCTGTTTCTGGTTTTGGACTGAAATTTACCCATTTCTGTTTTCTGTTTCAATTATGTCGTGCAATATATGGATCTCTTCAGTTTTCCGCGTAGATTAAGAATAAGCGATCAATTTTAACTAATACGGATTGTATCGATTAATTTCTGCGTTTAAAGTTAGAGTGACAAAACTTAAAATCAACAGTACGTCGCGATACAGATGAATTATTGCGTAGGATTTGAACCGTAGTCAATTGGGACAAAGATCTTCCATAATCAATTCACGGAATTGAATTTGGTTGAGTTTGACAAAACTCCAATTTTAAGCTTCAATGGTGTATCTATATATATACACATATACACACACATATACACTGAATTATACATATATAAACATGGCGAGTGAGTTTATAATACTCACCGAGGCTAATTAGACCGAGAATTTGAGACCGAGAATTTGAGACCGAGAAATCCGCCGTAATATCCGTCGTCCAAACTCTAATTCTCCGTTCTTGATTCATATATATGTATATATGGAGCTATGTATGTGTGTATCTATATATCTATAAACTGTATGTGTGTGTTGTTTAATGTTCTTGAGAGAACAAGAGATAGATGAGAGAATTGAGAGTGAATTAGAGACTGTGAGTGAATGAGGGAGGTTTTTAGAGTGATATATACGTATATATAAACTAAGAGTTGTGGCCTCCAAGCAATAGGGAGATCATCCGGTGAGGTTGAGCTCACAAGCTCCCTCACCCACAAGACGCGGTATAACGCAGACTTCAAACCAAAACTGGTATTTTTACGGTTGAAAATAAAATGCAGAAAATTATATTAGCGTAGGAATAAATTCCCGGTTATACAAAAATATAGATATCGATTTTGAAACCACAGAAAATATTTCCTATATTTTCAAATATTACGGTTTGGCCCCAGATAAATATTTATAAATAGAAATTAAAACAGATGCTCATGGAAATGAAATGCCGTATTTATTTATTAATGATAATAAAATACAGGGCGTTACACCAACAGAATGGAAGGTGGGAGTCGATGGAAGATATCGGTGCAGGAATAAATTATGTGTGCCAGATGTTGGAGAGCTTAGAAAGGATATCCTGGAAGAAGCACATAAGTCAAAGTATACAGTTCACCCAGGAGGAACAAAAATGTACAAGGATTTGAAGAGAAATTTCTGGTGGGAAGGTATAAAGAAGGGTGTGGACGAATTTGTATCCAAGTGTTTGACGTGTCAACAAGTCAAGGCGGAACATCAGAGACCCTCGGGATTGTTGCAACCGCTACTTGTTCCAGGTTGTAAGTGGGAGCACATTACCATGGATTTTGTAGTAGGATTGCCTCGATCGCAGCAAAATCATAACGCCATTTGGGTAATCGTGGATCGATTGACGAAATCTGCTCATTTCATTGCTTACAGTATGACATACCCGGTGGAAAAGATGAGCCGAATGTACATACAACAAGTTGTGCAACTTCACGGTGCACCTGTGTCAATTGTGTCAGACCGTGATGCACATTTTACTTCTGGATTTTGGGAAAGTCTGCAAGAAGCTATAGGAACCTCGCTCAAGATGAGTACTGCTTTTAACCCTCAGACAGACGGACAAACTGAACGTGTTAATCAGATCATGGAGGATATGCTTAGGGCTTGTATTATTGATTTTAAAGAATCTTGGGAGACACACTTCCCTCTAGTTGAATTCGCCTATAATAATAGTTATCACACGAGTATCAGGATGGCTCCGTTTGAAGCATTGTACGGAAGGCCATGTCATTCTCTGTTGTGTTGGGCAGAGGTTGGTGACACGGAATTGTTGGGACCAGATTTGGTTAGAGAAACCAACGAGAAGATTTCTCGGGTCAAGGAAAGGATGAGAATCGCTCAAAGCAAGTATAAGAGTTATGCCGATCGACGCCGGAAAAATTTAGAATTTAGTATTGGAGATCACGTACTCCTTAAGGTTTCACTGACCCGAGGAGTGGTACGTTTTGGTCTCAAGAGAGGGAAGTTAGCTCCGTGTTTCATTGGACCATTCGAGATTTTGGAACGTGTCGGGAAAGTGGCATATCGACTAGCTCTACCACCAAAGATGTCTGGGATTCACAATGTATTTCATGTTAGTATGCTGAGAAAATACATACGAGATCCCTCGCACGTGGTTAGTTATGACGATATTGAGATGAGTCATAACATTTCTTACAAGGAGAGACCTGTGAAGATTCTGGATCAGAGTATCAAGAAGTTGAGAACCAAGGACATTCCGTTGGTGAAGGTTCAGTGGAATCACCATGACGAGAATGAAGCCTCGTGGGAAGTTGAAGCGGAGATGAGGAAGAAGTACCCGGAGTTGTTTCATGACTAGTTAGTCTTGATTTCGGGGACGAAATCATGTTTAATGGAAGAAGGGTGTAACAACCTGCATTTTCATTTAATCTTAAATTGACATTTCCATAATTAATCTGTATTTTGCATTGTCATGTTTAAATCAATATGCATTGTCTGCTGTCATTAATTACAATTCTCATATGTGGAATCTTATTTCTTGTCTAAATTCATATTGAAATTCTTATTAGGGTCAAACAACAATTTTATAGAAATTAGTGATACCTGTGTTGGATTTTAAAACTGTATTTCAAAATGGTGGAAATGTTTGCTTTTGACTCAACCAATATTTTTATAAAATCGGAAAAGTATTTCTTACATTAAAAAGAATTTTCTGTATTTTTGGGGTGATCACCGTGCCGCGAAAAATACCAATTATGTTTAAAACTGTCCGCGCTATGCTAAACTTCCACAGATTTTGGAAGTGATGTAAAGCTAGATGTGACATACACTTTACTTTCCATTTATGGCAACTAATGATTGTCTTGTGCCTTGTTTGGGTATTGCAATTGTGTATGTGTAAATCTTATGCCATAAGTTGTTTTTCCCAAACAACTTGAGCTTGCTCCCTATGAACCTACTTGACTCTTGAGAATCTGTTGAGTTGTATAACTCATGTATATATGTATGTATAATTTGTGGTTAAGAAATTAAGAAAACAATTTCATTTGTAGAGTAATTGGGAATAACTTGGCCTCCAAGAATCTCTACTTGAGTTCTATATATATACACTTTGATCGGCGACGAATAATTGCCGTTTAAAGTCCTAAATATACCCTTTGTTAGCCCATTTCATGTAGTTATTAGTTATTTTTTAATAAGTATTCTAAATTTTATAGGTTTTGAAACTTTAACTTGAAAATGCACAAAAATTCAATGAATAGTGGCTTTGGAAGTCATTCTGGGCTCAAACGGTGATTCCGATGAAAGCTGAATGCAGTAGCAACCTCGGAAAATTGCATTTTTTACAAGGAATACTTTGGATTTGAGAAATTTTTCCAGAGATTTAAAATGTAGATCTTCGAGTTACGGACGCGTGGCTTCAAACGGCGAGTCAATCCGAGTTCCGAACAAAAAGTTATCGCAATTCTACGAAAGTCGCGCAGTGCAGCAAAACCTCGCGCGAGCGACCTGTGAAAAAACCAAAAATGCGTATTTTGTTAAATTAAAGTGCCCAGCAAAGTTGGTTTGTGCATATGACGTCCAGAAACGTAAATATAGCAGTTTTAGTACGATTTGGCTTAGGGAAGCTTCCTAAATCCTTCCAAATCTATATAAATTCTATTCTAAATCAATTTTGTGATTACACATCATTGCACAATATTAGATTAGGGGTGTAAGGTTATTTCAAAAAACCGAACCGACCGACCGTTTCTGATCGAATACAACTACTTTGGTCGGTGCTACATAAGAGCAGTCGGTCTGAGGTTTTTACATTTAAAATTTCGTATTTTCGGTTCGGTCTACGGTTCACTCTTCTATAGACCGAGAACCAACCGAGAACCGACCGAATGCAACTACTCAAAATACTTATAAAATATATATGGTATATATATACTACATATTTAACCCTAAATCTAAATGAACTAAACAGCCCCCCTTCTAACCAAGCCGCCCCTTTCTCTCTCTCTCTCTCTCTCTCTCTCTCTCTCAACGATGGAGGAAGGCCAAGCAAGTGAAGCCACAATGTCACCCACTCACCCTACTGTGATTGCATCACTCTCTCTCTCTCATCACAGTCAACAATGGTTGAAGGACAAGCCACAAGGTCACCGATCTCACACTCGCAAGCCAAGCAGGAAGGTTTATGAATCTTAGGGCTGTAAGCAATTTCACAAAATTGAACAGGCCGACTGAAGCTAGGGTTTAAGGTTAGTGATCTGTGTTAGATTTGTTAATAATTTGTGTTAGATATGTATTATATGTTGAGATATAGTTGTATTCTAAGTTTAGTGACTCGATTTGGTTGAGATTTGATTGTTTTTCATATTCTGAGTCCCAAAAGTAAGATCTCTATTAGTTTCTCTCTTGAAATCTCAAGGATTCGATTGTTTTTTTGTATTTTGAGTCCCAAGATTTAAATCTTTGTTTATTACTCTTCAAATCTGAAATGTTTCTTTTATTTTTTTTTATAACTAGATCTCTTAGTAAATACACTTATGCTTCATATGATTGTGTTTCCTCTTCACAAATTTGAGATCTAATTGTATTATTCTTGAAATCTCAGATTTTTTTTTTCGAAAAATCGAAACCGACCGTTTCCTATAGACATCTGTACAGTCGGTGTCACCCCGACTCATTTGTGCTGCGGTCGGAATTGGTGCTTGGCATGAGGAAACAGAGATGATCGGTGCGGTAGAGGTTTGGCGTCAAAACCGACCGAAACTGACCGAAACCGACCGATTTACACCCCTACATTAGATACATCAATATATAACAAAAATTTCAGCCATTGAAGGGAGGAAAGCAAGGAGAAGAAGAAGAAGACCAAGGATTCTCATGGCCTCCTCCATCAACCTCTTACCGTTCATCAATTCTATGGCCGCTTAAACCTAGATCTAGGGTTTCAATGAAACCCTAGCCAAGTAATAGGGTGTATTTTATGTTTTTATTTTAGTTTTATTATGTATGGATGACAATTACATGTTCCGAGGATTTTTATAAATAAATCGTGCTTTTATTGATTAAATCGTTACTTTCAAAATCTATTCTTGTCTTAGATCTATTTTGATGGTAGTGTGCTCAATGATCTATGCTTGCTGTGCTTGTTTAGATTATTTACATGTAATGGTGCTTAAATTGAATTGTGCTATCAAGTATTTGAATAGTCCATGCCTAGATTAGACGGATTATACCACAACCCTAGTTTAGTGTGGGATAATTCGTGCTAATCGAAGATGAATTATGTTGGTGCTTGAACCATAATTATTTTCTTGACGGAGGAATTGGGCTTATAGCTACAATTCCCCATTATCATCCAACTTAATAAGCTAAAGTAATTCGTAAATACCCTTATTATGAAGCTAGTGGTGGATTTGCAATCCTAGGTTCCTTAAACTTATTATAAAAATAAATATTTAATTGCTTTCATAATTTAGATTTACTTTTATTGTTATTAGTTTAATTCAAATTAAATCCAAAATCTCTTTTTCTTAATTAACTAAATTTAGGTTTTAAAAATTAAAGTGCGTAATATTCAATCTTTGTGGGTTCGACCTTTACTTCCACACTGCAAATCTTTTGAAAGTAAAGCATAAGTTAAGCATACTTTTATATCTTGATTTTGACAAGATCACACTTCTCATACACACTATCTGCACAACTCTACAAGTTTCACAGAGAGAAAAGAGAGAGAGCTTGTGAGTTAGTTTCAGAATTTTAGAGAGAGAAGGAACTTTAATCCTCCACAGCCAAAAGCTTGGAGTATTTCTTATTGTGCTTATCTTTCTTAACTAAATTTCTAAAGCTTCAATCAGTGAGCATTTCTAACTCACTCCAAATGTAATTTCGTGCTTAGTTACTGATTATATATGTGTATTGATTAATCACCATTGCCAATTTCTCCATGAGAGTTTGAGTTTGAATTTGAAAAACTTGAGATTTCCTAAACCCAACCAAAATTCGTTTTGAAAGATGATTTTGAAAGATTAGAGTATACATAGAGTTTAGGTAAAGTATTTAAGCCTAATTCATCCATATGTGAAAGTATATTAGAAATTAAGTTTTGTTATCTTTTCGTTTTTCATAAAATTCTTGAGCTATGTTTGAACTCATGTTAAATTAGTTGTGAATTCTTAATCCTTGTGAAAAATCGAAGAAATCCATATATTACATGTCCTATTTACTTATAGAATTGGAAATGGGTCAAAAGATCCCTTAAACCTGAAAACAGGGGAAAACCAGCGAGGAAGACGAAGCTTCTGCATGAACTCGCGCATGCGATCATGCTAGCAGACCACGCAAGCTACCCCTCGCGCAAGCGACCTGCGCGCTCGAGGTTTGTGTTCCCAGGCAGACAGAAAAGTTTTATAAAAGAAAAATGAAAATAAGATAGACCGCGCGAGTGACCCGCGCACGCGATCTTCCTGTACTCTGGGAGATAGAAAAGTTTTAATAAAGAAAACGAAAAATGGGCATATCACACGAGCGGCCAACGCGAGCGACCCCTTGCACGAGCGGCCCGCACGCGCGACTTCTAGCAGTTTCTAGTTTTGCTTGTTTTAGGATAAGGGACTGTCTGGAATAAAATTTATATACTATTTGGGTACTGTTTGGGAAATTTATTAAATCAGAATCTTAATTTGTTATGTTTAGACGATTAAAACGATGAATTGTGACTTGTCAATCCCCGTACGCACGTTGATTATATAATTCAGTTAATTTTCTCATGTTTTAAAGTTTCATGACATACATGTGGTGTCAGTTGTACATGCATGATGAGTGTGAATGTTGGTCAGTATGGAAAAGAGTAATGGTCAGTGTGGCATAGTGAGTGCGGTTGAGATTGTGTTGTGGACACTCCATGGTAAGTGAGTACCAAAGTGTGTTGTGATTGAGATTGTGGGAAGGGTGTCTTTGAAATACGATGGTGGCAAAACTGGACACTCCCTAACGACCATGGTATCATCAAAGTGTGTGAAGCCGAACTTGGACATTCCTTGGCACCCATGGAAGTGCTAAAGTGTGGCCTACGGACACTCCCTGATACCCAAGTCTGGATACTGCGTGAGGGTTCCTCTAGTATTTGCATGGCGGATTAGGTAGTCAAAGTGTGAGGCAATGGACACTCCCTGGTACCCCAGACCAAAGTGTGAGGCAAACTGGACATTCCCTGGCACCCTGGTGCTAAAGTGTGGCTATCGGAGTATTTCAACGATACTGGTGTGTGATAGTGGGTTGTTGAGTTTTGTCGAGAGAAAAGAGTCGGTAAGATGAGATGGTGCATGGTTCTTACACACGGTCACATATATGTGAATTATATCTTTTAAATAATATTGTGCTTGTTTCCTAAAATGAACTCCTTGCTTTAATGTAAACTGGTTGTATTAAATGAGAATAGGGAAAATGGTAAATGAGTATGTGTTACATTCAAAATTATGTTTTTAATACTCACCAGCTTCTTGGAGCTGACGGTGTTGATGCGCCCTGGACATTTGTGTTCAGTCTTTTCAGGTTATGACTACGCGGGGCCTTATGACTATGCAAACTGAGAACGGCTGCTTTTGGAAGATAAAACTGTTATTAAGATTCTATGCTTTAATTCATGAACTGGTTTGTAATAAGGATGACTTTAATAGACGATAGATATTGTTTTGTTTTATGGTGTCTTGTGCCTTAGTAGACCCCTTACTGGTAATATGTAATAAGTTAGAATAACTTTGTAAGCTTTGATTGCTCAACTCTGATTATATGTTTTTGTTGTTCGACGTTTGGGACGGAATCGATCCTTTAAACTATCGCGACCTACGGGTCCATTAAGGAAATTAAACGCTTTCCATATTTATGCTACGTCGGGGCGTGACACAATCATACCCAAAATCACATAATTTTTTAACCATTCACAGTCTCTTGTATTTGTCTTAACCTAACATCTGGTAGGTAAGCATTACGAGCAACGTACGTGAAAATTTCGAATAATTTAAGCTAATAGTGTCAGAATTTTGGGTTTGATTGAATGAATTTTTGAAGTTCAAGGATCCAATTGCAAAAAAAAAAAAAAAAAGATTATTGACCCAATTGAAAATAGGTGTATAGTTTAATGGACTAAAGTGTAATTTGCCCAATATTAAAAAACTAAATCTATAAAATATTGGAAATTTGTAAACTATTGTAAGTTAGGGCTAAACCGCGCCGCCTCTCTCTCTCCCTCTCTCTCTCTCTCTCCTCTTGGACAACTGCGCCGTCCCTCTGACTCTCTCTCTCTCTCTCTCTCTCTCTCTCTCTCTCTCTCTCGAAGCAGCACCACACCATTGACTCCTCGACTACGAGTCTCCCACCACGCTGCGACCACGAGCCCCTCACCACACTACAACAAATCTACTTTTTTTTACGCACACTTTGCTAATAGTGGAGATAGACATCTCTAAATAGCCCACTCAAACACTTTCAGAAAGAAACCACTGGTCACACCCACCATCGCTGTTCTCACACCCACCACCACCACTGTCGCTCGCCACCACCAATGTTGCCGCCGCTCACCTCCACTAGCCTCGCCGCTGCTCACCTTTAACGTTACTAGTCAAACTGGTCCGTTTCATGAACCGGTTCACAGGTCAACCGGTTCAACCGACCGGTCTGGTCCAGATTTTAAAACAGTGTCCCAAACTAAGTGTCCACTTTTGAAAGTCAACTTCAAAACTTATTAACTTCATATAATATCCTTACAATAAAGATAAAGTAACATTTATGTGTGGATCAACCTAATTTTATTGAAGGATATTGACAATACAAATTTTAGAAAGCACCACATCACTTTTTTTTATAAATATAAATACAATGAAACACACACTATTAAATTTATATTTATTACATATAGTATATACTCCCTCTATCCCATTTTATGTGTCCCTCTTTCCTTGTTGGAAAGTCCCAAAATTATTGTCCACTTTCGTAAATTAGTATGCAAATTTAACTTAGTTTCCCAAACTACCTTTAATTTCCTTGCAATTAACACAAATAAAAAAAGAAAAGAAAAAAGTGCATGATTTTGGGCAATTGTGGAAAGTAAGTG
Source organism: Hydrangea macrophylla (assembly GCA_033977485.1). Lineage (NCBI taxonomy): Eukaryota > Viridiplantae > Streptophyta > Magnoliopsida > Cornales > Hydrangeaceae > Hydrangea > Hydrangea macrophylla. The sequence goes on from CM066993.1 coordinate 57,708,804, forward strand.
TACATCTTTTTTGTCCCCTTAAATAGTTGGATTCCCCAAGAGAGATATATAAAATGGAACAGAAGGAGTATATAGTAGCAATAATGCTAGGTATATATACTTTTTACACACTTTTTGACACACTATGCTTTAAATGCATGTACCTTCTGTTGTTTGAATTTTTCACACTTTTCTGTGCACCACTCACACAACACAGGGTACATGCATTTAAAGCTGTGCCAAAAAGTGTGTGAATGTAGTAGTGCTCATATAGTAGAACTAGTATAAGAACAAAAAAAAAAAAATAGAGACCCTACTCATCCACTACCCCCCCCCCCCCCCCCTCCCCAACGAAATGGCTGACTTTAGAGCAAAAAAAATCCCCCTCCCCCCCCCCCCCCCAGATTTCCCATTCATTCCCTCTCAAATTCCCCTAAAAAAAACCCTAGTTATCACTACACCACCTACCTACCTCCCTCCGCCACTGCGACCACTACCACTGCCGGCATCACTATTTTGGGTTTTCTACAGGTCTGTCTGTCTGTCTCTTTCTCTCTCTCTCTCTCTCTCTCTCTCTCTCTTTATATATATACTGCATGCTCGTGTGTGTGTATGTTCCTGTGAGTTTTTTGGTATGTGCGTGTTTATGCCAAACATCACACATATGTCGGTGAGATGCCGCCCCGAAAGAGGCTTACATACTCAGAACCTTCGACCTCATTACTGGATCAACAGTGGGATCCAATACCTGAGCAGGGTATCTTGTGTGTTGATCAGGTGAGTTTACAGCATATTGATGAGAGGGGCAACCTTGCAGACGATTCGATAGAGACTCCATCTAGTGAGCCACAGGGCAGTAGCGTTGGTAAGATATCAGTATAATCTAATGTGATCATTTGACAATTTAACTAAATTCATTTGTTCAATTATGAACCAAAACAATGTTAGAGATTAATCTAGGTATTTAGTTTAGCATCTTCCCTGTGGGATCGACCCGGACTTAACCAAATTACTACTTGCACGATTACCTACACTTGGGTATAGCACACAAGCGCACACAAAAAAAAATTCTTGTGTCACTAATCTAGTCTCAGTTGAAATTCTTGGTCAGTAACTATTTCTAACTACTTATAATTATCAGAGTTGATAATTTAACACAATAACTTAGGTTTGAAAACTTCACTCAACCTTATAATTATCAGAGTTGTGTATTATCATGTAAGTTGCGAACTGTTTGTTCCCACAAGTAAAATTGGTCGCACCTCAAACACGACAAAAGAAACTTATGGGAAGAAACGGTATGCAAAAAGAACTTCCGGTTATCACATAACGCAAAAAAAAATAGGTTTTGACATACTTAGGCTTGAAAAAGCTAAGTATGGGGGGTGAAACGATAAACCGTCTATCCGAAGGACATGAAACTTAACTCGCACCTCAAACACGACAAAAGAAACTTGTGGAAAGAAATGGTAAGCAAAAAGGTCTTCTAGTTATCACATATCTCCAATAAAATAAGTTTTGACATACTTAGCCTTGAAAAATCTATGTTTTTGGCGTTTGGGGGGTGAGGAAACAATAAACTGTTGATCCAAAAGACATGAAACTTAACTCGCACCTCAAACATGACCAAATAAACTTGTGGGAACAAATAGAATACAAAACAGACTTTCGATTATCAAATATCACGAAAAAAAAATAGGTTTTGACATACTTAGGCTTGAAAAAGCTAAGTTTTGGTGGTTTGGGCAGGTGAAACAGTAAACCGTCTTTCCGAAGGACATGAAACTTAACTCGCACCTCAAACAAGACAAAAAAAAAACTTGTGGGAAGAAATAGTATGCAAAATAGACTTCCGATTATCACATAACGCGAAAAAAATAGATTTTGACATGCTTAGGCTTGAAAAAGCTAAGTTTTGGTGGTTTGGGGGGTGAAACAGTAAACCATCTATCCGAAGGTCATGAAACTTAACTCGCACCTCAAATACGACAAAAAAAACTTGTAGGAAGATATGTTATGCAAAACAAACTTTCGGTTATCACATAACACGAAAAAATAGATTTTCACATACTTAGGCTTGAAAAAGCTAAGTTTTGGTGGTTTGGGGGGGGGGGGGGTTTGAAATGGTAAATTGTCTATCCAAAGGACATGAAACTTAACTCGCACCTCACACACGACAAAAAAATTTATGGGAAGAAATGGTAAGCAAAACAGACTTTCGGTTATCACATAACGCGAAAAAATAGGTTTTGACATACTTAGTCTTTAAAAAGTTATGTTTTTGGGGTTTGGGGGTGAAACGGTAAATCGTCTATCCGAAGGACATGAAGCTTAACTCATACCTCAAACATGACAAAAGAAACTTGTGGGAAGAAATGGTAAGCAAAACGGACTTCCGGTTATCACATAACTCCAAAAAAAAATATGTTTTGACATACTTAGGCTTTAAAAAGTTATGTTTTTGGGGTTTGGGGGGTGAAACGATAAATTATCGATCCGAAGGATATGAAACTTAATTCTCACCTCAAACATGACAAATGAAACTTATGGGAACAAACGATATGCAAAACGGACTTCCGATTATTACATAACGCGAAAAAATTAGTTTTGACATACTTAGCCTTTAAAAAGCTATGTTTTTGGCGTTTGGGGGGTGAAACGATAAACCGTTTATCCAAAAGGCATGAAACTTAACTTGTACCTCAAGCACGACAAAATAAACTTGTGGAAACAAACAAAATACAAAACGGACTTCTGGTTATCACATATCACGAAAAAAAATAGGTTTTGACATACTTAGGCTTGAAAAAGCTAAGTTTTGGTGGTTTGGGGGGTGAAACGGTAAACTGTCTATCCGAAGGACATGAAACTTAACTCGCACCTCAAACACGACAAAATAAACTTGTGGGAAGAAATGGTATGCAAAACAGACTTTTGATTATCACATAACGCAAAAAAAATAAGCTTTCACATACTTAGGCTTGAAATAGCTAAATTTTGGTGGTTTGGGCAGGTAAAACGGTAAACCGTCTATCCCAAGGACATGAAACTTAACTCGCACCTCAAACACGACAAAAGAAACTCGTGGGAAGAAACATATACAAAATAGACTTCCGGTTATCACATAACGCGAAAAAAATAGGTTTTGGCATACTTAGGCCTGAAAAAGCTAAGTTTTGGTGGTTTGGGGAGTGAAACGGTAAACCGTCTATCCGAAGGACATGAAACTTAACTCACACCTCAAACATAACAAAAGAAACTTGTGGGAAGAAATGGTAAGTAAAATGGACTTCCTGTTATCACATAACTCCAAAAAAATATGTTTTGACATACTTAGGCTTTAAAAAGCTATGTTTTTTTTTTGGGGGGGGGGGGGGGGGTGAAATGATAAACCGTCGATCCGAAGGACAGGAAACTTAACTTGCACCTCAAACATGACAAACGAAACTTGTAGGAACAAACGGTATGCAAAATAGACTTTCGATTATCACATAACGCAAAAAAAAATTAGTTTTGACATACTTAGGCTTGAAAAAGCTAAGTATGGGGGGTGAAACGATAAACCGTCTATCCGAAGGACATGAAACTTAACTCGCACCTCAAACACGACAAAAGAAACTTGTGGAAAGAAATGGTAAGCAAAACGGTTTTCAGTTATCACATATCTCCAATAAAATAAGTTTTGACATACTTAGCCTTGAAAAATCTATGTTTTTGGCGTTTGGGGGGTGAGGAAACAATAAACTGTTGATCCAAAAGACATGAAACTTAACTCGCACCTCAAACACGACCAAATAAACTTGTGGGAACAAATAGAATACAAAACAGACTTTCAATTATCAAATATCACGAAAAAAATAGGTTTTGACATACTTAGGCTTGAAAAAGCTAAGTTTTGGTGGTTTGGGCAGGTGAAACGGTAAACCGTCTTTCCGAAGGACATGAAACTTAACTCGCACCTCAAACAAGACAAAAAAAACTTGTGGGAAGAAATAGTATGCAAAATAGACTTCCGATTATCACATAACGCGAAAAAAATAGGTTTTGACATGCTTAGGCTTGAAAAAGCTAAGTTTTGGTGGTTTGGGGGGTGAAACAGTGAACCATCTATCCGAAGGTCATGAAACTTAACTCGCACCTCAAATACGACAAAAAAAACTTGTAGGAAGAAATGTTATGCAAAACAAACTTCCGGTTATCACATAACACGAAAAAATAGATTTTCACATACTTAGGCTTGAAAAAGCTAAGTTTTGGTGGTTTGGGGGGGGGGGGGGGGGTTTGAAACGGTAAATCGTCTATCCAAAGGACATGAAACTTAACTCGCACCTCACACATGACAAAAAAACTTGTGGGAAGAAATGGTAAGCAAAACGGACTTTCGGTTATCACATAACGCGAAAAAATAGGTTTTGACATACTTAGTCTTTAAAAAGTTATGTTTTTGGGGTTTGGGGGTGAAACAGTAAATCGTCTATCTGAAGGACATGAAGCTTAACTCATACCTCAAACATGACAAAAGAAACTTGTGGGAAGAAATGGTAAGCAAAACGGACTTCCGGTTATCACATAACTCCAAAAAAAAATATGTTTTGACATACTTAGGCTTTTGGGGTTTGGGGGGTGAAACGATAAATCATCGATCTGAAGGACATAAAACTTAATTCTCACCTCAAACATGATAAACGAAACTTATGGGAACAAACGGTATGCAAAACGGACTTCCGATTATCACATAACGCGAAAAAATTAGTTTTGACATACTTAGCCTTGAAAAAGCTATGTTTTTGGCGTTTGGGGGGTGAAACGATAAACCGTTTATCCAAAAGGCATAAAACTTAACTTGTACCTCAAGCACGACAAAATAAACTTGTGGGAACAAACAAAATACAAAACGGACTTCTGGTTATCACATATCACAAAAAAAAAAAAAAGGTTTTGACATACTTAGGCTTGAAAAAGCTAAGTTTTGGTGGTTTGGGGGGTGAAACGGTAAACTGTCTATCCGAAGGACATGAAACTTAACTCGCACCTCAAACACGACAAAATAAACTTGTGGGAAGAAATGGTATGCAAAACAGACTTCTGATTATCAGATAACGCAAAAAAAATATAAGCTTTTACATACTTAGGCTTGAAAAAGCTAAATTTTGGTGGTTTGGGCAGGTAAAACGGTAAACCGTCTATCCCAAGGACATGAAACTTAACTCGCACCTCAAACATGACAAAAGAAACTCGTGGGAAGAAACATATACAAAATAGACTTCTGGTTATCACATAACGCGAAAAAAATAGGTTTTGGCATACTTAGGCTTGAAAAAGCTAAGTTTTGGTGGTTTGGGGAGTGAAACGGTAAACCGTCTATCCGAAGGACATGAAACTTAACTCACACCTCAAACATAACAAAAGAAACTTGTGGGAAGAAATGGTAAGTAAAATGGACTTCCTGTTATCACATAACTCCAAAAAAATATGTTTTGACATACTTAGGCTTTAAAAAGCTATGTTTTTTGGGGTTTGGGGGGGGGGGGGGAGGGGGGGTGAAACGATAAACCGTCGATCCGAAGGACAAGAAACTTAACTCACACCTCAATCATGACAAACGAAACTTGTAGGAACAAACAGTATGCAAAACAGACTTCCGATTATCACATAACGCAAAAAAAATTAGTTTTGACATACTTAGCCTTGAAAAAGCTATGTTTTTGGCGTTTGGGGGGTGAAACGATAAACCGTTGATCCAAAAGACATGAAACTTAACTCGCACCTCAAGCATGACAAAATAAACTTGTGGGAACAAACAGAATGCAAAACGGACTTCCGGTTATCAAATAATGCAAAAAAAAAAAAAAAAAATTAAAATCCTTCAGCCTTAAATTGCTAAGTTTTGGTTGTTTAGGTGGGTGAAACGGTGAATCGTCGATCCTATAGACGTGAAACTTAACTCGCACCTTAAACACGAAAAAAAAAAGTTGTGGGAAAACACGGAAAGCAAAACGGACTTCCAGTCATCACATAACGTGATACTTTGGCTTGAAATAACTATGTTTGGGGGGTTTTGGGGGGTAAAACGGTAAACCGTCAATCCGAAGGACATGAACCTTAACTCGCACTTCAAAGTACATTATCAATCATCTAAATTAGTATCTTCATCTATTAGGATTAATTCTTCAACATCATCACAATACTCCATTAATGTTTCATCTTTGATGGCTGAAAACTCAATTTATAATTACTTGATATTTCACATATTTATGTTCAATCACTAACTTAAATGATACTATTGCTTTCTACTGGTTTCATGCAGATTGGGTGTGGATATGGTGGATCAGAAGATAGTCGGCCATATCTTATTACTTTTTGTTATGTAGTCTGACAATTTGTTATGTAGTGAAGAATTATGTGGATATGGTGGATGGGTCTATAGTCAGACACATCTCGTTACTTTTGTTATGTAGTTTAACAATTTGTTATGTAGTGAACAATGTGATAATACTTTTGTTAATCGTTAGTTTTTTTGTTGGGAACGTGAACAATTAACGATATTACTTTTTGTTGCTTAATGAAGTTACTCATAAACATTAAGACTTTTTATGTTTAATATGATTGTCTCTTTTGGTTTTGAAAATTATTGTAATAAACAGGAACGAACAAGATTATAGTATATTCAAATAGTTCTATTTACTAGAATATACGTTTGGCGACGAAATTTTTTCGTCGCTAATACAAGCAAATTATTTTATATATTTGGCGACAAAATTATTTCGTCGCCATTACATATGCTGAAAATGAATTGGCGACGAAAATAATACGTTGCCATTGCATATGATGATTTGGCGACGATATTTTTTTGTCGCCATTGCATATGATCAATTGGCGACAAAATTAATTCGTTGCCATTACATATGCTGAAAATGAATTGACGACGAAAATAATTCGTCGCCATTGCATATGATGAATTGGCAACGAAATTCTTTTGTCGCCATTGCATGTGCTAAAATTGAATTGGTGACGAAATTAATTCGTCGCTATTGCATATGATTAGTTGGCGACAAAATGAATTCGTCGACATTGCATATGCTGAAAAGGAATTGTCGATGAAAATAATTCGTTGCCATTGCATATAATGAATTGGCGATGAAATATTTTCCTCGCTAATGCAAAATTACTACTACAAAAATGACTCTTTTGGCGACAAAATGTGCATCAGTAGCGATGAAAAATTTGACCAATAGCAACGAAATTTTTTCGTCGCCATTTTTGTCTATGGTGACAAAAGATAAATTTCGTCGCCAAGGACCTTTGGCTACAAGGCAAAGGCGACAAAATTGGCGATGAAATTTTTTCGTCGCTAAAGCCTTTAGTGACGAAAAATGGACTTTTGGCTACGAAATCTGTTTGTCGCCAAAGCACATTTTTTGTTGTAGTATGAGATCGCATGAGAAGAATTATCCAACACACGATCTAAATTGGCCGCCGTGATTTTTGCATTGAAGATTTGGCGTCATTATCTATACGGGGAGAAATGTGAGATCTATACAGACGATAAGAATTTGAAATACTTAGATTTAAACATGTGGCAAAGGAGATGGCTAGAGTTGATGAAGGACTATGATTTGTCAATTCAGTATCATCCGGGCAAAGAGAATGTAGTCGTCGATGCTCTTAGTCGTAAAGCACCAACCAACATCGCATTAGATTTGACTTCTCAGAAAGAATTGATTCAAGATATGGAGAATTTGGAGCTTGAGGTAATTTTGAGGATTGAAAGTGGCTTAATGTCGACAATTGTTGCTCAACCACTATTGATTCACGAGATCACAGAGAAACAACTTCAAGATGTGGTTTTAAAGAAGATTTGTGATGAGATTCCAATGGATAAACAAGCGGGATTCACTTTTGAGAATGATGTTTTGAGATTAAGGGGTAGAATTTGTGTACCTGACGAGAAAGAATTGAAACGGAATATTCTAGATGAAGTACACAATACGAAGTACACCGTTCATCCGGGAAGCACCAAGATGTATAGAGACTTGAGACATGCTTATTGGTGGCCAGGAATGAAGAGAAAAATAGCACACTATGCTTCACGTTGTACGAGTTGTCAACAAGTGAAGGTCGAATGTCAAGTACATTACCGATAGCCGAGTGGAAATGGGAACACATAATAATGGACTTTGTTAGTAGGTTTCTGAGGTCGAAGAAATCAAATACTATTATTTGGGTGATCATTGACCGTTTGACAAAGTCGTTGCACTTCCTACCACTTCGAACAACTAAGCCGATAACGTTAGCTAAGTTGTATATCCGCGCGATTGTGAGACTACATGGTGTTCCATTTTCTATTATTTTCAGATAGAGATAGTGATTTTATATCGAAGTTTTGGAGAGCCTTGCAAGAAGCAATGGGTACCAAATTGCATTTCAATACCGCCTTTCATCCTCAGACCGATGGTCAATCGGAAAGAGTAATCCAGATTTTGGAAGACATGCTTCGGTTATGTGTACTTAATTTTTATGGTGATTGGGAAGACCATTTGCCGTTGATTGAGTTTTCATATAACAATAGTTTTCAGACGAGTATAGGAATGGCTCCTTATAAAGCTTTGTATGGTCGTGTATGTCATTCACCGATTAGTTGGACGAAAGTTGGAGAAAGAATGATTGAAGGGCTGAAAATTGTGCAAGAGACGACAGACAAATAAAGGTAATACGATAACGGTTACTAACAACTCAAAGTAAGTATAAGAGTTATGCCGACAAGCGTAGGCGACCAGTGGAATTTGACGTGGGAGAGTTGGTTTACTTGAAGGTGTCACCTTCAAAGGGGATCACTAGATTTGGGAGATACGGGAAACTCAACCGAGATACGTAGGACGTTTTGAGATCATTGGGAGATTGAACTTGACGAGTGAGTATGTTTAAGTTCGTATCGATTAAACGTGAAGAGTGAGTATGCTTAAGTTCATAATGTGTTTCATATATTGTTGTTATGAAAACATTTGACAGACAATAGAGATCAAGTAATGACTCTGACGTCGAATGAGATTCAGAGTGATTTGACGTATGTTTCTTATCCACTAGAGTATTGCATCGGAAGGATCAAGTCTTATGGAATAAAGTGATATCAAAAGTGAAAGTGCTATGGCGTTGCCATACGGTGGAAGAGATGACATGGGAAATAGAAGATGAGATGCATACCCAATATCCGCACCTTTTCGATACATGAATTACAAGTTTGGGGACAAACTCCTTTTAAGGGGGAGAGTATCATAACATTCGCATTTGTGTTATTGCATATCATTACATTGTCATGCATGATAATGTGATGTGTTGTGCATTTTGGGCACATGTTTGAGTGAGTTTTGACTCATGTGCAAATTTGGGTGTCTGTGTTAGAGAACCCTTTGAGGCGATGTGAATGAGTATTTTGTGGTTGTGACATCTCTCCGGGTATGAGACGGTCACTGTGGAATACCTTAAATGTTTGTCTGGAAATAAATATTTACCTGTGTATTTCAATATCTGTATTATTTCTGGTTTAGAATATAATTCTGTTGTTAGATTTAGTATCCTGGTGAGGACGAATTAACACACTATTAATTTGGTAGGTTAATTAGCAACTTCAGAAAACTCAAATAAGAATTTGCGTTTTAGCAACCAAACAGAACTTAGTCGAAAACTTTTATAGTTTCGAGGTTTCAATTGTAAAGCTATGAATTAGCTGTGCAGAAAGTTTCAGAGACTGTTTAGGAGATTTGAAAACTAGCGGGGAGGTAAACACAATTTTTGGAAGTGTTGCCTATATATAGATAGAGATGACTTTAGATATTTCATCAAAGCTTCTAACCTAAGTTTTAAGAGGAGGCCAAAGAGTGATATAGTTGCTTCGAGCTTCAAGACGACCCTTCGTCTGTCTGTTTTTCACCAAATTTCGTATTCGAACTCCTCGAGGTAAGGCCGTCATTTTGATACCTATTAGGCCTTGTGTAACAACCTACATTTTCATTTAATTATTTTTAATTTTGCATTTCCATGTTTAATCTGTATTACTGGTGTTATTTGAAATTATCATGTTCTAAACTTTACTTTTTATCTTATTTCATTGTCAAAATTATTTTTGGGGTCAAACTACAATTTGTAAATTTAGTAATACCTGTCTTGGATTTCAAAATCTGTATTTCAAAACAATGGAAATATTTTCTTTTAACTCAAACTGTATTTTTATAAAACCAGAAAATTAATTCCTATGTTAAAATGAATTTTCTGTATTTTTGTGGTGATCTGCGCGTCGCAAAGATACCAGTTTATGTTCAAAACTGTCTGCGCCGCGTTGATCTCCCACGATTTGGGAATCTCCACCAATCATGAGGTGACACTTGCTTTAATCCCATTAATGCTACCAATCATTACTAGGCTTGTTTGGTTAATGCATATGTGTGTGTATATTGCTAGGGCCATAAGCTATTTTTGCCAAACAACCAAAGTAATTCCTAGACTACTTGGTTGTGTCTTGTTTGGGAGTGTCATTGTGTGTGTGCTATTTTGTGCCTTGATTCTTCATTTCCTAAACACCTTGTGTTGGCCCCTATAACTCTACACTTGACCTTTAACACACTGGGGAGATCTTTCATCTATGTATAGACTTATATACGTATATGCATATCTTGTAATTAGTAAATTTGAAAACAAATCAATTTGTTGAGTATGGGAGAATGATCTTGGCCCCCAAGTCTTGATCTTCTATATATATTCTCTATACTCTTACACAGCTCACATCTTTTGCACAATACAAACACAGAGAGAGTTGAGAGAGATAGTAGTTTACAGAAAATTTCTTAGAGAGAGAGAGAGCCCTAGGACTCCATAGCCAAAGCTTAGATTTGGATTCTTATTGTGCTCATCTTTCTCAACAATTTCTCTATATTCAATCTTAGTGAGTATCATTAACTCACTCCTAATGTAATTTTCTACTTGTTTACTGCTTGTATGGTTTGTAATTGTGAACCACCATTGTCAATTTTAACCATGGAGCTTGAGCTTGAAAAACATGATTTTCCAACCTCAACCAAAATTCATTTTCAAAGATGAATATGAAAGATTATAGTACATAGAGACTATGGTTTAAGTTATAGAGCCTAAGTCATTCGTATCGCGACGTATATTAAAAATGAAATTTTGTCACCTCTCAGTTTTTCGTAAAATCCAAGAGCTACGATTGAAATTAGTTAAAACCGATCGCGTATTCACGTTCCTTGCGGTAAAACGAAGAGAACCATATATTACAAGTCATGTTTGCATTCGGATTTCAAAATGGGTTAAAAATAGGCTTTAAATTCGTAACAGGGGAGAAACTGCTGATACCAATTGATTGGTATGTTTGCCAATCGATTGGCACTTTTACCAATCGATTGGCACTTTTACCAATCGATTGGTATGTTTCAGCACTGATGACTTTTAGAAAAACGGTCATAACTTCCTCTAGAAAACTCAAAAATGCACACCGTTTAAAGCGTTGGAAATTAGACTCAAAGACCTTTCTTTTGATGTGTAATTCATCCACAAAAAGTAGATCTCATTTTTGAAGGCATTGCTTCAAAGTAGACCCACTTGTGTTCTAGTAATCGATAAAATCATATTAAAGTATTCTTTGATGAATTCACTGGTTGTTTCATATAAGATTTGATTTCTTCTCGTATATTCATGGTTATCATTCCCAGTACTTTATATTTCTGTATTAAGTCACATGTCATTCATATGGAGTCAGTTGTGCATGCATGGTGAGTGATGGTCAGTGTGGAAAAGAGTATGTGGTTGAGATTGTGTATGGACACTCCCTGGTATTGGTGTACCAAAGTGTGATATTACGATATTGCAGCTAGAGTGTCTTTAAAATGCGACGGTGACAAAACTGGACACTCCCTAGCGCCCATGGTAGCGCTAAAGTGTGTGACGCCGACTTGGACATTCCCTGGCACCCATGGTATTGCTAAAGTGTGGCCTACTGGATACTCCCTGACATGCGTGGTATGGTCAAAGTGTGAGGCATTGGACACTCTTTGGTACCCTGTACTAAAGTGTGAGGTAAACTGGACACTCTTTGGTACCCCTGTACTAAAGTGTGGTCATCTTAGTATTTCAAAGATACTGGAGTGAGAGAGTTGGGTGTTGTGTTGTCGAGAGAAAAGAGTTGGCAAGATGAGAATGGTTGCATTGTTCTCATACACGGTCACATGAATTATGAATTAAAGTTTATTGATGTTATCTTTACTGTTTTATAATGTGAACTCATTTCTATGTTGTTAACCTGTTGAATAATAAGACTGGGAATTGGAAAACCATATGTAAGTATGTTTTACATTCAAACATATGTTTCTAATACTCACCAACTTCATGAAGCTGATGGCGTTGATGCGCCCTGGACATTCGTGTCTAGGCTCTTCAGGTTATGTTCATGCTGGACCATATGATTGTGCAAACTGAGAACAACTATCCGAAGAGGAATTTGTTATTATTTGTTTTAAGTTATGAACTGGTTTTGTAATAAGGATAACTGTAATAGATAAAATATTTTATTTTATTTCAAGGCAGTTTGTGCCTTTAAGAGATCACGTGTTGTAATAACTTTTAAGTTAGAAAATTTTTGTAAGTCTAGATTGCTCTACTCTGATTCATATTATTATATTGTTCGACGTTTGGGACAGAATCGATCCTTTGAACTGTCGTGACCTACGGGTCCTTAAAGGAAATTTAATGCTTTCCATATTTATGCTACATCGGGGCGTGACACCTTGTTTGGCCAGGTTTTTGGAAAAGTTATTTTCTAGAATTTTTCATAAAAGTTGATAATCGGACTTTTGATCCATAGGGATTGTACTAGATGGATTTCTGCACGTACTTTGTACTTGGGTTTTCTTTGGATCGTAGTTTAACAGCGTTATTCGGTGGTGAGTGATTCAACTATGTTTTTGAAATGATTTCTTGACATGTATTCATGTTTTGTGTGAATATCATGTCTTAGTTCATAGAGATATATTGTGTAGTTCATATTGGGCAATTATATTGATCAGTAGGCCTAATAGCATAGTGACATGATTTGTTTACCCTGAGTATGGTGATATGTATTTGAGCATGTTGAGTTGGTTATTTGGGTCAAAGGAGCACGTGGTTACTTAGCCATTTTGTGGAGCCGATATAGGCATTAAGGTCGCACGATTGAAGAGAAGAATCGTGGGTCTAACCCTTTCGCGTTGACTTATTGGCGAGGAGTCGCAGATTGGGAGTATGGGACATACACGTGAGGCTCTGGTGACTAATATGAATTGTAGAGATGTGAATGCGGGCATATTTATCATTCATGTGCATATGTTGTTTTATTCACTAAGCGTTGGCTTAAACAAATCGAATATGTGTGGTTATTCAAATAACTATTACAAGTATTAATGCCGCGCGAGGAATTACAGAAGTGAGCACATGGGTTTGGGAGTTCACTTAGAAGGCGACTCGATATGTTGATCTCGTTGTTTTGTAATAGACTTATTATAATAAGAATCGTTATGACTTTTGGACCATGTTTAACTTAGAATCGTAGATTGGATTTGAGATGTTGTAATAGACAGTGACTTGTTGTAATTATGTTTAAGTAATGTTACAATACAGTTAGGATTACTTTGAATCGAGTTTGGAGTGCGTGTTTAATTTCTGAACAAATTTAAAAAGCTTTTAAAATTAGAAAATTTGCAGGATGTGTAATGCTGCCATAAACCAGCTGACTAGTTGAGAAAACAGTCGACTGGAGTGTCATACCCGCTCCCGCGGCATGTAATTATATTATTTTAGCATGCATAGTATGCTTACTGTTGTGTTAATTAATACGAGTGAAGTGAGTGATGACTCACTAGTTATTGGAGGGTGTCTTTTGAGAACCCAGTATTTGGCCTTGAAGGAAATCCAGAAGGTGGGCATGTGAGAATTCCCTACGATTGGAAAAATGAGTAATAACTCATAATTATGTGCTTAAATATTTATTTAGGCATATGTGAATATAATTGATTATTATATTAATGATAGCGACTCATCGGAGTCATTAGATACTCGATGAGGACGAAATTGAACACGTTACTTAATTTGATAAGCTAATTAGCAATTTTAAAATATTTTGTAGAAACTTGCGTTTTAGCAACCAAATGGAAATTAGTCGGAAACTTTTATAATTTTGAGGTTTCACTTGTAGAGCTATGCATTAGCTGTGTAGAAAGTTTCAGTGACTGATTAGAAGTTTTGAAAACTCATAGAGAGGTAAACACAATTTTCGAAAGTGTTGCCTATATATAGATAGTGATGACTTTCATAAATTTATAAAGTTTAACCTAAAATTCAAGAAGAGGCCAAATGGAGGATTTCTTGGCTTTGAGCTTCAAGACTCGAATCGACGGAGTTCTACCCATTTGTTTTTCACCAAATTTCGTATTTGAACTCTACGAGGTAAGGTCGTCGTTTTGATATCTATTAGACCTTGTTTAATTAAGTTTTTTCGAAAACTCATTTTCTAAAATTTTCATAAAAAGTTGATAATTGGATTTTTGATCAATAGGAATTGTACTAGAAGAATTACTACACGTTCTTTGTGCTTGGATTTTCCTTGCATTGACGGTTAAGAGCATAAATCGGAGGTGAGTGATATAAATCTTGAATTTTGGATGGTTCTATGGTTTAATGCATTTGATATGCTAGGGACCTTATATAGATATCATGTGTAGTTCATATTGGGCAAAACTCATGTGTAAAGTAGGCCCAAAGTATGTTGAAATGAAAAGCATGATGATTTGCTAGTTGAGCATGTTTATGTGCCTATGTGGGTTAAAGGGGGATTTGTGTTAATTCACCATGAGACGTCCTCTCGAAGGGGGAGGATTAGTAGTGACGACGGTCACTTGCCAACAAAGGCATTAACGTGACATGTCGGAGGGGCATGGGTCCTGGTTGAGTCTTAAGACTTTGGATTGGTGAATGCGCACTTATTCTCTAGAGACCAATAGTTATGAGTTATGATGGATTGGAACAAAATTGTCATACATGGAACATAATTGTCATCTGTATGCTTGATTCATGTTATTCACTAAGTGTTAGCTTAAACAAATCTATATATCTGTGGTTATATAAATAACCATTCCGGAGCAAGGACTAGAGGAGAGAATCGCGGGTAATGATACAAGGAAGGACCGGGAGTTCCTTATGTATATAGAACTTGAATCATGTTTGTAATATATATGTTTAAATAACCATTCTAGAGCAAGGACTAGAGGAGAGAATCGCGGGTAATGAGACAAGGAAGGACCGGGTGTTCCTTATGTATATAGAACTTGAATCATGTTTGTAATATATATGTTTAACTTACGCCGGTTGTTTAACCGTGCAACTTGTAAAAAGACTTGTTTTGTATGCGAGTATGGCACTTGGTTCACCTTAGGACCTTGTTTGCCAAGCCATGTGAAGCTTGTACTTTTGATACTTGTAAATCAGGGGGGGGGGGGGGGGGGGGGGTCTTTGGTTTATTGTATTACTGGTTTGTATGGTTGTGTAAGATCTTAAAATGGTTATCAAAGCTTTTGAAAATGGTTTTGGTTTTAAATGATTTGATTTGAAATGGTTTGGTTTGAAAGGCATGGATTTGAGATGGTTTTGTTGGTTTGGTTCTTTTGGTAAAATGAGTATTATTTTTATTAGTGGCGTCTATGCGGAAGCACCGGGAATTAGCGACGTTTATTAGAGTAGTGCCGATAATTAACGGCTTTTATGAAAAAGCACCGGTAATTGTGAAAACGGCCAAGTGGAGGTTTGGATTTTGCCCAGACCCCATTCGACCAGTCGAGCGGGGCAATTCGACCGGTCGAAATGCCCCCTGCCAGAAATTTCAAACTCCTACTTTCAATGTTCAGAACAACTTCTAATTAGGCATGTGGGTACCTTTGGAGACCCTTTAACCTATGAAACTATTTAATATAACTTTCAAAAATCTTTTTGGAAGTTGGTTATTTGGGAGCAAAACTTTTATTAAGGTTACTTTTGGAACTTTAATCAATGTTGTTAAGCCTTGATGGCATGCCACGTGACTTGGGACCACCTTGTTGGTTCTGGGGCGTGACATGGAGCCTCTTTTCCAGCAACTCACTACATTTTTTTATAGAGGATCAGTCGAATGGGTCCCCAACATAGTCGACTGGGTCATGTTTTCAAATTATATATTTTTGTATAGGCTGGACTTCAATTGACCGGGCTATACCAGTCGACTAAAGATTTGAAGTCTCAGTCGACTGGGCGTAGAAAATAGTCAATTGGATTACGTTCTAAATTCAAAGTTTCTGCTGGACCAGTATCAGTCGACTGGGCATGAGGTGCAGTCGACTGGACTGCTGCTAAACAAAATGTTTTGTTTTATTTCTGCTGTGTGTGTTCTTAAAACTAATTTTTGGGAACGTTAAGGAATTGGTTTAGCCTCGGTGGCATGCCACAAGCTCCAATTCTACTATTGTGGGACCGGACTGTGACAAAATCAACTTACTATGGATGCTTACCAGACAGCCATGGCAATGAAATTGGAAAGTATAGATGAAGAAAGTGTTAAAGCTCTCAATAATATTCTTGCTCAGAAAGTTGTGACAGCAAGAAGTTATAATAAAAATGTTCGCAGTAGACTTTTTGATGAAGGATATATAGTATGAAAAACTATTCTACCAGTTGGAACTAAAGTTTGGGAACTGGTCACCCAAGTGGGAAGGTCTTTTTCAAATTCATAAAGTATTTAAAGGTAGATTTTATCATCTTAAGAATTTGAATGGATGCATTCATTCAAGGAAAATTAATGGAAGATTCTTAAAGCTGTATCACTCAACTATTTGGGAAGAAAGAGAAGAATATAAACAAATTAATAACATATTTTAATTATGTCAAAGATACAATAAAACATGTTATAATATTTAAGCCAAACTTTGGGCTTTTAGCCTAATATTATCCAAGAACCTATTGTACACCTTGACTTGACTGATAATGTATTGCTGCTCTCCTATAGTTTGTTGGAATTCTAGATTCAAAGCTGCCAAGTTATCTTCTATGATTTGAGAATCTTCTTGAATTTTGCCTTGCCTTGCTTTTACAATGGCAAGTTGATCATCAGCTTCTTATAGAGAGGCTTTGAGTGTAGCAATTTTTCCTTCGAAGGTTTTTATCAATTCTCTATCAATCTTGAATTAATGCACCAAATCAGAGGCCTTCTTTCTTTGTTGGATTATTCTATCCATAGTTTGTGTTAAGTAACCCTAGATAGGATAGCAGTGAAGATTCAATGAATTCAGAAAGTCACCAATTGATTGTTTGTCTTCATTGTTGACTTGGTCTTTGGTGAGCAATGTAAGACACAAGAGCTTGGAAATTATCTTCATATCTTGGTCCAAAATTTTTTGAAGCGATTGAAAGTGTTAGGAAACTGCGTTCCCAGAATCCATTGACAGCGCGTATAAGTTGGTACTGCAAAAATTTTACGTGAAAACTACAATAACCCTACAAGGGCGGAACTAGGGTTACCTTAAACTGCTAAAACGGATTGCTGTAGTAGACGAATCGAGAACACGGGCTCGATGACAGCTCACGATCTTCTACAGTATTCCTTTGCTGCCAGAATATCGAACTGAGTGTGGGCTCTTTCGAAATTCTTTCTGTTTTCTGCTCTCCCTCTTTTACGCTCTCTTTTCTATTCCGAGTTATAATTCTCTATATAGAAAAACGCTAGTTGATGAGAGAGCCAAAGCAGCATATATATAGGCTACGATAGGGACCATAAGAAGTCAATAAGGAATAGGCTTCCTTATGGAAGTAGGAAACCCTAATTCAAACTGAATCAGATTCCTATTTCCATAAATTATAATTCATACCACTAAAGAATTATAATTACACTCCTACCCTTATCTCAAAAATATATTTTGAGCTCCATGTTATTAAATGCTTATTATCTCCCCATGTTAAGATTACAGATATCCATTAATTAAATATAATTACTGACAATCATATTTAATTAATTTCTTAAAATTCCTTGAGATCCTCTGCTTAACTTATCTGATATGTCGGATACAAATTCCACCTGCAGGGTTTGACATAATCAAAACTTATAAGCTTTCTCAAGGGGATATCATCAATCCCAAAATTGAGACATGGATTCCATCATTAATTAATATCCACCACACAATTAATATTGCCACACAATCCAATGAGATATTGACCCATTTAAGGATCTCACCCTTTTAGGGATCAAAGTGTAAATATCAAATGTACGTGTCTACAAATTAACTTAGGATTTAGAGCATAAGCACTCATAATAGCCATGATGTATTAATTATCTTATAAGTCAGTATAAAGATAATTACCCCAAGTCAGTCCCGTTTAATACACAAAGTGTACCAGCATAGTGAGTTGAAACTATACCATTTTTCGTAGTCAAGACAAACCTACTACAACACCATGCTGCAGTCCTACCGATGGTGTGTCCAATCCTATCTAAGACTGTAAACCAAAATTTTACATTCTATAATATCTGATGGCCTGATCTTCCGTGTGTAAGCCAAACTCTACACACCAAACCACCTACTATATAGAATGAGAGACACACATGCATAATATTAAATAAATAATATAATACAAACATTGCCCACACAGATTCTCATAAAAATGGATCAACTGATTTTATTAAATGAATAATAAATCAACTACATAAAGCATGGCTTTTAGTATATATCCCTAACAGAAAGGACTAAGAAATGATGTGACTGTAATTAGGTTGAAATCAAGGGGTTGTAGTGCAGGGAGCCCTTGAATGAGTTGCTTAATTTTCTCAATTCGAGCATCCATGTTCTTGGTCGTTGCCTCCGATTTTGAACCTGGTAGCTTCACTACAGATTGTAATGTCTTTTTGAAATCTTCCAGCTCTATTGTAAACATTTGAGGAGGCAAATCTTGCGAAGATGGAGGATGAACTGACTGGTGGTTGGGAAGAAGAAGCAGCAGCTTGTGTAGGTGAAGGTGCATATGCCTGGGAGGTTGAACTTTTTGGATCCTCAGAAGTTGTCTTTGTAGTTTTAGGATCCTTAGTATAAGATAATAAAAGTATTTAGAAGATTTTACATGTAGAATAAGGTCGAATACGATGAATTTGAAGATGTCATTCACCTGAGGAATTGTAGCGAGGATGAGTGTTGTCATCTCTTCTGTCACATTAGGTACATCTGGAATGCTGGTCTTGATGGGCACTATTGGTTTTACCATTGAGATCGGTGTCACTTTAATCGAAGAATTGGCTCGAGGCACTCTCTTTCTCGTTTGAAGGTGTTGGATAAGAGGAGAATCATCGTCTTCATTAGGATCTTCGAAGTTGACAAATTTGGGTGGAGGTGTTTCTGCTTGAACTTGTGAAGATGTTTCCTCTTCTTCAACTTGAGCAAACTTCCTTTTGGGCTTCGGAGTGGGGGTTTTTCCCTTGGTTGCCTTGGAGGGTTTCGAAGTACTCTTTTTAGTTGGTTTTGGAGGAGGTGGTGCCTTGGCTTTGGGTATAGCAGAAAGCGCTTGAGAAGAAATAGAAGATCTAGTGGCAATGATACCTGTAAACCTAAACATTTTTAGAACTTCAAAATCTTGAATAAATTCAAACAATCACATTTATGAGTAAAAGAAATTTACCTTGTTCTTCAGAAGCTATGGCATTGAGTAGATGGCTTTTGTCCGTTGATCCCACCATTCTATGTGGCCACCATACCTCAATGGCACTGGTCTTACCAGGTAAGGTTTGAAGGTTAGTGAATTCAACCTTATTCTGGTAAGAAACTAAGGACTCATTCATCATTGACTCAGAGACTTTAGAAGATTTAACAGACATAAGGGGATGGCTAGGCTTTTGAAAGGACAAGGGATGGATTGGGCCAGCCCAAATTGCCTTAAAAATTGAGAAGGATTATATATCTCTCTAAAGAACTTTGAAGAAGCCTTATTCCCAAAAAATAAATCTCGAGGCACCAGAAAGCTTCCCCAGGCTTGCTTTAAATCATTGGGAAAAGCTCGAGTCAGAAGGTAGATAAGCCAAGAAGGAGGGAGATGTGGTTTATCTGAAGTGTTTTTTAGAAGAGAGAAACGTTGATAAAGATGTAGAGGTCTGTCTTCGGGAAGATTGAAGAAAAAAGCAGCCAAATATGCAAATCCCCTATAAGTAGCAGGGAGAATAGATAGATATAATCCATGTCTAATGGTGGTGTTTGGAGGAATTTCAGGGCTGAGGTCGAGGAAGTAGGCTTGAAGTCATAATTGGAGGGCCTAGATTGGGACCACCTTGAGAGAGATTGAAGGGGTATTGTTGAAGATCAGCACAGGTTCGATAGAGATGACATAGGAAGAAGGGTTCTAGAGCTAATATGCATTTGTTTACGAGAGCTTGGCTAAGAAGGCAAACTCAGTGACAACTCTTTGAGACCTAGTATAACAAATATGTCTCGAGAGCCAGTAGAGGAAGAAACAGTAGAGTTCGGTGTCAATCACCACACCCTCTGTTCTCACATGAATTTCTAGGAAATAGTTGTACCTTAGAGATTTTGGGTCTATCTTGATTGAAAAATCAATCTCAAATTCGACCATGAAGGGATGGACATCCTCTCCATGAGGGAAGAAACCAATGAGGTGACAAATATCAAGGACTGTTTATCCTATAGGGCCAGATTAAAGTTAGAAATGATTATAAATAGGATTCCAAAAATTCACAGCACTTCGGATTAGACAAGGGTCAAATTGGATATTGAATTTGCTAAGAGTAATCCCTCGGAAGACTCCTAGTTCTTCTAGATCAATTTTGTTTAGACTGAACGATTGTATCTACCCATTTGTCCCAGCAGTCATCAAAAGCTTTTGGCCAATGACGATATTTGAAATCCTTGGTTGGAAGTTGAAGAGGTCTTTGATAACCTAATATTTGTCCTCCGAACCTAGGGTAATAAACAGAGAGTTTGAGGGAAGGGCATGAGAAAGCGAGGCCTATGGTCATTGAAGGTTCACAATCGAATATAATAGTGGGGAAAAAGGGTTTCTACGATTAGAGATGACCCACTGCTTGGAACTTGGTATTGGGCATGTTCTTCTGCTAAGGCTTTTTTGAAATTCTCACTGATTTATGCAATTGAAGCACTGGAACTAGGCATGATTGGTATTGGAAATGAATTTCAGAAAACAGATTATCGGAACAAAGACGATGTTCCGAGATTAGAGAAATTAGGGTTTGCAACTGGAAGAAGATGAAGAGAAATGAGAAGATTTCTTTTTTGCGTTGAAATTTGAAGTTCATTTATAGTCTTGGATGGGACCCATCCCAGCAATCATGGCTTTTCATTTAGTACTAGCCATTGTGACGGTTAAAGAAAGGATCCGTTTAGAAACAATAAAAGAAACTGAACCGGTTCTAATTTAAACATCACATACATTTCATAACCAAAATATTTACAAAATACTTACAGAAATTAAAGGATTGTTCTTAGAATTTACTGGCTAATTTGATGAGCATGAGGAAAACCAAAAGTTATAAGGTTATGAAAGAGATTCCAATAATACAAAAAATTGTCTCTCTCAGCTTCGAGAGTTAATCTCAAATTATGGATCTCCAAAGCTTGATGGTCACGAAGTGTGGTATAGAGTTTTTAGCCTTTCTTTGAAAGCTTCTCATTCTAGCCTTGATTTCTTGTGAAGTGCAGATAGGTGGGTCTTCATCGTCTGTCATCTCTCCATTCCCAAAGATATATTTTTCTTCGAATGTGTTTATTTCATTAAGCAAAATTCAAGAAGACACTTTGGTTTGGTCATATGCATCTTCTAGTCTTTCCAGACGAGCCCAACCATGGTCATGATAAGTGTACCCATCCACATGAGTTCGAAGAGTGCGAAAAGTGAACTGGAGTTGAGCTTGTACATGCACTGAGGGGACCGAAGTCTCCCTACTTAGAATGTGGCATCCCCATTCGTAGTTAAAAAATGCCCTCGATTTTAAAGAATGGAAAAAAGGGAAATGTGAAAAGGCAACAAGGAGCCTCATTACCTAAACGAGATGGATGGGTTTAGGGTTGAGAATGGGATGAGTATGGTTGAAGGTAAGACCATATTCACATAGTTGTTCCAGTGCATAGATAGGGTCGATGAGTGGTTCTTCGATGGGATCAAAAGGTTTGACTGTAGTGGTAGGGAAGCCAAGCTGGGCATAGTCAAAGAGAAGAACTTTTTCTTCATATTCCTGTGTGAACATGGCACATTTGTTTAGAATCTGGGGGAATAATGTTCAATAGAGAATTTTTCATGGGTAGCTCTTACTAATGTATGAACAAGAGGCCTCCCTTAAGGATAAAGGTGTTTTTTCGATTTGAATTGAAGACTGGGAGGACTTATGGAAGAAGTAAGCCAAGCGTTTAGAAGATTCTGTTTAGGGGTAAAATTCTTTGTAAAAGGTTGATAAGGTTTAATTATTCTGCTTCGAACAACATCTTCAGCCGCTTCGAAGTAGTCAAAGTTAGGATACAGTACCGAAGGAGTGGTGAGAGGGGTTTCAATTTAGAGAGTTTAGTAATAAATTTCTAGCGTTGTGGGCCATTTAACAATTTAAAATATTATTTAAGTGAAGTGTTCTTTTTAGATATTTATTATGTTTTGGAGTCGAATTTAAATCTTGGTTTGACTTTTATGGTTGGATGTTGGCCGTTGATATAGCTCATGTGAGTAATGATTTATTCGGTACAGACTGTGTGATGTTTTTATATTGCAAGCACCTTCGATGATTGGACAGCTGTATATTGGTTGAGGGTAATCACCATACTTAGGTTTCAAAGTTGATGCTCTTTCAGAAGTAGAAGGCATGACATGTGCATCCCATTTTTTCCATCCAGAAAGGGTATAGTGGCTGGAAGGTGGTTCGATTGGGGTTGCTTCATCCCAAGCTATTTGAATTTCAAGTTGTTTAAGTTTGGTTGCAGTTTTTACATCTTCAGGAAGATCGAGTGGGAAATTGTTTGAGCTCTATTCTTGAATCTTGATTCATTGGTTCAAGGCTGAAGAGAAGTAGAAGAGGAATTTGAGAAACAGTATGAAGAAGATGAGTGAAACTGGAAGATGAATTCAAATTTAAATCATGGGCTTCGGTTATTGAGATTGATGGAGAAAGTGTAAACATGCAAGTTGCAAATGGTTATGAAGAAATCACCAATTACACTTATGTTCAAAAGGTAATTGACGTGGGGGGTATGCGTATATCATTAAAATCTAGGCCAACAATTGGATGACACGTGGAGTCTGTGGAGATGTCTGCTGAATATGATGTGGAGATATGAAAGCTTAACACGTGGAAGAATTCAAATAACTCATGTGGGCGCGAGCAGTTCGTTGTTTAACAAGGTCCAAATTCAAAGAACAACCACCAGGGCGCGTGTCACCGAACATGCGTACTAACAATATTGTATGACGGTTATACTGAATAATTTCTGCCCTTGACACTTTGAAAAATTAGAAAAAAAAGTTAGTGGCAGCACGAAGACATATGACGCAATGTAACCATTGTAACCAATATTTACACGAACATGACGAAGTGAACCCAAAGTGCTTCTCGGTTAAGTTGAGCCCATTAACCAACCTCTTCTATCAATTTATTTTAATCTCCGCCTTGAGATTTACCACTTTCTGAATAAGCCCATAAACCAGGGCATGTTTGGAACTTCGGACTTTGAACCCAGTATAAGTGCTTACATGTTAGGCCCATGAGATTCCTCTTTACCCGTATTTATTTCTGATTTTTTTTTTTTTTTAAGATTTGAATCAGTGGCAGACTAGAAATCTGTGTTTGAGGAGGCCAAGTTTATTGGATTTGGGTGTGTTAGTAAACAAGTTTCATGCGTGATAGCAGCATTCTCGAGGCGAAGTTTTTTGGGTCAGTTCATACAATTCTTTATGCGAGAAAAAGAGTCTGACGAGTAGTTGTGGCAATTAGATTTAGGTCTTGTTTCATAATTTCATACAACCAACTGAAAAATTCATCGTTTTTTTTTTCTTCATAATTTCATAACATATGGATATTGTTTTAAAGATCTCGAATTCACATTTACAAAAATATAAATTTTATGAAAAAACGAGTTTGAAAATTTGAAGTTAATAAATTTTAAAGAAAACTAATGAAAACATGTCATAACTAACTCTTAAAGGGTACAAAAAGGAATAAAAATAAGGAAAAAAAGTGATGAAGCACTCTAACTAGTAGGGTTGTACCATAAAACCTGCACACCGAATTGAAGGAAATCAAGTCTAACGGTCGATTTTCAAAAATACATTCACAGAAAGAAATCGAACTGACCAACCGAAAGTGGCAAAAAAACTCGATCGAATCGAGCCTATTGGTCAATTTTTCAACATGAAAAAATGGACAAAAACGACCGATGCAAACCCCTACTAACTAGTACCAAAAAAAAGTAGCTAAGGGCTTTGGCTTTAGAAATGCTCCCTCAAAAAAAAAAATTTAGATTTTTGCTTATATTTACCTCATTTTAAGGCATTTCTCACCAAAAAAATTCTAAAATTTTTTAGAGATATTTCGATCAAGTTCTCAATTTTCTTTTTTATTCTTTTCAAAGTTGACGTCTACCAAAAAAAAACCCAATCTTAAATTTTTTTTATTTATTAAATTTTGAAATGTTTTTTTAGGTTGACATCAACACAACATGTACAATGAAGGAGTGATAATTTCATCTACACAAATAAAAAATAAAAAATGAGAGACTTTAACCAAAACAAGAGAAAAATATATGTTCTTTTGGGCTGTCCTTTTAGCCCTATTGACTTAGAGTGCGTTTGATAAAATTGAAAATTAAATGTTGAAAATTAAGTGCTAAATTTTAAGCACTGAAAATTTTAAGCGATTGAATTTGTAATATTGAAAATAGTGCTTTAACTACTGAAATAGAATGTATTCAGTGATTATTTTCAGTAGAAATTTTTCACTTAAAATTTTCAGTAATTTTTTGACTGTTTTCTCAATTAAGTGGTATATTATCAAACACACTAAAAAATAATAAATATTAAATCTTTTTATTTTCAGTACTTAATTGTTATTGAACATACCTTCAAGAACCTTGCTCCTATTTTCCATATTTATAGTTAAGAGACAGCTTAGCACCAAAAGTTAAAAAAATAAAATAAAAAAAAAAAATTTTAGAGACCCTAACCACCACCTCCTCCTCCTAAGGACCTAAACAGGTATGAATCTGATACTCCTCTTTCTTCGTCTAGGGTTTTTCTCTTTCTGGGTATAGACCACTGAAATCCCAAGGTATGACCCACACACACATACCCACACACACTCCACACACACACAATGTGTGTGTATAACGTATATATATATATATATATATATGAATAAGATCACGTATTTATTCTATTTGTGTTATATCTTTGTCCTAGGGAATAAGTCTAAAAAGCTGATGGATATCATATGTATTTGGCCTTCTGTGTTGTTTTGAAATTCATAGTGATGGAAAAGTGATTCTAAATTCCTTCAAACGAGGTTTCCTTGATGGGTTTTTGATATATCTGAAAGGAAGTATTGTGTAGAATTTTAGATGTAACTAGAGAAATTACAATGACACAACAAAAAAAGAAAAAAAAAATTTATATTAATACAATCAATCTTCTGACACTTTTCTTAACAACAGAAGGGAACAAATAGGGTGGTTTTCTTAGCTAGAAAATTGGCCAATTCATTAAAAATTAACTCTGATTTAGTCACAGTAGTTTTCTCAATTACTTATGAGTAATTGTATTCTAGACGGTTCCTGTTGCCAAGGCATTAATAGAGATGTTGTTAAGATATACAATGAGGAGACGAAGAAGTTGTTAGAAGTCTTGATAAATCGTGCGGTTTGCCTAACTACTGACACTTGGACCTCAATTCAAAATTTAAATTGCATGTGTCTTACTTGCCATTATATAGATGATGACTGGAAAGTACAAAAGTGGATTATTAACTTTTGTCAAATTGATGACAACAAGGGAGATA
Source organism: Hydrangea macrophylla (assembly GCA_033977485.1). Classification (NCBI taxonomy): domain Eukaryota; kingdom Viridiplantae; phylum Streptophyta; class Magnoliopsida; order Cornales; family Hydrangeaceae; genus Hydrangea; species Hydrangea macrophylla. The sequence goes on from CM066993.1 coordinate 57,734,884, forward strand.
ACATTGGTAAAAAGATTGAGTTGTGCGTGCTTGAGTGGGGCATAGGTAGCATTTTCACGTTGAGTGGGGCATAATGCTAGTTCTAATGCCGGGGCAATTAGGTTTTTAACGAGAGTAGCTAAAGATTGGAAGGGTACTGTCTTAGGGCATGAGTTTTTGTACATGAGGTGTTGTCCTCATATCCTCAATTTGATTGTGTGGGATGGGTTGAAAAAACTTGATGGGTCTGTTGTCAAGGTGCGTAAGGCTGTAAAGTATGTAAAGTCTTCTCCAAATAGATTCGAAACTCTTAAGAAGTGGGTTGAGAAACTAAAAATTGATTCCAAGCAACTTTTGAGTGTAGAGGTACCAACTAGGTGGAACTCCACTTATTTAATGTTTAATGTTGGAAAGTGCTGAAAAATTTCAATAGGTATTTGAGAGATGGAGGATGAGGAAAATCAGCCCCAAAACAGGGGTAAAATCAACCCCAAAATGTATGAAAAATCAGCCCAAAACAGGGGAAATCAGCCCAAAACTGTCCACTCTTCCCCACTCGGGTTTCAACCCCACTCCACCCGAACCCGAGGGGTCGGGTCCACCCGACTCTGTGAGTGGATGACGGGTGGTTGTGCAGCAACCTGATAGGCCCACGGGTGGATGATCGGGTGAGCCCCAAACCCGACTCAACCAACTTATGAGCACCCCTATCGATTATGTTGCTTCCAATTGTGTTAATTTTCTCTTGGATCCAATTAATTGCCAACTAGTCTTTCGAAAGGCGATAGCGTTAGGTGAGGCGTTTCACCGCCCTTGAGGCGAGGCGTAAACCTTTCGATTTTCAATTTTTATGATAAAAAATAAAATGAATAGTAATAAACTAAAAAATAGGATTGAAAACAAAAAAAACACAAGAAGAATATATTTAACACTGTAAGCTTTTAAGCTTTTCATCTATTCTCTTTGGAGCTAGGTTCTTGCTTTCTCTCAATCGATTTCAATTTTGAAATGTTTGTGATTGGAAAGGAGATATCTTCTTATCTTATTACCTGTTTGCCAACATTGTACCGTGTCTTTATACTTTCTTTTCCTTTTCAAAACATGTGATTTTGAATTTTGACTCTCTCTGCTGTATGTTGTGATCAAATTTTTATTTACTATGAAAGCAAGAAGGTAATCAAGTACGAAAAATGGTGCGTACTGCATCTTCGGCATCTGCCTCACATAAGGAATATCTCAAAATACACGAGAAGAACAATTAGGAGGAAAAGAAATGGAAGAAAGCTGTTGTCACTGGCGTTTTTGTTGTAGATGAAGACCCTGTTTGGCAAAAATTGGTAAAGCTTGACAAAGAAGAAGAGAAGCCTTTAGTTGATAAAGATATTAAAGTCAAGCAGAAGAAGAGGCAACTTAGAGCCAGACGTCCATTCGATCCTATTTTTTCCCATCTCCACCGGCTTTGTTCTCAAAAGTAGTATGAAGCGAAGAGCGCTGAGATACCTGATTTGCCACACATTTATCCTCATCAACGAGTTCATTGCATATCCAGGTATCAATATAATTCACGTGCCTCATTATATCTAAAGCAAAGTTTCAATGCCTGACCGGGTATATCTCTGTTACAAAATACGACCAATATCTGTCTATAGTGAAATGATGGACTCGTTACAAATAGATGATGACTTGTATGCCGACATAAGAGTGCTCTTAAGCTTTTCTACATATACACACATACACACATGTTATACATATCGGTTCTAGTAGTTGTATAGCTGTTTTAGGTTGAAAAGACGGAAAACAGTTTAACCAAAGCACCTGCTGAACAAAGTAGGGAGCCATACTGTATCTCTGAGAATAAGCTCTCTGAGTTCCCCTGTATCGAGCTACAGACAGTCACTCTGATAATGGAAGATGTCACAGTAGGCTTGTGTTTCACAATGCATCCACGCTAAGTGTCATTTGGGCTGTATTTGGGTTGTGAATTTAGAGAAGGAAAGGAAAGAGGAAAGAAAACTTGTTTAGTTGTGTTTCCGTCCATGCTAAAATTACATTAAATGTTAAAACAATTCATATTAATACGTGTAACTTAAGAAAATTGGGAGGGAAGTGAATCACCAAATTCAATTTTTTTCCACTTTATTTTTTTCCTTCCTATTTTTCTTATTAACCAAACAAAGAAAATGTGTTCCTTAGTGTCTCCGGATACCATGGAAATTGCTTCACCTTAGTGTGATGGGATATAATCATTTGCAGCCCTTAGGTGTTTCATTTGTTGCCCACCATAATTGCTGGGCCTAGTATGGGAATTTTCTATCCAAGTGTTAAAACATTTATTCCCTAAGCCTAACCGAATTAATAGTTAAGACTGTTAAGTGAAACAAGATGTGTTTTAGAGATTTTAACCCAAGATGCTAAAATGACATTGTTTTACTTGCATCTAGTTGCACTCTTGGACTAGCTGCTCTACTCGTTTTTTCACCAGTTGGCTACTGTAAAACAAGAATTAATAATGAACCTAGTCGATGATAAAGTGATGGTGTTGTATAATGGCACAACCTGCCAGTAGTAACAAACAATTTGGTCTTCTGGATAGTTTGTTGTATATGACATCGCATATGGAATAACTATTGTTTGTGTGGCATATTTACTCTCTCTTGCTTTTGCATTGCTTCATTTCTTTTTTAATTTTTCCTTTTAGCCCTCTCATGTGTAATAGAATCCATCTTATGTGCTCAGAGATGATACGGAACTTGACAAAATGCTGAAAGACATAGAAGGGATGTTTGGTCAAGGTTAGGTGATAGTGATTTGTGTTTGTGGTTGCCTAAATGGAAAATATTTTTGTTTTTTTTTTTTTAAATTCTAAAAATCTTCTTTTTTCACAAGTTGCAGAAAAGGCATTACAAGCCTGTTCTTCAAGACCTAGGAGACAACGATGAGGAGATGAAAGATTATAAATCCTCAGGATATTCCTAGTCACAGCTGGATAAAAAGGGGACTAGATGCTGTGCCAAACTGCAATGGTATCAGACCAGGGAGACACTGGGATGCGGTGGATTTATTTATTTATTTATTATTATTATTATTATTTTTGTGTGTGGGTAAATTACACTAACTTCCTTTGAAATATGTTACAAATATAGGAAGATTCTTCGTATCTTTGAAAGTTACAGTTGCCTCCCTTCTATTAGTCAACTGTGACTTGTACCATTTTTTGCATATGAAACTTTGCCCTCATAAGATAAATAAAATAACATCTGGAATTTTTCCCTCATCTGAAAAAAGAGCATTTTTATTTTTAATGAATCATTTCATTTAAGTTGATTTGAGTAAGTAATATATTATCTAGGGGTATAATGGTACTTTTGCCTTGTACTTCAGGCTGTTGGTGAGTTGTATGATGGGCAACTATCTCCTGCAGTTCGGAGAGGACTCAGCTGCTAGTTAGTGTTCCCTTGATTTCGGGGTGGACCTTTTACTCTATTTTATTTTATACGCTTAGCGAAAAGAATATTTGTTTGATACACCTAGGACATGGATTCTATAGGAACCAATGGATCGTGACAAGTCCTTACTACTAGCAACGACTTCCTTTTTCATTACTTCATTCTTTTCATATCCCTCTCCTTTGTTCTCAGTTACTCATATCTTTAAGTTCGATCATTGACAAGGTTCAAAGAAAGGGTGGGCCATTGATAAAGAATCGATTCTAAACCACAATGCTGGCCGCTGGCAGGCCTCCGCTTTTCTTTTCATTAATGAAACCTGCCAGTTATTGTGAACTCAAATCAAAAGGACAAAAAAATTAGGATTTTTCAGCTTGTTCAAAAGAAGAAAAAAAAAAAAAAAGACGTGGGTGGCCTTATGACTGGGGTGTCAGTGAGAAAGGTTCTTATAATGTTCGTTTAATCAAGCAACTTTCTTCTTTTTCTTAACTTAAGGAGAGGGAGGAGGGCTTTCTAAGAAGGGGGCTTGGGACCTATGAACGGAACAAGGCAACAAACATAATGAAATGAATAAGAATGAATGGGAGGCGTTGGAGGAAGGATTGACGAACTACTGATTACTTGTGTTTGGTTAAATACTTTACTGACTTGGGGTTCTTTCTCGTAAGTGGTATACCTACACCCCGCACGCACACTCACTATATCTATATACGTATACATTGATAGCCTTTCGCAAAAGCCCTTCTCTCTCGACTAAATACAGTTGTTTCAGGCGTATACCTACACCCCGCACGCACACTCACTATATCTATATACGTATACGTTGATAGCCTTTCGCAAAAGCCCTTCTCTCTCGACTAAATACAGTTGTTTCAGGCCGAACAATAGCAATTGGCCGGATCCAGCTGAAAAAGGGAATGGAATACTCTAAGATGCTTCATAGCCTTACCTTATTATTAGAGAAAGGGGAAAGAGCTTTTTCAGCTTTGGTGCGCAAGGATTCTTCCCTAGAGCTTTCCCTCAGTTCGGGACTTTTAGCACCATATCCTAAGCCATCAGGGATGTCTAGCATCCATGCCCTCCCTGTTCCCCACCAGCTTCAAGGCAACCAAAGGGGACGTAGGGGGAGATGGAACAACGTCCAAGCTGTGACAGCCCAGCAACAACAAGTTGCTTCTCAGCAAAGACAGTTCCACTCCCAAACTTACCAGCAATCTCAAGTTCAGAGTCAACCACCTCCATAGAAAGACTCTTGTGTTCCACTCCAATTATGGCAGCAAAAAAAGATCCTTCATCCCAACAACATCAAAATCAGCAGCCACACCAGGTAGCTCCCATCACTTCGACAGTCCAGAGTGCTCCTATTCAACAGTCAAATTTGAAAGGTCAAAGTAATGGTCTACAGGCTTCGACAATTGACTTCTTTTGCTGACCGGGTTATCTTTGACAAGTAAGATGATGGGCTTGCCTACCTATCGACCGCCCCAGAACCTAATCCTAACGACTATGACCCCAACAAATATTGCAAATTCCATCGTTATGTTGGGTATAGCACTAAGAGATGCATAGCTCTTAGGCATTTTGTTGAAGACCTCATCGAGGAGGGTAAGATCCAACTTGATGGGAATTTTATCTTACCCTCAACATCCACTGCTGCTCCATCGAACCTCTCTCTTCACATGGTTCACGAAAATACTTTCTGGCCATGTGAAGAAAGAGGGCAAGGCTCCCATGGAGAGCCAAACGTTTTCAAGCATGCCAAAACAACAAGAAGCTAGCCTTAATCAGACTTCTCATCCTTATGGTGCACCCTGTTATGGAAACTTTGACAAGCAGTTTACGACACCTAAGCAACCGCTAGTGACTATTCCTCCTCCTATGGTTATGCCCATTTTTGTAGCATAAAATCCTTAACCATCATCTACTACTCCAAACATTTCAATCCAGATCCTTGAGAATTGCTCTCCCCTTCACTAGAAAGGACTTATGCTACCCCACTCCAAGCTGCGGTTGGGGCGCCCATCGACATGGTGGGGAAGCCTAGCAGAACGGCTATCCCACACTTGGCCAGGTCCATTCCATTGAGGATTGATGATCTTTGCATCAATACCCTTCCTTTGTGCTACAGACAGCATCAGTCAATACCACCAGATCTGGAAGAATTTCTCATTAGCAGCCACAGTCTCAACAAGTTGGGACTCAGCCTGCTTTGTTGAAGCCATCCTTCTATATCTCCTGTAGACCCAACCAATTGAAGAAAATTTTCCTATCCAGATCTCGATTGTAGACCTTCTGTCCACTTCACCAATCCATCGGGCTGGCAAAGGCTAGCACAAGCAAGCGTCCCTAATTCCATTCCACCTGAGGGTTTGCAAGCTATGGTTGGAAGTCTATTTTATCCCCAACCAATTACCTTCACTCAGAATGATTTTGACTTTACATTCGCTATCCCCATACTCGACCCCTCTATATAGAGTCCTTTGTAGACCACTACCAAATCAAGAGGGTCTTGATAGACACTGGTGCAAAATGGAATATTTGCACATTGATTACAGATAGGCAGTTTCATTTTTACCATTCCTAGTTTGCTCCTCATTACAGCTGTTCGTGCATATGACGGGACCACTCGAACCGCGCAAGGTATAGTTCGACTTAATCTCCAAGGTGGGACCCCTTGTTCGGTCAACTCTATTCCATATAGCGAATATACTATAAACATATAAAATGTTGCTAGCACGACCTTGGATCGGTTCATTTTTGAAACATGGAAAGGTTCCTGGTATTTATGATATATCATAGTGTATGTTAGTGTAATTTAGCCTTCTATCTTTGGATATTGGGTATACTTCTCCTTTTCAGAGGCTCGGTTCATTTGACGAACAAAACTTCGGCTTTGAACCCGGCTGCGGATGCGCTGTGGTGAGCCAATGATGTGATAAAAGTGGAATGAAAGAATTTATCATTTTTTAAAAATGTATTTTGAATGTTGTATTTCTCAAAGTTGATTAGTTTTATGTTCCTTTGGTTATAGGATTTGAGAAGGAATTAATTAGAAGGACGAATGAGAAACAAGCTACAGAAAGAGAAGCATATCTATGGTCTGTCTCCGATATGTAAAGGCATACCAAATCAGATTATGATACAAATTTACTTGGCTCGCCAAGGAAGAGCAAAGAGGCCTCACCGAATCAGCTTATGTAAGTCAGCTGATAGTGTGAAAAAGGTTGGTTCTTTTTCTTAGTATCTCTATAGTCGTGTATGCTAAAACGAAAGTATAATTCTGGTGATCAACTTTGGAAAAAAGAAAGCAAAACTATTGAGATCAATTTGCCGAAATGTATATCATATGAACTTGGTTTGCTTATCAAGAATCTAAATAAGATTTACATACGGATTAGTTGGCCATGAAATTTCATTGTCGTTATCTTGTTAACCATGCTATTGTCGGCTAGGTAGCACCGGTGGGGTTGCGGGGATTCGGGTACGAAGATGCGGGTGCGAGAGATTCGCCAATTTCCAAAAAGTAAGGGTGCAGGTGTGGCGGGAGTACTTGGATAAAATATTAAAAATATATTTTTAGATAGTAGTATATACAAATTATTTTATAACTATTAGTGTGTATACCCTAGATAATTGCTATTATTATTTTCTATTATTTATCTTTTAAACTCCTAAAGTTTTCAAAATTGTACGAAAAACATGTGTTCTTTTTCAAAAGAACGCTACAAAAAAGCTTCAGCCACACTCCAAAAGAACTCAAAGAATCCATGGAGCACCCAGTACAAGTGCGGCGGCCTTTTCCAAACATTTTAGACATTAATATTATGGATTAATGAGTGAAGAGGAATTTGAATTTATATAAGATATTAAAAATCGTAGAATTTGTTTTTAAAAGTCTTAAAACAATATTAACCTGTGTGAAAATAAAATTCTACCATATCGTGTTTGAGCAAGATGAACTTGACTCTATTTATAAGCTATTTTGAGATTTTGGTTGTGAGCAAGATTCAAGGGAGCGAGGTTCCGACAAGCTTCTAAGTAAGAAGCTTGGAATTGCGAGTGGTAGTGTGAATTCTTTAGAAGGTTCCTGCTTCTAAGGATTGAATTGGAGGGAACAAAAATGAGGAGGGTAGGAAATATATTAAACCCTTTTATATGGTTCAATGTCGTTTTTTAGGGTAGAAATGATATTAGGTCAAGATTTCCTCTTCCCCATGCCCAATCTGTACTTTGCCCATCAAAATAGTGCACTTTGAAGATGGCTCGAGTTATCGAGCAAAAATAAAATAAAAGAGAAAGAGAAAAGAAGATATCTCGAGTTCACATTTAATCCTCTCTAGAATAATTCCCCCCAGTCTGTATATCATCTCTCAGTCTCCTCGTTCTTGACTCTGTTATGGAATTCTAATTATTCATTTCTATTTGTAGCATCATGACACCCGGGAGGTTACGGGTTTGAAATGCGGAAACAAGCATATATCGCATCAGGGAATTTCGAAATGCAAAAACAAGCCTGTTCTCTTGCAGGGTGAGGTTGCGTATGTCCTCGTGTACTGGACTTTGACCTTTTTTTAGTATCATGGGAATACTTGCTCATTTCATTACTGTTGCTTTTCTGTGTAAATTTTCTTATAAGTAAATGTATCCTATATCACAATCCTTGTAAATAGTATAGCTATTTACTATATTATATTGATTGATGGTACTAATGAGCACATGGATTAGATGACCTTTAATATTTTGTGACTTCCATATTCTGGAAGCCACTTTTGCAACTCTCCAAGTGCAGGTCATTTTAAGACTTGAGTGATGAAAATTTTGTCTCTGATTGAATCATGACTTTATTGAGGGAAAGGAATAGACACTGACTTTATTTATGAGTCACTTTCCTCGAATTCTCGAGCTTTTATTATAATTTTTCAGTTATTTGAGCAAGAATGGAAAACATCAAGAAAATCATTTTCCTTCTTGTTTTCGTTTTTCATTTCTTACTCAAGAATACATTTCAGAGCCATAGAATTGTTTCGTTCTTTTCTAAAATTTGGTTTAAGGCCCCGTTTGTGAACTATGAAGAAACCCAGTTGTCGTGTTGAGCTTTCCATTCGCAGCTCCCAGAATCGAAACCCATTAGTTTATGCTTTTACTTCTTCGTTTAGGTAGAAGTCGCAAGTCCCAATTACAATGGCATTATGGCAAATTATGTAAAATTTATTGTTATGTAAAATTTATAGAAACCCAAATGTCCTTCGAGTATCTCGTTTTAGCTATAGCACTTCTGGACAAAAAGTGCTTTGGGGTCTCTAACATGCTTTTCAAAATTTATCCATACATACTATTTTATATGCATATTGGTCCCAGAAGCATGTTTGGCCCAAAATGTACGTTTAAGAAGTGATTCCAAGCACCACCTTCCTGTAATTGACAATAGCACTTTCCCGCATTGCACCACAAGTGCAGAAGTTGAGCCAAACGGATAGGGATCCTCGGCTCTCCTTGGGGTGCTGCCGAGTTGTGGCAACGCCCAAGGACTGCCGAGGAACCTTGTGCCAAATAGGCCTGTAAGGACTCATCTCTTAAGTAGAAGTGTTGAAATGGGAAAAGGCAGCCCTTGATGTGTTGTCCAGCAAAGCATCCATTGGTGTTGCAGAGTTGACAGCAACCAAGGGCTGCCGAGGATCCTTACTTATGCCAAACAGGCCTGAAAAGTGTGGTGTAAACGGTTTAGTTCGGTGTGATTTTCTTGTTAACCGATTGGTTTGATCTATTTTCACGACTGGGTTTGATTTTTATCTTTAAAGTTTTTTTCTAAAAACCAACTGAACTGATTGATTCGGTCAATCTAGGGCTAGGACGGTTTCCTTACATCCCTAACTAAAAGGACTCCTCTCTAAAGCAGAAGTGTTGGGTGCTGTAGTAAAGCATACAAGCGTCAGATAAAGACATAGCAATACATGTTGAAAGCTCAATACAGCAAAGATATGATGGACGGTTCAGAAACACCACAATAAGTGTCGCTTTGGATTGTGAGATAACCAACAAGTGTGTGCTCACTGTCCATTTCTATGGACAATGTGGTAGTGGTGGTGGGGTATATATGAGACAGTTTTTGTGCGCAACTATACCAAACAACAGTAGTTCACACAGAACACATGCATATTTTCCTATAAAAGAAAGTACCACTTGAGACAAAAGGCTGTCATCAATTTGAACAAATGGACTAGGCCGTATTGGGCATAAGTTAGCAAAGCAACCGCTTTTGAGTTCCATAATTTATAATAAAGTTAAGAGCTCTTTTTTAACTCAAACCTTTGTACCCCTATGCCAGTATGGTTATAACAATAAAACTATTAGCAGATACTTAAACGTCAGTCCGAAAGAGGGCCCTAATCCAAGTATAGAAGTTCCAAACCTTAATTAAAAGAAATTTTTTTTTTTATTGGGTTAGCCCGGAAACTAAATGACCATTGAAAAAGAAGGGGAAAAAAAAAAAAAAAAAAACACATTAGAATTATAATTCCAGAGTTTACCTCATTTCTTTTGCATTTGAGCACCGCAAAAATAAAATTGAAACATTACACGAGCTCATTGCAAAAAGTGAAATTGAATGTGTGTAGGGCCCATTTAGCCCCAAAATAATTCGTGGCCGGCCCTTGAAAAAGGCCCACTGTGTTTTTGGGAATGTATGGTGCATATTAATCCAGGAAATCACAACATAGAGCATAGTGCCAACGGAGTTGGAAGGTGGGCTGTTTTCTTAGATTTTTCAAGATAAAGATCATCTCAGTGTCAATTGTTATTGTGATATTTACATTTCAATCAATATTTTTTAAAATTTAGAAGACAGTCTTTTTTTTTTTTTTTTAATTAAAAAAATATCAATAATAAATAAAAATTTTTAAAAAATCATTAACAAAATAAAAAAAAAAAAATATCACTTTTTGAATAGTTATTTTATGTCTTAGTCTACTTTATGTTTTCAACGTTGTGAACTTGCACCAAAACATTGTGATGATTGCTCCTAACGTTGTGAATACTTTCTCCCAACGTTGTGAATACTTTCTCCCAACGTTGTGAAGAGTTGCACCCGACTTTAAAAGGAATTGTTCTATGCGTTCTGAAGAGTTGCTCCCAACGTTTTGAAAAATACTTGCTCCTAATAGTATAATGTGTTGCTCCAAAACGTCCTGCAAATTTGATAACTTTTAATTTTATAAAGAAAGTTGATATTTTATTTTCAAAAAACAATAGATTGACTTATAAACTCTATATAAAAAATAAACTTACAGTTAATTATTCCACTATTATTCAGATGAGAAGTCAAACTAATGTCTGCTATAGTGCTATCACTTCTTTTGATGAGCAATAGTAAGACTTTGTTGTTGGAAACTTATGAACTAAGAAAAATTAGAGTGTATTTTTGCTTATTCATTACTCACCCACCAATAATATTTTGAGATAACTTAATCTAATTGTAAGGTTTGAAGTTTTATTCCTTGTTTGTTTTCAAAAACACATTAATATTCCATTGAACCATCATCAACAAACTCCAGAATCAATAGCTCAACCTAATTCTAAGTCAACCCAGAAATAATATTTTATATTCCAAAACTAGCCAATAGTGCATGGAGTGCATTTTTGCTCACTCATTTAAGGGTTGAGTGAGCATAACCCAAGCACTCTATTGACTAATATAGTGGAATCCACAATTAAATAAATATTATTTACTCGTAAATCCTATAACATTGATCAATAAAATACTTAGATTATGCTCACCCAGAATGAGCAAATGTGAACTCATAGTACATGGTAGGGGCTCATACCTAACTACTTGTGTGGGATAGATCTTATCAAATTGGGTCATTGCAACAAAGAGCACATGTTTAATTCCATAGTAAAGGAAATGGATTATGGGATAACACATTCATGATTTGTTCATTGACTCAAACGGCTGGAACAGTTCCAAAACTACCAAGAAAAAAAAAATCGGGGGCTTTGGCCCTAGCTTTTCAAATAAAATCTTTCTAATTAGTTAAAATACATGCTACTTTTCTTTAATTCATTAGGTTATTTTTATGGCAAAATAATTTCAAATTACTATAAATTTTGTTCCATAAGTCTTTTTTTTTTTTTTTTTGTAAAATTTGATGTTTTAGAATCAGCAAAATAAGATCATAGTTGTATAGATAAAAAAAACATACAAGGAATAAAAAAAAATCACTCAAAAAGGCAAAAAAAAAATGAATGAGTTATATATGGTGAGTTATGGTGGTTTAAAGTTGATAGATAACATTAATATTATCTGTCAAAATAGATATTGTCATCTGTTTTGACAGATAAAATCAAAAATTGAGGTTCTAAATTACTTTCTTTTGTATAATTTTCAATTTCATTGCGTAGATCTCGAAGAATTATATGAGATAAAAAAATAAATCACTCAAAAGGCTAAAAAAAATGAGTGAGTTATAGTGATTTAAAGTTGATAGATAATATTAATATTACCTGTCGAAATAGATAATATCATATGTTTTGACAGATAAATCAAAAAATGAGGTACCAAATTATTTTCTTTTGTACAATTTTCAACTCCATTGCGTAGATCTTATCACGCCCCGACATTGCAATAATTAAGGGAAGTAAGCTTCTTTATCGAACTCGTAGGCTCGTAACAAGTTATAGATCGCATGATTATCCAAACACCAACTTAAATAAAATATCATAGTAATAATAGCAGGGGAAATGTTCTAAGTAGTGGAAGCAATATCAGTGTCTTACAAACTTTATAATACATAATAGTTATTACAAATATCCAAATTCAAAAGGAACTGAAGTTTAAGGCAAAACGGCCGACAACAACAACAACAATAACAACATAATAAAAGATAGATAATAAAAGTTCCTCAGTAGAACAGAACGACTTCAACAACACGAGCTCCTCTTCAACTGGCAAAATCCCAGCCTTCCTCTTTCATGTTCTCATCTCCACAGTACTTGCCTAGCAGAACAGCATTTCCAACACCTAGAACTATAGTAACTGGATACGGATGTCCAGGGCCACACGCCCGTCAACTGAAAGCTGAGTGAAATACTACAAACCAAACTCAATATGAACATATACACCATTTATGTTATCACTTACAAGCTATCGCGACGTTACTTAAGTTTTCACCTGAAACACAACGTTATTCCCGACTATGCAACCACACCAATGCAACACCACGCGCACGAATCCACCGTGCCAATAACTCATAACTTGACAGTACTAGTTTCTGTCAACACATGATAATTGACACATCATGCCCAATTCGGCATCAAATTCATAAACAAGCCCAATTCGACCACAGCACAACTCCTAGTCTAATTCGATCCTAACACGACACCAAGCCCAATTCGGCCAATAATAATGAATGCATTCCAAGCCCAATTCGGCCAATACATAATCGCCTAGCCCAATTCGACTCTAACTCAATCTTCTTAGCCAAATTTGGTCCTAACTCAATGACACACAGATCACAACAAGAACCAATCTTTCGATTTCACATAACACGTCACAACTGCAACACAACGGATAACAACGCACCACAATTGACCACGAGACCATTAAGGTCATACGACGATATGCAACCATACACGGAATAACCGAAGAGGTTATCCAACACAACCATGCAACACGACCATGCCTTATAAGTCTGTCAACACACTTATTCATTTAAGTACATTATTCGTGCATTATACTTCATTACATCATTAATGATTCAACCCGACGTCTCCCTTTTAATCGTTATTAACAGTGATCACAATAATAATCTGACAACAATATAGAATTAACATGTTAAAAGAATCAACATTGGAATAATGAATTAGTTGTTCTCTTAAGCATGGTAATACAAGCATATAGTACAACTACAAAATTGACAAGCTCATTCATATGTAACATATACAATTTCATGTTTAGTTCAACTAATCAGAGTCAGAATGTACACATATCATGACTATATTAACTTCAACATGCAAAGAAATAAGGAATACAAAAATTGTCAAGCTTGATCGCTCTGTCCACTCGAGCACTCTAGGCTCAAGCGCTCATACCACTCGAGCGCTCGCGCTTGCTCGAGCGCTCGGATTTAGCATATTCAAACAATGTACATTTTAGCAGCTTAGAACAACTACGATTTTAACATATAAACTTCAAGATTTCAAAGCAAGTCACATATGCAACATGTTTTTACAGATTACACATGTTCATAGACACATTATATATGAATTATAGTACTCACAATCGATCATAATTAAGTAGATGATGAAATTATGTAAACTTGAGAAATAAATGAAGATTGTGATGTTCATGAACTAGATCTTCTTCACTTAACCACATGCAACTTAATTTTACAACTTATACATGTACACATGCACATTGTGTGAGAGATACAGTACACACAATGATCAAAACTAAGTAGATGTAGAAATATGTTGAGAAAGATGATGATCAAGATGATCAAGCTTGAGCTAAAACTGCCACAACTTCAAGAATGCTCCTAGGATCTGGACAATGTGACTTCTAATGACTTGCAAGAACTCAGATTATGCAGCCAAAAGGATGATCACAAGCTTTGATGATGATTTAGAAGACATGCAAGTGGAAAATGCGTGTGTTTGTTTGTGAATTACAAGAATCCCCCTCACAAGAACTCTATTTGGAAACAGAGATTTTATGCACATCAAAATGTGCAGAAATGCTGGGTATATATAGACTTTGAAGATCCAAGGGCAAAAGTGTCATTTCACTCTTTAAATAGCTCGAGTGGCCACCCCTCTCGAGCGATCACGCTTCTTGAGCACTGGAGTTTAGAAAGTTAAGAAAGGTTTATTTGTTTATTAAAGGATTATGATATGAAATGCATAACACTCATGAAACATCAAACATTCTCAAAATATCATTTATATATATAGAAAATATTAATAACGAATATCCAAAAATTACATTATAGATGATAGAAAGTACGAGTGTTACAGATCTCGAAGAAATACATGAAATAAAATAAAAAATAATCACTCAAAAATGCTATAAAAAAAAACGAGTGAGTTTGATGGTTTAAAGTTTATCGATAATATTACTATCATCTGTCAAAATAGATAATATCATCTGTTTTGACAGATAAAATCAACAAAATAAGGTTCCAAATAACTATCTTTTGTATAATTTTCAACTCCATTGTGTAGATCTCAAAGAAACACATGAAAGTAAAAAACAAATCACCCAAAAAGGCTAAAAAAAATGATTGAGTTATGGAGGTTTAAAGTTGACGGATAATATTAATATAATATCTCAAAACATATAATATTACCTGTTTTGACAGAAAAAATAAAAAATGAGTTCCAAATTACTTTCTTTTGTCCAATTTTCAACTCCATTGCGTAGATCTCGAAGAAATACATAAAATAAAAAAATAAAAAATACTCAAAAGGCTAAAAAAAACGAGTGAGTTGGTTTAAAATTGACACATTATATTAATATCATCCGTCAAAACAGATGACAGACGTTATTGACACATTTTATTTGTTTTGACAAATAAAATCAAAAAATGAAGTGCCAATCTATTTTCTTTTGTACAATTTTCAACTCTATTGAGTAGATCTCGAAGAAATACCCAAAATTTAGAAGGAAAAAAAAAATCACTAAAAAAAGCTAAAAAAAAAATGAGTGAGTTGTGGTAGTTTAAAGTTGACATACAATATTAATATTATCTATCAAAACAGATAATATCATCTGTTTTGACAGATAAATAAAAAAATGAGGTTCCAAATTACTTTTTTTTTGTACAATTTTCAACTCCATTGCATAGATCTCAAAGAAATACATGAAATTTTTAAAAAAAAAAAATCGCTGAAAAAGGCTAAAATAACGAGTGAGTTATGGTAGTTTAAAGTTGACAAATAACATTGCCTTAGCCATTTTTCTGTTCCAGCGAGGGGCTTTTCACCAAATCCAAAAAGTAGCGAGGTGCTTTTTAAAAAATGGCCAAATCGTGTGGGTGTTTGACTAATATAATAGACTTAATTTTAAGGGGACCTAATATCCCAAAAAAATTTGTTATTCTACGTGAGTGTATATATATGGGGAGTAATATTTGGGACACAACCTTCATACAACTTTCGTACAATCTCCCCAAAAGATGTGTCTATCTTTCTCCTGTGATGTCCCAAGTATTACCCATATATGGGTTCCCTTAAGTTATGTCCTTAGGGCACATATTAACAAGTTTTAAAAGGCTTGTACTTGTACATTTTTCAAAACATTCCTATATGTACAACCTTTTAAAGTTTTTTAACACGTGTCCTTAGGGCACAAGTTACGATATTCCTATATATACGGTAATGTTAGGGGCACAAACACGTTACACAAACACTCTATCTCTCTTCTGGGTAGCACTGTGGGGTTTGGTAATTTTAGTAGACTCCACAGTGTACCCAGGAGGAGATGTGTTTGTAACGTGTTTGTGTAAACTGTTGTCCCAAACATTATTCACACACACACACAAATATATATATATATATATATTTCATGTATGACCAGACTAAACTAGTGAAATGCAATCAATTATAGCATGTTTAATTGTCACTTGAATTTGAATAGGTTATATTATAATATATATATTTTTTTGAATTGCTTATGTTATACTTTTAAGAGTAATACATCATGAATTAACTCATATGGATAAATAGGAGAATTTACGACATTTCTTCTTATATGCTTATTGACGATATCTTATTGATGCGTTTTCTTATCACACCCAAGTGTAGGTGATCGTACAAGTAATAAAGTTCTGGAAGTCCAGGTCGAACCCACAGGGAACAAAAAAGAAAGTTAGGCAATAACTATTTTGTCACTAAAAAAAGAAAATAAAAGATGATGGATTTTTGTGACTTTTCCTAAACTACTAGTTTTTATATTTTTGCAATAAAACTAATTAAAAGATAATTTTTTTCTAATTAGTTTACGGTAAAGATTTTAACAGTGCAAAATAAATTAACTAAGATACTAGTAAGAAAATGAAGAAAAAGAAATAAAAACTAAATTTTTGTGAGATAAACTTTTTGGATTTAATACTAGTGAAAGATAGAAACAATACAAATATTTAAGCAAAGCTATTAAAAACAGGAAATATTAATTAAGTTGGAAGAAATGATTTAAAGAAATTGGGAATATGCAAACCAACACTAGATCCCACAACTTTTGTGCACTTGAAAATGATTTAGCATTTAAGACCACATAGTCATTCTTTATTTAAAAATAAACTTTCATTGGTTAGGGTCATATCAAATGTGTCAGGTTTGATATGAAACGACGTCGTTTGGTTTAAAGAAAAATAAAAAGGCAATTGGGCAGTAGCCAGGTTCGAACCATGCCCCGCTGCGGACGTGGATTACTCGGCGTCCAGTCCCCACCACTCTGCCACTACACAATTGACTGTCCATGAGTGGATAGAAATATATATAAACACATATTTGAAATATAAATTTTGTCATATGAGTTGTTTGAGTATGCTAAGTATTTTTTTATGACAAAAGGCATAGTTTGACAATCCACATAATTAGATTTTTATTTCAAATATGTAATCTTTTGAGCCCAATATAGCCATAGTATATAAACATGTTAAATGGTCAAAAACTATAGATACATAGATATTTTTGGCCATAAATGGAAAAACAATCCATCTAGATAAATTTGCCCATTTAAGATTAGTACACAGAAGCCATGGTTTCTAAGTTTTTATTGCATATCCCCAATTAAAGTTTTAGCCTACCATTTTGGAATTAAAATTGTCTTCCAAATAAAATTTAAAGATAAATTAAATAGATGCACACAATTACCGTCCAATTAAAATTAAAGTTATAAAACTAAAGTAAGGGTGAAATATAATATTAATATATTATTTTCTCCACTTAATATGAGTTGGGGTTGAATTTGTGGAATCTGCAAAATAGCAAAGTTTAGTATAACTAAGCTAATAAAACATAATTAAACAAATGGAAATACTGAATTAATAATAAAATAGTAAACCTTTAACTTTAGATTCTTGTGGGGTCATAGTGGTTGAACTCCAAGAATACAAAAAAGGCCAAACCAAATCTAAATCTAACTTGGTAGTGACATATGGGTATGATGTGCTTGGAACTTTAGTAGGTGATTATAACAACTACGTGGCTAAGAAATATGGCATTTATTTGCAAAATCTCTCTTCTAGTGAATGAAAATATTGCTATAAAAACTAAAAATTTGAGGTTTCAAACTATTTTAGGGGACAACTACAAGTACTAAAAATATTAAATATAATTTTAAATAGGACTATTTTACTACTACAAAGTGACAAAGGTCCAACAAGAAAACAAATATTTTAATTTAAGAAATACAATACACAAAGTTTTGCTACATATTTTTAGAACATGAAATCATCAATTATATAAAAGTAAATTTTTATAACTACTAGAACTAGAAAAAGCTAAGAAAAACTAAAGTTTCCTACTTCTAGGGACAATATGAAGTGCTCATATGATTGTCATGCCCGTTCCAGAATTTCATAGTTTAATCACGCATGATATGAAATTTTATGAATTATCATTGATATATGATAATTGAGGATAAGTGGTTGACTGTGGTCAACGGTAAGGTGTCAGTAAGGACACGAGAATATGAAAGTTCATATTGCATAATCATGAGTAAATGACATTTATATGATTTAAATGTTATTTGACTTTATCTGGTATTCCTATGAATAATATTTATATTTGTGTAGTATAATTCTGGTAAATTTTGATTTGGTAATATCATTTTGAGAACGGTGGTGAGAACGTGAGTGATACGTTAATTAAAAAGGTAGGTTGTGTAGAGATTCCACAGAATATAGTTTTCGGACGCTATTTTTGGACCCAAATGAAACCTAGTCGAAAACTTTTGAAAATTTATAGTTTTCACTCGTAAAGTTATAAAATAGACGTGTGCAAAGTTTCATGGGTGAATGAGAAGTTTTGAGAAACTTGCGGAGAGGTAAACACAATTTCCGAGAAGTTTGCCTATAAATAGAAGTGGATGAGATTTCATTCTCATCCACAACTTTTATAAATATCTAGAGAGGGGAGAGAGAAGGGAGATTTGGAGCCAACGAGCTTTGCGACGCCGATCGACGACCGTTCGTCCGTCAGATTTTCTCCAGATTTCAGATTTGAACTCGTGGAGGTAAGATCTATGTTTTGATACCACTTAGGTCATGTTTGGCCAATTTTTGTAAAAATATTAATTTTAGACTTTTGGAAAAAATCAGGTAAAACTTGTAGGAATTTTCTCAGATTCGAAATCCGACGATTAATTAGCCTCCTAGTCGATCCTTCAAAGTTTGGGGGAAATCGCACGAGTTATGAAGTTCTAACTTGTGAAATATAGGGAAACACATGTTTTATATTTCGACGACGAAATTGAGATCCGGGCGAAACCCATGTGTTAATTGTAGGCCCGTTAATTATGCACGCGCTAAATTGTGAAAAGCATGTCTAAATTTACGCGAGCACGTTAAGTTGTCTATGTGGGTCAAAGGGGAGTTTTATGCAAATTCATGCCAGAGTAAGCTTCTCGATGTTTGAGAATTTAGTAGCGACGGCTACTGTGCATGGTTGATAGACTTGGACTGGCCATGGCACTTGTGGATACAATGGTTGATAGACTTGGACTTGCCGCTACCGGATGAATGCGTATTTTTCTCCCTAGAGACCATTGTATAATTTATGAGATTAAATCATGTTTCATCATATATTGCATATGTTAGAACTTGTACGCTCATCATATAGCTGAGCAGTGGAGATGCACTCCATTGCAGGTAAAAAAAAAGACAAGAAAAAGTGTGTGGAGTGAGGCCGATGAACGCCGGGGAATCACCTTTGTATATGTTTTTGTTTTAAATCCTAAACTTGTGTAAGGATTTGAATATTGTAAGATGTTGCAATAGAATCATGGATTAGTTCCGTAGTACTGTAATTCTATACTTGAATGTCTGTAATTATGTTTTAATATGTTGAAAATCAGTTATGGTTGTGTTCGTTGTTGGTTTTGAGAAGCATGTGTTGTTAATTTTCAACACAGGGCTGCTAGCAGGGGAGCAGTCGACTGGACCCAGGGTCAGTCGACTGGATCTCGTGTGTTTGAGACACTGTAAGTGAATAATAGAAAAGCAGTCGACTGGACCCCTTCATCAGTCGACTGAACCACTGTTGAATTTGGCCACTACTTTGCTTATGAGAAAACCAGTCGACTGGGTTTCCAGATCAGTCGACTGGACCGCTTTTAAAATGTTGTATTTTTGGTTCTGCTTAACACAGTCGACTGTGGACCTTGATCAGTCGACTGAGCAGTCGACTGAACCCTTGTTTTCAAAAACTGTTTCTTTTGGGATGTGTTTTCCTTTGGGTCAAAACTTTTTATAACTCCGATTTCAATGGATTTTACAAACTCAGAGGGTAATGTTCCCTAAGTTTTAAATACCAACGTTGTTTTAAAGTTCTTTCCGCTGCGTATCATTATATTGTTGTTTGAATGAGCCTTGATAGCGTGCCACATGTCCTAATTCCACGCGTAGTGGGATGGGTCGTGACATTTAGTGGTATCAGAGCAATAGGTAACAAACCTTTGGGAACGTTCGACGACGAGAGGAGTGTTGAGTGAATTGTCACATGTTTTAAATTTCATTCATACATCTTAGAGATGTTTGATGCATATGGATGTTGTTTTACATACATGATATTGTTATTGTTGTACATGCATAGCGTTTATGCATTGAGAACTACAGGATTGTAATCATGGATGACCGAGAGTTATCACCCCATACCCGACGAATGAATGAAATGGCAGAAATGATGGGGAATATGGGGGAAATGATACGGAATATATCGGAGCGATTGCCTCCCACACCTCACATTGAAGTGGAACCAATAACTGTAGTACATGCACCCAAAAATAGGGGTATGAGATCAATATCTGAACAGTTTGCTCGTAAGAAACCGATGGAATTTCATGGGACACCCGATCCAACGCTCGCAGAACATTGGATAATGGACATGGAACGAATCTTCCGATCTATCCCGATGACCGATAGGGAGAAGATGGAAAATGCAAGTGATGTACTGAAGGGTGAAGCCCAGAACTGGTGGGTAAATGTGTTAGATCAAGGGGCACCGATTACTTGGGAAGGGTTTAAGGCAGAATTCAATCACCGGTTCTTTCCGCGAGCCGCCTACAATGCGAAAAAGCGAGAATTCGATAACTTGAAGCAGGGAGATATGACTGTAACCGAATATACTTCCAAGTACAATGCGTTGTTGAGGTTTAGAAAGGGTTCTGTACCAGAGGAGGAAGATAAGGCAAGGAAATTTGAAGAGGGCTTAAGGGAAAATATCCGTTTGAGGGTAGAGACTTACGAACATTCGACCGTGGCAGCAGTACAACAAACGGCACTAGTGGCCGAGAGTGGGATGGAAAGATTGAGGCATAATCAGCACGGAAAACGAAGCAATGAGAGTGAGGATAGGAACCAAGGCGGATCTTTCAAGAGGCCGTTTCAAAGAGGCTCTGGTTCTAGTTTCAGTGAATTCAGGAGGACGCCAAGTAACATACCGTTGTGTTCACTTTGCAACCGACCACACTCAGGCCGATGTTTCATGACCAAACCCCAGAACAGGAACCAAGGCGGGGTTAGTACAAATTCAACACCCGACATGAGAGGCAAGTGTTATGATTGTGGAGTATTTGGGCACCAAGCCAGGGATTGCCCGAGGAAGTATCCTCAGCAAGGAGCTAGTTCTATGTTTTCCAGTGGGTCGAAGCCTAGACAATCCAATGACGGAGGACAAAGGACGGAGCAACGTCAAGGAAGAGCATATCAGATGAACCCAGGAGATATGACTTCTTCTGAGACAGTAGTCTCAGGTATGGTGCTTGTATGTTCACACTTAGCACGCATACTTGTTGACTCGGGATCTACGCATTCATTTGTATCACATGCTTTTATTGAACATTTGAATGTTAAATCGGCACCGTTAGGATATGATTTGTCTATTGCTGTGCCACTTAGTAAAGCGATAATGACATCTACTGTATATAAGAACTGTGAGATCAAATTAGGTGAGAAGTTGATGACCGTAGACCTTATACCGATTGTGGTGAACCATTTCGATGTGATACTGGGAATGGATTGGTTAGCCCTTAACCAAGCTACGATAGACTGTGAACGGAAAGAGGTTAATTTTCGATCACCGGTATATGGGAACTTTTATTTTCAAGGAAGTGGGGTTACACCGCCGTCGTACTTGATTTCAGCTATCCGAGCGGGAAAGTTTTTGAAAAAGGGATGTCATGGATTTCTATGTTCAGTGACTGATGTCTCGGCGACTGAATTAAAAGTAGAAGACATTTCGATAGTGCGAGAATATTCAGATGTATTTCCTGATGAGCTACCAGATGTTCTTATTGAGAGAGAGGTCGAGTTCATTATTGAGATTTTACCAGACTCAAGGCCGGTATCCAAAGCACCGTATAGAATGGCACCAGTAGAATTGAAGGAACTAAAAGTTCAACTACAAGAGTTACTTGACAAGGGTTTCATTCGACCAAGTATTTCGCCGTGGAAAGCTCCAGTGTTGTTTGTAAAGAAGAAAGATGGTTCAATGAGAATGTGTGTGGATTATCGGGAACTGAATAAATTGACAATCAAGAACAAGTATCCACTACCCAGAATTGATGACTTATTTGATCAACTTCGTGGGGCACAAGTATTCTCCAAGATAGACCTGAGATCGAGTTATCATCAGTTGAAAGTAAAGGCCGAAGATGTTGAGAAAACAGCTTTCAGAACGCGTTATGGACACTATGAGTTCTTAGTTATGCAATTTGGAGTTACGAATGCACCAGCCGCGTTCATGGATCTTATGAACCGAGTCTTTAAGGACTATTTGGATGATTTTGTGATAGTATTCATCGACGATATCCTTGTTTATTCGCCAAGTGAGATAACACATGAGAATCATTTGAGATTGATACTTCACAGACTGCGAGAAAAGCAATTATTCGGGAAATTCAAGAAATGTGAATTTTGGTTACCTAGCATTACTTTTCTTGGTCACGTGATTGATAAGAATGGAGTTTCAGTTGATCCTCACAAAGTAGAAGCTGTGTCTAATTGGCAAAGACCGACATCCGTATCCGAAATTCGAAGTTTCTTGGGATTAGCGGGATACTACCGCCGTTTTTTTGAACATTTCTCGAAGATTTCATTGCCAATGACAAAGTTGATGAGAAAGGGAGTTACATTTGAATGGAGTCAGGAATGTGAAGACAGT